>OZ026517.1:73168864-74563864 GCA_964019695.1 Loripinus fragilis
GAAAAGATATTGATAAAGATGGTGCTATCTGGTGCTTTCTGAGTGTTCCAAAGTATGTTATTCTCACCTAAAAATCAGCTACTTTTAGGATAATAAACAAACAACCCAAATTGTGTACCATATTTTTCTCCAAGATTAATCCAGATGGGCACATCAGTACAAAAATAAATCCTTTCACATTTTACAGGGGGTCTGGGGCACAATTTAGCCCCCCAAAGCCAAAGAAATGTAAACAAAAAAAAATGGAGGCCTTTCCTTTTTTTACATCAAATATTACATACGAGGCGCGTAGATAGCCCTGTAATGATGTTTGATTCAGATTTGTGCTAGGGGGTCCGAGGGTATAATCCCCGGGAATTTTTGTTAATTTAAAAGGTGCAACCTGGCATATTCTGAGTGCGTCCAAAATACGTTATAATCAACCTAAAAATCAACATTTTTATGGATAATTTTCCACAATAGTAAAATTATCTGCCATATCAGTCACCAATATCAACTTAGATAAGCATGTTAGCAGAAAACAAAATACATTTAGATTTCCGAAGGGGGGTCTGGGGGCCCTCCCCCCCCCCCCGCCCCCAGAAGCCGAAGATTTTTTTTTTTAAAAAATCAAACGAAATGTTTGTTTTTACTTTTTTGCATGGCTCCCTAAATCCCCATCACTATGAGCTTGCTCCCCAAATCCCTGAAAATAATTACCAGTGCTCCCCAGATCCCTGAAAATAAATAGCCATTCTCCCCAGATCCCCAACCCCCCTGGGGGCCATCATAAACAAGAGCCGAGAGTCCATCCCTTTCCCAGCAAGTGACCACAAGGCAGCAATGAACAGACGCGAAAGCATGCCAAGCGCAAGACATAAATAACACAAATGATCCACAAAAGAAGTACCGCCTTGGAACGGTCAGTAAAAATATTTTACTGGAGGGCTTTAACCGGTTTCACAGCGCGCCAACCTCACCCTTCGGATGTGGATCAAGACACATAATTGTTTGGTTTGCATGAAAGAGCCCTAACTTATCGATGCATCATCTCCTAGAACATATAAATCAAGATATAACAAGAAAATATATGACAGTGAACTGCCATATCAAAGACCCGACCTCATTGAAGTGATGGAAATTGAAATTGATTTGACTACATCAACAAATGTTCATGCTAGTTTCTATATAAGTGTAAGGGAATGTCTAGATTGATGAAGAAATGGCGAAAAAGCTAACACCAATTGTAATTATTGTGTCCCTCTTGTCACAGTGTCACAAGCTTCCTATAATTCGAATTTTCGATAATTTGAAATTAAATCTCCAGTACCTTTGACTTCGAAATTACGAGATTCGACTGTATTTATATTTTATATCTATCAGTCAAGTGTCCATTTTCATTTTTACCGAACATGGCTGGTTTTCCAGTTATTTTGAATTATTTCAGACATAACGGAGTTTTTGGAACAGGCGAAACTCCAAATTCCCGCGCTCAGCGTCATTGCGATAAATGTTTCACGTCATATAAACGTATTTATAAGTAAACATAAAACGTTATTGGAGAAGCACAAAACGGGCGTGCTAACGGGCATCAGGGTGGAAAACAGAGGTCCGACGTTTTGCTAGGGACTGATCTGGATCTAAACAGTTTGCAAAGCACTAGTAGACACAGCCACTTTTTTCTTAGTGCTGGTTCAACCCATCCCAACATAACTGAAAAACTGTTGACTAGGTTTAACTCATTACCACACACTTTCCGCACTGCGAAATTACCAGCATGCAAAGAGTATTCCACTTTGTGTAAGCCTGGCCTAGGCTCTGAGTTCAAGGAAAACTACTAAAACTAAAATGGACTTTCCCATACTTTTTCCATTATTAAGCTACTTCGTCACTGCATATATGCGGCAACTTTAATATTCATATCTGGGCGTGATTCGACTATTTCATTGCCTGATAATAGGGATGAAACTAACAACTATCGACCAAACTCACTGTGTATAATAGTGTACACTGTATAACTAATTGTACCGAAGCGGATAATGAATCTAAACATAAAAAGCGACAGCAACCTACTACAACCTTATATTACAGTGGCTAGCAAACATAACTCGTAGGCTTGTGGTAACGGGTTTCAGCCTCATGACGGACAATCTTTGGACCGCTTTATATCCATGGATAGGAACCCGAGTTTACCTGGATACTTAACTTTCATAGGCACTGAACGTGTTGCAGTATAGAAAATGCTCTGAGTATCTACCTTCTTTCTGGAGGAAAATCTGCCTTTCCAAAACCATTTGTCCGTTCCTAGACTGGAAACCGCCCAAACAGTTGAAATGTGCCTATACTCAGCCAGTACCTCATACTAACAAGAAATGATCCTCTCTAATAGCACTTTAAGAGCAATTCTCTGTAACCACTTGAATTTTTACATAGGGTCATGGCACGCATAGTCACCGATTTTGCTGAAACTTTCCTATCTTGGTCATGGTGACCCAAAACCAAGCAATCAACACTCCTTTCATCCATATGCATGCCCGTTACCATGGAAACGGCGTATGAACATTTTGGCTAAAATAGTGACCAAAAATCACTTAAAATTGATGGATTTCCCAATGAAATCATTACTTTAACGTTAACCAAATGCCACCAATGATCCTTATGTACGAATATATAACACATCTTGGTTAGAAATAAACAATCAAAATTACATTTGGAAAACCTCGGTTTTTATCCATGCTCTGCAAAGTGGGTGGGGTTTCAGAAATTTGACAAATGTGATTTTTGAGCATTTTCAAAGGACATTTTCATATTGAGTGCGGTCGGTTACAAATATGCCGGCATACTCCAGAAATATAACAAGGTTTCCTTAATTGATATATGAAAAGACATGTTTGGGAAAGTATGGTTCCTGAAGCGTTACCATAGCAACAATAAATGTACCATCACAAAAAGCAAATTTATCTGTGACTGTATTTCTGATCTCATAAAAATCTGCTGAAGGGACATATCTGATTTTTAAATGGGGAAATATGTTCCTTATTAAGATAATGTACCGAAAATAACATATTATGTTGTAAGTGACCTGCTGAAGGTCAAGGTCAAGGTCACAGAAGCAAGAAATTGACTTAAAATGAGCAATTTTGCCACACATTTAGGTCTATTTCTCTATTATTTGATGTGACTTGGTTTGTAAATTTAGTCTTCTTATACGCAGCTACACTGCCTATTGAAATGAAATAATTTTATCCTCCATATTACCTCAAGGTCAAGGTCAAGGTCAATGAATTTTTAATATTTTTGGTTTTAAATTGGAGATATTGACACTATTCGTTAACCAATTTCTTTAATTCAGTTATATTTAGCTTCTTCTTTTAGAAATATGCTGCACAGTATAACATTGTTAAAATAACGTGACAATATGCCATAGTTATCAGTTTGAAGGTCAAGGTCAAGGTCACAAAAGCCAGAAATTACCATAATATGAGCGATTTTCGCACATATTTAAGTCTATTTCTACATTATTTGATGTGGTTTGGTTTGTATATTTTATCTTTACATAAGCAACTACAATGCCTTTTAAATTGAAATAATTTTATCCTCCAAATTACTTCAAGGTAAAGGTCAAGGTCACTAAAACTTTAATTTTTTGGCTGTAAATTGGAAATATTGACACTATTTGTAAACCAAACCAATTTCTTTATTTCGAGTATGTTGAACTTCTTGCTTAAGAAATGTGTTGCATGCTATAACATTGTTAAAGCAACACGACAATATGCCTTAATTTGTCATTTTTAAATGTCAAGGTCAAGGAGTCAAGAAATTGACATTAATAGGAGATTTTCACACATAATATTTTTGGTTATAAATTGGAGATATTGGCAATATCTATTAACTGATTTCTTTATTTTAGTTATGTTAAGCTTCTTCCTTAAGAAATATGCTGCGCAGTATAGCATTTGTTAAGATATCATGACAATATGCCTTAAATAGGTATTTGAGGGTCAAGGTCAAGGAATAATTTTTTTACACTAAATGAGCGATTTTCGCCCATATTTTAGACTATCTCTCCATAAATTGGTGTGATTTGGTTTGTATATTTAATCCTTATCTACACAACTACAATGTATTTAAACTAAAATAGTTTAATCCTCTAGATACCTTCAATGTCAAGGTCAAGGTAACTGAAACTTTAATATTTTTGTACATAAATTGTTGGAAAAATACAATATTTGTTAACCGATTTCTTTTTTTCAATTATGTTCAGCTTCTTTCTCAAGAAATATCTCTCTTTTTCTTTTTTATGGTTTGTCTTTCTTTTTTAAGAAACATATTTTCACAACAGCAGCTATAGACAACATAGATCATAATCCAACAACTGCAACAGTCACCGCTTCTTTGCATGGGACAAGTATCTCACCAGGTTACAGTCTGTAGTCTCTACAAACTTTAAAAAATAGTAGAAAAAGTAGGATATAATATGGATGTAAATGAGGAAATATGGATAATGTACCGAAAATAACATATTATGTTGTAAGTGACCTGCTAAATGTCAAGGTCACAGAAGCAAGAAATTGACTTAAAATGAGCAGTTTTCGCGTATATTTAAGTCTATTTCTCCATTATTTGACGTGACTTGGTTTGTATATTTAATCTTCTTATACGCAGCTACACTGCCTTTTAAATGAAAACTTTTATCCTCCATATTACTTCAAGGTTAAGGTCAATGAAATTTTAATATTTTTGGTTTAAAATTGTAAATATTGACAATATTTGTTAACCAATTTCTTTCATTCAGTTATATTTAGTTTCCTCCTTTAGAAATGTGCTGCACAGTTTAAGATTGTTAAGATAACGTGAAAATATGCCTTTATTATCAGTTTGAAGATCAAGGTCACAGAAGCCGGAAATTACTATAAAATGAGCGATTTTCGCACACATTTAAATCTATTTTTCGAGTATTTGATGTGATTTGGTTTGTATATTTAATCTTTACAACAGCAACCGTAATGCCTTTAAATCGGAAATAATTTTATCTTCCATATTATTTTAAGGTCAAGGTCACCACTTAAGTTGTCATATTTTTGGTTGTAATATGGACATATAGACAATATTTGTTATCCAATATCTTTATTTCAGTTCTGTTCAGATAATTTCTTTAGAAATATGCCGCGCAGTATAACATTGTTTAAATAGCATGACAATTTGCTTTAATTATCAAGTTGAATCTCAAGGTCAAGGTCACAGAAGCCAGAAATTACCGTAAAAAGATAGGTTTTAGCTTATATTTAAGTTTATTTCTCCATTATTTGATGTGATTTGGTTTGTATATATAATTTTATATACTCAACTACAATGACGTTTAACCTGAAATAATTAAATCCTCCTCATTATTTCAAGGTCAAGGTCAATGGAATTTTTATATTTTTGGTTTTAAATTGGAAGTATTGACAATATTTGTTAACCCATTTCTTTGTTCTAGTCATGTTTAGTTTTTTTTCTAAAATTATTCCTCTGACAGTATATGTTTTCATATATCAAGGGAAACATGACGCCATAAGCCACCTCACTTGTGGTTGGTCAACTTAGCAGCTAAATTTTGTACTTTATACCTTCGTCTTGATGTGTTTAAGTAGAACAGGTAAACAAGAATCTGATAACTATTAGAAAAGGAATTGAGATGACCATTTTTCAATTGTCAGTACTCTCAGAAATCATCTTTTACGACTACGCTGAAAACTTACCATGTATCTGATGATATAACTCTCCAATGAAATTATTGACAAAGTTTCAAGCCTCTAAAAGAGTTTGAAAGAGTTTACATATTTTTAATTGACCAAACCCCTAACTGGGATACAAGTCATAAACATACAAACAATATAAACCTGAAACCAACATACTGAGGAAAATTTCAATATTTTATTATATGATGTCGAGACTGGGAGTGATATACAAATGTATTAAAATTGATTTACCACTAGTGGCTTTTACACATTTGGTCAATGTCAATTTAATATGATAGATGTCCATAACAGCATCAATGGATCTTATATGAGTGCTCATTTTTAAATCAATTTATTAAAAAAAATATTGTAAAGGGATCAACTGTGAGATTTGTTAAACAGTCAATAGGTTTTCACTAACATTAAGAAATTCATTAGTATAGAATCATCAATGTTAGATTCACTTTATCACATGACTATGAAATTACCAAAGATCATATTTTTGAGGTGAAACCGTCATTATATTATGCTAATAAATCTGTAAACCACTAGTGGTTAATCAATTTAATTGCATAGCGTTATATCAATCCTGACAGAATGTGTGTGATAGACTGCAAACATCTTGAACAAATAAAATTGTTTAGTTTGAGAAGTATTTTTGCTTTGTATACCAAGAGTGAATATCAAAACAATATCACACTAAATTACAAATAAAGAACTTAACTATTGGGAGATGGCTGAATTTATGTTAAATTTTAGCTTATGACCTATTTAAGGCACATAGTCATGTTTTACCAGTATTGTACTATGCTTGATATTTCTAAAGGCAAAAGCTAGACATAACTGGAATAAGGATGCTGTCAATTATGTCTTTGTATGACAAAATATGTTAAAACTTCAGTGAATTTGACCTTTAAGTTATGTGAAGGATAAAATTATTTCCATTTAAAAAAAAGTAAGAAAGAGGGCAAAGATCAGGAATCGATACAATCAAGCACCACACCTGACCCAGGATACCAATGGGAAAGCGACAACGTCACAATTAGTCATCACAAACGAGAGCCAAGAGTTCAGCTCTTTCCCAGCAGGTGACCACAAGGCATCAACAAACAAGACGTGCATGAAAGCATAACAGAACAAGACAGAAATAACATACATGATCCACAAAATAAGCATCGCCTTGGAAGGGTCAGTAAAAGTATTTTACTGGAGGGCTTAAACCAGTTTAACGGTGCACCAACCTCACCCTTAATTCAGATGTGAATCAAGACACATAGATGTTTTGTTTACATGAAAGACCCCTAACTTATCAATGCATTATCTCCTATTATTTTTTTTAAAGAACATATAAATCACGGTATAAAAAGGAGATAAAGCAAAGGTTAGGACTCAAAAGTAAATAAAACTGAATACCAGAGCAAAACAAATCCAACAGGTAAACCCCGGTGGGCCACAACAGCCAAAGCATCAGGCCCCTACCATCTCACCAATACATAAGTCTTTAAGTTGGAACCGTCATAGAGTCTGAAGTCCGACCCACCGGCGTGCAATTAAACAGGAAAGCAAAGTTGCCAATCGTGATTGGGTTGACCACCAAGCATGCAGTCTGCTGCAATACAAAAATGGTATAGCCAAATTTTTTATAATGGAAAATTATTTCAATAAGCCACGCTAAAAAAATTATTAGGACCAACAATCCTCTTCAATTTATACACCAAGTCACCGTAGAATTCAGGTTCAAAAGTCCTTGGCGCAAGAGAGATTTAAGTCCAATTTTTAATTTAGATATCAAATCAAAGTATCGTCTATGAAATTTAGAAAAGGTTTTGCAAAGTTTATAATACCGATAGCCTTGTTTAAGAAGTTTATGAGTTAACAATTTATTGTGAGTGTTGAAGTCAGCAACATGGCTAGATGCTCTAGCAAAACCAATGAGTTGAGGGATATAGACTCCATTGGATGTAGAGAGAGAGGAACATCACCATTTAAAAATGGGAAAATGACCATTTCAAAATCAAAGTCGTCACGTTTATCATAGATTTTGGTAGAAACAATATCATTTGAAATTGACAAATGCCAGTCTAAAAAGGCGGCTTCGGTATCAGAGGTATTAGCTTTATTAACTTGGAGCTCTGAAGGGTATATTTGACTTATCATAGTGTCAAAATAAACATTATCAATGTTTAAAATATTGTCAAAATATCTGGATGTAGTGTTAAAAGCATCAATAATATAAGCCTACTAATCATCAGGAAGAGACATCATAAAGCCTTTTTCATAACAAAAGGCTAGTTGTGTAGATCAAAATTAAAGATACAAATCAAATTAAACCAAATTATGGAGATATAGCCTAAAATATGGGTGATAATCGCTCACTTTATGTCATTTTTTATTCTTTGACCTTGACCTTGGTCCTCAAATTCCTATTTAAGGCCTATTGTCATGATATCTTAACAAATGCTATACTGCTCAGCATATTTCTTAAGGAAGAAGCTTAACATAACTAAAAAAAATCGGTTAACAAATATTGTCAATTTCTCCAATTTATGACCAAAATTATTATGTGTAAAAATCCCCCATTTTATGCCAATTTCTTTACTCTTTGACCTTGATTTTTAAAATGATAATTTAGACATATTGTCGTGTTATTTTAACAATGTTTTACCGTGCAGCATATTTCTAAAGCAAGCAGTTCAACATACCCGAAATAAAGAAATCGGTTTGCAAATAGTGTCAATATTTCCAATTTACAGTGACCTTGACCTTGAAGTAATATGGAGGATAAAATTATGTCAGGTTAAAAGGCATAGCAGTTGCTTATGTAAAGAATACATATAAAAACCAAACCACATCAAATAATGTAGAAATAGACTTAAATATGTGCGAAAATCGCTCATTTTATGGTAATTTCTGGCTTTTGTGACCTTGACCTTGACCTTCACTCTGATAACTATGGCATATTGTCACGTTATTTTAACAATGTTATTCTGTGCAGCATATTTCTAAAAGAAGAAGCTAAATATAACTGAATTAAAGAAATTGGTTAACGAATAGTGTCAATATCTCCAATTTAAAACCAAAAATATTAAAAATTCATTGACCTTGACCTTGACCTTGAGGTAATATGGAGGATAAAATTATTTCATTTTAATAGGCAGTGTAGCTGCGTATAAGAAGACTAAATTTACAAACCAAGTCACATCAAATAATAGAGAAATAGACCTAAATGTGTGGCAAAATTGCTCATTTTAAGTCAATTTCTTGCTTCTGTGACCTTGACCTTGACCTTCAGCAGGTCACTTACAACATAATATGTTATTTTCGGTACATTATCTTAATAAGGAACATATTTCCCCATTTAAAAATCAGATATGTCCCTTCAGCAGATTTTTATGAGATCAGAAATACAGTCACAGATAAATTTGCTTTTTGTGACGGTACATTTATTGTTGCTATGGTAACGCTTCAGGAACCATACTTTCCCAAACATGTCTTTTCATATATCAATTAAGGAAACCTTGTTATATTTCTGGAATATGCCGGCATATTTGTAACCGACCGCACTCAATATGAAAATGTCCTTTGAAAATGCTCAAAAATCACATTTGTCAAATTTCTGAAACCCCACCCACTTTGCAGAGCATTGATAAAAACCGAGGTTTTCCAAATGTAATTTTGATTGTTTATTTCTAACCAAGATGTGTTATATATTCATACATATGGATAATTTGTGGCATTTGGTTTATTCTAAAGTGATGATTTCATTTGGAAATCCATCAATTTTAAGTGATTTTTTGTCACTATTTTAGCCAAAATGTTCATATGTCGTTTCCATGGCAATGGGCATACATATGGATGAAAGGAGTGTTGATTGCTTGGTTTTGGGTCACCATGACCAAGATAGGAAAGTTTCAGCAAAATCGGTGACTATGCGTGGCACAACTTTTTAAGTGGTTACAGAGAATTGCTCTTAATAGTAGCCTTAACTGAACTAGGCCCATTCTTTAAATGCCTCTTGTTCCAGTGTGACCCATATGATGCCGTTTCCATAGCGCATAAATGTGGTTTCTGTACATATCGCTCCATATTCAATGAAACGGACCTGGGCTCACAACAAGCTCCATTTTTTCTGATAGA
Organism: Loripinus fragilis; assembly: GCA_964019695.1. Lineage (NCBI taxonomy): Eukaryota > Metazoa > Mollusca > Bivalvia > Lucinida > Lucinidae > Loripinus > Loripinus fragilis. Next base: position 73,178,701 of record OZ026517.1, read on the forward strand.
CTGGGAACTGTACAAACTATGAAATCTCAGCGAAATTATTTGTGTGTGTTTGTTTAAGTTTCAAGATAAATTCAGATAAAAAAAATAGCAATATTTTCCATTTATTTGGCTCCCATCTTGTACATTTCTGTAATTTGGTAACCAGTTTGTTTTGTCTGAGATAAACTTTTAAAGCTCAAGTGCTAAAGACTTATCATAAAAGGTTACATTTCCTCTATCAACATTCATTAGTTTGTGTTGGAAGTTTATAGTTATTTTCCCTTATTCTATGTTTGACGGCCACTTTGAATTCTGGCAACCATTTTGTTGTTGTTTTAGTTAAGATTTAGTCTTTTATCAAAACTATGCACTTAATATACACCACGTAGAGGTAAACGTCAGCTTCTGAACATTATTTAGTCCATTTGGGATCCCAACCTAACCCAAGTTTATCTACTTTTGGTGGCCATCTTGAATTTTGGCGGCCATTTAGAGGTTTTGTATGGCTATAATGAATCAAAGTTTGAGTTTCACTCTCTTCTGTACATACTGTAAATATCATCTTTTTAATGCATATTTCAAAAAAAAAAAAAAAATAAATAAAACCAGCAAATTTCCCCTTTTTTGTCTGCTATCTTGGATTTCTGTGGTCATTTTGAATTGCCCAAGAGTGTCAAACTGGCATTCTTCAGATTTTGAATCAGAAGGACCATACCTGCTAAAATAATAAAAAAAAACCTTTTCTATAGACGCCATTGCATGGTTAATTTTCATCTCTGTCAGTCTTATTAATGCACATTTTATTTTCGAGATCTGACACGATGACCTAGCTCTTACATGTACTTTCCCCGATAAAAGTTCGATCAGGGGTCGTATCCCTTTTTGCGCTGTAGCTAAATAGACGTTTCCGAGCCACGCCCAGAAAGTCACTCAAAAGCAACCTGATAGTGTAAAACTGACCAATATGAGGACGACTTAGCATGTGACATAGTCCCACAAACAAAATCGCAAGTTCAATCTCCCACAACTAATGGAGACTTACCTTACAGATAGTGGATTTAACTATTTGCATGCTGGGTGATTTTCCATGCGTTTTGTCGTCTGCTTTTTTTTCAAAGTCATCTTTTTCGAAAAAGTCTTTCAGAAATAGCATCAGAGTGTCAAACAGTTTAGATTCAAATTTTGTCTGGCCTGATCTAGGTCCAAACTGTTTGCAAAGGTTATCAGTAGACGACACTAGCTAGAAAAAGAATTGGGGTAGACGTGGTTTTTGGAAAGGTGAATTGTGTCCACTACAGTAAAGTGTAACTGAATAACATTCGGACAAAAGTACTGAAGGGAAATAACCACAAATCTATCTATCCTGTTTGCCATGTGTGTGTTATTGAACAACACATAAAAAGCATAAGATGTTAACTCTTCATTTATCTTCAAGCTATTGTTTGATACATTACAACAATGATGTCAACTCATTTGAGAGAGCACTATTTATCAGATTTTTCATTGTCATCCAACAAAACAATAAAAAAGGCGATTGTTATCACTAAAATGCTCATATATGCTCATGCTAATAAAAAGAAGGCCACCCCAATTCACTGGTTTTGTTGAAAATAAGTTAAAATATGGACATGAACATGTTAAATATGATTACAAATGTACATATTGTAAATCATATCTTGTATGACCGCCATCTTTATAAATGCATTCTTTGAGCCTTTTTGCGCATGCTTAGAAGAAGCCTGGGTATACATCTGTACCCCCACCCACTGTAGAATGCGTTGTCATATTTCAACCAGCTGGCATTCCGATTGGGGTAATGTTGCAGCTGGAAAGGGATACAAAGTTAACAGTTCCTTGCTATATATTGCAGGTATGGGCAACAGTCGATAGATTGGCAGGACATGTTTGTGAACGACTTCATCCACATAGCGTTGGCCGGTAAGCGTGCCCTGAATTACATGTGAGACAAAAAATCACATTATACAAATCTCGGTGTGGCCTTCTTTTTTAGCATGAGTATATATCTCACCCCACAAGATAGCTCCATATAGTGATAAAATTCCACCCTGTCTCTACCGGGAATCAAACCAAAATTAGGACACTTACAGCCTCGCTTTCCACCAGAAGGCATTGGACGTCTCAATTTACAGCCAATAATATGGCACCATACGAATACAGTCTAGATGGTAAACACGGTACATGTAGCAGTGCTTCATTTTAAGGTAGGGTGCCTATACAATCTATGGCAGATATTGTCATATGTACATGTACTGCTACAATATTATTTGAAAAATCTAATGAAAAATCGAACGCAAAAACATAATAAAATCGTACATTGTATTCCATGCATCCGTATTTCTTTCATATTGGTCGTTCTTTTGCATCTTGTCGCACTTTCTTATCTTAACCCTTTACCTCATAGAGACGCCTTTTAACACTTTTGCAAACAGAGCAGACCCAGATCAGGCAGCTCTTGTGGGAGCTGCCCGATCAGGGTCTGCTCTGTTTGCTTACGGAAATATGCTTCGATATTATTCTGCACTAGTGGACATGACAAGTAATTTCTTTGTTTTATGTACAAACGTGAAAGTTTATTTATATAATTATTCATAGTGGGTGGAACTTAGCATGAATATTCATGAAGGAAATGGTTAACTAAGTAAACTGTACTTACATCTTTGACTTTGTCAGCATAGCCATCATCTTACCAAACTTGTCAGGTTTGGTGTCTGACGAGGCGCTCGACGTTCTCGGCAGCTCCACATCGTCGCTTCTGAAAGAACAATACAGTTGATTATCGTTAACCCTCAACCCTTAATGCGCCAATGGCAACAAAAGTCGTTTGCTTTTCTCGTCTGATGAAATGTTTAAGAAGCCTCTTTAGCAAACAGTGTGGATCCAGATCAGACTGCTCCTATAAGAACAGTCTGTTCTTGGTCCACGCTGTTTACTTAATTCGTCAGTAATGCTGGGCAATTATTTGCAGCAGACGACTTCAGCAGACGTTATTTTCAGATTTTTTTCTAGGCGCTTTAAGGGTTAACTCGCAAGTCACAACTTTTGTCATCGTAGCTAACATTGCAAAACAGATATGGACTCAGATCAGACTGATTCCTTTAACCCAGAGCAGACTGGGATAGCCTGAGCCCTTGGAGCCGTCTGATCAGGGTTTATACTTTTGCTTTCTTGAGATAAAATAGACTGAAGTGCACTTGAATATATGCAGCAGAAGTAAAAGCAAACAACATTTTCAGGACAAAAATATTTGCGATATAAAGGTTAAGTCAGATCCTGGTAACTTAAGGTAACGGTTAAGGTGATCATTGTGTATATTCTATTTTAGTCTTTTAAGGGACATACGTCTGTATGAGCCTTTGATCCGCAAACCCTAACCCTACCCTTACCATCATCTCAGATGTGAGACCTGATCCTAACACAGCTTATACCTTATTCCAGTGATGGATGTGGAGACCTTACCCTAAATCATAACGTTATGGCGTTTTGATAACACACAATTTGGTACTTAACATATGCTTTTGTCAGAGACCACCATTAAATGTAGAAGATTTTTGAGACCCAGTTTGCATTACTTCAAATAGGACGCATAGACGAGGATTGAGAGAGAAAAAAGAATCAATAAGATTAGTAGATATTAATAGACTTTTCACTTACTGTAAAGGCGGAAAACTTTAATATTCATATCTGGGCGTGGTCGGCTATTTCATCTGCTAAAGAAGTGAAATCAGGCTTTATTTATAATTTGGTAAAGAGTTAATATGCTTTTTGGGCCGCAAACGTGCGTGCATTGTATGAAAATCCTAACCGTATACACACTGAACTCATATTTATTTACCCTTAAAGCGCATAATCACAAAATGTTTTTTTTGTCGTCCACTAAAATATTTGAAGCCACATAGACAAACAGTGTGGACCCAGATCAGACTGCTTACAGGAGCAGTCTGGTCTGGGTCCACAATGTTTGCCTTTATGCTTATGTTAAATAGACATTTTCAGATGCAGTTAATTTGCTGGCGTTTTAAGGACTAAATAATGTGTTTTGCGTCTATAATGTAGCACTCCTGACCAACCGTATACCCCTTGACAAGTTTATATCTAGCATATGGGTTGCTAAAGTCATGCCATGTTATTTGTTTACTATACAGATCTATCTGTCAAATTAATTAGGTCACGGGATCGGGTTTGAGGTTCTGTCAGGTATAATTTATAAACGGATGACCCGTCATCCCGTTACTGATAGTTTCATATTTCTGGAATCTCAGTCCGTAGCGACTGGTGGTTTAATTATGAACCCTGATTTGGGGCTAATAAAATCTCGCTCATTTTATCAGTGATACGGACAGAAACTCATGAACCGATTTCCGTGATAGACTAGTTGATTTGCCGATACTCACCCTTATCGCTCATCAATGCCCCATAGCAGTGGAGGCTACTCTTTCTGTCTCAAATGTTGGCTTATTGATCATATTTCTTCCATAGTTACTTTACGCTGATACAACTGCATTATTGTGCTGGAGGCGATTCTTGTTTCAGTTCAGCGCATTGTGATCTCATCAATGGCGACTTTCATTTTCCCCAGTTGGAGTCATTCGGTCTTTATCATGCTTTTCGATGATGATGATCGAGAGACTCCAACTGCGCGTCACATGATCATCACCTGATATAAGGTCTCCATTGATGACGTTCATTGATGACATCACGGGGCGCGTGCTCTGAGGCTATATAAGCGCAGCAGAATCGCAATTCCAGTTTGGGTCAATTGTGTATCATAGGATACGGACCCACCTTGCTGTCTCAGCGATAGACCAGTCTTACAACCAGTCCGGATTGCCGCAGCATACAACGTTAACATTGATCTTGATCAGAGACTGTTTGAGTCTACTCTTTTTGTACAACTAGACCATTCCTACTCAGAGCATTCTTGATAGCCAACACTCAGAGCAAACATGCCAGCTAATCAAAGATACGCTAGCATTTTTAGAGATGTTAACATTTAATTATTTTGCACTTAAGCTGGACTGTTTACAAGTCCCCACCCACACTTACACACTATAAACACTCCACCCATTTTATAACCTAGTATTCTTGAATGCTCCCTCTGGCTGAATGCTTAAGCATTCCAGACTGTTAGCATTCAAGACTGCTACTTGTAGCATTCTGATCTACTTGCACCACATAGGTAAATCAGTATAGCTCTATTTAGTTGCAATATTATAGCTATTCAGACAGCTGCTTTATATCAACCTGCTAAGCCCCTCTGGAATGTTGAAGCATTCCAGATTGGTTGGTCAGGTCGTTTATAGCCCTACAACACCGTTTAAGTATCTTGACTGCTAACCTCTTTATAAGTATCTGTCCATAGGGACTATATACTTATTCATTCAGGACTGTTTATTAGCCAAGGCCTTTCAGCCTCTGTATAGCTATAGAAACACATTTTACATGACATGACCTGTATAACATATTACCCCTCATAGATTGTTGTTTGATATGATCCAATTAGCGTTCAGGACTGGATCTCATTAGCGTTCAGGGCTAGATCTGATTAGTGTTCAGGACTAGCTCTAATTAGCGTTCAGGGCTGTTAAGCATTTCCTGATTGCTTAACTATTCTGGATTGTCTGACCATTCCAGGTCTGGGCTGCTCATACATTCCAGGGTGTTAGGCCTATTCAGCCTAAAATAACGTGAATGCGTATTTGTTTGAATATCTTGACTTAGTATTCAAGAGAATGACTTTCAAACACTAATTAACTTATCTGTACGCATTTGGGTTTTTTTGATGGCAATTTCACAGCATTTAGAATAACTATCCACGCTACGCATTCACGTTGTGTCATAACTGAGGAGCACGCTTTTATGAGCTCAGTAATGCATGGTATATAAATAGGTATACCTAGCATATTAGCGGACATTTAATTCACTCTGCAGTACCATTCGTTATAACGAGTATTGATACAGTCAAACCTCGTTATAACACAGTATTATTGTATCTGCTCATCACTGTCTGGCACCCCGGACCGCGTCAACTTAATATGAGAAACCGTTCTTAGTGCTGCAGGGTGAATATTACCAACTCAAATTGAATGAATTGACCTACACTAAATGATAGTTTGTCTTGCTCTTCCTTGAATAACTTGTTTAACTTGTTGGTTTAATTTGGGTAAAATTATGAAACATTGAAATAGTTGTTTATTGTATTTTCATTCCCTTGATACAGCTTCCGTCCAGCACCAAGCGAACCCACAAACGTGTGACCCTCTAACCACATTAATACACTTGGCCTTAACATCCTGAACATTTGCACGCCGGGCATGAGGGTTACAATACTGAGATAGAGGCACAATTTTGAATAAAACCACGCCTCATTTTCAGTTTTTACCTATGTCTAAGGTTGACCAGTCCTAATTACGCATTCATGAGGCGCCGCCTTTACAGTAAGCGAAAAGTCAAAGATTTTTTTTAAATATAAATATCCATTGATAAAGAAACCCAACTTGTGAAAACTGATCATTTTCTGTCATTTTAAGATACTACTACTCTGCTTAAACGCAGCCACTAAAAATGATAGCGAAGAATTTAATATAGCACTTACTGTTGAAAGAGAGATAATATAAAGGTGCTTAATTAGTGAACTTTTGGTGTCCTGTTTGCAGCACTATAAGTTGTTTTCTATAACAATATATGTAGGCGTGGAATCAAATAATAGCCTCGAAAACGTATTTTTGTTACCAGTAGACTTTTGAAATTCTTAAACATAAATGACATTATTTTGCACTTGGCCCTTTGATAACTAATGTTAAAAAGAGTGTCAAACGGTTCGGATCCATATAAGGACCTACATCTTGTTGGTCCTGATCTGGATCCAAAATGTTTGCAAAGGTTTGTGTAGTGTTAGCAGATGACAAAAGTTACCGATGGCAAGGAAAGAGTTAAAGGATAGTATAATACCCTTCTTATTTTGCTTCCAACAAAAAAGCGGGACAAAAGGTTTAAATCAATAGTAATGAGAATAATTGAGCAATCCAACTTTTTTGCTACATATTGAATACTCACTAAATCAAAATTCGTTGAAAAGACATGTCAAAGAATCATAAAACATTTTAGACAAATAGTAGTTGACTCTTACCTAAAATATATACCTAGTGCAAAACCGTATTCTGCCTTTTGAAAATCGCGAAATGACATGATATGAATCTGATTACTAGTGAAACGCCTGGTAAATGACAATTCACATTATATAATGACAAAAGTTACCAAATTAAATGAAACTCCCAACATACAAAAACTAAACTGCATGCAAACATTATTGGCGGTAATCCCCAATCCTAACCATTTGATATGAGACTTAAAATATGAGACATAACCGCAACACAGCTTCAACACTTTCCCAGTGATAGCAGAGGAGCCCTAACTTTGCCCTTACCATCATCACTTATATAACTAGATCTCAAACTTAATGCAGCTTCAACCATATCCCAATGATGGACGTGGAGCCATACCCCTATCCTAACCATCATAACTCCTATGAAGCCTAACCCTAGCACAGATTAAATCTTAGCCCAGTGATGGAACGGGAACCCTAATCCTACTCTAAGCATAATCACATATATGGTTAGATCTCAAACGTAAGGCAGCTTAAACCTTCCACAGTGATGGATGTGGAGTCCTAACCATAACTTTGCAATCGTCACATATGGCCATCATCTCAGATAGGAGACCTAACCCTAACACAGCTTGTACCTTATACCAGTTATGAATGTGGAGCCTAAACCTACCCTAACCATCATCTGAGATAGGATACCTAACCCTAACATACCTAACCCTAACAAAGCTTGTAGTATGGCCGATGCTTTTTTCTTTGATCATTGCTGATGTTTAAATCAGACACTCTAGAATAACGACGAAGGAGGAGCTAAAAACCGTTCTCTAACTTCCAATTTTAGTTAAACAGCGATGTAGGCGGGAACGACAAGTTAACCCGTAGGTAAATGTAATATAATTGACAGCTTAGGCCGGATGCTGGGAGGAGCGAGTGTAAATTTCGCCAGGCGTCAGTAACACGTGTTAATTTGCGCCTGCGCCATACTACAAGCTAGATAAAGGATTCATCCTCGGCTTTCTGTTTAATCCCAGTGATGTATGTGGAGCCCTAACCCTACCACAATCATCATCTCAGATAGGAAACCTAACCCTAACACAGCTAAAACATTGAACCAGTGATGGATATGGAGATCTAACCCTACCCTAGCCATCATCTCATATAGGATACCTAACCATAACGTATAGTAGCGTATACTTTATCCCAGAGATGGATATTGAGACATAGCCATACCCTAACCATCCTCCCAGATAGGAGACATAACCCTAACACAGCTTAAACCTTATCCCAAAGATGGACGTGGATCACTAACCCTACCTTAACCATTATCTCAGATAGGAGACCTAGCCCTAACACAGTTTATAACTTATCAAACAATTTTGGATGTGGAGCCCTTACCTACCTGGCCATCATCTCAGATAGGATACTTAACTCTAAAACAGCAAATACCTTATCCAAGTTATGGATATGAAGATCTAGCCCTGCGGTACCCATCATCTCAGATAGGAGACCTTACCCTGACACAGCTTATAACTTATCCCAGTGATGGATATGGAGACCTTACCGTAACCTAACCATCATGTCAGATAAGAGACCTTACCCTGACACAGCTTATAACTTATCCCAGTGATGGATGTGGAGCCACAATCCTACCCTAACCATCATGTCAGATAGGGGACCTAGCCCTAGCACTGCTTAGACCTTATCCCAGTGATGGATGTGGAAACCTAACCCTAGCCTAACCATCCTCTCAGATAGGAGAACTAGCCCTAGCACAGCTTAGACCTTATCCCCATGATGGATGTGGAGCCCTAACCCTACCCTTACCATTATCTCAGATAGGAGACCTAACCCTAGCACAGCTTATACCGCAGGCCAGTGATGTATGTGGTGACCTAACCCTACCCTAACCATTATCTCAGATAGGAGACCTAGCCCTAGCACAGCTTAGACCTTTTCCCAGTGATGGATGTGGAGACCTAACCCTCCTAACTATCATGTCAGATAGGAGACATAATCCTAAAACAGATTATACCTTATCCCAGTGATGGATGTGGAGCCCTAACCCAACCTGACCATCATCTCAGATAGGATTCATAAACCTTACACAGCTTGTACCTTATCCCAATTATTGATGTGGGCCCCTAACCCTACCCTAACTATCATCTCAGATAGGATATCTAACTCTAACATGCATTACCCTGACATATCTAATACAATATGTGGAGCCTTAACCCTTACCTTACCACAATCTCAGATAAGAGACCTAACCCTAACACTTCTTATACCTTATCTCAGTGATGGATGTGGAGCCCTAACCCTACCCTAACCATTATCTCAGATAGGAGACCTAATACTTACACCGCGTATGATTTATCCCTGTGAAGGATGTGGAGCCCTAACTCAACCTGACTATCATCTCAGACATTGAAGGATGTGGAGGCCTAACTCTACCTGACCTTCATCTCAGATAGGACACCTAAACCTAACACAGTTTTTATCTTATCCCATTTATGAATGTAGAGCCCTAACCCTATCCTAACCATCATCTAAGATAGGAGACCTAACCCAAACACAGCGTATACCTTATCCCAGTGATGGATGTGGAGACCTAACCCTACCCTAACCATCATCTCAGATAGAAAATTAAGCCCTTAAACAGCTTATACCTTATCCCAGAGAGGGATGTGGAGCTCAAACCGTAGCCTGACCATCCTCTCAGTTAGGGGACTTGACCAGAACCTTATCCTAGTGATGGATATTGAAACCTAACCCTACCCTAACCATCATACCAAACAGGAGATTAAACCATAAAACAGCGTATTCCTTATCCCTTATCTCAGATCCCAGTGGTGGATGTGGTTTCCCTAACCCTACACTGACCATCATATCAGATAGGAAACCTAACCTTACCACAGCTTAAACCGAATGGGAGCCCTAATGCTACCCTAATCAGATAGAACACCTAACCATAACACAATTTAAAACTTATACCAGTAATGGATGTTAATCAATAACGCTGCCCTGTACAGCATTCCGGATAGGAGATGAGGGGTGCAGTGGCTCAGTGGTAGAGTACTTGACTGGAGAACGAGAGGCCGTGGCACATTTATCCTAGCTTAGTACTGGTTCACCCAGGAAGACCGGTCCCTGTTTAACTTAAAGATTGTTGAGGGACGTAAAGAATCAACTCAAACAAACAAACAAACCAGTTAGGAGACCTACCCCAATCACAGTATAAACCTAATCCAAGTGATGGATATGGGGCCATAATCATAGCCTGACCGACATTCCAAATAGGATACCTAACCCTAACACAGCTTAAACCTTATCCTAGGGATGTGGAGCCCCAACCCTAACCTAGCCATAATCCCAGATAGTAGACCTAACCCTAACACAGCTAATACCTTAAAACAGAGATGGATGTGGAGCCCTTATCCTACCTAGCCATCAACTCACATAGGAGACCTAAAGCTAACACAGCTTATACATTATCTTAGTGATGGATGTGGATCCCTGATCCTATCCTTACCATCGTCTCAGATAGGAGACCTAACCATAACACAATTTAAACCTTATACCAGTAATAGATGTGAAGCGATAACGTCACCCTGACCAGCAGTCCAGATAAGAGACCTATACCTAGCACAGTATAAACATAATCCAAGTGATTGATGTGGAGCTCTAACCATACACTGACTGACATTCAAAAGAGGATACTTAACCCTTACAAGGCTTTATCCTTATCTCAGTGATGAATGTGGAGCCCTTATTATACCTGACCATCATCTCAGAAAGGCGACCTAGCCCTAACACAGTTATTACCATATCCCAGAGATGGATGTGGAGCCCTTTACCCTGCCCTAACCATTATCTCAAAGAAGAGACCTAACCCTAACACAGCTTATACCTTATCCCAGAGATTGATGTGGAGCCCTAACCCTGTCCTAACCATCATCTCAAAGAGGAGACCTAACCCTAACACAGCGTATACCTTATCCAAGGGACGGATATGGACCCTATCCCTACCCTAACCATCATTTCAGATATAGTAGATCTTACCCTAAAAGAGCTTACTTATATCTTATCATAGTGATGGATGTGGAGCCCTAACATTACTTGTTCATCATCTCAGATCAGAGACCTAGACCTAAAACAGCTTATACCTTATCCCATTGATGGATGTGGAACCCTAACCCTACCCTAACCATCATCTCCGATAGGATACCTAATCTAAAGACAGAGTATACCTTATCCAAGTGATGGATATTGAGACCTAACCCTACCCTAACCATCATCTAAAATAGGAGACATAGCCATAACACAGCTCAAACCTTATCCAGTGATGGATGTTGAACCTTGACCCTACCTGACTTTCATTACATATACGAGATCTAACCCCAACGCAGTTTATACCTTATCCCAGATATGGATATGGAGCCCTAATCCTACCCTAACCATCATCTCATATAGGATGCCTAGCACTTACACAGCGTATACCTTATTTCAGAGATTGATATGGAGACCTACCCCTACCTTAACCATCATCTCTGACAGGTTTCCTATCCCTAAAACAGCGTATACCTAATCCCAGTGGTGGATCCTACCCTAAACATCAGCTAAAATAGGAGACATAGCCCTTACACAGCTCATACCTTGTCCCAGAGATGGATGTGGAGCCCTAACCCTCCCTGACCATCATCTCAGATAGGAGGCCTAGCCCTTACAAAGTTTTAAATTTATCCCAGTGATGGATGCGAATCCCTAGCCTGACCCTAACCATCATCATAACCCTAACATAGCTTTTACCTTATCCCACTTATGTATGTGGAGACCTAACCCTACCTTAACCATCATCTCAGATAGGATACCTAACCCTAACACAGAGTATACATAATCCCATTGATGGATATATAGTACCAAACCTATCCTAACTATAATCTCAGATATCAGACTTACCCTAACACAGCTTAAATCTTATCCTAGCGATGGATGTGAAACCCTTACCCTACCTTTACTGGCATCCCAGAAAGGATTTTATTTTTGTTTGATTTGATTCTTTACGTCCCATCAACAATATCAGTTAAACAGGGACGGGTCTTCCTGAGTTGAACCCATACTAAGCTAGGATAATACTGGTTCAACCCAGGAAGACCAGTCCCTGAAAGGAGACCTAACTATATCATGGCTTAAACCTTATACAAGTGATGGATGTGAAGCCCTAATCTGACCCTAACCAGCATCACGGATACGAGACCAAGAAAGAAAAAAAGTTAAGTGGGTATGATCAGGAAATACCACAATCACGCACTGCAGATCAACCCAAGGCACCATGCGGAAGAGCCACAGATCATTTATAGTAACAATACATCTGTAAGACAATAATAGCAAAGCAACCAGCTTTCTCTTCCTCTGCAACATGATTGCAAAACTAGAATGAACACAAAGTAATGCAAAACAAAACAAATAAAACACAGAAAACTCACAAACAATGGGAAGTACATTAAACAATAGATCAACAACAAAAACAACATACCCTATCACAGCTTAAACCTTATCCTAGTGATAGATGTGAAGTCCTAACCTTGCCATAATTGTGTCCAAGATATGAGATCAGGAGCCAAAAACCTATCCCAACCTGTGCCTCTGGATAAGATACATTTCTCTAACACAGCTAAATCATTTCCCTAAGCCTGAGTTGAATGGAGGTCCCTAACCTACCCTACATAAGTCCAAGGATATGGGACCTAGCTTTAACACAGCTTAATTAACATTGTCACAGGGATGAATGGAGAATCCTGCCCGAACTTGGATCCTGGGAGCCTTACCCTTACCTGCAACACAAGATAGTATATCTAACCCTTACACTGCTTAAACCTTACCCTATGCCGTGGTTGAATGAAGATCCCTAACCTAACCTTATATATTACATACGTCCAAAGATATGAGACCTAGCTCTTACACAGCTTCATAAAAACTGTCACAGGGATGAATGGAGAATCATAGGATCCTGGGATATGACCCTAACACTAACACAGTTTAAACCATATTCAAGGGATGAACTGTGGAGCTCTAGCCCTATCAAACTTTAAGTCTTACCACAGGAAAAACTGGGTAGCCCTAACACTTCACAAAACTGTATATCAAGATATGAGGCGAAATCCTTACACAGTTTAAACTTTATTTCCAGTATGAATGGCTACCCATAATCCTACCCTAGCATATATCCAGTGATATACGACTGAACCCTTACGCATCGTTGATTTGTCCAGGTTTTGTGATGTAGTAAGGGTGGGGTTGGTGCACCGTTAAACCGGTTTAAGCCCTCCAGTAAAATACGTTAAACTGGTTTAAGCCCTCCAGTAAAATATTTTACTGACCGTTCCATGGCGGTGCTTCTTTTGTGGATCATTTCAGTTAATTCTGTCTTGTGTTGTTATGCTTTCATGCACGTCTGTTTGTTGATGCCTTGTGGTACCCTGCCAGGAAAGCGCTGACCTCTTGGCTCTCTAATTGTGACGTTGTCACTTTCCCATTGGTATCCTGGGTCAGGTGTGGTACTTGATTGTATCGATTCCTGATCTTTGCCCTCTTTCTTATTTTGTGTCCTTTATAGTACTGCAATCATTTCGATGACTGAAAGCGTTCGTTGCTTTACTTTAATAATACTATTGTATTTATGTGTGGTACTTCGTTTACACGTGTTCTTGTAACGTGTTTTAGTAACTTCAGAATCTAGGGGGAAGATTTGGCCTGTAAAATATATTTAGCCCAACACCTGCCCCCGATGGCATAGGCTGCTGTCAGTTCTAAAGCGGCAATTCTGTTCTTGTTAAATCATTGTTTGTTGTTCCCATTGTGTTTTGTGGTTCTTGGTGTCCTCTCTAGTTTATCAATTATCTTGCTGAGGAAGAGAGAGATATTTGTTTTAATAAAAAATGCGTTGTAGCCGTATTTGTTCTGTGTCTCTTGCTCGTGGCGCCGTGGGTTGGTCTGAAGTCTGTGGTTCTGACATTTCCTGGTCATACTTACTTACTTTTTTGACCTCATCCCTGGGATGAATGACCCTTCCTGCGTCCCAGAATATCAGACCTAACCCTAACACAGCTAAAAATATCCTATTTAAGTATGGGGAGCCCTGACACAGCTCAAACCTTATCCAAGCCCTAGCCCTAGTCCTACTTAAACCTCCGTCCAAGGATATGAGACTGAACACAAACACAGTATAAACCTTATCACAGGGATAAACAGAGATAAACCTGGGAACCATACCCATACCCTTATCTGCATCTCAGAGTATGAAACCTAACCAAAGCACAGTGAACGGGCAGTCCTTACTTTACCTTTTTTTGTATTGTGGGTTCTCTCTATTTCTGAAAGATCCGTTTTTCAAGATTATTTAGAGGTCGCAACAGCTGTCGTTGTTTCTGTGTGGAGTTGGTCAAACTTCTCCAATTGCATCGATATAGTGTTGATATTTTTTTCATATTCTGGTCCTTTGGTAATATTGGGTTCTGACCGAAAGCAGAATACCGCTTAAGCCAGTGTTTTGGGTGTGAGAATTGTTGCACTTTTCATTAGTTCTTATGAACAGACTCCATAAAACCGAATCTGCTATTTTCTAATATTGTAGGTGCTCTCTATTTCTGAAGGATCCGTTTTTCAAGATTATTTACTCACATCCCAGGATTTGAGACCCTACCTTAACACAGCTAAAACTGTATCCCATGGATGAATGATGAGCCCAAACCTTCCTTCCAGGGATAGATAACTGATAAACCTTATCCCTATGATCAATTGGGGCCTAGCCCCGAGGTTATAAAACTTTTTCCATGCTCAACTCAGCTGAGTACGAAATTTATCCTGCTCATAAATGTTAAAATGGCATTTTAACATTTATTAGCAAGATAAATCAACATCTGAGAAGCCAAAAGCTAGAAAATCCTTCATTTGTCGACATTCTAGTTTATGAGCAGTTGAAATTTCGTGCTCAGCTGAGTTGAGCATGAAATTTTTTGATAACCTCGTGACCTGGTCCCAACATAGTTTTAACCTGATCCCACGGTGAATTGGAGCGCTAACCCTACCCTTACCTGCTTACAAGCTATGGGACAAAGTCCTAACACAACTTGAATGTTAGCCTAGAGGTAAATGGGAGGCCCTTACCTGCATCCCTAAATATGAGAACTAGCCCTTACTCAGTTTAGACGTTATCTCTGCCACTTCTTTTCGCGGATATAGGTAATAGCTATTATGTATAACCCATAAAGCGCCACCTATAATTTGCAGCAGACGACAATTTCAAATTTTGCTGCGTTTTACAAAATAGCAAATAAGGCATGGTATTTCATGAGAATCGTCTGCTGGCAGACGATTCTCATGAAATATCATACGTCATCTTTTTTTTATTATCAAAATCAGGAAGGATGTTTTAAATATTTTGTCGTCTGCAGCAGTCGTGATTGGCACTTAAAGGGTTAAGAGTAGGCTATGGTGATGCCAGAGGTAGGTCAGGGTAAGATTGTGACGGTTTTTTATCGTGTGTCCCAGGGTGTATGTTAAGGTGTTATCAGCAAACAGTGCAGACCCAGATGAAATGCGGCATATCATCTGGATCTCTACTGCTTGCCAAAGTGCCAATTAAGGGTTTTTCTGTATTCAAAGGTCTAAACACTTGAAGTGCCTTTTTGCTATTTATAAGTTAGGGGTCCTCACTCACTAGCATTTTATTTAACCTTAATAATGTTCATAAAAACTTTTTATTCAATTCATTTTAATCCTGGAGGTTATGTTGTGTAATTATTAGCCCTCACATCACAACATGCAGGTAAGGGTAGGGTTAGGCCTCCCACTGACTTCATTGCTGGGAAGGTGATGAAGAATTTGGGGTTTGTTATACATATATTTTGTGGCTCTTTAACTTACTTTTTTTCTTTAATGACATTGCCTACCAGCTTTTTAAACGCAGCCATCTTCTAGAGACCACTTGTCAACTCAAACTGAAAACAAGCAATACATGGTGATACAGGAAATAAACATATCATGCACGACCCTCTCCAGCCATAATGGTAATCCGCTAATAGAGATCTTTTTCAGACCAATGTATTTTTCCATAAAGCTGCATAGAACAAAATCAGGATGTTCCATTGTATATTTTGAGTGGTCGCAGGTTATAATTTCCAAAAAAATAGTGTATTTTTTTGTCGATCGATTTAGACTCAGTGAGCAGTGCAGAACCTGATGAAATGTCGCATTATGCGGCATTTCATCTGGGTCTACACTGTTTGCAAAAGAACACATTTAGTGGTTTCTAGTCTACAAAAGGTTCACCACTTGAAGTGCATTTATGGCATTTGCAAGTTAGGGGTTCTCGCTCACTGGTAATTTCTTTATCTTTCATAATTCATAAATGAGCCGTGACATGTGATTTCCAACAATGTGTCATTTTGACAAGTCAGACGAGCCTGTGCAAAAACTCCAAATTGTGTTTGGTCAGTAGCTTAACAGTCATAGAATATCTAAGCGACAAGCAAAGGCTCTAATCAGTCTGCGCGTATGCGCAGGATGGTCTGAGCCTTTGGTGGTCGCATAACCACATTGTTGGATTGTTGGAAATCTCATGTCATGGCTCAAAATAGTTTTTTATTCAATTCTTTTTGGTCACATAGCAGAAGTTTGATTATGCAACCAGTAAGAGATTTTATTCATTATCAACATGTTAATATCATCTGAAACAATAAATTAAAATTACGTAAAATTATAATAATATGTCCTATTTTATGTAAGTTTTGGTAAAAGATCTGTTTTTCTAACTTGTAAATATTGCAACATCTAAATTGCTTACCGCCATTTACAAGCATCTCATATTCAAATGGATATGGTACAGTATGTAAAATTTTGCCATTTTGTTTGCCATTCAGCTGTCACCTCTTTTGGTGTTAACTTACACTTATATTTTACAGTCTAGAGCCTTCACCAAGCCACGTCATCATCTGTGCACATAAATCATATTTGGCCAAGAGAATACGGTTGATCACACAAACAGAATACGTTGTATCCCTTGATGTTGATTATCTTTCCAATTTTCTATCCTCTAAATATTACAGCCACAGCCAAAAACCTTCCATGTAAGAGTTAAATTAATCCTAGAAACTTTTGAGTGCTATGTCCTTGTTTCTACGTTGAAACGAAATTATTAAAGTCCAGCTCAAGTATTTCCCAACAACTTACTTCTAACCTTATATCAAGAGAAAGCGTTATTCCGAATTTTTGGAAAAGGTCCATTTGGGCCTCGACGTGAGAAAATCTGTATTTGGGGTTTGCGAATGACAAAGGCGCAGACCAGCCTGCGCATACGCGCAGTCTGATCAGCGCCTTTGTTATTCGCTTATTGGAATGTAACATATCTAAACTTGCTACTGGTGAAATTTCATATTTCTAGCTAATCTCTGAAGCTGAGCAGACTGGATTGAGTGTCACTTTGCCGGAAACCCCGAAGACAGATTTAAGCCCATTTCATTTCAGACATTGAATGTAATAATTTTCATGTCAAAATACTGAACAATGTGTTATAGCCATTTGAAAAAACTATAAAGCTGAAAAATATAGATTTTCTTGCATTAAAACTCTCAGATGTTGTATTTATCCTGCTAATGAATGTTAAAATGCAGCATTTCTTTTGCATTTTAACATTAATAAGCCGGATACTTTTATGCTCAGTTGAGTTGAGCATGAAAAGCGTTTTATATCATTGGGCCTTGTATCGGTTTTCATTTGATATCATGAACAAAATTGTTCAAAATCGAAATAGCGAAGGACATTTTTTGTTATTGATAACTTTACAAAATAAGTATGAAAAGCCAATTTTAATGCGTCGTTAGAGTGTGAAAAAAATTGAATGCAGCATAAAAGGCAATATTAAACGTCTTAAAATTAAACGTCATAATTAGATGTTGTCCTGATTGAAACCCACACGATTGTGCGACTCTTTGTATTTAATTTTTTTTCACATACATTTAAGGTCGCCTAAGTATAAGAATACTGTTTTGTGTTGTATATTATATAGGATAGACTAGAAATTAATTGTATAGTTTATGTCTAATAAAATTCTGTTCTGTTCTGTACTGTTCTATCTCCCAGTACTCAGTAGCTAGTGTGCTCATGAAATAGGTCCTCACCAAGTTAACCATCTTAAACGAACATTTCCGCCATGATAAAAGTCGATCAACAGTAACAAGTCAGCCTGCTTAGACGAACATTTCCGCCAAGATAAAAGTCGATCAACAGTAACAAGTCAACCCGCTACAGACGAACATTTCCGCCAAGATAATAGTTGATCACAGAAACAAGTCAACCCGCTACAGACGAACATTTCCACCAAGATTAAAGTCGATCAGCAGTAGCAAGTTAGCCTGCTTAGACGAACATTTCCACCAAGATAAAAGTCGATCAGCAGTAACAAGTAAGCCTGCTTAGACGAACATTTCCACCAAGATAAAAGTCGATCAGCAGTAACAAGTTAGCCTGCTTAGACGAACATTTCCACCAAGATAAAAGTCGATCAACAGTAACAAGGTAGCCCGCTGAGACGAACCTTTCCGCCAAGATAAAAGTCGATCAGCAGGACCAAGCTAGCCTGCTTAGACGAACATTTCCACCAAGATAAAAGTCGATCAACAGTAACAAATAAGCCTGCTTCAGACGAACCTTTCCGCCAAGATAAAAGTCGATCAACAGTAACAAGTTAGCCTGCTTCAGACGAACATTTCCACCAAGATAAAAGTCGATCAGCAGTAACAAGTCAGCCCGCTGAGACGAACCTTTCCGCCAAGATAACAGTCGATCAACAGTAACAAGTCAGCCCGCTTAGACGAACATTTCCACCAAGATAAAAGTTGATCAGCAGTAACAAGTCAGCCCGCTTAGACAAACATTTCCGCCAAGATAAAAGTCGATCAACAGTAACAAGTCAGCCCGCTTTGACGAACATTTCCGCCAAGATAAAAGTTGATCAACAGTAACAAGTCAGCTCGCTTAGACGAACATTTCCGCCAAGATAATAGTCGATCAACAGTAACAAGTCAGCCCGCTTAGACGAATAAAAGTCGATCAACAGTAACAATTCAGCCCGCTTAGACGAACATTTCCGCCAAGATAAAAGTCGATCAACAGTAACAAGTCAGCTCGCTTAGACGAACATTTCCGCCAAGATAATAGTCGATCAACAGTAACAAGTCGCCCGCTTAGACGAACATTTCCGCCAAGATAAAAGTCGATCAACAGTAACAAGTCAGCCTGCTTAGACGAACATTTCCGCGAAGATAAAAGTCGATCAACAGTAACAAGTCAGCCTACTTCAGACGAACATTTCCACCAAGATAAAAGTCGATCAACAGTAACAAGTCAGCTCGCTTAGACGAACATTTCCGCCAAGATAAAAGTCGATCAACAGTAACAAGTCAGCTCGCTTAGACGAACATTTCCACCAAGATAACAATCGATCTGTCATCTACAGTAACAAATAAGGCTGCTTTATTGCACATTTCCATCAGGTTGACGGCCAATCTGTCGTCGACAGTATCAAATGAGACTACATAGACGTACTTTCCACTAACCGACTTAACAGTTGATTTGTAGTCTGCAGTATCAAAGCAGTCTAATAAGACGAACATTTCCACAGTCTATATGTCGTCTACAGCAATAAATCAGCCTGGTTATACGAACTTTTCCACCTAAATAACTGTCATTCTGTTGTCTACGCTAACAAATCAGACGGCTACGATAATGATTACAGTCGGTCTGTTACAAATCAGCCTGCTCAGACGAACATTTCCTCTAATATACATGTTATAGTAATTCCGTCGTTTAAGTTACAAATCAGCTTGCTCAGAGGAACGTTTCCACCATAATAACAGTCGAGCTGTCGTTTACAATAACAAGTCAGCCTGCTTAGACACTCATTTCCGCCAAAATAACAGTCGATCTGTCGTCTACAGTAGCAAATCAACCTGCTTAGACGAACGAACATTACCACCAAAATAACTGTCAATCTGTCGTCTACAGTAACAATACAGTAAAATATGAGTCTGCTTACAATCCTACTAGGATATCGGTTGATCCGAGGCTACAGGAACAAAAGAAGACTGCTTCGACAAACATTTCCACTCAGATTGCAATCGATATGTCGTCTGCAGTAATAAATCAGCCTATTTAGACGAACAAAAAACAGTCGGACATTAATCAGCCTGCTCAGACGAACACTTCCCCCAAAATTACAGTCAATCTGTTGTCTACAGTAACAAATTAGCCTGCTGAGACAAACATCTCCACCATAATAACAGTCGGCATGTCGCCTACAGTAACATTTCAGCTTGCTTAGATGAATATTTCCACCAAAATAGCAATCGATAAGTGGTCTACAACACTAAATCGGCATGTTTAGTCGAATATTTCCACCAAAATAAAGTCGATCTGTTGTCAACAGTAGCCAATCAGCATACTTAGGCGAACATTATAACAGCAACACAATACACATAAAACAAAATCACAAACAACAACCAAAATGAGACACAGATTAATACGAGTATCTTCAAAACTCTTTATCTAGCCAGATTTATCTTACCTTGTTTGAAATTCAGAACATCTCATGGATATTTTATTTTCTTAATTCAGAACAAATAATTTCCGCTCAACAGGTTTTCTTCACTTTGAAACACAATGAGACTGTAGACTCGTTCTGTTAAGAAATCATTCCCGTATCAAAGACTATAAATGAGCCGCGACATGTGATTCCAACAATGTGGCATTTTGACAAGTGTAGACTCAGGCGAGCCTGTGCAGCCTCCTTTTAAGCTGAGAAACTCGTAATGATTTTCACTAATTAACTTAACAGTCATAGAATATTCAAGTGACTAGCAAAGGCTCTGATCAGACTGCGCGTAAGTGCAGGCTGATCTAAACTTTTATTGGTCGCACATAGCGTATTGTTGGAAATCTCATGTCGCGGCTAAAATATTGTGTGCTTACTCGTTAAACCACTTTTAAGAAACTTTTGCACATTTTCCATGGAACGCCTAACCACTTTTTCCAATGTCTTTTCTTCCCTACATGTATTATAAAAAGATATTTTTACGACCTGATTTTGATTTTCGTATATATTATTGTGGGATTAAGAGAATAATCTGCGCTAATCAGCCAAACTAATCCACACACAAAAGTCATTAAACTTATTCATAACAATAAGAGTGTTGGTGCTTTGCACACTTGCATTTGTATTTTTTGTTTGTCATACATGTATTTACAACAATATTGGATATCGGTTTTTGTGGCATAGCTGGGTACATTGACAGAAAAAATGAAAACTCAGAACTAGCCAAAAATATCCTGTATTCATTCTCGCGAGACATGACGATACCTCATCTAGATCTCTCGCATTTCGCGCTTTGAATTATGGGTCGCTAGTGATACCAGGCGTGTCCCGTTCAATTCTCGCACTCCTGTATTGACATAATTTATTGTTAAAAATCGCAAAAAGTTTAATTTTTGAAAGTTTACCATTTCTCTATATAATAAGTCAATATTTTCTGGATGTAAAGCCCTGAGTCATGCAGACAGTGATCGCATTATACATTCTAATAAAAATTGTGGTTCAACCCCAGTGTGCATCGAGCGAAAGGCGACAGGTTAGTGCGTGCTAGAGTGCGTCCTGTCTGCGCAATGCTCTGTATTGCATCTGGTTAGGGGCTGCATTGTTTGTAAAGATATATATAATATACATAAAAGTATATATGCCTCTACATGAGATTTCGGTACATATAGCATATGCGCAAATGCCTTTATTAACCGCCCATGCTCACCTGTCAAGCGGAGTTAGAGGTCAAATGTTTAGTCCTAGCCTTGCTTGTGTATGTGAGCAGAGAAGGCTCTTGTGAGTCTGCGCATATGTGTGGACTCGCCAGAGCCTTCGCTGCACGCTGATATGCGCAGACGCCACAGCCTTCTCTGTTCGCTGTTGCGACATTGTCCTTGCCTCTTATAGGGACTGTGATACATTAAAATTATATTTCTGCTCAGTTCATAGACTAGTTTTTGCCTGTAGCCAAGAATTTGTCAACAATATCATGGCCTTTGATAAGAAACTAGCGTAGCAGTGGGACCTCTTAGAAACCATTCTGTTTGTTTAGGCCAACTGGTCCACAGGGCGCCGTACGCAAGGAATGTTTTTGCCTTCTCTAGTCGCCAAAACAAAACAAATGCTAATTATACCGTTGTATCTTTCGGCTCGTTAAAATTAAAAAAGAAACACAAAAAATGAAAACTGGAGAAAGACAACTATGGTCGAAGTTTTTAAAAGATTTCTTAACCTTGGATCTTGTCAAAGAAGTATACATAAAGAATCTATCATGATAATAATCAATTTTGGAAATAATTTGACAGTGACAATGGTAAACCGTATTTACACAAAATATTTGAACATAAAGTCCAGGGTTTGTATTTTTCGCCATCCGATCAATATCTTTTATACACGTCATCAAGTGCAAAATTGCCTCGTTCAAGTTTTATAGAAAAGTACAGTGTATACTGTTGGTTTAGGTTAGCACGTTAGACGGGTATCTCGATAGCTCGAACTACCTGTTTAACTCGAAGTAAGATGAAATACATTGGAATGCGTTCATTTTCTGAATTAATACCTTGTCGGTGGTTGTCTATCTTGTCCGCGTCACTGCGTTGTGTCCTTGAGCAAGACACATTAATCTTTGCTTATAGTACTGGTTCAACCCTGGAAGACCCGTCCCGACATAACTGAAAATTGTTGACTGGGACGTAAAGAATCAAATCAACCAAACAAGTTATTATAGATATTTAAATAAAGCGATTCCTTTTACTAATAGGTTATCCACAACAAATATTTCTACCTTTATCGCATGATGCGCAAAAACCTTCTTTGAACGCCCATGCTGGAGTATCCCAGCAGGGTTGGAGCCCAGGGGGGTACTCTGATGTTTTCATACATACGTAGGCTCGGGTCAATTTTTTGGGTTCAAAATTTTGAATATCAATATTTTTTGGGGTTTTCAGAAAAAATTAATATTTTTGGTACGAAGATTTTGTGGATATTTTTTTGGGGGTCATCACAAATTGGACTATATTTAGGGGTCATTTCTATGCATTTTAGGGTCTTTTCTTAAGGTCAATGTATAGAATGGGGGATATTTTTGGGGATAGCTAAAATTTCTTATATTTTTGGGAGTGCTTGAAATTCCTGATATTTTTGGGGGTTCACGGTAGATGCTGGGCCCGAACCTACGTATGAAGATACAAATGAGAGTACCCCTTGGGGGTTGGAGTTCTAAAATTTGGTCTGAGTCTTTATCTACATCCAAACTTTGTGTATACGAGCAGCGAAATGTTCTGGTGAGCCTGCGCATGCCTTCATTGCTCTAAAATGTGACAAATACCAACATCTCAAGTGTTAGCTCCTTTATTCTCTCTTTAGAATTACAGTAAAACCTGTGTTAAACGGCCACTCAAAAATAGACAAAACAAAGGTCTTTATGGCAACTGGTAGCTTAATAAAGGTCGAAAGTATTGCAGAATGCTCCATTCTGCAATACTTTTGACCTGCATTAAGCGATAATCCGTCTTTGTAACCATTTTTGGTCTTTTGAAAGTGGCCGTTTTACACAGGGTTTACTGTATCTCGATTGTTATAAACGACTATGGCCTGTATGGAGGCCAATTTTCACTGTCTATTTCAATATATACGCTTTAAAGCAAATCCCCTCTTGATCTTGTGAAGTTACATATTAAGTATTGAATACAACATTTTAGTTTGGAAGATTAAAGGTTTACTTCACACTTTCAAAAGGACAGCTGACCAGGGCCCGGAATTACAATGCCTCCTTAAAGTTAAGCAAGACTTAAGTTAAGTATTGATATTTCAACATGCTATATTAAATGCTAAATAAATTGCCTGGATCGATGTGGTATTTGTGGTCAAAGACATCATTGTGATCTTCAGAAAAATTAAAACTATATTGATTTTAATCAGTTTTAAATGTTATTTTTCGCCTCCTGAAAAATCAATACTTAACTTAAGTCTTCCTTAACTCTAAGGAGACATTGTAATTCCCGGGCCCAGGGCCCGGAATTACAATGCCTCCTTAAAGTTAAGCACTACATTAGTTAAGTATCGATATTTCATGTCGAATCTTTATTTGTTTAATAAATTACCAGGCTCGGTGTAGTATATATGATCAAAGATGGCATGAATAGATTTTTGGCTACAGAATACATGACAAGTTTGAGACGTTATTTTTCGCATCCACAAAAAGGTAGAACTTAATTTTAAGGAGGCATTGTAATTAATTTTGGCCCCTGTACATTGAAGGAAAGTCTGTGAGATGATGCATTGACAAGTAAGGGGTCTTTCATGCAAACCAAATATCTATGTGTCTTGATCCACATCTGAATTAAGGGGGGGGGGGGCGCCGTGAAACCGGTTTAAGCCCTCCAGTAAAATATTTTACTGACCGTTCCAAGGCGGTACTTCTTTTGTGGATCTTTTATTTTTTTCTGTCTTGTGTTTGCTATGCCTTTGTGCGCGCCTGTCTATATGTGCCTTGTGGGCACCTGCTGGGAAAGGGCTGAATCTTGGCTCTCGTTTGTGGTGTCTAACTGTAAGTCTGTCACTTTCCCATTGGTATCCTTGGTCAGGTGTGTTACTTGGTCTTATCGGTTCCTGATCTTTGCGCCCTTACTTACTTCTATCTGAAAAACAAGCCCTTATTTAACCATGTAGTCTGCCGCAAACCAGATCGAAATTGGATACAAAATAAGAAAGTTATTACAATACGAAAGTAAAAATTCTGACTAATATTAAGCCAATGGAGGTTTTTGATTATTTTTTTTAACCTTCTAAATTTTGAAAAGCCAATAAAATTCCCCAAAATCATTCCAAATTGTACAAACTTTTTTTTAGCTATCAACTATTTTCAACAGAAGAATCAACAAGATCAATAAAAATGAAAAGAAAGCTAAATTGAATAGCAGAAAGCTAATTATTCGGCTTATGCATATTTAATTAGGACTGTGTGACGTCACACACGTTAAAATGGCTGCTCTCCATTGCTTTCAACTATTTATTGTACAAACATCTGTAACTTTCTTATTTTTCATCTGATTTTGATCTGGTTTGCGGCAGATTGCATTGTTTTATAAGGGGTTGCATTTTTAGGCTTTCAATGTTGTTGTCCCCTTTCAATTTAACACACGACTGTAATTCTCGGATTCAGGGCTAAGCCAATACATGAGATTTTGGTACTTTATCGCATTATTGGAGGTTTTTGCGCATGTGCGATAAGTACTGAATTCCCATGTGTTTGTCTTGCTGGGACACAAGGAAAAGGGTGTTGTTAGGTTGTTAGCTGAACTGACCGTCCCGACATGGCCATAGCTGATGACTAGGACGCTAAGCACCAAACGAAACAAACAAAACAAAATGTGTTGGTCCATATATGGCCTTGATTCCCTACAGTTATCTGACGCTCGCGCTCACACAACTGAATGATGAGTGCTATATGGCTACATGCACAGGGGTAACAACCTACGCCATAGCATCCATGGGTGACACAAACACACAGATAGGCGCCATCTTTGATTTACAAGCTAAGTTCTTCCCTTCGTAAAATTATACAAATAAGTGCCTGTCAAAACTAAGCAGTGCATGCAGTGCTTAACATCACACTTGGGCAGAATATATAATGCTCACGCCCAGAAATGCCGTTGCCTTTGTAGTCATCCATAGTGTACATGTTTATAAAAATAACATATATTAAGCTACTATCACCAATTTTACCAATGTTTGTGTGATTGTAGCTAGTAGTTGTCATCAACTATCATTCATAAACATTATTTACTGACAGAAAGCCTTTTATCCAGTTGCAAAAATAAATCACTGTCGTCAGCATGAATGAGTCTGTGAGGTTTCACATATCTGTTGGGCGCTGAAAGTGTGTTCGACATGTATGTCGTCACATCTATGCCGTCATAAGTGTGACCGACATCTATGACAAAATAAGTGTTTACGAGATCAAAATCGGCACTTTAAATGTCCAAATGAATTTCCATCGGCAAAAAATGTTTATGAATTATATTTGAGGACCACTGCTAACTGCACTGCATATTCATAGTCCAACCGTTTGTTCCAAGGTTATAGAGCAAAATGTAATTTTCAAAGTAAATCAAGGACCCGAACTGTTGTTATTCGGACCGCCAAAACCATGCTTCCTGGATGCGATACCATATGCATATGTATTTATGTAGTATAAGTTTTGTGTGCTTGTAAGTACCGTCTCATTGAGACGGCTCTTTTAAGTACCCACAATAAAAGTGTTGGTTGAGAACTTGGAAAAATATTATTGATTACGCACTCCTGTCATAATACGTTAAACAGTCTGAGGCTACAAATTGTTTTTAAATAAAAATAATCAAATTCATAACTTATGATACTGTCTAGATTGTTAAGCTTCTTGCAGCTGATTCCAATTTCCTTTTTCTTGGGTGTATTTAAGAAATGAATTCGATTTTAGGAATATTCATGGAATCATGAATATTTCGGGTCTCTTGCAAAGTAAGTAAAGCCCGAAGGGCTTCACGCTAACTTTGCAAGAGACACGGAGTAATCATTATTCCATGAACATTCCAAAAATTGAATTCATTGCTTATATTTTATTTTATTATTTATAATTAAAATATAGAAATTATTCGTAATTTCGGAGAAAAAACTCGCAATTGTAATCTTATTAACGGTTTTGTTGGCGTGTAAAGCGGAAAAGCGGAACAGCCAGTGTGAACGCGGACTGCCAATGTAGAAAACAAGAGGCTTGATTTGCACGTGCAACTCAGGTGTGGCTCGCTGTCAATCACGACACCAGTGCCACTTCTGGCGAATGAATGTGATGTTGGAAGCGTATTGCACGGGCAAGTGAGCTTGGCAGATGTCAATCAAATGAATGTCTTTCATGAGGCTATGAACGTTGCAAAAATCTAAAGATTCATTAAAGGCTTGCTTTGAAAATGTAAATATATGTAGATAGTATTGAATACGAATATCAGGTACTCGTTGACCAGAAACCTGAACGAGTAGTTTTGCAAACAGTGAAAACCTAGATGAAATGATGCATTTATAATGTGTTGTTTCATCAGGGTCTACACTGATTACTAGGACAATGTCAAGAAACAGAGAAAATGCTTAAAATCCCATCCATATGTAAAATTAATTAGTTAACAAAAGCAATAACAACGTAAAAATGATTAAATTAGCAATTTGCATTACCTATGTTGATAAGAAAGTAATCCGTTTAAATTCGTCAAAATATACACAGTATATTAGATATATAACACAAAGCTTAATCATTAAATCAAAGCTAAGTTTAAAAGTTAATCCTGTGTGAAATCAAATAGTATGAAATAATATTTTCTGTGTTTTCATGAACCAAAGAATTAAAAGCATTACTTTTGTTAAAATATGCATTTTATCCGACACAAACAATTAATTTGCTCATCAATCAAAATATTGATGGTAAAAAAAGAAGAAAAATCAGACCCCAAGGTTATAAAAATCATGCTCAACTCATTTGAACATGAAACTTTGCCTGCTCATAAGTTGTTATAAAAATCATGCTCAACCCATTTGAACATGAAACTTTGCCTGCTCATAAATTGGCATTTCATTATTTCTAAGCAGGATAGATACAACATCTGAGAGGAAGCGCAGTGGCTCAGTGGTAGAGTGCTTGACTCGAGACCGAGAGGCCGCGGGTTAGAGCCTCACCGGCGTCACTGCGTTGTGGTCCTTGAGCAAGACACATTTATCCTAGCTTAGTACTGGTTCAACCCAGGAAGACCCGTCCCTGTTTAATTGAAAGAGTGTTGATGGGACGTGAAGAATCAAATCAAACAAACAAACAACCAAACAACATCTGAGGGTTTAAAAGCAAAAACAATCTCTATCTTTCAGTATTTGCTGTCGAAAGTTAAGCATGAGAAAAAGTTTATAATCTCAGAGCAAGTTCAATATCACGGAATAGAAAATACAATTTTTCGCTAAGCAGGCGCTACGTAATACGTCTATCTATCTCATATAATTTACTAAGTATCACATGACGCTTACCTTGTTGAAGACCATAGCAGAGTAGTGACTTGTGGTTTAAGTTTATGGCAACATTTTAGTATTTCTTAGAAACAATGGTGATAATTAAGAAACTCTTCTGCAACAGGGCTTATCAGAGCCAGTGTTTTATATGATTTAGTTTAGGTTGCTTTATTTTATATCTTGCTGCTGCCATATGGCTGTTCATGCTCTGTGTCTCTTCCTCTCGGTGCCTTGGGTTTAGTCAGCAGTGTGTGTTGTGGCATTTCCTGGTCATACCCACTTTTTTTAAAAAATCAGTCAATATGGATCTATGCGATAATGAAACGGCTGATACAGAAACATCAAATATGACACCTGCTTACAGATCGATATCTATCTATCTATCTATCTATCTATCTATCTATCTATCTATCTATCTATCTATCTATCTATCTATCTATCTATCTATCTATCTATCTATTTATCTATCTATCTATCTATCTATCTATCCATCCATCCGTCCGTCCGTCCGTCCGTCCGTCCGTCCGTCCGTCCGCCCGTCTATTTATCCGCCCACACGCCCGCCCGCCCAACAAAAAACCCTCCCGCCCACCCATCGCCCACCCATGGCCATCGCCCACCCACCAATCTTCCAAAAGTCTCAGCAGGATGGACTGACTTCCGAATCATTTTCTAAAAGCAGCAAGGAAAGGGTTAAAATATTCGTCCAAGAAAAAAGATAACTGATCATGTGCGCATACTGCATTCAAATATTTTAATATGGTTGATTGTACTGTTGAGTCCATATCTTTGCTTTGTCTTCTTTTTATATCTTGATTTATAGGCTATGTCCTAGGAGATGATGCATGGATAAGTCAGGGGTATTTCATGCACACTAAACATCTATGTGTCTTGATCCACATCTGAACTAAGGGTGAGGTTGGCACGCCGTGGAACCGGTTTAAGACTGCAGTAATTTTTTAACTGATCGTTCCAAGGCGGTACATCTTTAGTCGATCATTTGTGTAATTTATGTCTTTATGTGCTTGTCATGCTTTCGAGTCTGTTCATTGCTGCCTTGTGGTCACATGAAGGGAAAGGGCCGACCGCTTGGCTCTTGTTTGTGATGTTTATCGTAATTTTGTTACTATCTCATTTTGGTGTGGTACTTGATTGTATCGATTCCTGATCCTTGCTGTCTTTCTTACTTTGTTACTGCGGTTTCTAGTCAACTCGTACCTTAGTCAACTCGTACCTAAGTCAACTCGTACCCATTTTTGGTCAACTCGTACCTAACCTTTGGTCAACTCGTACCAACCCCAAGTCAACTGGTACCTGAGTCAAAAAACGGGGCAGGGTAGAGCATGATAGACGGAGAGTTTGGTAAGTCTATGTCCTAACAAGCCTTTCCAAACACTAAAACATCACAATTTACTATCTGTGCTGAGGTTAGGTTCGGGCCAGCCTGTTCAAAGATCCAAACTCTTATGCCTATGGGGCGGCGTTCTGGGAGCTTGTTCAATCATACATATTCATCACAATCGGACGATGTTCAGGCCAGCTGTGGCAAGTACCCTTACCTTTTCCCTGTGAGTCGATGTTCGGAATAGCCTGCTTAAACGACCAAATCAACGCAGTTTTGCTGTCCGCAATAAGGAGAGATTTGGGCCAGACTGTTCAAATATTAAAAAAAAAAAAAAAAAAAAAAAAAAAAAACACTATAAATAACGACCTGTGAGGCTGCGATTAGGGGAGTTTCGGATCTGCCTGTTTCCATAGCCCTTTTTATAATGACGGCTCCGCAGGGTCTTCGCTGCTCGTGTACACAAAGTTTTAAAGGATCATTGTCGGTTTTGGCCTTATACGCCTATTTTTCTGATTCCCAGAACGCTGCTTTTGGGCTTCTAGTGTGGTGCATGTAGTATCAGTGCAATAGGTGAATCTAATGGTAAGAGCCAGCTAGCAAAATATTTGCAAAATTCCTACGCATTCGAGAGTTATGGTGGGTAGAAAGGGGAGGGGGTCTGAAATTTCATGAAAATAAAAAGTGCTTTAAAAAGTGATTTCTGCACGTTTTCATGATTTATTTGGTAGGCATGATGATATCTATTAAAAATACCATACGCAGAGTATTAACGAATCACGATAATTGATGAAATTGTTTTCAAAACAAAATATGTTTTGTAATAAAATGATTTTGGGGAGATAATTTAGAAGTTACCTGTACATTTTGACTACACGTACCGTAAATAATACAAAACTGAAAGCTCAACAAAAGAAATAAATATTTTTGAAAGAATGAAAGTGTCACATTTAGCATTGGAAAGTAAAACTGATTCTAACTAGATCCTTTGAATATTACATTTGCTTTGTTTAAAGGGCATAGCATGTTGAATGTTTTTAAAGTGTCCTAATATTTATGGTATACATATGCATGTATATCCCTATATGAGACAATATATTGAACACTAAAGTATTTACCTGTTATAACGCTTTGCATGCCAGTGGATAATTTTGTCGTCTACCATTAGCCATTTGCAAACAGTTTGAACCCAGATGAAGACCAACAGAATCCGGATCCAAACTGTTTGACACTCCGATGGTGGTCCTGGGTTGTTTATTTTTAAAAACTTAATTTTGAAGAAAGTCAGCAGACAAAAAGAAAAACATGAACAATTCCTTAGCATGCAAATATAAATGTACAGGACGTTTGCAAAATAATGTGTCATTTAATAACAGTGAGATTTTTTCTTATGAAAAACTGCATAAAACCTTGCTAATTCTACTTTTAATCTTTAAGTACTTTATATTAAACCAGCACAGAATGCAAAGCAATTTAGGAGGTTGGTTCTAGAGAACTTCATTACTGTCATTAATTTCTTATCTTGGTAGAAAAGGCATTTTATGGGCTTAGGCCCTGGGTTTTGGGCTGCTGAACATCTTCCCCCCCCCCCCCCGTGTGCCAGCAAGCCACTTCCATACAATGTGTAAAATATGGTAACACATATACATGCAAAAGCTTTTGCTGGCACACGGGGGGGGGGGGGGAATGATATTTTAAAAAATGTTTTCGGATTTCTATATATCTTAATGTAAAACTGATTGTTCTACCCAAAATTTTACATCCTTGAAGCATTTAATATCGAAAACGGATTTCACAGCCATAAAGTACTCAGATCAGGGTAGCCTCAAGGTGAAGAAAGGGACAATTGACAAACTTTTATTTTTACTGAAAACTATAGGCATTTACCCATAGCAAGTGTCAATGATCCTTTCGGACATAGGTCTGTTATGATAGCATGCGGTGGGGTTTTTTCAACTAGCTCTAAAATATAAGAAGATATTTTGAATTACTTATTTCAAAATAAGTCAGCAGACGACAAAACAAAATGCAAATTTGGAGTCATTTCAGTGGCAAGTAGCGAAGGCTCAGATGAGACTGCGTGATGAGAGACTCACCTGGACTTCCTAAATGAAAGAACCAAACCCCCTGAAGTGAGCTGGGTTTATTTTTAAAATGCTTTAATCAGTTATAAACCAAAAAGATTTCATGTTTTTACATTGCAATTCCGATTTTTTTTTTAATAAGATTGTACTATTTTTTTTTTTAATTATTCAAGTTTCACACTGTCAGACAATGTTAATTTCTAATTAAAACTTAATTAATACAATCACATACATGTATTCATCATTGTACTGTTTTTTTCACACCCTACCAATCACCAGCACGTGGCTGTAAGCGGCTTTATGTACACAAAACCCGCGCCACGAGAAAACATATATTCAGGGGTTAGCTACCCTATAAGGACACATCCAGCATGCTCAGTTACAAAGGCTAGGTTCAATTTGAATAATGCGCATAGCAGGTTCAGCTATTAAAGTTTTTGAGATTCAATAACAAATGCGCGCTGATCAGACTGCTTGGATGCTCTGATCGGTCTATCTCATCGAGTCTGTACCTGTATTGTTTGCATGCAACAAACCCGATTTAATGATTTTGATGGGACCAGTGCTATTTGCAATGATAAGAGTGCAATGTGCTATCCTTGTAAGTTAACACTAAAAGAGGTAGATAGTTGCCTCCCATTTTTGATGTCCATTTAGCTACACTTAAATACTAAGACGACGCTACCAGAGGCTAACATTTAACCAGTGATAGTTGTTTAACATTACAAAACAGCTCATACGTTAATTACGTCAAGACCAGTGGCAGTCCGGCTGCCACCAAAATGGGTGTTAAGTTACACTTATTTCTTTTACAATGTAGAGCCTAACTATTTCTTCATCTACTGTAATTTGTAAGAGCGAGCAACACCTTGGGTCTTTGTCAATTATGTATTAAAACTTAACATTGTGATATGATTGTAAAGCTGTGATTATTCTATGGTGATTTTTTGGTGATTTCTTAATAATATTGACTATTTATATCAAATTTAATAATTGTACAGACTCAATTTTGGCTATAGCTGAAGATATTTTTCCTTCCTTTTCAGTTATGTTTGCTACAATATGTGCTTGCAAAAAGTTAAACGCTTTTAAATTTTATCATAATATGTATGTCTTATGATGCTAATGCTTCTATGTGCAATTTAAAACTAATTTATCCTTTTATAATTCTGTATGTTGTACTATGTAACATCTCTTAATACTTATATGTGTCGGTTAATAACTATACATAGCTAATGTTAATTTGTTAGATTTCTGACTATCAATAAAATTTGTATTCTGTATTCTGTAATCTGCTGCAAGACAATACCTTAGATCTCAACTGCAACTTATGGAATCTGATACCTATGCTTATTATTAATATGCATTTAGCATTTCAATTTTGCAACTTAGGTTTATGTCCCCTCCTCTCCTAACTGCTTCTTGGATCTAACCAACAGGACCCCATTGGAAATAAGCCTTAGGGCTTTCATAGGCTATCCTGGGTTATTTCAACACTCATACATTTTGCCTTTACATCATCATTCATTAAAATAACAAATTTTGTTTTCATTCATGTCTCGCACTCTTATTCCGGAGTGTGAGATATGAATGAGATATCAGTCATTTTCACCATTTATGTTTTGTGACTAGTCAAAAAGTCAAAAAGTGATCTCTTAATTTATAAAATGCATAATTGTGATGATATGTGATAACCTAGTTCACTGTGATAATCTTAATGTGATATTTGTGCCAGATCCATTCAAATTCATCTTCATCTTAAATTATAAGTTTTAATAGCATCAGAGATTTATTTAACTTTTTTTTATTTAAATTATTCCATATTTTAAAGTGCTAAATTAATGTGATATTTAATGTGCTATATGTTTTTAATTTGCTGTTGTATATGTATGTATGTGTTGATTTTACCAAATAAACATCAATCAATCAATCAATCAATTCAATCAATCATGTATTCTACCTGGGCAGTATGTACTGTATTACCCATTTGTAAGTGAGCGCTCCTTTTGGGTGCAGAATTCGCCTAAGTCGTAACAAAACTTATCATTTTGCTTTTGTCATGAGTAACGTACTTAGACAACGGCATAAAACTCTTTCATATTCTATTATAAATAAACTAAGGTACGAGTTGACTTAGGTACGAGTTGACTAAGGTACGAGTTGACAAAAAATGGGTACGAGTTGACTAAGGTACGATTTGACTTAGGTACGAGTTGACCTGTACCCGTTACTGCTGGGGAGTTTTATTTGGTTACGCGCTTTGTCTTTAACTTCCGCAATAATATAACACATGCTTCCGGGTGATGCAAATTGTTGTTAAAAACTGAAAAACAACATATTTAACAATATCAAGCCTATATTGAGTAAGATTTACTTCACAAATACACAGAACATAAATCCTCGATAGCAAAAGATATATATTGACAAGGGAGAAAGGTAAGAAAATATCTGAGGAGAGAAGAAAATGTCAGATTTCTTCTAAAATACAGGTCACCAGGCCAATCGAAAATAGCAGCCATCACATCTATGGTGTACACGCAGTCCGTCACACGTGAAGCAGACTCAGACCTGGCCCAGCAGTACAAAAGCAGCGTATTTGTGTTGATACGCAATTAAAATCATCCAACACTGCAAAAAGCAATTAAAATTAAATGCTTATCGGAATAGGGAGCGCAGTAGCTCAGTGGTTAGGCACTTGCCTCTGGTGCTAGAGGTCCCAGCTTCGATTCCCGCTCGCGGCGAGAAAAATTTCGGTGTCCGAACACGCTTTCTCTAGTGTCATTAGCAGGGATGACGCTAGATAAGTGCGTCGTCCTTCGGATCGGGACGTTAACTGGATGTCCCCTGTGCAGGGAAAGTCACCCCCTGTGCAGGTTAAAGAACCCTACGGTAATTTCGATATGGTTACTTGTAGGCTTTCATCCTGCAACCCGGAGTGTACAATGTACACCTGCCGATAATGCTCGAAAGCGAGCGCCAGGCAGTATATAGAGAAAGAAAGAAAGAGAAAGAAAGTGGTAGAGTGCTTGACTCGAGACCGAAGGGCCCCGGGTTCGAGCCTAACCAGCGTCACTGCGTTTTGTCCTTGAGCAAGAACATTAATCCTAGCTTAGTACTGGTTCAACCCAGGAAGGCCCGTCCCTTTATAGCTTAAAGATATTTGCTGGGACATAAAGAATCAAACAAACAAAAACAAACAAGTGCATATCAGCCTAATAGCTATTACCCTGATTGGTATGTGTCACAGGGTCTAGGTATATATAATACACTTCTACTGCCTTGCGGTAGAAGCCGGCTTTTACAGCGACATGGTAGAGTGTTTGCCTGTAGATCCAGCGACCTGGGTTCGATTCCCGGCTGGGACAGGTAAAATATTTTCTCTCTACGACAATGGCGCCCACCGCAAATAACCCATCCTATGACTGTTCTGTGCATAAATATCTCCCTTGGTCTCATTTCACGTGATTCCTGTACCAAGAAATTCAGGGACGAATTTCAAATTGGAGGGGGTGAATGTCACAGGGTCTAGGTATATATAATACACTTCTACTGCCTTGCGGTAGAAGCCGGCTTTTACAGCGATGTGGTAGAGTGTTTGCCTGTAGATCCAGCGACCTGGGTTCGATTCCCGGCTGGGACAGGTAAAATATTTTCGCTCTACGACATATGCTATATTACAATACATGCAACATTACAATGCCATTGCATACCATTTAGTCCATTTCTTTTCTATTTGGGCAATAACTAATGGCCAGTCGATACTTGCATGGAGGGAGCGCAGTGGCTCAGTGGTAGAGTGCTTGACTCGAGACCGAAGGGCCGCGGGTTCGAGCCTCACCGGCGTCACTGCGTTGTGGTCCTTGAGCAAGACACATTTATCCTAGCTTAGTACTGGTTCAACCCAGGAAGACGTCCCACATAACTGAAAGATTGTTGAGTGGACGTAAAGAATCAAATCAAACAAACAAACAAAGATACTTGCATGCGGGCAGTTAATCTCCAGTTTTATGAATACAATATCCGCGACCAGTCAATAGCTATAACAATAGATTTTGATATTAGTTGAAATCTGAAAACACAGTCTTAAAATAGAATGAATGACAAAGAAAATGGTGTTTAAATAATGAAAATCCATCAAGAAATAAAAAAGCTGCCCTAGTTTAAACATTACCAATTGGTATATTTTTTCTGTCAAAAATCGATCAGCTGATAAACCCTAATTATGTATTGTCCAATACATTTCCATGGTTCAGACGCTTTACTGTATAGTTTACATGTACTTTCCTCGTGATAGTACTGCTATAAATATGGTTTGCGCAAAGATGCGCTAAAGTCTAGGATACTAAATTTAAGTTTATCTTGTTGGGGAAGCTCTTGAGAAAAGCCTGGTACCAGTACCTTTCAGGGCTCTATTAAATTTCCGGAGAAAAACGATCTCAAAGTTGGCAAATCTTTGAGCAAGGTTCTGACCTTATGAACTGCCGAAAATACCCGATATTTTTGCATGATCTCATTTCTATATTTATTCTCTGTGATTGCGAAATCACAATCACTTAATATCGTTACAGTCAAGTATTTTGTGGAAAAACATATGAAAGTGAAACTTGCAAAGTGTGTCTGAGCGATAAATATGAATAAGGGGATGAGATTACCTTCAGAGTTACGATAAAATCCACTGGTTTCAGGGCTCTAAGTACCTTTTGAGCCATATTATTACATTTGCTTGCTCATAACCTTTGCAAACCATTTGGATCCAGGTCAAGACCAGCAGAATGGGGATCCTGATCTGGATCCAAACTGTTTAACACACTGATATAGTTTTTGAAGAATTTTTTGATAAAAGCTAATTTTGAAAAAAGTCAGCAGACGACAATAAAAGTATCATATGACCCTATAGACGTTGTCTCTTGGAGTGATATAATGCCATGCAATAAAATCGATAAACCCCTAGTGGTCTAGTTGTTTACAGATTTATTGACGCTACATAATGACCTCCATTTTAACGTTACACAAAAGACAGCAAAATCTTGACGTTCACACGCCAGGTAATTTTAATGACAAATGCATGATAAATAAAATCTAAAATTCGTGCTCCTGTATTATTGAATTTATTTAACTCTGTGAAAAAGCAATAAAATGCTCAGCAAGCCTCACATTTTATCCCTTTTCTCCAACTCATTAAAAAATTCAATAAAACATAGCACTCATGTTAGATCCTCTATGCAGTATACCCAGCATGCAAAGAGTGAATTATATATATTGACAGTGATACTACATCACAAATGCCATGGTTGTTGACTAAACCCTTAATGCGTCAATCGCAAAAAAAGTTGTCTGCTTTTCTTGTCTGCTGAAATGTTAAAGAAGCTTCTATGCCAAACAGTGTGGACCCAGATCAGACTGCTCCTATAGGAGCAGTCTGTTCTGGGTCCACGCTGTTTGCTTCTATACTTAATTTGTCAGTAATGTAAGGCAATTATTTGCAGCAGACGACTTAAGCAGACAACATTTTCAGATACATTTTCTCTTGGCGCTTTAAGGGTTAAAACTATTGAATTTTAGGACTTTGGTTACTGAGTGCAGCAGAGGTAGTCAGGATGGCAGAGAATGGAGACAGTTTGAATCCTGAAGAAAAATGCAAGCTGATTACAAGAAATCTTCAGGTTAGATCATTATATGGTAAAAAACTTAAAAATGAAGCGTCTTAAAAATGTGTGGGTAACTTTGCAGATATTTTGAACAACTTGCAGATTTTCTTGCCTACTACAGTGCCTACTACAGTAAAACCTGTCTGAAGCGGCCACTCAAAAACAATACCAAAATTGGTTTTCTATCTGATTATCGCCTAATGCAGGTCAAAAGTATTGCAAAAGGGAGCATTCTGCAATACTTTCGACCTTCATTAAGCTATCATTTGTCTTTAAGACCTTTGTTTTGTCTATTTTTGAGTGGCAGCCTTGCTTAAGACAGGTTTTACTCTATTCTTTAGGCTACAAGGTCAGATAGTTTTCCCAATTCTCATGATAGTAGAACTTAGACAATAGAAAGATATCAATTATTTTAACTTTATCCTGTTTTTTTTTGTCCTGAAAACATAGTCTGGCACTCTGCATTTTACATCTGCTGCATATATTCAGATGCAGGGTTCAATCTGGGCCCTGACAGTAGGGAGAAGTGACTTCTCCCTCCAGGAAAATTAGGGAGAATGCATATCTTCTTCCTATCTAACTGTCACTTCAGAAGTGACAGTTAGATAGGGAGAAGTTATAGCGCAAAATTGCTGCATTTTCTGTCAGTTTAGAAGCAAATGAGCCATTACACATACTATTGCCATTAAATGTAAGGAGAAATATGATGCAGTGGTAGTAGATTGTCAGCACAGCTTGCGTTTGTGTGGTGACAGAATGAAAATGAGTATTTTTTTTTAAGGGAGACTCCCACCTCTCCTGGGGTCCAATTTAGGGTGAAATTTCAGTCCCTATGGTGACTATTTCAACCTAGTCGCCCCCTAGCTTATTCCCTGAGATGTGCTCCAGAATACTTTTACCATGGATGAAGGAAGCAGACACCATGTGAACCCTGTCAGACTATAACATGGGTGAAAGTTTTCAGGATTATTCCTGAATTAAGGATTTTGAGGCTGACTTTCTGCGGAAAGTCAGCCTCAAAATGCTGAATTAGGGTGATCATAACAGCTTCTCTAATTTATTTTCAGTCTGTCTAAGGGCATTTGACCATTTAAACTTAAAATTGTGAATATTTAGTGGGCATATTGCAAGTTTTAAGACTGGAGTTTTGAAAGCTCAGGATTTTGGAAAGTTTGAACTTTCACCCATGCTATAAGTGTTGGAGGGGTTGGTATTTAACTCTGCAAGACATACTACGTTAAATTACGTCCGCTTGGGTGAAATTAATCTATCCTACATGGACACTCTGTTTACTCATTGACTCTTTTATAATCCTAACCCGTATAAGCCTAGCATCCTTTTTTGTTATATGTGACATCATCGAAGTGCCAAATAGTGCATAACCAGATCAGGTGCAGCAAAATGCAGCGTCTGGTCAGGTTCTGCACTTATACTTTTAAAATTTGAATGAAATTGATACTTAAGTTTATACTACCCAACTACCCTTAAATTGGAAATGGATTCAGATTCAACCAATTGATAAGGGCAGGAAATTCCTTTATTCATAAAATGGTTAACTCATTGCCTATTAGTATCATCTGCTCATAACCTTTGAAAACAGATTGGACCCAAAACAGGCCCGACAAAACATCAGGCCTGATTTGGATCCAGCCTGTTTGACACTCAGGTGTTTTTTCTGAAAGAATTTTTTCGAAAAAGTTAATTTTGGAAAAAAATCATTAGATGACCAAAAGCATAATTTTTTCCAAGGGGCAGAGTTTAACTCTTAATGCGGTTGTTTTATTTTCGTAGGAGACTCTTGGAGAAGATAAGTTAAAGACCATATTGAAGGAGAGAGATGTTAAGGTTTATTGGGGAACAGCAACAACAGGAAAACCTCATGTTGCCTATTTTGTACCCATGTGTAAAATCTCAGACTTCCTTAGGGCTGGGTGTGAGGTATGCTGGTCTATGTGTATTTCTTTTACCAAAAACGTGTGTTGTGGGTACTCAAAAGAGCCATCTCAATAAGATGGTTCTTTTCAGCATTGAACCAAAACACATGCAGGCCTTTAGATAACAGTGTGTTATTAAATTTTATTATGCCCCCTGCCATGACAATGGCCGGGGCATTAAGTGTTACTCCTGTCCGTCCGTCCATACGTCACACCAAGGACATTCGCTGACGCTCTCTAAGCTAAACTTGCTGTATCCAGTGCTGTAATTGGACTCTGTAACTGAACAGGTAGGTGTTAAACTTTGTAATACTTGGAATAAAAACCTGAAAAACCAGCCAACTTGAAATGGTCTTGACACCAGGGCGCAAAGAAATTTCATGCAAATCTGTGTGAAAATTTCTCCAAACGTTTCTGAAATCAGCCTGTATATCCTGACCATGGTCATCCTCCCTAACTCCGTAAGTAGACAGCTAATTTAATGGGCAAAGATCAAAACCGTAATATTATCTCATCCAGACAGTTCTCATGTCCCCCACAAATGGGAATACGGGCATATTGTTTTTGGTGTTGGCGTGCCACTTGTGTGCAAGATGTCTCATGAAATAGTGGGCCGATTGGAACAAAATTTGCATGTATTTAACATTGGGGCATAATGAAGACTTGATTTAGTTTTGTGTAACCTTGCCCTAATTTTTCAAGATCACAGCAGAGCTAAATAGTTTAAAGGGGTACGT
This sequence comes from Loripinus fragilis, assembly GCA_964019695.1. Lineage (NCBI taxonomy): Eukaryota > Metazoa > Mollusca > Bivalvia > Lucinida > Lucinidae > Loripinus > Loripinus fragilis. Next base: position 73,218,699 of record OZ026517.1, read on the forward strand.
GCATTAAGAGGCTATTTTGGCCCCCCTATGAGGTCCAAAAATAAAAGTTGCTCCTCACAAGTTTCTTTCTATTAGTTTATTAGAACAATAGCCAAAGTGTAAAAGTCTGGCGTTGATTCGACCTTTACCATTGCTATGGTAACAAAAATGGCCGCCAAAATAGGCTGAAAATAGGAAAATGACCATTTTGGAGCAAATTTGAGACATATAACAGAGGAATTAATATAGAGCACAAGCAAATACCAAAACAATATTTTGACAGATGATGAGAATTATCACGGCACACAAAATATTAAAAGGTTTTTTTGGTATTTGCTTGTGCTGATATCTAATCCTTAAAAAATTGGTCTCCAAAAGCCTCAAATTTGGTCTAAAATGGCAATTTCTCTATTTTAAGCCTATTTTGCCGGCCATTTTGGTTACCATAGCAACCGGTAAAAGTAAAATAAATGCCAGAATTTTACACTTGGGCTATTCTTCTAATAAACCAATAAGATGAAATTGGTGAAAAGCAACTTTCATTTTTTGGCTCCAAAGTGGACCAAAATAGCCCCTTAATGCACGTACCCCTTTGAGCATGTGTGGTGGGACTTCCATGACTAAACTAGTATAGTTTTAAGAGATAAAAAAATACTAGTTTAGTCTAAGTTTCTGTATGGAAATGTTTGAATCAGAATTGACTTTTCTCCCTGTTAACTGTACTATATTTTCAATTCAAGGTGACAGTTTTATTTGCTGATCTGCATGCATACCTAGACAACATGAAGGCCCCCTGGTCTCTATTGAAGTTAAGAGTAGACTACTATGAGGCTGTTATCAAGTCCATGTTAAAGTCTATAGGTGTTCCTCTGGATAAATTGAAGTTTGTAAAAGGCACAGATTACCAGCTAAGTAGGTAGGTAGATGATGACCCTTCTCATTACATTATACATTAAACTTTTTACCGCCCAGGGATTTTCCTTCCTTTTCTGAAGTTGTTGCCAGGGGCCTGTTGAATTTGGGAAAAAAAGGCATTTGGACCATCATACGCGGGGAAATTGGATGCAGTCATTCTAAATGGATTAAAAGCTATGAGATATTAGCAGTATAAAGTTGTAACATATTTGTTGCTTTAATTTCTCTTCATAAAAACTCATGGAAAATTGCATTTTTATTTCAATTCACATTTTTATGCAAATTTTCACGCATCTGTAATTTTGCTATTTTTGTTTGGATTTTCATGAAATTTTCACCAAAATGTAGAACTAAGACCATTTTGGGAAGTTTTTGCTCATTTTTGAATTGGGAAGGGGTATTCGTGATATTCGGCCCCAAATTAGGCCTAGGAAAATCCCTGTCGCCATTCACAACAATTCTTGTCTGCTCTTGCAGTGGTAGTCTATTTTGCAGACAATATGGACCAAGATCAGACAGCTCCTTTAGGAAACTGCTTGACACTTTGATGGTGTTCCTGAGGGATTTTGATTTTGAGAAAGCTAATTTAGAAAGGCCAGCAGATCACAAAAAATCTTGAAAAAAATCTGACAAAGAATAGAAATTTATAAGAGCACTGGGTGCTTGTTAAGATGAATTATACGATTATCTGCACTTGTATAGATAGCAAATTAACCCTTGCCCCAATGAACCTAGATCTATCCTTCTTATAACAGTGTGAAAACTGATTAGGATACACTTGTTTTCATTCAGATTGTGGATCTGTAATATCCATAATAGAAATGGCCTTGTCAATATACAGTAAAACCTGTGTGAAACAGCCACTCTCAAAAAGACCTAAAATTGTTTTTCAAGACCAATTATTGCTTAGAATCCATGAGAGTATCTGACGAAGAAATGGTAAAACAGGATACTGGGAATTTTTGTATTTCAGAGAATACACATTAGATGTGTACAGATTAACATCACTAGTCACAGAACATGATGCCAGGAAGGCTGGTGCCGAGGTTGTCAAACAAGTGGACCATCCATTACTAAGTGGCCTTCTCTACCCTGGCTTACAGGTAAGCTTTAAACCTTCTACAGGGTTCACACAGATTTGAAAAGTACTTGAATTTAGAGAACTTTCTTGAAAAGTCCTTGAAAATTAAATATGCCTTGAAAAGTACTAGAAAATGATATCACTCAAAAACCTTGAAAAATTCTGGAATTCTGCTTTTTTCTGTAGGACTTAGCACTGTTGATAGAGGCCTAAATTAGAATCATTCCAAATGCATTTATTGATCAAATTTGAATCATACTGTATACATTAAACATTGCTGTTTGTTAGGTTTTTTTTCTGAAGGCCATGCCTTGGAAATGAATTCTAGTTGTAGTATTTTATGTATTACAGGCATTAGATGAAGAATATTTGAAAGTTGATGCTCAGTTTGGTGGGGTAGATCAGAGAAAAATCTTCACATTTGCTAAAAAGGTTTGTTCCCTAGAATACCAATGGAGCTCAGCTGTAGATTAACGCCAGTATTTGGGCTGCTTTGAGTTTAGTATTATAGTCAAGTAGGAGGATAGTAAAATTACAAGATAGTTTTATACCATATTCAGAAGATTCAAAATCGTTTTGACTACCTGATCAGAATATAATAAACATATATATATGGGCATGTTCAAAAATAATGAAGCCAAAGCGTGACATTGGGGTTGAAAAATGAAACTGTTGTCATAGGTGAAATTGTTACTCCAAAAGAATTGGGGATACTTAAAGTTTTCAAATTTGTTTAAGTTTAGAAAATAGCTGCAAAAATATAAATTTTCTGAACATTTTCTTTCAGGATTTTTTTGCAAAAATTGTTAATTATGGCTATATTTTGTGTAGGTTGTTTTTATAGGAAATCTTGATGAAATGTCTTGAAATTCCCATTATTGATGACAAGCACTTAACAGCATGTGAATGAGTGATTTTTACCAAATTGAATTGCCTAATTCAACAAAAAATTCTTATTTTACTGTCATTTTGCCTCATTATTTTAATAGAAGAGCTCTCAAAATGTTCATATTTTTAAAACAGGTGACTGAATCTCAATAAAATTTGCGTTGAAATGATAACACATGGTAAAAAAAACTATACTACAAATTAATATGTGATATGTAAGCATGGATGTAATGGTTATCTATGTACAAAAACGGGCAAAATATTAAGAAAATGTGTTACACCAGCAGCCTAGATAAGCAGCGTATTTGCGTAAATACGCAATTAAAATAATCAAAAAAGCAATTAAAATTAAATGTGTGCGTACCGAAAAGCAATTCCGTCGATCGGTATGCAATTACATGAGATGTCGTTGCGTACTATTTGGTCCATTTCGTTTCCATTTGTGTAATATACAAATGCCAGTTGGGTATTGAATTTTTTTTACTAGCGAGGGCACAGTATAATACCAATTTATGAATAAAATATCGTCACCAGTCAAGTATTTTAGCGGAAAATGAAACTTTTTGCAAAATGGATGCGAGCAACTAATGTCAACAAGGCGATGAGATTTGCTTCAGGTACAATAAAAATCCTAGTCTGATACTCAGAAAGGCAGACAATGAGAGTTAATATGTAGGCTAACTCGCGATGGCTTCATTCAATTAGAAAACTTATGTAATCACTGCCAAAAACGTGGCGTAAAAAATGCGCAATTGTTTTTGCAAGGACGCAATTGAGGATAACCAGGTTGCGTAAATACCCAATTGACCCAAAAGCTTATCTAGGGTGCTGTTACACTCCTTAGTCTGATTTGTTTATGTGTCAGAATTTGGAATTTACAGGGCTAAGCCACATATAGAGTATTGCATACAAAGAAGTGACTTCACTTGCATAGTGTTAATATAATTTTATTGCAGATTATTGGCTTTTTTGTAAAGAAATGTCTGATCTAATACTAAGGAGTGTAACATTTTGTACAAATGATTAGGTCTTCAATAACCTATAAATTCTAGTTTTAACATTAAATGACACAATTTCTTTTCTATTATATAAGAATCTCATAATAACTGTTACAGCACAAATAAAAATTGTATCCCCAAGATCTTGAATTAGTGTGTTAAGATATGTTGAATGTTCTTTTTCTAAATGCTTAAACTGATTGCAAATAATATTTTCTTCTCTAAAAATTTTAGCAAAATTTTGAACACTTTTCTGCATGTAACATACATTAAATACCATTTAACTAGCTGCAAAAGGGAATAAAAAAAGTTTGGTTGCATACAAGTTTCTGATATTGATACTCCCATCATGAACCAATCGAATTTAGTTTCTAAATGATTTACCCCAAATGCTAATCAAGATTCAAAGAAATGCATCAAAAGAACTGTTCTAAATCTTGGAAATGAATGATCAGAGTCAATTAAAAGTGAAATATTGCTGGTTTGGAAAAGAAAAAAGCTCTTAAATGGCATTACAACAAAAATCACTAAGGAGTGTAACACTTTGTGTCGTGATGTCATAGCAAAACATTAGCTTGGTTAGAAAATAGGATTATATTGGTCAATTTTATCTTTTTATATTTATCAGAACACATGATTTTCAAGAATAAATGTTGTCCTGAATGCCTAGATAGGTAAAATTTCAAGAAAATGGATTGTCAAAATCACCAATTTTTAGGCGATTTCAATGCAGAACAGTTTTTTTCACACTTTGAACATAAAAAGGTGCTACTAGAATTGTCTGAGGAACATTGCTCTATAGTAATAATTGTAAATAAATTGAAATTATACAGCTATTGGTATAGAAATAACCCACACTAGTGTTTTGCAAGAAAGTGTTACACTCCTTAGTGGCTTTTATGGATGATTAGGAGAAAATTAAGACCAAGATAAAAACTCACACTGTATGAATCTCTATTATGGGTCAAACACTTTTCATATGAGACATATTAGCTCACAAAACATAACCTTGAAAAATGTTATGAGGCTTGAAATGTCAAGTGTTACACTCCTTAGTTTAAAGGGTGCTCTACAACCAGTTCTGCTCATTCTTTTATGAATGCTTATAAAGCAGCTGTAAAACTTGAAATAAAATGTATTAAGATTGGTCAGTGCTGCAGACCACATTTTAGGTTATAATCTTTTAAAATATTCATGTCAAATCAATTCTGGGCAAAATCTCTTCATTTTTACTGCACCTGAATTTCAGACTAGTCCTGTTGGACAATGCATAAAAAATAACATAGGTAATGATGAAAAGGCATGATTTTCCTATTTTCATAAAGTTGAAAGGAATGGGTAATCACAAAGTTGGCTAATAAGTATGGTAACATCCACAGTTTTGTATAAATGCACAAGTGAAATTCTGTAATGAAAAAAATGTCACGCAAAAGGTGTTACACTCCTTAGTTTTTTAGCTAGTTTTACTGGCATAAATTTTGTACTACTTGTTCGATTTTAAGAAAATTTTGCATGATGAACACAGGGACCATAATACATTTTTTTAGCTATGTTTGGTCATTAAAATCTAGGCAAATGTGTGCATGGGATGCCATAAAGTGAAAAGCTTCATTATTTTTGAACATGCCCATATCTGAAGCTTGCAATGACTTATGACACACAGACCATTGAAAATATTGGACAAATGACATTATTTACTTCAAGTTTGATGAATTGTAATATAATTATTTTGGAGAAAAATGTTTCTCTTTCAAAGCAAATGAAGCTTGATATTACATGTGAATCCAGAAGCCAGACATTGTGGGGATATTCATTAATAGAAATAAAATGTGTGAGTATGGTAATACCAATCCAACTGATTGGTATGCATTTGCATGTGATTTCATTGGCTACCCTTTTGCTTTGTTCCTTTCATTTTGTGTATACAAAAACATAACAGTCAATTTTTCCTCGCTTGCATTCCCGCAGTTTTATGTCTGTCAACAATTTACATTAAAGTGTGTTTCTTTGCAGCAGTGGTAACAGTGAGTGTCCAACCTAACCTAGCAATTTCCCTTGACATACTCTTTGTGCCCTGGGACCTGGTGATCTTGACCTTTATTTCACAATCCATTGACCTTGACATCTATCTATTCAGTTAAGCACTTTGCTCTGCAGCAGTGGTAGCTCTGAGTGTTGAACCTTGCAGAATATTATTGTCCCCAGCATGCTCTTCCATACAAGTGAAACTGCTATAAAAATTGATGCTTTGCATCCCAGTCAACAATTTTTCAGTCATGTGGAAACCATTTCTGTAAATGAACCAGTACTAAGCAGGGTATAAAATGTCTTGCTCAAGGACACTTAACACAGTGCCCCCACTGAGGCTCGAACCAGTGGTGCCTCAATCCTAAGACAAACACTCTTCCACAGAGCCACTGCATTTGTCAATTCCTTTATTTATCATTGTTGAAATCTTAACCCATATGCACCCAAACAGTGCATAGCTAGATCAGATGCTACAGAATGTCTCTACCGTTTGCTTTCAGGTGATATAAACTGGTCCTTTTATTTTTATCAGGAATGTATTTGGGCTCGTATTAACAGTTTTCATTTTGTTTTTCAGTATTTACCCCACCTGGGATATGAAGAAAGAATACATTTAATGAACCCAATGGGTAGGTATAAAATATAAACATCTAACCTGAAAGTGATAGTCATTATTTAATTATGATCAAGAAAAATGTTAATGTTAAAATCTATCTTTTAAAACCAGTGGCCCGATTTTGAAAATGATTAAACAATTCTTCCATTTTGCCTTCTATCAAAAGCTATCCATTGAACGAAATGGTAACCAGAGCTTAGAATATAACAGCATTTTAACATCTCCTAAATGGCTGGTCAAGTTTCATAATAGTTTCGCTAATTTGTTCTCCATATCAACCTCTATCAAAAATGTTCAAACCATTCTGTTTTACTAGACACATTGTCAGTCATTGCCACAGATTTAGATTCAAACAAAAGTTTTGAGTGTAAAATTGGAAATATTTTCTTTTAAATCAGTTTAAACATATGTTTAGGGTGCTCCAAAGAACTGCCCCATTGAGACAAATCTTTTGAGTACATACATTTGCTTGCTCAAAAGAATAGTCTCAGCAAGATGGTTCTGTCTAGAACTGGCAGCATACATTTTGGTTGAGAAATAAGAAAACTTTTTCATTACACACTTAACTAAAGGCTTGCGTTGCTGAAAGAGACTCAGGTGTGTGATCAAGAGCATAGATGGTCATTGAATCTTACTGCTTTAGTATGGAAAATCTTGATAAATTTATTTTTCAGATTCTTAAGCTATTCCAGTTAAACCATTTTCACATCAATTGTACGATCGTTTAACTTGGCTGTGCAATTTTCAGAAGGCGTCAGACAGTAGGCAGTTCACAGACAAAATTGCATACCATATGTGGATTTTCACTAAATGTAAGGCAGCCATACGATGCTCGCATGATTGTCTTGCATTCTCACACAGGGCTGTCGCAAGATGGGCTTTCAGATTTGCAAGACTGTTGCAAGTGCGGCCTTTTGTCAGACATGCAAAGTTCATTGGTAGTGGCACAGTTAGTAGCATTCTTGTGGCAGCCGTGCAATAGGCACAAGGTCATTGCATGGTAAATCCGCAGCAGTCTTGAGGCATTAGCGGGCGAAATATGTGAGTGTGAGCTCTTTCTTTAGCCGTGAGAACTCCTTGCTTTTCTTGCAGCAGCCCTGCTTGTCTTGTGGCAGTCTTGTGCCTTCATAAGATCGCACAAGAATCCCAAGCAAAATGAACTTGTCCAAAATTTAGTTTTTGATGTTGGAACAGCCTTGCGACACTGTGATATCCTATGGCAGTCTTGTGGTGCTGCACAAAACCCAGGAATTTGTCAGATTTTTTTGTCTTCCTATAGAGGTGTACTCTGCAGTATACAGGGTTCGCACAGACTGGAAAAGTACTTGAATTTAGAGGGCTTTCTTGAAAAGTCCTTAAAAATTAAATCTGCCTTGAAAAGTACTTGAAAATCACTCAAAAGCCTTGAAAAGTCCTTGAATTATCCTATTTTCTGTAGGACTTAGCACTGTTGATAGAGACCGAAATCAGTATAAAATTGTTGTAGCTTTATTTGGTGCAGCATATGCTGCACCAAATATAGGCACAACAATTTTATACTAATTTCTTAATACTAATTTCTCCATTATCTCAGGCTAGCATTTCTGAAGTTGAATTTTAACACTTAGATCAGTATTTTTCATAATCTTTTAGTCCTTGAAAACTGTAGAAGAGGCTTTTAGAAGTCCTTGAATTTTACTCAAGCTTGCCTGTATGAACCCTGGTATAATTGATGTGAAACAGTCTTTAGGGGGGGGTATAGTTTAAACTACCTTGACCTCAATCTCAAGTTCACAAACCAACAAAAGATACATTACATCCTAAGTGCCGGGTAAGTGACACAGGACCTAAATTGGTCCCATTATATCAATCATTTGTTTAATAAAATAAACTTGATTAGATTCTATTGTAGGCATCATCATGTGTTAAAGTATTTAGGTTTGTTCCTGAATTCAGGATTTTGGGGCTGACTTTCCACACACACAAAGTCAGCCCCAAAATCCTAAATTCGGGCATAATCTGTCCAGGATTGAGTTTAAGGACAGTTGGTTTAAACTTTTATTTCATTTTTGTATAACAACATGTGTACATATAATACAATAAGTTCACATACAGATCATTCCAAATACAAAAAAGGGATTCAGAAGAAAGTCTATTGACATTTGTAAATCTGTTTCCCAGACAGTTCTGTCCTTTACCCTATCTTAAACCAATCTGATTAAAACCCGATCTAGCCACAGCTAGATCTGACACCCACCCGTAGACGTTCGTCTTCTGGCGACCTTTGAATTGACCAATCACGTTGCAGCTTCCAAAAATCTGGAAGCGAAAAATCGATGTTCGTACGCCTTCGGTTGTTTTCCATTCGATCTTGACGATAGGTAAACAAACATGGCGGCATCTTTTTAAATGCCGGTGAGTGACAACACACGTTCGCATTGTTATTGTTACTGCATTTTATCAGGTAGAATTGAATTCAGAAGATGTGAAACATATCAAGTAGCTAAACAATTATAGGCTGCGCTTTACAGAGGAAATCAGACCTTTACAGCTCGGATTGCAGTAGATCGTGAATAAAAACTTGGACAGTCAATGTTGTTTCTTTCGAAGCAACAACTTTCCATAGCTATTTATAATTGTTTACACCCTTGCGAGCTGAAAATTTCTCCAAAGCTGACAGAAAATTCCCCCCCCCCCCCCCCCCCCCCCCCCCCCCCCCCCCCGCCCCATAGACTAAGTCACTTATGGTCAGTAGAGAAAAAGAAGCCCCCCCCCTCTTTCATCGTGAGAAATAAGCTTGCATTTTTTTCTCAAATGTTTTCCATATGTTCTAACAATAACATATTTTAGATAAAAAATTGTAAGAAATGTAAAAGTTTCAGGGGGTTGAAGTGGGTTTCTCTTTTTCATTACTGACCCCAAGTGTCTGTCCCCCCCCCCCCCCCCCCCCCCAACAAACCAACAACAACAAACAGCTAACAAAACTAGCAACAACACCACTAGTCTCAAACAAAGATTGGGTGATGTTTCCAAATCTAGTAACGGCTGTACTTAACTGATTGAAAGCGTAATCAGGTAATGGAATTTCTCACGCTTACAATTTGGTCCAGTCCATTTCTCTTTTAAGGGTAGTTGGATGGTATTTTTCTTTTTTTATATTCAAATTTTTATAAAAAATTCTTAGCCTTATTAGTGGAAATTCTGATCACTGCATCTGATCTGGCTCTGCACTGTTTGTCAATGCCCCACAAAAAGGACACCAGGTTTTAACTGTTTACAAAAACAAAAAATTGTAAAATTCCTTGTCTATATCAGTCAACTGGTCAAGTAAGAAAAGTTTGTTGGAGATTTAATCAAAAGATGAGCAAGACAAGTGAAGTACCCTAAAGAGTGACAATTAAAATTTTGTACCTGTTACTCGGACCCATCCAAGCAGTTACCAAGGCATCAACTACAAACTGATGTATTTTCTTGAAGAAATGATTTCTTAATGTTTAAAGAAAACTTCAACAATTATTGTCCCGCAAAAATAATATCTGTCAATTTTAGCTTTTTTGTTTGCATGTTAGGCCGACCTTAAAAAATGTTGGTTTTCCATGCTCCTACCTACCCACCCAAAACAGGCCCTACCCAAAAAAATGTTATTGTCTTTCTGAGAATCTTTTTTTTTTTTTTTTTCTCTAATTCTGTTAACAAACCCTTCTTTAAAATCATTAAATGCTGTATTTTAATTAAAGAAACTAGTTACAGAGACTGTTGTTATATGCATTCTTACCTTATTTAGAGCATTTGTAGACCTCTTAAAGTGATAGCAAGAAGGTCATAAAATTATGCTAAATTTCTAAAAAAAAATACAAAAAAATACCTATCTACCCAAACTGAAATTGATGGGTAGGAGCGTGGCAAACAAATATATTTTTAAGCATGGCCTATTAAAAGTTGCAATTTTAACAATATCTCTATCAAAAAAGTTCATTTGGGTGAAAATTTCCCTGTAAAATTCAAAAATTGAAAAATAAAATACTATTTAATGTCTACCTTTGAGTACCAGTACACAGGGTTTTGATGTATATGGTGTAAAAAAAATTTCAGCTGACTGCAAGAAAAAAAATCATGGTATGCCTGGAAATGATCCGAAAACTCTACAATCACATACCAACTCATTGCACCAACATGACCTTGTGACAGTGACAGCCCATTATAATTTCTGGCAGGACCAAGAACTGCCAGAACTTGCTACACCATACATGTACATGGCCTAAGACAAATAAGGCTTGAATGAAATATATGTGTGGTTCCTGTTGCCTACCTACCCTAATTTTTTTAACCCTACCCTAAACATTAAAATGGTCTTTGGAGAAAAAATACCTACAATGGGCACTTTTTCAGATTTTGTTACTATTTTCTTTGTTAAATGTTATAACAAAATTTAATAATTTACCTACCTACCTACCCTAAATTTTGCTGGTATGCAACAGGAACCACACATATATTTCATTTAGGCCTAAGGAAAATTTAAACCTTAGAAATTACTTTCTTCTTGAAATATCTCACAGCATTTGTTTGTTCATCAGCAGATAACTAGAAGTTAACTATACTGTACATTTATTAATAAGTTATGTATACACTTTTCATATTTTATCTAAAGAACAACACCCCAAATGCTTAAGGTTTTTAAAGTTAGTGGCCATGTCACTTTGTTTTTGTTTACATCCATTTTGTACATGCAAACATCTACATGTATCATGAAGCTGTGACAGTGTCCTAATTTAACCCAATGTGATGAATGGATTTGAAAGAATCAGGGAAGGTTATAATCCATTAAGTCTGTGGTATTCAAATGAAAAGTGTTTACAAATTTTCCCCTTCAAAAATTTTCTGCAAATTTGAGATTTTGACATCCTCAACAATTTGCTTCAAACAGCATCATATGATTTCACTGTTTGTTTGATTTAAACAAACTTTGCATAACTGGTCCTTATGTGGCTCTCATTGATTGATATTTAATTGCACAAATATACTCCACAGAGGACAGTTAGGTAAATTGCATTGCATATCAAAATCAGGGATAATCCTGGCCCAAAATGATGATGGGCCCTTAAAATGGGCCAATGGCCCATATCCCATTCAAATACATGCAAATCTCCAAATTTTAATGGGCCTTTGGAAACTTTCATGGGCCCTTTGCAAAATTTGATGGGCCCAAGAATCCTTAAAATCCCCATTAGAGCACAATATGAGATTTGAATAGCTTATACATGGGGCCCAGCCAAAAATATAAGTCCATTTTAGCAAAACAATAATAGTTTTATCACAAAATGGATTGGGCCCATCCCAGGATTATCCCTGTGAAAATATGACCAGATTTTAATGTATTGACAGTATAGTATTCTCAAATTAAAACCCATTTAAAGATTCCGCCATATGCACCCACTCTGATTAATTCAGCCCATTTCCCATTCAAATGCATGCAAGGTTTTGAATTTATATGGGCCTTTTGAAATTGTAATGGGCCCAAAAATCTGCAGAGCAAGTTTAATAATAGGTTGGATACTCTTATAATTATATGGAGCCAAGCCAAAATTTATTACAAATAGTTTTCTCAAAATATGGTTCTACTCTAGTCCCCAGGAGGGAAAGGGGGTACTCTCAATTTTCTTGCTACATAGACTCGGCCCTAGCATCTACTGGTTACAAAAAATTAAACAGGCATATCAGATATACAAAGAAAATGTTTGAAAATTTAGCATGCCCAAAAAATATTCCCGGGCCATTCTGTTCCACCAGAAACCACTTAAAAGGTTCTTTGACAAACAGTGACAACCCAGATAGGGAAATGCCATATGATGGTGACATTTCATCAGGGTCTGCATAGTTTGCTAAAACAAAATCTATCTTCAGGGAAAGAAATACAACATTTTTTGGGAAATATAACCTTTGACCCCTCAATATATATAATGGACCATCCTGACTTAAATGTTTCGAACTTTATGGAAAATTCCATTGGTCTTTAATAAAAGGGTTAATTATGAGGCAGAGTAAAGTTGCATGTGGCTTTTGATGAGAGAGATAAATTGCATTGCACATCAAAGTCTGACCAGCTTTTAGTGTATTCTCACAATAATTCCCATTCAAAGGTTCTGACATGCCCACCTACTCTGATTAATTTAGCCAACTCTGATTAATTTAGCCATTGCATGTAAGTTTTTTTTTTATTTTATATGGGCCTTTTGAAATTTTGATGGAGCTCCCCTTTGAGGGGGTGGGGAGCTACTTTCAATTGTTCTTGCTACATAGGCTGAGCGCCAGCATCAACTGTTTACAAAAACATATCGGGCATATCAGGCATACAAAAGAAAATATTTGAAAATTTAGCATGTTTTTTTTCACCAGAAACCACAAAACAGGTACATGTACTTCAGATGACAAACAGTGAAGACCCAGATGAAATGCCATATGATGTGACATTTCATCAAGGTCTGCACTGAAAGAAATAAACATTTTTTTTTAAATATAATCTTTGACCCCTCAATATATACAATGGACCATCCTGACTTAACCTGTTTTAAGGAAAATTTCATTGGTCTTAACAAATTTGATATGTGTCTTTTGATTAAAAAGTAGGAACATGTGGGGATCATTTCAAGAAAAAAAGTAGAAAGAATCTGATGGTAAAAAGTAGGACTTTTCCCTCTAAATTAGCATCTTTTTCTAAAAAGTAACCCCTAGTAGCAGAAAAATGTGTATGTGGCAGCTGACAGCCATAACAAGATTGGAAGCCTCTAAATATGTGCCTCCTAATTTATAAGGCTAGTGTTCTACTGCGCCTAGGCCCCTAGAAACTGTAGGGTTAAAATGCTGCAAATTCTGAATATCAATTATAAGTATAATAATTATGAATATGGCATTTTATGACAAAAAATGTAGGAATAGTAAGTTTATAGTAGGAATTTTCTTAATAAGAGTAGGAAAAAATTAGGAAGAGGTAAAAAAAATAGGCAAAGTAGGCAGGTAGGAATACTTGTAAGCCTGTCATTGATTAAGGCTTAATGCACCAGTCATTTGTATCCATGGCCCCCAACCTACGGGAATAACCATGGAATAGGTGGGCTGAGGTGCAGGGTAATTATTTTGATTGTCCCTGCAGTGCCGGGATTATTACATTGGGAAACTTAACCCTGGAGCTAAGAGCAGGGTTGTTATCATCAGCTTGTGAAGTTGTCTCCACAAGGCGGGTCTTATACCAAGGCTTTGAAAAGTCATTATCCCACTCTTCCCCGTAGGTGGGGGAGCAGTGGATACAAATGACTGGTGAATAAGGTAGTCAACAATATTTCAGTCATGTTGGGACTTCTCCCAGAGAGAGGGAGAGAGAAAAGAATGGGATAATCAGACTAAAAGGGCCTGACCCTGACCCCCCAGGGGGGGTACTCTAATTTTTTCCGCATACGTAGGCTCGGATCCAGCATCTTCCGTTCACCAAAAAAAAATATCCGGAATTTCAAGCACTCCAAAAATAATTTGGAATTTTAGCAACCTAAAAAAATATCCCAATTTGGTTACTTGACCTTAAATAAGACCCTTAAATGCATAGAAATGACCCTCAAACTAGCCCAATTTTGTGATGACCCCAAAAAATATCCACAAAATCTTCAAACCCCCAAAAAATATTCATTTTTCTGAAAACCCCCAAAAATATTGAAATTCAGAATTCTGAACCCCAAAAAATAGCCCCAGCCTACGTATGTGTGAAAATATCAGAGTACCCCCCCTGGGCCCTGACCCCCTCCCAAATATGCCCCATTTATCCTGTCAACAGGCCAAATATGACAGTGCTACCTCTCTGAAAGCTGCATGATCAGAGAGTGCACCACCCTACCATCCACTTTTGTAAGTCTGCCAGAAAAAAATCGGCCTAGCCTCAATATTTGACATGTACTATAAGTATACCAGAGTGCCCCCCCCCCCCCCCCCCCCCCCCCCCCCCCCGTCATGGGTTCAGATAGGTCACCATCCAGCCTATTCAGGTATAAATAACACCAACATGCAAGCTGTGTTAGACGATGCATTACACAGTCACCGTGGGAAAAACAGAATGTCTCATTTCGTACACGGTAGATATGCATATCTGTGTGAAGCAGAAAACTCTTACAGCGCAAATCCAAATGAAAACAGTATTAAAGATTGAAAAGCAACATATTGAATAACAATTTCAGTGTAACAATTGCACCTTATTTCCGGTAAAATGGTTGACCCTTGTCCGCATAAATTTCTCCCTTGAGAAATAATGGACAAGTCTAGATAGATTGAGGGGCTCTCTTTGGGAAAAATTACTTTGCGGGTTCTCTTTGGGGATAGCACTGCTGATGCGACAAGGATTTCTCCGTCTTAAAACGGTAGGGAAATCGCTGTGCAGTCTTTTTTTGCAACAATACCATCAAAGATATATTATAATTGTGACTTTTTTTTTTAAAATGTTCAATATCAAATCGATCTAGCAGCAAATTCTTTGCTGAACGTCATGTGTGTATTGCGTCCCGAAGTGTTCTGAAACGCGAGCAGCGATTGGTTGATTTAAAAATAGAACAGTCCGGAAAACCGACGTCAGAGAAGATGACCTCTCACGGGTCAGTGTCAGATCTACCGGCGGACATAGTAAGCGTAGATCGGGTTTTAATCAGATTGATCTTAAACATAAATATAAGCTCAATGATTGTTTTTTAAGGAGTTAAATCTCTGAATGTCAGGATTGTTGTAACTTAGACTTTCACCCATGTATATTTAACAGTTCCAGGATTGACAGGTGGTAAAATGAGTGCCTCTGAAGAAGAATCCAAGATAGATTTACTAGACACACCCGCTCAACTGAAGAAGAAACTCAAGAAAGCCTTCTGTGAACCAGGAAATATAGCTGAAAATGGCATTCTCTCTTTCTGTAAACATGTCTTATTTCCTCTGTCTCATGGTGCTGGTAGGTATAACAATAATTACTATTCCATAAATTGTTTATGACAGTGACGTAAGATAAATCCCAAAATCGATATAGCTCTCAATAACTGTAAGATCTACCATGGTTCCCACAAGCTCTGGAAATCATGAAAAAAAGTTCCATGCATGGAAAAAGCATGGCATTTGAAAAAACCTGAATAATCATGGAAAAATCATAGAACTTTGTGAAAAAATTTGATGAAACTACTAGTTGCCAGAAAACTAGCTGTCAGACGCACAAAACTTGTGTATCTGACAGCTAGTTTTCTGGCTACTGGAGGTTTCAAGTTTTAATTATTTCAAAACTCTTGCATAGTCTAACAAGCATGCTTATTTAAATACATTACTGTTTCTGCACTCCACATTTATGCCCTGCATGGTGAAGATGCCGCTAAAAGGGGAGGTTAGAGGCCGTGCATTACAGTCATGGAAATTACATTGTTGATCATGGAAAATCATGGATTTGTATTTTTGAATTTCTGTGGGAACCCTGATCTACTGATAATTAAAATTTAGCACCAAAACATGTTCTGACTTCACAGTCAGAATCTCTTTGTTTAATTTTTTTTTTGGTGTGTTCTTAATGCTATGGCAATACGCGAATAATGTCACATAAACATTGATAAACAAAGAATTTTAAAGCTTAAATTGAAGTTACTATGCCAGGAGGTGTTGCATAGGTTTAGATAAACAAAAATTTTCAGTGTAAAATTGTAAATATTTTCTTACCCATAACTTTTAGCATATGTTTTGGGTACTCAAAGGAACCGTCTCATTGAGACGGTTCTTGAGTACCCACAACATATGTTTTAGTTGAAAAATAAGAAAGTTATTTTTCTGTTGCGCACTCTTAACTAAAGTCCTGTGTTGTCTTGATTACATGACAGTTCAGTGTTGCACATGAAGAAATGCAAGCAGCTAGAAATGTTAGTTTCATCTAAGGCAACATTAAATTAACAGATTTATGATATTCAAGTCACTAAGACAAGTAGTCTCGATATTCTTTAAAGTACTGAAAATATTTGTTGAGAGTTTTGAAACGGTACTCCTATATAATTGCATATTTATTAACCCTTGTCCTTTTGAATTAATTATTATTGACCTGCTCATTAGATATTGATACTTAAATAAGAAGCTTACTTGAGCCTTAGCTGCTTGCACACACAAAGTAAAGAGTAGATGAAAGCTCTAGTAGCACTATTTAGTGCAAAGGTGTAGATAGAAATTAAGATTCAGCATGAATTGGCAAATATTTTCTTATTGATCAGATGTAACATTTATTTTGGGTGCTCAAAAGAACTGTCTCATTTTGATGGTTCTTTTGAGTACCCTCAGCATATGTTTTGGTTGAGAAATAAGAAAATTAATTTTCAATCACACATTCTTATCAAAAGGGCTGTAGTGGTTCATGAATGTTTAAAAGTTGACTTAACGTTTAAATATGTAATAAGTATCAGAATCTCAGCAATAAGTATCAGAATCTCAGCAATAAGTATCAGAATCTCAGCAATAAGTACCAAAATCTCAGTAATAAGTATCAACATCTCAGCAATAAGTATCAACATCTCAGCAATAAGTATCAGAATCTCAGCAATAAGTATCAGAATCTCAGCAATAAGTATCAGAATCTCAGCAATAAGAACCAAAATCTCAGTAATAAGTATCAACATCTCAGCAATAAGTATCAACATCTCAGCAATAAGTATCAAAATCTCAGCAATAAGTATCAACATCTCAGCAATAAGTATCAAAATCTCAGCAATAAGTATCAACATCTCAGCAATAAGTATCAAAATCTCATCAGTAAATATCAAAATCTCAGCAATAAGTATCTAAATCTCAATACTTTTAGCTTGTCCATTCATCCTTCCGTCTGTCCATCCATTGCACATACCTTGTTAGCTCAATATCTCGTAAACTGTAAGAGCTACAGCTTTGAAACTTGGGAAGATGATAAGAGATGATAAAGCAGTTGCCTGATTCACTGGTGAAGTAGTTTCAAAAATATGACCAGAGTTTTGTCCCTTGTTTAAGAAACAAGTACCACCATAATGGATAAGCATATAATTTGCAACAGTGTTTCACAAACCCTTTGTATACTGGAAACCATTCTAAATGGGTACTTTGAAATCATTGCAAACCCAGATGAAATGCCGCAAAATGCGGCATTTCATCAGGGCCTGCACTGTTTTCTCAGCAAGGTTGGCAAAATGCCGGCAAATAAGCATATTTGCCATGCCAATTGCATTTACCGGGAAATACCGGGAAATAATGGCAAATAATGGAAAATACTGGCAAATATGATTTACAACCTTCCACATTTAGATTATAGTGGTTATTCGCCTTAATATTTCATTTCTTACTAGTTTATCAGGCTATCAGCTAAATTATCTTAGTTTAAGGTATAAGTCTCATTCTTTAAACATTTAAATTTAAAAAGTGAACTTTAGAAAAAGAAAAAAAAACCTGTTTTGTACCTGCCAAAGTACGAATCAGTTGGCTTGAGCATAGTTACCGATAAGGTTGGGTGAGTGACCCTTATCTGTACTATAAATCAATTAAAGACTCTTGTTTGTGTTCACCTGAACTTTAATTGTCTTAAGTTAAAATATGAAGTATTAAAGTCGAGTGTTTGGATGAGTGACCCTTATCTGTACTATAACTCAATTAAAAAGACATTCCTGTTTGTGGTTACCTGGACTTTAATTGTCTTAAGTTAAAATATGAAGTCAATCATGACATCCTATTGTTCATCCTTGCCCCTGGCTATACAGTATCCACTTGGGGATGTGTTGTTTTAACAGTTTATGACAGGCACAGGTGTCAAACAATTGCCAGATACACAGGTAAATTTTCTCCCCATTAGAATTTACCCTTGTCCAGCTGAACCCAGAATTAACCCTTGTCCTGTTGATTCCATTATTTGAAAACACTAGATCCTGATTAGCTGGTTTCTTTCAGAGGCCATCTTATCAGGATCTTCACTGTTTTCCACACTAATAAAAAATACAGATTGAAGTTGAACAGAATAAAATTTGGGAGAAATGTCACTGTGTAGTACTTGAAATATTCAGCATGATAAGGGCTAAAGATACTATTTATTGTTAAAAATTATTTCAAAATTTGAGTCTAAGATTCATTTTGGCTGTTTTAACATGTTTAAATGTATTCAAAGGTTTTATTCTGATACTGTAGCCTCATATTCAATATTTTCATTTTCACACATTTAGTTAAATTATATTATTTTTTAAGTCAACTTCCTAAAGATATCTGCTGCATCTTACAGCTAAAAATCAGATTTGCCAGTATTTCGCGGCAAATAAGTTATATTTTCCATTATTTGCCAGTATTTGCCACTTGAGCCTTATTTGCCATGCCAGGAAATACTGGTAAATTCCACCGGTAAATACCGGGGGTGGAATTTTCCGCCCAACCTTGTTTCTCAGATGAAAATGATTCTCAGGGACTGAAGTACAAGATAATTTTGGAAATTTCTACCTGTACCCCCTTAAATTTATAGTGGACGTTTCCAACCTTATCTATCTGTATGGGTAAATCCATTAGAATACAATGGGTTAATATGCTTTCAATAGTTTTTTTCCTCTTCTTTGTTTTCAGAATTTAAGGTTGAAAGAGCAGAAGACCATGGTGGCACCATCACATTTAGTAATTATGAATCATTAGAAGCAGCATTTTCTAAAGAGGTAGGTTTTGTATACTCATAGTTTTACATCTTGTATTATGTGATATAAGTTGAATGGTGCATTATATATTTGGAGATTGGAGTATTTTTTACATTGTATTTTGTTCCTTGAAGATTATTTTATGCTAGCAAACTACAAAGTCTTTGTTGAATTAACAATTTTCAGCCAATATACAAGGATACCGTCAAATACAGGTGAGTGGTCCAGGATGATCTTGGCCCCCTTGTAATAATTAAATCATAAGTTTAAAGTTTAAACCTTGAAGTTTAAATATGTTAACTCTGGTCCCTAAAGTGCAATATCTGTCAATGACAGTCTAAATATTTTCTTTAAACTCTTCAAATTCATACATATCAGAAGTTATTATTCAATGGGATGAATTCAAGGCCAGTGAATTTTGCAAAAATGTCTATGGATGGGCCTCTTCGAGAAAACCCCTAACTGTTGTTTGCAAACAACGCAGGTAACATCCATGCAGACTGTTTAGTACCTTTATTATTAGTTTGTTGAAATGTTATATATTTAAACTTGTCAGATGCAAAATTTCAATACTTTAGCTGGTCTTGATAGCTCAGCCTACTGGGTGGAACAGGGTTCGCACAGGCTTGAAAAGTACTTGAATTTAGAGAGCTTTCACAAAAAGTCCTTGAAAATTAAATCTGCCTTGAAAAGTACTGGAAAATCACTCAAAAGCCTTGAAAAGTCCTTGAATTCTACTTTTTTCTGTAGGACTTAGCACTGTAGATAGAGACCCAACCAGTATAAAATTGTTGTGCCTATATTTGGTGCAGCATATGCTGCACCAAATAAGGGCACAGCAATTTTATACTAATTTTCTAGTACTAATGTCTCCATTATCTCAGTCTAGCATTTCTGAAGAAGAATTTTAAAACATCGATCAGTATTTTCATTAACTTTAAGTCCTTGAAAACTGTTGGAGAGGCTTTTAGAAGTCCTTGAAAAGTCCTTGAATTTTACTCATACTTGCTTGTATGAACCTTGGTGGAACTGTATATGGTTGCAAGACAGGTTTTTTTGTGTCAAGCTCCAGATTATATAATAGTATTTGGTATTTCAGGAGTTACATCCTGGTGATTTGAAGGCTGCTGTAGAAATATCATTAAATAAACTATTAGAACCAATTCGTCAGGACTTCAGCACACCAGAAATGAAGAAGCTAGCTGCATCAGCTTACCCAGTAGAGAAGAAAAGTAAGAATATTAACCCTATAATTTGCAGCAGACGACAATATCAAATTTTTCTGCTTTTTCCAAAATAACAAATTAGATATGATATTTCATTTGAAAGTTAGGAAAGATGTCACAAAATTTGTCGTCTGCTGCAATCGTGATTTGCGCTTTAAGGGTTAACAGTTGTCATAGAATTTAGCCTCAAAATACTGCACTAGTCAAATTAAAATAGTTTTTATTTTCAGATTATCTAAAGACATTGACCATTTTACCTTTAAATCCTTAATATTTTGCAGCCACTGTACAATATTGCATTGCCTGAGTTGGCCTGAAAGAACACTTTACCTGATGAACACACAAGTACTCATTCCTTTCAGAGTTACTTCTCTTAGACTTGTCCACTTTTTAATGCAAATGTCTAAATTTTCAAAGTTATTTAGTGCAGGCCTTAGAAGCAGTTTGATCAAGATATTCTCTGTTTCATGTTGCAAGTGTACATTTGTAACTCAGAATGATGGTAATTTGTACATGCTGTGATATAATATCTACACTGGTGGCTCTGAGTTGGAAACTATATATGCTGTGAAAGCTGATCTTCACATTTGGTGGCATCAAGGCAACACTCCAAACAGCATTGTCATAGAAACATTCAAATCTTAATTCCATTTAATGATTCATTTTCTAAGCACATCCTCAGTAAATAGGAGAAGATATGATTATAATCTGTCGATTATAAAGTCTCCCAAACCAGCCACCATTGCCCTGCCTTACCCTGCCCCCCCCTTCAAGCCTTTTATGAAGTGAAGGGGATGGGGCAGGGTAAGGCTCATCCCGTGTGACATTCTGGTCAGTGTTATTGAATGCTTCTTATAATAAGTAATAACCTTATATACAGTTTATATCACTCCAAGATGTGACCACATGTGATAAACCAAAATCACATGCAAATCTGCAGATCTAAAATGATGGAAGGACAAGGCTAATCTAGTCTAGTCCCCTTAACAAAGTAGGGCGAAAGAAAGACTAATTTGTAGAATCAACTTTTAACATAATTTAGATATGCCAAAGTTTTATTTCTGAGTTTTACCTTGTTTAATTTCAGAGGGGCCAAAAGGGTCAGGTGCTCAAGAAGGGGCATCAAACCTGGAAAATGAACTGTCTCCATCTAGGTTGGATCTCAGAGTTGGCAAAATTACAAAAGTTGAAAAGGTAAATTAGTAGTATATCATAGTCAACTTGTGCACTGAGTAATGTAATTTTATCCCAGCACATTGGCCCAAGAAATTCTTTGTCTAAAGGCTAGTATAGACTTTGCCCTCATAGCCATAAATCAAGTTTGCTAAATTGTATATAGAGGATCTAAGAGTGCTCATGTTTTATTGAATTTATTAAACAAGTTGGGAAAATGAGATAAAATGTGAGGCTAGCCGAGCATTTTATTTATCGCAACAAGTTTAATAAATTCAATAATACAGGAGTACGAGTGTTAGATTCTATTTTTCATATGACATTGAAGTAATTCCAAGGGGAAAATATTCTGGGTCCTCCAGGATTGGAACCCAGAACTCCTGCTTGACAGTCGACCACTCTAACCATATCGCTAAAGAGTTAACCCAACAGCGAAGCTGTTAGGAATGGCAATACACTCTTCCCCCTTTTATTTCCTGAGAGCCGGGCATAAACCACAACCTAGGGGATCTCGCTACCGCTCCCAGAGACCGATTCAGGCGCTCCCGAATTAATGCTGCAACCAGTGAAGTAATTCCAAGGGGAAAATATTCTGGGTCCTCAAGGATTTGAACCCAGAACTCATGCATGACAGTCGACCACTCTAACCATGTCGCTAAAGAGTGAACCCAACAGCGAGGCTGTTAGGAATGGCACTGTCACTACAACATTAAAATTACTTTGAAATCTCATTTCTGCCGTAAAAACGTTACAATTTTATCATTATGTAAACAACATTGTTAAGGACGTCATAACGTTTCCCAAAAATCTGTAAACCACTAGTGATTTATAAACTCAGGGCCTGATGTGTAGTAATGGAATGGCAAATAGTGTTAATCTTTTAAAATGCACATTTTGGTAGGTTTAATACACAGTTAGGCAGTTTTATATTATGAGCCTTTATAGTTTGCAATAGCTTTTGAAAACAGTGTAGACCCAGATGAAATGCGGCATTTCATCATGATCTTCACTGTTTGCTTAGACAAAATTGATCTGCAGAGAAAGAAATACACTATTTTATTAAAATTATAACCTGTGACCCCTCAAGTGAGCATGAACTATATCATGCTCATAAATGTTAAAATTCCAGCAATTGTTTGCCTTTAAGCATTTATTGGCATGATAAATACAATTTTTGAGAGTTTGATAGAGAGAAAACAGCACATTGACCCAAACGGTTCCATATATTGTTTAAATATGTTTTTTTAGCTCACCGGAGGCATTGGCTAATGGTGAGCTATTGTGATCATTGCATGTCCGTTGTGCGTCGTCCGGAGTGCATTGACAACAATTGCTTCATAAGACATATCCTCCTAAACTACCTGCTGGATTTTGACCAAACTTGGTAGGAATGATCCTCATATGGACCTCTTCAATAATTGTTCAAATGGTTCCAGTCAGTTGTATATCAAGATCACAGACTAAAAATAGGTGTTTTGAGATGAAAACTAAAAATCTTCTTGTCTGAAACCACAAGGCTTAGAGCCTTGATATTTAATATGTATATTTACCTAGTGGACCTCTACCAAGTTTGTTCAAATTATGCCCACCTGGAGTCAAAATTGGGCCTGCCCCATGGGTCACATGTTTTAGATAGGCTAAAATAGGGAAAACATGAAACTATCTTCTTGTCTGAAACCACAAGGCTGAGAGCCTAGATATTTGGTTTGTAGCATTATATAGCAGACCTCTGCCAAGTTTATTCAAATTATGCCCCTGGGGCCAAAAATGGGCCAGCCCCGGGGGGATCACATGTTTTACATAGTCTTAAAAAGGAAAAACATGAAAAAAATCTACTTTTATGAAACCATAAGACCTACAGCCTTGATATTTGGTATGTAGCATCAGCTAGTGGACTTCTTTCAAGTTTGTTCAAATTATGCCCTTGGGGCCAAAAATGGGCCCGCCCCGGGTTCACATGTTTTCTACAGACTTACATAGGGACAAACATGAACAAATCTTCATGTCAGGAACCACAAGGCCTAGAGCCTTGATATTTGGTATATATCATCATCTAGTGGACCTCTACCAAGTTTGTTCAAATTATGCTCCTGGGGCCAAAATTGGTCCCACCCTGGGGGTCACATGTTTTACATAGGCTTAAATAAGAAAAGCATCTTCTTGTCTGAAACCACAAGGAATAGAGCCTAAATATATGGTATGTAGCATCACCTAGTAGACCATTGTCTGGTTTGTTTAAATTATGCCCCTGGTGCCAATAATGGGCACACTGCAGGGGTCACATAGACTTATTTAAAATCAACTTTTTCAGAATATGGTGATGTTGCATATCAAATTAAGGGGCAACATGTAGGCACAAGTTTTGTCCTTACACACCCTTGGGGTCATTGCAAGTGAATTGATAGTCAATAGTTATGATCAAAGTGATACTAAAAATGGACTTGGGTGTTGGAGAAATGGGAAATATTTTGTGGTTAACACCCTCTCCTTGTGACAAGAACTCTGGTGAGCGATCCAGTACCCATGGACCCTCTTCTTATTTGGTCCATCCTGACTTTACTGCATCAATCATTATCGTAATTTCCATTTGTCTTAAAATGGTTAAAACAAATCCCCTGTCTTATGTTGTTTTTTCAGCACCCAGATGCAGAATCTCTCTATGTGGAGACAGTTGATCTAGGAGAGGAGACACCTAGGACGGTTGTGAGTGGACTGGTTGGTCTAGTTTCAGAGGAAAAACTACAAGATAGACTGGGTGTTTTCTTATGTAATCTGAAACCAGTCAAGATGAGAGGTGTCATGTCATGTGCAATGTTGATGTGTGCCTCAGTGTAAGGATATTGTATTACTATTTAATTTTTCATCTCTACTTGCGTGTACTGTCCCATATTTACTGAGGTATTTTCTGAAAAACGGGTATTAGGAATAACTCGAAAACAAAATGGGGAGAACTGCACAGGGTTCCCACAAGCTCTGGAAATCATGGAAAACCTGGAAAATCACCAAAAAGAAGTTCCATGCATGTAAAAATCATGGAATTTGAAAAAGCCTGTATAATCATGGAAAAATCATGGACTTTTGTGAAATAATATGACAAAACCACCAGTTGCCAGAAAGCTAGCTGTCGGACACACAAGTGTCCGACAGCTAGTTTTCTGGCTACAGGTGGTTTTCAAGTTTTTAATTGTTTCAAAATGCATGCATGGTCTACAAGCATGCTGTTTTTGCTGCATTTCACATTTATGCTCAGCGTGATGAAGATGCCGCTAAAAGGGGAGGTTGGAGGCCATGCATTAAAAAGTCATGGAAATTACATTGTTGATCATGGAAAATCATGAAAAAATCATGGAATTGTGTTTTTGAATTTCTGTCGGAACCCTGACTGCGGGGAAGAAATCTAAGGAAACAGTTCAGACAAATCTCATAAGGATCTGATTTGTTTACTGAGAATGTTAGCCTCTCACCTGCTACTAAATAATGCATTATAAGTCTTGTCTGCCAAACTCCTGCTGCCTCTAGCTGCTAACATCACAGACTAATTTCAACATTCAGGCAAAGTGTGGACCCTGACCAGACTGCTTCTAGAGGAGCAGTCTGATCTAGGAGCAGTCTGATTTGGGTCAACACTGTTTCCTAAGATACATTTTAAAAGGACCAGCAGGCAACAAACAGCAGACAACATTTAGTCACGATTAATGTTCTACGAGGCACATGATCAACCAATGATATCAAACTTTAGGAAATAGGAATTGGTCTTGATTGGGCAAACACACATTCCTGTCAGAGCCCTCACCCCATGAAAGCACAAAGTAGGGACTTAGATGAAGGTTCATATCTAATTTCAGATTTCCTGACTCACTAGGTAGCTGGCCATGTATGTTTAAAGAATGACTATGGTAAATGTTCTAAAATTTTGAACACTAGTTGCCTGCCAAACTGGCCTGGACAACAGTGCAGACCATGATCAGACTACTTCTGAAGAAGTAGTCTGATCAGGGTCTTCCCTGTTTGCTATTCTGACAAGCATTTTTTGTGAACTCCAGCCTTGAAAACTAATATTTTGTTTGAGAACAGAAAAATAAAAGGGTGAAGTTTTAGAACATTTACCATTTGTATATGCAATAAGTTCAAAACTATTTAATTTTTATAATTTTCAGTGATGAACCAAGAAGTGTTGAGCCCCTAGATCCCCCAGCAGGCAGTGCCCCTGGGGACAGAATATATTTTGAGGGCAGTGAAAATGGCAAACCAGATGAACAGCTCAACCCCAAGAAAAAAGTCTGGGATAAATTACAGGTATTTATAGGGATATTATAGCTACATGTTATAAGTTGAAAGTATGACTATCCCTTTTCAGTTTTACTTAAGAATCCTCAACTCAGGTAAATGAGTTGTGATAGAGACTATTAAAATTTACTATTGCGGGATAATCCTGATATTTGTTTTCCTTACCCCTGTAATATGCTTAAGGAGCCTGTGCACGTATGAAATATGAACAATAAAATCAACAAAGTGGCATGTTAACCATCAGTATGGGCATACTTCCAGTCTGATATGAGCCACGACATGAGATTTCCAACAATGTGGTATGTGCGACTAGCAAAGGCTCAGACCAGCCTGCGCATATGTGCAGTCTGGTCTGAGCCTTTGCTAGTCACTTGAATATTTTATAACTGTTAAGTCACTTGAATATTCTATAACTGTTAAGCTACTGATTGAACACCATTTTGAGTTTCAAAGCTTAAAAAGAAGTTGTGCAGGCTTATCTGATTCTACACTTGTCAAACTGCCACATTGTTGGAAATCATACTTCTAGCCTGATATGAGTTTTTCCTGTCTGCCTGAAGAAAGGGTTGTTTCATAGCTTCCCATAGAACACACAGTGAAGAATCTGATGAGACTTGGTGGATAGCCAGGTTGATCCAAGTCTTCAGCGGGTGCACATGCCACTCATGAGGTGGTGCAAACAAGGCTTATATGATAGGAGTTCTAATAGTACATAAACTGTTTTTTCATGAAAGTAATCTGTATGTTTTTGTTATCTGCAGGCCCTTAGTTCCTCAACCAAAACATTTGTTGTGGGTACTCCAAAGAAACCGTCTCATTGAGAAGGTTCTTTTGAGTACCCAAAACATATGTTAAAACTGATGGGTAAAGGAAATATTCAGAATTTTACGGCTCAAACATTTTGTTTATCTTGACCAATGTGTTAGTCTGCTCACACGCACATATTGGTCTCACTTGTATACCTAATTGGAGCACAGTGGCTCAGTTGATAGAGCAGTAGAATGGGAACCGAAAGGGTTACTAGTTTGAGTCTCACTCCTTGGGGAGTCACTGTGTTGTGTTTTTGAGCAAGACACTTTGTCTGCTGCTTAGTACTGGTTCAACCAAGGAAGACAAGAAAGTCAAATTGTTGCCGAGGATGTAAAACATAAAAACCAACAAAAACGTCATTGGCGTAGCACCCATTACGCAGGTTACGCACATACATAATAGAAATAGTTCATTCAAGAGGGATCACCTAATGTGGTTAAAAAAGTGATTTTCTTTACCATAAGGAACTGCTCTTAAATGATAGAATTTGCTCCCTCTGGGAGTAAATTCTTTCCTTTAAGAGAAGTTCCCATTTTGAAAAGAGACCTAATTGAAGAGAATCGTTGCTTGATCCAGTAGTCTCCCTTTGGTGTGCGTTCAAGAGGGGTCACCTAATGCAGCACCCTAGATAAGCAGCGTATTTGCGTAAATACGCAATTAAAATCATCAAAAAAGCAATTAAAATTAAATGTGTGCGTACCGAAAAGCAATTCTAACGATCAGTATGCAATTACATGCGATGTCATTGCGTATCATTCGGTCCATTTCGTTTCCATTCGGCTAATAAACAAATGACAGTCCGGTATTGATTTTATTTTTACTAGCGATCACGCAATATACTCCAGTTTTATGAAAATATTGGTGCCCAGTCCAGTATTACGCGGAAAAACACTAAGATGAAAGTGAAACTTTGCAAAGTTTACACGCTCGAATGTCAACAAGGGGATGAGATTTGCTTCAGGTACAATAAAATCCGCTAGGTTTTTACTTTAGAAAGGCAGACGATGGGAGTGAATAAATATGCAAGCACATTCCCTATGGCTTCATGCAATAAGAAAATGTGTAATCACAGAAGAAAAAAACGTGGCGTAAAAAAATATGAAAATACACAATTGTTTTTGCAAGTACGCAATTGAGGATAACCACGTTGCGTAAGTACCCAATTGACCCAAAAGCTTATCTAGGGCGCTGTAATGTGGTAAAATTGATTTTCCTTACCATAAGGAACTGCTCTTAAAGGAAAGAATTTGCTCCCTCTGGGAGCAAATTCTTTCCTTTAAGAGAAGTTCCCATTTTGAAAAGGGACGCAATTGAAAAGTATCATTGCTTGATCCAGTAGTCTCCCTTTGAACCTTGTATTATCCTATATTTCAGGTTGACTTGCGGACCAACTGCGAGTGTGTAGCAGAATGGCAAGGCAATAATATGATGTCAAAACTCGGACTTGTCAAATGTGAATCTTTAAAATCAGCTCCTATAAAATAACTCTTGTCATAGTGATTCTTATTTATTTTAATGACAAAAATGCAATAGTCAAATCACATCTGTTGAAGGCGATCAAGTGCTTAAGAAACATGTGTCATAATACCCAGACACAATTATTATAGTACTGGTTCAACCAAGGAAGACTTTGTTCCTATATGACTGAAAATTTGTTGACTGGAGCTTAAAGCATCAAATCAAAACATACAGTTACCATATTTACCCCTAATATCTGGAAAATAAGCAAGAAAAATAGATAAGAGTGTGTAAAAATTATTTTTCTTATTTTTCAACCAAACCATATGTTGTGGGTACTCAAAAGAACCGTCTCGATGAGACGGTTCTCTTGAGCACCCAAAACATATGTTTAAACTGATGGGTAAGGAAATAATAGCAATTTTATGCTTAACAATTTTGCTTGATTTGACCTATGAAGCAATTAAACCACAACCAGACATTCAGATTAGGGTAAAAACTACTTACAAATCCATCATAACCCCTTATTTTGGCCAGTTAATTCTCACAGTAAAGTTTTAGAAGAAGGAAAAAAAACCCAACTGTGGAAAAGTCTGTCATACCTACACGTTTGGACTAAGTTCAAGTTCAACAACATGTTAAGGATCTATATATTTGACTTGTTTTAGGGTTAAAAGTTGTTTTAAACAATTCTCTTGAAGAGCGCAGTGGTAGAGTGCTTTACTCAAGATCAAGGGTTTGCTGGTTGGAGCTTCACCCGGAGGCAATGCATTGTGTCCTTGAGCAAGACACTTTATCCTCTGCTTTGTACTGGTTCAACTGAAGAAGGTCCGTTCCGACATAACTTGAAAAATGTTGACCGGGACGTAAATTATTAACACAAAAAAAACCCCAACAATTTAAAAGTTCTATCAGTACATCATATTATCCTATCATAATGTACAGGGGCAGGCTTTTGAGCGATAAATGTTTGTTTGTTCCTGTAGATTGCTCTTAACTGTATTATACAGTAAGGTCTACCTACAGTAAAACCTGTCTTAAGTGGCCACTAAAAAATAGATAAAACAAAGATCTTAATGACCAATGGTAGCTTAATGAAGGTCAAATGTATTGCAGAATGCTCAAAGGGGAGCATTCTGCAATACTTTAGACCTGCATTAAGCGATAATCGGTCTTGAAAACTAATTTTGGTCTTCTTTTTGAGTGACCGCTTAAGACAGGTTTTACTGTAGACCCTGATGAAAGGCGCATACTGCAACAGGTCATCTGGGTCTTCACTGTTGGCCTAGGTACTCATTTACATGGTTACAGTTTGCAAAAGGTTAAATAATGAATAATGCAAACACTGGCAAAGGAGACACAATAGTTTTAAATTACATCTTAAATAGGGAGCGCAGTGGCTCAGTGGTAGAGTGCTTGACTCGAGACCGAGGGGCCGCAGGTCGAGCCTCACCGGCGTTACTGCATTGTGGTCCTTGAGCAAGACACATTTATCCTAGCTTAGTACTGGTCCAACCCAGGAAGACCCGTCCCTGTTTATCTGAAAGATTGTTGATGGGACGTAAAGAATCAAATCAAACAAAACAAACATCTTAAATATCTTGTCTGTTATTGATTATTTGATCTGCATAGAAATTAAGGAGAATGATATCTTCACAGTTGTCATTTGGGGAGGTAAATCAATAATTTTTGGTCAGAAAATGTAATTTATGATATCACAAATGAATTCATGTCCTTTAGGTTGTCACATGGCCCTCTTCCACTTAGCTTGATATAGCTATTTTCTTTATGTTGCCATAAGTCTTGAAAGCAAATCTAAAAACCCTTGAATGCTCATAAGCACCATTTTAACTGGCTGCCACATAGAACATAAATCAACTTTGCCTGTTGGAATGACAATAATGTTTCAATTAGAAAAAAATAGATAATCTGTAAACGAAACCCAAAAGGATTCATCAAAATGTGATAAGACAGACTCAGTTCAACTGAGTCTGTCCATAAGATAAAATGCAGTGTGAAGTGCACAGGACTGGCTCAATAAGTTTTCTGATTTTTGTGAACCCAGTCGTCCTAAAAGTTTAGAATATGAAAAATATCAACACATATCTATGCTGAATATTTATATAATCATTGCATTTGATATATGTGTAAACAGTGTTCGCAGAGGCTTGAAAAGTCCTTGAAAATGAAATATGTCTTGAAAGGTACTCAAATAAAACTCAAAGGCCTTGAAAAGTCCTTAAATTTGACCATTTGCAAGAGGATTCAACACTGTTTTTTTTGAGGCCTTAATCAGTATAAAATTGTGGTGCCTTTATTTGGTGCAGCATATGCTGCACCAAATAAAGACACCATAATTTTACACTGATTTTCTAAAACTTATATCTTTAGTAATGGACTCTAGCATTTCAGAAGTAGTATTTTAACATGTAAACCGGTATTTTTCATCATGTTTCAGTCTTTGAAAACAGTAGAAAGTCTTTTAGAAGTCCTTAAAAAGTCCTTGAATTTTACACAAACTTGCTGTATGAAGCCTGGTTACAACAACTCATATGTTGAGTTCTGCCATGGACCCTTTCATCTTCCCACCGAATTATGTATGGATGCTGACAGTAAAAAAAATTGACAATTTACCTCCCTTAACTGACAATTTATAAAACAAGGTCATCATTGTTGGAAGTTTTAGTAAATAAATTATTTGCCAATTACACTGTGTTAGTTTCTTACTATGACTTGTAAGTTTCTTTGAATGAACTTCAATATCCACATGTGAAAAGTGAGGAGGCATTATTTCCCTCGGTATATTTTGGTTTCCATCTGTCTGTCTGCACACACACACAAGGTTTTTTTTTGTACCCATAATATTATAAGAATCCATCAGGAGTGTGAGGCTGGAATAGAAAAATCTGTACCGAGGATCACCGTTCGGCATCACAAGGCTTGCTCATCAACTAAAAAAAACACAACAAAACATTGGAGAAGCATTACCACTTCAGTTATGTTAAGAGCCTATCGGCTCAATGAGAAGGGCTGCACTGTAGTTGTAAACAAAGTTGTGGGCCTTGGACGTCAGCTGTATTGTGTATTCTTATTCTATAGTGACCCCCCATTTAATTTTTAATTTAACATTAATGGACTGATGAAATGGGGTATTTTTTTTTTATTTTTATACAGCAGATCTATTTGATTATTGGTAGAATGTTTGTTTTATTTTAATAATATGAAAAACAAATGTTGAAAAAAAGTATGCATTTATTTTGCTGTTGAGTATACCATGCATAGTTGATATCAGGTTGGAGTTGTTTGGGATTACAAATGAGAAAAGTATTGTTAATATCAGCAGTTGTTGCCCTTGCTGCTCAGCTACATTCTAGCTGCCTATCATTAGAACTATTGTGATTTTGATAAAATTTATCCGTGAAATCTAGATGATGATCCTTACTTTATTCAAAATGTCAGTAAAAATGTGACCCTTGACTGCGCGGCCCTTGGGTCTGCACTATAATCACTATGTGAGTCTGTCCATCTGCCCGTGGTCATTTAGTGAAAATGCTCATAACTCTTGAACCAAAGGCGTATGATACTACCTGAGCTCAGGTAGTACACTACCTGAGCTCAGGTAGTATCATACGCCTCTGTCTTGAACTACATGGTATATTTTGATCAAATTTTGCATACAAATGTATGTCAACAATATCTAATCACTGGTATGTGTACCATCCTTTTTCAAGCGGTTTTGGTCAGATAGTGAAAATGATCATAACTCTTGAACCACATGGTATATAGACATAGACATAGAAATTTTATTTAGTGTCTGATATTTTACAACATGTAACATAAGCCCAGTAGGGCTTTTACTTCGACAAACAAGAATAAGCAAACATTTTTAAAACAACAAACATCACAGCATGCACATATATAAAACAGTATTATAAGAGACAAAGCACAATGTACAAATATATCACAGCATGCAGAAAGCAATTAAGATATAAGAAGGTAAAATGTATATACCAATAGAGAACATCAGCAGGGGGATTGATGAACATTCGAACCCACTGATGAGAACTAATGGGCACTGCACTATAGCGGGGGAAATTTTTTTGATGAGATTCAAGAAATTTTGACATTAAGGTTGCAGTAAGCAGACACCTAAAGAAGCACCGCTTTTGCAACAAAGCGAAAGAAAGCGAAAAAGAAGGCGTCCAAAAGTGAAAGCTTGTAAGCAAAGGGAGTGCAAGGGAGTTAAAGCTGAATTGCAGCAGCAAAGCAAAGCCTAAATTTAACTTGAAGGACAAACCTAAATTTAACATGAAGTCTATTTGATTACTTATACATTTTTTTTTTAAATTGGCTGGGAAAATGACAAAGAAAAGAAACAATAAAAAAAAATATTGGTAACACCTGGATTCAAACACCTGTGCACCAGGCTGTTGGATTACAAGAAGCTTCCTAGATCACTCGGCCACATCATAATTATGATATACACACAAGCAATTGACCAACATGTATAAACCCATTACCTGTACTCGTCAGATTAAAATCGCATGACCCTTGGGTCTGCACTATATTGCACAACCTTTGGGTCTTCACTATGTGAGTCTTGCATAACCCTTGGGTCTACATTGTATCAGATTAAAATTGCACGACCCTTGTGTCTGCACTATAATCACTGAGGCTTGCACGACTTGGGTCTGCACTATAATCTTGCATGATCCTTATGTTATACACACTAGAGCGATTTATCTATATACCCTTTACCTGTACCCATCAGATTAATGCACTATATTGCACAACCCTTGGTTTGCTCATCAGATTAAAACTGAGCAACCCTTTGGGTCTGCACAATATTGCACGACCCTTGGCTCTGCATTATAATCACTATGTGAGTCTTGTACCACCCTTGGGTCTGTACTATAATTTTGCACAACCCTTATGATATACACACTAGAGGAATTTACCTATAGGCCACAGACCTGTAAATGTAAAAAGGGCACTGATAGGCTCAAAAGGTGGGTGGAAGCTCAGCACAATATTTTTAAGTTGTAAGGTGTTTCATGATTGGTCAATAATAAAACTAGGAAATATATTGTATTTATTAGACGGGTATATCTTTGCTGTACTTTTTGAAACAACGTCTCATTGCTTTTGTTGATTAAGTTTACTGGTGTGGCTTAGAAAAAAGGACCTTGCATTTTGGTATTTTTTTCAATGAAAATTTCCTCTTATGTAGGGTGCCCACCTTCAGGGGCCAAAAAGTGGTAAAACATGGTTGTCACCATGGTATCTCATATTTGTTTATTGGTTGAACTAGGTCCAATCTGTGATTCTATAGCAGCCTCATTGTGCTTGAAGAGTTGGGAGGACCACAGCTTACTTAAAAGCTATAATGGAGGTCTATGGAAAAATATTTACAGGTCTGGGCCCTATATTCCCTTTACCTGTACACGTCAGATTAAAAGTGCACGACCTTTGGGTCTGCACTATATTGCATGACCCTTGGTTTGCTTGTCAGATTAAAATGCATGACCATTGGGTCTGCACTATATTGCACGACCCTTGGGTCTGCACTTTAATCTTGCACAACCCTTGAGTCCGTCTGTCCATGGTCAGTAAAAATGTTCATTACTCTTGAACAACACGGTATATATTTGATCAAATTTGGATGCAAATGAATGTCAACATTATCTAACCACGTAACAGCCTTTTTTGATGGACGATGGTGTGCTGAGCATCATTTCAGAAGGCTCATAACTCTTGAACCACATGGTATATTTGGATCAAATTTTGCATACTTATTTATTTTAACATTGTCCAGCCACTGGTATGCAAATTTTTGCCGAGCATCATTTTGGCCGGTGGAGGTCTAATAGTGAAAATGCTCTTAACTTCCGAACCACACCATTTATTTTGATCAAATTTTGCATGCCTATACATTTTTTTGAAATTGGCAGTGAAAATTACAAAGAAAAAAAATAAAAAGAAAAAATATTGGTCACGCCTGGATTAGAACCTTTGTGCATCAGGCTGTTGGATTACGAGAAAGACTCTTAGACCACTTGGCCACAACTTGGTATACTAGAGCAATTTCCTAAATACCCTTAACCTGTGCTCGTCACATTAAAATTGCACGTCCCTGGCACCTGATAATGACTAATCTATGTTTACCATGGGTTGTGCACATTGCAGTCAGTTGATTGTTTAATACTGTCGTGCCAACCAAGAGTGACAGTGACGTATGTTTTGTTTACAATTGTTAAGTAATACATTAACTCGTACACATCACTTGAGCTAACGCGAATCAATAGATCATTTGTGTATTAATCCTATCCTGCAGATAGGATTATTACACAAGTGATCAATCGTTTATAAGTCCCTGATAACTTTGTAAACAAAACATGACCTTACTGTCACTTTTGGCTGGCAGGACAGTGCATTAGTGCTGTGATTAAATATATGAAATTTAAATTTGTCCTTGAGCAAGACACTTTATCCTCTATTAAGTACTTGTTCAACCCAGGAAGACAGGAAATTGTCCTGACATGATTAAAATGTTGACTGGGACGTAAGGCAACAACACAAACAAAACAAGACAGATTAATTTTAAAGGAGCTTTATTTATTTTAGGATTAGTCGAGGTTAGTTTTAATTTTTTTGGTTTATTTGTGATGGCAATGATATAATGTATTTCAGCCTACCTTTGTTTTTTTGTTTGATTCGATTCTTTACGTCCCATCAACAATCTTTCAGTTAAACAGGGACGGATCTTCCTGGGTTGAACCAGTACTAAGCTAGGATTAATGTGTCTTGCTCAAGGACCACAACTCAGTGTCGCCGTGAGGTCCGAACCCGGGGCCTTTCAGTCTCGAGTCAAGCACTCTACCACTGAACCACTGCGCTCCCACCTACCTTTGTATCTGCTTGTGACAATATCCTGCGTTGGGATCTCTGTCTGTTTTCTAACACCAGAGCAATTAGGCTCACAAAGTGGGCGTATAATGTAGGTATCTTCTGGCTTACACCATTTTGTATAGATCTCCAAAACCACTGGGTCAATCAAAGCCAGCCAAAGTTCATGAGGAGCTTACATAGGATCGGGGAATGAAAGTTTATATAGAATGCCCAGGACACACGACAAAGATGATGCCCATAAATGATAACATATTTGAAAATCTACAGAGCCAAAAGTCTGATGAGCTTGAGACCTTGCACGGATCATTGGAAGCTCGTGGTCTACAAAGTTTATATAAATGATGACTACTTAACGTGAAGGTTGACCTTTACCCTTTCAACCAAGGCAGCTCATTGGATTTCTATTTTAAAACAGAGCAACTGAACTTTTATACCATATGCAGACTTCTTAGGGTGGAGAACATTAGTTTATACAAATGGTCCTGGTCACATGACCAAGATGGATGCCATGCCCATATATGTTTATAACCATTCAAAAGTCTTGAACCAAACGACCAATAACATTGGCTTTTATGTATAGCATTTGGGATGTGAGTCGTACCAAGTTGGTTTACTTGACTTTGACCTCCTTATAGCAACTTGGCAAGGTTTAATTTACCTGACATATTTAATTTGGAATAATACTGCAATTTTTGAAGCCAAGGACAATGACTGATAAGTACCTACGTTCAAGGTCGCTTGTATTGGACTGCTATCAATATATGCAACATATTTTTTCCCAATAACCACTGGGCCACTTTTAGTCAAATTTCATCTGGAGCCCCCGATTAGATAAGAACATGACAAAAATGGCTATCATGCCCATATAAGGTAAATATTCAAAAAATCTTATTGTCTATAACGCAAGGGTCAATGACATTGAGCCTTGATACGTGGCATATTGGATGGGAGCTCTACAAAGTTTGTTAATATGACGATCCTGTGTTGACTTTGACCTACGTTACAAGATCAAATCTACTTCTAGATGCATTTATATGCAAGAACCTTGATAAGACTGTCTTGTCTTCCCTGAGGGCTATCAATCCTTCCGTGCTGACAGAAAGTCAAAAGCCTCAAGGGGTGGAGGGGTCTTCATTCTAATCAGAAACAATTTAATCTGCACTGAGCAGCCTCAGTTTCAGACAAAATGTAAAACAATATGGGTCAAACTTGAGATCACAGGTAGTCAGCCACTCCTCATATGAGCATATTATAGAGGATGACTTGGAAGGTCTTCAAGAACTTCAAAATTCGATCAGCAGGGTCCGTGAACACAGTGACACTGTCTGGGTTCTGGGTGACTTCAACTTGCCCAAGCTCAACTGGCCAGAGAGTATACCTGAATTCAAAAATGACTGCTCACATAAACAGGTGTATGACTTTTTCCTGTCCATCAGTAGTAATGGATGCCACTATGGCACCCGCGATTTTTAAGCCTGAAAAGAACTTAGTTTTTTTCAGGATAAAATCGCGGGTACCATAGATGACTATCCTGGTAGGCTTGAGTGACTAGCTGTGAATAACTTAGTTTATTTTTGGTGAAATTCTGGTTGGGTCTATGATTGTGATAGTTTCCTGGGTTATTGGGGAATAACTTAGTTTATTTTTGAGGTCTTTTCTGGTATATAATTGTGATAGTTTCTTGGGCTTTTTGGGAATAACTTAGTTTATTTTTGACTGCTCTGTGATATTTTCCTGGGTTATTGGGAATAACTTAGTTTATTTTTGAGGTCTATTCTGGCTGGGGCCTATGATTGTGATAGTTTTCTGGGCTAATGAGAAATAACTTAGTTTATTTTTGAGGATTATTCTGGCTGGGCCTATAATTGTGATAGTTTCCTGGGCTTTTTGGGAATAACTTAGTTTATTTTTGAGGTCTTTTCTGGTCAGGTCTATGATTATGATAGTTTCCTGGGCTACTGGGGAATAAATTAATTTAAGTTAATTTCAGCTTTGAAAATAACTTAGACATTTTAGGGGGTATAGTATGTGGGGATATATGGTGTGTGTAATAGTTAAGGCTACTAAGCACCATGCGTCTTTAGAGTCTCTTGGTCAATCAAGACCTCAACTCCTAGAGGCATCACTCTGTAGCGTTAACTAGTGTATAGCTAGTCGTCTCAAGCTTACTACTACTGTTTTTTAATTGAAAGAACAACAAAGACTGGTGAACATTTCTATAACTTTATTGCCCTGCTAACTATAACTGATTACAATGACAGAGGATTAGGGCCGTCCCTCTGTTCATTGTTTACAATAATTTCCCTTAACATATTTACAACATATTATACTTAGGATACTTCTTTGAAAGGTGATGTGAATAATTATGACATTTACAAGTCTGTATTCTGTGTTTGAATAAAAAGTCAGGAGGAGCCATGCGTCTCATTCCATTCTTGGATAGGATGACTCTGGCATAGTTATAGATGAACCACATCTCGATATCTCTGTCATTCTGGTATAAATCATCTCCAGTTCCATATAGTTCTTGATGAATGGCTGTGTTTAGATCTAGTCCTTTGTTGAGCTGGTGAATGATGTAGATACACCAAATTCCACATACTTTGCTCCATGGACTCTGTAAACATTCTTTGTTATGGATCCATCTTGAAGAGTTTCTTTCAATAAATGGTAGAACATATTGCTCTTCTGGTGGTCTTCCATATGAATCGAAGTAGATAACTTGATCTCTTCTGAAGTAGATAGCCACCCAATGTTCTCCTGGATCTGTGGATATATCTGTATTTACAATGTAAGCCTTCATATCCAGTGGTTTCTTCTCTGGTAGTAAATCCTTGGCACATACTTCTCCTTTCACAGGTATATTGTTTATGACTTTTATTAGTTCAACAGTGTTCATTTTTATTCTGTTTCTGGGTTCTCGTTTTCTTCAGATTCCTTTTCTTCATAGGATTCTATGAGTTTCTTGGCCCAGTACGTCTTCCACTGTTCTGTTAAGTCACTTTGATTTTTCTTGAAGTACTGCCAGTTTTTATAGACTTCTTGATTTTCTTCTGGCGTCAGGTGATTGATCCCTGTTGTAAAGTCCATAGGGTGTCGCCAATTATCGCCATACAGATAGTTCCAGATTCTATTGTCAAAGTCTTCCATCACATCATAGATGTTTAGGCCCTCTAAGGCTGGATCATGACATCCATAATCTTCAATCCATTCTCTTGGAGAAGTCCATAGACAGATATCGTGGTATTTCTGACTTGGGTGGTTCATTTTGCATCCATGACATTCATGCTTCGCACAGTCTCCAACTGCCATCTTTAGACAAGTCAATATAGCTTGTTTTAGAAGAGTCTTCATAAGACAATTGATGTTTTCATTGTCTTCTACTTCTTTCTGTAAGGTACTCTTCTCATCTGATGACTGGACTGTTGCACTGTATGCATCTGTTTGGTACATCAACTCCTGTTCAATGAAGTATCCTGCATTCATCTTTAGTAATCTGTGGTAACTTCTCTAAGTCCGTTGATTTCTATCAGGTTGTCAAACTCTGCATACACAAGCACGTTGATCGTCTTGTCAAGTGATGTTGCAAACTGAAGCTCCAATCTGAGGTTCCCAGTTTTTATAGGGTGCAAATGAGACTGATCGGCTGCTTGATCTGGTGTCAAATCATATCCCCAAAAGCAGTAACCTCCTTTGTAATCTTCATAATCAATGTTGCAATTTTGGACCTGATTCTGACTTGCTAATGCTTGGTAAACTGATAGAAAAGATCTGAGATACTGATCATTTTCAAATCTAGGTTCAAATGGTTTTCCATAGACACTATGTCCATCACAAGTGACATCCATTTTACTTAGATTGAAATGTTGGAAAAAGAAAGGATTAGTATCCAAATTCCCATTAAATGCCTCATTTGTTACTAAACCAATAAAAACTCGTTTTGGAAGTTGACCTGTGAGAAGATGATCTTCAATTTTAGATCTTGTGCCACTACTGATTGTAAAAGTTTTGACTTCAACTCTTCTGAATGGAAATTTGTCATTATGATGGGCAATAGTTTGATTCAGTCCATTGCTAATGGCTGGTAGAAGCTGAACATTTCGTACTCTCAAGATAGCAGTATCAATTTTGATTTTTGCAGGATAATTATCACTCATCAAACAAAACTGAGGAGATGATCGATTAAGTCTAAGTTTGAATTCTAAGCCATTAAGCAAATTTTTCCTGCATAGCAAGATCCAAATGTAATTTACCCTGAAGCTCCACGGATTTGCTTTTTGCTATGCGTTTGCCACGATCAGTGATAGATGTATTTGTTATATCTTCAAAAGCTCCAGCTTCATCCTCAGACCAAACTTCTGCTGCCTTCAGTTGATTATCTTTGACATCAGGACCATAAGAAAATAAATTTTCAAGGTATGCTCTGTATGGATACGTGTCTGAATTATTTGTGATCAATTTATTGTTGATATACAAATCGATGCCACTGAACATACTATGAAAAAAGTTATTAATTGGAAATACTTTTGCATCAGTCTCAAGATCTTCACCCGTTTGCTTTAAGATTCTGAATTTGATATACAGATAGGCTTGAGACAAATCAGTGTAAAATTCGGTGTGAGGTGGAATTAGAAATTCAATGGGTGCATGATGACTATCGAGAGAAGCGATGGGATGATAATCATTCCACTGAGTGCCTTGCATGGTAGTCATGGTCGGTGGAATGGATTCCATATCCAATTCCGTTTTTGTGCAATCGCAAGAACCTTGTTGAATCATTTTTCGTCAAATATATCTTTTTCAAATACCAGACGTCTAATAGGATTAAACTTTTTTGCTCTGCTTTTAAAACCCCTCTTAACAGTTCGGTGTCTAGATTGAGACTGAGGCTTTTTGCGTTTTTGAGTTGAATTTATAGCCAACTGATTAATAGTAGATTGACCAAAAGATTTCAAAGCTGTTTTTCCTCTTTGTTTTAAAACTTTTTTTACATTTTCACCACCCACAATATCTTTCAGAGCTTGAACCCCTTGATCTTTAGCTACTTTTTTTGCACACTTTTTAAACTTGCTTTTGCGACAGGTTTTAAAATTGGAATCACTGTTCTCAATGCAGCTTTAAAAATGGATCCTAAACCATTGCCATATTGTCTTGAAACGCCTCTGTACACGGGAAAGTCTCCTTTCCCAGATTGAAGAGACATAATACTTCTGGATTGTTTCAACATTATTCCTTCTGTCGAAAATGTAGTTTCACTAACGTTTTCCCAGAGATAAATGGCACATTTTCACCTGTATCACCTTTTATACTAATGTGCACCTGATCTATGAAAGATTTTGCCACTGGTACATAGTGTACATTGACAAATTCTTGATGTAAATGATTGTTTTCTCTTTTACTTTCAAATGGCAATACTCTCAAAATAGGTGCAGTAACATCACCAATAAATGTATAACTTGCTAAATCAGAGTAAATGTAAAGTTGATGAATTTTTGTATTTAAATCCACACCATATCTGAAAATGTATTTTTCATTTCCTAATGGTTTATCAAAAAAATTTCTATCTACACCTAATATTTCTGCAATTGCCTTTGGATAAATAATTTTGACTTTTGTAGGATCTTGAACATCAAGTT
Organism: Loripinus fragilis; assembly: GCA_964019695.1. Classification (NCBI taxonomy): domain Eukaryota; kingdom Metazoa; phylum Mollusca; class Bivalvia; order Lucinida; family Lucinidae; genus Loripinus; species Loripinus fragilis. The sequence goes on from OZ026517.1 coordinate 73,259,353, forward strand.
TGACTCGAGCACTGTTTTCACCATAAGTGATTGAAATGGTAGCATTGCTATTTTTTAGCGTCAGTCCATATCGAAAATTGATACTTTGTTGAATTTCTTCAACTAAATGGCGTGGAGAAGCATAATAACCATTTTGGATATAGATTTTTTGGTCTACATAAAATCCATATGTTGTACAATTATCTATCTCCTCACACATTTTTCTATCAGTAAATCTTAAAATCACATAATTGTTTTCCTTAGTGATATTATTTACTTCAGTTGGAGTTATGACTTCTACCAAACCCACTTCCCAATTATCTTTTTCAATTTGTATGGAATGATCTAATTTCACTTTAAAGTCACATTGTGTATTTTTTGAAAAAGTGCTGAGTGAACTATCACTCAAGAGTGTCAAATAAAAGTTGTTCATGGTTTGAGTTTGGGCGAATCTGTTTCGTCAGCAGAAATTGGATTAGTTTGTTTTCTAAATTTTAAACCTGGGGATGGTAGTATGTAACCGATAGAACTACTGAGTAAAATTAACCACAATTCTTTATCTGGACTTCTCAGACTGATTTGAACTAATGATGTGACAATGATCATGTATACAACAATGATCTAAGCAAAAAAAGTGAAACGATTTTTAACAATTCGATCACGACCTTCTGCAGATTGTACTGAAGCACTGTCACCACGTACAAATGATCCTCTGAGATCCATTTTCATGCTTTTATACAAGATCAGATTCTAAAATCCAACTGTCAAATTTTGAAGGATAACCTTTCCAGTGAAATTTAATTTCTTTCACCCACTTTTTTCCTACTTTATGTTTTCTGTGATCTAAAACAGAATCAATTTCGTAAATTCGATCTTTCTCTACACGTTGTAACTCGTGTGAATAGAAAGTGCCTTTGACTAATTCACCCTCAAGATCTTTTATTTTATAGGTGATAGGAGTCTGAGTTTTGACCACTGCTAAAATTTGAAATAATTCTTGTGTCCAATTTGGTAAATAACCTTTATCAAATGTACGTTTTGTTTTATTGATACGCACAAAATCATTCACTTTGAACTTTTTTAAAATTCGATTTTCCATATAAGTTTTCTGACACCTGTGGTTCATTTTTAAGAGTTACAGACACAGGTGCACATTTAATACTTCGATGATAAGCGTGATTGTAACCATGTACTAATTTGGGAAGAATGTCTACATATCGCAAAGTGCGATGATGAGTAAAATATTTCCACATGCGAGTTTTCAAAGTTCTTTGAAAACGTTCCACAATACTGGCTTTGGTTTCAGGATTTTCAGTAGTGAAGAAATGAATCTTTTTAGTTTTCAAGAAATTTTGAAATTCTTTATTTTTGAATTCAGTTCCTTTATCTGTTTGCAAACTTTTTGGACATCGTCCACTTTTTAACACAGATTTGAAAGCAATCACTAAAGTTTTCCCAGTTTTATCTTTAATAGGTACCACCCATGCATATTTTGAAAATACATCTATGATGCAAAGTAAATATCTATGTTTGTCATTGAACTTTGATAATTTTGATAAGTCTGCCAAATCTGCTGGCCATTGAGTATCAATTCCAGCCACTACTGTTTTGCGTCGCAAAAACTTTTTACGAATAGGTTTATGTAAAGTATAAGTTTGTTGTTTTCTTAACCAGTCTCTAACATCTTGAAGTTTTACTTTTTTGGATGATTGTTTAGCAAGTTTGTACAAAGCTTGTTCACCTGCATACGCAGCAGGACTTTTAGGATTGTAAAACAACTGTTCAAGCTTCATTGTAACTGACCCATGGAGAAGAAAATTCTTCTTTTATACGTTTTTTGGTGGCAGATAAAAGTGTCGGAGAGGAAAAATGGTCTTTGATACGTTTTCTGACACTCAAACTCTTTGCAGACCTGACAGAAACAGGAATACGACTTGCTGTTTTTCTGATGGTGCGTTTTTGTTTGGGAGTGATATAATCCGTTTCAGGAGTTTCTGGAGCACGATGCATCCAGTCCCACCTTTCCCTATTTCCAATGACATCTTGGGGAATATTCATGTCTCTTAAACCTTCTGCAAAAGCTTGCCAACCTGTAGGTTCACTGCCTTTACGATGTCTAATGACATCATTGACCAAATCAATAATATTGGACCCTGGAATAGATTTGCCATAAAGTTTAACTGTACCATCATCTTCCCAGGACACATTTGGGTTAGTTTTTAGAAGTGAAACTAAAAGCTGAGCTTTGCGATTCATGGTGGAAGGCACACTATCTATGACCAATTGTTTCATTTTGGAAGAACTAGGGTCAGATTGGGGAAAAAGAGATGTTTCTTTTAAAGCTTTTTGATGAGCCGTTTTAAATTTGTGCAAGGTTTGGCCATATAATTGAGATTTTTCAGCTTCAGACAAATCTTCATTGGCCATGACAGAAGATAAGTCTCTTTGAAGACTGGCTGTGGCAGATACATTAGGATCAGGAGGCAGTCTGGGTTTTTGGATTTGTTCCTCTTTCCAGCGTTTCATGTCTTCCCAAAGTTTAAATGGCACAATAGCCATTTTACGACCATCCATATTTTTTTATTTTTTGATAATTTCACCCAAGACAGAACCTATGATAGGAGCAATTAATGGTTTTAATAATAATCCTAACAAAGCTCCACCTTTCTGATTAATAATTTTCTTTTTTGTGTCAAGTGGCACTTGCTTAGAACTCAGTAAACGTATATGTTGCTTTCTAGCTCGTAACTGATTCTTTTGAGCATTTGTCAGACGTACATTGCCTTTTATAAGATTGATGCAACATTCCCCTACACAATCAATGACTTCTTTAGGAGATTCTTGAATCATTTTCTTACGACATTTATTGGATAAATGAGTCAATCCTTCTAAAAATGTACCATAAGTTTTAATCAAAGATTTTTTTCTCATTTTATTTTGCAATTTTCTACGACGTGTTGTTGTTACAGCCATGTTTATGAGTGTGTTTATAATTTAAATGTACAATCCTTTTATAGTTTTTTTTTAAAAATGAAGTCGTCGACGTTCAGAATGAGGTGGCGATGGATATTTGTTTGGATTTAACATGTGCATGGTAGCACCAAATCCATGTCTTTTTAACAAATCTTGTGCTCTCAAAGGAGTAAATCTTGCTAAATTAATAGAAGATCGTCTTGCATTCGTGTTTGGAGAATCAAGACCTAAATTTTGCCATGAGGCAGGACTTTTACTTTTACGTTTTGTTACAAAACGATCATCAACCTTTCTTTTTTTCTGTTTTCTAGGTTTTTTCACTGATTTTTTCTTAGGTTTTTTAGTTTTCTTGTTAAATTTTCTCATCAACTTATTTCCATCCCATCGAATCAGACTTCGAATGATCACACCACCAAAGAATCCACCACCTCCAGGTTTTAAAATGATACTACGTTTTACTTCAGGATCAACAATTGCACTTGCTTATTTTCTTACATCATCCTGATGTCTATCCATAAATTTTTGAGTTTGTTTAGGTAATTTCATCTTACCCTGAACAATTTTTCGAGCTGCCAAAGAAAACCATTTGATCATTTCAATTAAACCTGCATTTAAGAGTGATTTTCTTTTATGACTATCATGTTCTCTGCTTAAATTATACAGAGCACATATCAGATTAGCTGATGTTCGTTGAGCCATTTTGACACAAATGATGGATTTAAACTCAAACACACCTTTTTATACTCCTGGAAAATAGACAACAGGTCCTTGTTGATCTGATTTTGTAAACCAGTTTTGAAAAATATGTGTTCTGAATCTAAGATAATCAGGTGTATTTGGTTTCAAATCGACCAATAAGTATCCATGAGGTATAGATGTGGCATCGTTAAACGCATGAATCATATGTGGAGCTTGAAGTTGATTTGCTAATACTTTAATTTGCATCTTATCTCTTGGACTTTGAAATAAAACTAAATAATGAGCATTCAAACTGATGGTGCGAGAAGATTTACTTTGTTGAAATAAATTTTGAGTGATGTACACCACACTTGCGTTTCTATGATGTCCTTTTCTTGTAAACCATAACTTAATTTTTTCTTCATCTTTGTCTCCTAACATGTCATCAAAAATCACCAAGTGAGTTGCACTGGGATCAGTGACAATTTCATCTTCATCATCGGGAATACCTTGAATAAATTTGATGTTTGACCCCTCACGCTCTTGTAAGATATTATAAGATTTTTGCCATTCCTTGTAACACCAAACAATACGTTGGGGTAAAATATCAAATAAATCTTCTTTAAACTCAATCATCTTTTTAACAAATTCAGTTTTACCCGATCCACTTGGGCCAGAAATAAAAATATTAGAAGGATGTTTAAAAAACAAACTTCCAATATCTTGATTTGAGTCCAACTGGTGTGTAGAAAGTGCCATGGTTAACTGTGAAAAAATTACAAAGACAATTTTATTTATACTCAAATTTTAATGAACATGAACCAACAGTTTAATACATAATAAAAAACAGTTTAATACATAATTAAAAAAAAACAGTTTAATACATAATTGAAACAGTTTAATACATAAAAACGCCTGTACAATACATCAGACACAGTTCAATTCATGACTATCAGAAATAATACATGATCATCAGAACTACTCTATCTATGCCAAATACCCATAAGGAACAGTATATCCATCTCCAATAATGACACGTTTAGTATAAGTGAACCGATACGTCTTGGATTGCAATTCAGTGGTCACAGTCTTGTCTTTATGTTTTCTGATCCTATTGTAGTTGACAGTATCTCTGAAGTCTTTCCTATCTCCCTTCACCAAGTTCAGCATCCGATCAAAGTGAATGACTTGAGACGTATTGTAATCTAGAGTGAGTCCTTTCACTTTGCAAGTAGATCCTCGATTTCCATCCTTGTCCACAAATTCATAGCCATAGTTCTTCGGTCCCATGCCAACAAATTTCACAATTCTAGCATTGGGCACTTCATCTGTCCATTCTCCAAGTCTGTTGTTGACAATAGTAGGATTCCATAAATGGGGTTTGTGATGATAGATGATAGAGTCTGTATCAAAGTAGAGTACACGTTCATTCAGCTTTTCCAAGGGTTCATACAACTTCAATCTGGCTTGAGCAGTGACAAAGGCTGCAACAATCACATTACTGCAAGCATGCGGCTCCACATTGGGTTCTGTATCCTCCCAGTTGACCAGTAGAAGATTTTCTCTGCAAATGTCCACATTCTTGACAATCTTGTTTGGATTCGTCACCAGGTCAAAAAACTTGGCAGGTTCTGAAAAATATTCTGTCTTGGTCATATTATCTCGCTGTGCCAATTTTCCCCAGAGACTGTTTAACATGATCTTGGCAATAGCTCTCATTCCTTTATTCTTCTCCACATTCTCCAATCTGATTCCTTCGGCTTCATAATAATCTTGCTTGAACTTGATCTTATCTTGTTCAGTCTTGCACCAATCAGGATAGCCACTTGATTCTTGCTTGATTCTCAGAAAAGTATTGATATACCCAGCAAAGATCCCTTCTTCTCCGGATTCTCTGTCATACTGAGTCGTCTCTGAGAAATGCCAGACTTCATACACGTCCAATAACTTGTACCCTCTGTCCAATGCAGCAAACAATTCGATAGTGACCCAGGTCCCTGTAAAACTTCTATCTTCTTCTTGTAAATGAGTACATCTCAGATGAGGATCTGTCTTTTCAGCACAACTTCTACACAATGGAAACATCAATTTCTGACTGCATTTCTGTGGAAGTACAGGATGGTACAAATTGGTGGGTGGTAGCACTTTACACTTGATCAATCCACAGTACTGTCTGATGTTGTCTTTATCAATATTCTCTTGAGAAAAGATGGTGGGATGACCAAGTGGAAACTGTCCGTACTTGCAAATAGTTGGATAGAGTGAACACACATCGATGTACTTGATTTCTTCATCAGAGGATTCATCGATTTCCTGATAGAGTTTGGTTGAGTTAGTCCTTCCACCAAATAAAGCATCTCTTGGCCTCAAAGGGTCTAAGTTTGTAAATTCTGAGTCCACCAAAGTTCTAAAGTCTGGATCTTCCTTGTATCTCTTGTCATAGTCACATTCCCAAAGCTCCACCACCTGATATCCTGCTTTTCGTAACTCTTCTATCTTGCCAATGGTCAAAATATACAACTGATGCATGCTCAAACACTGATGATATTGAACTCTGTTTCTGTCTGGAAAATGAGTAGGACATCCATGCCAGTAACATCCATGGAATTCAAATACAGTTCGAGATTCTTCATGGTAGCCATCCACATAATGTCCACTGATTCTTTGTTCACCACCATTCAATGCATGTTTGATTTCAATACCACGTTCCTTAGCTTCACTTTGAATCCATCTTACAGCTTTGATAGAGTAATTCTTTTGATTAGGATAACCTTCAGGTGGGATGATGGCAATACTGTTTTCAGGCATATGATTCTTTCTCCATACTTTTGAACAAGCTTGAGCGATAGTGCAAGCTTCAGACAAAGGATCGAGTCCACTAATGTTGATCAATTCTCGTCTGAAACAAGCACATCCTCGTCTTAGAATATCCACATCACTACGACAGTATTCTTCCATCTCCCATTTGAAGTTAAATATAGCACCACTCTCAATTTTCCCTTTATGCCAAGCTAAAAATACCTCACGATCCTTGACAGACATCTGACCAGGATTGTACATGTCCACAGGAAAGTAAGGTCCCACATACTTTTGGTTTGCCATTGTATTTGCAAGATGAGGAAAGTAACCTTTCTTCAACTCTGTCAAGCCAAATGTATCTGGGAAATTAGCCAGTCTCATATGCAAAAACTGATAAGAATCAAGGAATGTGACACGTCCTACTTTCATTCTAAGTATAGTATTTCCATTCATGATCACATCAGGTTTCACTGTACCATATTCTAAGATATAGTGTAAGATGAACTGACCATCGTATCCTCCAAAGTTATGTGCAATACATGTCACTCCTTTATTCTCATCTCCTAAAATCCAATTGCAAAATTGTGGTAAAGTATCTATGCCTTCAAAGATAAATTCTCTCAGACCTGTTTGTGTCGAACAAGTCGGACAAAATGTATCTATGGGCAATTCCATGCAATCATCACAAGCTTTATGAGCAACACAGAAATTCACTTGATGTGTACCAGTTTCTTGATTTGACTCGAAATCAAAGAAGATGAAACGAGATTTCTTAGGTTGAGAAATCTCTTCTTCTCCTTCATTTTCAGTCATCTCAGATTTACATTCATAACTTTGAATATAACATTGATGATTGGGTCCAACAATCTCTTTACAATTCCTACATTTTCTCTGTCCTGGACACACATGATTTTTCTTATTGCCCACAATCCTCAAATTACATTTACCACAATTATACACAAGTTGACAAATAGATTTATGCTGCTTAGATTTCATTGCCTTATGCTTGCAAAACAGTCCCTACTACGAAATGTTCTTTTACAGTCCATACAACGCGTTTTTTGTCCAGGAATACAAGGAATGTCACTATAGCAACCATCACATCCATCAGCACATCTATGGGCACCTCTGTTTGTATATCCAACATCACAATACTCGCAGTAGTAATGGGTACCGAGAAATCCTGTCACCTTGCTAATCGCATCATAGTGATCAATTCCATTGAAGTAAATATGGATCACCTTCGTCTCAGGTTTCTTCTTGAATTGTAGTGGAAATATCAGTCCATCTTTAGGATACTGAGAATGGACTTTGATCAAGTACTTGGGAGCAAGTACAGATTGGATCTTCTTGTATTCCTCAATACCACAAGACTTAGTATGAGGAATCTTCGCTCTATCCAATAACTTCATGGCTTCTCGGCTCTGCATAGATTTGCTGGATTGTCTCATAAGATGCCAATTCTTCTTCCAAGACTCTGATTCTTCTTTATCCGCATTACATTTGGCCACCACCACAGCTCTTGCCATACACATTACATCTTTGGTATTATTGATCTGTATAATACTTCTTTTGTTGATACTCATATTTTCTGACTCAAAATAGAGACCAGCATGTAATGGTTTCCGTCCGCTGCCTACTGGAAGTCTCACCACTGTAATTTGAATAGTCATCTGTCCATCATGAATCCTGAAATTCTCATTGGACTGTTGTACTTTCATGATTTCTTGAAGTATAGCTTCCCCAGTCATGGCTGAGACATCTCTCCAAGGCACAAACACTCCAAGTTTCAATCCAGGATGCAAAATAGTCATCCGCATCTTATCATTGGATTCCATCTGGCATCGTTCTTTAATGTCTTCTACCAGCCGATCAAATAATCTTGATATAAACTGTAGGTGTGAAACATTGTCAGGGAAAGCCTTGATGTTGAGTTGAAATTCTTTCCCTTGAGCTCGAAATAATCTAGACTTCTTCTCGTTGACTGTCTTGATAGAATAATAAGAAGTCAAATCTTCATCATCTTCATCATCTGAACTCTCTGTGTCTGAATAAATCACCATAGGTCTTCTTTTTCTTGGTGGTCGTCTAATATTATCTTCATCATCTGAGCTCTCTGTATCTGAATAATCTACCAGCCTACGTCGAGGTGCTTCATCATCAGAAGTGGGTGGGGTAATATCTCTCTGTCGCTTAAACATGTTGACTCTTCGAAGTTCTCTACTGAATTGATGCTGCAATAGAAATCTGAGCTCCTTTTATACTGGAAAAACCCAGATTTGGAAAAACTAAGATTTTCTGAAATCAACTGTTGAAAATTCTCAAAATTGTTTCATCAAGCGTAATCACTATTTGATTTTTTCATCCGATCGAATATTTTCCATAAGTTCAGAAAAAAAACTCAGTCAAGATGTCTAGTTCTCAAATTATTTTGATATGCAAATTTGAATTTTTCATCAGATCAAATCTTTTCTATAAGCCAAACAACTGAAAGTTTCACAATGCGGCAATAGAAATCACTAGCCAAAAAAATTTGACAAGCAAAACTATATGAATTTTTTCACAAAGTGTCAGGCGAGACTACAATTTTTGCTAGGCCTAAAGTGCAGGCGAGACTACATTTTTTGAAAAAAATAGCAAGAAGTATCAGGCACTGTATAAACAGCACCATTACTCCCCCAGTACTATCCTAACCTCGGAATCCCTGGCGATTGAAACTGTCTCAAATACAAGTCAAATTCCTGCATGTCTCTATGGACCAGAGAATTTGAGGCGGAGCCACTCCAACCCGAAGGCTGGCGCCCTTAAACAGCCGAAGCTGCTCTACCTTTTTAACTGCATATTCAACAGTTTCTGAAGCACAAAGCTTCTCTACGGGCCTCGGCGGACTATAGAGTACCAGTGGTCAGTTATTTTTGTTCAAACTATATCTCTACTGACTTAATAAGCAAATATTTGCGATTCATATATATAGTTATCCTATATCAAGATGAGTTTGAAATGGTGTCTCAATGTTACTCTATCCCATAATAGTTTTCATGCCTTATAGTATGTAAAATCGATAACTTGAATATAAGAGCTATCTTATGGTAAAAATTTGAAGTAAATCGGATAAAAAATACCCGAGATATTACAAATTTTGCATATTTTTTACCGTGAAATTTTTTATTCAAGGTAGATAATTTATTGGCATGAAAAAAGCAAGAACCGGATTTCTAAAAAGAAAAAATCATATTTTCGCAATAACTTGAGTTTGCCTCGACCGATTTTCAAAATTTTTTCACCCAATAAAAGCTGAGAACAATAGCTATCTTATCACATACATTATATTTATTTTATCTGCAAGTGTAATATCATGGAAGAAGCAAGAGAGAAGAAATATTTGGAAATTCCACTTTCCAAGATTTTGAAGTTCAGACCGTATAGAAGATTATTGTTCTGCATTTACATCTTATTTTCTCATGATGAGATTACAATAGAAGAGATTCAACAGGAACTCAATAGTCCTGAAACTTTTGAAGATTTCAAGAAACTTTGGTGGATCAGTATCACTTATTTGATGGAAAAAGAGACACTGATTACATTTGAGAATTGGAAAAGATGTGTCGCTGAAAATTTTAGTGTGATTGAATTTCTCTACAATCATAGAAGAGACAGAACTTTTCCAGGACTATAAATAGTTGGACACCAGTGAGAGAGAATCATTTCACTTCTGACTTTTGAAGAGTAAAGATGGCTAACAGTAGAGATCCAAGGATGGCTAAAGTCTATGATAAGAAGAGCATCTACTATCATTGTGTATCATTGAAGAAACTTTTATCTCAAGAAGAACAAGCTTTGATGCAGCCATTAGAAGATAGTTTGAGACAACAAGACAAGTTGAGACCCCCTTATGGAGAATGTCACTATTGTCATGATACTGGACATTGGCTTGGAGATTGTCCTGAGGCTCAGAAATTAAGAGAACAACAGATGTTTACTGATAAGAAGCCTACATATGGACAATGTTATATCTGCGGACTTGAAGATCATTGGGCTCCAAATTGTCATAAGAGAGAAGAACATTTGATGAATGGTGAAGAATCTCAACCTAAGTTGGTGGATTATTCAGACTCAGAGAGCTCGGATGATGAAGATAATATTAAGCTACCACAAAGGAAACGAAGAGCTATGGTGATTTATTCAGACGATGAAGATGAGGAAGAGCAACAGTCTTCAGAATCTACAGAGAAGCAACAGTCTTCAGTATCTACAGAGAAGCAACAGTCTTCAGTATCTACAGAAAAGCCTTCAAGAAAACGAAAGGCTTCAGACGTCTCTGATATCACTCCTAAGAAAAGACGTTTGGATACTCGTAAAATGAAGACAGTAAAACGTACAAAGACAGGGAAGAAGATTTATTGTTTCATTTGTAAATCAGCCTCTCATTCGCCTCGATCCTGTACAGAGATGGTGACGGAAAACAGGGATAAACAGATTTCTTGTGATGAACCAGACTCTATAGTGCATATTCATTAAAGACTTTAATAGACTCTAGGGACATATAGTGATTCTAGTAGTTTTTGGATTTAATTAAAAGTATGTTGTTGAAATTGTGTTTGCTTTTATTTTGAGGTTATTCTTTAACGAAACTAATTGAGTAGCCCTGAAAAGGACTGTTTGTTTTAAAGTCTCCTAAGTAACAAAATATTTCTTACTTAGAAGATTTTAAAATAGGTCGCACAATGGCTACAGGTTTTCTGGATCCAATCCCTCTGCGAGCAAGAAATTGCTCCAATCCCAATTTATTTTGTTGTTTCTCCACCTCTTTCCAATCTTTTCGCTGCAAAGCAGCACACAACTTGGTCAAACTGATTTTTTCAAAGAACTTCATTTTTTGAGAGAGACACAAAGAACATTGGGTTATATAGTAGGATAGGTGGATTGACCTACATTCTACTCCTCCGCTAGAGAGAGCAACTAAAATCTGATTGGTCCATTAAAAGATCACGCCATAATCACCCCATTACTGTAAGCATGATTAGGAAATACTACAATCACACATATCTTAGGCATAGCCTTACATACAAAACAAAGTGCAACATATTTAGTTATTCTTTCTTGAAGAAATAGGTGGCCCTGAAAAGGGCCGTTTTGGTGGTTATATTACCACAGAGACATCTAGGAGCAGGGACATCTACTGGGGCGGCCACCACATGCAGGACACCGCACACCCCACTGTTCAACCGTAATTGTCCTTCTCACTGGTATGTAGAAGGGCATATCATCTGCTTCCGCATCCCAATCCTCAGAAGGATGAGGTGTGGGGGGAGAATTATCCCCCCAATCTTCCCCCTCATCACTGATAGTCTCCACCTTCACTTCTGTCTTTACATCGTTTATCAAATTTTCTACCCTCCTACTCATCTCCAACATCTTCTGATGATTCTCAATCATCTGTAATAGAAGTTCTCCCGTATCTTTCACAGCATTCACAGTCTCCAGTAACCTCCTAGTAGCATCAGCCATAGTCTTGCCCTGCTCCTCCAATTGCTCCAAACGCGAATCCAAATTGCAAGCCATTTTGTTGTTGTTGTTGTGTAATACAAGAACAGAATGAAGAATTTGAGATTTGAAACGAGCTTTTATAGTTTTCAAAGGGATTGACCTACATTGAACTCCTGCGCTAGAGAGAGCAACAATACACTGATTGGTCAGTTCATTTATTTTCACCCAAACAGAGTTGACTTGATTTCCTCAAAGCGCGGGAACTTTAAACTAGGTCAATCCGCTTGACAAGTATAAAAGGCTCAAACACACTACATTTTTCAACATTCATAATCATGTAGCCATCACTAACACTGGACGATATGATGAACAATCCTGATATTCTACTATCAGCAGTGAATGAGACGTTTGCTAATGATATGACACAACAGTATTATACGCCGCAAACACCCTCAACGTATATACCTCAATCTGTTCAGCAGATGCCACGAAAGCAACAGTCAAAGACTCAAGTCATAGAAGTCCTTCTCAAGGTATTAAATGAGTTGAGGTCTAGAGTGAAGAAGTTAGAAGAATTATCTCAACAGCGATCGCAGCAGCAAACGTTTGAGATACAGCCCATCCAGATTCCAATAAGACTTGACATTATGACCAATGACCAAGAGACTAGTCAAAACGTAGGAGTTGGAAAAGCAACTAAGAAAATTAAAATGACCAAGAAGAAGTGCTAGAAATAGCTAGACAATCAACAAACAGCCCTTTTCAGGGCTACCACTTCCCTAGAAAGAATACCACTAAACTTGCTAAACAATATACACTAGTTAACGCTACAGAGTGATGCCTCTAGGAGTTGAGGTCTTGATTGACCAAGAGACTCTAAAGACGCATGGTGCTTAGTAGCCTTAACTATTACACACACCATATATCCCCACATACTATACCCCCTAAAATGACTAAGTTATTTTCAAAGCTGAAATTAACTAAGTTATTTTATATATCACCACAGCAGAATCTTTATCCCCCTTAAAATGACTAAGTTATTTCCCAATAGCCCAGGAAACTATCACAATCACAGGCCAAACCAGAATTGTCCTCAAAAATAAACTAAGTTATTCCCCAGTAGCCCAGGAAACTATCATAATCATAGACCTGACCAGAAAAGACCTCAAAAATAAACAAGTTATTCCCAAAAAGCCCAGGAAACTATCACAATTATAGGCCCAGCCAGAATAATCCTCAAAAATAAACTAAGTTATTTCTCATTAGCCCAGAAAACTATCACAATCATAGGCCCCAGCCAGAATAGACCTCAAAAATAAACTAAGTTATTCCCAATAACCCAGGAAAATATCACAGAGCAGTCAAAAATAAACTAAGTTATTTCTAAATAGCCCAAGAAACTATCACAATTATAGGCCTTACCAGAAAAGATCTCAAAAATAAACTAAGTTATTCCCCAATAGCCCAGGAAACTATCACAATCATAGACCCAACCAGAATTTCACCAAAAATAAACTAAGTTATTCACAGCTAGTCACTCAAGCCTACCAGGATAGTCATCTATGGCACCCGCGATTTTATCCTGAAAAAAACTAAGTTCTTTTCAGGCTTAAAAATCGCGGGTGCCATAGTGGCATCCATTACTACTTCCATCATAAACGACTATAACTTCACACAAGTAGTCACAGAGCCCACTCGACAGGATAACATTCTAGATCTGTTCCTAACAACAAATCATGAAGATAAATTGCTCCCCTGGCCTTGGTGATCATGATATTGTCTCTGCTGAAGCACTGCTTAACACTTTCGCTGCCAAACGCGACTGTAGTCTAATTTACCGTTTAAACCCACTCTGCACAAACAGAAACCAAAATTATTTGATACCCTGATGGTGATGGTATTCCGGAAAGAATATTTTGAAAAAAGTAATGTTACAAAAATATCTGCAGACGAAAATGTTTTTTTTTTTTTTTTTTGGTTTGTTTTAAATAGTCAACACACGGCGTAAATTCATGCCAAGCATCTAGCATGCGAACTGACAAGGGTTAAAAAGCACTGAATGAACACCTTGCTCCTGCGAATTTTATTTTCTTATTATTGCCACCCATATAATACTAAAATAAACAAATTCATCTTCTTTTAATGTTGAAATAGACTCCAATAAAAAGTGAACCTGAAACCTCACAGTAATGACCAGAAGAATCATAAAAATGCATTTGGAACTACCAAAAATTTAGACAGCACCCCAAATGTCCAAACCAATTTTGATCATGTATGTGTACATTTACTGTCTTCATTGGGACAAGGGACTGTACTATATCTAAGCCATTAAAGCGCCAATCGCATCAAAAGTCGTCTGCTTTTCTCGTCTGCTGAAATGTTTAAGAAGCCTCTATGGCAAACAGTGTGTCCACGCTGTTTTGCTTTTATACTTAATTCGTCAGTAATGCTAGGCAATTATTTGCTGCAGACGACTTCAGCAGACGACATTTTCAGATGTATTTTTTTCTTGGCGCTTTAAGGGTTAGTAGATGCGTTCCGAGAGCACACTTACCCGATTGCTCGTTTTGCTTTCTTGAAACTGTGATGTTCAGTATTGAATGAAGGAGGCTTGAATCAAGGAACACCGTCTGCATATATTCTACGGTCCTTTAGCTTGTGATACGGGCCATTTAAGTAATAGTTAAGCAAAACAACAAACATATGTGCAATGAAGTTTGATTGCTTGTTGATGCTTGAGCAGTTAATGCCATGCTGACCACTGCTGAATATTGGCTTAGTGATAAAGAACAGACGTTTGACCGCTAAGATGAAATTAACTAACGCCCCACGCGACCAGATTTATATGCTTTTTATATTGGGGTCCCGCATACCTGCAGACGTTTTAATAAGTTTGAGTTATTATCATCACTTACTAAAACTTCTTTGGCATTAACCTGCTTTCGGGTATTGCATTATTGCACGAGCATCGTTCTTTAACTACTATGGTAGAGCAAATATATGGCAAAAAGTCGCTTAGTTAAGGCGGAACCCCTCCCCACCTGTAAAATGGGAAATGATTGTATGAATGATACAGCAAGATGTTGAAGTTTCATGGATCGCCGGAATTACTTTTTCAAAGAGGGGCAGTAGTGTTAAAAATTGGTGAAAACTTCACTTTTAGAAACGAAATTGCAAATTTCTGAAACCCTTTAGTAGCAGCCGATACATGAAACCAGGAAAGAAATACTGAAAAATGATTACTGAGTCTTATATAACCACACTTGAATATATTATGAATTCAAAGTCAGAAATAACATGACTTTATTTTTGGGTGAAAATCAGTGTTTTTATCAAAATAAATCCAATTTTTTGTAATCTGACTAGTCAAGTTTTAAAATTTATAGTTATCATTTATCTTGTTTTAAATTTGATGCTGTATTATTCAACTTAATACATGTGGTCGTATATACATATAAAGACCTGCCAACAAAACCCACCATTTTCAAATCCAGGTATTGTTCAATTTTATCAACCTGACACAGGTGCATAATTTCACGGTAAGTGCACAATATATTTTTACCTTCCGTCGACTTTCGGTATTTATCGTAAGTTTTACAGGAATTTCGCAAGTACTAATGAGATAAAGAAACGTTTTTGCACTGTCCTACTGACTAGTCAAGTGGTTATTGTACGGAGTTAACAACCAAAAGGTCGTAAGTTCGCGTCCACGCATATTCTTTTTTTTTTTTTTTTTTTTTACCTTTATTCGATTCGTTTAACTTCATTTACTATAGATGTACCACGACCTTTGATCATTTGGATTATTTATTCAAAAGGTTGATGCGTAACGCATACACTGAACCAGTCTGTCTGGAACATCTGCGTGCTTCAAAATAGAATAGTATACGTAATTAAATGCCTGAAACCCCCATTTCTAGATCCGTATTTTCAATTTTGTAAATATAGACACGATTCACAGATATTTGTTTATCTATACTTGCATTTGTTATTGTTATTTTTGTAAGATCCTCATGCTCGATATGTGAAATTGAATCTCTGTGCTTTTGACACATTTTTAAAGTAATCGCAGGTATTTGAAAAAAATATCTGCTTTGCCTTAGTGCCAAGACTTGCCGCATACTTTTCTTCAGACGTTTTCCCACTGAACTTAAGTTCAAACAACATGTATAGTGAATAACTTGCACCCGTATGTTTTGCTATAATATGGAACAATATTTTCACGTGAATCTCTGAAGATGTTTCGGACAGACTGGCTCATTTTACGCGTTACGCATCAACCTTTTGAAAAATAATGATTCAAAATTTCATTCCTCAAAGGTCGTGGTACATCTATAATAAATGATATTAAACGAATCGAATAAAGGTAAAAAAAAAACCGGTGGACTCGAACTCAAGAGCTTTTGGTTGTAAACTCTGTATCATAACCACTTGACTAGCCAGTAGGACGGTACAAAACGGTTCATTATCTGCATTAGTACTTGCAAAATTCCTGTAAAACTTGCGGTAAATACCGAAAGTCGACGGAAGGTAAAAATATCTTGTGTACTAACCGTGAAATTATGCACCTGTGTCAGGTTAATAAAATCGAACAATATATTTAGAATATGCATGTATTGCTATTACTTGTATATCTGGGCATTGCCATATTAAGAAAATGACATGCATATAATAAACATTTCAAATGGAAACATCATTTATCATGGACTGTGATATCATATCAAGTATTTACACACAATAACAAGAGGGCCAAGTGACCCTGAATCGCTCACCTGAGTTTTGTTTAAAACGTCTTATATATAGGTATCTACTGGAAACTGGCCATGCCTCATGATCTCCCTGGTTGGGCCATTTTTGTCCACAGGACCATAGTTTGAACAGATTTAAATATGGTCTACTGGGTGCTGCTACATACCACATATCTAGACCCAGTGGTTTGCATTTATGTTTTCATTATGTAAGTCAATGTAAACTCCGATATCCAGGATGAGGCCATTTTGACTACAACTTGAACAAATTCGGCAGAGTACGACTAGGTGATGCTACATACAAATAAATGCCAAATATCAAAACTTTAGGCCTTTAATTTTCTGAAAAGAATATTTTTAATGTTTTCTGTATATAATTTAACATATCATTGGGGCAAAAATCTGGCAAACTATAAATAGCTTAGTTTAGGCGGAACCCCTTTCCACCAGTAAAATAGGATTGTGATATATCAATGGAAAGCTTATTAACTTTACATTATGAATTTAGAGCAGGGGCAGTGACTCTTCATTGGACTTTGAAGAGGGACACCCTCTTTCAATGACATGCAATATTTAAAATAAGCAAAACTTTTCTTATTGGAAAAATGCAAATAAATACAAATAATTTCAATATTTAAAACAGTAATGTCGTATATTTAGCCAAATAAGCTATTCATTGAACAGCCAGGCCTGTTTTAATGTGTATGAATGTAGCATCTGCAGAATGTAAATTATATATAAAAATTCCTTTTGATTTATGGTCGCCCTTTTACACAGAGTGCCAGTGCATATGATTTGAAAGCATTCCAAATCAACTGTGGTCTTATATCCATCAATTGATTAAAACAATAGTAGAATTTGCATTTTGATGTAGTTTGTGCACCACCCATTGTCTTCCTAAATCTGCTTTTCGTATAAGTAACTTTGGTAGTGCTATAACAAGTAATTGCCATTTAACTCTATGCCTCAATGTTCATATTTGGCACAGCAATTGCATTTGGTGTGTGGATGCCAAGGAAAGTTTCAAATTACCGTCTTGGAGTTAAAGGTCAAGGTCAAATTTACTCAAAATCTGTAAACGACTCTTCTTTTATTTTTGATAGAGGGTGTTTATATAGGGCACAATGATTGTCTATGGTGTGTGGATTACAATATAGGTTTCTGATTACTGCTATGGCATTTGAGTCAAAGGTCAATGTCAAATATACTTACAATCAGTTTACGCCAACTCCTCTTTCATTTTTTGACCGAGGGTGTTTATTCTTAGCACAATTATTGCTGATGGTGTGTAAATTACAAAAAAGTTACAGATCACCTCTATGACCTTAGGTCAAAGGTTAATTGAAATCTGTCTTACATGTGTATGTTTTTGACAAAGGTGCTTCTTATTTTGTATTGTATAATAATTGCAATTATTATATAACCTATAAATAGACATATTTAGATTGGCCCAGATGCCTATCCACACGAGTCCATAAAACTACATATCACATGGGCTGCTGGTTTTTCCCATTCAATATTAGTTACTAAAAATAGACTTCATGGAAACTTTCCATTACAGGTGTGCTTTCAGCATGAAGCTTGCATGATTTTCTGTAAATACAATTCAGTGAGTGACAGCAGCATGAAATTCACAAGATTTCATGTTTTATCATACACTTGAAATTCAGACTTTGCTGTTGAATATAATATTAGCAGAACTGTTAAATACACTAATGAATTCTTCCTTCTGGGTTGATGCAATAAACTTGGAATGGTCCATTGTATAATGCAAGGGGTCACAGGTTTTAATTTCTAAACAAAATCATTTTTGTCTTAGCAAACAGTGTAGACCCTGATAAAATTCCACATTATGCGGCACTTAATCTGGATCTTCTCTGTCTGCAGTTGTAATTACAAATAAAGTATGCATTCATTCCTCTTTTAACTGAATGAAATCTATTAGTCATCATGTAAAAAAAGAAATTCAAGACTGTCCAAGACATAGTCCATAGCTAAGATTTCGTAGATGTTGTTGCCTTTTTTTTGTTTAGAGAAATTATATAATTAAACAATTGTTGACTATTGAGGCATTGGATATGATGTGATATCGACCTGAGAATACCAATATTGACCTCGGCTCCGCCTCGGTCAATATTGGTACTCTCAGGTCGATATCACATCATGTCCAATGCCTCAATAGTCAATAATTGTATAATATGACATTTGAGTCAAAGGTAAAGATCACAATGATTTAATTCTGGTTTATCGCTTGTAAAGCAAATATATCTTACATGTTTTGTTGTAGATGGTTTATATTTTGCACACTGATTGCCTAATGTGTGTATAGGTAAAGTAAGAAAGGGTACAAAGATCAGAAATCGATACAATCAAGTATCACACCTGACCCAGGATACCAATGGTTTCTGATGACTATTATTTGAAGGTTCAATGTCAAAATATTTAAAAACCTCAAAGTGGTACTACTTTCTAATGTGTTTATGACTCTCCCAACGTACTATATCGAGCAGACCAGAAGCTTGGCATAATGACGGGATTATGAACTCCTTGTTTGTGGTTATAAAGTGTTCCCTTGAAGAGTTTAGGTATTTACTGATAAAATATTTATACTTACCCTGGTAAACCTAAACAGGAGTTAAGCCCCCTCTTGGTACCTTAGTCAAGTGAGATATTGAAATTCACTTAAAAGTGTAATAATCTATCCATTCTCAGTTAATCCACTAACAAAATATAGGCATTTAAACTACATGTATGTCTATATGGCTTGTAACACATACAACTTTAGAAGATTTAAGTGGTCCACATTTGCGACACTGGCTGTCTGTGGCTTTTACATGACAGAAAAGGGTTTGGATTGTTGATACAACATTGGAGACACAGGTAAATGTAAATAAATTCATACTGTACGGTATTTAACTTAATTGCAGAAACAGTACTTGCAATGTGACGCCCTCCCCATTGATCTGTGTTTTGTCATTGAGTGTGCTTTTTTCTTTGCATCTAAGAACTACAAGATGGATTTTAACCAAACTTGGCAGGAATTATTCTTATATGAATCTATTTAATAATTTACCAAATGGCTTCTGTCTATTGGATATCTCGGTCAGATGGGCTAAAATATATTTTCAAAAGGAAAACTTAGAAATATATCATTGTCTGAAACCTAAACGCCTAGAATGTTGATAGTTGGTATGTAGAAAAACCCAGTAGATCTCTACCGAATTTGCTCAAATCACCACCCTATGACTACAATTGCACAATCCTAGGGGTCGAATGTTGTACATAAGCTGATATTGGGGAAATATAGAAAATAAAATTTGATATTTGGTATGTTGCAAAACCTAGTAGGCTTCTACCAAGTTTGCAAAAAATATGACCCTATGGCTAAAAATGGCACAATTCTAGGGGTTGCATGTTTTGCAAAATCTTATAGTAGGAAAATATAGAAAAAAATCTTCTTGTCTCAAACCACAAGGCCTAGAGCCTTGGTATTTGGTATGTAGTATCACCTAGTAGGCCTCTACCAATTTTATTCAAGCTAGAGTACTAGGACTAAAATGGCCCCGCCCTGCGAGTTCATATGTATATGTTTAATATAGGCTTCTCTTGAGAAAATTTAAAGATAATTTTTTGTCTGAACCCACAAGGCATAGACTCATGAGCGTATAGAGCCTTGATATTTGCTATGTAGCATCACCAAGTAGACCTCTACCAAGTATGTTCAAATTACGTCCCTTTTGCCAAAAATGGCCCCACCTCGGCGTCAAATATTTTACGTAGGCTTATATATGAAACACATAAACATATTCTTGTCTGAAACCACAAGGCCTACAGCCTATAATTGGTATGTAGCATCACGTAGTAGACTTCTACTTAGTTTGTTCAAATTATGGCCCTGGGACCAAAATGGGGCCGCCCAAGAGGTCACATGTTTTATGTTTATAGAGAAAACATTAAAAATATTCGTGTCAGAAAAGGCATAAAGTTTTGATTTTTAGTATGTTGCATCCCCAAATGGTATTCTACCAAGTTGTGGTTCGGTGGTCAAAATGGCCCCATCCTGGAGGTCACAGAGGTCATGTGGCTTTTATTGTTCTTTGACTCTTCCTAACGGTGCCGTGGGTTGGCCTGCAGAGTGTGATTGTGGCATTTCCTGGTCATACTCACTTTTTTACATCGACTTGCATAGTGAAAACATAAAACAATCTTCTTGTCTAATACCACTAGGCCTGGGGCCTTGGTATTTTGTATGTAGCATCACCCAACAGACCACATTTAAATTTGTTTAAATTGGGGCTATGTGGCTAAAGATGACCCACCTGGTGGATCACCAGGAGCGTGGCCAGTTTCTAATAAATACCTATATCTACATATAGATACGATGTTTTACACAAAACTCAGGGTGAGCGATCCAGGGACATTTGGCCCTCATGTTATCGTGTGTCAATACTTGATATGGTATCACAGTACTTAATAAATGTTTCCATTTGAAATGTTCATTATATGTACGATATTTTCTAAATATGACAATGTCCATATATACAAGTAATAGCAAAAGATGCATTTCCTATAATATACCTGATTATTTAAATGACGGGTTTTGAGGTAAAGCAGGAAAATATTTCGGCGAGTTTTATAAGCATACACGACAAGATATATGTAAGTTTAATAATGCAGCATCAAATTTGAAATTAGGTAAGTAATAACTATTTTAAAAACTTTAACAGTCAGATTACTAAAATTGGATTTATTTTTATAAAAAAAAACCCCGCTGATTTTCACCCAAAAATAAAGACGTTTCATTTCTGACTTTGACGTCATAATAAAATCAGGGTATGATTATATAAGTATCAATAATCAGTGTCCAGTGTTTTTTTTGCTAGTATCATGTATCTGCTGCTGCAAATGGATTTCAGAAATTCGCACTTTCGTTTCTAAATTTGAAGTTTTCACCAATATATAACACCACTGCCCCTCTTTGAAAAGGTAATTCCGGCGATCCAAGAAACTTCAACTTCGTATCATTCATGCAGTCGTTTTCCATTTTACAGTTGGGGAGGGGTTATCGGTCAATGTTCGCTCATTTTTGCTCTACCACTAGTGTCGTCTGCTGATAACCTTTGCAAACCGTGTAAAGCCAGATCAGGCCCGACAGGTAAGCGCCATGCATGATCCATGCCCCCAGATAAGAGTGCGTAACTGAAAATTATTATTTTTTATTTCTCAACCAAAACATATGTTGTGGGTGCTCAAAAGAACCGTCTCGATGAGACGGTTCTTTTGAGCACCAAAAACACATGTTTAAACTGCTGGATAAAAAATAATGGCAATTTTACGCTCAAAAATTTTGCTTAACTGGCCCTATGCTGCATCAATATTCAAACCGTAAAACATTTATATTGATACCAACCGTTCGCCTCAGTAAATCAAGCCTCCGGATAGGAGTGCGTAATCGAAAATGGTTTTTTTTTTCTAAACCCAAACTCCTAGCCCAATAGTGCCGTTTTTGGTCGTCTGCTGGTGAACCTTTGCAAACAGTTTGGATCGAGACCAGGCCCTACAAAATGTCGGGACAGAACTGGATGATCGAACGTTTGGACACTGATGATATTTGAAGGAAACTTTGAAAGAAAAATAAGTTTGAAAAAGATATTCATAAAATAAAAACAGCAGACCGCGGAAAAAGGCATGCAAAATCACCCAGCATGCAAAGATGTTAATGAAGTGCCACTGGTTCGTTAACTGCTGTTAATTAATACATGACAGTAACACGGATGTTAAATTTCTCTCAAAGTAATTTTATCACCGCTTTCACGGTCATGATAACAGCTGAAATATAGTTGATGATATTCAATAATTGAATGTTTCAAGATACACCAAGCAACATTTATAGATCTAGATCCTACTATCACCCTCATGCCAGTTTTTTTTTTTACATTTTGTAAGGGAATTCATATGATGGAGGCACATATACGTGTAATATTCGATACGATCTTCGTGGTTTGCAAGTAGAATTGCAAGCTTAGTGGTTGCCAATATCAAGAGTATTGACCAGCCTGCGCAATCGTGATATGTGCCATTTGTGTTCGAAAAAAATAAAATGGACAGGTGTAATGAATAACCATTATCCAATATAAAAAATGGAAAATTGATATATGGAAGTTTGGAAGTTTAAAGGGCTGAGCGAGCCTTATTTTTATTGGATGAGTCTATTTTCACTTGGATCACGCCTACCGGGTGAGCCCTGCGATTTTTTTCTATAATCAATTACAGTTGCCCGGAATTACCATGCATTTTTTGCATTGCCTGGTGTCTCAACAAATCGGTATCAGTATTTGGAATAAACAGATAGAAAGCTCAATTAATTTAATAAAACAAGTTGGAAAATTGTTTAAAATCTGATGATCAGACGGATAAATTTTCAAGGAGGTGGGAACACAGACAATCAAGATTTTGAATTGAGGAACAAGTGAACACAACGATTTATTCCATGGGTACCCACTGGGAAGGCTTCAATATTTTCTTGTATGCCAAAATTCAATGAGCCCAAACTATGACCATAATTTGCATTTGGTGGAACTATTTTGATATCATAAAAAAAACCCTTCTCCTAACACGCTACTTCGTCTTACAAAACTGTATAATTATTCATCTATAGTCAACTAAAGGCAGTGATCCGCACATAGGTGCGTTTATGGTAAATTAAATAAAAGCACCGCAAGCACTGCGTAATACCCCGCCACTGCTGGGGGCACCAAAAGTTATTTTGTGAGATATATAATGCCTAAATAGCAACAGAACTGAGATAGACAGTGATATGACGTCCTTAGTCACAATATGTAACCTTTGATGGTCAACATATCTGTGAAGTTTCATTCAGATACTCCATATAGTAAATGAAGTACAGGTCAAAAACCATTTTTCAGATCAATCAAGAGCGGATAACTCATGAACTGGAAAGGTAAGGGTGACGGTCCTTACTAAAAATATGTAACCTTTGATGTTCAACATATCTGTGAAGTTTCATTCAGATATTCCATATAGTAAATGAACTACAGGTCAAAAACCATTTTTCAGATCAATCAAGGGTAGATAACTCATGAACTGGAAAGGTAAGAGTGAAGATCCTTAGTCACAATATGTAACCTTCGATGATCAACATATCTGTGAAGTTTCATTCAGATATTCCATATAGTAAATGAACTACAGGTCAAAAACCATTTTTCAGATCAATCAAGGGCAGATAACTCATGAACTGGAAAGGAAAGAGTGATGGTTCTTTGTCACAGTATGTAACCTTTGATGTGAAACATATCTGTAAAGTTTCATTTAAATATTCCATATAGTAAAGGAACTACGGGTAAAAACATTTTTAATTCAATCAAGGGCGGATAACTCACAAACGGGAAAGGTAAGAGTGACGGTTCTTAGTCACAATATGTTACCTTTGATGTGAAACATATCTGTGAAGTTATATTCAGATATTCCACATAGTAAAGGAACAATAGGTCAAAAACCTTTTTTCAGACCTATCAAGGGCGGATAACTCACAAACTGGGAAGGTCAGAGTGACGGTCCTTAGTCACAATATGTAACCTTTGATGTGCAACATATCTGTGAAGTTTCATTCAGATATCATGAATAGTAAAGGAATAACAGGCCAGAAACCATTTTTCCAATACGAAAAAGGGCAGTAACTCCGTTGAAAATGGACGGATTTAGCCCATTAACAATCCCATACCACTCATCGCCGATAACAATATGTATGCAAAATTTGAAAAAATTCCGTGAATAAATACTCAAGTTATCGATCGGAAATGGTGAGCACGGACGGACGGACGGACGGACGGACGGACGGACAGACGGACAGACACCGAAGGGTATAACATAATACCTCGCCACACTTTAGTGGCGGGGTATAAAAATGCAGATGCTCAAATTAGGACAAATTCCATCATATCACAGCCCATATGGCAATACCTTCTGTAACGAAAAAAATATCACCAATTAGGCGGTGTATAGATGTATTAAATTCTGATGTTTATTCTGCGATTAGTCTGCACATATAAAGATAAACGCAAGCAGCGATGTTCACCGAATTCCTGTATATACCTAAACACCCATTTCTAGTTATATTAGTTTTACAATATGATCTGAGAATAATATGCGGTTTGGTTCGTTATGGAAACATACTTTGATATTAGTCAAGCCATATTGGAAGTAAATTTACTTTTTAGACAAGTATAAATTTTCAATAGACAATTTATTGCTCTGACCACACTTCTACCAGATTCCAAAGCTGCTTTTTTTAAAAAATCATATGTCATTTAGCCATGACCTGAGTAAATAACCAGGAAATCTCTATCAGCTGATCCAATGGCCTTGATTTTTCGGATTTCTACCTTATTCCCTAAAGTAATAATAATAACAAGAAGGGGGAAAACAACACCATTTTTGCTGGAAAAATCCTGAATCCAGTTGTTTCACAAGTATTACTGCCCATTTGATTTTTTGCAAATCTTAAACTGGGAGAATCCATTTCAAAACTCTAGGCATGCTGGGGCTCGCTTTGTTCTCTGCTTGATACCATGTGAATATGCTCACTATGTTTTCTTAGGTTATGTAACTTTCTGTTCGGCTTAATGAGATTATCAACATACAGACTTAACATGCATTAAACCCATTAAATCTCTTTGGGTTCTCTCAGCCTGAATTCCAATGCCAAAGAAAATACAGTTAATATTCATTATTTAAATTCCTACATGCACAAATATTATATTACGCATTACTGGCGCTGTGTGGATTTTGCTATTGGTTTCCAAGAGGTTTAATTATGATTAACAGATAAGCTTGGCCCACCTTACGAGCTGATCTATAAGCGAGAAGTATGCTAAGTCTGCAGTGAAAAGTCGTTGCAATGCCCTCATCATGGCGGT
Source organism: Loripinus fragilis (assembly GCA_964019695.1). NCBI lineage: Eukaryota > Metazoa > Mollusca > Bivalvia > Lucinida > Lucinidae > Loripinus > Loripinus fragilis. Next base: position 73,284,953 of record OZ026517.1, read on the forward strand.
AGCATACCCTAAATCCACAATAACCGTCATATCCCCAAAATATTCATTTTTTCTGAAACACCCCAAAATATCGAAATTCAAAATGTTGACCCTCAAAATACAAGCCTAACCTATGTATATAAATAGCAGAGTACCCCCACCCCCTCCCACTTCTAGGATAAAGATTGGTGGTGTTAGAAACAGCCCCCTAAATGCGCAACTTATTTCAAAATGTATACAGTTTTCACTGGTTACTAGTATTTTGTCCTAAAAATAAGATGTCAGTAAGATGCACAAGAATCCCCTGTATGTAAGATGCGCAAGAATCCCCTGTTTGTAAGATGCGCAAGAATCCCCATTTCCCTTTGTAATCGTCTTCCATTCGCACCCTTTATATAGATGTCTGGGCACGGACTTGATAGCACGAGGATAATATATTTGACAATAAATGAAACTAGTGCAATATGGAAGCAAACACTGTTTGAATTTGACATATTTTCTCAAATTTTGCCTTTATATAAGACTGAATTCTCACCTGATAGATCCCTTTCCTATTCCAATAATGTTGCTTACCAATGACCCCATCGCCCCTCCATCCTTATGCTGGATATATGCTCAAATGGTAGGCAAAGTCAGGTAACTTCTGACATCAGGTAAATTCGGAGAGCGACCTTTGTTGTTTCATATTTTAATAATTGTAATAAAAAAATAAATTAACTTAGCAAACAGTGAAAACCCTGACGAGACGGACGAGACGGCTCATAAGGAGCCGTCCCATATCCCACCTGGATTTGCACTATTTGCAAATGTATGTCCGAATTTAGCTGATGTCCGAAGTTACCTGACTTTACCCTAATGATAGTTCTTTGATGTCAACATACAAATAAGTTGCAGGATGGGTTTTGTATTATCACGTATGTTTTTTTATTTTCAAACTGGGATTAAGACATTTCCCAGTGGAAAACTATGTAGTGACAAGATTTTATAAATATTTTGTAAATTCTAATGTGTTTTATGCGTTAAATGTCTACAAAAGTAATTACTGCATTATGTAAAATTGTTTGCATAATTTAGAAAACATAAATGAGATTTGCAAAATCATGTAAAAGATACGGTGTTTGTTTACAAAATATTTTGACAACATTTCAGTACAAATAAACGGAACAGTCTTTGGAGGATCACTTTATCAGAAGTTTCTGAAAAATAACCAGAAGATGGTTGGTTGGCTGGTTTGGTGCTTTACGTCCAAGTCAATAGCTAAGATTATGTCAGGACGGTCAGTCGATGGGGGTCCATCGCAAATATCCGAGTCTACATTAAATACAGCACAGTATGGCATATTTTGACCTTGAACTTTGTCTCCAAGGTCATACCAGCAATCCAAAACCTTCTCTGTGTTAAAAATAAATATGTAAGAAAAGTAAGAAGAGTTTGCATATGAAGCCAAACTGCCCTATAATATATTTGACCTTGACCTATAACATACTGGCAATCATTGTACAAAATAGGAAGCACTTCTGTCTAAATATGTAAGAGGAGCTTGTGTTATGAGCCATAAACTCTAAGTATATTTGACCTTGACCTTTGATCCCAAGGTCACAGCAATAATATGTAACCTTTATTGTAATCTACACACCATTAGCAACAATTTTGCTAAATATGAACATCATCTGTCAAAAATTAATATGAGGAGTATTACAAGCTAAAACTCTTTTTTGTAGGTGCTTATTGTGCCAAATAAGAACACCTTCGGTCAAAACAAAAAAAAAAAAAAAAAAAAAGGAAATTGCGTAATTAACTGTAGATACCTTTTAAGTATTTGTGACCTTGACCCTCGGCTCCAATGTCATATCAGCAAATTGGAACCATTGTATTATTCTACACAACATAAGCAATCATTTTGCTATTTAAGACATCCCTCCATCAAAAAATGAAAGAGGAATTTGCGTTACAAGCCGTAGACAGGTTTAAAGTTATGTGACCTTGGCCTTTGAATCCAAGGTCATAGCATTGATGTAGAGCTTTAGTTGTAATATACACGCCATAGAAATCATTTTGTCAAATATGAACACCTTCTGTCCAAAAAAAAATAAAAGTTGAATTTGAGACAGGTTTTAAGTATAAGCTTGACATTTTACTCAATGCCATTTTGGACAATTGAAACCTTTTTTGTAATCTACCCACTAGTACTATAAGCAATCATTGTGCTAAATATGAACACTTTCCATCTGATTATCAAAGAGGAGTTCGCGTTTGGAGCAATAAGACAGATTGTGCGGATATAATGAGGAGATCGCGCTATGAGCTCCAAAGTCGTATTGGTGATCTGAATAGCCTGTTGTTATCTACAACCCATGGGCAATCATTGTGCCAAATATGAACACCTTTGGTCAAAACATGAAGGAGAAGTTTTCGATGCAAGCCGTAAGACTGATTTTTTTTTTATTAAATGTGACCTGAGGGTTAGATTGGGCGCTCTAAATAGCCTATTGGCATCTACACACGTAGGCAATCATTGTGCCAAATATAAAGGAGTTCGAGCAGCGGCGACTGACGGACGAACAGGACCGATTACAATAGATTTTATAATCATGGGATTTGGACGCCTGATCAGAATTATTGACATTTCAAACACACTAATCATGTTTTAAGTCGTAAAAAATATATGATGATAATTCTACTGAAAGATATAGAGGACATTCAAATGTTTTTGTTAAATATGCCTTTTGTTTCACGAGTGAAGTGGACAATATTTATATTTCATGAGTGAAGAAGCCACGAATGAAACATAATTATTGTCCACTTCACGAGTGTAATAAAAGACATATTTAACAAAAAACATTTGAATCAACAAATTTCCCATAATCTTTTAAGGTAAAGAGAAGCGAATCTTACTTTACATTAGCTTTCGTTGTGATTTTCTAGTTGTAGCAGACGAATTTATAAAAGCTCTTTCTTTTATTAAGCTTCAAAGTGACGTTTACATTTCCATAGAAATAGGAAACACCAATAATTGTTTCCCTTAGAAAAGAAACAGATATGCCATAAAGAGTTGCTTCCCTTAGACAATATTGAGAAAATAGAAAAAAGTAGTTCCAATCTTACAGTTTCTCTCCGTGAAAATATCAAATCTTGTATTTTCACTGCTGTGAAAATACAAGTTTTTATATTTTCATGGCTGTGAAATATATGCATTATATTTAATCAATATTTTCCTGTATTTCATTACATAGTAAATAATAAACAGGAATATTCTATGGCACGAGTTAGACTTAAAATGGATAAACTTATTACAAACACCATTACAATATATTTTATAAACATGGGTATTGGATATTGATAATTTTCTTTATAGACGTTTTAAACACACTAATCAGTCTCCTACTTATTTCTTTTCAGCATGTGGAAAAAATATGATGATAATTTTACTAAAAGACATAGGAATATTCTCAGGCATGAATTATAATTAAAATGGATAAAACTATTACAAACACCATATCCACTAGATTCTTATGATACTATCTACCATGAAGGTAATACTTCTAGATTACCTGATTTTGATGTTTTTCTTTTTTAGATATTCGTAAACGAAATAAGCGATCTCATGGTGTAGTAAAAATAGGAATCTAAAACGCAATAATAGAAATATTTTAACACTTTCTGATGTAGTTGTTTGACGATTGTGTTATATTAATACTCTTAAGCATGAGCTTGTATAAACTGCAGCCTTCTTTGAGAGAGAGGATATTGTCGATGGGCATGTTTGTCATACAGCCCTACATTTCGGTGTCAAAGCTAAAGAAAATCAAGACAAAGTTCCTACGTTGTACTGGTTACATAAACTCCATAAAAAAACCCTACAAAAAGCAAGATTTATTGCTAATTCTAGTTCTTGTACGACAACAGAACTTTCTAAATTGTTAACCTCGTCTCTTACAGCTGTTAAAAACATGTTATCAAGTACTGTGAAAAGGTATATGAGAGATCCGGTAAAAACATATTTTGGTCTATTAAAAATTCAGGTGAAATTTTAGATAAACTTAAAGCTAGAGATTTCAATGCGACCAGTTTGTCTACTTATGATTTTTCTACTCTTTACACTACTCTACCTCATAATTTAATTAAAGATAAACTTATTGATCTTATTGAAAGAACCTTCCAGAGATAAGGCTCTTTTACCTTGCATGTAATGACAGAAATGCATTTTTTACTTCGGAAAAACCTAAAGAATATCAAGCATGGTCAAGTCAAAATGTATGTGATACGCTGATCTATTTGTTGGCCAACATTTTTATTTGATTTGGCACCAAGCTGTATAGACAAGTAGTTGGGATTCCTATGGGCACTAATTGTGCTCCCCTGGTTGCCGATTTATTCCTATTTGTTATGAGAGGGACTTTATGGTGTCTCTTTCTGATGATAAGCAGGAGGACGTTATTGATGCGTTTAACACTACATCCAGATATTTGGACGATGTTTTAAACATTAATAATGTTTATTTTTTTCAATTTGGTAAGTCAAATAAGCCCTACAGTAATATATTTTATTGACCGTTCCAAGGTGGTACTTCTTTTGTGGATCTTTTATGTTTTTTTTTCTGTCTTGCGTTTGCCTTGCCTTTGTGCACGTCTGTTTATATGTGCCTTGTGGTCACCTGGGAAAGGGCTAACCTTTTGGCTCTCGTTTGTGGTGTCTTACTGTGAGTTTGTCACTTTCCCATCAGTATCCTGGGTCAGGTGTGGTACCTGATTGTATCGATTTCTGATCTTTGCATCTTTACTTACTTTAAGTATCACATTAAAACATTCAGGCCGCCATATGGCACTTTCACGTTTTGTTACTTTTTCTATCTCTTTACTTCGTAATTTGGATATTGAGGCTTATAAATTCTATGATAGAACTCATCGACTTTAAGATGCAGCACTTCTTGCAAGGTGTTATACTCAACATGCTCTTCAGCCTATATTGACTCTGAAATAAATCATATTGGTTCATATTAGGCATTTATCAAAATTCAATTTGTCCACAAAGGGATTGAATTCATTAATAACCCAGTATATTTAAAGATAAATCAATCTGTTACCCCTTCTATTTCTACATATTTTGACAATAAGGAATCACCTATTATTTGTTATAAGTACAATAAACCTATTCGTAGTACTGTATTAAGCTAAAACACATCAGTAACTGAACTTGATATTGAAACTTCTATTCCTGATTCTTGAGATTGTTAGGACGCCAAATATTGCTATCAACCTGCTGGTCATATAATCACTGGGGATCTAAAAAAATATTACTGATTAAAGAATTCGGTCGACCTAAATACCGATTTCTTTCGCCGACAAATGTTGTGAAGAAATTGCTGGTGCCTAACAACCTTACAAGAGTTTTGTAATCGATGTTGTAAGCGAGAGCATGTTGAATCAAATGCTTTAAATACTGTGATATTAAATAATTTTAAAATTATTGAATGTAGAATTTCATTTTATAGCAATACTTTATAATCTTCTTCCGCCTAAGTATAAATTTACTTTTAGAAATTTAAAGAAAGGGATCCAAGAATTCCATATGAAGTGTGTTTTGGCGCCTGCAGATAAGGCTGTTAACAATGTTATAAAAAACTGGGATACAACATGGATATCATGCGACAGTCTGCATGCCTGGTTGTGAACCCAATCACGGTTGATAGCTATGGTTTCCTCATTAATTGCACGACGGTGGGCCAGGCCTCTGACTTAATGACGGCCCTGAGGAAAAGCTTTAATCCGTTGGTTGGTGCCTCATGCTTGTCGTTGGCTGGGCCCACCGTAGCTCAACCTGAGGTTTTCTTTAGCTCTGACTATCTGTGAGTCACGAGCCCTTTTCTTTGTTTCATCATAATGTGTTAATTTGATTTGATTGTTTCTCTGTGATGATACATTGCATTAGTTAGGAAGCCTCCATGCGAGCTAAACAATTTTGTGTTTTAACAACAACATAATCTAGGGCGAACCTTTAGCTCAAGTAAAATGCATTTAAGCCCCCCCCCCCCCACCCCAGTGGCTTAGACTACTGTCCGTTCTAAGGTGGTGGCTCTGTTGTTGTTGATTTATTGTTTAATGTACTTCCCATTGTTTGTGGGAGTTCTATGTTTGTCTTTGTTTTGTTAAGCATTACTTTGTGTCCATTCTAGTTTTGCAATGATCTTGAAGAAGAAAAGAAAGCTGGTTGCTTTGCTATTATTATCTTACAGATTTATTGTTACTATAAATGTTTTGTGGCTCTTCCTCAGGGTGCCGTGGGTTGGTCTACAGTGTGTGATTGTGGTATTTCCTGATCATACTCACTTACTTTTAGTGGTCGTTTGAAAAAAAGTACTACATTAGCACCCTAAAGCAAGAACCTAGCACTGCTTAAACATATGAGCATATTTTGCTTAATGAGAAGTATGCCGTTGATAGGCATCGTTGCCATATGGCTGCTTAATTTGGTGTGTTTCTTGATGAGGATCATAGCAAGCTTCCTACATGATACTGGTTACCAAAACTTCAAAACAGACCATACAAGTCGCAATTAATTGCTAATTCTAGTTTATGTACTATTTCTGAGCTGTCTATACTTTTGATTTTTTTCCTCATTGCTATTAAAAACCATGTTATAAAATATTGTGAAACAGTTTATGATAGGAATGGTAAAAGTTTATTTTGGTCTGTTAAAAAATCAGGTGAAATCTTTAATAACTTTAAATCTAAAGGTTTTCTAGCATCGAGTTTGTCTACATATGTTTTCTCTACTCTCAATACTATACTGACGTCAACTAAAAACGCCTCACCCATTATCACTGATTTCTTAGCGATGATCTATAAAAATGAACAGCCACGTACTGCTTCTTTATGTAGAGGTTAGGCGATGTTGGAAAATGACTTTAATTTGATATGCAGGTGACGCGTTTTTCCGATGACGTCATACATGCTCAACGTACACACGACGGCATTGTGCATCGATCGCTTATGATTTCAATTTGAATTTAACCCAGTGTGTGCCGTTAATGTTTTGCTAATCAAAGAACAAATTTTGGTTCATTTTTTCAAACAGTTGTGCTAGCGAGTAATAACTTTATGAAATTATGACGTCATATTAAAGACAAAATGATAGGTCCCTTTACGAAACTTGCCAACATTCTCGTTTTCCTTTAAGTAATGGAAAAAATGATAAGGGGGTAAATTAGGTAATGTACACAGAATATGCCTACGTAAAATTACGTTATCTAAGTTGAGCTGTAACGCCCAATGGCCAGTTGTTGGTCTACGTTAACGTCATCCAAAACGACATCTGGAACACGTGCCAAATTGCGTTTCCTCGCCAATCGTCGCTGGTTAAAGACTAAAGACTTTTGCAAAGGATTCATATCAATCTTTTCACCCACTTTGCAGAGTCGTGACATTTAAGTTTTACTGAAATGCATGGCGAAAAGGTGGGTGGGGTAAGTTGTTTCGTTCAGCAGACGCAAACAAACATCGTCTGAACATTATAAACCCATTTTTGGTAAAATAGAGACTGTTTTACAATGGTAAAACACGTTTTTCCTGCCGACGGATTGTGACTGGAAACAAAGCAAATGTGGCTAAAAGCTTGTGTCGCACGAAATAATGACCCATGTCTCAAACCGAGGTCGTTTTCTCAGCCTCAAAAATTCTTTCAGCAATTTTGTTTTCATGAGATATGCTTGACTGATAAGATGTTTTAATGCACTCAAAGCTATAACTTTTGTCTGATTAGTCTAAGAGATATTCACGTTTATTTTTAGATGAGGCGTTTTTTCTTGACGTCAGTATACATTACCTCATAATCTAATCAACGAAAAAACAACTGAATTAATTGAACAAACATTTAACAGAGAGGAGTCACTTTATTTGGTTTGTAATGAGAAGAGCGCTATTTTAACATCTGAACGACCAAATAATTATCAATTGTGGTCATGTCAGAACATGTGTGATGCTGTCAATTATAACTTGGACAATGTATTGATAAGATTTGGCTCAAAATTATAGAGACAAATTGTAGGTATTCCTATCGGTACTAATTGTGCTCCTCTTGTTGCAATTTTGTTTTTGTTTTGTTATAAGAGAGATTTTATGTTGTTTCTTTCTGACAATAATCAAGCTGATGTAATTGAAACTTTTCACTCTACCTAAATATTTAGATGATTTATTTAATATTGGTAATCCCAACTTCGAGCAAATGATAGGTCAGATATATCCCACTGAACTTCAGTTATATAAGGCAAATTCCTTTGATTCGAAGCTCCCTTTTTTGACTTGGACCTGTCCATAACGAATGGCATAGTTCCATCTAAAAGGACCTCGGACAGCCAAAGTATGCATTTAAGAGTCACTGGTATTTAAAGGGTTACTTAATCTTGTATTAGAATACTCTGCTCTGGTTGAATTTACCTCAATTCTTTTTCATGTCCGTATTCCATTGCCCCTCATAAATGTGTCAATTACTTTCATATTTTTTCTATTTGTTTCAGTTAAGCTAAATCATCATGATCTTTTCAACAAAGTGGCGTCTAATTTGCTTGCAAAATTCATTAGCCAGTGTAATATTTCTATCATCATTATTGAAATGAGTTATTACTGTTGCAAACCTGTATTATTGTTGATGGAATTACTTACTTGCTCGTGAAAAGTACCCTTACCACATATGGGGTATCAAAGGCAGATAAAACTTAATTGATTTTGTTTGTTTGTATGATTTTTTACATCCCAGTCGACACTTGTTAGTTATGTCGGGACGGATCATCCTGAGTTGAACTTGTAGTGGATAACATTTTATTGATATTCCAATGTTTTACATCAAATATCTTACAATGCAAAAAGTGCAAATGCATGCTAGTGCAATAAGAAAGTTATTGTATGGAATTTGCGTATATACGGGAGAAAATCCACTCGCTAAGGCTCGTGGAGTATCTTCCCGTACAGACGCACAAACCATAGAATATCTTACACATAAAGCTGCCCCTAAAAAGTGAAACTTGAATTTCCTCCTCGTCATTGTACAATGAATATAACTCTCACATAAAGACAAATTGGGGGAAAAGTCATTAAATGTGAATAAATGCAGCTCGAAAGTCCAAGAAAAATACACAGACTAAAGAAATATTTGTCAATAATTAGAATTACCCGTTGCAGTCTTTAATAAAATGACGAACGTTGATGCTTGTAAATTGTTAATAGGTATTTGAAAAAAGAAACTATAACAGGGTATTAAAGTCTGCCCAAAACGTTGCCAGGGTTTATCTTTCAATATGGCGGAATTCCTACTGTTCGAACACTTATTTGTAAAATTCGTGGCAAGCTCTACATGTATATAGACTAGAAATTCTGCATAAAAATGAAATAAATTCGATGTTGCAAATATTGGTTGATTTCTTGGTGCTGAACGACGCATCAACCCTTGTGGGCCATTAGCGTCAGACGGTATTTGATTAAACATGATTATGGGTGGAAAACGTAAACGTGTTATATTACGTTAAAAAATCTGCATTAAGATTTAAAGATACTGTTTAAAAAAGACGAAAAATATGGCGTGTTATAACTCATACAAATCTTAAAACAATACTAGGTTTTAAAAATATTAGGATTAAATTGTGTTAAAACGAATCATTTCTTTTAGAAATGTCATAATACTATCAATATGTATATCTTGAAGTAGCTGTTACATGTTATCAACATAGAAACCATGTTATCAACATGGAAACACTTATTTCTCACCAGTGAGAAATCGCCACACTCCAAAAGGAAGTGACGTACAGTAAATGGTGCATCACAACCAACCCATTGTTGCTGCTCCTCAAATGGTAGTAGGTATGAATGCGCGACTCTTGTATGACCTCAACGGATTCGAGACAAAACATCTTCTTTTCCTCTGTTTCGAACAGCTGATTGACATTCATTCACCAATAATTGGTTTTATCTGAGAAGTTTAATTTCAAAGCTGTTATTCCATAAAGTTTGTCATTTATCCAAGATAGATTTATTAATCATGTTATAATAAATGGCTTAAAGTAGAAAAGGGAATCTTAAAAGAAGTTTGATCTAATGTAAGAGATGTTTTTCTTGCAGATCTACCATTTCATTCTCTGGAATGCCTATATGACTAGGAATCTAACAGAGGACAGTTTCTTTTTTTTTTTTGCTAAAAGCTCGTGACATTTTTCTAAAGTTTTTGAATCTGGATTATTTGACCTTGTATCATTGTATGGTTCATAGCTTTCAATACTGGAATAGAGTCAGAAAATACAATACATTAATTGTAAGTCATAAGTTCTAATAAAATCTAACGCTAGATTAACTGCTTTTGTTTCAGCAGTGAAAATTGATGAACCATCAGGAAAACGTTGCATATTGCAATGGTTGTCTGATATAATAGCACAACCAACCTTTGAGTCTTCTTTTGATCAACCTGTATACACTTGTTGATATTCCGAATAACGAGTCTGTAGCTTTCTGAAGTCATCTTTAAATATGAATGGACTAATTTCAGATATTTTTCCCAGAGTATATAAGTCAAAAAGTATTTCAGGTTTGTTTAAACACCAAATTGGGGAATTTTTGGTGTTTAATGCTTTTCAAAATTTAGTGGTGGTGTCGCAGATATGACAAATAGTTTCTACACACATTATTGCTAATTCTGTATCCACGGATAGGTCAGCGATGGGCAATCTGTAGAATAAGAGTGATCGTACAACGATCTCGGACTAACTGCCAAATCGTTTAGATGGCAACTATATGTTTACATTAAGAAATGGAGGATGGCAAATGACAACTCTCCCATTTGTCATTGCCAATGTTCGACACTTCCGACCAGTAGCATAATTAATAACTGTCATTCACAGTACTAACAAGTTGAAACATAAAACAACGTGGAATTACAACCCCTTATCGTTATTTGACGTCAAATCCAAACGTTTGTGAATTTAGACATGGGGACTCTGTATTGATATAAAGCTTTAATATTAAACTTAAACGATATTTGACACAGAAAGATACGCGTTGTTATTAATAGGTAAGGAAAATGCTATTGATTTTAAATGCGAGTTGAAAATGTGAATGGTCTTTCGAGGCAAAAATGGAGTTTTCTGGAGATACGCTCCCTATAAAAGGTAGGGTAGGGAGGTGCCAACGCAAGGGGTCTTACTTTAAGAGTCTGTCTGGAACGGGAGGTGTTTCATTATTAAATCTGGGAAAGGATTAAAATATACCTGTCTGGCAAGGAGGTGGTGAACCCTTTTTTTTTAAATATAAACCTTAACCAATATAAGCATAGTGCCCTTTTGTGGGACATAGGCAAACAGTGCAGACCCAGTTTTTTTTTTACTTTACGTATGCGTATTCTTGAACGTCATCAACAGTAACGTGCATAAAAGTGAACATAATTTAGCGGCATCAGGATGACATAAGTGTTTGCTCTGGAATAGGCGTTTTCAAACGCTATGAGCTATTCATACTTTTGCGCGCCATTATAGATGCAACATGTATAGAACAGAACAGAACATAACTTTATTGAAAACTATGCATCTCAGGCCACTCACAGGTGGCGTAAGAGATTAACGCAAACATGTTATGCAGTAAATTAGACATAATACATAAATACAGTGTACTATGAAATACAAAATTATTGTATTGGGAATATAGTCCATGACATGAAATTGACCTTTAATAAAAAAGAATATATGATTAATCTTCATATAGATTGGGACATAATTTATTTCAATCATTTGGAAAAACAATCTACACAGAAAACTTTTCCATAAAAATTGCAACAAATTTTGATAATTTAATGAGCGTTGCTTCATTGGTTGAGGTAAAAAGCTCCCTATACTTGCGTATATTCGGCTTTACATAAAAATAGGTTTCAAATACAATTTTCTGTCACTCTTAGAAAGTCACAAGTAAACAAATAATGTTACCCATCACTCACCAATGTCGTCTGTAGTGCAAATTTTACATTTTCGCTCATTTAATGGTATATCATCCCATCGTCCAGTCTCAACTGAGAGCCGATGGTTACCAGTGCATTATTTGATAAGTTTGGAATAATAAAATTTTGAAACATTAATCAAATATTTTTCAAAATTGAGATTGTCTATAAATAAAAGATATTTTTTTCCTTTTGAGGAAACGTTAGTTTTCTCATTCCATTCTTGAATATACAAATCTGACAATGTTCGTGAAATATCCATTTTCACAGAGTTTGGGTTATTGACAGGTTCAGTGTTAAAAAGATCAGGTCGGCCAACAGCAACAAGTATGTCATTTATACAGCGGATCCATTTAAAATTATAAGGACCCTTTTCGTGTTCTTTAAGCATTATTGAGTACAGTAATTTTGATAATTTGGATTCTTTTCCATTGACAATTGATAACCAGAAACCTATTATTCTTGACTTTATATTAATGTGTATTGGATGTCGTCCCAATTCTCCATGTAACATATATATAGGAGTACTTTTTCTAAAGTTAATAATCTGTCTAAAGAATTCATTATGTAAATTTTCAATAATTTGGCTATTTTCAAAGCCCCATATTTCACAATCATATAATGCAATAGGTAAATAACATGGTCAAATAAATACAACTGCAAATCAATTGGAATATCAATATTACGAATTCGTTTGAAAAGTACATGCATTGCCTTCCTAGCTTGCTCAACGTTATGTTTCTTTGTTTGGTGGAAGTGCCTATTTCTGCTAAAAATAACACCAAGATATTTAAAGTCGGTACAGATGTCAATTTTGTGACCACCTAGATTAAAATTAAAGCGCTGGTCTTGTCAAGTACCAAAGATCATAATTTTAGTTTTATCAAAGTTAATAGATAAGTGCCATAATTCTGAGTATTCATAGAACATGTCTAATTATTTTGAAATTCCTTCTCATCTGTACCAACTGTATCGTCGGCATAGAGCAGCACAAGCAGTTTCAAATACAATGTTATATCATCATATTGGAACTCAAAGTTAACACCATTGCAACTTTTGTCGCATAGGAAAGATTCTAAGTCGTTTAAAAATAAGGCAAATTATACAGGGGATAAATTTTCACCTTGTCTTACACCTCGAAAACTTGAGAAGAAAGAAGATTGCTCTCCATTATATGAGACACATGATTAAATTCCCTTGTACATGTTTAAAATAATCTGGAAGCATTTTCCATTAATATTACTGGCTAATAGTTTCTTCCATAGCTCAACTCGCCATACAGAATCAAATGCTTTGCTAAAATCAATAAACGAACGGAACAATTTCTTTTTCTGGGTTTTTGCAATTTCTGTTAATGCATGCAAAACAAAAATATGATCCATTGTTGAGTAGTCTGCGCGAAAACCAGCCTGATTTTCCTCAAGTATATTGTGTGCATCAAGAAATTTATTAAGACGAGCGTTAACTATGGAGGTAAACAATTTACCAAAGCAGCTCAAAATCGTTATTGGCCTGTAATTTTCTGGACGTTTTGAATCATCCTTGTTTTTGTATATAGGCCGTATTATCCCTTCAAGCCAAGAGTCAGGTAATACTCCTGAGTTGAAAATCAAGTTGAAAAATGCATCATATAATTGCATCAGTTCATGTGCAGTTGCTTTGATATATTCATTTATAATACCATCATTTGAACATGCTTTATTGTTTTTTAAGTTATTAATACGTTTCAAAATTTCATTTGCTGAAATATGACAGTTTAAAATTTCATCGTCATTATCAATTGAAAAATTAAAGTTTTCACTTTCAGGATCATGACTATCATTGGGACTATTGATGTCCTTGAAAAAATTATATAAATCGCTCAAACTGATATCCTTATTTTCCCTGTTGCTTTGGAGGCCGTTTAATATTTTCCAAAACTGCTTAGGAGATTTAGATTTCAACTTCCTTAATTTATTCTGTGTGTCTTTTTTGTGTTTACGAATGAAATAGTTAAGTTTCTTTTTGTATATTTTGCTTGCGGACACCAATAAAGCCTTAGACGCAGAGCTTTGGTGTTTAGCATGCATTTTCTTTGTGCGATGATATGTTTTACGTGACTTAGCACACTGGTATCTGAACCATGGTTTTTTGTTGTCGTTTGCTGTATTACTGCCATTGCTATAATTATTACAAGAATTAGCTGATTCGTTAAAAATTTCAGAAAATTTGTTGCATAATGTGTTTACTTTTTCTGTACTAAGTGAATCAGTGGTTTGGCTCTTTTGTGTAATTTTTGCTAAAAGACTTTGTATTTTTATACGATTAAGGTTTTCTATGAAATGTGTACGCTTCTCTTCAGGAAGCCTAGATTTTCGTGCTTTGTATTTATTGGTACACTTTTCTTTGCTTTCAAATCATTTTTGAAGCATAAACTAGCTGAAATTAGTGAGTGGCCGTCAGAAAACAATGCATCAAGTTCTTATACCCTAAATGCCTTTATAAATTGTAGTGATTGAAATGACACAATTGAATAATCAATAACAGATTGGTTTCTGAAGGTCATTGAGCCATTGAATTGGTCATCCCCACATCTACCATTCAGAATTAGCACGCTATTAGACTTACACATATCGAGCAAAATATTGCCCTCATTATTGATTATTTTGTTTTGGGACACACGGTGCTTCGATAAATTTGTCTTTTCAAGTTTTGATGAATATTCAGACTTCCATCCATGGTGTCATCAAGGCTAGGGTGGTGCGTTAGGAAGTCATCTGCATCTACAAAATCATCCTTAGTGCACACCCTTGCATTAAAATCACCCATCAAAATAATACTTATTGTTTATACACATATTAGCAACTTCGACGTTAAAAATATTAGTTTCATCTATTGTGTTAAACCTTGAGTCACTCGGTGGGACATAAACCACACCTATGTATAGGTAATACAAAAATTGAACATTTTGAAGCGTTTTTCCAATTTGAAAGTTTTCAAGCGGTAAAATGATTTTATGTCAATACGGCGATCAAAGTATTTTTTTTTTCATTTTTAGAAGCTATTATTTTAACTGAAATTAATCAACAGAAACACAGTTTTTACACCAAATTATGTATTTTTTGTTTATGAATGCTGTAAAATAAAGTACAAATTTGTTGGTGAGTAGACATCTATTATCTAATTTGGGAAGTCCAGAATTGACCATTTACCTTTTAGATTTGATGAAAAGGGATACACACACAATGTCGAAATAAGTTTAGTTGTTGTTTCAAATAAATTGATATCAAGGAACATTTTTCACATATGAAAAATCATATTTTGGCGTCTTAAATATATAAATAAAATTTTTCAGCTCAAGTGCGTGTCCTTAGTCTCTTGTCATGCAGTAACTGTTGCATAAAATTGTTTCACCGCTTGTTTGAAACTACGCTATGTAATTTGAGGACACCTACTTCCTGACATAATTGTGGGAGCAGTCTTATTCCATCCAAATTCGCCATATTCATGATTTAGTAGAAACTTTATCTTTCATGGACTAGTATATTGCAGGTAGGTCAAATGTTGTTACCTAACCATGGAAGTATTCCAGGGGTTGTATACTGACGTCAAGAAAAAACGCCTCATCTAAAAATAAACGTGAATATCTCTTAGACTAATCAGACAAAAGTTATAACTTTGAGTGCATTAAAACATCTTATCAGTCAAGCATATCTCATGAAAACAAAATTGCTGAAAGAATTTTTGAGGCTGAGAAAACGACCTCGGTTTGAGACATGGGTCATTATTTCGTGCGACACAAGCTTTTAGCCACATTTGCTTTGTTTCCAGTCACAATCCGTTGGCAGGAAAAACGTGTTTTACCATTGTAAAACAGTCTCTATTTTACCAAAAATGGGTTTATAATGTTCAGACAATGTTTGTTTGCGTCTGCTGAACGAAACAACTTACCCCACCCACCTTTTCGCCATGCATTTCAGTAAAACTTAAATGTCACGAATCTGCAAAGTGGGTGAAAAGATTGTTATGAATCCTTTGCAAAAGTCTTTAGTCTTTAACCAGCGACGATTGGCGAGGAAACGCAATTTGGCATTTGTTCCAGATGTCCGTTTTGGATGACGTTAACGTAGACCAACAACTGGCCATTGGGCGTTACAGCTCAACTTAAATAACGTAATTTTACGTAGGCATATTCTGTGTACATTACCTAATTTACCCCCTTATCATTTTTTCGATTACTTAAAGGAAAACGAGAATGTTGGCAAGTTTCGTAAAGGGACCTATCATTTTGTCTTTAATATGACGTCATAATTTCATAAAGTTATTACTCGCTAGCACAACTGTTTGAAAAATGAACCAAAATTTGTTCTTTGATTAGCAAAACATTAACGGCACACACTGAGTTAAATTCAAATTGAAATCATAAGCGATCGATGCACAATGCCGTCGTGTGTACGTTGAGCATGTATGACGTCATCGGAATAACGCGTCACCTGCATATCAAATTAAAGTCATTTTCCAACATCGCCTAACCTCTACATAAAGAAGCAGTACGTGGCTGTTCATTTTTATAGATCATCGCTAAGAAATCAGTGATAATGAGTGAGGCGTTTTTAGTTGACGTCAGTATAGTTATCTACTTGACCTTTCAAGCAGTTATAACTTTTTGCCAATAATTGTCAGTACGGTCACTGTCAGTGATGCTACTATGAACACGGTAACACTGTTGGCATGTTTGGTTACTGCATTGACAAAGAAGGTTATTTCTTTTAGAGGCTTGATACGTATACAAAATATGGCAAAAAATGTAGGTAAATTTGCTCTGACTATCAGCATTTTAAATAGTGTATATCCAACAAAAGACTTATCATCATCAAATAAATATTTTCTGCCAGCAAACATAGTAACTGCACTGACACGTGAAATAACGCCATCGACAAGCAAAGTAACAAGTGCTATGGCAATACAAATTGAGTAGCCGACTCCAGCTTGCTGTTTTGCTGAATATTCAAATTAGACTTGTCGAATTTGAAGAGTTTTAGATCTGTAAACGATTCAAACATGACTTGTATTGAAAATGTCAATGCCATTACTAAATGTGTTATTGCAATTTACAGTGTCATTGGTGTTACTTTACAATAAAGGCTGCCCATATCAAATGAGATTGAAAATAAATGAATAACTTAGTTGAACTTAATTTAAATGCTTAGGCTTCACATTAAAATTACAAATGTCTTTAGATACAAAGTTGGTTTAATGGTAACTGCATTGATATTTCTTTCCAACTACCCTATCATTTTGATATTAAATGACATATACAGAGATTAGGTTTAAGCCCTCCAGTAAAATGTTTTGCTTCTTTTGTGGATCATATATGTTATTTCTGTCTTGTTTTGTATTGATTTCGTGCGCGTCTGTTTATTGATGCCTTGTGGTCACCTGCTGGGAAAGGGCTGACCTCTTGGCTCTCGTTTGTGGTGTCTAAATGTGAAGTTGTCATTTTCCCATTGGTATCCTGGGTTAGGTGCGGTGCTTGGTTGTATCGATTCCTGATCTTGCCCTCATACTTGCATTTGCTTGATTTTGTGCTTTCGTATTTACTACCGATGTCATAGTCACAATTAAAGTCGAAAATAAAACATTATTTTAAAAAATCTAACCAAAGAATGTATACAAATTTTTAAAATGACCTATTTGACAAAATAGTGAGCTTTGCGCACCAAATGCGATTTAAAAGTACCTTAAAATATGTCATATGATATTGTCTGTATTATTGAATTATTAAACTCGTTGCTAAAAAGCGACAAAATAATCGGCTATCCTCGCATTTTATCTCTGTTTCTCAACTTGTTTTATAAATTCATGAATACTACATGATCACTCATGTAAGATCCTCTATAGTTGATGTAGTATATTAATCTATCTGTTACCTCTCATATAAACTGCATTGGTACACGTTGCCTGATAAACATTGTCTCTCTCACGGCATGTGCCTTTATCAGGTCATGATGACGTTGCACTTTTTGAATGACGTCGCTTATAACGCTGAATCAATATAAAGATCGAAAATTACGCCATGATCGCTAGTTTGAAGAGTGAAACAATGGGTATACTGATAAATTTAATACCAGGTTCGCGTCTTTTGATATCAAGTTTACCAGGGTCGGCCTTGAGAACGCATGTTGAATCGCTCGGCAAGCCTCGCGATGTCAGCAAGCGTTCTCAAAGCCTTGCCTGGTAAACTTGATATTTAAAGACACTCACCTAGTATTCTCTATAAATTCGGCAGGGCAATGATTATGACTGGTTCTCAGGACTATCCTATAGACTAGTTCTCAGCATATTCACTGGCAGCAATTAGTACTGATGATGCGTATTTCTCCATCATCACACTTGGTGCTCATTTCATAAAGTCGGGGGGTTATCTTTCAACATGTTCATATATAACTGTCAAAACATCAGAAATATTATAGCCTTTCAAACTCTCTTTTTACATTAAACTGAAATGATAATGTTAAAACAAAACATGTTAAAATAAACATGAGTGCTATTCTAAGTCAGAAGAAAAAACTTTTAGAAACCTGAAATTGGTGTGAGAGATAATGCGACAAAAGAGGCTAGCGGGTGATGCTTTCAACAAATATACAGACCAACCCATGGTACCAAGGGGATGAGATACTAGAACATAGACAACACACATAAAAAGCAAAGCAATCAGCTCTGCATCAGAAAAATGATTCTGATATATAGTTTACTTTTCAAGTTATATCCTATATTCTGTTGCTTGTAAAATTAATGCAAACTTGTTTAACTCACACAGAGGTTGCCTAAATAATTCAATATACCATCACAGAAATATACCATCACAGAAAAAACAGATCAAATTTACTAATTGTGATGAAACTATAAAGAAACGCCAGTTGAGCCTTGATGAGCACAAGCACAGAAAATTGTCAGTATATATTCATGAGCCAATATAAAATTTATTCATGTGTCTATATATATATATATATATATATATATATATATATATATATATATATATATATATATATATATATATATATATATATATATATATATATATATATATATATATGTTAACTAATTAAAATGTCCCAAAACAAGTAAATTATAAGAAAAAATTAAACAACATAAGCCCATGGACGATTTTAGGAAACCGGTTGGCAATAATAAAAATAGTAAAAATCGTCCATGGGCTTATGTTGATTAATTTTATATTCGTGTGACCAATACTACGTATGTGACCAATACTACTCCATCTAAAATTAATAGGATCGACAGAAACTGTATAGTTATCGTCTAATAAAATTTCGGTTCTGTTCTATGATTGCATATCTTGTGAAACAATGCAAATTCGCTTGCACTTATTCAATCGCAATAAGAATGTAAATCTCAGATGTTCGATCCAGGGTTATTTAGCCTCTTGTTTTTAATGTATTATAATTGATTACTCTTATCGCTTATATACGAGCATTATAAAAAACAACATAATTGATTGCTCTTATCGCTTATATACGATCGTTATATAAAACAACATAATAGATTCGTCTTATCGCTTATATACGAGTATCATATAAAACAACATAATTGATTGCTCTTATCGCTTATATACGAGCATTATATAAAACAACAACTATTTCCTTTTTAAAAAGTGGAACTGGATTTAATAAGTTACCCATATGCTTGATATTTGTATAAAACACGTGTACTGTATCCTTATTATATTCAGACCGTAGTCTGGAGTTGGAAATGTATACGTCGATTTGGTGGAATTTACGCGTATTGCCGGTACTTCAAAGACCGGAAGTGGTAGATATTGGTGTTAATACTATATAGAAAACATGTCATATGCCTAAAGGACTAAATAATAAGATCATTTTTAAGTATTCGGCATGCACATGGCGATTTATGTAAGCATTTAGGAATAGATTCGAGTACCGATCATCCAGATCGGTACTCGAATCTATTCTTAAATGCTTACATAAATCGCCATGCACATACTGAATTCTTAAAAAAAATGATTGAAGTCTATAGTCCTTTAGGCATATGACATGTTTTTCTATATAGTATTAACACCAATATCCACCACTTCCGGGCTATGAAGTACCGGCAATACGCGTAAATACCAGGCAATACGCGTAAATACCACCAAATCGAGTGTGGTAGTCTGGAGTTGGAAATGGAAAGATGGAAATAAAGTCGTCAAAATAAACAAAACGTGACGCAAGAATGCGCGAACGTCTTGCCTTTTCATTGCTGACAAGTTTGGAATAGCTAAATGTACATAAAATCGACTTTACAGTTATTCATAAATTCCACTTACAAAAAACAACCTTATTTTCTTCTGCGCTCGGCAAGATGTTAATTATATTTGGTATGTAAGACATAACTACCTGACTTTCCTTTCATAACAGTAGTATGTGCCCACCAATCAAAATCAGATGTAATAGTTTGCGGAGCACAGGAGTGCGTGTGATATATCTGTTTTTGTCTTTACCTAGCGAATCGAGAAGTAAAATTAAAACGCAATTACAACTTCACATTCACAAAAAACGTAATGTAGTCTTTCTTTGTCACTGAATTTGCACTCTGACTATCAAACTGAATATGCAATTCAAGGGAATGGGAGGGGCATTTCACAAATTTTGAATTTTGGTAATTGAATATCAAGACCAGTGATCTCGTAAACAATCTAATGTAGTCTTCCTTCTGGTTTGATACAGTAGACTTGGGATAGTCCTTGCACGTATCTAGGGGTGTTGAATTGTTCAAAAAACATAGTAGTATTTTGTATGAAGATCTTTTATCTTAACAAGCAGTGTAGACCCTTATGAAATGCAGCACTATGCTGCATTTCATCTGGGTCTTCACTGTTTGCAAAAGTACTCGTTTAGGGGTTTCCAGAATGTAAAGGGTTAATATATATGACACTGTAGCTCTTTACTTTTAATATTATGACAAGACAACATCATTTATCATGTTTATTGCACATCCCTTTCTCCAAACATATAAAAAACTTGAAGGGGCATTCGATAGGATACAGATACCCTCTATGCATAGACATAAAAATGTTTAATCCTATTTTTCACTTAATTATTATTTGATTATGCAAAAGTTATATGACCAGTTTCAGCAAAAGGCTTTACTCAAGCATAAAAAATGTGATATATTATCTTATCTATATATGTTGAATATGATGTTAGCTATGGCTCTGAGACAACATTCTTTCATCAAATATGCTCCCATGGGTGGCCTATATTTTGCCCTGGGATGTAGGAAAGACATCGCGATTTTATTCGTTATGAAACGTGGCCAAGTCTTATCTTCTTTTTTTTTAAAAAAATGTTTTCTTTTTAAGTTTTAGCTACAGTTTTCGCCCAAATAGACACTGTTTTACTAAAACGGTTGCATATATATCTCTCAAATCCATATGCTTGAAGCCAGCTTGGAAACGATCAATTGCCAAACATACAAGAGCAGTCTGACTACGTCCCTTTTTTAATCAAAAGAGAACACAGCCATTAAATTTCATGTTATCTAACAAAGCGCTCACATATTGTCTGACATATTAGGCCACATACCTGTTAATGTAAAACGTGCAGTGATTGGCTAAAGGTAGATGGAATCTGGAGTAAAGTGCTTCGTGATTGGTCGATAATAAACAAACGGAAAACAAATCCTATTCGATGATCTAAATTTGCAGCAATTTTCGAACCAAATCTCACTGGTTTTGTTGAATAAGTTTACATGTGTAGCTAAGAAGAAAGGACCCTGTAATTCAATTATTAATCAAATTCTCCTCCCCTGTAGGGTGCCCACCTTTAGGGACCAAAAGTGGTAAAACATGGTGGTCATCAATGTATCTCATTATTGTTTATTGTTTAAACTAGGTCCAATCTGTGATTCTATGTAGCCACATTGAGATTTAAGAGTTGTGAGACTTAAAACTATAATGAAGAAAAAAAACAAGAACACAACATTTACATGTCTGGGTCCTAAATTAGAATCACAAACTTAAATCATATTTTGCTGCATATCTTGGCTGATATGTATGTTTTGATGTTTTGTTTATATATCATTATGTCCTATAATGACTTTAGATTTCCAAAAGTCCACATGTTGGAAACAAAAATCAGTAAAACCACAGACAAAGAGCCATATTCATGAGTAGGGGCTATTAGTGGTTCAGTTTGCAATATTGGACTATGAAGCACGTGAGGTATAATTCCGTACTATTCGGCTATATTAAAGCATCACTTCATTTATTCAAATATCATTATATAGGTATATCTTTGCGTCTTGGAAGTCATTTTCTTATGTCGGGGCCGGCTATTGTGCTCTATATATAGTTTACACTCATGCTGCTAACAGCAGTGAGTCTCTCGCAAGCAATGCGCATACATTGATGTTGAAAATATTGACGTTATTCTTTTTAAATCTACCCACCCATTACTCCCTACCCCTTTGTTTTGTTTTGTAGGGCTGTTGTTTGGGTTTGATTTATAGTTATTTACCATGGTAGGGACATAAAAGTTGTACTTTTCTCCCTCACCCATGCTGGTTTCATTTTGACGTGGTTTGTTAACTTTTAAACCAATGTGTGGTATGCTTTTTTACATATATTGCTATGTATCTACTAAGTAGTCATCATATCTTGTGAATGTATTATAGCCAAACTCGCCGTTAATTAAACAACATACAGTATGCTTATTGTTTCTGCTTACTGATTGGTAGGCAACCCGACATATAGTAATATATTTTTGAAATTGTTTAAGGTTGCATAGATAAAAGCACAGTGTTTTTTACTGTCGCTGGTTTCAATAAATCTACCACTCTAAGAAGGCTTAAAATGCCCCTCATACGCTATACGTTTGATGCCAAATAATTTTATTTTGTAGGGTTTTTAATTGGAGTAGATTTTATGACATTTGAATTTCACTAAATATGAATGGTGTACACTAAAAAGAGAGTTAATAAGCAATTCTAACTATAATTCTTCAGACTATAATTCTATTATGTATCTGCACAGCTAGACCTTATCATAGACACAGACAAGAAAACTCCTCTAAGAGAGATCCGATCAGAGTCTACACTGTTTGCTATAGCTCATCAAATTTAAGATAGATATTGATCTGGTAAGGTATCTGTACGCATGACCTCAAACCAACGATCATGTCTCTCATATAATTGGTCTGTATTTTCACATTAAATATGACATAATAATCTCAGCATTTTACTACATAAACATAGATTATTGAATAGAACAGAAATGGCATATCATTTAACAATTATTTTATCTGAGATGTCCCTCCTTGTGTTTGTCACACGCTGTATCTCGGAAACGAGTCTTCTTCTGAAAGGATTCTGGAAACATTAGGTCCATATCAAATGCGCTGTTCATGGTTTCATGGATTCAGTGGTTCAGGAGGCAAAACAACAATAGTGCACTTATACTGGGCAAACTTTCCGAAAATGTTTTTCTCTTGTAGCAAGTAAAGGCAGGCTACACATATCTTTTTATATCTAAAATATCCAGGAACTATTCTCATCAGTCATCACAATGTTTTAAACCTGCTAAGGAATGTATACCTAGGCTAAAGCATCGATAAAATCTCTATCAGAGCCACTACGAGACAAAATTGCTGTTATGGGAATATGCTGACAGAAAATGCTCTGATCAGTCCGTCGCTTCTGCACATGATTGGTGAGACAAAGTATATACACTGAACTGACCAGAGCCTTCTTCGATAGTTGCTACCAATATGAGTAGCAGCTGGACATTGCCACACTTATTGCGTATGCGGCAGTGGGACAAGGGTGTCCCACTGCCGCATATGCAATAAATGTGGCAATATTTCCATCTGCTGCACGAATGTATTTGTCCCATGAGACAGCCCGTGTGTGATTATTGATGAGGACACGCACTGACACTGTTCCTCATTGCCTTGATTGGATGTCGATTATCGAATTATTGGGCTCTTTGACTAGACTAAAAATTTTGAAGCAGCAACTGGCTCAGATATTTACAAGACCATTAGACATGAAACGACTCGTTTATAATTCTAAAAATGCTAAGAGAATCCGCAAACAATTCCATACAATGCCTCAAGGTATGTTACTATTTGTATAAAAGGTGAAGAAAACAGCATTTTCTTTTATTTCTTGTTGGGATACATTATAGATTTTGTGTCTTATTTTCCTGGTTACTTATGTCGGATATTAAACTCATTTCTTTGTAATTTAGTGAACCTGTTTAAATGAGATAGTGAACCAGATGCATATATACACATATACAATGTACACTATTTACCCATACAAATCAACACTAATTTAATAAGATCTGGACATTGGGCTTGCAAAATATCAGGGGTGGGGGAGGCATATCACCATTTTTAGAACCGAATTAATTTAAAGAAATTCTCTATTCCTGAGAGTCTTTAACTACGTTGAATATTTTCATGAAACCCCATAGGTGGGTACATTTTGTCTCAGGAATGTATCTCATTTCCTTCAGGCACCGGATACTTATTAGCATTCGTTCATCACGGGTCGTGCATATTGTTGTTAGTTGATTACAAACATTATAATAGCCAGTGCATGAGATTTCCAGCAATGTGGCATTTTGACATGTGTAGACTCGGACGAGCCACTGCAGCCTCCCTTTAAGCTAAGAAACTCCAAATGGTGTTCAGTCAGTAGCTTAACAATCATAGAATACTCAAGCGACTAGCAAAGGCTCTGATCAGACTGCGCGTATGCGCAGGCTGGCCTGAGCCTTTGCTGGTCGTACATACCACATTGTTGGAAATCTCATGCACTGCCTCAATATTATTTAAATCAATATTCGAAGAAAGCTGACTACCTCACGTTACCTCATGTGACATAAAGTGACATTTTGTCGTACAAATGTTTTATCAAGCATTTTTTCACAATATTCTATTTTACTATTCATACCAGTGGTTTGGTTTTAAAAAATGCTCGAAGCAGGATTTGAACCGACCCAATCACCGAAGTGTGGAGAATTATATTTTAAAAAAATCATAGGATAAATTGCGACATGTGAAATTATAATGATATCAATACATTTGTGAAAACTACGTACATGTTGAATCATAGAACAAAAAAGGCAACAATTCTGCACCACCTTACTCCAGTAGCTACTGTCCACAAGCAACTATCACAACACTTTTAATCTGTTAATCCGTTGTGTCACTGGAAAGTCCTAAACG
The DNA here is from genome assembly GCA_964019695.1 of Loripinus fragilis. Classification (NCBI taxonomy): domain Eukaryota; kingdom Metazoa; phylum Mollusca; class Bivalvia; order Lucinida; family Lucinidae; genus Loripinus; species Loripinus fragilis. The sequence continues at coordinate 73,310,128 of OZ026517.1, forward strand.
TTGAACGTGTAGCTTCGCAAACATTGGTGACCCAGATGACATTGCACTGTTTACTAAAATAATAACTATTTTCATTGACATTTTATCTGGAAACTAACCTGTGACCCCTTGATGGGTGCAACGAACTACTCCAAGCCCCGAGGTTATACAACATTTTCCATGCTGAACTCAGCTGAGCACGAAATTTATCCTTCATTTTAACATTTATTAGCATGATAAATACAATATCTTAGAAACTTCTTCATTTGTAGGTAGTTTAGTTTTTATGAGCAGTTGAAATTTCTTGCTCAGCTAAGTTGAGCATGGAAAAAGTTTTATAACCTCGGGACCAGGCTCATTGTATCATTGTACCAAATCAGATTAAAGAATTATTTCGTTTACAAAGACTCAATCATTTTCTATTAAAGAAAACAATGCGTTGGGTCCTTGAGCAAGACACATTAATCCTAGCTTAGTACTGGTTCAACCCAGGAAGACCCGTCCCTTCATAACTGAAAGATTGTTGATGGGACGTACAGAATCAAATCAAACAAACAAACAAACAAAATAATATAAACAGATCACTCTTCAGAAAACCGCTTCAGTGCTATAGTGTTCTAAGTGACATTTTGGTCAAAAATTTGTTATGCATACCGTTGGAAAGCGGATCGAATGTTCTATCTACTGGTAAAGGTTTCGTTTGCCTATCTCCTCCCAGTAAGCTTAATATCGCTGTGCTTTTCTGTTCTATCTTCAAAAGGTCAATTTCGTTCAATGCTATAGTGTTTTAAGTGATTTTCATCCAATGGATAATGGTGATTATGTCACGTGTCCGGGTGGGTTCAGTGCCATACTGTTCTATCTTCAGAAAGTCACTTCCCTTGGAGAAACTGGTAAAATTTGCAGCTACTTCCCTTACATAAATTTAATTTTCCTTAATTGAAGCGGTTTGTCGGTGTAATGACGAACTAATAGCTATATCTGCTACCTTTAGTTCCAAATAATCCTCTAAGTCAAAACAAAAATTTATGCAAATTGATCCATGGACATAATAACAAGCTGTAGAAACAGATTACCTCCCTTACATATATTTAAACTGCTTTAATTGAAGTAGGTTGTCGGTATTATTACAAATAAATGGTCAAATCTGCTTTTTTAGGTCCAAATAATCAGTTCAGTCTATAACATTATACGAATTGATCTTATTAACAGAAAAATAGCTGTAGAAACAGATAACTTCCCTTATATAAAAATGTGTGGTTTGTAACTGTTATGCCAAACAAATGACTGAATCTGCTACTTTTAGGTACAAATAATCATTTCTGTTCAGAAAAGTATACGAATTGACTCCATAAACGGAATAAAAAGCTGTATGAAAATAAAGAGCACTATAGCACTGAACGCAGGAGGCGATTTTTAGGGTAAAATGTTCTATCTGCAAACTGTAAAATGCCCATAAATTCCATATTACTGTGAACATTTCTTCAAACCAAGGTCATTTACACTGTGTGTATATATTCTAACCCTCTGGTTTGATTCGAATGTCTGTGATAAATGAGGCATCAAAAATCAGGATACTAAAATCGTCAAACTCATTTTTCTCAAAACTTGTGCAATTGTAGATAGAACACTACAGCACTGAAGCGACGATCAACGTTATCTTTTACCCTGTTTTTACCAATATATTTAATAAGTATTTGTTTTATATGGACTATGTGGCCCAAATACAGGATCCAAATGAAACAAAAAACCTGATTAAGATGAATCTGTATTTTTTCATGACAAATATTAGTGTAGCTAAAACACGTTACATTTTACATTATGTCATAACTGAAGTTCTCCTGCATGCTATTAGATAGCAACAAAATCGATGGCGTTATAGTAAAATAAAAGAATAATTAATTATGCTACCAATTTGTTGTCGATATCACCTGAAAATGGATTTAAAAACAATTTGTGATGTTTCTATTTTTTCAACAGGGTTCAGCCTTTAAAAGCTGTACTGTTCCAAAACTAATCTTATTTTATTTATTTATACTATATTTGAAATAAGCATGTTAGCATATATTTAAGCAAGTTATTGCATACGCCCATTATTGTTAAATGCGTTTTAATAAAATTACAAGACCCTACGTAAATGACGATTGACTTTATTAGCGTACCCTATAATTAATTAGGCAATATCAGTTTTGTTAAAATGAAAGTTTACTCTATTTACGCTCAAAATGATAAGCTAGATCCAAGCGTAAAGGAATAATATTTATTTCTTTTGCGCAGCATTTATTGACTCTCTATTGTTTATCACAAACTGGATGGAATTGCCTTTTCTTCTAATACGTTTCTGAATACATAACACAAAATGTTATAGTGCTTACTAGACGGCTCCCCCGCATAAGGCTCCACTGCAAATGCCAATGTGTTAGTCTTGATTTAAAAGCTAATGAACACAGCTAAAGCAATCACTGCATATATTAAGATAAATTATGAACTGCATTAGTTCAGATGTTGCAATATGGTGTAATTTGCGCGTTAAAAACATACATGTATGTGTACCCACAAAGTGATCATGCGCGGGTGACACAAACTGGCACGACTATTATGTAAGAAGATTTTATCTAAAACATAGCCCATTTTAGCGTAGTGGCATTATCATGGGACAAAGTCAAACATTGTACACCCCGTTCATCAGGGTTTCCACTGTTTGCTTATAGAAGATTCTATTAAATTTGAAATAATAATGATAAACACACACACGCTAATAGATTAGCGTGTGTGTGTTAAGCGTCTCGTAAAAGCTAAGGTCATATGGAGAAGGGCCCACGGCTTAAAGTCTCAGCTGACAGATGGAGAGGCCAGTGGTCGAAACAGCGACAACCGTTTACAAGGCTAGCAATAATCCACTACACCAGATCTTTTTAAAATTGATTCAGTCAACCACCCGAAATCTGTTCAATTGGATATTTCAAAAACTTTGTCAGATCAGTATATTCAAGAGTGGAATGCAAAGGCTGACGTTTCCTTGAAAGGAAAACAATAACGTCTACTTGAAGACAATCTCAATTTTGAAAAATAGTTAATACATTTTATTATTTCAAAATTATCAAATATAGAACTGGCAGCCTTCCGCTCAAATCTGAGACTGGACGATGAGATGATACACCACTAAAAGAGCGAAAATGTAATAGTTGCACCACAAGTGGCATTGGTGATGAGTATCATTATTTGTTTAAATGTGAACTTTTAAGAGTGACAGAAAATTGTATTTGAAATCGTACTTTTATGTTAAGCCAAATACACACAAGGATAGGAAGTTTTTTACATCAACCAATAAAGCAACGCCAATTAAACTTTCAAAATTTGTTGCAAATATTATGGAACAGTTTTCTGTCCAGATTGTTTTTCCAACTGATCGAAACAAATTATGTTCCAGACTTATATGAAGATAATCTATATATCCACTGTTAGTAAAGGTCAATTTTCTATCATTTATTATGTTGCCAAGAATTATATTGTATTTCACAATACACTGTAAGTTTGCATTATGTCTATTTCCTGCATGTTATGCATGGACTCTTACCCCACCTGTGCGTGGCTCTACGCGTATAGTTTTAATTAAAGTTCTGTTCTGTTCAAACGAGCGTCTCATATACAGCTGCTTTCCAAAATTTTTATAGATAGCGATTTTTGTCATATTTATTTACATACCCTATACTTGTTAAATAGTCTGTAATAAGCTTATGCTTTGTTTGAGATATGATTTATTTCTGCTCCTGTATGCACGACATATCTAGTTATATTGAGTAAAAATATGGCTTGTTTTTGCAGATGTTTTGTATCAAGTTTTAACTTCTAAAAAAGTTGATCATATTTTTAGCAAATCAAATTTGCTTATCAAAACTCTATATCGAATTATGGGATAATAAGGTGAGCAGCAAAGAAAACTGTGGTGGGAATCTATAAAGTCATGTATACGGTGCATTGTGAAAATACTTTAAGAATTGAAGCTATCGAGTGTATCAACAATGAATCATTTGATTGACTTAGGTGTATGTGCACTAAAAGGTTTCACAAATTATATCATTTTACATAATTACTTTAAAAAGATATTTAAAGTGCATTTTGGGTGTTCAAATTTGATGCTACATGGTAAGAGCCCAAATATTAGGAGAAAGGCCAAAAGGAAAGTACAGCCCTGTCGTACAATTAAATGGCCAAGAGGGTTTGAAATTGTATTAAAATTGGAAAAATGTCATCTTTCAGATGAATCCATACTCTAAGCCTATTTCTTTTGCAAACCTATTCCCATCTGGCGTCTGAAACACGAACGAATTTATCCACATTACATTGATGGATGGGTAAAAATAACACTGGAGTCGTATTGAGGGGACTATCTCGTAACTTTTAAAGAGTAATTCAACTTAAGATTATTAATGAAACAATCACCAGTTAGGCATATAAGGATAATATCAAAAGCGATATAAAACTCCAATATGAATCACGCTTGAATATTTTAAAGAGATATTGCAAGGTGCTTTATCTTGTTGAATGCTTGGGGTATAGTGCATTCAGATTGAAGTTTTACATCGCTATTGATATTATCCTGATATGCCTTACTGGTGATTGTTCCATTACCAATCTTAAGTTGAGAGACCCCTATAAAAGTTATGAGATTAACCCCTCAATTGGCCTTTCTCCTTATAATTGGGCTCTTACTATGTAGCATCAAATTTGAACACCCAAAATGCAATTAAAATATCTTTAGACAGTAATTATATAAATTATATAATTTGTGCAACCTACTAGTGCACATACACCCAAGTCAATCAAGTGATTCATTGTTGATACACTCAATAGCTTCAATTCTTAAAGTATTTTCACAATGCACCGTATACATGGCTTTATAGATTCCCACCACAGTTTTCTTTGCTGCTCTCCTTATTATCCCATAATTCGAAATAGAGTTTTGATAAGCGAATTTGATTTGCTAAAAATATGATCAACTTTTTTAGAAGTTAAAACTTGATACAAAACATCTGCAAAAACAAGCCATATTTTTACTCAATATAACTAGATACGTCGTGCATACAGGAGCAGAAATAAATCATATCTCAAACAAAGCATACGTTTATTACAGACTATCTAACAAGTATAGGGTATGTAAATAATTATGACAAAAATCGCTATCTATAAAAATTTTGGAAAGCAGCTGTAAGTATGTATACTAAGAGTGTTAAATTGGCTTGTACACAAACAGAATAGGATCAGTTCTTATACTGGCAGTATCAGATCAGCTTATACAATACCAGTTGCGGATTATCTTGAATACTAACAATATCAGATCTGCTTGTACAATACCAGTTTCTGATTATCTTTATCCTTATATACTTACAGTACCAGCTTAGCTTGTACAATAACAGTTCTGGATTAGCTCTTAAACTAACAGTATCCAATCAGAATTTAGTGTGTACTAGCAGTGTCAAATTAGCTTGTACAATAACAGTATTGGTTTATCATGTATACTAACAGTATCAGATTAGCTTGTACAATAACAGTTTTTGATTAGGTCATATACTAGCAGTATCTGTTCAGCTTGAACAATTACAATATTGGATCATCTTGTTATCCCCCATGGAATGCGGAGGGATATAGGTTTGGCATTGGCCACCAGTCGATCCTTACATCCATCTATCCATCCAACAGCCAGTACATCCTTCCTTCCATCCATCCGTCCATCCATATTTCTGTCCTCAGCCATAACTAGGTGTTGCTATGCACGTGAAGTTTCAACATGGTAGCATCAGTTATAGAGGAGTCATTGCCCTTTGACTGCCTAAATTACAATGATTTTTCCATCCTCAACCATAACTAAGTAACTTTTATGAAACTTTAATGAATACTGAATACTGAATATATATGACTATAGTGCGGTTATGCACGTGAAGTTTCATCAAGGTGTTATCAGTTTGTAGATGAGTTATTGATCTTTGATTGCATAAATTTCAATGATTTATTCTGTCCTCAACTATAACTAGGTACCAATAGATGTACTTTCATTAAACTTATACAGAATAAATATGACCAGAGTGTGGTTATGCATATGTAATTTCATTAGGGTGTCATTAGTTATAGAGGAGTAATTGCCTTTTGATTGCCTAAATATCAATGAGCTTTTACTGTCCTCATTCGTAACTAGGTAAGCAATGGATGGAACTTCATGATATGTGTACTGAATATATATGATCATGGTGTGGTTGGTTATGCACGTGAAGTTTCATCAGGGTGCCATAAGTTATAGTGGAGTTATTGCCCTTTGACTACCCAAATTTCAATGATTTTTTTCCGTTCTCAGCCATAACTTTATCAGCAATGAATGGAATTTCATGAAACTCATACTGAGTATACATGACCATAGTGTGGTTATGCACGTGAAGTTTTGTCAGGATAATTATCCTAAGTAACAGAGGAGTTGTTGCCCTTTGATTGCTTAAAGTTTAAAGTAAGATATTTTTCCGCCCTCAGCCATATCTAAGTAAGCACTGGATCGCATTTCATGAGCTTATTCTGAGTATATATGACCATTGTATGGCAATGCATGTGAAGTATATATGACCATGGTGCGGTAATGCATGTGGTGTTTCTTCTGGATATCCTTAGTAACAGAGGACTTATTATTATTATTATCATTATTTTTCTATCCTTAGCCATAAATCAGCAGGCAACGGAAAAAAATCATGAAACTTATACTGAGTACATACGACCATAGTGTGATAATGCATGCAAAGTTTCATGAGGATATCATGAGGTGAAGAGAAGGTAATGCCCTTTGATCGCCTAAATATCAATGAATTTGTCCATTCAGAGCTATAACTTGGTAGCCAATGGATGGATATCATAAAACTTTTACTGGATATATATGACAATTGTGTGATAATTCACATTAAGTTTCTTCAGGATATCTGAGGAACTAATCAGTTGTAGAGGAGTTATTTCCCTTTGGTCGCCTTTATATCAATGCTTTATTTTCATTCAGAGCCCGAACTTACTAACCATTCCATGGAATTACATGAACTAATAGTTAAAGCATATTTGGCAATGGTATTGTGATGCACATCAACGTTTGTAATATTATACAGGAGTTATTGCTCTATGATTGCCTAAATATCAATGAATTGGTCCCTACAGAACCATTACTTGGTAAGGAATAGATAGAATTTCATGAAACTTAACTGAAGATGAGAGGGGACTAAGCACATGATCGAACATTCATTAGAATGTCCTTAGATATACAAGAATTATTTGCCCGTTTATTGCCTAAACTATAATGAAAAAAGTCTTGCATAGTTTCGATGGGGAATATCTATTCGTTGTCGAACTTCCTTGTATATTTACAGCATCAGATCAGCTTGTACGATAACAGTGTTTGATAATCTTTTATACTTACAGTATTGGATCAGCTTGTACAATATCAGTTTCAGATCAGCTTATACAATAACAGTTTGGGATTATCTTGTATACTAATAATATCAGATTAGCTGGTACAGTAGCACTTATACTAACAGTATCAGGTAGTATAGTACAATAGCAGTATCGGAGAAGCTGATAAATTGATAGTATCAGGTCACGATGACAGTAACGGATTATCTCATATACTAACGTATATGATCAGCTTCTACAATAACAGTATCAGATTATCTTGTATAGTAACAGTATCAGGTCAGCTTTAAGATAATAGTATTGGATTATCTTGTTTATCATATGACGTCGCATCTGGGAGAGAAAAAACGCCATGCAATAAAATTGATAAACTACTAGTGGTTTATAGATTTTCGGGAAACGTTGTGACGTCCATGACAACGTTGCGAACATAATGACAAAATGATGACGTCTTTAAGTCACAAATGAAAGCAATCTTAATCGTCATATGATAACTAGAATCTTAACATTCATACTCTTGTTTTATTGAATTTATTTAACTCGTTGCGAAAAAGAGATAAAATGCTCGGCAAGCCTCGCATTTTATCTCTTTTCCCCCAACTCGTTTAATTAATTCAATGAAACATGAGCACTCATGTAAGATCCTCTATATATTAACAGCATTGGATCAGCTTGTATAATAACAGTATCAGAATCTCTTTTACATTAACAGTAAAGGATTATCTTGTATACTAATAAAATAAGATTAGCTGGTACAATAGTCGTATTGAATTAGCTGTTATTCTCACAGTACGAACAGTTCAAGATTGTATTGTACAATAACGGTAACAGAGTAGCTGGTAAATTGATAGTATCAGATCAGCATGTACAATAACACAATCAGAGTATCTTGAGTTACCTGTACTTACAGTGTCAGATGAACTTGTACAATAACAGCTTTTGAGTAACCTGTACACACCTACAGCATTAGATTAGCTTATACAATAACACTATTAGATTATCTTGCATACTAACAGTAGCTGATTATCTTGTACAATACTAGTATATGACTATCTTGTATACCCACAGTCTCAGCTAAGCTTGTACAATAACAGTATTGGATTATCTTGTATACGAATTATATCAATTTAGCAAGTACAAATACAGAATTTGAGAAGCTTGTATACCAACAGTATCATATTAGATTGCACAATAACAGTATTGAAGTAGCTTGTACAATACAAGTATCAGATTAGCTTGTATACTATTGGAATATCTTGTATTCTAATAGTATCAATTAAGCGTATACAATAACAATATCAGAGTAGCTTGTTTACTAACAGTATCAGATTAGCTCATACAATAACAGTATTGAAATAGCGTGTGTGCTAACAGTATCAGATTAGCTTGTACAATAACAGTATTGGAGTAGCTTGTATACCATTAGAATCAGATAAGCGTCTACAACAATAGCATTTGGCGTTGCTTGTATATCAATATAATCATATTATCTTGTACAATAATAGTATAAGGGTTGCTTATAAAATAACAGTATTGGGTTAGCTTGTATACTAAAAGCATAAATTTAGCTTGTACAATAACATACTTTAAGAAGCTTGTATACTAACAGTATCAAATTAAATTGTACAATAACAGCATCGGAATATCATGTTTACTAATAGTATCAATATAACTTTTACAACAGCAGTATTGAAGTAGCTTGTATATTAATAGTATCAGATTATCTTGTACAATAACAGTATCAGGGTAGCTTGTATACAAACAGTATCAGATTAGACTGTACAATAACAGCATTGGAGTAGCTGGTATTCTAACAGTATCAGATAAGCTTATACAATAACAGTATATGGTTATCTTGTATACTAATAGTATGCATTTAGCTTGTACAATAACATACCTTGAGTAACTTGTTTACTAACAGAATCAGTTTAGGTTGTACAATAACAGCATTGGAATATCATGTATACTAATAGTATCAATATAACTTTTATAACAGCGGTATTGAAGTAGCTTGTATATTAGCAGTATCAAACTAACTTGTACAATAACAGTATTGGAGTTGCTTGCATACTAACAGAATCAGTTTAGCTTTTACAATAATAGTATTGGAGTAGCTTTATACTTATAGTATCAGCTTAGCTTGAACAGTAACAGTATCAGAGTAGCTTGTATACTAACAGTATCAGTTTAGCTTGTGCAATTAAAGATTTGGAGTAGCTTGTAGATTAGCTTGTAAAATAACAGTATCAGAGTAGCTTGTATACTAACAGTATCAGATTAGATTGCACACTAACATTATTTGAGTAGCTTGTAAACTAACAGCATCAGATAAGCTTATACAGTAACAGTAATGGATTATCTTGTATACTAAATGTATCAATTTAGCTTGTACCATAACAGTATTGGAATAGCTTGTATACTAACAGAATCAGATTAGCTTGTACAATATTAGTATTGGAGTAGTTTGCATACTAAGAGAATCAGATTAGCTTTTACAATAATAGTATTGGCCTAGCTTTATACTAATAGTATCATATTAGCATGTACAATAACAGTATCAGAGTAGCTTATTACTAGCAGTATCAGATTGGCTAGTACAATAAGAGTATAACTTGTACACCAACAGTATCAGATCAACTTGTACACAAACGGTGTCAGATAAACTTTAACACCAACAATATCAGATAACCTGGTACACCTATACTATCAGATCAGCTTGCATACCAACAATATTAGATCAACTTATACACCAACAGTATCGTATCAACTTGTACACCAACAATACAGTACCAGGTCAACTAGTAAACCAACAGTATCAGATCAACTTGTACACCAACAATATCAGATCAACTAGTACACCAACAGTATTGGGTCAACTTGTACACCAACAATATTAGATCAACTAGTTCACCAACAATATCAGGTCAACTAGTACACCAACATTAATAGATCAACTAGTATACCAACAGTATCAGGTCAACAAGTACACCAACAATATCAGGTCAACTAGTTCACCAACAGTATCAGGTCAACTTGTACACCAACAATATCAGATCAACTAGTACACCAACAGTATCAGGTCAACAAGTACACCAACAGTATCAGGTCAACCAGTACACCAACAGTATCAGGTCAACTTGTACACCAACAATAACAGATCAACTAGTACACCAACAGTATCAGATCAATTAGTTGACCAACACTATCAGGTCAACTTGTACACCAACAATATCAGATTAAATTGTACATAAACAATATTAGATCAACCAGTAAACCAACAATATCAGATCAACTAGCACACCAACAGTTTCAGGTCAACTAGTACACCAACAATATCAGATCAACTAGTACACCAACAGTATCAGATCAACTTGTACACCAACAATATCAGATCAACTAGTACACCAACAGTTTCAGGTCAACTAGTACACCAACAATATCAGATCAACTTGTACACCAACAGTTTCAGGTCAACTAGTACACCAACAGTATCAGATCAACTAGTACACCAACAGTATCAGATCAACTAGTTTACCAACAGTATCAGGTCAATTAGTACACCAACAGTATCTGATCAACTAGGAAACCAACAGTATCAGGTCAACTAGTACACCAACAGTATCAGGTCAACTTGTACACCAACAATATCAGATCAACTTGTACACCAACAATATCAGATCAACTAGTACATCAACAATATTAGATCAACTAGTACACCAACAGTATCAGGTCAACTTGTACACCAATAATATCAGATCAACTTGTACACAAACAAAATATAAGTTCAACAAAACACCAACATTATCAGATCAACAAGTACACCAACAGCATCAGATCAACTAGTATACCAACAGTATCAGGTCAACGAGTACCTCAACAGTATCAGGTCAGCTAGTACATCAACAGTATCAGGTCAACTTGTGCACCAACCATATCAGATCAACTAGTAACCAACAGTATTAGATCAACTAGTACACCAACACAATCAGGTCAACTTGTACCCCAACAATATCAGATCAACTTGTACACCAACAATATTAGATCAACTAGTTCACCAACAATATCAGGTCAACTGGTACACCAACAGTATCAGGTCAACTTGTACACCAACAATTCAGATCAACTTGTACACCAACAATATCAGATCAACTAGTACACCAACAGTAGCAGATCAACTTTTCATCAACTGTATCAGATCAATTTGTACACCAACAGTTGCAGATCAGCTTGTACGCCAACTGTATATTATCAATTTGTACACCCGCAGTATCAGGTCAACTTGTATACCAACATTATCAGATTAATTTTTCATCAGCATTTTCAGATCAATTTGTACACCAACGGTGTCAGCTAAACGTGAACGCCAATCATATCAGATTACATTATACACCAACAGTATCAAATTAACTTGTACACCACCTTGTGTAAGATCAACTTGTAAACCAACAGTAACAGATCAACTTGTTCACAAACTGGTCACCAAACCGTATCATTTCAGTATATACACCAACAGTATCAGATCAACGTGTCCACCATTAGTATCAGACCAACTTGTTAATCATGCCGTATCAGATCAACTTGTATACCAACCGTATCAGCCCAACTTATACACCAACAGTATCAGATCAGCTTATACACCAACAGTATCAGATTTGTTGCCTCGTGCAACATTTTGTTGCTGGCGTGATTTCAGAAACAACATTACCAAAAGCAACAACAAAAAAGTGTCTGGCGGAAAGATGAACAGACAGTCGAGCGGACAATTATATAAAGGTATATCCAGCCGAATCCAAAGCTTATGGGGATAAAGGGGATACGTATTTGGACAATGTGAGCCAATTTATATGAAGAGCACCTACAGACCCCCTCCCCGGTTGTACCTCCACTTCCTTGCTCCCCCGATTTCACCGTAATCCAAAACCACTGGGAGGGACTCTGAAGTTGGGAAACACCAGACTGTTAGATCAAGGCTTCGACATCCACTCGAAAGTTGCTACACACATGCAGTGTGACTGACTGAGTCTGGAACACATTGAATAGCAAGTTTGCCATTAATGTTCTGCGGTTAAACTTACCCTTGTAACTTTGATTCGCCAGCTGGTCATCGTTTTTTTTCTTTTTCTTTGGACGTTTACAATTACAATGGTTTAGTATTTTCAGATTGACCAGATTATAGTTATCGCTCAATGTATCAACCGTTAAAGAGTCACGCCACTTAAGAATTTTATTGGTCGACTTAAAATGGTGGAAGAAAAAATTAAGTTAAAGGATATATTTGTTAAATACTCACTGAGACTTGAGCCAGGGCATGAGATTTCCAACAATGTGGTATGTGCGGCCAGCAAAGCCTCAGATCAGCCTGCGCATAGCGCAGTCTGATCAGAGCCTTTGCTAGTCGCTTGGGTATTCTATGATTGTTAAGCTACTGACTGAACATTATTTGGAGTTTCAAGGCTTAAAAGGAGGCTGCAGAGCCTCGTCCGAGTCTACATATGTCAAAATGCCAAATTGTTGGAAATCTCATGCCGCGGCTCACTTGATAGCCAAATATGAAACAGGGAATGAGAGAAGCTCCCTTCCAATGTTGAGATCCGAGCTTAAATCTTTGGCAGCTGAATTTTAGATTGCTCCTCTTGAATGTTTCAGGCTTCAGGTGAAGTGTCGCACTTCTAAAGTAGTTCCAACCAATTCTCATGAGCAGACTCAATGTAACAGAATTTGCTGTTTTCGAAAGTTGTAGTAGATTCTCTATGAAAGTTCCGATTTTCCAGGTGGTGCTCACTTTGGAAATATGGTGAAGGTCACCGAAACATGACAGCCATATGCCATGCAACGCTACAAGTTTGATTGAAATCGCCTATCAAAATTCACCAACTTGACTACTTTTATGACAATACCCCTGTACCAACGCAAACGTGAACCACCTAAAATTATTCTAAATGAGCCAGCGGCCTTTTTGTGGGACATGGACAAACAGTGCAGACCCAGATCAGACGGCACAGACCGCGGCGTCTGATCAGGGTCTCCACTGTTTGCTTACAGCTGAGTGCACTTTTGAAATTTGAAACAATCCTTATACCGAATATGGATTGATCCAATTGATAGGAGTGTGAAATTCCATTCGGCTACAGCCTCACCGCCGGTGGGTCACTATGTTGTTTTCTTGAGCAATACACTTTTTGTCCGCTGCTTAGTGCTGGTACCCGTCCCGACACGACTGAAAAATTGTTGAATGGGGACGTAAAGAATCAAACCATACAAACCATTCGGCTTAAATGGTTTAATATGCCCCACTGGTGGGAGTACACAATTGTTACTTGTTACATGTACGTATGAGAAAAAATACCAGTCGAGAAATTTTGTCACAAAAACATGGCTTTTACCGGAGTTTCATAAGCCAAAGTTTGATCCCCTCAGCTGTTGGGTGCGATTCATCATCCATAAATAATACATGCACCGTCATATTAATAGCAATAAAGCTTTAAGCTAGAATTGTATAAACAACACTTTGTCAAAATATTTTCTTGATGACATTAATGTTTGTTACGATTAATATTTACAAGACACGTGTAAATCTACAAACATGATACAAATGATTCACAATTTTATCAGTAAACTCGACCAACTTGCAATTGATTTAATGATGGCACTGATATGTTCACAAATATTTAGCATGGGATTTCACATGATCAATTTATCTGTTCATCGGTAGTCAATATGCAAAGGGTTAAACATCCAAAATGAGACTGTACATATGGTTTGGGACATATTCAAAATTGTATCAATATGTTTTGGGAAAAGTAATTAGAATGGATGGAAGAACCCACCAGTATACAAAGAAGTACCTCAAAATGTATTCGTAATTTTGTATACATTTTGAAGCTAGCTAGTATACCACCTAGAAAGACATAAAATCGAAAACACAAATGGTTCGGTAAATCATGGGTGGTCAGTTAGCTACAAGCTTGATGGCTTATTATCAGAGCTTTTCTAAGAACTGATAGGTATGATATATGGTTGTCTAAACTATAAGATCAAAGAAACTTGCGGTAAATAGATTAGCTGTACTATATTCTTTTGTATTTGCTTTTTATTCTGAAATGGATAGTCTTGCTGTTACTCTCCATACATCAAGATCCCTATCTCCAATTGCGAGTTCGTCAATCCGCAAACATTTATGACAATTAGTAAAACACGGTGGGTAGTCGAATTAGACCTGAAACCCTCAGGACAATTCAATTAAATATATATATATATATTTAAAAGCGCCATTTTAATGGCGTTTCGTTGGCAGGATACATCCTGGCCCCTATACACGAGAAACTGGACAAAATTGTATTTACAAGCAATATTCGACCCACTCGAAAACAGAAAAGAAACACAACAAAAAGAAAACAAAACAAAAAACAACCAATGTCTTAAAGCCATGTGATAACTTAATGCAGGTCAAAAGTACTGCAGAATGCCCCGTGGAGCATTCTGCAGTACTTTGACCTGCATTAAGCGATTATCAGTTTCAAAAATATATTTTGGTATTATTTTAAGTGATCGCTTATGACAGGTTTTACTGTTCTTGGTCATATCATCCACAGAGTAACGATGTTCAAGCAAAAGAAAAATCGCCACCGCCCATGTAGAGTTATAGGAAAACATGACAAAAAGCTGTTATTTTCTTATTGTAGACAGTGTAAACCTGCTTTTGATGTGAATGTATTAACGGCCCAGCAATGCAAAACATAATATCTTACAAGTTAACATTACAACACCATGCTTTCATGTCGACTGTATCGTTGTGTATGTTACCTACTGGAGATTAAATCTGTAAAAAAACATGAAGGAACTGTATACTGTCTGGCTTGTTTAAGCCGTTACTTACAAGATATGGAGATTGATACTGTACATGTAAGACTCTGGCTCAAATTTCCACCGACACGCGTCGACAGGAGATTCAGTAAACGAGCAAATGGCATTACAAATACAGCATGTGTATCATATGCATCTTTCAAATGATTCGAAGCTATCAGTTTCAGATAACCCACTTCTAAAATGCCAACAACATATATTTGGATGATAAATGCTTAATATTTTATTATTTATGAGCAGTTGATATTGCATGCAAAAATGTTATATAACCTCGGGCCTGGTTTAATATGTAATAAGCATCACCGAAGTTGTCAGAGTTTAATTTTGCAGGAAAAGAATCACCATGCTTTTAGAAAGAGTCATATTTTATTATTCCTCATGACAGTAAGTAAAGAACCCCCACATACTGGAGTCAATATTCGCGACCTCCCTCTTGAACTGCTTTCATAAAATGTGTTTCATTAAACAGGATCATATTGGCTATTCCACCATAACATGATATTGTACGACGTGTGCACTGTATTCATTCAGTATGTCCATCCGCTTATCCGTCTGTGATCAGATTCATAGCAACATATGTAAAGGGCATTTTGGGTCTAGGGGGGGGGGCATCTAAAAACAAACTGAAAGACACCACTTTCATCTTTCCAATGACAAACGTCACAATTTTAGGTGTATTTCGTACGCATGCGCAGAAGGAATGTGGTAAGGTTTTGGAAATAAAGGGCACGCATATCCTTAACATTTAGCACTTTTACTGTTTTAAAACTAGCAATGCATTTACTTAAAGTTTGGCCTAAACGGCACCCAGTATAAAGACGTCAAATGAGGGGTGGGAGTAGAAAGTGCACGTTTTCACGGTATTGTAAATGGTGAATCGCTTTGAAACGTATTTTTTTTTGCCAGCTATGCATATTTTACTGCCAAACTACACCAATTTTAAAAACATAAGGGCAATTTTAAAATTTGGTGTTTGTAATCATATCAACTAGGGAAAATATACGCCTTATCGCTAGAGCTCCTTTGCTAGCATTTTTATATTGCATGGTTTTCCTTAATTTTAAGGCTGTTTGTCAAACATATAATATAAGCCTTCCTTGAATTAAATTTTGTGTAAAATTTTAAAATCGAAAACTGTCTTTTTTTCAAGTACAATAGAACAGTGATTATGTTTAATCCTGATAACACATCGGACAGTTCTTTGGTTCAACACCGTTCAAGCGTCGTCAGTTGATTATCGTTTTTAAATGTGCATTTTATACAAGTTACGTTTGGGGCATCGTCATTTTTCTATATTTTAGATGTTGATTTTCCTATTAATGTTTGCAAAAAATGTTTCTAATTACAAACTCAAATGTGGGTTAAAATTGCAAGAGAAAATAAAGACATCACTCCATACAAAACATGATTCAAAAATGCTGAAAACGGTTTGTTTTTACATAGTTGACAAGTTTTGCATAACTAACTGTTCATAAACTCGATTTTACCGTTACTGGGGCGCTACACTAGAAAACGCGCCTCCAAACAAATTCGGACAACGATTTCCAAGATCTGCATGATGGCCCACGCATGTCTGATAAGCGGTCTAAGTTGACCATCTATATTAATCGGCATATTAAGCGAACATATGGGCACAAAACTGAAAGTTATTACACCGATCATGCGTGATTAGTTCTTTGTATATCACACCAGGTCGTAGATTTATTTTCTGGAGGTACAGTTGATTTGTAGAAACAGTAAGTTGGCAAAACTTAATTATATTTGGTATGTAAGCCACAGCAGTTTGATGGAGACTTCATAACAGTAGTCTGTACTTCACTAATTAAAATCACATGTTCAATCTGGTCGTCTTGACTTCCTCCCGCGGCACATGTTCGTAGATTCCCATAAATATATATAGAGAGAATAGTAATTTTTCGCCACCCTGGAGTAAAGCTCCTGTGAAATTATCAGAACAGAACAGAGCATATCTTTTTGATATAAAACCCAAACCACTCTTAGGTAGCATAAGAGCATAAGGTAAGAAATAAAGCATATACATGATATACATAAAATATACTGAGGGAAAAAAGTTTAGCAATTATTTACAATGGGTTTTCCCATAGGTGATCTTTGAAGCACTAGATCTTTTTAATTGGCAGGTTCGCAAACATGTCAGTAGTTTGAAAATGACCTACTGGCTACTCGCAAGTGGTCAAAAGAAACAAAATCCGACTTCAAAGTGAGGATTGGATCTGCTAAGCATTTAAATTTCAAACGTTATTCAATTGAAAGGGAGATAATTTGGAAAAATATGATTTTCAACTAAAAACTGTACGAAAAGGGTGAACATAATATTCAGTTTTAAACCGTTTTTCAATTTCTTGCTTTTGGATCTAAACATTGGACAGAAAAATGAAACTTTTAATCCATTATTATTCGCACCATTGTCAGATAAGCTGTTTTAGCTAGGGGGCATAAAATCAGACTTTACATTATGTGAAATGTCAACCTGTTAATGTCATCGTACTCGTGAACGTTTGTCAACATATATTTTTGACACTATGAAATTAAAAGTTCTATTTTTCTAAACTGTGAATCCTCAAAGTATATTGCTAAACTTTTTTCCCTCAGTATACATGGGTACAAAGAGCATGCTATAGGTGAAAATTGAAATGCAAGCAAAATCAATCCCGAAAGAGCCCCCCCCCCCTAAAATTTACAATAGACAACATTCAAAGGTTGTTGTTTCATTAAGAAACAAAATAAGGTTCACTTATCATGTGAATTGTTCATTATCAGGCAATTCCCGTGAAGTATTTAGCCCTGAGAATGAAAGATGACATAGTAAGATGTATGTTATCATCATAATTGACTCTTTAAGGGTTACATGTAGGTTGCACGTGGAAATTTGTTCAATATAATTTCTACAAAACTTGATAGCTTTACAAGCTTCCTGGTATGTACTAAAGAAAATAGTTCTTTGAATTTCCTATGATTTGGGCTTTGAAAATATATGAACTTAAAAATTTCTTTCTGTCAGATATAAAGTGATCACAAACAAAAAAAGATAATGAAATTGGATGTCGTGACGTCATAATTTGACCAATATGCTCAGAAGGTCCACACCAATGTATTTTTTGCTATATAATGTGCATCCAGCGACCGGTTTCAAGAGGAAGCCAATGACTACTTAATCTGAACTTTAACAATGAAGAACAGTGTTTCAAGAGGAAGCCAATGACTACTTAATCTGAACTTTAACAATGAAGAACAGTGTTTCCTATTTAATTTGATTAGGTGACTTTCAACAGAAGTTCTTCTAGCGATAAGGCGTACATTTTCCCTAATTGACATGATTTCAAACACCAAATTTTCAAATTGCCCTGATGTTTTTAAAGTTGGTGCTTTTCTTCCTAAACTCCATGCTCATTGAGAAACTTATTTAACCTTAGATTTAATACCGCATTCAACAGGTTTCCGAAACAACTCAGGATTGTTATAGGACGGCTATTTTCTGGTTGTTGGGGTCACCTTTCTTTTTGTAAATTGGTTTGATTATGCCTTCAAGCCATGACTCAGACAGGGTTTCGGTTTTGAATATCAAATTGAAAAAGAAGTGTATGGTGGTAGCATAATAAGAAAGGTACCCTTTATATATTCATTGATTATCTCATCATCTGGACATGTTTTGTTATTTGTAACAGCTTGATACACTATCTGTTATTGACGATTTTAAAAAGTCATTATCATCATCGATAGATATATCTATATTGGGGTCATCATTACGGTCTTTCATGTATGAAGATTTTCCATTTTCGATATTCTTCTTCATTGCTCCCGGGCAAATTGACTTCGAACTTGGTGTGGACCTTCTGAGCATATAGATCAAATTATGACGTCACGAAAACCAATATGGCCACGGCAGCGGTCAACTTTCGTGGAAATTGCCTTCAAACTTGATGTGGACCTTCTGAGCATATTGATCAAAGTATGACGTCACGACATCCAATATGGCCACGACGGCGTCAACTTCTGGGCAAACTGACTTCAAACTTGGTGTGGACCTTCTGAGCATATTGATCAAAATATGACCTCTTGACATCCAATATGGCCACTACGGCGGCCATCTTGTAAATATTTGTCGATTTCCCCCCTCACGCCACTTCATAGTTGGTACCTTCAGCACATAAATTAACTTTAATATGCAAATAACACAGGGGTGGGAGCTGGATACATATGGGTGGCTGGACATAGTCTTGTTGATTTATCAGCAGTGATTATGAACATACATAATACATATATGTATGGCTTGGAACTTGAGCACAAGTGAAATAAAAAGAAAATATCGTGAACAAATGTTTTTGTTTCAAATATGCCTTTTTTATATTTAACATTATGTTTTGCCTTAGTTAAGCTGAAGAAAAATACAGTTTATTGAGAGGAAAGCAAAATGTAGTCATATATGTAGTCAAAACATATCAAAATGAATAAAAATTCACATCTCATCAGACTCAAAAAGTAAGTGAGTATGATCAGGAAATACCACAATCACACACTGCAGAATAACCGTGAGAAAAAGCCACAAAACATTTATATATAGTGCCAATACATCTTTATGTCAATAATAGCGAAGCAACCAGCTTTCTCTTCCTCTTCAAGATGATTGTAAAACTAGAATCGACACAAAGTAACGCATAACAAAACCAAGACAAACACAGATTTCCCACAAACCATGGGAAGTACATTAAACAATATATATAAAATAGTAAGTGAGTATGATCAGGAAATACCACAATCACAAACTGCAGACAAACCCACGGTACAGCTAGGAAGAGCCACACAACAATCACGAGACACCAGGAAGACAAACTAAGCAAAGCAACCAGCTCTCTCTTCTCCATCAAGATGATTGCAAATAAAGTAACGTACAACAAAACATGGAACAATTACAGACTCCACCAATGGGAGTAACAATAAACAACAAGTCAACAACAACAACAACAGAACCACCACCTTTAACGGACATCAGCCTAACCCACCGGGAGAGGGGGGTTTAAATGCATTTTACCTGGTACCAAATCTTCGCCCTAGATTCTGCTGTTGTTGAAGTACAAGTCTTACATCTTCGGAAAAAGATGCTGCTACAGACTGAATTGGTGGATGTGTGTGATTTGTTCAAAAGAAAACTTAAACTGTACTTCTTTAACAGGTACATGTACTTTACTTCTCTAAACGGAGATTAAAGGAACAATGACCGTTCAGTGCTTAGGTTGAGACGTTTTGTTTTGTTTCTAACAAGCCCTCCCGAAAAGTCAATAGGAAGTTAATGAAAAGCTAGCGTTGCCTGTCACATTAACGAGCAGGGATGTTCAATTAGCACCAACATGGATTAACCCGAGAATTATCTTCGGCTTGAAAGTTTTAGATCGTCTAATCATGATAGTAGCTACCGTGATAAATTGCTTCATTTGCCGCTGTCGAAAATCTCATTATTCATTGCTGCTTCCAACGACGGCTGTTTACTTTCTCACTCTCTCATATATTCTAGTATTTATCCCGACAAGCGGGCCAACAATCGGCCCACCAGCGAAACGCCATTTAATTTTTTATGGTGGGCCGATAGTGGCCCGAGATTGTTTGTTTGCCGAGTGAGAGTCTGTAGTGGTTTTGGTTTTGATTTGACATTTTATACACTTAAATACATGTTTAAGATTGGAGTTAGAGGTGATCCTTTGCAATGATAGAAAATCTGTATGGTTTTATCCACCTAGCGGTACAAAACCAACTTGTGGTACAAATACAATTATACTTTTTTAGGCATCTTCTGGTGTGAAAAAGCACACATGCGCGAGTATAACCTATTTAATTACGAGGGATGTTCCAAAAATTCTGAACTGTAGCTCATATCTTTGTCCAGAAGCCAGAGAAACTTTTTAGAGATATCATACTATGTACCATTTAAACGAACTATCTTTTAGCTTGAAAATAATGCTAATATGTTTTGTTCAATGGTTGCGGCATATAATATATCGCCTACTTCTTACCACTGGCCTATTTTCATAGTATATAGTTATAATCATCATTTTTGAATCTGAATCTCTCATGCCATGTATTTTATAACCACAGAATTAAACTGCATTGAACCTATATTGTTGGTTGCTTATAATGTCCATTTAAATTTTTGAACGGTGACAGGTTGTGCCGATTCAATTTTTTTGAGAGCACAATGCACAATTCTTATGACGGTATTAAAATTGATAACTACGTCATTTTGAATACATTGCGGGATTTTCATTTCTGAGAAAATTTTAATTGTTTTTTTTCAGTTGGACGCAAAACATGTCAAACGTAATATCGTCAAAATATTTAAGATCAGTTTAATTTTTATTACAAAATATACTTAAGGCCAAAAGTAACTTTACACTGTTATTATATATACATTTCTGGGTATTGGTGAGTGGTATATTAAATGTGTTTAATTCATATTAAAGTTCAATCAATTATTCATATGACCTTTTAAATTTCATGTTGTTGCTGTCATAAATGCAACCTCAATTCCCAAATGAAAGAAGCAAGGGGGCAAAATAAACTTTTCCAAAACGCATCACTTTTGATGTGTTACTGTAGCTTTGCAATTGGACAATTTTTAATTTTAAAGAACCAGTCTGAAAGAGAGGCTATTGAATTGTTGTTTAAAGTTCAAATCAGCCTGGATCACCCTTCGAGTAACACAAATTAGAGTTGTGTTTTACGTACATACCCCTTTTTGTGAACGTTACAATGCTTTCAATTGAATTTCCCATAAGAAATTGTTTGCCGTTTTTCTTCCAAACCGACGGGAATTTTTATCAGATTATCTCGTCACATACTCAGGGCAGAAGTCCCAACAAATCGCTGGTAAAAAAATCCTTATGCCATCTGAGATAAAGCTTTTAGCAGGGACTAAAATTTACTATTGTTTAATTCAAAGGGAGATAATTTCAAAGTGAACCAACTTTAAAATGCTGCCAAAAACAAACTATACGTCAGAGACAAAATGTCTTACAGTATTTTTAATGTGCAATCGATGGCCCTTAAAATAGCTTTTTCAAATCCTAGGTTTACTTTGGATTTTGTTAGGAAATGCTGAATTTGTGCTTTTAATGAAAGCACATATAACTTGAAAGAAGATTAATTTACCTAAGTTATTTTCGTGAAATAGGACAGGGCGGGAACCAGAAACTCATTGCAATATTTAATTTGGTTAAACTCAAAAGCAGTAAAGATATATTCAATGGTTCAAAGTGTAAAGTTACTTTTGGCTTTAAGTATATCTTAATTTTAATTGGAATATTGCAAAAAGTTTATTTTTTTTCCAATTAAAAATGATTTTAAGTTTTAAAAAATCAAACTTGTAATTGATTACAGACGGATACTTTGTGTTCAATTTAAACCCATATTGTCATCGTTCTACGATATAGTGCACATTTAGACCAGGTTTTTACATATATATACACATGCATACTTTGCGTACCTTCGATTATTGACCTACTTTGTGGACTCGTTATACATTTCTTATGTGGGTTATTACTAGTCTCCGACGATAAAGCCTGATTCATAACTGCTTTAGACAAAAGTCAGCCTATCTAGCAGTTGCCTTAAAAAGATTTTACTTTTAATAAAGTCGTTGTTACGACAGAATGGGCCGGTAGAAACTTTCAAGTGGCAGATTTTATCTCGAATTCGTTTATAGCTGGCAGTTGCATAGCAGAACTTTCGAGGGTCTGGGCAACTCAGAGATCTTATAGAAAGTACGCCATATTTACAGGGCATATTGGCTGATAAATGAACTTTGAGCAGCCATGAAAGTAAATAGGTGAGACTGATCTCGGTCTCTAATGTGCGTGATCTGCTTGTGAAGTCAGTGCCTCGAGGGTATGTCTGTTTCGAGGTTGACTTATCATGCTTATAGTACATAACAACGGCTATGACTGTATAGCGAAATAACATATTTTCATTTGGTAAAATCTTCAGGCATGTGACGTTGCTGGTTAAGGGGTGTTTAGACGGCATGATTTTGTCAGCCTGACTTAGTCATACATTACAAATCAGCTCGTGTAAACACTGCTATTACAGAGTCGTATATGATTTTAGAGTCAGGACGACATGTCATGGGGGATAGAACTGGTTCTATTTGCCATTACAAAATCATGGCGAATTAGCCAATCAGCTTTGAGGTCACTGGGGTTAATTGCTTTTGGAGCAAGATAAAAGAGATAACCCTAAAGATGCCAGTAGTTTGTCCTGAAAATGCTGTCTACTTATTAACCTGCTGCATATATTTAAGTGTACTTCAGGGGAGATCTTATCATGGAAGTAAACACTATAAACCCTGACCAGACTGCTTCCAGGGGACAGTCTGATCTGGGTCGATATTGTTCGTCACAAAGACTACCTAAGAACATAAGCAGATAAAATAGCAGATGACAAAAGTCGTGACTCGCGGGAATTAGTTTAAACACATGTTCTTAGCTATAGCAATGCAATGATGCAGAGCATGATGAGATAGCTCAAGGTGCCCAGCCAGTTTTCTTCACTGTTGAAAGAAATCACACATGACATTGTAATGCCGTCTAAACAGAAAAATCATACATGACAAAATCATGTATGATTTTGTCAGGACGACTAAATCATGCCGTCTAAACGCCCCTTTACAGAGATATTACGTCTGTTTCAGAACTTTCGGAACACCCGTATTTTAATAATAATGAATTGCAAAGTTTTAAATAGAGGATCTTACATGATTGCTCATGTTTTATTGAATTTGTTAACAAGTTGAAGAGTTCGCAACGAGTTTGATAAATTAAATAAAACATAAGCATGGATGTTAGATTCTAATTATCATATGACTTTAAGATTACGTTGGAATCGCATTTCTGCTGTAAAAACTTTATATTTTTGCCATTGTGTACGTAAAATTGTTATGGTTTTGAAAATCTGTAAACCACAAGTGGTTTATCGATTTTATTGCATGGCGTTATTTCACTCCCAGAAGCGACGTCATATGATAATGCTAATTTCGTTTCAAGAACAAAAATATGTCTACTTTCGAACAGTGCGACTATCCTTCTGATTGGGACTAGCACTTTTTTGGAAGATGAAGATGAACTTATGGTTATGTGACTTGGTTTTCATTTAGTTTTATCTTCGGCATCACCACATTCTGAAGGCCTGATTAAATTTATTTATTGTATATCATGCAGAGTGGCCATGGCGATCTTCAATTTTTATTAGATTGCACTGACCTTTTACACGAAAACTGGCATTTACTGCTACAAGTTAGTTGGTGGAAAAATTCGCTGTGTGCACTCACATCGTTTGTATCAAAGCAGAGTATTTCCCAAAATTGTGGCCCTATATAGATTTCTCTGGAACACAGTTGTTCCAAGACACAAAGTTGAAACTTGGCCTTCAAACTCAGACACTATTACAATTCCCCTAATCACACATAATTCTTCATTTTCTTCATGAGTTTCGAACAACTTACCAATTTACACGAAATGCACATAATCTCCTAAATATCAAATGTAGTTAACCCATATACGCCTGGCGTCCTTTTTGTGGGACATAGGGAAACAATGCATACTCAGATCAGACGCCGCAGAACGCGGCGTCTGATCAGAGTCTCCACTGTTTGCTTAAGATTTGAATAAAAATGAAAAATACCATCCAACAACCCTTAAAACAGAAATGGACTGGTCCAATTAATAAGAATGGGAAATTCCATTCGGTATAAATAGGTTAAAATATGGACCAGCTCATGAGATTTCGGGCACGTTTCGCATAAGCGAACGGCGAAGGTTCAGGTGAGTCTGCGCATATCCATATTGTGGTTCAGCCTGACAGGGTTACTTCTTTGACTTAAATGTCTTACATGCTGATCTCCATCCATAGGAATTTACCTACTAAATATGAACATTTTTCATTACGTGAAATGAGAAAGCAACTATATTTCATTGCATTATTATACGCTGATGACAGCTATATTATACAAACTAATGCATTTTGTGGATAAAACAGACGCCATTCGATTGAGAAACTACACTTGGTGCTTCACACGTGAAATTGAGCCAGCACACGAAAATTTGGTACTTATAGCATATGCGCAAATGTAGCTAATAAACGCCTATGTTAACGCAGCCAGCAGAGCTAGAGGTCTAAATTTTGGTCTGAGCCTTCATCTTCATGCAGACATTTTGTATGCGAGCAGCGAAGACTCTGGCGTGTCTGCGCATATGCGCAGACTCGCCTGAATCTTCTTTGCTTGGCGATGCGATAAGTACCGGACTCTCGCGTACTGGCCCATTACATGCACGTTTATACTCATCTAACATATGGATTATTACCCCCAACTCTCGCATACTCGCCCGTTACATGCACGTGTTTGCTCATCTAACAAATTGAAACTACCGAACTCTCGCATACTGGCCCATTACGTGTACGTATATACTCATCTGACAAATTGAAACTACCGAACTCTCGCATACTGGCCCATTACGTGTACGTATATACTCATCTGACAAATTGAAACTACCGAACTCTCGCATACTGGCCCATTACATGTACGTGTACAGTCATCTGACAAATTGAAACTAGTTCTTTGTTTTAAATAACAACCAACTGAAATTGTAGATATAATGCTCTGTTGCATAAAACTGACAGTATAATCATCTCTATAAGCTCAGTCCTCAAGCTTATAAATATCTTATAAATATGTGTTTATGCTCAACTCAACTGAGCAGGAAATTGCAATTGCTTATGAAAACAAATATACTGAAAAGTCAAGATTTATTTTTTGCATTTTTTAAATTATGTATTTATCCTGCAAATAAATATCCAATTGCGATCAGTCGTTGACATTTAAATACTTATGAACATGATAAACTCCATGCTTAGTTTAGTTGAATTGGGCATGACTAACGGACTCTCAATAATAATTTGTCTATATAAACCGATAAGTAATCTCTAAGTGAAGTAAGTAAGGAGGCAAAGATCAGGAATCGATACACCCGACCCAGGACACCACACGCGAAAGTGACAAAACAAAATAAAACACCACACACAAGAGAGCCCAGAGGTTAGCCCTTCCCCAGCAGGTGACCACAAGGCTGCAATGAACAGACAAGAAAGCATGACAAACACGAAACAAACATAACAAAAAAGTTCCACAAAAGAAGCACCGCCTAGGAATGGTCAGTAAAAATATTTTTATCGAGGGCTTTAACTCGTTTCACGGCGCCAACCTCACTCTTAATTCTTATCTGGACCAGGACACATTTGGGAAAGTGACAAAAACACAGTACACACGACAGCCAAGAGGTCGGCCCTTTCCTATAAACTGGAATCAGTCCAAACAATAAAGCTGAGCCCCCATACATTGTATCTGAAAACTCGTACAAAAGAAAATAGATATCAGCACGTTCTCAGCTATCAGAGTGTTTGAAGAGTCTGAAAGGGTATTTGGGGAGAAGTTACACGTTTTCAAGACCAATTATCGCTCAATGCAAGTCATAAGTATTGCAGAATGCTCCAAAGGGAGCATTCTGCAATACTTTCGACCTTCATTAAGCTACCGTTGGTCACTAAGATCTTTGTTTTGTCTATTTTTGAGTAGCCGTTTTACACGGGTTTTACTGTAATATCATCCTGATGTTTCATTCTCTTTCTGCATACCCTGGGAAACAGTAAATACCCAGCTGAAATGCCGTATTATGCGGTATTTCAGCTGGATGTGCACTGTTTGCTTAGACAAAATAAATCTGCATGGACAGAAATACATGAACACCATAACTCAGAAACTTCGATCTGTTGCCCCTCAAAAGTATACAATGGATACTCCCATTCTTATGGTATCAACCTGTTTGGGAAAATCCATCAGTATTAAAAGGGTTAAACCAACCATATTAAACTGTATAGAAAGCACAGCGATATTTTACAACTTGTGTCTAAGATTACTTAAGCATTAGCTCCAGAATATTCTTC
Source organism: Loripinus fragilis (assembly GCA_964019695.1). Lineage (NCBI taxonomy): Eukaryota > Metazoa > Mollusca > Bivalvia > Lucinida > Lucinidae > Loripinus > Loripinus fragilis. Next base: position 73,337,407 of record OZ026517.1, read on the forward strand.
TTCCTTTTTTTTTTTGGGGGGGGGAGGGGGGTGGGGGGAAGAGAGGGGGGGGTTTACGTATGTGATGTTGATGTTATATAGTAACGTGGCACTTTTTAGACATGTAGAGGGATAATATATCTCATTCGGTTGCTTAGATAAATCATATCAATTTTCAACCAATATCACTTTTTTGTATTCCGAAATGATCTGTCTTATTGTATTATAATACAAAAGTGAAATAAAAGTTTAAACTAACCAATATCAGCCACGGGCAGATATAGGTGTCACGTATTGATATAGAGTATGATTTGGGAATTACCAAATAATAATCTCTATTTGCAATATATGCAGGTTTATCTTTGTTCTAAGGAGCCAGTATTTACTCTTGGTAAATCAACTAGGAAACAAATGCTCATTGCTTTCAATTTAACAAACGAAATATTCCATATCCGGCAACGTGTTTGATATTATGATAGTCTCTCTCAATTATATGGAGATATTTTACATAATGAAGCCATTAGTTTCCGTTATACTAAATGCATAAACCACACAGCGAATTTGTAAAGTATTTTCTGTTGCATACCTTCACTTCTGAATCCATGTTAACTCACATAGTTTGCATTATTTCTCGAATAAACATTTAAACTTGCATAATCTTATTTTCTCTCTGACAACAGCCATGTTCTGTTTTGTTAATGACGCTGGATAATTCATTAGATTTTGGAGGCTTGTACAGGGGTTTGGGGGATACAGGACACTTGCCATTTCATTGCAAGGGATATGGGATACTATCCATTTTACTTCAATGGACATGGGGTATTGTATTCAGTATTTGTGTTGACTTTCATGGGATACATGTATTAATGGGATATTTGTCAGTTTACTTAAAAGGGATATGAGATACTTACCTGCTAACCTCGTGGATATGGGATATTTTTATCCCCTTATGCAAGCCTCATTCTGTAACATTTGATAAGGCTTAATCCACTTATGCCTTGTGGAATGTTCTACTATTATCAATTGGACGAATCCATTTCAAATTGAAGAGCTGTTTAGTAGGAATTTACAATTCCATCCAGATTTGCCCGTATCATTTGGACGAATCCATTTCTTATGTAATGGATGTTGGGTAGTACTTTACAATTTCATTAAGATTTTAAAAATACCTTCAGTAAGCAAAAAGTGCAGAACCTGATTAGACACCGCGTTCTGCGGCGTCTGATCTAGTTCTGCACTGTTTGCCTATGTTCCATAAAATGGATGTTGAACTTAGATGGCATAATGTATATTTCAGGATTGTCAATCAATATTCAATTGTGACATTTGAGTAAAATATTAGCAAAGTTTGAGTAAAATCCTGACAATGCAGTGATGATACTGAAAATTATAAATGTATGTTTGCATTTTTATCGTCAATTTATTTCAAACAGAATTTGTTTCCATTAAAGGCAATTACTTATGTGAAATGTTTCGATAAAACCAAATGATGATGCCAACAACGGATCACAGAATTGAAGAATCGATGCCATTTTGGTCAAATATTGACATAATTATTTCTGTATCCCTTTCAAATGTACTGTATTGTATATGTGATGTATCTGTTGCATCTCGATGTAATTTATATTTGAATGAAATATTGTTTACACTAAATATTGACAGTTTGAGACTGAAGATTCTTCTGATCTATATAAGACAGATACATGCAATCTGGAAGACAAACTTAGCAACTAACAAAATTATTCACCTCTTATAAATGAATAGCAATGTGGTTAACAAAAGGCTTACACTAAGCCACACTCTAAATATTATAATTTAATGGGACTTAGCTGCGTACTTGCACTAAACCATTAAATTCAACAACATTTTAAAAAAAATAACTCGCACGGTATTCAGCGTTTTTTAATGAACTTTCATTATGTGTTCATTCAGGTTAAAGTATTAGATAGAAACTTTGTACTCGCATTTTAAGATTTTCTCTCTCTCGTGTATCTCATATTTACCAAAATGTGACTTAGTCACGGTGTTGCTCTACATTTTCTTGTGTTTCAGTATTCAGTGCTTCCGTTTCGTTTCTTAAACAAAAATTACTTCTTTTTCTGACATAATAAATCTATACTTTATATAAAATTTTACTGAGAAATTATATACATAATGGTCGTATTTTTCGATCGATGTACATGTTGCATTAGCGACATAAAAATCAATTGCATTGAGTAAATTGTTAGTAAAAGAATAACAATTAATGGTATGATAATAGTCTGCCGCCCATGGCTCGATGGCATTTTTGTTAATGCTCGGCATCCATGCTAGATACTGTTCCTTGGAATATAAGCTGGTTTCTAAAGTAATCACTATTTGTACACCTATTATATACGTTTTCCTAAGTATTAGCTGCAAGTTGCAGTGGTATCAACCCATAAAGCGCCACATAGAACAACTTCAAATTATGTCACGTTGAGAAAATGCTTGATATCTTCTATAATAAGTTACCAAAGATCAATCAAGAAACATATATCACAACTGCGTCGACTGCTGCAGACATGAATAACATTTTAATGGTTAATTTTATAAAATACACTCAGAATTCATTCTTTCCGCGCGTTTTTGTCACTTTCCCATATGGTGTCTCGGGTCAGGTGTGGTACTTGAATGTATCGATTCCTGATCTTGGATTCTTCTTCATTTTTCTTCACATACTTCATCTACATGACATGGCACTCGCCTTCGCTTACCTGTATCTTTGTTTTGCACATGCATACAATCTAAGTTTTATCTCTATGACATCAATCATTTTTCAATGTGAAATGAATTATTTCAGTTTTTATTTTATTTAAACAAGGGGGTGATTATAGATTGACGAATTGCTGCCATATGTCTCGAGAAAACATTTCCCCTGTTATTTACTGCCTGCACTCGACAACAAGACCAATTTAGACCCGCTTTCAGACTCGTTTGTCAACGCGTGAAACTGCGGGATGCAGCGAGATTTGCGATAAAGTTCCGAAAATTAATCATCGGGTTGAGGTGATGCTTCTACCATTCTTGCTGCCAATATTAAACGCAAGTGGCAAATAAAATCGGGACGGTCTCGATATATAGTTGAACTGGGCTTTTACTAATTGATGGCAAAAGAAAAAATATGAAATATTCGATCCAGATTATTTCTCTTACCAATTTAAGATGATGATCAAAGTTTGTTTAGTACACAAAATGTAGCTATCGATAGTAGAGGCCTTGATCAGATGCAGCATTATCAACTGAATAAGCACAGATATACTCTCTGTCCATTTTCCAGAAAAGTCAGACATAAATAAATTTAAGGACGACCACGTATACATGCCCATGTATTATCTGTCGCCAAGGGGAGCGCAGTGGCTCAGGGGTAGAGTGCAAGACTCGACACCGAAACGCCGCGGGTTCGAGCCTCACCGGCGTCACTGCGGTGTGTCCTTGAGCAAGAACATTAATCCTAGCTTAGTACTGGTTCAACCCAGGAAGATCCGTCCCTTTATAACTGAAAGATTTTTGATGGGACGTAAAGAATCAAATCAAACAAACAAAATCTGTCATATGGTTCCACGTACATTGCCTAGTACTCATTTAGGAATCAAGCGTTACTGTTCAGTCAACATCCAATAAATCGTTCCGTCTGGTAATATTCCATCTTACATGTATATTGAACGTTTTGCCTGCAAGTGTCACCTATTGGTAACTTCTGCAAACGTCGGTCCTGATATGAGTCCAAACTGTTTAACACACTGATGGCATTCCGGTAAATTTATTTCAGCCTATGAAATAACATGCAAAAATACCCATATACACGTATCTGTCGATGGGTTGCCTCGAGGAGGAGGCGTGGTGCGCTAAAAGCGTTTCTGCTTTGCTCATTGCATGACTCCTTTGGATAGTAGTATGCTCATTTTAGAAATCAAGTGTCGTTGTCCACTCAACATCCAACTTACTGTTTCCGTCTACTACTACGGTAAGTCAGGTAATTTCGGACATCAGGTGAATTCGGACAGCGACCTTGTTTGTTTCATACTTCAATGTTTGGAATAAAAAAATAAATAACTAAGTCAACAGTGAAAATCCTGATTGAGATCTGGATTTCTACTGTTTGCAAATCTATGTCCGAATTTACTTGATGTCTGAAGTTACCTGACTTTACTCTATCTTATCTGTACTTCGCTACACTATTTACAGTGCAGCTCAAGGGCCATTAGTCTTTGTTTATGTAGTATATCGAGTGCATCTTATAAATTACACACAACTGCTTCCTAGCTACTCCATATTTATCATGCTTTATCGCTCTATTAGCACTATCTTGTTCAAATCTTACAAAAATCCGCGAAAAAGCAATAGATTATATACTGATTATTCCCAAGTGCAAACCTTACTCGCAATTGTTATTTTCCTTGATGACATCTGTATGTTTTTGACAAATATTGGCAAAGAGATCCGTAGACCGACACACGTGCCATACCAAAATGACGCACGCACGCAGCAACATCGCTTACCAAACAATACAAGGGCACATCACTTAGGTTGAATATCTAAAACCATACGTTTGGGAAAATCCGCGAAAAGCAATAGATTATAAACTGAATATTCCCAAGTTCAAACCTGTCTCGCAATTGTTATTTTCCTTGATGACAACTGTATGTTTTTGACAAATATTGGCACAGATCTCACAGACCGACACACGTGCCATACCAAAATAACGCACACAGCAACATTGCGGACCCAACACTACAAGAGCACATCACTAATAACCTAAAATCATACGTTTTTGCGTTTGGGCGGGTGAGAGAAAGGCGTACTTCGAATCGAACTAAAGTTCCTACTATAGTTCTTACGTAATAGATGTGCACGCATATTTACACCCGAACGACTAAAGTTAGAACTTTTTGTTGGTTGGCAAGTAAACAAAAATAATAGCCCTGTATGCTCCACTTCAATTCTTCGTCGTAGACAAAAATGATGTTTTTAACTGCACAGCGCTTTCTAATAATCAATTACGAATAAGTGGGACCCAAAATTATGATCAGCTAGGTTTATTTTACAAAAACATATCATTTTGAGGCTAATGACCGATCTTGAACCCATCGTGCTAGATCTTGAACCCATCGTGCTAGATAGGTCTAGCGTAGGGAACCAGCTAGGGAACCTATCTACTAAAGTAACGGTGCTCCGACCATCTATAGTAGGTTCGTAACGTCACCCTAGTAGCGACTATAGGTGTTCGAATCAAACTTTAGTTACTATAGTAGGGACTATAGTTCGATTCGAAGTGCGCCAAACACGTTACAATGATACAATGCCTTCCGTATTGATCAAGGACCACAACCACGTAGACAGGTAAGAGAATCATGTGTAATGAAGCAAGTCCTTAAATATTGAATAAGGTTCACATCCCCATAGACAGGTGAAAGAATCATGTGTAATGATGCAAGTTCTTCCATATAGATAAGAACCAATGACTATACATACGGATGAGAGAAGCATGTGTAAAGAAGCAAGTCTTTACATATTGAACAGAAACCATAACCCCATAGATTGACGAGAGAAACATATGTAATGATGCAAGTCCTTGCATATAGATCAGAGCCAATGACTCTATACATACGGATGAGAGAAGCATGTGTAATGAAGCAAGTCTTTACATATTGATCAGAAACCATAACCCCATAGATTGACGAGAGAAACATATGCAATGATACAAAACCTTACATATTGATCACAGACCACAGTCCCGACGAGAGAATTTTGGGACCAGAGCCGAAAATTACAATGCCTCCTTAAAGTTAAAGACGCCCTTAGTTATAAATGTATTGATATTTCAACATATTATTTTTTAAAAATGTTTTATAAATTGCCAGCATCGGTGCAGTACATATGGTCAAAGATGTCATTTAAATCTACATGTTACATGAAACTATTTTGATTTTAATACGTTTGAAACGTTATTTTTCGTATCCTAAAAATCAATACTTACCTAATGGTAGACCAAAATGAGCGAAAATCGACCGATAACTCCTCCCCATCAGTAAATTAGAAAATAATTGTATGAATGATATGACAAGATATTGAAGTTTCTTGGATCGCAGGAATTACTTTTTCAAAGAGCTGAAGAGGGGCAGTGGTGTTATAATTTGGCAAAGCTCCATTTTTAGAAGTGAAATTGCGAATTTCTGAAAATCATTTGCTGCAAAAGATATATGGCACCAGCAAAGAAAGACTGAAAAATGATAATTGAGTCTTATATAATCTCACTATGATTTTATTATGATGTCAAAACCGGAATTGTAATGCCTTGATTTGTGTGTGAAAATCAGTACTTTTATAAATTTAAACACGAATTTTTGCAATCTGACAGGTTAGGTTTTAAATTTTAGAGTTGTTATTTAACTTGTTTTTAAATTTGATGCTGCAATACTCAACCTGCATATATATCGTCGTGTCTACTTAAAAATACCGCCAAAATATTTTCGTTTTACCCCAAAATCCGACATTTTGACATTTAGGTATATTTTGGGAAATGCATGTATCGCTATTACTTGTATATCTGAGCATTGCCATATCAAGAAAATGACGTACATATAATAAACATTTCAAATTGCAACAGCATTTATTGTGTATAACGATATTATATCAAGTAATGACACAATAAAAACGAGGGCCAAATGACCCTGGATCTCTCACCAGAGTTTTGTTTTAAACGTCTTATCTATAGGCATCAGATCTATTGGAAACTGGCCACGCTCCTGGTGACCCACCAGGTGGATCATGTTTGGTCCCAGAGCCTTAATTTGAGCATATTTAAATGTTGGCCACCAGGTGATGCTACCTACAAAATATAAGGACTCTAGGCCTAGTGGTTTCAGACAAGATGATTGTTTTTATGTTTTCTCTATGTGAGTCAATGTAAAAAAAGTGAGTAGGACCAGAAAATGTCACACTCACACACTGCAGACCGACCCCGGTACCATGAGGAAGAGTCAAATAACAATAACAGCCACATATTACCTCTGTGACCTCCAGGATGAGGCCCCTTTGTTCTCAGAACCCACAATTTAAACAAACTTGTTAGAGTACCACTAGGTGATGCTACATATCAAATATAAAAACTTTATGCCTTTTGATATCTGACAAAAATATGTGTTAATATGTTCTCTATATAAAGGTATATATAAAACATGTGGCCCCAGGGTGGGGCCATGCCCCAGTACCATAATTTGAACAAGCTTAGTAGAAGTCTACTAGGTGATGCTACATGCCAAATATAGGCTCTAGGCCTTGTGGCTTCAGACAATACAATTTTATGTGTTCCATATATATAAGCCTATGTAAAACATATGACCCCAGGGTGGGGCCATTTTTAGCACAAGGGCCATAATTTGAACAAACTTAGTAGAGGCCTACTAGGTTATGCTACATAACAAATAACAATGCTCTACGCCTTGTGGTGTCAGACAAGAAGATTTATTTTTATTTTCCCAATAGATTCCTATATTGAACATGTGACACAAATTATTTTGACATTCACATATACCCACCAAATTTGAAGTTGGTTGCTGATTTCATACCAGGCAGGAAGTACACTGATGAGAATGTTCTCCCCGGAAGCTCTCTCAAAGCAGCATAAACACTGCCATAAGATGCACACGATCTTTGCAATAACTTAGACTCAATCATTACCATGCAGTGAATTGCCTGGACCGGATTGTCCGTGGTAGAAGATTTTGGAAGACCAGGCCCCGAAGTTATACGACTGATTTCATGCTCGACTAGATTGACCATGGCGTTCCAACTGCTTATAAAAACTAATATGCTTAAAAAGTAAATATTTTTATTGATTTAACACACTCAGATACTGTATTTATCCTTCATGCTCAGTTGAGTTGAGCATGAAAAAAGTCTATAACCGCGAGGCTAGACGGGCTGCAGTCTGAAACAGTGTTATGTTTTGAAGAAAATCTAAAATTGCAATCATAATGAAATTTCTTTTTTATCGACAAATTTCTAACTTGTTCTAGTCGTAGACATTGACAGAAAATGCTTTAAAGACTGGAGCCAGTCTACTTCGAGGCCAGAGCTTTGATCAACATCAGTGCTCTATCAGCAACCACCTTTTAACCCATATAAGCCTAAAACGTCCTTATTGTGGGACATAGGCAAATAGTGCAGATCTAGATCAGACGCCACAGAATGTGGCGTCTGATCAGGGTCTCCACTTTTTGCTTACTGAATGTACTGAATGTCCTATTAAATTTCGAATAAAAATTAGAAATACTACCAAGCGAGCCTTAAAGCGGATGTTGACTGGTCCAATTGATATGGGCGCAAAATTCCATTTGGCTTAAATGTGTTAAGGAGAATCCTCACCAACTTATCATCATGTATTCCCTTTTCATTATATGAAGATATATTTTGAAAACAGCCATGTTTCCATTTTTGTTCATTTTACAGATTATCACTACCCTGCATAAACACAGCAGAATGTATCAGAGTTGGTGGAAATAATGATACAAATGTGTAGTATAGGTGTATGACAAATAAGTAGCAATATAAGGATCAATCATTACCCAGCATACACCTAACGTGAATACAACGTCGCATCGACGTCGATGTCACATCGATGTTGATACTACGTTGTTTTGACGTCATGTGCCTGCTAGGTATTTTCTATGCAAAAACACAACGTCGAAACAACGTCGCATGAACGTCACAATACGTTACATGGACGTTCATACGACGTTTCTTAACGTTTTGTGTTCACTGGGGTTTTGATGACATTGGTATGCATGCAGTTATTTTAAAAGATAAAATGTAAACTCACATATTCAATTTATTTTCATTCGAAATATAGTGCTCTGTTATGTGGACATATTTATACAAACAAGTGAATAAAACAATAATAACATCCAGTTTCACTCTCGGTGAGATATATATACAACACATATACATGTATGATCTGATGATCTTCATTTCATGAAGTTCAATATAATATAACCAGCCTGACAATGATTATGAATCTTGATATATTTAAAATCCTTTCTTGGCCAATCAGATTTAACTAAAGAAAGCAAAAAACAGTGTATGGCCCTCGACGCGAGAAAACCAGTCTTCGGAGTTTGCGAACAACAGAAGCGCAGACCAGTTTGCGCATCCGCGCAATCTGATCAGCGTCTTTGTTATTCAACACCCTTGGCCACATGCAATGGGTAATAGAATTCTGATTACAATAAAAGTTTCTGAGATATGAGGCCATTGTCAGAACTTATTGGATGACCCACGTAATAGAAAGTGTTATATCTAAACTTGCTACAAGCGAAATTTCAACTTCCTAGCTATTATTTGTAGCTGAGAAGGATGGCTGGTCTGGGTAAGACCTTATCGGAAAGTTTCTTCGCGACGAAGCCCATTGTAAGACAGGCCATGAGTTGTTGGTACTTATCACATATGCTAAAACTACACTGACCCAAAATGAAAACTTTACACTTTATTTCTTTGAATAACTGTTTTGTTAGTATACATGTCGTTGTAAGATTTACGCATGCTTATCAAGACTTCGTCGCAGATAACGATTATGCAATTTTTATTCAAATCCCAGGTCTATTCAAGGGTCAACGCCTGAAAAACGTGATCCTTACGTTACACGGGCTGAGGAACAGGTGGTTCATTAACAGCTTTAAAACCGACAAGAAAACATTTGCAGCTGAGTACTGGTAATAAAAAATAATTTATTGTAACAAAACGCTTCCATTTAGTGACGGCACGTCTTTCCAAAGATCAAAGAAACCAAGTTATTGGCGTGCTCATGGCGGGGACTACGGTAAATGATACCGCGCATCATTTTGGCTGCTCTAGACAGACTATTCATTATCTTATGAACCAGTAAAACAAAACTGGGTATGTCAGAGTTCGTGCAAGACCTGGTCGCGCACGTGTGACGACGTTACGTCCTTATTGCGTTAACGCGTTAACTCACCCACGTAATCGTTTTAAAGGGCAACCATTATTGCTCATCTTTACGGGGTTCATGCACAAAAGATAATTAGACATTTCGTGCAAAATAACGGACCTGGCATTTTCCAGCATGGCAATGCAAGGCATCACACAACACGTAAATAACCACATAATTCCATGCTAAAAATAACGTCAACCTCTAGCTTTGCCTGCTTCATCCCGGGTCATGAACCCCATAGAACACGTATAGGATGAATTAGGTCGGAGGGTCAGGTCCAATCATCAAATGGATGCGTTACTTGACTCCAATATGCATCTCTGTTAGCATTGCATACGTATCCCTGACGTGCTCATACAACGTTACGTAAATTCAATGAGGCGACGTATTCTGCTTAGCATTCGTAAAAATGGAGGTCAAACTGGTTACTGATGATCTTTTTAACATCACTTAAAGCACGCAGTCAGTAATTTTTGTTTCCAAAATCTGTGTGACTGTTTTAATTGTTTTCAGAAATTTTCATTTTGACCCCTCTGAACTGAATTATTCATAAAAATTATGCAATTTATGATTTTCATCCATTTTCTTTTCAGAGACATCGATAAGGCATTGAAGATTCGATGACAGAAAAAAATTAACCCCCAAACTTAATTTATCATCAAAATATATACTTTTGAATACTATGTAAAGTTTTCATTTTGGGTCAGTGTAGTATGTGCAGTTATACCCACTAGTGTGCAAGCGTGTTTAAAGAAGGACTTTAAGCATGTGCGATAAATCCTTTTTTCAAGTGCGATGGCCAATATGGTCCACCATACATACACATGCATTTGGACGAGCTTTTTGAATATCTGTCTTTAACGGATTGTTTCTATCTTAACATATAGTCAGGTCCTGGTGATTAACCGTGATACGAATTCTCAGCAATGTTTCTAAGCAGAGGCTGATTATATTACCTGGACCCAGGTATTATCACCAAGTCCTGTAATATGTCCAATACTTTTCCTATGGAAATATCTTCGCAAACAGGTGATAAGCATATTTACCATGACGCGTGATTTGCAACAATGTGGCATTTTGACAGGTGTACACTCAGACGAGCCTATGCAGCCTACTTTTAGGCTTAGAAACTCCAAATGATGCTGAATCAGTAGCTTAACAGTAATATAATATTCAAGCGACTAGCAACGGCTCTGATTAGACTGCGCGTATGCGCAGGCTGATCTTAGGCTTTGCTGGTCGCTCATACCACATTGTTGGAAATCTCAAGTCGCGGCTCATTTCACAAACCAATGACGATACCAAGTCCATTGCTTTCTTCGCAAACGAAGGATACAACACCAATTTTATTGCTTTTCCCATGTTTAGCGCGAGACTATCATTGGTATTAGCACGAGACTTTCATTGGTACCTGTACTTAACATGGTTGAGTTTGGATCAGCCTTGCTCATTTTAAAGTTCTTTTGCTCACAAACGATAAAGTCATTTATTTCTCTACGAGGATAACATCAACGCACAGTGGCACAAACCTGTGTTAAAGGCACTATACTCGCTCAAATGTACAGTTTCGTCCTACACAAATAATAAAATATACATTTGAAATCAATTATATTATTTCGAATATTAGTGTTTCAAAACAGACTAATCACTTCTTTCCTCGAAAAGTACAGCTCTTTTAATAATATCAAATGCTTATTTTATTGTTTGTGTCGGATAGAAAAGCTCATTATAACGGACATAGTGCCTTTAATCAAGTTTATTCATAGTTCAATCATGTAGACAGAGACCTTTGGGTTGCTCCTTATTCTTCGTGTATGAGTTTGCTTTTGGCACATACATGTTATACATACTCGTTCAGGGACGTGGGTGGAGCGCAATGGCTCAGTGGTTGAGTGATTGACTCGAAACCGAGGGGCCATGTGTTCGAGCCTCACCGGCGTCACTGCGTTGTGGTCCTTGAGCAAGACGCATATCCTAGCTTAGTACTGGTCCAACCCAGGAAGACACGTCCCTTTTTAACTGAAAGATTGTTGATGGGACGAAAAGAATCAAATCAAACAAAACAAAATCAGGGACGCGGGTATCAACTAGGAAAAATGAATGGTACTATCCTCTCAGTAAGCATGTCGCTGACGGGCCGATAGTGGCCCGAGATTGCATGCTGGCTAGGCTTTCTCAGTATTGGCCGGACACCCTTACTATGTTCCAGGAGACATGGCGTAATTTTCTTCGTTTTGTTATTTCTCAACCAAACATTTGTTTTCAGAAATAATCAAATTGAATGATCCAAGTGTCCTTTCATCTGGAGCTATGTTCGAGTCCTTCTCTCGACGATCATTTTCTAAACTGTAGGACAGTTATGCTTGACAAACCCTCTCACTGGAGTAAATGGGTAGCGTATCAGTAGAGGTAAAGATCCCTGCCTGAAGATGTTTCTGTGGCAGTTGGCTCAAGACCTGGAAATAAATAATAGATAGATAAATAAATAAATAAATAAATAAATAAATAAATAAATAAATTAATTAATAAATAAATAAATAAATTAATAAATAAACAAATAAATAAGCATGATAAATTAAAAAGATAAACAAATAAATTACTGGCACCGCATGCTACCCGCCACATTATATTAAACAGAACCAATCCGCTACTTGACAGAACTGAATTCACGAATGTCAACGAGTGGGTTATCGCACGAACAGAGGACCAAAACTCACGAAATGCGCATGTACCTTATTTGCATCGGAGTTTCCACCAATTCGTTATAGAAATAATTTTGAATTTCAACTCATATTTATAGCTAAGCATGGCCAAGGGGACCCTTTTATGAATAGTTTTAAAGATTTGTTCCATACAAGTCTGCATCTCTTGAGCCAATCAACAAGCATATTCGCTAGACGAGCTTGCTTGTCCCCTAATTCTTTACCTGCTAGTGTCGTCTGCTCATAACCTTTGCAAACAGCTTGGACCCAGATCAGGCCCGTCGTCGGGCCTGTTCTGGATCAAAACTGTTTAACACTCTGATGCTATTCCTTAAAGAATTTTTCAAAAAAGTTGATTTTGAAAAAAAAATCAGCAGACGACAAAAGCGCATGAAAAATTACCCAGCGGGCAACGAGTTAACAATTCGCGAGATGCACATCTGCTCACTGTCAGAAACAGTTGCACCGCCTCTCAGCGGCAAATTGGAACCGCATGGGGTTATCAGCACGACAATCGTTTCTGATTATCTCCACGATTGCCCGAGAGTAATAGTCGGTGCGGTCCAGCTATATTACTATAATATAATTGATTCATGATTATAGCAATTATTCCAAAAATCAATTATTGTCTATATCACCGACGTGTACATTCTCCTTCCGTGTAATAAATGTTACTGTATCTTGACTTCTCACACGTGTACAATTGGACTGTAGTCCAATTTAAGCCAAATATTATCCAGAAGAGCATGCCGCATACCATCTCACTAGAACATGCACTATTTGTTAAAATGTAATAATATTCAAGGACAAAATAAAAAAATTAACCGGTAATTCATTGAAAAATACATGTATACATTATATAGAAAATACCTTATGAGCATATCCCTTCGCGATTAGCTATTTGTGGGGCTCTAACCTTTCTTATGAGTACTTCATATTTTTGTTATGATAACTATTGATCAAAAGAAGAAAAAAAATAAAGTTACCGTTCAAACAAAAAAATCAGAACTTAAAGGCGTTTATAACACACACTGAACATATAGCCTATGCACATTTGATATACATGTTTTGAATTTGTCGGTTTACTACCAGTGTACATTCATATTCTGTTATAATATAACAGATTATGAATGTACACTGATAGTAAACCGACAAATTTAAAACATGTATATCCTGATTCATCTGCTTTTACACTTACAGGAGCAATTAGATTGCAGGCTGTTACGACTCTGTTCGGATAATAGGGACACTACGACATCTTGAAGACATTTTTTTTATTTTGAAAATATTAAACTGGTTTTGAAGGGAATAAAAAAATACAATTTAGACAAGTACATGAGATTTGGTACTTATCGCTGGCATTGCCAAGCAATAAACGCTCAAATGCTCAGGCTCGTCACAAAAGCTTCGCTGCTCACACACACAAAGTGTGAATGTAAATGAAGACACATAGCAAATTTCAGACACCTAGCACCGCTGGATACGTCAGCATGGGCGTTTAAAGGGAGACTTTTGTGAAATTCGATATATGTACGTAGCTAGTTCCCTAGTTAAATATGCATTTTGCCTGTTACATGTATAAACTTTAACTTAGTTGGCATTTGTTGAAAATATATTGTTTTGATAAAAAAAAAAACTCGTACAGTTTGTAATGCAAATTAAAGATTTTATTGGACTTCCAAAATTTACAGGAAGCTGATTAAATGTTCAAAATGGCGGCATTCATATGCTTTATAAAGCAATGCATCGATAACTCGCGATTAGTCGAATAAATTTGAGATACATTACAGAATATAGGTCATATTTCTGACTTATATTTATTAGATTTCTTTCAAACGATACGCTTATGGTACTTAAAAGAACCACCTCAGCGAGACGATTCTTTTATGTACCAACACCGTATATTTTGGTAGGCAATGGGTATAAATATGATAATAAAACTTCTTTAAGCTCGAATTAACTACTGATAACTCATAAAAGGCTTTGGTAGCACCATGGAGATCTCAAAATGGGCCTGTATCCAGTATAAAGTACAAGTTGGCACATGAGTACAGCGAATATTCAAATCAGTCTGGGCATCCACGCAGTCTGATCAGAGTCTTAGTTCTCTACCTGAAGAAACGTTGAACCATTGACTACCCAAAGAGCGCCCATTGTAGACTCATATCAGACTGCGCGGACGCGCAGGCTGATATGAGTCTTCGATGGGTGCCCATGACAACTTGTACCTTTTGATGGACACTGACTAAAATGCAAAAAATACTTATGTATACCAACCTTGGAAAGCGTTCTGTCCACTATAATCCGTCCCAAATCTGTATTCTGGGTATCTGAATTTAGAATCTGTGGATTTTCCATAGTCCGTTCCAGAGAAATGTCCTGAGCGCGCAGATTGTAACAACAATGAACTGATATTGGAATTATAACGTCCTGCACTCATGCTGGCGTAAGGAAAGTCATAGTGCATGGGTCGATGATGAAATGTGTGGGACTGTGAAGAAAGTCTGGAAAACCACGGATCTTGTAATCCGGAAAATCCGGGAATGGTTGAGGAAGGATAATGTCCACTTGGAAACTGAAAGTCGGAATAAAACGGTCCTGGGGAATAATAATTACTGTTCCAGAAACTGGGTGGAAATTTTCTCTGTGACATCAGGGTTGGATCTGCAAGGAAGAAAGAACAACACGATCAATTACAGTGTGTGAAGTATCCCTTACCTTGTAGACTTACTAGAATCTAGTAAAGCCACAGCATAAAATATAGATAAAATATACACCCCACTTTTCAAAACTGCTGTCGTAAATGTACATGGTACCCTGTGAACCAATGTTGAGGAAGCAACCCATTGTACTATTTTAAAAAATGCATGTATTACTTTCTAGCATGCTCATCATTACATTTTATTGGTTGGTGGGCAGTACCTATTTCTGCTAAAAATTACACCAATATACGTATTGTATATAAAATCGATACAGATGTCAATTTATGCCCGCCTAGATTAGAACAAACCATTGCTCATCTGAACCAAATATCATTACATGTATTTCATTTTAAAAGCTTTTTATCAGTTATAAAGGGGTATTACAAATTACTGTAGCAGCACAAAATTTCAAAGGTCAGTAGTTTTCTGTGCTATAATTTTAGACGCCCTTGTTTTATGTCTTAGATGTCTAACAGCCGATTCAAGCCACGGGTCCATAGGTCAGGCTCCCAAGTCAAAATCAGGTTTATTAAGGGCATCATTTTATGTGCGGGTGCTTGTGGGGGTGCTTTGGTATGTCCATCTATAATGTCATCATTAGTGCATGCTTTATTAGTTTATAATTTTTATACAGTTTGGTATCTCATTTTCTGATATATGAGAATATAAAATGCCATTGCAATTGTCAATAAAAAATAAGTTTTCATCATGGCACTGATACTATAAGTATGACTATTAATACCTTTGAAAATGGTATATATAAGTCTTTTATACGAATATCCTTGTTTCCATTTTTCCCTGCAACGTTATTTAAAATATTTTCAAAAAAGCAAGTGAGTATGACCAAGAAATGCTACAAACACAGACCACAGTGCAACCCACTTAGGCCAAAAATGCGTGTTTTGGGTAACGGGTCTGAAAATTTTAGGTAGTGTAGGCACACGTATTTTTTTTATTATATTTTTTCTTTTATGAAAAAAAAAATACTTTTATGCACTTTGAAAGGCATTAAGCCTTTCAAAATGCATAAAATTATTCATTTTCCAGAAAACCTGAAACAATTCTATGTTTCACCAGTAAATTTAGGTAGGGTAGGGTTACCCTAAACACAGGTATTTTTTATTTGGCCTTACTTAAAAGTTAAATTGCAGATAAGGATATTTCTATAAAAGACTTCTTTGCTTACAGAATAAAGGATTTGTCACGCTTGAGTAAAATTAGTTAAACGATACTGATTTTGTATACCCTTATGGTTCTCCATTAAATTTGTACAAGACTATATTTTCGCCCCTACTCCTGGTATTTTTGGTACTCTTTTCTTTACCATGTTTACTTTGGTATTATTTCAGTTTAAATTGGTACGTGTCCATCTGTAAATAAGCATTGGGCCTTTAATACACCAAAATTCTCTATAATTTTTAGTGGTTGTAATGATAAAATTTAATAATAACTAACAGATTGATTCTGATTAATAAATAACAGATTGGTTTTGAATGCCATCGAGCCGTTACTTTATTTTATCCACATCTACCATTCAGAATTAACATGTTATAGGACTTACACATATAAGCAACATACTGTATACATTGTACTTTTATTATTAAGTCTGAGTAGTTTGTCTTGAGACACCCGATGCTTGGGTAAATTTGACTTATCATTCCATGTATTGGTTACATGTGTAGGGCATGCTCTTGAACATGATTATAAAATAAATGATGCTGAAAGGAAACTGATAACCTTGGGTATTCTTCTCAGAATAGGTTCAAATGTTCAGCACCTTACCATCACGTTACAAACACTCACTGTATATAGTTTAAGGTCCCGTGGGAGAAACTCAATACGGTGATCGCATTTTTATACCAAAAGATATTGGTGATCAATATTGTTCTATATAAAGTTGAAGTGAACCAAAGTATAACTCGTGCTACGATTTCCATCGTTCTAACCCAGAATGGAGATGTTTTAGCAACAGTTATACTGATTAAGGTGACAGAAGTAAAGAAGGCAAAAATCAGGAATCTATACAATCGAGCACCACGCCTGACCCTGGACACCATATAACACAAGAAAACATCATACACATGAGGGCCAAGAGGTCAGCCCTTGACAAGGCAAGACAGCATAACAAAGACAAACATGAAATATAAATAACAAAAAAGATCCACATTAGAAGCACCGCCTTGGAACAGCCAGTAAAAGAAAATAGTAGTGAGCTAAAATATGTTTAACGGTACCAACCTCAACCTTAATTCTGATGTGGACCAAGAAGTCCTTACGTCATATGGCGATCCAGGTCATATTTTTTTCTAAGAACAGAACGGAATATATCTTGATTGACATAAAACTAGATTTCATTGTATACGAATATGAAGTTCTGTTTTCCTTGGATCTGCTTTTGATTTTATCCCATACAATCTGTTTCATGGATAAGTTTACAAAATAATTGATAACAAATGTTCCTACTTGCTACCGTTAGGATTTCTTAGAGCCCATTTAATTTCTCTACAGGAGCATATAATACTGTTTCTATGAAAGCTTAATTTGTTTCAAAACAGCCATTTAGTCTGAAATCTATGTTTGACACTTGCTAAATAAATTACTTCCAGTTAGAATCAGGTTAGAAATATTACCACATTAATTGTTTTATTATGTAAACATTAATTAAAACTGTGCCACTTAAATACCCTTAAAACCTGTAATGCCTTTGCAAAGATTAAAACATTTGAACCAAGTCAGCGGAAAATCGGTTTATGAAATAGGCAAATGATAAAAGACATGCCTGTGCATCCGCAGAGCCCTATCAGCACCCCGAAATATTCTTGCGCAGAGGTGTTCACAGTAGATGCAAAATAAACTATTTTTTCCAAACAAACAGTAGATGCAAAATAAACTATTTTTTCCAAACAAACACTGAGACAGCAACTGGTTCTCTGTGATGACACAGTGCTTTGCATTGATACATTACATTAGTTAGGAAGCCTCCATGCAAGCTAAACAATTTTGTGTTTTAAAAACAACAGAATCTAGGGCGAACATTTGGCGCAAGTAAAATTCATTTAAGTCCCACGGGCTTAGGCTGCTGTCCGTTCTAAGGCGGTGGTTCTGTTGTTACTGATCAATTGTTTAATGTACTTTCCATTGTTTGTGTGAGTTCTGTGTTCGTTTTGTTATGCATTACTTTGTGTCCATTCTAGTTTTGCAATCATCTTGAAGAGGAAGAGAAAGCTAGACTTACTGATCTATTGTTACTATAAATGTTCTATGAATTTTCCTCACCCTGCCGTGGGTTGTCCTGCAGTTTATGATTGTGGTATTTCCTGATCATTCTCACTCACTATTTGTAGCACAGCGTACAAAATGCACGGATAACTATTTGCGAAGCAGGATCTACTTTGGTCAGACTGTGGCATATCAAGTATGACAAAAGCATTGTTTTTTTCTTTTACCATTAAACATAAAATCCGTTTTACTGGAAGAAGACATATCGGCGTTTTGACGCCTGTAGCGAGGGATCTGCCAAACGTAGCAAATTGCTCGAAAACTATAAAATGAATTATGAACACTTAAAAACAGCAGGAAAGTTGAGTTAACGATTGTAATGAAAGTAACAGTTTTAAAATTGACAAGTGAAATGAACATGTGAAATTAACAACGCGAAAATGACTGCGTGTAGGTTTCAGCTGATGATTGAAGAGTTGAAATGTAGAAAACAACGCCAAGAAAATATGAAGACTTCATGTGGTTGGGAACCATTCTGACATTTCGTTTATTAGACATAAGGAACCTATTTTCAATTAAAAAACATAACGGTTGTATGGCGAGGCATCCGAGTAGTCTTACAGGTGGTTAGCTTAAAGTTTTGACACTTTCATTTTTTAACTTTGTCAATATTATGGTGGCAGGTTGTTGTTGTTGATTTGTTAATAAATGTTTGGCATGTCATGGGAAACTTAAAGTTAATGCGTTCAAATAATTAAAACACATGAGACACGTAAATGTAGTGTCATTAAATATAGCTTCAAAAATGACGTGAGGTTAGCGTGCATGTCTCTGGTGCCACGCTTTTATTGGAGTTTGGGCTTTGTGAAATGTACACGGACTGTCACGGAGTGTGCATTTGTTTAAGAAAACAACATTAAGTAATAGTTATACTATGGGTTGTCCGCCTGTACGTGGAGATAATCCACGAGCTTAGCTCGTGGATTATCTTACGTACAGGTGGACAAACATGATATAACTATTTTATACCACCTACATCAGTGTAGACCTTGCACATCACGAGACATTGCGTGCTTAAGTTGGTAAGGGTGGTATAACAACAAATAAACGAATACAAAGTGCAATCAGCGTTTATGATTTCCTATATATCTTTTTGAATTATATTTTTGTATTCAGATTATTTAGAAGTAGAAGACATTCTCGCGAGACCTGACGATACCTCATCTAGATCTCTCGCATTTCGCCCTTTGCATCATGGGTAACTAGCAATATTTGGCTAGTCCCGTTCAATTCTCGCAGTGCTGTGGTGACAGAATTTATTGTTAAAAATAGCAAAAAGTTAAATTTTTGACAGTTTATCATTTCTCTTTTAGTCAATATTTTCTGGATGTTAAGCCCAGAGTCATGCAAGCAGTGACCGCATAATTTATAATTAAGAAAAATGGCGGCTCAATCCCAGTGTGCACTGAGCGAAAGGCGACAGGTTTGTTCGTGCTAGCGAGCTTCCTGTTTGCGACAATGAGTAGAAGATTTATATGTATGCCCCCCGGTCTGATGTAAATCCATCCCAAAATACTTTTCAATGTTTAAAAAGGAGCATGGGTCATATATATTTATTTTACCAACTTATTTGTCTCAAATTTAAAAATACTATTGTGTCACCTTTTTGCATTCTGAATGCAAACAAGTGACAGATATATAGTATTTAACTTTGAAACAAATGATTCTAGTCCGAATTCTAATAAAGATGTAGTATGTCTGTTCGATATGATACATGCCATGGTCAGGTCCTCGGGAAAAGTGAACACAATGCATTTTAGAGAATTCGCTGGAAAAAAATCTAGTTTTGAGGAACAAAGACTCTAGTCCACTAAGCTGTATATGAGGCAATGCTCGAGAACAATCGGCATGTCCCGTGATAATGAGCAGATAAAGAGCCTATACTGTCTAGCCAAAATCATGTCAAGTTATATACGGTAAAACCTGTCTTAAGCGGTCAATAATAGATAAAAAGGTCTTAAAGACAAAGTTAACGGTAGCTTAATGAAGGTCGAAAGTATTGCAGAATGCTCTCTTGGAGCATTCTGCAATACTTTTGACCTGCGTTAAGCGATAATCGGTCTTGAAAATCAATTTTTGGTCTTCTTTATTTAGTGGCCGCTTAAGGCAGGTTTTACTGTACTTTCTAGGCCGCGAATACTAAATGTGCCGATTAAGCTGTGTCCAATGGGCAGGGTGATCCGTTTCTATGTTGTTCGCTCTAATATAGAATTGCTAACGTTACGAGCGATGCCCGCTACGAAGCATACATTTAAGTGATTTATAAAAGGATAGAAATTGACAAACAATTAATGAATTATATATTAAAAGGACGCTTATTCAGTTTAATATAAATAGGGTCAAATTAAGTTGTTTTTTAACTCTAGATATAATTAAATCAAGAATTTGAATTATTTTTAAAAGAATTGACATTTAATTTTTCCATTTCTCATTATAATAAACAGACAGATTTCACAAATGAGTAAGCTAAACAAACACATGCCATAAACCATTGGAGATTTTTCACGGGCAATAGACATTTACTGATATTTTATGCTTTTTATCGCCAGTATTGGAAATAAATTTCTCAGAAAATTTGCCCGAATCCATCACATATTTCACGAAGCTTTATTTTCTTAAATTCCGTACCATGACCCATGTTTAGCGCCCCCGTTTCGCTATTTTAAACTTTGATCATCTATAACTGTCACTTAGCGGCGAATGAAGCGCATTTTACCTTGAAAATTGCAGCTGTTTGCTGAACTCCCCAGGGAGTTGCGGCACCGCTTCTATTTATTTGCATTGTTGCATTTCATAAACTTTAAACGACTGACTGACATTAATTGACTTTTTGCGCTTGTCTGTTTATCGACTCCTTTGGGATTCTGCGAATTAAGATTAGGGATATTTAACTAAATGGGCCCTAAACTGTCACTAAGTATGATAATTACTTGGAAAAATATTTCTTAACCCTCGTACATGTAACCATGAAAGCAGACGCGTTTTTCGCTAGATTTTCTATATTCTGTTTTTCCAAATGACACTTTTGAAACTTAAAAGCTAAATGAGTATTTGCAAGCTCATGAATTTTTAAAACGGACGCAACTAATTCCCAGTAGCATACAAAGGCGGGCCATTATTGGCCCACCAGCGAAACGCCATATGCATGGCGTTTCGCTGGCAGGTCGATAGTTACCACAGAGTGTATATTGGCGGGGTAATCAAATAAACGATTGAATCATTAATTAGGAATAATAGTACAAGATAGAACTAGTCCGTTTATAGCGGAAAAGAGACGATTTTTACCCATATTTTGGTAAACCCTGGCAGTTATTTTAACATAATTCGACTTATGTACTTTCTTTTCGACAAAAATGGATTTCTATTTTTATACACATACCATTAATCAAAAATGATATATAAAATGCAAATTTAGCCTTTGAAAAAATGCCAAGTCCAAGGGGTCCCGTGGATTGTATTTTACAAATAAACCATTAAAAAAGAAGGACAACTTACATGTAACAAAGTGAAAAAATATTAGAAAAATAATAATAAAAAATAAATAAAGAATAAAAAAATAAACAAGGCGTACATTTGGTTTTTAATAAAGTTTATATTCTTAGTCATTTACGTAATGTGAACGTAAAATCATACTTCAGCATAAGATGTATACAAAACAAAATTCTAATATACATACATTGTAGCTGTCTACTACTGATCCATCTCGATAAGGCTAACAAGCATGTCGTGTGTCTTGAACTGTTTTATGTATCAATATTGCCGTTCTAAGATTTCAAGAATTGCGAGCGTATGTATTATCTACATCTGATAAGTAATTACAGTCCTCAAGAATCGCGCATTCTTATCTTTATTTCTTAAAATTTCCAAGTGGCACTTTTTCGGAAAACTACTTTGAAACAACATTAACATGCTAGACTTGTAAGATCGGGAACACACTAGGTTTCATTGATAGAGATAGACATAGACATATAAAATATTAGACGCGATCATCTTTGCATAAATTCAGAAGAACTAATGTTGTTATATTTCATACATAAAAGGTGAAACCCATATGCAACATATAGATTTAGTTACTGACTATGTTTCACAAACACGGAGATACTGAATGAACACCGTTGGCACGAAACTTATTAAGGATTGTTTTACACATGGCGTGGTAGAAAAAGTTTGTAACAACTGTTTTAAATATTGCAGAAATCTCATAAGCATTATAACATGTATTCCTGAAAAAGCCTCTTTAAATAAATAGGTACATGATTCAAAGGAGCAATACAATTTGGAAAAGTGGGCGGTTCAAATACAACTATGTGCGTACAGTATTTAGCCTGTGTAAAACGGCCACTCTCGTAAAGATCAAAAATTGGTTTTCATGACCAATTATCGCACAATTCAGGTCAAAGTATTGCAGAATGCCCAAAGTGGAGCAGTCTGAAATACTTTCCACCTTCATTAAGCTACCATTTGTCGTTAAGACCTTTGTTTTGTCTATTTTTGAGTGGCCGTTTTTGACAAGATTCACTGTCCTTGTTTAACCCTTTCCATTCTAGATACTGATAAACAGGTATACTGGAAAACAAACAGTGAAGACCCGGACGAAATGTCGCTTAAGGGGGGGGATTCATCAGGGTCTGCATTGTTTGCTAAAATAAAAACAACAAATCTCCATAGTAGAAATGTATCATAATCAAAGTGAGTTTTTTTTTCTGTGGTCCTTTAAAACTTCAAAAGGTCATTTCCATACTAACAGTGTATCAATAAGTATGGGTCAATCAAATGGTTAAAGAATGACATATCTTACCGTAAGATATTTACAGCGTCACATGTATTATTTGATGTAAATATCTTCCGTTAAATTAGATATATCTATCTATCTACTTTGCACACGATCATTGTGTAGTAAGTATAGTTGGTCACGTTGTTACACTTGATTGGACAAAATTTAATGCAGTTATTTACGAGATTTGTTTCGAAACTGTACACTTATCGTCTGTGTGGACTCTTACTGTTGAAATGGAAAGTGAATTATATAAGATGATGATAGAAAGATTGCAAACGTACCTTTTGTTGTTTTAGCGCCCTGGGTCTCTGGGCTATAGCTACTCTGTTGACTCAGAGAGCGGGTAAAATGTTCGTCCACTACACTGGAAATATCACCATTATAATATGTCATGAGTACACAATTAGCCGACAGATACTGAGTGTCTTTGGGCTGTTCCGGCTTCTCATCCTCTTTCAATCCTAATCCCGACGTCGACTGGCCAATACCAGAGGTGTGTGGACCTAGACCTGTCCCATGATGTCCTAATGAGGGACCCGGAACCGGATGTCCGAGGCTGCTCGTATGTGGTGGGTATATTCCAAGATCTAATGGTTCTTGTGTCTTGGGAAGACATAATGACTGAAAAAATAAAGAGAAATTTCTTTGAAATATGTGTCCAGTGAAAGTATAATTAATTAACCCTTTGTGGACAAGATTTCGACAAACAGTGAAGACCCAGATGAAATGCCGCATTATGCGACATTTTACCAGGATATGCAAGGTTTGCTAAGACCAAATCGATTTTCAGAGACATACAATAATCGTGACCCCTCAATATACACAATGAACGATACTGACATAATTGTAAATACAGCTTTATGGAAAATTCCATTAAGCCCAAAAGGGTTAATGTTTATCGTACAATGTCGCCAACGCGTCTGACATCACATATTATTTTGGTTATCTCTTGATGGAATATTTTTAACACGAAATCGCTGTTATAATATTGATACTAAACTAAATGAGAAAATAATAATAATAATAATAATAATAATAATAATAATAATAATAATAATAATAATAATAATAATAATAATAATAATAATGATAATAGAGCTAAGCCAGTAAGGATCACCATGTTCGATATACGTATATATCTATATATTAATTTTATAAGAAGAAATAAAAATTGTTAAAGACAAAACATCAACCCTTAGTTTTATTCATCTCATTTCGTCTTGCATTCGACAGACTGAGCATAAAGCAGTGCCGTAACCATAAAATGATTGCAGTACCAATGGCACCAACGCCTGATTGAAAGGTAAAACAGCACAATTCTAAATATTATATGTACACGCGGACTCTTGTGGAATGGAATGCACGAGATGTCGCAATTCAGAGAACTCTCGTCATAGAATATTTATTGCTCTAACGATATACCACTCAATAAATTCATAATGTGCTGAGAATTCAAGTAGCATATAATTCCTGTTCTATCTTATCTCCTGTCTAAGATTTACAAATGGAACGGTGTGCCTTCAATTTATTTACTTGTCTATGTAACTAGATAAGATAACGTGGATATACGAGGACGATTGCTGCACCGTTGCTCGAGTTTGAGAGAAGTTCCATATTGGAACATCCAAAACTGCACGACAATATATTAATGAACTCTCAGTTTGAATACAGTAACACCTGTGTAAAACGGTCACTCTCAAAAAAGACAAAAAAAATGTTTTTCATGACCGATTATCGCTAAATGCAGATCAAAAGTATTGCTGAATGCTCCAAGGGGAGCATTCTGCAATACGTTTGACCTTCATTAAGCTACCAGTTGTCATTAAGACCTTTGTTTTGTCTACTTTTGTTTTAATAGAACATTATATTATGTAAGCTAACAGCTTAGAAATAAGCATGAAGGAAAATAGATATTCCCCTATTAAACACATTTGCATTTTGCAAGCGATGTCTCATTAGCACTTCTACTCTTTATCCACTAAAGTTGGATTTTGTTGCCTGTGGATAACCTTAGATAACAGTTTGAAACCAGATCAAGCCCAACATCTAGAACAAAACGGTTTGACACGGATGGCATTCATGATTTTTTTTAAGACGTTAATTTTAAAACAAATTTGCAGATGATAAATGACAAGCACAGCCACTAAGTTGAATATGAAGTGCATAAGGCATCGCGAATGTCATTAGAACTATTCTTCCTTATAAATGTTTGAGTCCTTTTCAGCTATATCGAAACGCAAATTTAAAACAATCTTGACACACCTACTTCCCTTCAATATACACTAGTATCGTAAAATATTTGGTTAAAACGTATACCACTTTTGCAACTGTATATACATATTGAACTATTAATCCATCAATGGTCAACTAATGTAAGTAACTAATAGATGATGAATGAATACTAACAAAAATGTTTGACTCCGAAACACTAAAGTGCATAACACTTATAACAGGGTTGGCTGAGGCGATGTTCGATGATTTATTATAAATTAGGAAAATAGTTTGGCATATCATGATATTTGCTAATACAAAGGAATGAATTTGGGGTACGCATTGTTTTCATCACGGCCAAGGCTGTAATAATACAAAAATGTTCCAATGCGAAAACTATTTGATCCGGATTCCAAGAAAAATCCCACGAAACAATTAAAACAATAGAAAACAATGATAGCAATTGTTACCTGGAATGAGATATCATTATTTCTTTGATATCCAAATCCACTCGTATACGGTTGATACATTACATCGACGCTCATCGTCTTAGGCACTCCAAGTACTCCAAACGTTCAATTCCCAAGAAATTCCGACCGCAAGATAATCTCTGGCTCAAGAACGCAAATGAATATATTTGGCATACCGCAAGGCGGAGTCATACAGCTGTTGTTATATACATAAGCTAGAAGCATCGCTTACAGAGAGTTTCCATTCTGTCAGTCACAGCGGGGGTTCCAGATTCTCAGAACGTGCAGCCAATCAACGAATTTTCCCCCACATACTCTTCATACACTGAACGTGTATTATGCGAAAGAAGATGAGACACTCCAAGAGAAAAGAGGATTACTTTGCACATGAAATTTTTGTCTAAAACCGGCCTGCTATCATAAAACGTTGGTATCTGCCATGTATTTCGTGAAATGTTGTAGTAATCCAATCTGTGCAACAAGCTGCATAAAGCAACTGATCAGCCTGTACCTATGTGCAAATATTCGAAACGGAATACAGTTATTTTGACACGATCCGAGCCGGATACCACGCGTTGTCTATTTGTTTGGATTTATAAAAATACATTTACGTCAAATATTTGTTACGGTTCTTATTTACATAACGGTGTGAAAGTTTTGTAATGTTTTTGGCAAAATAGGAGCCAGATTTTAGCATAATTCTAGTTGTACTAGTCTTTCTTTGTGAAAACAGTAACGTATACATTGTAAAAATATAATTAGAAAATGGTTTATCCCCCGTTTGTGTGTG
This sequence comes from Loripinus fragilis, assembly GCA_964019695.1. Taxonomy (NCBI): domain Eukaryota; kingdom Metazoa; phylum Mollusca; class Bivalvia; order Lucinida; family Lucinidae; genus Loripinus; species Loripinus fragilis. The sequence continues at coordinate 73,364,287 of OZ026517.1, forward strand.
TGTGTGTGTGTGTGTGTGTGTGTGTGTGTGTGTGTGTGTGTGTGTGTTATAACCACTACTGGATAAGCTGCTACTGCTTTGGCTACTACCAATAACCATAGTAATAATACGTTTGTCATTAATAGACTTGCAGCACTTTGATATCAACTAAATTTCCGTAATCGTTGCTAAATGAGCCGTAAGATTGTTTCATCGAGCAAGAACATACTTTTTGTGATAGATGGCAGTGTGTACATGGTGTATGGGATGTCATTTTACCCCCTATTCCCATCCTTTTGGATATTCATTTTTCTTTTTAAAAAATATCCATTATTCTTTTTCAGAATATCCGAGAATTAATTTAATGGATTCTGGGATATTTATGCATACCATTTTGGATATCCTAAAAATCAGTTCATAATTCGATGCTAGTACATGTATATAGATCTCTCCTAAATATGAATCGTGGATATTCTAAAATAATGCCCGATGTTATATATTATTCAATTTATATGAGTAAGAATATAAAAACTCAGTTGAATGTTGGCATAGGCTTAACATTTCACTTAGAGAAATAATAAGCCTGTGGAAACAGATTTTGATCATGGATAATTATCAGAAAATCGATTTCAGATATCATAAATACACTAATTTTAGAATGAGGATATCAATAAATGAAATTGATTTTTAAGAAAAAACCTCAGAATATTTGGACATCTATGAATATCCTTTATTCCCTAAATTTAGGAAATCTCAAAACCAAAATATGTTTCAGAGAAGTTCGATTTACACATGTATAGATGAATCAACGAGTTTTCGTATATCCTAAAATAAATATATAAATATACACAATCCAATTAAGGATCTCCATATTATAACGAACGGTGTCCTAAAATGAAATTAGACTATCCAAAAATATTTCGGGATATCCATAAATTTTGTGTATCCATATGCCTTAATCAATTTTAAATATCCCAAAATTAGGAATAAATAGTTAAACTGCTCCACATACGGACGGGGTCCAAATAAGGCCAAATAAAAAAATACCTGTGTTTAGGGTAACCCAACCCTACCTAAATTTACTTGTGAAACCTAGATTTTTTAAGTTTTTTTGGAAAAATACAGTTCTATGCATTTTAGAAAGGCGAAATGCCTTTCAAAATGCATAAAATTATATTTTTTCAAGACAAAAAATAAAATGAAAATAAATGAATGTGCCTATCCCACCTATTTCGTCTAACTCAAAATATGATTAGCATGACCGGTTTCTATTTCTTTTACATGTACAGAATAGTGCTAAGTTGTATTTAATGTTATACTTTTACATTAATTAGTAAATTCATTTTAATTTAGCGATTCTTTTTAATTAACACGCCCTTTGGCAAAAATAGCGAAGACCCAGATAAAATACCGCCTCAGGCAGCATTTCACCAAGGTCTGCACTATTTGCCATTGGTCTAAAAAGTTATACCGATGAGTATAGTGTACAGACTGTGTAATAATAGTACAGTGGCCTTTATGGACCACCAAAACGCATTTGACGCAAAAAAAAAATAATCGAACGATCATAAATGTTTTAAGCGATAAAAAAAGAATCAAACACAAATTGCGCAAGTGCATTGACGAACAAAATAATAAAAACAATTGCCGACAATCTAAATGTATATTTTGTTACACATTTATATGATATTGATTTCTCTTATTTAGCAAATTAATTTTTTTCACAAGCTTTCAAAGGAAGTGGGGAACTTGACAACAGTGTGGATTCAGATCAGCTCACTTCTGAGAAAAGTAATTGGAATCCTGCTAAAATACGATGATGTGTGTTGAAGTGTTACTTGCTTTATTACATATAATGGAAAAGTTTCCAAACTCCCATAGTACATTTGAGTACCAAAATTAGCATTGGTTCAGAAATGGTTTTCTCTTCAAATCTCGATAAAATGAGTAAAATGATATTTTAAATGGGATACAGATTCGTATATGCCTAAAGACTTTTTTCTGAATCCCATTTGTATACTGTATATTATTGTATGTCTTTATATGTTGTTCTATGTACAAAATATACAAATAAAATATGTTTAAACCAAGTGTTACTGAAATATATCTGACTATTAGCCTAGCAGAGTCACATTCATTCAGAACTGATATTAGAAAAGGTCTCTTTTCCTGATTGATGCCTTATTTGTTACCATCCCCCGCATAGAATACCATTATTCGGCCGATATATAAAAACATGCCCCATTACTTATCAAATGTGTTAGAAATCAGATAAGAAATCAGTTTATCTTGTATGCAGATTTATTTACATTGCAAACATTACAAACACGAAAGTTACCGTAACGCATTAACATCAATTATGCGTCAATTTTCACGCTAATACGGCACGCGTCGATAAAATCCACAGGGATCTGACGTAATTTGATTAGAGTGACGTAATATAATTGACTAAAACAGGTGCTAGTTGCTCAGATGCAATGGATACAAATGTGTAAAGCGGTGCAAAAGTTAGTAGTGCATGCTGTGTAGATTATAAGAATCTATCATGAGTGTAAGGGTAGGATAGAAATATCCGTACAGAGGATCACCGTTTGGTATCACGAGGCTTGCCGAGTGATGACAAACGGGGATCCTGAGGGACGGATTTTTCTATCCTACCCTAACACGAATAATGGATTCTTTTTCTTGCTCACCACAGTTTTGATTAATTAATTAATTAATTAATTAATTAATTAATTAATATATTTATTTATTTTAAAATAAGCTTCCAGGAGTCCCTGAATACCTAAAGGGGTGTTTAGACGGCATGATTTAGTCGTCCTGACTTAGTCGTACATTACAAATCAGCTCGTGTAAACACTGCTATTACAGAGTCATATATGATTTTAGAGTCAGGACGACATGTCATGGGGGATAGAACTGGTTCTATTTGCCATTACAAAATCATGGCGAATTAGCCAATCAGCTTTGAGGTCACAGGGGTTAATAGCTTTCGGAGCAAGATAAAATAGATAACCCTAAACATGCCAGTATTTTGTCCTGAAAATGGTGTCTGCTGCATATATTCAAGTGAACTTCAGAGGAGATCTTATCATGGAAATAAATAATATAACCCCTGACCATACTGCTTCAAGGGAACAGTCTGATCTGGGTCGATATTGTACGCCATAAAGACTACCTAAGAACATAAGCAGATGAGATAGCAGATGACAAAAGTCGTGACTTGCGGGAATGAGTTTTAAGACATGTTCTTAGCTATAGCAATGAAACGATGTAGAGCATGATGAGATGGCTCAAGGTGCCCAGCCAGTTTCTCCACTGTTGAAAGAAATCACACATGACATTGTAATGCCGTCTAAACAGAGAAATCATACATGACAAAATCATGTATGATTTTGTCAGGCTGACAAAATCATGCCGTCTAAACAGGCCTTTAATAAGATGCAATTTCACATGATGACGTTACTTGACGTCCTGTGTAAGATGGCATGGGTAAGATAAGATTCTCTATCCCAGGGTAAAATCTCAGATATCCTTATCCGGTGTGCAAGAAATGTAATATCTATCCATGTAAAGCAACCATAGACTATCCATTGGTTTGCAGGGGTGTGCATATTGCCTAATATTTCGACGCAAAAAATAAAGTCAGATGATTTTTGATATACATGTACAAGTTAAACAAAGACAACAATTGTGACTTAGAGAAATATAGATAAATTATCGTTTATATAGCATGCGAACATATAATGCAAAAAAGTACTGCAACATGTGCACACCATTACAGAAAACATCATGAAAGGATTCAGAAGAAGTCTATTAACCTTACAGGTTGATTAATATAAGCATTGTAATTTCCATGTGACTTGATAGTAATCAAGAATACATGTACAGTAAGAACTCGTTAGTTCAATCTTCGATATCTCGAAGTACACTTTATATTGTGATACATTGAATTCAGGGAAATGTGCGTAAATTGAACTTTTGTAATTATTTCCCGTCAAAACACATGCTTAAAAGAGACACTTCTACTTAGCACACAGATTATGTTTTGATCGAAAATACAAGTTAAGAAAGATCAGTTGTTGGAGATACTAATTTTCTTTAATATGAACTATTGATGGTTCGAAGCAAACCTCTGGTCTTGAGGGCTTCGAACTAACGAGATTCGACTGTAGATATTTCAAGTTCAAAAATATTGTTTATAATACAAAAGTATGATTTTTGATTTTGATAGGAAAATGACTGTTTACAAACAGTGATTAAATATAGGATTGGTAACCATCAGCTCCCAGTTGAGACTGGACGATTGGATGATGCACCACTAAACGAGCGAAAATGTAATATTTACATTACAAACGACATTGGTCATGTTGGTGATGAGTATCATTATTTGTTTGCATGTGACTTTTTTTTAAAAGTGACAGAAAATTGTATTTGAAACCGTACTTTTATGTTAAGCCGTTTAGACGCAAGTAGTATTGCAAGCTTTTTACCTAAACCAATGAAACAACGCTCATTAAACTATCAAAATTTGCGGCAAATATTATCGAAATTTTTTCTGTGTAGATTGTCTTTCCAGAAGATTGAAACAAAATTTGTTCTGACTTATACAAATATAAATTATATATTCACTGTTAGTAAAGGCCAATTTTCTGTCAGTTATTATATTGTCAATACTATGATATTGTATTTCATTGTATACTGTATTTATGTATTATGTTTATTTTCTGCATGTTATGCATGTGTTTATCTATTACGCCACCTGTTATGTTCTATTCTACTGTTAATTCGGAAAGGGGTACTTACATCTGTGCCCACTCGTGGATTTTGTTAAAACTTTGCATATTGATAAAATTAAGGAAGAAGGCAAAGATCAGGAATCGATACCATCAATAACCAGACCTGACCCAATGACATCATACGGGAAAGTGACAGATAACACAATAAACAATCACATACAAGAGAGCCAAGAGGTGACCACAAGGCTGCAAGAAACAGACAGTGCAGTATGGCAAAGACAAACACAAATAACAAAAAAGATCCCCAAAAGAAGCACCGCCTTGGAACAGTCAGTAAAAAATACTTGCGAGCTTAAACTAGTTTCATGGTACCAACCTCACCCTTAATTCTGATGTGGTTCAAGCCACATAGATGTTTGGTTTGCACGAAATATCTCTAACTTATCCATAAATCATTTCCTAGTACATCTACATATGCAACTATGAAAGAAAGTAAGGTTGCAACGATCAGGAATCGATACAATCAAGTACCACACCTGACCCAGGATACCAATGGGAAAGTGACAAACTCACAGAAGACACCACAAACGAGAGCCAAGAGGTCAGCCCTTTCCCAGCAGGTGACCACGAAGCAAATATAAACAGACGCGCACAAAACATAGCAAACACAAGACAGAACAAAATCATCAAAGATCCACAAAAGAAGTACCGCCTTGGAACGGTCAGTAAAATATTTTACTGGAGGGCTTAAACCAGTTTTACGGCGCCAACCTCACCCTTGATTCTGATGTAGACCAGGACTTATTTGGGAAAGTGACAAAGCACAACAAACAACACAGCCAAGAGAACAGCCCTGTTTATTGAATGAGATAATTAAAAACAGGGCCCAGGAGACAGCCCTGACTAACTCCAACTTTAGGGTGATAAATGTATGAGTCTCTAAATTTTAATGTCATAAAAATAGTTTTGTCTATTTCCAAATTTTGTCAAAAAGATTGACTCCAGAACACTATGGGTATTATATTAATACCACTAAAACTATTTGGATAAATTATGACCAAGTTTTCTGAAGAAGTAATTATTAAACTTCTGTTTCATAAAACTTATTTTATATGTCTCTGCAATTGACAAAAAATCCAAAATCAACTTCAAAGATCGATAGGTTGTAGTCTTGATGAAAATATCGTATTATTAAAAAACATGCCAAGTATATCTTGTTGATGTAAGTGAAATTTCATGAAAATTCATAGCTGGTAATATTACCATTTCTTACCTTTTATGGATGTAGGTCGTTTTTTGCAAAATTAATAATTTTGTTGAAGCGAATAAAGACCTTTAAAGAAAGATCTACTTGTACCTTTCTAACACAAAACGTGTTTAGACAACTTCGAATGATTGGGTGGTCAGGAATACCTGATGTATTAGCACACAGTGGCCAAGACGTCACATGTTACTATGTCATGTCCTGCTTAACACTGTGGAGGAAGCAAGATATCACAAAAATGAACGTGTGAAAACGAGAAGACCAACAACTTCCTTTACATCCACTCTGAAACCATGACCAGGATAAAGTGTAACAGAGACTGATCAGGGATATCATAGAACAAAGTGCTCTACATGCCGGAACAAGTAAGGTTCAGAAGCAAAGGGGGACGTGCATTAAGAGACTAACTTGCCCCCCTCCCCCCTATGTGGCAAAAATATTAAAGTTACTTTTCACAAGTTTCTTCTGACTAGTTTATTAGAACAATAGCCAAAGTGAAAACATGTGGTATTGATTTTACTTTAAACGTTGCTATGGTAACAAAAAAGGCTGCCAAAATAGGCTGAAAATAGGAAATTGATCATTTTGGCGTTAAATTGAGAGGTTTGACAAAGAAAACAAGCAAATACCAAAAAGATATTTTAACAGAAGATGAGAATTACCATGGCACATAATATATTAAAAGGATTGTTTGGTAATTAGCTGTGCTGATATCTAATTCTTAACAAATCGGTCTCCAAAAGCCTGAAATTTGGTCCAAAATGGCAGTTTCTCTATTTTAAGCCTATTTTATCCGCTATTTTTTGTTACCATAGCAACGGTAAAATTTAAATAAATGCCAAAATTTTACACTTCAGTTATTCTTTTAATAAACCAATCAAAAGAAATTGGTGAAAAGCAATTTTTAGTTTTTGGCTCTAGAGGGGGCCAAAATAGCCCCTTAATGCACGTATCCCTTTGTATTATTTTAAGGCGGTACTTCATTTGTGGATCTTTTATGATTTTTATGTCTTGTGTTTGCTATGCCTTTGTGCGCGTCTGTTTGTTTGTGCCTTGTGGTCACCTACCTGCTGGGAAAGAACTGACCTATTGGCTCTGGTTTGTGGTGTATAAAGTTCTATGAGTTTGTCGCTTTTCTATTTGTTCCTTGGTCAGGTGTGGTACTTGAGTGTATCGATTCCTGATCTTTGCACCCTTACCTACTTTGTATACCTAAAACCGGGCATAAAGAGACTCAACTCACTAAAGTATAATTGTTGCTCACTGATGAACATAATCATCAGTTTTACAGATAGGATCAAACAGTTCAATTAGCATTTTCTGTAAATAAAATAGTTCATTTTTAACCAATGAGTTCGCCCAGGAGACAAAACTGCATTTTAATGAAACTTAATTTATGATATCATGGATATGAGGTTCTTCTCCTGTATGAATTTACATTCTTAATGATGTTACATATGAAGCGTAACGTTGGTTAGTATGATGAGGAAATACAACAATCATAAGCCGCAGACAACCCCATGGCACCACGAGAAAGAGTCATTCAACCATCACGAGACACCAGGAAGACAAATTAAGCAAAGCAATCAGCTATCTCTTCCCCATCAAGATGCTCGCAAAACTAGAAGGGACATAAAGTAACATACAACAAACATAGAACAATTACAGAATCCCACAATGGGAGTATCAATAAGCAACAAGTCAACAACAACAGAACCACCGCCTTAGAACAAACAGCAGCCTAAGCCACTGGGAACTTAAATGCATTTTACTGGTACCAAATCTTCGCCCTAGATTCTGCTGTTGTTGACGTATAAGATGATTGCAATACTAGAATAAACAATTACAGACTCCCACAATGGGAGTAACAATAAACTAACAGTCAACAACAGCAGAACCACCGCCTTAGAACGGACATCAGCCTAAGCGACCTGGGGGGGGGGGGGGGGCTTTTATGCATTTTACTGGTACCAAGTCTTCACCCTAGATTCTGCTGTTGTTGAAGTACAAGAAATGTTCAGCTCCCATGGAAGCCTTCTAACTAATGCAATGTATCATCATGGAGAAATACTCCTACCAAATTAACACACCATGATGAAACAAAGAAAAGGGCTCATAACTCACAGATAGTTAAAGCTAAAGAAAACCTCAAGTTGAGCCACGGTGGGTCCAGCTACAGCTTAGCACCAGGCACCAACCCACCGATTAAAGCTTTACGTCAGAGTCGTCATAGAGTCTAAGGCCTGAGCCACTGTTGTGCAATTAAAGAGGAAATCTTGGGCCCCTCCCGCCATTTTGGCCACATAGTCTACGATCTGTTATGCGTACGTTTATTATAGGACCATTTATATTTAAGATCTTCAACTCCATTTCGGCTATAAAAAGCGAAATATAAAGCCTTAACATACTATATTTAATATCGTGGTCAATTTGAAATACAAATGTAGCATATTTTTGTTAATCTTCAAAAAGTTTCCATGAGTTTCTACAATACACAGTATAGCTACATGTTTAAGTCATAAGTAATTTTGGAGATAAATTTACTTTCAGCATTAACTTGGTCATGAAGTATTTTATTTATCGCAAAATCACCATCTTCATAATAACGGATAGGCTGTATACAAGGTTACCCCACCCATTTTAATAAGTAGACCTTTTTACCGTAAATAAACATAACTACACTTCTGTATGCATTTTGCTTATAACTGACAATACTATTAATTTTACCTTAGTTATATTCAGAATCACAATTTTACTGCAGCATACATTTTAGAACGTCTATTTGGACCACTAATGGTGTAGCATACGTTACATTTTAATCAAACCAAACAAAAAAGAGATCTGAATCCAAAATAACCTCTGTAGAAGCTGTACAATATATTATTTACAAATGGGCCCATGCGTTGTATTTACTTTATAGAAAATCGATTTATCTTTTACAAACTGCGGTGATTATTATGTATTAATCGCAAAGTTCTTTTCATAAACATTGACAAACTCCTCTGAATTGGAAAGGTCATCATTGTCAATCAACACCTTTGGCATGCAGTCTCCATCAAACGTAAGGGGCATCATATTGCTATCACAATCTCTCAGCCATCCACGTTCATTTGTTGGATGTGACACGTACAGTTTTATGGGGGTATCTGTCCTCCTCTAAATAGCCATGTTGCACAATCAGGCAACTATACTGAGTCGTGTTACATATAATGCAAATTGCATTTATTTAAACCAAATTCCAAAAGTAGATAATTGTAAGATCTTTAATTAACCTATTTTGAGTGCTCTTTTTTTAGCAATGGGATGTTTTCTCCTCAAACATTTATTATCACATCGAAAAAAAATCAATAAAGTAATAGTAGCTAAGACAAAGACAATTATTAATATTACCATAAAATCATCAAAACCTTCATTATATCTAATTTTCTAATTAATTCTGTTTTCACTGTCAATATTTTGCTTTATTATGGTTTGAATAGAGTGCAGAAATATTTCACACCCTCAAATTGGTGGCAGCAAGGGGAATTTTGGCAGTTCACTGATATTTATATATGCCCATAAGTGTAAATGTAACGTCAACAACAAACTTCTTACTTATCCATACCCTATCCATACATTAGGCTATGAGTAAGGGTGTTATTTTTAGAATAGTCGGATTTGCGTATATAGCCCAACTTTACCTTAGGCTCTTCCATACTAATTCCATACCCATACACTTATCATACCCATATTGAGTCATATCATCTACCTATATGGCATATGGGAATGGTAGATATGCGTGGAGGTAAGGGTAGGGTTTGCGTTGGTGCAGGGTAGGGTTTGCAGGTATGTTAGGAGTATGGTAATGGATAGGGTATGAGTATATGTTTTGGTAGGGTCACTCAAATGGATGGGATATCCTACCCTTTGCCCTACCCTCGTTTCTACAGTTTCTACCCAATCTTTTCTTATCCCTTATTGCACCATGCCCTTGGAAGATACAATTAACTGTCAGGTAGGTTAGAAGTAGGGGTAGATAAAGTATGAAATTGTTTATTGGTCATAACTTTGGTAGGTCAGGACTAAGGGTAGCGTAGCCTACTTTACTTGCATACTTACACCCTACCCTACATATACTCTCACCCAACCCATACCAAGATACACATCCTACAAACACATATGTTCATACTATATTACCCATATGGATATGGTTAGATACGAACAGGGGTAGGGCAGAGTATGAGTATGGAAGTGTATGTGCGAGTTGGGTATGTATGATAGAATAGGCAGTACCTTACCCTACCATACCCCAGGAGGCCCTACTCACATTCTACCCATCTTTACTACTAAAATTCAAGTTCTACCCTATTCCAAATCAAACTCAATCCACCCTACCTCTGCACTGCTTCTCCCTACCTTTACTAAAACGTTCCCTTACCCTACCCATAACCCCCTCCTAACTTTCCTGCCAGGTTCTACCCTATACTTTCTATCAATACCGGTTTGAGATGGGTTATAGTATGGTAGATTGGGACAGGGTAGGTTTACATAATGATTATGGGATGGTTACCAGTATATATATGTATTATACATTATAAGTAAAAGTGGGGTAACATAGAGAAGGCAAGGGGTTGTAGGTTTGGTAATGAGTTTGTGATGACTATGGGTATGATATGGTAGTTGAGTGTAAGGTGGGGTAGCGTATGATAGATAAGGTAGCGCAATGATGCGTAAGGAAGGATAAAGAGTGAGACATCCATAAGGTAGGTTTTTTAGGGCAGGGTAGTGCAGGATTGGTTAAGCAAGATGAATGGAGGGTTTGGTAGTGTAGAATGGAGAAGAGCATCAACCCAGAACATGGACATTTGGAATCAACTAAATATGTTTCTGCCATTTGTCTCTTCTTTTCAATGACGATTAAGTGGAGTTATAGTTTCTTTGGAATATCTGGTTATTACTTGCTACTATAGTCCTGCTGCAATAATAAGAAACGCGAAAATCTGGAATATTATTTTATTAATTGCATTTTTCCGAACGTTAAGCTCAAATCTGGATTTAGAATATCCTGCAGTGTGAGAAGAAAATTGTTTGAAGAGTCTACTACCACTGCCCTTACCCCTAATCTCTTGGGAATTTCGACATTTTTAGGCTTTCTGAAAAGGGGGGGGGAACTTAAACGGTGTAACAGCAATATGACGGCCTATATATCTGTACTTAAATTTCTACAGGTAAGTGTCAAAAGCATCACCCATTTTAAAATCGTGATTGCTTTGTACATGCCAATTTTATTTTTAAGCACTGCCATTCAGTTGATAGTATCGATTCATTCAGCCAACTGATCCAATACGATCAGTTTGATCTGGGTAACACTGTTTGCTATGTTTCTAAGGGCATTTTCTACTAAAACAGCGTGATGTGGCTATTATGGACAGTTTCATAAAAACAACTTTTACAGTGGTAAACGGCCTAAACAATATCAAGTAACTATGTAGTACTCGAATTATAGTCAACCATATATTTTCTGTAATTAGTTAATTTGAGCTGTTTACATACATTCTTTCAATGGTAACACTCAAGTCAGGGATAATCCTGGACCAAAATGATGATGGCCCCTTAAATGGGCCAATGGCCCAAATTCTATTCAAATACATGCAGATTACATAATTTTAATGGGCCTTTTGGATTTTTATTGGCCCTTTGCAAAATTTGATGAACCCAAGAATCCTTAATATCTATATTAGAGCATAATTGACATGAGCTTTGAATAGCTTATATATGAGGCCCAGTTAAAAATAACGTCCATTTAGCAGAAATAATAGTTTTCTAAAAAATGGATTAGGTCTATCCCAGGATTATCACTGTCAAGTGTCAAATAAGTGGAATAAAATGCCAAAATTCTACCATCAGAATTATTAGAGCAAAAATTAGCCGTAATACCAGCTAATATCTTTTGTCAAAATACTCCCTGAAATGATTCACGATTATTGAATGCTCAATGCGATGTAATTTGAAAACGTACATCTACAGTCATTTATTCGCGATTCTAATTTATGCAGCAGTACTTTATATGTACGATACACTTTATGCTATACTGAATAATAGTGAAAATGCTACACTATAATATTTTATATTTTGTAAGAAAGCATCAACGAAAAGTATTTACTAAAGCTCAATAATGTTTTCAAGACATCCAGCAAGCGATTCGTCTAAGCTCCACTGTTTGCCTCGTTTGATGTCTGAATTAATTCTTTTTTTGTGTTTAAAGCTTTATTCACTGAATTTTGCAATTGCGCATGCGCAATGGTTATTAAGCTTATCAGAATTCGTCATTAATACGCAAGAAAACTGTATTACCACTTGAAACAAGCTCAGAAATCAATTTCGAATTTATCAAATGTGTAAAAAAAATTAAAATGTCTCCCTTTGACAAAAACAAATAGAGAATATCAAATATTTTGTAATCTTTGATTTATCACGATTTTCGATATCATTCTTCCTTTTGCAAAATCAGGTAGACCTATCAGGCCATTGTTCCTACCATTTCTCGACCAGTAATGTGCTTGACTAAGATGCAACAACACATTGATTTTCCTATGGAGTTTTCAGTGTTAAAATTTCAAGCTTGGCCTGATGAAAAACCCTCTTTCTTAGGCTGCTTTTCTAAACGATCAACGCATATTTTGGTCGTCACATGTCTAAGACTACAATTTCGTCCAGTCGGATCTGGTTGGCAGTGGATTTCTGAAGGCCTAAACTGTGTGAGATTTCTGTTCAAATTTGTAACCTGAAAAATTGGACCCCTGTCGCATTTAAATGACATTTTTCTGTCTTGTTTTGTTATGCTTTCGTGAGCGTCTGTTTATTGATGCCTTGTGGTCCCCTGCTTGGAAAGCGCTGACCTCTTGGCTATCGTTTGTGATGTCTAATTTTGAAGGTGTCTCTTTCCCATTGGTATCCTGGGTCAGGTGTGGGCTTGATTGTATCGATTCCTGATTTTTGCCCTCTTTCTAACTTTCATGTGTTTCCTCTGGACAACATCCGTAAACCTTTTACTTTATGCATAACCCAGTCTTTGAACAGTCAGATATACTTTCATTTGCTTTACTGGATTGCATTATTTTGCATATAAATGGCAAACAATTCAGGTGTAGCGTTTTACTTTTGTTCATTATATAACCAACACGGGGATCACTGACCTGAACGACATCGAATTATTTTGTCAACCGTTGCATATTATTAATAAACTGGGTCAGTTTATGTCCATTCTATCAACAGTAATACTCCCCCGTTGAAAAGAACCAAAAATTTGACAAAATTCCATCTAATTACAGAAAAACACAGCAAAAACACCAAGCTGAAAATTTTGTCAAAGAATACTGCAGCTTTTTCTATTAGCATATCGAAAAGCTCTAGAGAAAATAACGTGAAAAGATGCACCTAAAGGTGATTTTTCGCGTTTCTTATTAATGCGGCAGTACTTTAAAATCGGCTGCTTCAAATTGTTAACTAATGTTACTTCTAGGTTTTGTCTAAATACATATGTTAGTTTCAAACATTTAAAATGTTGATAGGACTCTTAAATGATATAAATTTAATGAGCATTTAAATGTATCAATGTCAGTTGTGAGGAGAATAAATTTACATACGCATTCTACAATTAGGATATGAAATACATTCAAACGAAATTTTGAGTCATTTTCATTATTGGGTTTATGTGGCTATTAGCACAGAGTTGAGCTGAAGCGAATACTTCTATGAATTATTACATTCAGAATATATCAACATTTCATAAATATATGAAAGCTAGAGAGCCCTTAGGGGGTGCATGGGGGCCCATGGACTAAAAAGTATGAAGAAGAATACAAAGATACCAGTTATCATATCATTTTGTCTATCACATATCCTTAAAAAGAAATCGAACACGTTAAAACTTGACTTAACATAATGGATTGACAATTTCTTATTTCATGGCTAAACATGTCTTAAAATGTTAAATTTGTATTTCCCAAACCCCTTAGATTTCTACTACTCTCAAATGGAAGGGTGTGACGAAGAAGATATCATCAGTAACCTGGATAATGCGTACCTTTGACTATTACCCATATGTATAAAATATAACGAATTGAAAACAAAGTGCCATAATTTACGAAGACATTCCTGCGATGAGTTTTGCGGTAACAGTCGCATAAATTTTAAAGATTCTGTTTTATGCGAAGCGTCTAAGCTTTCACTACAATGGGATACGGCATTAAATGTGTTGCCAACGTAACTTAAAAGAATATATTCAATTCTTGAAATAGGTTCACAGCATCCATTCCTTATCTGATGAGCATTGTCATTTCTAATTCACTGATAAAATCCTACAACAGCTCGCGTTGTAATGGAAGGAAACAGCAATTCATGACAATATTGACTCAACATTATACAAAACTCCGTCTCCTGTTCATGAAGCCAGGCCAGACGCAATGTGGTAAGATCGCTGTCCCCTTTATCACAGAAATTTGTGAAAGTGACGTTTGGCATAAACCAACGATTTACGATATTTTGCCACTGCAAATCACAGGCATCATGCATGGCTCTGCTTTGTTTGTTTACCTCATATTTCCACGAACCTCAGATATAGCCAAAACGGGTAACCCCCGGTGTTACTGGCTAAGAAAATTTAAGTTGGAAAAAGGCATCAAAGGTGGGAAGCCAATTCAACAGGAATACATCTATTTTAAACCTAGAGTCAAATACATATATTTGAATACCGAGAGTCAGTCAGAATAAAATCAAAGAAGTCTACAGATATTACTGTGTGTCCAGGACTTAAGTGACCCGTTTTTTGCTAATTAGTCTTTAATGGTGATTTTAATTGAAAAAAATAAATTAGAGAAATGAATTAAGATATAGTCCGTGTAATTGAATTACTTCTTTCCACATAAATATGAATTTTTGTAGAGGCTGGGATTAGATGGAATGATGGTGAGTTTTGCTGCTCCTCTTTGAATTAGTCCCCAAAACCTAACGATATAAATAAAATATGGCTTATACAGGTCAGTGGAGGTAATTCGTCAGTCCTACAGATAAGAGTGCGTAACAGAAAATCATTTTTCCTATTTCTCAACCAAAAAATATTTAGTGTGTACTCAAAACAACCGTCTCGATGATACAGTTCTTTTTAGCACCCAAAGCATGTGTTTAAACTGATGAAGACAGTCGCAGCTTCACGCTAAAATTGTTTAACTGGACCAATCTTCGTGCATTAGGCCATGATTCGCTGCTTATACTGACTTATAAACTTCACTGTTCATCTAAAACTGATGCATTGAAATGGCCTCTGTTCAAAAAACGATTCAAGTAATAGTATTGTCTAAACCTTAAATGCTGGGTCGTTGTCCTCTGGTGAAATTTCTTTCGAGTTAATTAATTTCTAAAAATATGTCTTTTAGGAATACAAGCAGGTTTTCAAACGGTATGGATCCAGATAATGCCCAACATTTTAGCATGAACTTGGCTTTGGCTGTTGACAAAGTTTATCAGCAAAATATCTTAAGCAGGCAAATATTTTATGCTCTTTAAGTTTAATGTATATCCCCGATTCGCTATTTCTCGTCAACTCTCTAATTTGCTTGAACTATCGTCATAAACTCTTTACATACTAGTGTCGTCTGCTGATAACCTTTGCAAACAATTTGGACCCAATTCAGGCCTGACGGGCATGATCTGGATCCAAACTGCTTAACACTCTACTGATATTTCAGAAAAAAAAATTGGGAAAAAAACCTCAACAAACAACAAAAAGAATCAGCAGACGGCAAAACCATGACAAATTACCTAGTATGCAAAAAGAGTCGATAAAATAAAATTGAAGGTACTACATGTACATGCAGGTTTCATGCTTAAGCCTTATTTTTGCCTGCTTTCAATACGGCACGATCTAGGACCCATATAGACTTTTACAATTGCGTGTGTGCGTGCGTGTGTGTGTCAAAATGATGACGAGTGAGGTTTGCGGAATAGAGTCTCGTTGAATCAGCGGGTAGGCTAGTACATATCATCATAGCAATGCAAATATACCACTTGTATCTATAGTGGTACACATGGGTATATTCACAGGGAAATACAGCTAAGTTATTATTTTGTACAGGGGATTTGGGCTTGATTTACAAATTAGGGCGTCTCCCAAAAATAAGTTTTAGTTACGCATTTAAATCCACATGCTAAGTGCCGTTCTTCTAAGTTCAATTTAAAGCTGTTTAAAAAAAAAGAAAAAATGGGGTCACTTAAACCCTGGAAACACATTAAATATAAAAAAGATAATTATCCCATTGAGAACAGGTTAGTGTACATTGTCTGAATACAAACATAAGGCAGGACTGAATGATTCCTCAGGTTATGTATGTGGTGAAACATAAAGTGTAAGGCACTACATAGAAATCTGTGAGATATATGAAAGTGTTAGAGAAAAGTTTAGAACAAGACAATTTCAGAGTTGTGGTATTTGAGAATTTAAAGCAAGTGTACCGTTGGAAGTACTGAAAGAGGAGGACACATATGAACAAGATAGAAACAATATCATAACTGTACTAGAGTACTTCATAAGGGAAACAAACAAATTTGAAAAAAAGCTACATATAGAATATATTTAAACCAAAAGTAATTTAACACTGATAATATATACACTCTTTACACGTAATGGTGGGCGATATATTAAACGCGTTTGTTTCATATGAAAGTCCAATCAATTACTCATATGATAGTTGATTTTTTATGTTATTTGTAGTCATAAATCCAACCACAAGGCCCTTACGAAACAAGCTAGTGGGCATAATAAACATTTCCAAAACGCATCATTGCTGCTTTGAGATTTTACGATTTTAAGTTTTAAAGACCAAGTTTGGAATACATGCTTTCTAATCGTTGATCAAATCTAAATTTAGCCTTGATTATCCTACGAGCAACATAAACTAGAGTCTTTACGTTCATATCCTATTTTGCGAACTTTACAGTACTTTCAATTGAATTTTCATCACAAATTGGTTGCAATTTATCTTCCAAACCTATGGGTATTTTTTTATCAGAGGATCTTGTCACATACTCTTGGTTAAGGTCCAGACAAATCACTGATGAAGGAATTTAAAGCCATAAGAGATGAAGCTTTTATAAAGGACTAAAGTTTACATTTGGATTAATTCAAAGGGAGACAACTTCAAATTTCAAAGCAAACCAACTTTAAGATATTGCCAAGAAACTAAACATAGTCAAAAACAAAATGTCTGGCAGTATTTTATTGGCCATCGATGACCATTAAAACAGAACTTAATATCGAAAATTCTATTCCTGACTCTTGAGAATGTAAAGACTCTAAGTATTGCTATCAACCCGCTGGTCATATAGTCACAAGGGATTTAAAAATCATAACTGATTCAAGAATTCGGTCTATTATATGTAAAGGACCTAAATATAGGTTTTCTGTGCCAATAAACTTCAAACCATGTCGTGAGGAAATTGCAGGAGCCTTACTAGAATTGTGTAATTGCTGGTGTAAACGGCAGCATGTTGAGTCTAATGCCTTAAATAGTCGGAACTAAATATTTTTAAAATTATTGATGGTAAAATTTCATTTTATTGCACCAATTTAGATCTTCTACCACCTAAACCTAAATTCACTTTTAGACACTTGAAGAAAGGGATCCAAAAATTCCATAGGAGGTTTGTTTTGGCCCCCCCAGATAAGGCTGCTAACAATGTTGTGGTGGTTTGAAAAAGATACTATATTAACACCCTAAAGCAAGAACTTAGCACTGCAAAAACATATGAGCATAACAGGCTTGATGAGACGTCTGTCGTTGATAGGCATCGATGCCATATGGCGGCTAAGTTTGGGTTGTTTGTTGATGAGGACCATAGCAAGCTTCCTACGTTATACTGGTTACATAAACTTCATAAACGGCCCTATAAATCGCGTTTTATTCCTAATTCTAGTGCATGTACAACTACTGAGTTGTCTATTCTTTTGACTTCTTACCTCACTGCGATTAAAAACCATGTCATTAAATATTGCGCAACTGTTTATGAAAGAAATGGTAAAAATTTATTTTGGTCTATTAAAAATTCAGATGAAATTCTTGATAAATTGAAGTCTAGAGGTTTTCTAGCATCTGGTTTGTCTACATATGACTTCTCTACTCTCTATACTACATTGCCTTATAATCTAATCAAAGAGAAACTAACAGAATTAATTGAACAAACATTTAACAGAGAGGGCTCACTTTATTTGGCTTGTAATGATAGAATGCCTTTTTTTTACTTCTGAACAACCTGACCGATATAAATTGTGGTCATTTCAGAAAATTTGTGATGCGCTCCATTATCTTTTGGACAATATATGTATAAGATTTGGCTCAAAATTATATAGACAAATTGAAGGTATTTCAATGGATACTAATTGTGCTCCTCTTGTTGCAGATTTATTTTTGTTTAGTTATGAGAGAGACTTTATGTTGTCTCTGTCTGACAATAAACAATCTGATATTATTGAAGCTTTTAACTCAACCTCCAGATATTTAGATGACTTACTTAATATTGATAATCCTTATTTTGAACAAATGGTAGGTCAGATATCTCCCTCTGAACTTCAGTTAAATAAGGCGAATTCTTCTGATACTGAAGCTCCGTTTTTTGGACTTGAACTTGTCAATAACTAATGGCATAGTTTCTTCAAAAATTCATGATAAACGGGATGATTTTATTTTTGAAATAGTAAATTTCCCCTTTCTTGATGGAGATGTTCCTCGCTCTCCTTCCTATGGTGTATATATTTCTCAGCTTTTTCGTTTTGCTAGAGTGTGTTCTAATATTGATGACTTCAACAACAAAACCTTATTATTAACTGCTAAGTTATTTAAACAATGTTATAGATATCATAAAAATTCAAAAAAGCATTTTCTAAATTCTACCACAGACACTCAGAGTTAATTGTTAAATACAACATTGGGTTAAAAACTCTTCCGCAACAAGCCATACCAGAACATATATTTTATGGTGATTTAGTTTATAAATTCAAACGAATTGTTGGAAAACCTAATTTTAATGATCAATTCAAAAAGATAGTAAAACGTTATATAAGGGTTGGATATAACTTGGATATCATGCGACAGTCTGCATGCCTAGTTTTAAACCCAATCATGGTTTATACCTATGGTTTCCTCTTTAATTGCACGACGGTGGGCCAGGCCTCAGACTCTATGACGGCTCTGACGTAAAGCTTTAATCGGTGGGTTGGTGCCTGATGCTTATCTGTAGCTGGACCCACCGTGGCTCAACTTGAGGTTTTCTTCAGCATGACTATCTGTGAGTCATGAGCCCCTCTTCTTTGTTTCATCATTGTGTGTTAATTTGATTAGAGTGTTTCTCAATGATGATACATTGCATTAGTTAGATGGCCTCCATGCCAGCTGAACATTTCTTGTACTTCAACAACAGCAGAATCTAGGGCGAAAACTTGGTACCAGTAAAATGCATTTAAGCCCCCCGGTGGCTTAGGCTACTGTCCGTTCTAAGGCGGTGGTTCTGTTGTTCTTGACTTTTTGTTATTGTTACAATGGGAGTCTGTTACTGTTCTATGTTTTGTTGTACGTTACTTTATGTCCATTCTAGTATTGCAATCATCTTGATGGGGAAGAGAGAGCTGGTTGCTTTGCTTAATTTGTCTTCCTGGTGTCTCGTTATGGTTGAGCGGCTCTTCCTCGCGGTGCCATAGGGTTGTCTGCGGTTTGTGATTGCGGTTTTTCCTGATCATACTCACTTACTATTTTCAGCTCCTAGGTACACCTTGGACTTTGTGAGGAAATATTATGTGGATTTAATGACAGCACAGGTAACTCGAAAAAAGCTTGCATTTTTAAGTTGTTTTTCGTCAATTATCTTAGGGCAAGCGCCAGGAGCTCATTGTTATATTTTATTTGGTTAAACTCCAAAGGAGTATAGATATATTCTGTAGTGAAGAGTGTAAAGCTACTTTTGGTTTTAGGGATATTTCTCAAATTCTAACAAAACTGCAGTCAGTGATACTCCATTTTTTGATCTATGACCTCGACCTGAAGGTCAAACATACACGAAATTTTGCTCAGATCCCTCTACTTTATGTGGTATATGTACCTGCAAAGTTGCTACATCCAACAGTTTAGGAGGAGATGCATTTGTAAGAAACGTGATGGACGACCGCAGGCATGTTTGTCCGTACACAAGGTCTGAAAGAAACAAAAATGGCTCTTGAATCACAGACAGTCAGAGCAGTATTTTGAATTTACAAACTAAATCACCATGCTATACTAGGTCTGCTATGTCTTGCTCCAGAAAAAAACTTTTAGACTAATATTGCATTTAACAAAAAGTTCAAGTTGTTTCCTTTCAAACAGCCATGCTTTTGCCGAAGTTGACGCTTAGATATACCTAACAAAAGTGAAAACGCTACACTACAATTACCTATATTTTGTGCAAAAGCATTGGACAAAAAGTATTTACTTAAGCTTAATAATGTCTCCATCCAGCAAACGATTCGTTGAAACTCCATCAATTTGTCTCGCTTGATGTCTGAGTTATGTTCCTTTAAGTGTTGAAAGCTTTATTCACTGATTTTTGCTATTGCGCATGCGCAAAATGAAATGTTTGTGCTTATCAAAATTGGTTATAAATGTGTTGCATAAAAACACAATAAAACTGATTAATCACTTGAAACAAGCTCAGAGATCAATTTCGAATTTATCAAATTTGTAAAAAATTGAAACTTCTCTCCCTTTGACAAAACAAATAGGGAATATTAAATGTTTGGTAATCTTCGCTTAATCACGATTTTTGATAATTTTCTTTTGCCAAATTAAGTAGACCTCTCAGCACATTGTTTCTACCATTTCTCGATCAGTAATGTCCTCATACTAAGATGCAACAACAAATTGATTTTCCTATGAGATTTCAGTGTTAAAATTTTAAACTTGGCAATTTGATGGAAAATACGCTTGTTTAAGATTCTTTTTCTAAACGATACAAACACACTTGAGATAAGTCCTTCACATTTCTGGTTGCCACATGTCTAGGCTACCATTTTGTGCAGTCGGATCTCGTAGGCAGTGGATTTCTGATGGCCTAAACTGTTTGAGATTTCTGTTCAAATTGGCAACCTTGAAAATTGGACCCCTGTCACATTTAAGTGGCTTTCATGTGTTTCCTCAGGACAACATCCGTAAAACTTTTACTGATATGCATTACCCAGTATTTGAACATTAAGATACACGTTCATTTGCATTCTTGGTTTGCATAATTTTGTATATAGATGGTGACCAATTCAGGTGTAGCGTTTTCACTTTTGTTCAGTCTATATATGCGGTTAAAAAGACAATATCCAATTTTATAATTTGATTGGAGAGAATTTTGTCTTCTGATAGGCCCAATGCGTCTTCATTAAATCTCTATATCTAGATAAATCAGGCTTTGAGGTTGCAACATTGTTTTCATGCTCAAAAATAGTAAGTGAGTATGATCAGGAAATACCTCAATCACGAACCGCAGACAACTCAAAATAGCATAAATTTATGCTGCTCATTTATAATTAAGATAATTACAGCAGCTGAGAGTTTTAAAGTAAAATAAATCTTTATTTTTCTACAGTTTTTATGACAAGTTGCAGTTTCATGATCAGTTGAGTTGAGCATGATAAAAGTGTTATCAGTCACCCCTAATATTAACTGAATTGTTTCAACATAACCTAATAAACGTTTCCTATCTCACGGCATGTTATCTTTATCAAGTCATGATGACGTTGCACTTTTTGAATGACGTCGCTAATGACGCTGAATCAACACAAAAATCAACAGTTACGTCATAGTCGCTAGTTTGAAAAGGGTTCAACAAAGGGTAAACTGATAAATAGAATACCAGGTTCGCGTCTTTTGATATCAAGTTTACCAGGCTCGGCTTTGAGAAAGCTTGTTGAATCGCTCGGCAAGCCTCGCGATGTCAACAAGCGTTCTCAGAGCCTTGCCTGGTAAACTTGATATCATAAGACACTCACCTAGTATTCTCTATTTATAGCCTCGGGGTCTAGTTTAAACTAGCCTGCAGGTTGATATAGGAAAGAAAACAAATTGAACTAATTTTCAGAGGTTGATAGTTTTCATTTTTTTCTTGTATAATCCAAATAGCATAATCAGTATTAAACTATTGTCGTGCCAACCAAGAGTGACAGTGGCGTAGTACTTTGTTTACAATTGCTTAATCAAACATTAACATTACATACTATTTCAGCAAGCGCGAATCGATAGATCATTTGTGTATTAATCCTATCCTGTGGATAGGATTAATACACAAGTGATTTATCGATTACAAGTCCCTGATAACTTTGTAAACAAAACATGTCGTCACTGTCACTCTAGGTTGGCTCGACAGTAGCATGGGCTGCATGAAATAAAAACAGTTTCCTGATCCATCTTCAAATAGGTAAATTAAAGACAATTCTTTATATGAAATTTAAGAACAGTTTTCTTTGTTCATTTTAGTTGTTTGGATAAATGTATAAAAAGTGTTCTTTATTTACATTCTGCTTTCAGAGAATTAATATACAATTCAAAATGCATAACACTACTAACTAGTTTAAACACAGATGCTAAAACGTGTGAGAAAGTCCTTAGGTTGAATATGAATTCAACATTACAAATCTAATCATGCTAATTACAAAATAGAAAGTGGAAAATTTTCATTCACAGTTGAAAAGTCATAGAACAAAACGGTTATTGACTTCAATTTTGGAAAAAAGAAGTAACTAACCTTAAAGCTACATAGTCTGTAACTTTTGATCTTCTAATTTTATAAATAAAGTTTCTATTTTTCAAGAATACAGTAAAAATACTCATATTCAGGTAAAAAATACAAATTATCACTACCAAAACAACAGCATTTATGTTAAAAATCAACGTTCTAGAATTATTGGAGGGACGTAAATAATTACAAACAAGAGAAAAACACCTGTTTGTTATAAGACAATTCACTTTCCCATGCAGTTTTCAGCAGTACTGAACATGTTTATTGTAAAAAAATAGCTTAATTCTATTTTTAAAAATGATTTAAAAAGAAAAGATTTTTTGTCGAAAAATGTTCATAGTTACAGATCTAGTCTTTTTAAGAGTGATATTCACCTTTTCAGGTAGATAAATCCTCATGTATACCTCATTTTATGTCAATAATTGTAAACATGGTAAACCAAGATTATACTGTAAAGAATGTTGTCTTCAGTAAAAAGATAATGTTCATGCGCAAGGATAAGAAATACTTCAAAGTGAAAATTCACACCTTTAGTGCATTTATTATAGAGCTTGCAGTATGCTAGGAATAATCTCTCGTCAAATGTTTGTGAATGTTCTTCAATTAGCCTATAATTTATTGGTTTTCACTTCCCCATGGACTCTTGCCATTTTGAGGTCAACTAGCTCGATAAAGGGAACTGGAAGCACTATCACGTGCTAACACACTACCTAACCAGAGCAGAATTATATATATCCTTTAAAATGGCAAAAATTAACAATGTTTCAGAGTAGTATTTAAGCCATGTGTCAATTGAGCCTGGCCAATATTCTAAACCTTAAACACTAACTATTACAATAGCAGATGACAAATTTTGTAACAACTTTCTTCATTTTGGGTTCAAAAAGACAGAACAAAATCAAATGAAACTTATTGAAAAACAGAGTACTTTTCTTTTGATGCTCGTAACATTCTATTTTTTGCATTGAATTTACTGCTGAATGCAATTAAAACGCAATAATAATGAGCCAGTGCATGAGATTTCCAACAATGTGGTATGTGCGACCAGCAAAATCTCAGATCAGCCTGCGCATACGCGCAGTCTGATCAGAGCCTTTGCTAGTCGCTTGAGTATTCTATGATTGTTAAGCTACAGACTGAACACCCTTTGGAGTTTCTAGGCTTAGAAGGAGGATGCAGAGGCTCATCCCAGTCTAAACTTGTCAAAATGTCAAATTGTTGGAAATCTCATGCCACGGCTTAATTATTTATTATCCAAAATATATGGAATTTATATGGAAGCCACTGAACAAGATGCTGCTTGGATACTTTAAGCTGACAGGAATAGTCAAAGCTTTTAAAGTAAATATAAATAAATGCCTGAAACCCGATTTTTCTAGATTTGTAAATAAAGTCACGCTTCAAAGCTTTTTTGTTTATCTGTATGAATGGTAAACGTGAAGTCACACGTGCCATAGGAAATATGCCCCCTCGTCACTTTCTTTATGACAAATACTTTGTCATATTAAAGGATTGGCATTGAGCAATCTGTCCTCGAGATTTTTCACAAATCGTAGAATTATGTAATAGCATGCGCATGCATAAGCAACTGCAATAAAGCCATGTAACTTTTAGATAATGAATTGTACCTAACAGTTGATAAATTAATGAACGAAATAAAAATATAAACAGCACAGAATCAATAAACGTAAATTAATCTTCAAAGTTTCGTTACTTTCTTGATAACGCCACATATTTGCGGAGGCCAAATTACAAACAAAAATTCCGAACGGAGCACACGTCGAATGATGTCAATCAAGTATAATTAATTGAGAAGCTTGTCTGTAGAAATCTCATCATCATTTCTATAACTGATGCTGCTCCTAGTGTAAGAAAAGATTAATAATAAGAGAGGACCAACCGTCAAAACAAGATATTAGGATCCATGAGCTGATGATGTACATTCATCGTTTGAATTGTCTATTGGAGTCTTCATACCAATGCTTGAAAATTAGCTTCTATAAGATTTTGCTTTATCATATGACGTTGCGTCTGGGTGAGAAATAACGCCATGCAATAAAATCGATAAACCGCTAGTGGTTTACAGATTTTCGGGACACGATATCAACTCATTAACAACGTTGCGTACATAATGACAAAATTATAATATATAACTTTTAGCCAGAAATGAGATTTCAAAGTAATCTCAATGCCATATGATAAATAGAATCTAACACTCGTGCTCGTGCATTATCAAATTTATTAAACTCGTTGGGAAAAAATAATAAAATGCTCGGCAAGCCTCGCATTTTATCACTTTTCCCCAACTCGTTTAATGAATTTAATAAAACATGGGCTCTCATGTAAGATCCTCCATGTATGTAATTTTCGAGGAAATTTCATCTTAAAAGAAGTATGTTTTATTACATTTCTTAATCATAGACACAGTTTAAGCACCGCCTCAACAATCAACTAAAAGCTTTGTTTGAAAAACAACATGTTAAGAAGAGACATTTTCAAAGGCCATGAACACTGACCATTGAAGTTTCAGATTTATTATCCAAACAGTGGCCAGTTTTATATAATAAATAGAGGATATTCGATTTTTGAATGAATATGACATTTATTTCATTGAATGAAGCGAAACATGTAGATTTCATGAGTGGAGAGTAAAATTTGATTTTTTTATTATATACAATTTTGAAGCATAACAGAATATTTTGCACTGTGACGTCCTACATGTTCGCACATGACAACAAACATGATCGCAAATGACGCCACGTATATGATGACGTTGCATAATGGTGCCTGTCTTTCAAAACTGGGAGTAAGAAAGTGTAACAGCAAATCCCAAAAAATTTATAACAAAAATGTTACATACAATCCAATTAAGAAAATGTATTACCACACTTTATGTTTTTGTCCACTTGTATGAAAGTTACAGGTGTTTGAAAAGCTGAAATGCGACTGAACGAAGAAAAGCAGAGTTTGCGAAGCATTTAATGAGCAATACTGTTCATTCAAATATATACAATTGTTTCGTTGTTAGCTCTCGAATTTAGAAATTTAGCACGCTGAATACATCAGCATGGGCGTCAAACGGAAGCGTTTTGGCATATGCGATAAGTACCAAATTCGCATTGTTTTGGCCCATTTGTATAATGTCCATTCTCTCGTCAATATTCATAGGGTTAAATGTTCAGACTAAAAGCTTTAATACATCCTAACCATTGGCAACATGTCATGAACCTTAAATTTTAACATTTATATGAAATCAACATCAGCTGTCCATGCGGTCTATTAGCCCATCCATCAAAATTTCAAACTACCATGGAAGCACTTTTAGCATAATTTGACACAACATTGGCACAGTTATATCGAGGCAGAAAACATTAACTCAAGCTTATATTACATTATTTAACGGTATGTGTCCGAAACGGACACCCGATGGTAACTGGAAATTTGAACAGATGAACAGAAACGAGAAAAATATCATTCTTGCCAGAGATCTTGAACTTGAACATATCAAACCATCAAATCTGTAGACGTCGCACATCCAGCATGTAAATTTCGACTTATCAGCTTTTATTGTTCTGAAATTACATTTTACAGCACAGTTTTTATTTAACCCTTGAACATGTTGAAGCGCCAATCACGTAGATTGTAGATAGTCAGAAAGACCTTGGTGTCACTATATCCAAAACTCTTAAACCTGCAACACACATAGATATTATAACAAAAAAGGCATATCAGAAAATAGGAATGATAAAACGATGTTTTACAAACTTTACTGAAAAGAAAGTTACTACATTATATCAGTCAATTATAAGACCGGCTCTAGAATATGCGTCACCAGTATGGAATCCGTGGTATAAACAGGACATTGACAAATTAGAAAAGGTACAGAGAAAGTGTCTCCAACTTTGTTCAAAGGAAATAGAATTAGACTCACTTGATAAGAGACTGTGTTGAAACATATAAATTTGTTCATAACCAGTACAAAACTCCTGCTAGCATGTATTTTAAACAGCCTGCTCGTGAATCACGTGGTCATTGTCAAAAATAAATGAAACAGTACAGCCTCACAGACATCAGGAAAAACTTCTTCTCAAACCGAGTGGTCGACACATAGAACAGCCTACAAGACACAACTGTAAAGGACCAATCTATGGCTTCAATGAAGCAGAAATTGAGAGCTGACCTGTAGTGTGTCAGCTTAATTACCAAGTATACCAAGTAAGTATACACGACTGCAGCAGTCGACAAATTTTGCGACTTTACCAAATGGATGTCATTACTGATTGCAAACTCTGGTTTGATGTCGTGACATACAGTGGCGGCTATAGAGGGGGTTCGGGGGTTCGCTCGAACCCCCCGTCCCCCGTTTATAAATATCCCATGACCTATGTCCAAACTCTTTAAAATTGAAAGAAATCTTGTGAGATAAATGTGCACATATCAACAAACGACAAAAACAATGCAAAAATGCCCAGCATGCAGAGATAAAAGTAAGTAAGGGTGCAAAGATAGTATAATAAAGCATAAACTGCATTCATTTTTTGCTTTGATCTCCACATATTTGCATGTTCAGTAGCTCTACATATAAGCAACACAGGAACAATAAAAAACACACTTTTAATGACTTAATTCCCAGGTTTCAGACACCGTGACTGTTTATATTTGCTTTGCTCCATTTTTCTATAGAGACATCTCAAGATTGTGGGCTCATCAGTTTTATGTTTGTTTTCTATGTAGATATTTCTCGCGTATGCGTGTTTGGCATTTCTTGCTTTCAATGTCAATATTTTGTTTTGTTTCCATGTATCAATCTTAGTCGTGTGAATCAACAATGTATATAACACTGCATCTGTGGAACAATATGGAATATCCATACATTAGGCACTGATACTTTTAACACTATACTCTTTGTCTACTGGGTAATTTTCATGCTGTTTGTTGTATGCTGATTTTTTTCAAAATCGTTTTTAAAAAATAAAATTCATAAAATTCAGGAATACTATCAGAGTGTAAAGTAGTTAAGATCTAGATCGGGCCTGTCACCTCTTTCTAGTTTATAATCATTTTGCTGCGAAAGAGAGAGAGAGAGAGAGAGAGAGAGCTGTTTGCTTTCTTTTTTGTGTTCTTCGTGTCATGCTGGTATCTCTGTCCTATGCATCTTCTTCTTGATGCCGTGGGTTGATCTGAGGTCTGTGATTGCGGTATTTGCTGGTCATACTCATTTATTTAGTGTTGTCTGAACGGCTGCTATCATTCAATACACTGCACAAAAATGAAAATTATATAAAATAATAACGAGTTCTACGAACTTATTGTACCCCCATCGTTGGCTCTTGTCGCTAATGTTCGTTGGTTCACTGAAATGAATGTAAAACATTTAACATGTTAAAATGAGTTGAAAAAATATAGTGACGCGTTATACGAGCTATGCGTGTGTGCGTGCGTGTGTGTGATTGTCGCTAAAATAATTCGCTGAAATTTAGTCAACAAGTCTGCTGTATCCGTTCTAGTCGATTTTACAGTTAAGCATACTTTTTTGAATTTGTCTAAAATGAAAATAATTGTATGATGAGTTTTCAATCATGACATTCCATAATCTTGCTAACAGAATTCAAAATATCGGGTACCAAGCTGTTACAGAATTCAAACATACATTTAACTTATGAAATCTCCATCAAAAGTGTTATAATTTCTTACTCAAATCTAGCTATGGTGGTGGTTATGATTATGTAAATATACATTCTGTAAATATACACTAGAAAGTTCTTATGAAACAGAAAAGAGAAATCTTCCTAACTTGTCATGCTTAATTAATTTTACAAACTTTTGACACGTTTCAAAGTAACGCCATATCTTTCGTATTGTCTTTTTCTATGCTGCCAGAAAGTCATATTGGCATCGTTCAACATTATAACTGTCGTGACTGATTAGCCTGCTATTTTAATTAGCTGTTAAATGATCCTGTACTTCATTTTCTATGCAAAAAATCTCCCTACAGTCAGACGACAAGGCATGTTTCATAATAGAGCCGTGATATGTGATTTCCAGAGCAGAACTTTATTGAAAACTATACATCACAGGTGCGTAAGAGATTAACGCATGCATGCTATGCAGAAAATAGACATAATGTATAAATACAGTGTACTATGTAATACAATATAATTGTATTGGAAATATAGTCCATAACAGAAAATTGACATTTAATAATAAAGAATATATGATTAACATGAGTAATCTCCATTTAAGCTGGAACATAATTTGTTTCAATAATTTGGAAAAACAATCTACACAGAAAACTTTTCCATGATAATTGCAACAAAGTTTAATAGTTTAATGAGCGTTGCTTCATTGGTTGAGGTAAAACGCCCCCCCCCCCATAAAAATACGGTTTCATACGGTTACTTCACCTCATAATTTAATCAAAGATAAACTTATTGATCTTATTGAAAGAACCATCCAGACAGAAGGCTCTCCTTACCATGCATGTAATGACAGAAATACATTTTATTTCGGAAAAAGCTAAAAAATATCATGCATGGTCATGTCAAAATGAATGTGATGCGCTGACCTTTTTGTTGGACAACATTTTTATTCGACTTGGCACCAAGCTGTATAGACAAGTGGTTTAGATCCCTATGGGCACTTTTTGTGCTCCCCTGGTTGCCGAATTATTCTTGTTTTGCTAGGAGAGGAACTTTATGAGCAGTCTCTTTCTGATGACAAGCAGGCTGATGTTATTGATGCGTTTGACGCTACAGCCAGATATTTGGACGATATTTTAAACATTAATAATGTTTATTTTGACAATATGGTAAGTCAAATATAACCTTCAGAGCTCCAAGTTAATAAAGCTAATACCGGGGCCCCCAGGGGTTTTGGGGATCTGGGGAGAATGGCTATTTATTTTCGGGGATCTAGGGAGCACTGGTAATTATTTCAGGGGATCTGGGGAGCAAGCTCATAGTTTTGGGGATCTAGGGAGCCCTGCCAAAAAGCAAAAAAAATAATGGAAAAGCCTCCATTTTGTTTGATTTTTTAAAATTTCTTCTGCTTCTGGGGGGGCTAGCCCCCCAAAAGCCCCCTTGTAAATTATAAATGTACTTATTTTTGTATAACATGTACATCTAAATTGACCTCAGGGGGAAATATGGTAATTAACTTTTGTTGTTGTTCATTTATTAACCTTAAAATTGTTGATTTTTAGCTAGGTAATAGCATACTTTAGAACGCACAGATTGCACCAGATCGCACCATTTTTATCAAAATTTTCCCGCGGGAGCATGCCCCCGGACCCCCTAGCACGAGTCTTGCTGCATATTGTTACAGTGCTACCTATGCACCTCTATGTAAGCCTCTTTTTAGATGGTAGGCTCATTTTTATAAGAAAAAACAAGAATGCTGATCAAATATATACTTGTTTGATGAAACTGAAGCTAAACTAGTGTATAGGGGCTAATAGCAATTGTAGAAAATTTTATTACAAAAAAATACTTTCACTTTGTCAGTAAAAAAAATCTAGTTTAAGCTGTTGGAAAAAAATCAGCCCCTGCCCCCCGACCAGAAAAGCAAATGGTCTGTCTCTAATTAAAAAGAAAATCTAGAGAGCATTCCGCCATGCCCACTCTACCAGGTACAGCAACAACATTTTAAGGAATGGCCTTTGATACTTTAGCCATATACCATGCATTTCATTGAAATAATTATATTTCATGTAATCTATTACTAAGCCCTGTCTTTACATGTATAAGGCAAAATATTAAGTTATCATTAAGTCATTTTGTTTGCTTTTGTTGCTTTACGTCCCATGTCAACAGCTATGGTCATTGCGGGACGGTCAGTTCACTTAACCACACTTTTTCCTGGGCAGGCTTGAGCAAGCGGTTAACAAGTAATTTATGCACATACTTTCGCTTGTAACTGACAACAACCCTTCTTGAATAAATCAGCGGAAGGGAGGAGAATGACCGTAGAAATTATTTCATGATCAATCTCCAAGAAAGTATGGTGTATAGTTTCATATTTTTTAAGTATGTGATTTTAATCCTACGAAAAGATAAATACATTTTAGGGAGAAATGACTTGTATTTTTGGGGATCTGGGGAGAAGCTGGTCTTTTTTAGGGATTTGGGGAGCAAAGGCAAAATACTTTTAGGGAGTCGAGGCAATTATTTTCAGGGATCTGGGGAGATCAATGCATTATTTTCAGGAATCAAGGGAGCACAGACCCCCCTGGGGGGGCCTCAATACCTCTGATACCGAAGCCGCATTTAGACTTGCATTTGTCAATTTCTAATGATATTGTTTCTAGCAAAATTTATGACAAACGTGACGACTTTGATTTTGAATTTGTCAATTTCCCAATTTTAGATGGTGATGTTCCTCGATCTACATCCTATGGAGTCTATATCTTTCAACTCATTCGTTTTGCTAGAACATCTAGCTATGTGTTACTTACTTCAACACTCGCAATAAATTGTTAACTCAGAAAATTCTTAAACAAGGCTATTCGCAAAACCTTTTCTACATTTTATAGACGATACTATGATTTGATATCTAAATGTTCTTAAGAGGGTATCCTTTGGAAGCAAAGGCTGCACCAAAGAACTGAAACAAGAGTGTGCATATTTCCTGGGCCAGACTAGCTAGTTTCTGCCATTTAGGCTTCATCAGTGACTCTCTAATTGTTCCAAAGTTCCACAATGAAACACATGATCCCAAAGGACAAGAAAATAAAATCTACGCTATCTACACTAAATTGCAAGTTGGACTTAAATCTCTCTTGCGTCAAGGATTTTCGGAACCTGAATTCTATGGCGACTATGGGGAAGAAGATTGTTGGCCCTTATAATTTTCAGCGCAGTTCATTATAATAATTTCCCATTATAAAAAAGATTGGCTATAACATTAATGTATTGCAACAGACTGCATGCTTGGTGGTCAACCCAATCACGGTTGGCAACTTTGCTTTCCTCTTTTATTGCACGCCGGTGGGTCGGACTTCAGACTCTATGACGGTTCCGACTTAAAGACTTATCTATTGATGAGATGGTAGGGGCCTGATACTTTGGCTGTTCGTCGGGCCCACTGGGGTTTACCTGTTGGATGGTACTCAGTTTTATTTACTGTTGATTCCTTATCTTTGCTACATCTCATTGTTATATCTTGATTTATATGTTCTGTGAGATGAGGCATTGATAAGTTAGGGGTCTTTCATGCAAACCAAATATTTATGTGTCTTGATCCATATCTGAATTAAGGGTGAGGTTGGCGCCAATAAACCGGTTTAAGCCCTTCAGTAAAATATTTTACTGACCGTTCCAAGGCTGTACTTCTTTTGTGGATCTTTTATGTTTTTTTTCTGTCTTGTGTTTGCTATGCCATTGTGAGCGTCTGTTTATATGTGCCTTGTGGTCACCTGCTGGGAAAGGGCTGACCTCTTGGCTCTCGTATGTGGTGTCCAACTGTGTGTTTGTCACTTTCCCATTGGTATCCTGGGTTATGTGTGGTACTTGATTGTATCGATTTCTGATCTTTGCACCCTTATTTACTTTCAAATATATTTTCTGTCACTCTTAAAAAAGACACATTTATACAAAAAATGGAACTCATCACCAGTGTCGTCTATAGTACAAGTTTACATTTTCGCTCATTTAGAGGCATATCATCCCTTCGCCAGTTTCAACTGGGAGCCGATGGTTGCCAGTCCTATATTTGATTATTTTTGAATATAACATTTTGAAACATTTTTTTTTTCAAAATTGAGAGTGTCTTTAAATAAAAGATATTGTTTTCCTTTTGATGAAACGTTAGCTTTCGCAACAATATGGCATTTTGATACAAGTGTAGACTCAGAAGAGCCTGTGTAGCCTCCTTTTAAGCTTAGACACTCCAAACGATGTTCAGTCAGTAGCTTAACAGTCACAGAATATTCAAGAGACTAGCCAAGGCTCTGATCAGACTGCGCGTATACACAGGCTGGTCAGGAGCCTTTGCTGGTCGAACGTACCACATTGTTGGAAGAGCTATGTCTACGTTCAAATTCTGTCAGGAAGGAGCCAGTGCTAGGGGCGTAAACGCTGTTGCACTTTCCTTTGACCCAAACAGATTGCTGTTTTTAAAAATTATTCAAACAACGAAGTCGCCCCGATTATTATGTTTTTCGTGATTTTTTTAATTACCAGAAATGTGAGATCAGTAAAACTTTTTAAAAGATATGACTTTTAAAAATCGAAAGGGTCTCCCGTGTCGCAAAGTTTAATGCTCTCTCCAATAAGAAATTATTAACTTTAATATAACATCACTTAAAGCATGTGCAGTGACACATGTATCAGAACAGAACAGAGCAGAACGTTATTGAAAACTATACACCTCAGGCCACGCATAGGTGGCGCATGCGATTAATGCATTTAATGCATGCACAATTTGCAGAAAAAGACATAATTCATACATACAGTTTACTGTGAAATACTATACAATCATTGACTTCAATCAGGTAGACATGAGGATTTATCGACCCGAAAGAGTGATATTCACCGAGGCCGCAAGGCCGAGGTGAATATCACTTTAAGTAGATGAATCCTCATGTCTACCGTAATTGAAATCAGTACCTGTATTGTTATATAACTTTTTAACTATGAATGAAAATTTTTCTACTTCCACTTTCGTTACTGAAGGCATGTTCACCCTAAGGACTTTCTCGCACGTTTTAGCAATTGTTATTAAACTATTTTAATGTAGTATTTTTTATCTTGAAATGTATATAAATTCTCTAAATGAGGATTGTAAAATTTAATCATAAAACACCTTTTTTACATTTTGTTTATTCAAACCAAAATGAACAAAAAAAACTGTTGTTAAAGTTCATTTTATAAAGTCTTTAGTTTAAGCAATATTTTATTTTTGAATTTACAAGCATAATACAATATACACGAGATCCTCGTACAAACAATTTGACAGTAAGCTGAAGCTTATATTTAAGTCATTTCCTATTACAATGTGGATCATACAAAAATTATATGAGAATGGCAGATAAAGAGAAAAAAGTCGAAAAAATGTGGGGAGAGGGGGAAAGGAATGACTACAAGTTTTCTATGCTGCACATTGAACATGGTGGATAGTGTTTTATCATGTTTGACTCTGATGACATACAAACTCTCCATGTTCGCAAACTTAATACTATAATTCCTTCTTTCAACCAACGTTAAGGGCATGGAATAGCTTGCCCAAAGATACAAAGCAATCACAATCCATTTCACCCTTTATATTCCTACTTAATAGAGACATGAATAAACCACCAAAATATTACAACCCAGGTACACGCATGGGTCAAGTCCTCCAAACTCGTATCAGACTTGATTGCAGTTCACTAAACGCCCACCTGTACAGGAAAAACATAGTACCAGAGCCTGTATGCCAATGTGGAGGTTTCGAAAGTTCTTACCACTTCTTTTTTGTCTGTCCGTTATTCGTAGATGCTAGGTCAAGATACCTACCAGCAAACTTCAACAATTTCACGACCAGGGATCTTGTGTTCGGTATGGAAAACAAAACAAGCCAAGAAAACGAGGCACTATTTATGCAGGTACAAGAATTCACAGTGGAATCAGGATGGTTCGCTCGAAACTAAGTCAATACAAAGTCTTTAATTCACCTGTTGGGAGGTGAACAGCAAATCATGTCAATTCCATACAGCCCATGCTAGTTTCATACTCATTATGCTATTTTTAGCTCTCTAGAGGGAGATATTGCAGAAGTGTCAAAAATATCAGTTTCTGGAAACTAGTTTGAGCTTGTTTTCATCCTATATCACCTTCTTGGCCAGTTTAGACCAGTTTTCAGGTAGACATAGAGATTTATGAAGACGAATTGGACCAATCAGGAGACAGGATTCTCTCCAGTCAAATAACAAACTATTTTATCATGGGAGTGAAATAACGCTATGCAACATAGTGGTTTACAAATTTAACGTCAATTATAACGGTGTACATCATGACGCACTTATAACTTTTTTAAGCCAGAAATGAGATTTCAAAGTAATCTTAAACACAACGGATTGGAGGCAATCGAAAACTTTAATACAATCGACGAACGTAAATAAAAATAGTTTAAAACAGAGTTTTTGATTGTCATTTGCCACCCGACTGACAACAAATGACAATAAAAAACACTGTTTATATCGATTTTTGATCCGCGTTCCTCGATTGTTTAGAGCGTTTGCGATTGCCGCCTATCCGGTGTGTTAATGGCATATGATAAATAGAATCTAACATCCGTTTTATTGAATTTTTTAAACACGTTGCGAAAAATAGATAAAATGCTCGGCAAGCCTCACATTTTATCTCTTTTCCCAAACTCGTTTAATAAATTCAATAATACATGAGCACTTATGTGAAATCCTCAATGTAATGGCAATATAATAAAACAAGCCAGATGAAATTTTCATATTGCAGAAAATTGACCGTTTCTAACAGTGGTTTAATATAGTCAGACCATAATTTATTTCAATCATTTGGAAAAAAAAAACTATTTTCACAGAAAATTTTCAAAAATAATTGTAACAAACTTTAAAGCTCAATGAGCGTTGCTTCTCTGGTTGGGACAAAAAAAGCCTTTCTTGCGTACACCTGGCTTCACATAAAAGTACGTTTTTTTTTCAAATATGATAATCTGTCACTCTTAAAAAGTCACATATAAAAATAATGATACTCATCGCCTATGTCGTTTGTTGTGCTAATTATGCATTTTTGCTCGTTTGGTGGTGATTCATCCCATCGTACAGTCAATGGTTGCCAGTCATATATATTAGATAATTTTGGAATAATACAATTTTGAGACATTGATCAAAAAATTTCAAAATTGAGATTGTCTTTAAATTAGGGGATACCTGTATTCAAAATTTTCATTTGGGGAGGTATATCGTCGGATATACGGTCGGAAATTTAGTTTGCGTTGCATTTGCAAGTGCATTAGAATAATAGATACTGTTTTCATTCCGAGGATACGGTAGCCTTTGCAAGCCTCGTGTTGCCAAAAGGCGATCATCGAGATGGATTTTTCCATCCCATATTTACACTCATGATATATTCTTATATAGTTAGATGTTGTTCTAGTCTTCATGAATTCCATAGTCTTTTGGACGATAAAGTTATGTTCATTTTTATGATATATATTGTGTGATATTCTTTCTATTGTACTGACCCTTGGCTTTGTAGCCACTTGTATGCAAAGAAAAATGTTGGTTACACATTCTAGGTTTTAGAAGATAAACATGTTGGGCTCTTAGCATTTTAGCCCTTCTATAGCACGACAGACTGGCCATAGCATGAGTGTTGGAAACAGAGACCATTTGTTTTTTTTCTTTCAGATTTTACAAGGCAACCATAACAAGGCAACCATTCTGGCTCTAGGCTCCTCCAGTCTGTCAGATGAGACTTAAAGCCCGTACCCGCATGACCATAGCTGTTGGTGGGATATTAAACACAAACTCACTCGCACACAATATCATGTATTCTTATCACTTCTTACAATCTATCTAAATTTTCTCTGCTTTTACGATGTTGTCCGTTTTGTGTAACAAACAAATTGTTTCCTTACTTTTGATGTCCTTGCATTTTTATCATATCTAAAGATGTTTGCACGCTGTTTTAACATGATTTTCTTCTTTTCTTTTTTCTTCAACCTAAGGTACTGGTGTGTTAAGGAGTTTTGGGTTTCATATGAAAACTTTGCTTATAATATTGCTGTTTTTTATCGACAGAAAATAAAGCATCTTGATGCACGGATCATGTACATTAGACTGGCTCCAGCCTTTAAAACAATTTTTCATCAATGTGTCATATCATACTTGTAGCCAGTCTAACTCTGATGGCTCTGTTTTAAAACAGAGCCACCAGAGTTAGACTGGCTACAAGTATATCATATGACACATTGAGGAAAAATTGTTTTAAAGACTCGAGCCAGTCTACATGTACATGTACCTGAAGAACACTGTTTTCCTATTTGTTTCCAGGCTTTAAAAACTGTCACCACGGGTTTTAGTAACGCCCCTCGTAGCAAGTAAGTTTTTTCTCTGTAGCTAACGAGTTTCCTTTTATCCAAATTATCAAAACTTGTTTTTTTTCGCGACTTGGCTAATGTATCATCTGCAAATATGATAAAAAGACTAGTGGTAGCTGTTATGACATTATGCTTCACAGAAACGACTAGGCTCAGGTTGCTGTCTATCGTAACTACTTTATGTAGGACACCTTGAATGCCCTTGAAAACCAGAGAAGGGCGACTGTTTTGAAACAACGAAAACATTTCCGACGCTTATTGCTACCATAGGAAACGCTTATTTCAAAGCAAATTACCTTTCGTGTGCGGATACATTCCTTGCAAGACAGGATCACACCTGCTCTGAATTATTGTGGGTATATATATAATAGACAATGGTAGAGAACATTGTCATTGTCGATTTTAATTATCTCGCGAGAGGCGATGTCTTGCGAGAGCATATTGTAGGTGTCGCTTCAAATGGCTTTTTTGCCATATGCTACGAATGAATGTTCGTACTCTGACGCAGCATGTCTATATTAATGGCAACATTGTTAATTCTGTGTGATTAAGATGTTGTCAGATGTCACCATGTCTGTGAATCCTTCATTTCATTCAAGATTACACTTCATTTTGCGGGACAAGTACTGCCGCCATTAATTTTCTATGTTTATTTTTTTCTTTCTTTGATTGTCTCATATCGTAGAACGCTCACGTTTAATGTGACGCAATCATCATGACATTCTCAAACTGCACAGGTAAGAATATTTCAGTATCACTGGTCTCTGTTCCTAGAAGAGATTTGATTCATCTGCCATGATAATTTCATCGGCATACATATATACTGCATGACACTCGGTCGAGGGTCAACTTGTCAAAAAACGAGCCTTTATGCTGAAAATTCACTGATTTCGTTCGCACGAAACTTGGCTTACATTCCATGAATGTAAATAAGCTTTGGTCTACATGTAACAGTAGTACAATATCACAATATAACACTACGACCGTACGTAATAAGTTCGAACTTAATATAGTTTTCTTGTTGTTGCGGAAAAACTCCTCTGGAAAGCTTAATATTGAATAAACAATATGATGAAACAAGTAAGTTGGTTTATTACAGAAAACTTAGACTGGCTCCAGTCCTTAAAGCAATTTTTCATCAATGTGTCATATCATATACTTGTAGCCAGTCTAACTCTGATGGCTCTGTTTTAAAACAGAGCCATCAGAGTTAGACTGGCTACAAGTATATGATAAAAACAGAGCCATCAGAGTTAGACTGGCTACAAGTATATGATATGACACATTGATGAAAAATTGTTTTAATGACTGGAGCCAGTCTACAGAAAATTGTGAATTAAACATATTGTAATATCTACATGTGAATTGACAAAGTTGAGCAAACAAAATAAAC
The DNA here is from genome assembly GCA_964019695.1 of Loripinus fragilis. Classification (NCBI taxonomy): domain Eukaryota; kingdom Metazoa; phylum Mollusca; class Bivalvia; order Lucinida; family Lucinidae; genus Loripinus; species Loripinus fragilis. Next base: position 73,402,493 of record OZ026517.1, read on the forward strand.
GTACATGTTTAAATTGAGAATTTTGCTAAGTCGCTCGATGGGCGACAAATAATTTGGTTGCATTTCGCTAAAATTTAGTAAAACTCCGTAAATTTAGATATGTAATTTACAAATTGCCAATTGAAAAAGGTAGATTTATCAGAATCTAGGGCGAAGATTTGGAGCTGAAAATGCATTTAAGCCCCCCCAGACTTATAAAGTTTGATGGGATATTGTATTTATTCATATAGATGTTTTTTTTTAATTATCAATATTGACAGATGTCTAATACCCCCCACCCCCAGTGGCTTAGGCTGCAGTCCATTCTAAGGCGGTGTTTTTGTTGTTGTTGATCTATTGTTTAATGTACTCCCCATTGCTTGTGGGGGCTCTATGTTTGTCTTTGTTCTGGAATGCATTAGTTCGTGTCCTTTCTAGTTTTGCAACCATCCTGAAGAGGAAGAGGAGAGAGCTGGTTGCTTTGCTTTTATTGTCTTACGAATGTCTTGTTATCGTAAATCCTCTGGTGACTTGCGTTGGTCAGCAGTGTGTGATTGTGGTATTTCCTGATCATACTCACTTACTTCTTTTATAGGCATTGCAAAAGATGACATAATTTGCAATCCGTGTTACAGTGCAGAATATGGAGATGAGTATCATTATATCTTTTAATGCGCCAATCGCAACAAAAGTCGTCTGCTTTTCTCGTCTGCTGAAATGTTTAATAAGCCTCTATGGCAAACAGTGTGGACCCAGATCAGACTGCCCCTGTAGTCTGTTCTGGGTCCAGGCTGTTTGCTTCTATACTTAATTCTTCAGCTATGTTAGGCAACTATTTGCAGCAGACGGCTTCAACAGACGGCATTTTCAGATGCATTTTTTTCTTGGCGCTTTAAGGGTTAATGTAACTTCTTGAAAGCAGAAAGGATAAATCGGTCCTGTGTAATGATCATAAGCACAACAAACAAAAATACCATGATCTTTTAAAATGTTTCAGAATATAATATCATTCTCCGCATTGGTAAATTTTGTAAAAAAAACCACACACAGCATTTATTTTAACACTGTTTAAAAACATTGTACTCATTGTACTTTCCTTACTGAACACCCGAGTTAATTTTTAATTTTCAAATTTTTGGACATCGCGAATTGGAAAGTCACTGCAAACTTGGTTAAGTCTGCTCTTTAACGGGCTTGGCAGTGCTTGCATTTCTATATGTACTTTTTGGTGATCATTTGTACTAAAATGTTAAAGCCCATTTTGTGTTCGAATCCTATATACATGCTTATTTGATGTCCATCACTTGTTTATTGTGTGTACATGTATGTTTAATTCTCATGGGTTTGAAATAAACCTTGACTCTTACTGCGCTCGCTCTTCTGAGGCTCCAGGCATAATACAAGGGAGGAAAGCAGGTAAAAATTCCTGCTTGTGTTTTCTATAAATTACCGCTGATGATACAGATGCGAATATCCCAGTAAGAACGTTAAATCGGGCAACTATCGGTCCACACCGAAACACTATCCTAATGGCGTTTCGCTGGCGGGTCGATAGTGGCACGAGATTTGATGCTGGCTGTCCATATGCTTTGTATTTATCTTGTACAGTGTATTCTAATCATGTGGTGTTCAAAGCATATTGTGGGTTCGGCACAAAAAGTGCATTTGCTTAACATGTATTGCGTAGATACGACAGTGTTTATGAGTACATATATCAACTATAATTCGTATGAGTAGGAGTACCAAGCATATGTTGTATTAACCTTGCTGGGCTATTAGGACCAAGCATATGCTGAATCTTTGGGTCAATAACCTTTGTGGGGCTTTGGGGTCCAGCATTTTTCTCATCAATCTTGCTGAGCTATAGGGGCAGGCATTAGTTGTTGTTTTAGCCTTACTGGGCTATTGGATCAAAAATATGTTGAATCAATCTCGCTGGTCTATTTTAACTAAGCATATGTTTAATCAACATCGCTTGGCTATATGTGTCAAGCATATGTTGTATCTAGCTTGCTGGGCTGTTCCCTCAGACTTATGCTGTATCATCCTTGCCAGGCTATTTGTCTCAAGCATATGTTGTATCAACTACTGGGCTATGGGGATCAAGTATATGTTGTATCAACCTTGCTTAGCTATTAGGGTGAAGCATATGTTGTATCAACCTTGATAGGCTATATGGATCAAGCATATGTTGTATCTACCTTGCTTGACTAGTTATCTCAAGCATAATGCTGTATCAATTTTCTGGGTTATCGGGGTCAAGTACCTGTTGTATAAATATTGCTTGGCTACAAGTGTGCATATGATTCACCAAGGGCCAAGCATATGTTGCCACAACCTTTCTTGGTTATTGGGATCAAATATGTTTATTATCAACCTTGCTGTATGGATCAAGCATTTGTTGTATCAACCTTGGGTAAATCGTAGTTTCAACGCAAAAAAACTCAGATTTGCCCATTAGTAATTGCATAATTACCATATTGTTGCCTTGCCCGCCCTTTTATATATGAGTATCAACCATAATTAACTTGGCTTGGCTATAAGGTTTAAACATATATAAACCATAATAGGGCCTTTTGTAGATATTTTCATGTTATCGCCTGGAGGACAGGCTAGTGAAGAACCCAAATGCGGCATTTTATCGTTGTCAGCACTTTTTCAAAGACAAACCTAGAATTGACGTACTATTTGGAAATGATAACCTGTGACTTCTCGTGCCTTTGTTGTATTTAACTTGATGGCTCGTCCATTTATCCACAAAGAAGTAATACAGACACGTAAAATTAGAAAAAAAAATCAACAAAACAGCTGTTTGTTGTTCATTCAAGCATGGTGTCTTTCTAACCTTACAATCATAAATTATTTGATGAGACGCTTCATGACAGATCGAGCTAGATTACCCGTGCAGCCCAGCGAACCCACACCAGCCTGTGCATTCGCAAACTCTGATCAGTATCTCCACTTTTAGTAGGAAGGGGATTCCGGATATTAGAGGATATTGCAAGGTTGTAATAAGACGGGGTATATTTCTAGGCTGATCTTAGTATTGTCTGTCCACACCTTGTTACACGAGTTGGGGTTTATATGCTCTTGCGGATATTTAAGTTATTATTAAAGGTATGAGGAAGTTAAATTTCATAAACATTTAACACAACGAAATGGAAGGAAAATACGGGTTATTGTGGATATTTGGTTTGTATTTATTTATTTTAAAGACATATATTACAGCCCAATAGAGATCATTAAAGGATTAACTGAATAGGGATAGTTTCAGTATCTCACATAATTAATGGGGCCTCAAGACGGGACTTTCCTGTATACAACACAATTTAATTCACTAAGATAAATATCAATATTTTATCATAGAACATCTAATCCCTTCATGGGACCACTTTATTGACCCTGTAGGGAAGTCATAATCAGCTCATTATGACTGTCCTTTAAATCTGCCCATTATGACCCCTGAAGAGAGTCATAATGAGTGGTGCCAGTATTATTGGTCAAATTTTTACCTCTTTAAGTCAACTACTAAACCTGAGAGCTTGGCACAATAATTGTACACATAAAGGGGATCGTACGGACCTCTTAGTTCATTCGGCAACTATAGAGGTGTACCGGTAATGAGATTTCGTTTGTAAGCAAGTTCAGACACTCTGCGGGTCACGAGTTAGAAAAGCCATCTATGTGTTTGTTTGATTGATTTGATTCTTAACGTCCCGTTCAACAATTTTTCAGTTATGTCGGAACGGGTCTTCCTGGGTGGAACCAGCACTAAGCAGGGTTAATGCATCTTGCTCAAGGACACAACGCAGTGACGCCGGTGAGGATCGAGACCGAAGCCCTCGATCTTAAGAAAAGCACTCTACCACTGAGTCGCTGCTCTCCCACACCTTTCAATTAGATACCACGTGCTGTCCGCATGCTGGTTGAGCCAGAAACTACACTGCTAGAGTACTTGTCAAACATGAAAAGGAATGGATGTATTTATTGCCGGAAAGGTGATTTTCATTTTGATTCAAGATATTCACTAAATATTGTAGAGGTGAAAACCAGTCAAAAATGATGAAATTTCACAATTGTGTTGGGTATGTTACCATGAACATGCTTTTGTTACTGTTAACCCAAATCAAATCACTTAAGGCTCATTCACAAAAACGCGATGCCATGCTACAGCGTCCTGCGACTAAAGGTAAATATGTCCATCAAAGATGTTTATGTAATAGTTATGCCATGGGTTGGAGATAATTCACGAGATTTAGCGAGTGAATTAACTTGCGTGCAGGTATACAATCATGGTAAACTGTTTTATAACAACAGTTTATCAGTGTAGAGCTTGCACATCGCAAGATATTACGGTCTAAAGTTGGTAGGGCGGTACATTGTATAAATTGATCAACCGCATGATACCTACCAGGCTACGTACCCTAAACTATATATAGAGCTACATTTGTATATTATAGTGATAAAAAGTGAAAAACTAGAGGTGATTCCACGATTTTGACAAATACAATTTATCTAGTGATAGAGGAACCTCACCTTGCAAGTAATAGATGTACAGCTATTCGAAGGCTAAAAATCTCTAAATGGGTACTATGACAAACAGTGAAGACCTAGATGAAATGCCGATAACGCGGCATTTCATCAAGGTCTACACTGATTGTTGAGACGAAATTGAATTTCAAAGAAAGGAATATAGTATATTTTTGTAAAATGTAACCTGTGACCCCTCAATATACACAATGGAGAATCCTCGCTTAATCGTATGTAGCTTTATGGGAACATGCATCGGACATTAAAGGGTTAACAATATAAAAGCGGGTAGTGTATGTTGTGCATCTAATACTAAGTTGATTCAACATTTTTCTTTGATCTATGTTTCTTTTATTGTTTCAGTGATATTGACAGGGGTTCAGGAACATTACACAAAAGAATTGAATGTCTCTATTAAGAGTGGCACTGTCCATTCATGTAAACCAACAAACACTTGTTCTCTTCAGTGTCGAAATAACAGAATAATTCAACTTAAAGAATACACGTATGCTTCAAACTCAGGAACAGAAGATTTATGGTCGAATACTACAGTGTTGCTATACGAAGCATGCTCTGGTAAAAAATCATGCAACGTGACAAGGATAGATGCATTCCAAAACAGTCCTAATAAATATCAACTGGATGGAAAATACCGTATAGTTTATGCCTGTCCTGGTAAGACAATGTGCATTACAATATGTATACTACTATTACTACTTCTACTACTACTACTACTACTACTACTACTGTTGCAGTAGATTTAATATTTAGCTTTCATGCCACAAATATTCAATAAAGCAAAGCAAACTCAGAATACCAGAAGGTCTGGAAATGCTCGTCTAACGCTGAAAGTTAGAACGTTTATTTTGAAAACTGACTAAATTAATAGCTTTGTAGTTTTACAGAATACCATAATTGAACCGCGACATGAGATTTCAACCAATGTGGTATATGTGACCAGCAAAGCCTCAGATCAGCCTGCGAATACACACAGTCTGATCAGAGCCTTTGCTAGTCGTTTGAATATTCTATGACCGTTAAGCTACTGACCGAGCGAACATCATTTGGAGTTTTTAAGCTTAAAATGAGGCTGTAGAGCTCGTGTGATCTACACTTGTCAAACTGCCACATAGTTGGAAATCACATGTCACGGCTCATATTATGTTGAAACAGTGTCATAGTATATAACTTATATCTTTAGTAGTATACAACATTATGTATGCTCTACATAGTTAATCATGGGCTCCAGGAAAGAAGCGAAATCGAAAATGTGTTTACTTATATTTGCGTGGGAGCCATAATAGTCGCACAAGACATAGGCCATATACACAGTCGTATACGTGATATCGTGTACACTTTTTCGGCTGCAGTAAAGATTTTCAAAGATGGCGGACGAGAGACAGCAAATCGTGAGCACACTTTCATTTGCAAAACATGGCCTGTTTATATGACCAAGCGGCAAGTCATAATCGCTAACAAGCTAAGGAAAAATTGACTTCTATCATTTTCCTTTTCCTTTTTAGCAGTTTGATCTGTTAAGCAAATATTTGACGGAGAGAAGTGACTGGCTTGCCGAAAGTGGAAACGAAGCGGAGACCCGACCGGTTTTCTTGTCTTTTTAACAGCAAATATTGCGATTTTTTTTTACTATACACCATTAGTACAGTCCTTGAAACTAACCCTCTAGTCCTGAAGGCCTAGAGAAATCGTCTTGGATGATGCTATGCTAGTTTCAAATTAATTTTACGCCAGAATTTCGTTTTCGCTCAATATCTGAAGTCTACACGATATCACGTTTATGACTGTGATATAAGTGAACTGAAAGCTCCATATGACATTAGACTGGTTTCTGAGAACCTCATTTTCGAAGCGGTTGATGAGACTCTAACATTAGACTGTTCGCGGACAAGTCAAGGGACTCGGGGGGGGGGGGGGGGGGGGGGGGTAACTTGGGGATAATTTTGGTACGGGTGTACGAGCCAGTTTTTTAAACCTACCCCAATCATATATTTGCTTTTGGAAAAAAATGAACTATGCATATACTTGATTGAACAAAATCTTTACATACTCATATACTGTTCTTTGATTTTTATATACCCTCTTTGCTGCCTGTAAACAAAGTTTACAACTAAATATTACAATTTTGGTTTCTGAGCAGAATATCGACGTATCAAGATTTTTTCGCATATAAAAGCATTTGGAATCAAAGTTGACCTTACAGTTGAGAAGGCCAAGGTAAAACTAGAACCATTTAATATGAGAAGAATATGTTGGGTGTGTGAAGATTTTTGTGGATAATTCTTCGGGTCATTACTGGACTATATTTACGGGTCATTTCTATAGTCATCTGTTATTTTACGGTCTTTTTAAGGTCAAGGTACAGAATGGGAACATTTTGGGGGCTAATAAAAATTCAAATATTGCTGGGGCATGGACACTTTCAACCTCGAATGTATGGATTTTTCGAAAATCTTAAAGAAATATCTGAAGCTATTTCTCTGTATTATTAATAGATCTTGTACAAGATGACCGCCTTGTCCATATTTGGTAGAAAATCTTCAAAATTGTCTCCTCTAGAATCAGAACGATTATCATTTTCGGATTTGGTATGTGGCATTGGGGTGTGGATATATCAAGCTGGTTCAAACGATGATTACATGTTGACCTCGACCTACTTAACGTCAAGGTCGAATTTGTTTCGTAATGTATCTAAATGAGAATAGTTTTGGAAAAATGGATTTTTGAAGAATTTTGAGGCTTACGAGATATGTTTAACCCAATGTTACAATGACTATAAATAAGTCAACAAGGTCAAGGTTGACCTTTGCCCTTTCAACTAGACCGCTCATGTTGAACTCCATTCGACATATTAAGATATTTGTCTCAGAAACCATAGACCAATAGACCTAAAATTATATATAAAACTCCTTTCGGATAAGGAAAGAAAATTTATACAAATGATCATGGTCACAAGACCATGATGGCCGCCATGCCCATAAATGGTAAAACTCCATTACAAATATGTTTCTCCCGAAAATAAAGCCCGATGTTATTGGAATCTAGTATTGGTTATGTAGGGCCTACCAAGTTTGTTCAAATGTTTATTCTAAATTGACCTTGACCAAACGTCATAGTGGCCCGGCATGCATAAGTAATTGGCAATACCTAAACTTAAAAATGATAATTTCGACGAGGAACATGCTCCTGGTATAAATCACTTTTGTAAACATGCCAAGGTGATTTATTAATACAGGGTCGTTACCCAAACAGGATGGCCATATAAATGCCTGTTGGTTCTAACTACGAACATTTTTGTCTTTTTATCTTTTTCTAAACACAGATCTAAAGGATATCTATGATATATGTGATGCATCAATTGGTTCGACAAATAACAGCAAATATATATCGCTAGATACATCGAAGGACAACAGGACTTTGAGGTCATGCAGGTGTCGAGTCAATGGGAACTTCAACCTGAAACTGATTGACCTGAGGCTAAATGACGACAACCAGAGATGTTCAAATAGCAATCTTACTGTACAGCAAACAAATGATGGTACGAATCCTTGGAATGAGACATTTACCTGTTTGAACAGTCCAAAGTTCAATAAAGTAGTTTGGAGGGGTAATCAAGCGGATGGGTTTATATCTCTATCAAATGTGTATAACAACTTTCTACCAGCTATGGTGTGGATACAACTGACGAAAAAGAATGGTAGGTATAGCTAGCGACAGTAATACAAAATTATTAGTCTGTAAATGAGACTGGTCGTTTGGTATTTGAAATTGTATGCAACTATTTGTTGGGTCCAATGGATGAATTGTTATCATTATGCTGATATTCCCAGGTGGCCTCTGCGGCTTTCCAAGGCGTGGATTCTGTTTATGATTTCACATGTTTGTTATGTTTTATTACAACTATATGTGGTCAAATGTGTCAACGGGTTTTACTCAGCTCGTCAGGGCTAATATATGAGACTGTATAGTTGAATTTGCAGTGATTCATTTACAATTTTTGGCTTATGGGTCCTGGGACTCGCTGTTTCCTATATCAATGAGTCCCAACTGCAAACTTATGAGTCATAAACACTATTTTTAATGACAAGTCTGCAATACTATTGCATCCCAGGACTCGCCGGGACTCGCTGAAATAAAAACTTATGCGCAAAAGATGCAGGATGCGCAGGTAACAAAATCACTGATTTGTGATTTGCTTACATATTTAAGTTCTGATTGGGCCCTCACAATACGTCCATGCAGTTAATTATAGTTATCTAGATTTGAATATTTTTGAAACACTGACGAAGGAGTCAGTGTTTTTTTTTGTTTATTTGATTTGATACTTTCCGTCCAAGTCAACACTTTTTCAGTTATGTCGTGACGGGTATTTCGGTGTCGAACCAGTGATTATCAAGAATTAATGTGTACTGCTCAAGGACACACCTCAGTGACGCCGGTAAAAACTTAATTTCCTGCAATAGGTAGCTACAGGCACAAACTTACATATCGGTAAATTAAATGAGACAGCAGAACATTGGATTGAGGCAAAGTAAACTGATAACATGGATGACACCAAGTTACAGGGATGACAATACAATTTTTTCGTCAGAAACATAAAAAAAAACAATTTGAATGATATTAACTAAACTAGAAGATACTAAGATATTAAAAGTAACGTGTAAACTGATTAATATTGAAGCGCAAATCTTAAAAAGCTCAAAGTGACTTTTCAGTTCTCCCTTAAATTCACTTTTGATCACTCACATGATATTCGTGAAATGTTTTTAACATGTACAAATCAGAAACTGAACATGCCCCTAGTGACCCTGGGATGGGGATATTATTGGGGCCCATGGCCATTATTTTAACAAATTGAGAAAAGGGCCACTAGTTGATGCTTTGAACTAAATATTAACTCTAGATCTTGAGGTTTCAAAGAAGATTTATTTATATTTTCACTATATACAGCAAAACCTCGAAAATTCGAAAATCGATTTTTCAAAATATTCGCTTATTCAAAATAAATTTGAGGTGCGCTTAATTCAGAGATAGGGACTATTTATAAACTGTTTAAAAAACAGTCAATCAAACATGTTTTGATGCGTAAAAGAGTAGTCTCTCAGAGACGTTTGTTTTATGTACTTAAACATGTTTAATCAGAAAATACTGATGACAATCATATAAGAGGCTATATATATTTATGCCTACCTCCCTATAAATCGAAACTTCCAATACTTCGATATTAACCTAGTCCCAAGGACTTCGAATTTACGAGACTATATGACAATACAAAACATGTCATTCCTTGGAGGGGCCATTTTTGCCCAAAGAACCATTAATGGAACAAAATTGGTAAAGTACCAGTAGGTGATGCTAAATACCAAACAGCAAAGCTCAAGAACACAAAACATGTTGATACGTTTTCTCTGAATAAAGCAATATATAAGATGTTTGTGGAAAAATACCATGATTTATCAAACAAATAAAATCAGTAATTTTGTTTTTGCTTAGAAAGATGTATTTCTTCTAGGGCAATAAATCCCTTTAGCCGGAACTCCCTTTTCCCGACCACTAGTGAACCAAGGCATCGATGAGATGAAACTCATGTTATATTCATTTTCGTTTTATTATTTACATTTTTTAAACAAGCATAACGCTTCTCTGAACTTTTGACGTGACTAACATAAACAAATGACGTCATTTACACATGTGATGACGTTGCATAACGTTTCTGTCTTCCAACATTGAAACTGGAGGATCGAGGGAAAAAAAACAGAAAAATTCTAGAAAAACGCAATAAAAGTACCAAAATGTTCGTTACGATCCAACTAAGAAAATGACTACCCACACTTTATGTTTTCGTTCATTAATAAAAAAAAGTTAGAGACGTTTGAAATTCCGAGGTGGACTTCATGAAGAAGATTTCAAAAATGGCGGACTTTCATTTTTTCAGCAGGGAACAGCTAGCTGATGTATTACTATTCGTGTTAGAATTAGACATGTCATGATCCCGCTAGTTTTGCTACATCGCATACCGTAGTATTTCCTTGATTTGAGGAAGCGCTTCAAGCAGAAATACATGTAATATGCAGTTTATTGAATCATTCTATTTAAAATATGGGATTTATAAACCTCGGGAGGAGAAAACCCATATAAAGAAACCTCTGCTTGCGCACTCGTTTCTTAATGGGATTTCTCACCTACATCAGTTTATAAATCCCATATTTCAAATAGAACGATTTAATTAAACTCTCTATATAACATGTTTGACGGAGGAATTCCATGATTTATCAAACAAATAAAAGCGGTAATTTTGGTTTGGTCTAGAAATATTTATTTCCTCTAGGGAAATAAATCCTTTAAGCAGGAACTCCTTTTTCCTGACCACAAGTGACCCAAGGCATCGATAAGATGGACTGCATCTACTCATTTTTGTTTTATAATTTGCAATATTTCTCTGCACTTATGACGTCACACACACAAACAAATGAGGTCATTTACACATGCGATGACGTTGCAAAACGTTTCTGTCTTCCTACACTAAAACTGGAGGATCGAGGTACAAAAACGAAAAATTCTAGAAAAGCACAATAAATTTAGTACCAAAATGTTCGTTAGGATCTAACTAAGAAAATGACAACCCACAATTTATGTTTTCATTCACCTATAACAAAGTTACAGATGTTTGAAATTTTGAGGTGGACGTGATGAAGAAGATTTCTAAAATGGCGGATATTATTTTTTTTTCAGCAGGGAACAGATGATGTATTACTACTCATGTCAGAATTAGGCATTGCATACCGTAGTATTTTCTTGAATTGAGCGAGCAGTTCAAGCAGAATACATGTACATGTAATATGGAGTTTAAAGAATCTTTCTTTTCTATTAAAAGATGGGATTTAAAACCTCGAGAGGTGAAAACTCATATAAAGAAACTCATGCTTGCGCACTCGTTTCTTAATGGGATTTTTTACCTCCCTCGGTTTATAAATTCCATATCTTAAATAAAATGATTAATAAACTCTATATAAAACATGGGACTACATAGGTGGAACCATTTTGGCCCCAACGTACTTGGTATAGGTTCAGTTGATGATGCTGCATAAAAAATATCAATGTTCTAGGTGTTGCGGTTACATACAAGATGTTTTATGGTTCTTTTATTAAACCTATATAAAATATGTGTATCCCAGGGCGGCAGGACCACGATTTGAACAAATTTGATATAGTTAAACGGGATGTTGCCATAAGGCTTTAGGCATAGTGGTTACAGACTAGAAGATTCTTTTAAGTGTCCCTATGTACACAGATGTAAAACTAGTGAACCGCGGGGCACGGACATTTTGCCCCAATGAACATAATTTGAACAAAGGTTCTCTAGATGATGCTACATATCAGATATCGAGAAACTAGGCATCGTGATTTCAGCTGTTTTGATCCCCCCCCCCCTATATATGCGTATGTAAGACTTGTTATTTCTCGGGGTGGGTCATTTTTGCCATCAGGAACATAATTTGAACAAGACAGCAGTCTGAAGGGCATATAAATCCCCGGTTGCAGAATCCCATAATCTCGAAGTGTAACCTTGAATTTAAGTGAGCGTAGCTGAGTCATGAATTCTGCACACCGTGACATTGAAAGAAACATTTGAGTGAAGTTTAACGAAAATCGATCGAATGGTTTGGGAGATATAGAGCGGACACAAAATTGAAGGGTAAATCCCATTACCTTGAAGTGTGACCTTGACATTGTAGTCTGGTAGAAAACAAGAATGACCTGGAACTTGATTTTAAAGTTTTTTTCTTCACGGATTCTTGTTGTTCAGACATTGTACATGATGAATCCAACTGATGCCACTCTGGCATCATTGAGCGTTTTGAAAAATTAAAGATGGCGTCCAAGATGGCCGTCAGTTATGCTCCTAACACCTATCTGACCAACAGGTTCGATAAAAAGAGCTCTAATTTTGACTTTTTTTATGGATGTTAAGAAGCTAAATGATGCAGACAATTAAAATGGAACATTGATTCGATTCAGAAGGTTAAAATATTAAAGATGGTGCCCAAGATGGCCGTCATTTAGTCCTTTAAGACCTATCTGACCAAAAAACACATTAAAAAGCATTTTAATGTTGACTTTGTATGGCTTTTTAAAGTCTAAATGATACAAATGATTAAAATGGAACAGTGTTTGATTCAGAAGATTGAACTATTTACGATGGTGTCCAAGATGGCCGCCATTTTAAAGCAACATCCCACTTGAAATCAGAATCACAGTTAATAACCTTTTTTCTGATAGTTTTCAACAGTAGTTGCATTCAGCGAATTTGACTGGCATGATGCTGTTGTGTTTCAGCGTTGTAAAATATCCAAGATGTCGTCCCAGATGGCAGAAATATAAGGATGTATATTGTGGAATCACATGGGTTTTTATTATACACTGCATTGAAAAACATAACAGACTTATTTTTCATAATGGTAATGTTTTTTTTGAGTGTCTTTGTTCTGGTAATCGTATCCATCAATCCATGCACTACTTTCAAGACTACTTTTGGCTGGATCTGATAATACGAACCTTAATATCATTTCATTCTCAAAAAAGTTCCTACTTTGGGTAAACATTCTGTCAAGAAATAATGAAGTGATAAATGCCAGGGTATGCTGAACGAATGATATCACTGAAATCTCTGTGACAGCGTGCTTGCTCAAAGTATACACCTTTTTTTAATCAATATGCGGGAAAATGAGCTTTAAAGTAGTTTATGGATGGATTGCTAAAAAATAAAATTACCAAAAAAAGTGGGAAAATACTATTTATTTATGGAGTGCAGTGTATCAACAAACCAACGAGTAAGAGATATATCTGCATGCTGCAGATGTTAATTACCATCATCATGGCTGCTGGTTGGGTGTAACCATTAAAGACATTCCTGCTGCTTATGAGAAACTGTAAAATACAGGCCTGTTGGTCTGGTGCAGTTGTTACAAACCATTAGTCTGATGCAAGTGCAACAGACAGCACAGATGGTTGGATATTTCTATAACAAATATGAATACTAGTACTGGTCCGGTGCAAGTTTTTCAGACATGCATGCGTGTAGGTGCAAGTTTAACAGACATGACTGCTGGTTAAGTGCAACTGTTAAAGACATGACAAATGGTCGGAGGCAATTGTAACAGACATGGCTGATGGTTGGGTGCAAATATATAACATTCATGGATGCTAATAAGATGAAACTGTAAGAGACATGCATGCTGATTGTATGCAACATATAAAGACATGACTGCTGGTCAGGTGCTACTGTAACATACATGTCTGATGGTCTGGTGCAATTGTGCTTAACAGCCCATTGGTCGGGTACAAGCATATAAGGCATAACTGCGGGTCTGGGGCAAGTGTAACAGACATACCTGCTGGCACAGCCCCACAAACACAAATGTGTTTGCAAATCTTACAGAAATGCATGCTTGTATTCGATGTGCCAAAGGTGGCCGGATGCAACTGTCACAAACATGCCTGCTGTTTCAGAGCAAAGTTTAAAGACATAGTACTGTCACATGCCTTATAATCTCGTGAAGCTGTTACATATATAACTGCTGGCCTGGAGTCTTGGTTTCAGACATGTGTGCTTAATCTCACATAGAAATGGTAAAGATGTCTACTGACCCTGTGGCAATGATGGCTGGGTTGCTGGTCTGGTACAAGTATAACAGACATGCACACTGATCCAATGCATGAGTACCCAGCATTCCTGTTAGTAGGGTGCAATTGTAACATACATTGTTGCTGGTGTGACACACATGCCTGCAGATCCTGCGTCCCGGCAACAGGCATACATGTGTGCAGTTTCAGTACCACATAATTTGCATGCGTGCTGGTAAGATGGCCTTGTGACAATACATGGATGCCGTTCGATGAAACTTCAATAGATATGCCTTAGAACTTGGTACCATTCAATCAGACATGTCTCCTTTGAAAAGCAAAGAGAAAAGCTACTCGATCGATGCCCCTCCATCAGACATGCCAACTTAAACTGTGAAACTTTAGTAGGCAAGACTATTGCTACGTTGTCAATGCAACATACATGCCTGCTGGCCCAGTAAGACTCCATTGCTATGTCGCTGCGGCTGCAACAAATATGTATTCTGGCCTAGTGTAACTTCCACAAACACCACTGCTGTTCAAACATGCCTACTGGTTGATTGATGTGCAAGATGGGTGCTTGCTGGACCGTTGCCACGCAATATGCCTGCCGATCTTTAACCACTCAATCAGTATGCTTGCCGATCTTTTACCACTCATTCCTGCATGCTCGCTGGTGTTTTGTATCTCTATTTGCCATACCTGCGTGTATGGTGTCTCATTATCAGCCATGCCTGCTAGTGTGGAGCCTCACTATAGGCCATGCCTTCTGGTGTGATGCCTCATTAACAGCTCATTTACAACCGTGCCTATTGGTGTGTTGTCTCACCATAGGCCACGCCATCTGGTGTGGAGCCTCACTAGAGGCCATGCCTTCTGGTGTGATGCCTCATTATCAGCCATACCTGCTGGTGTGTTGTCTCACCATAGGCCACGCCTTCTGCTGTTGGCCCTCATTATCAACCATGCCCATTGGTCTTGTGCCTCACTATGTCTGCTGGTCAGTTGCCACTGCAACCGACATTTTACTAGTTGAGTGCAGATAGAAGGATGGCTACAAATATTATGGTGCTACTTGTACAGAGGTGTCATCACATCAGACATGTTTGCTGAACTGGGCCAAGAAATTGCAATGCTTCCTTAAAGTTAAGGACCACTTAAGCAAAGTATTGATATTTCCAAATGTTACATTGAATATTTAATAAATTGACAGGATCGATGCAGTACGCATGGTCAAAGACACCATTGTGATCTACAGAAAACAACCGAAACTATTTTAATTTTAATAAGTTTGAAGCGTTATTTTAATCAATACTTAACTTAAGTCTTCCTTAACTTTAAGGAAGCATTGTAATTTTGGGCCCTGGTGCCATTCTCAGATATGCCTGCATTTACAGTGCAACTCTATTATACAAGCATACCAGGTTTGTTTATTCAGATATGTGTGTTTGTAAAGGCATCTGGTCTGTTACAAATCCATCATTATGCCTACATGTAGGGTGCCGCTCCCACGGGTTTGAAAAATTTGTTGGCTATGATCTTGGACGCCATCTTGAATATGTCAAATGCTGAGTAATAGCATCACTGGGATCACAAGGATGATGTCTGTAATTCAAGAATCAGTAAAATAATCATTTCGCATGCAAATCCCTGGACTTTGTCGGTCTCAGGGAAGATTTTCATATACTTTTTGTGATAAACTGCCATCTTGGCGGCCATCTTGTCCGCATTTTTATTTTATATGGTTACAAGCTAGTGTGTTCAGTTAGATTCCAACTTCATTGCAACAATTTAAGAAAGAAAATGGGTTTGAAACATTATTTTCCGTATCACACAATTTTTCTCTTATAATTGTCCTCCATCTTGGACGCCATCTTGGATATATGGAAATGCTCAATGATGCCAGAGTGGCATCACTCGGATTTTTCAAGGACAATGTATGCACTACCAGAATCAACAAAGAAAAAAAGTTTAAAATCAAGTTCCAGGTCCCCCTAAAATTCGCCTGAATACTGCCGGACTATGACTGTGTGTAACTGAACCATGAGTTCTGCACAATTTTTCACTGAGGGGAACATTTGAGCGGAGTTTATAAAATCATTCAAATTGCTTAGAAGATATGGTCGAGACACTTAATTGAAGGGTAAAAAATCCCACAACCGTGAAATATGACCTTGACATTGAGTCTTGGTAGCTGAGTCATGGGTTCTGCACACCGTCTCACTGAGAGGGATATTTTGGTGGTTTAATGAATTCTTTCAAAGGGTCCAGGAGAAATTATGAAATTCAAGGGTTAATCATATGACCTTGACCTTGAGATCGTATAGCTGAGTAACGGGTTCTTCAAACAGTTTCACTATACGGACAATTTGGTTGAAGTTTATTGAAAATCGTTCAAAGGGTTAAGGAGGTATGGAGCTGGCACAAAATTGAAGGGTAAATCCCATCACAATGAAATGTGACATTGATCTTGGGTAAAAGTAAATGAAAATCGTTCAAAGAGTTCACTTAAGCTGTTTTTAATTGAAGGTTAAGTCCAATGACCTTGACATTGAGTCTGCAGATCCGGGTCATAGGTTCTGTACACCGTCTCACTGAGAGGAACTTATGGGCGAATTTTACTGTAAATCGTTCAGAGTTCAAGAGATATAGAGCGGGCCGAAAATTGCAGGGTAAATCCCATGACATTGAAAATGTGACCTTGATCTTGAGTAAAGTTAAATGAAAATCGTTCAAAGGGTTCACTAAAGCTGTTTTTACAGACATAGCATATTAAAATTAGCCTATTTGAAAGAATTATAAATGGTCATGTTTTAACATACCTAATCATATTTTAAGTGTAATCATTTGTTTAAGCAAATTTTATTTCTCTAATTCAAATCGACATGTTCTATAGGATTGGAATAATCGATTAGAGCTTATAGTGTAAGCATTGTAATTTTGACAGGTAACAGGGATGACAAAACTAACGCAAGCTCCCACTTACTTTGGTTTCTGGAAGCAAGAACTTTTAAATGTGAACATTGAGTCTCATCATACTTATTTTGCTTTTATGCTCTTTATTTCTTTGCACAATATACATCTTATAGAAAATTGGGTAACATGGATGACAGTTTACCTGTCTGACTTGCTACCTCCTTTAACAATTGTTCTATATTTACCTCTAAGCCAACGTTCAATAAATAATTTAATGTTTTTAGAAAATTGACACTCCTAAGGGACCGCTCATTATTTAAGTGTCGGGGGGGGGGGGGGGAGGGCGGCTATAAAGTCGGGGGGAGGGGGGTATGTGAATTTCCATGTGGCTAGTAGGGGGGGGGGGGGGGGTCGCCATTAACTTTGACTTTCTACCAGGGGGTGTCATGTTTAATTTGTTCCAATAAAATAATTTAAAAGATCTCCTCGCTCGCTCGTGTTTTATTAATTAATCTCTTATATTTAGTTAGGCATGCCGATCAATTTCTCAGCTTTTAATTTTGCAAGTGCAAAAGTTATTCTATTTTGGTGTTTTTATTGTTATAATTATGCTGATTTTGATAGAAAATTGATTAATCAGGCCTTCAGATAGGTCATATTTTTCCCGCTTTTTTCTTGCCTTTCTACTTTTCCCTACTGTTTCTTGAAAGTGTCCTCTATCCCTACTTTTCACTCTAAATTGGCATTTACGCGATATAAATACAGAAATTTTTCATCCCTTGCTTCGCTCGCTCGAATCTTAGAAAATTACTATTATATTTCTTCCCACAGAGCAGACAGATAAAATAATTCCTGCTTTGAACATCACTACTTTTTCCAACTTTTTAACTGTACATTTTGTGTAAGGGCACTTGATAGCCTTATTAATTACTCTTTTTTTATGAATTCTGTATTTGAAAAAGCCCTTCTATCCCTACTGTTTTACACCCAAAATCACTCCTTTATCGCTCATGATTTTTTCTAAAAAACATTTAACCCTATACCCTTTCCCTACTTTTTGTGGAATGGCACTTGAGAGCCTATCACCTACAGCTTGGTACTGGTTCAACTCAGTAAGGCCCATCTTGACATAACTGAAATTTTTTTTGACTGGAAATTAAGGAATTAATACAAACAAAATAGTCTCCAATATAAGATTCCTAATGTTTCAATGGTGGTCCAAACTTGTCAAGATTTAGAATTGAAGCTCAGATACTAATGCAGGCAAATATATCAATTACAGTACCATAGTACCGTACATATGACTTACAGGATTACGAAAACAAAATATTGCATTTTGACAATATGATATAAAATGGGGGGGGGGGGGGGGGGGGGGGGGGGAGTCAGATTATATTTCAAGGGTTTCCAGGGGGGGTGGTCATTGAATTTAAATTTTGTTAGGAGGGGGGGGGGGGGGTGGGGGGTCATCCAAAATTTGGATGATGGATCGAAATTTCAGCCGCCCCCCCCCCCCCCCCCCGACACTTAAATAATGAGCGGTCCCTTACTTCACAAAGTCCAGTGCAATGTAATTTTCATGGGTAGTAACTCTGTATAATCTATAACTGCAATTGTGGTAACAAGGATGGCACAAACTGAGAAACACTAAAACAATCATGACACAGTTTCATGTCAAAACCAAAGGATATTCGACGCTTCTGTAATTGATATATTTCTTACTAGACGGATGGCTGAGAATGGGTTTGCTCCCCCCCCCCCTAGGGAATTTTGCAGACATATCCTATCTTGTAGAAAATTGAAAGCCGAGTCTTTTAAGAGATGTTTGCACTCTGTGCTCCGGGGCGTTAGTCTGTAAGAGCCTGTAACATACGTTACTTAATCAAACTACGGAAAGGTAAATTGAACGTTTGGGCTACAAATTAACGACATTAAAATATTTATTTTTAAAAATCATTCATATAGTCTGCATACTGGATGTCTTAACTACGTATGACAGCCATTTGAACAAAATTGCGGCTTCCTAAGGTGTCATATGCATTACATAAATCCGATAACCCATTAAAATTTGCAAGTGTGGCTAACATCATTTACATTCACAATCTCTCTGTGTGTTTTGCAAAATGTTTTTAACCATGTCTGACTAGTTTATGCAATTGGCTAACAGACAAACTAAAGTTTGTTTCCCTAGCTTAAATATTTTTTTCTGGAATAAGCAATTAAACAACCCTACCCCTACCCAGTTTTAAGGTGAAATGTTTGGTATTAAAACTAAAGAAAAAATAGTTAAAAAATATTTGCAGTTGATGAATGTGTTTCATTGTTTGGGATTTATTTGCTTATATGAAAAGACTCATAAATCTGCAAGTTTGTTGCAAATTTTTAATATCAGAGGCTGTAACATATGTTACCTGATGGTATAAATGGGCAAGCTCATTGTCTTTACGTAAGATATGCCTAAAAATGGTTTAACCTTCTCGAGGGAATTTTGCAGACATATTCCTTCTTATAGTATGACTCAAGCTGCATCGAATAAGGGATGTTTACACTCTCTACGTTGGGGCATTAGTCTGAAACAGCGTGTTACATGCGTTACTATATTAAATAAAGGAAATGTAGTTTGTAAGTTTGAGCTAAAATTGTGAAAAAACTCGCAGCTGTTGGATATCTTACATTGTTTAGGGATTTTAAACTGGCTCGTATGATAAAGACTTATAGATCTGCAAGTTGTCATCAAAATTTAAAGATCAGAGAGCGTTACATATGTTAGTGTGATAAGTAAAATCATCAAATAGTATTTTGACATCAAGCTGAGTAAGGGCCTGCTCCATCCTAATCCCCTTTGGAATTCTGAAGACATATAACATCTTATGTAACCATTCAAGGTGCATTTAATAAGAAATGTTTGCACTCTGTAAGTCGGGGCGTTAGCCTGTAACAGCTTGTTACATATGTTACTATATCAATTTGAGAATAAGAAAGTTGAATGTTTGAGCTACCAAAAGAAGACATTAAAATTATCTAATAAATTGACATTCTTATATTCTTTATACTGGATGTCATTACTACATACGGAAGCTGTTTAACATGTATCCGGCTAACTGTGGTGTTATGTGCGTTACATGAACCTAATTATAATGTATAAGCCATAATTGTGGCTATCGTCATTTAGTTAAACAACTACTATGACTTGGTTTCAAACTGTTTTATTAGATTTTACAAACATATGCTCAATTGATGAATAGGAGAAACCAAGTTTGCTTTTCTATCTTAAATATATTGACTTATAGGAGCTAATACTCAGCCCTACTCCCAGTTTAACAGAGAAGCAAATTTTGTTATTACTGTTTAAGTAAAACACATGAAAGCGATTACAGCGTGTGGATATTTTTCATTTTCTTAGTCTGTCTTGCTCATATATCTGCAAGATGTCATTAAGTTTAAGATCAGGACACTTAATGTGTACTTATAAGTCTTTGGTGCCAAAACACTAGAAATTATATTCATTTCTGATTATCAAGCCCATGGACTGTTGTTACAGATGTTATCAATGACCTTTTGGACACATTTCCTAATACTGTGCATATAATGCTAAATATAGAGCCACAAATAGAAAAGATAGTTTTACATTTTTACAAGAAAATACAATAAATGAAATGGTCCAAACTATTTCTCATCGATTTAACACTCATGTTAAACGTTTGTCGCTGACTGCTTATGTGGTAATCATTATTATCACACGCCTCCTTGCAACTAGAAGAAGCATCACACAATATTTCAATCATTTACTGTTATTCAATTTTACCACCAGTCCACTCAAAATTGATGAGGTATTATCAACTTTCCAATTTTGCCATTCATGGCTTGGAACATTCGGAAACTGATATGAATTCCTAATAGTTGGCTCTTTGAGTATATGTTTCAAGTGATACTCTGCAAGTAGGAGAAATACTAAAGCTTTACAAGGAGGAAAACTATGCCATTAAGAGCAATGAGTACATGGACTGATGTAACTTGATATTTCTGTGATAAAGAATCATATCTTAGCTGGTTAACTTTTATAAATGTAGCCTTTCAATACATGCAATCGACATATTTTCATCTAATAATGTCTCTACACTTATCATCTTTCCCCAAGCATTCAAAAACTTATTTGAAGTCTTAGTACTTCTGAAGTGCTAAAACCGAGGTAGCTCTTTCCCTTCAGATAAACGAACTAGATGTATCACAGCAGGTAAAGCAATGAAATGCAGGATGAACAGAGAGCAAATTAGACCCTTTCAATTCAATGATTCACCAAGTTTCTAAGATAAGAGCGCTTATTAAAGGATGTAACATATATAACTTGTCATAATAAATAAGCAAGGGCATTTTCGTGACATCCTTTTTTATTACACAGTCAGAGGCAAGTGTTTTCAATTTCAGTGATTTCAATGGATCATGAAATGAGACATCTTATCAACTTGTTTACTCTGTATAAATCTTCCATAGAGCATAATATAGAACTACTGGTTATCCCATTCTACCTATAGTCCACTTTCCTTCTTTTGAATGCAACAGCTAATGATATGGCTGCAAAAACTGAGAAATCATAGGTTTTACATTATTTTAAGACATGCTTCAATGTACTGACATCAAAAAACAGCCAACTGCAAACATAAATGATGACAATTTCCAGCTTCATACTCTTTCTCTTATACCAGATAACTTTCAAGGTGTAACAGAAATTGTTTCAGATGGTCTGCCAAAACCACCAAGAGTCAACATTGTAACTAAAGAAAACTTATAAAGTTCTTTGGGCACAGCAAAATACTATTGATCGAAGACCTGAGGACTAAAGCACCAAAATACTGGATAGATTCGTTGACAAATGATGCAAAAAAGCAGCCTATCAAATTTCTGTTTGACCAATGTCAGAAATCTTAAAGTATTCTTAGAGGTACATGGTAGAGACATAGATTTTGCAAAATCAGAGCAAAGTTATCATTTGACTAGCACGGATGCAGAGGCAGCTGCAGTTAAATTGCTCTTGCCACTTCATAGGAAGAGATATATACCAGTCATACTCCATTGTATGCATACATGTGAAATGGCATTAAACCCACATTTAATCAGGTGTTTGATCCCATGACACTGACATGCTGCTTCTGCTTTTGAAGAATGCTAAGGATTCAAGTTTGGCTGAGTCAAGTTGCTTGACGCTGGCACTGGCCACACATACAAAGAAAATTAAGTCTTTTGATAGCAAAAGTGGAGGATCACACGTAATGCTTATAAGTGATGTTTGTCACAATTACCAATTTTAAAAGGTAATCTTAATTAATGTAACACATATAACACCATATGAGCTGTATATTTGTTAAAAAATCTTTTCTTATGTATCAAAGGTATTCAGCATGCCTACATGAATAATTCACATAAATAAATAGATGATTTTATGTCTTCTTTCTGTTTCTCAGACTTTCAATTCATTTGTTCTTAAATTGATATGGTAACATATGTATCATACCATTACAGGCTAACCCCCTAGTTAATAGAGTGCAAACATCTCTTATTTGATGCAGCTTGAATTGTTCTTTAAGTTAGGATATGTCTGCACAATTCTCAAAGGGGTGGAGAGGAACAGGATTGTACTCAGTTTGCAGTCCAAATACTATGCCATGATTCTACTGGTTGTGATGAAATGGGTGATTATTTTGCCATAGTCGCAGACATTGTGAGGATGACTTGAATAAAGATTGTTTTTGAATAATTTTATTTAATAGGAATATTTATTAAATTGTGTCATTTAAATGAGAACTATTATTTTCTAACTATATGTCTATATATTTTATTATTATAGGCATTAGGAAATATGTGATTAAAAAGGTTATATATAACATAGGTAACACAAATCCATGGGCTTGTTATCAGCAATGACTGTAATTACTACGACTAAGGCACCAGGGCTAGAGATTGATAGGAAAACATGTGAAAAATGGTATTTTTCTGAAATATCATCTCTTACTTCCAAGAAAATTTCCTTGCTCATTCATTATGCCATGTAACATACGTTACATACTTTAATAAGTGCTCATGCCCCTGATGTCAAACTTGCAAATGTATGATTCTTTATTGCATTAGCAAGACAGTGCCAAAAATGCAAGATATCCACGAGCGTCAAATATTTTCATAAATTTTTCTTCAATAATAGATACCGAAATTGGATTCTTAAAATTGAGGGTAGGGCTGTTTAATAGCTCATATAAAACAATGTATTTGAGATAGAAAAGCAAACTTTGCTTTTTCTACTAGTCAAATGAGTATTTTAGTAAACTAAGGTTAAAAACACTTGTAAAATGCACAAGTCGTCTGTAAAATAAAATGATGTTTGTCACGATTTCAACTTTCAAAGGGAAATTTAATCTATGTAACGCATATAACACCATTGAAGGCTGTAATTTTATTTAAAATGCTGCTTTTTTGTAGCTTAGGCATCCAGCTTGCAAATACATAAGAAATTTGAATAATTAGATGGTTTAATGTCTTCTTTCTGTAGCTCAAACTTTCATTTTGATTTTTTCTTTAGTTTGTTACAGTAACATATGTAACAGGCTGTCAGAGACTAACGCCCCGGAGCACAGAGTGCAAACATCTCTTAAAAGATGCGGCTTGAATATTTCTTCAAGATAGGATATGTCTGCAAAATTCCCTAGGGGGGGGGGGGAGCAGGACCTTTTTTAGCTCGAAGTCTATACAAGACTTACATCACGTCTCTGTTTGTTTTGTTTATACAAGTACTTTTTGCCAAACTGAAGTTACTGTTTAACCTTCACTATTTTGCGTAGGGACAGGCACACATAAGGGGGTAGCCCTATATTCATGTAGAAAAATATATAAACACCCAGTCACTGTCGCAAATGTTAGATACTCGATCACTTTAGTTAAAACATACTTCAAAAGGGAAGATAGTTGACCTGGAAAGAAATATACAAGTAATGAGGGGAGGGGCAGGAATTCCTCACCTTTTGTAGAATGGCGCATAATTATGCTCTTTATATGTAGATGAAGAAAAACGTCAATGCAACTAACAAAATACATACATACGTTTACTAATAGATGTTTATGTTTATATGAATATTATACGGGTTATAAAAGTAAGGAAGAAGGCAAAGATCCGGAATCGATACAATCATGTATCACACCTGATCCAGGACACCAAATGGGAATGTGAACAAAACGCAAGAAAACATCACGTACAAAAAAGCCCAGAGGTAAGCCCTTTGCCAACAGGTGACCACAAGGCTGCAAGAAACAGACATCACAGTATGGCAAACCCTACCACGGTTTACAGCTATGGTTTGCTCTTTAATTCATGATCACATATTATACCACAGTCAGACTCAATGCCGACCCTGACCTAAAACTTTTATCGGTGTGTTGGTGCCTATGTCCGTCATAGACTGAACCCACCCGTGGCTCAACCAGGGGTACTCTTGACCGCCTGTGAGTTTTATGTGAATATGCGTACATATTTTAAAAGTGACATTGCTAAGAAGCAACATATATTTTGAAGCCATCTATACTGAAACAATAAAGTTATGTCCGCTTTACGTTTATGTCTGCCAGTACCAAATGTATGAACGCATTTCATTTAAATTTTCACATTACCAACTGTGATCATTTAGAAACGTTTTTTACTTAAGAGAAATTCATTTGGTAATCAGTAGAGCCGCTGACAAAGCAGCGAACACGAGTACCCTTAAAATCAAAAGTCACAACATCAAAAGCTTGTGTGACCATCATAATCCCGAATTTTAAGCACATTTAAACACCATTGAGCAAGCTCTATTGTAAGATTTTATGCTTGCTAGCTGTATGCATTGTTTTTACGACCACAGCCATTAATCTGTAACATACTCTGACGTCACAAAACGTGGATCACGAGCGTGCGTGAAAACATTAAGAAAATTCATTTTTGGTCCAGCATTTTGATAATTAACAGAGTCGGACAAATTTGAACCTTTTTCGTCATCACAAGCATTTCAACATTAATGAAGACTAGTCAGCATCAAAACAATTGATAATGGAAATTTTCGGATGATTTTAGAGTAAGGGGTGGGGTATAAAACACAGATTTAGTAAACCTTTGATGCATGACTTCAGCCATAGTTTATGTTGTTCTGTTTTGTGTAATTGTTGTCATAAACAAACGCAATACGTTAAAATAAAAACGGTCTCAAAATAATGTTAGGTTAAGGAGCTTTGGAAGATCTTAAATCGTTATTTGCTTAATTCAAAGGGAGGTAATTTCAGTTAATTTCGTAAATTAAAGGTTTTGAACTGCAATTTCGCTCGTTCAATAAGCAGACTTAGGATTTTTAGATGTCTTTTCATCGTCGGACGATCCTGGCTGCCATTTAACGTAAAATGTTTCACGTTTTGATGAATACTTTCCTGATGATAATGGAAAAAGCTGTGTGCACATTAGGTCCAATAACCCTTCAAGATAAGAAGATAAAATCAAATAATTACCAATTTTTGTGTGTCCGACATTTCATAAACATTTTGGTTTTATTTTTGTTGCGACATCTTAACAGGATCGAGAGTTACAGTACCATGAAAATCGGACGTTTCTTTTTTGTTTGAGTATATTACACTTAAGATAGGAAACCGGCTGGCAATAATAAAAATAGTAAAATACCAATCCTTGCGCCTATGTTGTTTATTTTTTCTTATATATATTTATATATACTGTGATTCTGGTGCACATGGTCTCTTCTCTGTGTACCTTTAATATTTGTGCAACCTCTCTTGGTTGAAATCCAATATAGCCTTCTTACAATACATTTATGGAGTTCAGAGAAGTATGGGCAGTGGAAAATGTGAGATGAAGCAGCTGGAGCTGATGTATTAAACTCTTATTTTGCTTCAGAAGGGTTTTACGTTAATTGCTCTACTGAAACAACACCTGAAGCAAGAACAACTACTGACTTAATATCTATTTCAACGTTTCAAACATCTTTGCCGCCTACATTGTGGTCCACCAATGACTCTACAATACATGTATCGGGAGGAACAAGCTACAAGGTCTCAAATAGCAGCACTTCACTCCCGTTGTATTCTACGGGCAAATACACACATGGATACACAGCACAAGAAGGTATGTATCATTGAAACAGGCATTTAGGCAAACATATTTCTGCTGAAAAATTGAGGTTCATTAATATTTTTAATTTAAAAGGATGGCTTCTAACTGAGTCTACAGTTTAACGGATTAACTGGATCAAGGCCTACTTAAATCTTAAAAATATCAACTGGCTGTGGCTCTTTGGCACCAAAATGGCGTACCCTGCTGCCTCGCCTGCGCCTCCCGCTTACGCTGACCACGACCGCGGATGGTAGTAAGCCGCTGCAATCGAGCAAAACCGGCGAAATAGTACTTACTTTGTGGTACGAACCATCAAGAGGAGAAATAGGCCTAGCCGCCTCCACGCCTTGGTTAAAATTCGGCGAGATCGGCGCACGCTGGTAGTGCGCCTATCGGGTGAGCCGCCACGTGATTCAAATCAATCGAGCGCCCCATCGGTTATAGACTACAACCGGCTTACGCCCAGCAAAGCCAAAGAAACGCACGCAATGACCTTCATTTTTTATTAGTGGGAATAGGTTAACATGTTTAAATGATAGGCATGTGCAGTAGAAGAGATCACTAGTTAGATTATTTTAACATCTATTTTACATGGTTTCAAAGCAAAGCCTTGCAGCCAAAACAATGGTAAACTATATTTAAAGCTCACTAAATATCAGTGGTGGAAGAAAATGTCAATATTGAGGTAGCAACAAAATCCAAGAGTAATCTCTGCCTGTTGACATTTGTTGTCATATGCTTTATATGCCCAATCATAGAGATAGAAAAAGCTATTTTGCTTAATTTATACGTTTCAAATTATTTCCAATTTATTTTAGGGAAAATCCTCTGCCTATCCGTATAACTTCTTTATTTCCTCCGCTACATTGTGGTAGATACTTTATTATATGTTCTGCAAATCATCAAACATAAGAGTTGTTTAAACAAATGTACAAGTATATATAACTAGAATTCAAAGAATTAGATGTGTCACCTCGCAAAACAGATGTCAAACAAGGCAAATTCGTCAAATTTATATCCCCAGTGAAGGTTTAGTTTAGAGAAACGTATAAACCATAAAACATAAATCCCATTTCTCCGACTCCAAAGTTCACCATGGGTATCATGCAGATCATAGTTAAAAGCCTATCAAGTAGTTATCAGTGCTTAGTTTTATCTTAAACTATAACACACATAAGTTTTAATTTTTTCCAGCTGACCAAGAGGTATCATCCTTTCCTATTATTGCTGTACTTGTTCCAGTGCTAGCCATTGTAATAGCTATTGTCAGTTTATCTGTCATCATTGTATATCGGAGGTAAGTGATTATTATTATCTATTGAGCTGATTTAAATATGGCCTTGGATGACAAAGTTTCATAAACTGCCATATTTCAGCTTTTTGATATATTTATTTTATTCGTTTTTAGGCTGTATGCACAATTTATCAATTATTCGGTCATTAAGTGGCTTTTTCCTAAAATCAGTACTGAGCAAAGTGGATAAAGTGTCTACTCAAGAAAACATCGACATTATGGATAAAATTTAAAACCGAAATATCTAGGGCGTGATCCGGTCATCCTACCAGCTGAGCTGCGAACCATTTGTATTTTGATGTATTTCTATAACAAGATATCAAATCACTAAAAAGATTATCACATTTACGATACGCGCTGCTGGCATGCAACATACCCTGCCACGGGATATTTTCAATGCAAAGAAAATCATTTTGAAACTAGACCTTTTCATGCAAAGTTTGAAGAAAATCGGTAAAGAAATGCCAAAGATAGAGAGTGAAAAGAAATAATAAGGTCAATCAAGGGCCATAACTCTGTACTTATTTGTCGAAATGTATCCACCTGCATTACCAAGACACTACTTTTCAATATCAACTCTTATACCAAGTTTGAAGAAAATCGGTAAAATATGCCAAATATAAAGAGTGAAAACAAATTTCTAAGGTCAATCAAGGGCTATAACTCTGTCCTTATTTGTCAAAATTTACCCATCTGCAATCTCAGAATACTCCTTCACAATTTCGACTCTCATACCAAGTTTGAAGAAAATCTGTAAAGGAATGCCAAAGATAGAGAGTGAAAACCAATTTCTAACGTCAATCAAGGGCCGTAACTCTGTACTTATTTGCCAAAATTTACCCATCTGCAATCCCAGGACACTCCTTCCCAATATCAACTCTCATAGCAAGTTTGGAGAAAATTGGTTAAAAAATGCTCCCAGAAGAGAGTGCAAAAGATGCGCTGACGTACGTACAAACAGACGGACAGACACAACGGATGGACACTCGAACACAATTATTTGAATGGCGGGTATAACATAAGATCCGGTACTTTTTTAAGTGGCGGGGTATAAAAATTTGTAAACATGGTATCTCGAAAATTATTATAGTTAGGAGCTACAAATGTGGTCAGCTATTCAGGGCGATGAGTAGTATAGCTAGAAGCTTCAAACATAAGATGACCCTTGGCTTAAGAAAGAGCACCATCCTTATCAAATAGCAAACGTTGGGGGTATAGTGCTTCATAAACACAGTTTCAAGTTACAGTGGGTTTTTTGGGTTATAGTTTCAATTGCCAGACTATGACCCAGACGAAGAATATTCGAAGAAACATACATGTGGATAAGATGACTTAAATCTGAAATTGATCAATATAGAACCAAAACAATATGTAAATGAACAAGTAAGTTCAAAAGACAATTCAGAGGGGACGATTCTGATGCCAAAACTACTCCAATTATCAGCACTTTAAATGTACTTTTCATTGTTACTGTACAGTTCAGTATCTATGTGCATTTTATCCAACCTTTTTTACTCAGCTCATCACACAGCTAGTCATAGTAAAAGAAAATACAGCTATCTAGGACACATGACAAATGCATATTGACATACACTCAAACATCGAAAATTAGACCTCCGGTTTTTCGAAATGCTCGCTTACTGCATTCAGAGAATAGGGCTTATTTCTGAACAACTTTAAAGCTATCTATAAAAACACGTTTTGTGTGCGTAACAGAAATGTCTCTTTGAAAGGTTTCTTTTAAGCCCCTATCTCACTGGACTGCGACTGTGTTGCGACAGCTGGCGACAGACATCGCGAGTGGGTCGCAAAGCAGTCTCGAAACAGTCGCCAGTGATTCGTAATTTCCTGGCATGTGTCGCCAAGTGGCGCAAAGTAGTCGCGAAAATTTTGAACATGTTCAAAAATTTTATGCGACAAAATTCCTCACAAAATGGTCGCAAAGTCATCGCAGGTGTCTCAGAACCGTTGCGAACTTGTCGCCGACATCTCGCAATTTAGTCACAATCATTTTGGAACACGACATATTTGCCAGATAATTAAGACTAAATTGCGAATCAATTGCGGCATAAATGAGACACTTCGCGACAACATTGTGAGTAAATTAAACTAAGCGATGTTCTGGCGAACGTCGTAAGACAGTCGCACGAACGTCTCACGACTATCGCGCGAGTATCTTAAATTACTCGCAATTATGTCGCCAAAGGTTTGTTAAAAGAGTTCCTCCTATCTGAGATGATAGTTCTCTCTAGTACGAGATCTTGGTTAGGCATACTTAAGTATACATTTTCGACAAATTCCAGTTGTCAAGTATTCTTGCTATCTGAGAGGATAGTTTCATATAAGTATGGTGTATTGATTAGGCTCACTTACATGTTTACTGTTTGGGGTAATTTCGGTTATTAAAAATAGTTCTGCATTCTGAGAGGATAATTTTGTTAAGTATGTTTTATAAGGCCTACTTAAATGTTTACTTTTTCTATTACAGTATAAAGGAGTTATTAGTGTGTCTTGGTAAGACTACAACAGCCTGCTTAGTCTCAGCAGCCCTTCTTAGAGTTGAATTCGGCGTGCAGAACCCTATAAACAAATTATCACTGCAGTGGACAACTAAGATTCTGATTTGAATGCGCATCAGTGCAGTCTGACACGTGCCTTTGTTGTGCACATAACTGTATCAAATAGATTTTCGCAGGATGAGGCTCATCCGAACTTATGTCAATTTTGATTTGATTAGGCTCATCATGCCATACGTATGGGCAATTAGAGCATGTGCGTTCTCGACTGACTTTCTTAAGGTGCTTGATGGGCCATCATAACTGTGCAATATAAACGAGTAACTTTTTGCTAACTCAATATTTGCTACCATTCAACAGTCCAACACACCTAGCAGCGTGACACCTTCCAACAATCTAGCTCCTTCCAGCCCTCTAGTTCCTTCCAACAGCGTAGTACCTACCTAGTCTGAAGTTTCAATGCTTCAATGTTTATGTTTCTTGGTTTATCATTCCTCGCAAAACCATCGTGCGACAGTCGCACGACCTTCGCGCGACAGTCGCACGACAGACGTACGACGTTCGTGAGGACGTCGTGAGGCGGTCGATGGTAATAAATGCTCGCAATTTCATCGTGCGAGTGTCTTGCGAATGTCGCACGAATGTCACGCGAATGTTGTGAAACATTCGCCAATGATTCGTGCGACAATCGTACGACATTCGTGCGACTGTCGCAAATATGTCTTATTCACCTATTCGGTGTGACCGCAATGTGATTATGGTTGCAATGTCGCATTTCTGTCGCCAAAACATGTCTCAAATTAGTCTCGAAATAGTCGTAAATTGCTCGCATCCCAGTGAGATACTAGCTTTACTCACACAAAACGTATGCATGAAAGGGAGAGGGTATCTATTCTCCTTGTAATTCGAGTTTTTGAAGCTTTGAAATAAAATCTTTAGGGACTTCGAATCCGTGATATTCGAATGTTATTGTTCGCATTATTGATATGAATTTAGCTACTCAAAATAGAAACTGGTATGCTGACAGCTTTAATGTTACGTCTTTCTCTTTCACTATCTCCCACTCTCTCTCTCTGTTATATATCATACTGAAAATTAAAGCACTATGCTATATGCAAGTTGGATATTATTGAACTTCATGTTGAGTTACGGTGTGCCCAAAGAGCTATATGAAATAGAATCTGTAGTGCTGACAACTTTTATCTATTTTCAGACAACGCAGGCAAGGTAAGAAACCAAATGAACATAATGGCATTACGAACGCAGCTTACACAGATACATCATATGAGGCACACACTTCTCAACTAGATGGAACAATTCTTTTGCAGTCAATTGAGAAAATTCCTCAGGGAACTACAGAAAACCATGCACCTGATTTGATATATGATGATCAATACACCATTATTTCGTCTGCTGTAGACGATGAATATAACCAAATAAGTTTCAGCGCATCTCCTATACCATTTGACTCAAACTATGGACACATCCATTCAACCAACACTGCTGACAAGAACTATGCACATCTCGCTGGAGTGGCAGGATCTGACAGCGATCCATACACATATACTAGTACAGAGGGAGTTATGAAGGATAAAAACGCATGTAACAATCACAACTTTACATCAGCAAAAGATGCGAAGCTTGAAGCAAATGAAGATGATCCCAATTATGATCATATGGGAAGTAACGGCAATAAAGATGCGAGAAATAAGCTGGGAAGAACTGATGATAACAACTTTGATACTGACCTCCCTAAAGGCGTAACAAATAAAGGAATACTAGATAATGCTAATAGTGCTACGCATCCTTATTTCATTCTGCAGCCAACTGACAACTTAGAGGCTAGAATACAAAATGATATAAACGACAAAATAGACATAGCTAATGCATATAACAACGGTGGGCAAAATATTGCAAGCAAAGACATACTGCTTGATTCAGTGAGTGAACTACATGATACGGCACATCAATATTTCACACTTCAACCAAATACTGATAAAGACATAGATGTCAGTACAAACTTTAAAGTTGATGACAAAGATGCTACAAACAACGTTTACTCTAATTGTGAATCTAATTCAAATAGGCCCACCAGTGAAACATATTTTGATCTAGAAAGAAACAACGTTGACAGCATGCACCAATATTCTGCCCTCGACACCACTGGATCAAATCCTTTATCTATAGACAATGAGGTTTATACTGATACAACACATGACTACTTTGTATTGGAGACAGGTTCACAGAAAGGAAAATAAATGTATTGTTTCATTAGTACACAACTGATGTAGATGAGTCCTCAAATATCAGCCAGCAGAGAGAATGGTCTCTATAATCTATGTTGTTAGTACAAGTTTAAATGGGCCTCAACTGGAGAAAACCTGCATTGGTGGTTTTGGAACAACAAAGGCAGAGACCAGCCTGCGCATTAGTGCAGTTTGATCAGAACCATTGCTATTCACTTATAGACAAATATCACATCTAACCTTCCAACAAGCGAAATTTCATTATTCTAGGTAGCCTTTCAAGCAGGCTTGTTTTTGCATGGCCTGGTCAGAAACTCCAAATACAGGTTTTCTGACGACAAGACCTAATGGTATAAGCTCAAGATAAATGAGTTTCTAGAAAATAAATACATGTCACTTTTTTAACTGAATTAGTTTGTATAATTCCCCAAGTTTCTTACTACAGTAAAACCTGTGTAAAACGGCCACTCTAAAAAAGACCAACAAATGGTTTTCAAGACCGATTATCACTCAATGCAGGTCAAAAGTATTGCAGAATGCTCAAGGGAGCATTCTGCAATACTTTCGACCTTCATTAAGCTACCTGTTGTCTTTAAGACCTTTGTTCTGTCTATCTTTGAGTGACCGTTTTACACAGGTTTTACTGTATCATCCCTAGCGTAATGCTCATATATGAGCTAGGCCAGTATGGAACGTCAGATAGATAGATCAAAACGTGTGTTGAGAGCCCAGGACCACTGCCCCTTTTCAGACATTAGTGGGACCCTTTTCCTGCAAATGTTGATGAATATATACCACATTGTAGAAAAATGATATATGAGCTGCGACACGAGATATATTACAATGTGGCTTTTTGGCATGAATAGACTAAGACCAGCCTGTGCAGCCTCTTTTTTAGCTTAGAAACTCCAAATACTGTTTGGTAAGTAGCAATTAACAGTTGTAGAATATTCAAGTAACTAGCATAGGCTCTGATCAGACTGCACGTATGTGCAGGCTGGTCTGAGCCTTTGCTGGTCGCGTGTACACAGTGTTGATAATCTCATGTTGCGGCTCATAAATGCTATCAGGGCAAAGTCACTTTACTTTATGGCTTTAAGTACATATTTATCAAGATGAAGATGAAAGACAACAAACATCACACAACATCAAGTAGAACTTCCCCATCCCCGGATGTTCCCATACAATGTGCTGCAAAACCAATCAGTAACCCTAAAAGACAGTGAAACTATTTATATAGTATCACTTCAGTGGATTGGTATGATTATGAAGCATGTTTATGCCCTCCAGTGATACTTCCTGAGGCTTGTATTAGCATGATCTGATCCAAAACGCTGAATGCAAGTTTTCTCACGACAAGGCCAAATGGTATAAGGTCAAGATAAAGATGTTTTTAGAAAATAATTACATACCCCTCTTTTAACTAAATTAGATTGAATCATTCCTGCGTACTAACTATCAAAATGTGTATTGAAGGCCTAGGACCCTACACCTTTCTGGGACACCATCGGGACCCATTTCCAGCAAAATGTTGATTAATATATGAACTACATTGAACAAAAAATTAGCTATCAGGACAGCGTCACTTTACTGTTTGGCTAAAGTGCATGTTCATCAAGATGAAGATGGAGAACACAATATTAAGTAGAACTTCCTTATCCCTGGATGTTCCCATACAATGTGCTGTAAAATCAATCAGTAACCCTAAAAGACAGTGAACACATTTATATATACTTAAAGCCAAAAGTAACTTTACACTTTGAACTATCGAATATATCTTTACTGCTTTTGAGTTTAACCAAATTAAATATTGCAATGAGTTGCTGGTTCCCGCCCTGTCCTAATTCACGAAAAACAACTTAGGTATATTAATCTTCTTTCAAGTTATCTGTGCTTTCATTTAAAGTACAAAATCAGCATTTCCTAACAAAATCGAAAGTAAACCTAGGATTTGATCACGCTATTTTAAGGGCCATCGATTGCACATTAAAAATACTGCAAGACATTCTGTCTCTGACGTATAGTTTGTTTGTGGCAGCATTTTAAAGTTGGTTCACTTTGAAATTATCTCCCTTTGAATTAAAACAATAGTAAATTTTAGTCCCTGCTAAAAGCTTTATCTCAGATGGCATTAGGATTTTTTTTTACAAGCGATTTGTTGGGACTTCTGCCCTGAGTATGTGCGAGATAATCTGATAAAAATTCCCATCCGTTTGGAAGAAAAACGGCAAACAATTTCTTATGGGAAATTCCATTGAAAGCATTGTAAAGTTCACAAAAAGGGGTATGTACGTAAAATCACAATTCTAATTTGTGTTACTCGAAGGGTGATCCAGGCTGATTTGAACTTTACACAACAATTCAATAGCCTGTCTTTCAGATTGGTTCTTTAAAATTAAAAATTGTCCAATTGCAAAGCTACAGTAACACATCAAAAGTGATGCGTTTTGGAAAAGTTTATTTTGCCCCTTTGCTTCTTTCATTAGGGCTCTGTGGTTGCTTTTATGACAGCAACAACATGAAATTTAAAACGTCATATGAATAATTGATTGGACTTTAATATGAATTAAAGACATTTAAAATACCACTCACCAATATCCAGAAAAAGTATATATAATAACAGTGTAAAGTTACTTTTGGCCTTAAGTATAGTATCACCCCAGTGGATTGGTATAATTATGAAGCATGTTTAAGCCCTCCAGTAATATTTCCTGACCAATCGAAAATTATTATTTTGTATGCCTTTTTTGTTATTTATGTTTCGTGCTAGCCTTTGTTATGCTGTTTTGTCTGTTCTCTTCAGTCTTGTGGTCACCTGCTGGGAATGGGCTGACCTCTTGGCGCACTCTTGTGTGTTGTGTTTTCTTGTGTTATGTCACTTTCTCATATGGTGTCCTTGGTCAGGAGTCCAACATGTTTGCATCGATTCCTGATCTTTGCCTTCTTTATTTTTACAAATCTATTAAAACTTATTTTTAATAAACCATTTCATGTCATTCACGACTTTGAAAATCGATCACTTTTTCATTTGATGATTATTCCATTTGGAGCTGTCTGGTCGTGATTCAATGCTTAAGGTAGTCTTGAGGGCATTGGAGTATATGCAGCAGATATATTGACATTTAAGACAAAACATACTGACCAGATAGGTGTTTAATATTTTCAAAGTGCTTCACTAAAGGTAGTCAACCTTTATTATCTTTTTGTATCCTCGAACATAAGCTTATGAGAAATTGTGCTTTATAAATACATTTATTTCAATTTATATTTAGTATGGAAGTATCATATCCAGCACAACCCATGAATGAAGTCGTAAATTTATGGATGCCTCTCTGCGGAAATCATTTATCACACCGGATCTATAGGCGACAGTCAAAAACGTTAATATTACTTGCGAAAGTAGATAAAAATAGCTAGAAACAGTAGCGACAAATGACAAACAAAACCACTGTTACTAGCTATTTTTGATCTATGTTCATCGACAGTATTAATGTTTTGATTGCCGTTTATCCGATATGTGGTAGGTGGCATCTTTTGTTATCTTAGGACAATAAAGGTGCAAGACATAAACACTTGCAAAGCAAATGGATAGGAAAGTTTTTATATGTGTTTCTCATGGAATGATATGCTTTGAGCCAAATACAATTTCACGCACACGTTCCACCTTTTCTTGCAGTCTTTCTGCCCAGTCAGCGACCCTCGTGTCAGTTACCCTTTCAAACTGAGTCATACACTCCGTGTAATTTTTCTGTCTACAGCTACGATAGTGGAAAAGTGTTCCAAATCCAGGGCTGGCAGCATACCTGAAACAGGGTAGATGTTGAAACATTAACCATTTTCAGACCAATATCAATATGTACTGTCCTGCCAGCCAGGAGTGACAGTGAACTCGTGTTTTGTTTACAAAGTTATCAGGGACTTAGAATAGATAGATCACTTGTGTTTGTTTGTTTGATTTGATTCTTTACGTCCCATCAACAATCTTTCAGTTATATAGGGCTCCTGGGTTGAACCAGTACTAAGCTAGGATTAATGTTCTTGCTCAATGACACAACACAGTGACGCTGGTGAGGCTCGAACCGGCAGCCCTTCGGTCTCGTGTCAAGCACTCTACCACTGAGCCACTGTGCTCACAGATCACATGTGTATTAATCCTATCTGCAGGATAGGATTAATACACAAGTGATCTATCGATTCGCATTAGCGCAAGTCGAGTGTACAAGTTAATGTTTTACTTAACTATTGTAAACAAAACACGACCTCACCGTCACTCTTGGTTGGCATGACAGTACGAGAAACGGTTTTTAAAATTGCAATTCAAAATACATAGATTAGGATGCATATAAATTTTGATGACTGCTTTGAACTTATCAAGTTAGGTGACACTTAGACTAGACATCTGCTAAAAAAGAGTTGTAAGTGATAGCAATATAAAATTGTAATGATAGATTTGCTTTCTAAATGATTAATTTCATGGCTTGTCTTTAATATATATGAGGTTGACATGAGGATTCATCTACCTGAAAAAAAATCACCAAGGCGGCAAATGCCGAGGTGAATATCACTTTTAAGGGATGTCTACCGAAATTGAAGTCAATAACTTTATTGTTATATGACTTTGCAACTATGAATGAACATTTTCTTTTTACACTTTTGTTGCTGAAGATATGTTCAACCTAAGGACTTTCTCACAAATTTTAGTAGCTGTTATTAATTAATGTGGGTTTTGTATTTTGGAATGTGTATAAATTCTCTATTATGTGGAATATATAAATCTAATCATAAAACACCTTTTTTACAAAAAATATTCAAACAAAGAAAAATGTTGTTAAAGATCATTAAAATAGTGAGTGAGTATGCTCAGAAAATATCACAATCACAAACTACAGACGAACCCATGGCACCGCAAGGAAGAGCCACACAGCAATCACGAGACACCAGGGAAACAAGCTAGGCAAAGCAAACATTTCTCTCTTCCCCATCAAGATGATTCCAAATCTAGAATGAACATAAAGTAACACACAACAAAACAATCTTTAAACCTGTTTGGAGTTGAAACAGCGAATCATGTCTATTTCATGCAGCCCATACTAGTTTCATACTCCTCATGCTATTTTAGCCCTCTAGAGGGTGATATTGCAGAAGTGTCAAAAATATTAACTTCTGTATTTGTCTTGTTGTATAGAAATTAGCACCAGACTGATAGCCACAAAGTAGGAATCTTGTGTATATGAAAACCAAAATAAAAGTAATATGTACATAGTTCTGGGCCTTTAAACAGAAGAAAGAGTCAATCAGTACACAAATGGTAAATTCGAGCCGAGCGGTCACACAACCTATAAAGAACGTCGTATCAACGTCGATGCGACGTTGTTTGACGGCATGTGCCTGCTAGGAGGGCCCGCCGCTCTGTGATCATGTATCAAGTTATCATAGCAGTGACTCACATTTTGTATCTCCGCTCCACTGGCTTGATAACATGAGTGTCGACTCCGCCAAACCCGACTCTGCTGGGCATATAGAGGTTCTTCGTGTTGCCGAGTTTAGGAGGCTCATTAGGCCGCTGTATATAGCTGCGTATAATCATATCGCTCTTATTGCTGGTAGGACCCCAAGAGAGATAAAAGTACTGGGACTTGAAGCTCATTCCGGTGGCATTTTCATTGTTATTGAATAGATTATCCTGTAAATAGAACATCATATTAAATGGGTTGATTGGTAAATTCGTTATTTTCAATATCATCTGATTGAATTTTGTTAGATTTGATGCTTTACGTTCCATCAACAATCTTTCAGTTATGTAGGGACGGGTCTTCCTGGGTTGAACCAGTACTAAGATAGGATTAATGAGTCTTGCTCAAGGAGAAAACACAGTGACCCCGGTGAGGCTCGAACCCACGGTCCCTCGGTCTCGAGTCAAGCACACTACCACTGAGTCATTGCGCTCCCATCTAATTGAATGATTATTGATTGACTGACTGATTGATTGATGGATGGATGGATGGATGGATGGATGGATGGATGGATGGATTAATTGGTTGAATGGTTGATTGATTGGTTGATTGATTGTTTGATTTTACGTTTTACAGTGTAAATGGAACATTATTGATTGCATTTATCTGTTCATTATAGATTCCTAGACTGGTTCTCTCCCTTTAATAGCTTGTCAGCATATAGATGGGTAAATCTAGGGGAGGGAACCAGGCTATGAGACGTAGCAAACAGTGCAGATTCCAGTAAGATTCTGAATAGAAAGAGATCAGGGTCTTCAGTACTTGCTGTCTTTAAGACTTTAACAGTCACATTGAATGTTGTCACACCTTATAATCATAGGGCCAGTTAAGCAAAATTTTTGAGCGTAAAATTGCGATTATTTCCTTATCCATCAGTTTAAACATGTGTTTTGGGTGCTCAAAAGAACCGTCTCATCGAGACGGTTCTTTTGAGTACCCACAACATATGTTTTGGTTGAGAAATAACAAAAATAATTTTCAGTTACGCACTCTTATCTAGGGGCCTGTTTAATGAATATTATACAATTCCAACAAGATAAGACACTGTTTTTGCCTTGTTCATGTAACTCCTTATAATGTTTTATTAGTAGACACGTCCAACTTACAAAATCAGACACAATGAGAGGAATGTTCTTTTTTTGCCTTGTAAGTCCTTTGTTTTGTTTGTTTGTTTAATTGATTTGATTCTTTACGTCCCATCAACAATCTTTCAGTTATAAAGGGACGGGTCTTCCTGGGTTGAACCAGTACTAAGCTAGGATAAATGTTCTTGCTCAAGGATACAACGCAGTGACGCCGGTGAGGCTCGAACCCGCGGCCCCTCGGTCTCGAGTAAAGCACTATACCACTGAGCCATGGGGTAACCAAAGCTACCCTCATGCAGGCTTCATGTAGTAGGTTAATCGCTACATTGCTGAAAAGAAAAGTTATTTAGACCAGATAGGTCACATTTCCTACTATCTGCATATTGCTTTACAGTAACTTAGTTAAAAGCACCAAGCCTTGAAAGTCCTTTTAATGGAGCATGCAAAACTCAAATAAGATCAGTCACAATGGTGTGATGTTGCTATTCTTCCTATTATACAAGACATATTCATATGTACAGTAAAGCCTGTCTAAAACGGCCACTCTCAAAAAGACCAAAAATTGTTTTTCAAGACAAATTACCGCTTAATGCAGGTCAAAAGTATTGCTGCAATACTTTCGACCTTCATTAAGCTTCCATTTGTCATTACGATCTTTGTTTTGTCTATTTTTGAGTGGCCTCTTAAGACATGTTTAACTGTATATACTTTCGCTAATTGTGGCAAGGGTGGCCGCTCCACCCTCGTATCTAATAAACATGATTTTCTATTTACCAGCATCTGTTTAATGGTCCACCTTCTATAGGGCAGGATTATTTCATCGTGATCAACAATACCAAAATATTTGTAGCCTGACATTCTCTCAAAGGAATCATCTACAACTATCTGCTGATCATTCCATCTCTGCTTCCTGTCTGTATAAAAATTTCGTGGATAGAGGTCTGAAATAATAAAATAATCATTTCCACGCCGGATAGGCGGCAATCGAAAACGCTCTTAAAAATCGACGAACGCGGATCAAAAGTCGCTAGAAACATTGTTTTCGATTGCCATATTTGTCGCCAGTCGGGTGACAAATGGCAATCAAAAACTATGTTTCTCACGATCAAAAACTATGTTTCTAACGATCGTTTGTCGATCGTATTAACGTTTTCGATTGCCGCCTATCTGGTGTGATGGCTGTAGGTTATCATAAAGTCGTGGTAATTTTTTTACCCACATGTCCAAAAAATGTTTTGAGTATCAACAAATCTTGTGCCTGAAAAAAAAAGAAATTAAAATAATTATCCAAAAGACTGCACTGTTCAAGAAGTCATCAACTTTTTTGTAGCTATTACAAAAGGCTCGTAGCGCAGTCAGTAACTAGTCTGGTTATAGATGCGTGTCTGACTGTAGACCCAGGGGTCAAGAGTATGATTCTGGCCTGGTCCCATTCTTTCGTTGAGATTGATCATGAAACTATAAAAAGTGCCCTGAGAGGCACGTTTACCCCCAGCCTAAGCTCTTACTGCTCCACTCTGCCCCAGGCCCAAACATCTTAAGATGCCAAGGTATTTAGCTCTAGCATGCAACCATGCATCTGAAGCAGTCGAGTGGAGGACAGTCATGCATGGTACCAATTATCCAAACTTGAATATTTTCAAACAGATGGTTGGTAAGACATCTGCACTTTTTAAAGGTGTCTTAGATTTTGACGTTGAGCCCCATCCCTGGTCATGAACCCTAAGGTCTGAAGTCACAGAAAGAAAGAAAATGAAATAGTACCTGTTGTTCAAAAACAAATGGTTCTATACAAGAAAAACAATAGGATGTCCTAGATTTTAACCTCTAGCTCCACCCTGGGGTATGGACGCAAGTGTCTGAAGCTGATGACTGTAAGCCTACCATGAATGATATCAAATGCATAAAACAAATTTTTAACAATATAAATGATTGGTACGATATCTGTTTTAAAACTAGAATAGCACTTCCAAGATTATGACCTCTAGCCCCACCCTGGGTCATGAACCCTCAGGTCTAAAGTCACAGAGAGAAAGTACCTGTTGTTCAAATACAAATGATTCTAATAAATAAAAATAAATAAGATGTCCCAGATTTTGACTTCTAGCCCCACCCTGGGGCATGGACTCAAGTGTCTGAAGTTGTCGAGTATAAGCCCGACATGAATGGTACCGATTGTCCAAATATGTAAGCTTTTTAATAAAAGGTCGGTATAATATCTGCATAAGTCAGAAAAATATAATAGCACTTTAAAGGTATCCTAAGTCCACACAGGGCCATAAACCCTAATATCTGAAGTCACACAGAGTCGGTCCTAAATAGTACTGTTGTTCAAAAAACTGATGTTTCTATAAAAGAAAATATTAAAAAATATTCGTTAAAATAACCTAGATTTTGACCTCTAGCCCCACTCTGGGGCATCAGCCCATTGAGAAAAAGCCAACTATGAATGATACCAATGGTCAAAGTTTGAATGCTTTCTAATAAATGCTTGGTTGGATATCTAATTAAGTCAGAAAAAACAAGATAGCACTTTTTAAAGATGCCCTATATTTTGACCTCCAGCCCCACCCTGGGGCAGGGACCCTTGAGTCTTTTTTCATGATGTGAAAGCCATCTCTTTAGGGTACATGTGGTCCAAATATGAACGATTTCTGATAAGTGGTTACTAAAATATACACCACTTGAGAAACTTTAACCAAAACTTTGTCATACTTTAAGTGTCAATAGATTTTGACCTCCAGCCTCATCCAGGGGCAAGGACTATGGGGTCTTGCGTTATGATGTGCATACCAACCCTGCAGGGTAACTATGTCGTTATTTTTTGAATAATTTCGAATAAAAATAAAGGGATATTATACTCGATAACTCGAATTCTGATAGCTCGACGTTCTTCTAAATTCAGTTTAGGCTAGAAAACTAATTTCTGGATAGTTCACAGTTGTTTATGAAAACTTCAAATAACTATTCATCGAAAATGGTTCTTCTAAGTATTTCCACAACATATAATTTGATAGGAAAAAAGTAAACAAACAAATTTTAGATTACGCATAAATATATTATGTCGACTCTTTATTCACCAAATAATAAATGCTCAACGTGAACACCTGCTCCAATGACTTAAAACTTAATGAGATTAGAGATAATTACGTTACTTGCTTTACAGCAGAGGCTTAAATATAGTAGACATTTTTATCGTTTTTTTTTTCGAATTCAAAGGCTGACAAACATCATTTTCATTTTTTCTAGAAAAGTATTAACGTAAACGCTTAAATGCAGTATGCCCCATGGGGTAGACTGGTCTCGAGGTTATTAATACTTGTCCTTGTTCAACCCAAGAGAGCATAAAATGTCAACCGTTCAAAAAAATAAAATGCTGAAAAATAAGACTTCCTGTTTTCAAACTGTCCAATGGTGTATATATCATGCTATTAAATATTAAAATGCCAACAACTGTTGGCATTTTAACATTTATGAGCATGTTAAAGTTCATGATCAAGTGAGTTGAGCATGGATTTTGTTTTACAACTTTGGAGCCAGGCTTTATATATCTAACCCTACCTGATGCTGCAGGCTCGTAGTAGAACAAGTCTAAAATTCCAGTCGAAGCATAGTACTGCAGGACCTTCAGAGCATCTGTGTTTATGGTGCTGATGTAATACGAAACAACCTTGTCCACTCCAAGGTGCTTATAGGCTTCCATCCATTCTATAATTGATTCTGCACTCACATTTCCATAAGCGGTCTTTGTGCCAATGGCTATTTTAGTTCCTGTCTCTCGTAGAGGGAAATACGGTTGCACATAAGTGACATCACTATCATTGCACGTGTAAGGTTTAATAGTAATTGCCGCACCAACGGGAATCGTTCTATTCACATGTCTTAGATTAATACAGGTGAGGTGAATTGACCATATCGGGCTCGCCACTTGAAAGGCTCGAATTCTAACGGGTCGCTCCTGTTCATAAACAAGTTTATTTCCGTCTTTGTAGGCAAGACAGCAACTAAAATGAACTCTACCTGCACGTTGCTTGTCCAAGCCACCATACATCTTCACAGTGTCCCATATTGCATTTTGTGACGTATTTCCGGCAGCGACCCCAAAAAGGTATATTGATCCATATTTCATTTGGACGAACTGACGGTGTATTGTCTTTGTCTCTGTTGAAAGTATAACCACATTTGATTGTCGGATGTCGTCTTGTATGTTTTCTGGAAAAGAGAATATACTAGGGTAAAGTCAGGTAACTTCGGACATCAGGTAGATTCGGAAAGCGACCATGTTTGATTCATTCTTTAATTGTTGGAATAAAACATAAAATTAACTAAGC
The DNA here is from genome assembly GCA_964019695.1 of Loripinus fragilis. Lineage (NCBI taxonomy): Eukaryota > Metazoa > Mollusca > Bivalvia > Lucinida > Lucinidae > Loripinus > Loripinus fragilis. Next base: position 73,445,675 of record OZ026517.1, read on the forward strand.
AAACAATAAAAATCATGATGAGACGACTCATAAGGGGACTGCTTATAAGGAACCGTCTCATCTGGATTTCCACTGTTACCTGATGTCCGAAGTTACCTGACTTTACTCTTATAATCACATATCTACCGACGTTCATTCATTGTCTAAACGTGCATTGCACAAGTGACCGTAATCGAACTGTCAAACGTGATCTGTGAAAATTGAAAATAATGAGCCTGTTCCATCAGAGGCTCCAAATAATTCAGAAGAATCAGAATCAATAAGTAATCAAAATGAGCCTGTTCTCACAGAGACTCCAAATAATACAGTGAAATCATAAGATTATCAAGATCAGAAACATAAACAACATTGAGTGAAAGTAGTGTGATAGGTTTTTATCTTTGGCCAGGATAAAATAGTGAGTTAGTGTGTGAAAATCAGATTGTTTTTAGAGTATGGACATAGTTATGTGCATTCATTGTTCAGAATTTAGACATTTCTCAGGATATGGTAACCATGTAACGTGTTGCTCTTGACGCAGTGGAAATGTAAATATTTCAAAGTGCCACATTGTTGGAAATCTGTTGTCGAGGCTCAATTATAAAAAACCAAGATGTGAAGACTGTATTCTGCTATGGTATACTGGTAAATTCATCTTTCATGGAATATAAACTGAAATATGAGTGACAAGGAGATCATTGGTTTGTGAATGTTTAATAAACAAAACACTTGACTAGGGTAAAGTCATGTAACTTCGGACATCAGGTAAACTTGGACAGTGACCATGTTTGATTCCTATTTTAATTATTAGACTAAAGCATTACATTAACTTAGCAAACAGTGAAAATCCGGATGAGACGGCTCAAAAGCCGTCTCATCTGGGTTCCACTGTTTGCAAATGTATGTCCGAATCAACCTGTAAATTTAATGTTTTATTCCAATGATTAAAAAGTGAATAAAACATGGTCGCTGTCCGAATTTACCTGATGGCCGAAGTTACATGCCTTTACCATATTCGTTTAGATTCCAATCAAAACATATGAGACTGAACAAGAAGTTTTGGGACTTATCGCAAAGTCGAGCAGGGAAGTTTCTGGCAAGCCTACGCATCCATCCGCAGTCTCGAAAGAGATTTAGCTTCTGGCATAAATAAAATATGGAAATAGATGCTTAAGGCATTAATTAGGCCTCTAGCCCTACTAGGTAGCTGAACATCTACATTCTTTACGTCCCATCAACAATCTTTCAGTTAAACAGGGACGGGTCTTCCTGGGTTGAACCAGTACTAAGCTAGGATAAATGTGTCTTGCTGAAGGACCACAACGTAGTGGCGCCGGTGAGGCTCGAACCCGCGGCCCCTCGGTTTCGAGTCAAGCGTTCTACCACTGAGCCACTGAGCCACTGCGCTCCCATCTAAATTGGTGGAATATGGCATGCGTGCAAATATTAGGCAATAGCTATAGTCCTACCATCATCCATATCGCTACGATCTCGGTGCACTGTTCTTTTATAGATCTTCGGTCTCTGCATCTGCAACAAAATGCAACATAAATAAATAAGCATACGAAGCAAACATAAAGTTCAAGGTCACTGACGTGCGTCTAACAAAGCTGCTGACTCTATATCCGGGGTCCAGGGAGTAAAGGTCAATGTCATGATCATTGATATAATGTCAGAAAAAATGTTTTGATATTTTGACCATATCCCAGGGGTCGAGTGCCTTGCCTAGCAAGTTGTTATACATGTCACAGTGTCTAGGTTTATATATATAACCTTCTACTGCCTTGCGGTAATATCCGGCTTTTACAGCGACGAGGTAGAGTGTTTTTGCCTGTAGATCCAGCGTCCTTGGTTCGATTCCCGGCTGGGGCAGGTAAATTATTTTCGCTCTACGACATACACATCATTCCTTTACTATGATATGCAACATGACCACTCTCAGAAGAAAAAAATACTTTGACCTTTAAATGCTTCCCGAGGGATCAAGGGTGTGTGTAAGGCATGTATTTGCACGCATGTTGTCGTACATTTCATTTCCTTTAGGCTGATACGAAACGTAACCATATTACATGTATGAAAAATGATATTTATGGTTTTGAACCCCATCCTCAAAGTCCACACAAGGGATCGGACTTAGGCCTTCAAACTAAAATCCCGTTTTATATGTGTCATTATATGAGTGTCTCAATGGGGTACATCTTAAATTGCTAATCCGTAAAATTAAGGGCCCCAAATCGCTAATCACTAGAATTTAGTTCCAAAAATCGCTGATCAGTAAAATTAAGGCCCAAAAATCGCGATTCAGTAAAATTTTGGCCCAATTTTCAGTAATCAGTAAAATTTAGGCCCAAATATAAGTAATTGCTAAAAATTAACCCCAAAAATCAGTAATCAGTAGCGGTTTACTGTAAAAACGAAGTGGAATAACTTTTTTTCCATCGAATTCGCTAACCGGTAAAACGCGTCATTCCGCTATTTGGTATTTTTTTTTTGCCAAAAAATCGCTAATCATTATATTTTTAGGCCGAAATTCGCTAATCTCTAGCACTCTCATTCCGCTATTCGGTAAAATTAACCCTAAAAATTCGCTAAATGTTAAATTTTAGGGCCAAAATTCGCTAATTGTTAATCTTTAGGGCCCTTATTCGCTAATCAATAAACCTCACCGACACCCTCATATATATTGCCCCCATGTCCGCGTGCAAACTATTGGTTAAAATTGCAAAATTAAAATAGTCGACATTTTGACTCCACCTGTGGTGTCAATGTTTGACGGTGTTGTGCGGGGAAAGAATTTCTAGCGATAAGGCGAACAATCTCCCTAAACGAGACGTTAATTTGTTTTGTTGAAATAACGACTGGAGAAACTAGGCACATTCAACAAATATATATAGAAGAGCCGTCGATGCACCATTGCCCCCGAATTTGTATATTTAAAACGGGGTTTCCTTTATGCGTGTAATAACTCTCTTTCTTATTGAATGAGAATTTATTTCGATCATCAACTGTGCTTGTTATTCAGTAACATATATGGGAACTAGACCGTTAAACAAGGAACCACGCTATGTACAGTAAAACTATCTATAAGTTGATGTTCAATAAAAACGACCATCTGAAAGACGCCAGTTACATCTTTTCAATGACAAACGTCACAATTTTAAGTATATTTCGAACTCATTGGAAGAAGGAATACCGCAATTTTTTGGAAATGAAGGGCACTTATATCCTTAATATTTAAGAACTTTTAATTTTTTGAAAACCTGCAAAGGATTTACTAAAACTCTCGTCTAAACGGCACCCAGTCTACAGACGTGAAGTGAGGGGTGGGAGTAGAAGGCGCAAGTTTTCACGGCTTTGTAAATGATGAATCGCTTGGAAACCTATTTTGATGCTTTCTATGCATATTTTACTTCCGAAACAGTCCAATTTTAAAAACATTAGGGCAATTTGAAAATTTAGGTTTTGTAAACATGTCAACTAGGGAAAATATACGCCTTATCGCTAGAGCTCCTTGTAAAGTTCATTTGAACCAAAAATCCAATATAGCTTTTGCACTATAAGTAATAGATAAAGGATGTTTTTCCGAGGCTTTCTTGCTTAAACCGCGAGGTGGGCGTAGCCCACCGAGCGGTTTAAATAGAAAGCCGGGAAAGAATCCTTTATCTAGCTTGTAGTATGGCGCAGGCGCAAATAAACACGTGTTACTGACACCTGACGAAATTTACATTCGCTCCTCCCTGCATCCGGCCTTAGCTGTCAATTATATTACATTTACCTACGGGTTATTTGTCGCTATTAAGAAGTTACCGCCTACATCGCTGTTTAACTCAAATTGGAAGTTAGAGTACGGTTTTAAGCTCCCCCTTCGTCGTTATTCTAGGGTGTCTGGTTTAAACATCAGCAAAAATCAAAGAAAAAAGCGTCGGCCATACTACAATTGCCTATTGAAGCTAAGTCAAAGGGCAATAGCTTTAGTGGTAAACGAGTCGATTTTGACGAAACATTTTGGATATGTACATGGTGCATATATGTATATAATAATTAACACCAAGAATGCATCAAATTTGACCAATAGGTGTTGAGATATGTTTCCGGACGGATGGATTTACGGGGGGACAGACGGACCAGGCGGTGGTCGCATGGATATCCCAGACGTTTGATATTTCTTACATAAGGAAAAGTTGCCACGCCCCCTGGTGATCATACTGTTCGACGGATCAAATTATGTAGATCATTCTAAGACATGATTGCCATCGAAGTATTTAATTCTGATGAATGGTTACAGAGGAGAAATTTTTTACCCGCCAAATTATTTTCACTTCTAGTGAGTGGTTAAAGAGAAGACTTTTAAAGTTCTTTACCGCGATAATCTATGCCGCCTGGCGGCCATGTTTTGACGGATCAAGTCGTTTTAGCTATGCTTGTAGAGGATCGCCTACTCTAGTGATTATTTATGCCGAATGGGTTTTTAATTCTGACCACATATATAGGAATCTGATCGCCATGTTTTTGGCGGATTCATATTTGTTTTAGCTTTTTCTTTGGAAGGTCAGCCAATACAATTCTGCCAAATTATTTTGAATTCCGACACCAGTTTCAGAGAAGCCTTTATTTTAAGCCACTCCCCCTGGCGACCATGGTTTGACACTTTTGCGTAGGGTAATTAAGGGACTATTCCGAAACTGGTCCAGTTGTATATGAGGAGTTAAAGTGCAGCTATTGGCGACGGACAATGGCATCCTTAGCTCAAAATGAGCATTTCGTACTCAGGTGGGATAAAATGATATTTTCTAAATGGCTGGCTCTTAAACGAACACGCTTGTTTCAAATACAGTTGTATTATATAAACTATGCACAATAAGTTTAGCAATTTCTTATGTTTCGTATCTTTTTGTGCTCATCTTTGTGCAATATCGAACAATTTCAATTGCAATGACGAGGACAGGATCTTAGGCAAATGAAAGCACGAATTTACAGACGCCATCCGCTAAATAGGCATTTGGGGAGAGCAAAAATTGCAGAAGGCGTCAGTAAGCAAATTTCACGTCCGTTGTAAGTAATGCTAAAATGATAAGCATGTGATTTTTCATTTGGTGGTCTTTCATCTTCCTTATGCATCATATACGCCTATAAAACTATTGGTTATGTGACAGAATAATAAATTAATATAAGAGATTTCATGCTGACAAAAATCAACTGCCATCAATGACGTCAAAACGTCGTCATCATTTGATTAAAATTCTAATGTTAAATCGCGTTTCAATTCATGATGATCGGCGCTTGTAACCTCATGACATTAAATGAAACTCGAGATCTGATGTGGATGGGCTCACCCATACAAAACAATTGCTAAATTTATTGTTCATAGTATAGCAGCTTTGCTGTACGGCCCACACTACTGACGTCAGTCGTATACGTTATAATTGCCTCTATGAATCCATACCAACTGCTACCTTTATGTACCTAGCAGGCTGACATGTCAGGCCGGATTTTAAACTCATGCTGACTCTGAAAGAACGTACAGCTGAAGAAAAATAAGGTTCATATAAGCCGTGACATGAGATTTCCAACAATGTGGTACGTGCGACCAGCAAAGGCTCAGACCCGCCTGCACATACGCGCAGTCTGATCAAAGCCTTTGTTAGCCGCTTAAATATTCTATGAGTATTAAGCTACTGACGGAACATCACTGGAGTATCTAAGCTTAAAAGGAAGCTGCACAGGCTCATCTTTTTCACATGTTTAAATGCCACATTGTTGGAAATCACATGACGAGGCTCAATTATATTTGAGAGGACTGATATATGTCATCATATCATGTGTTTTTTTTTGAAAAGTATCAATGTGAATAACAAGTACTATCACGCACCTCAGAGCCAGTATTATATATGTTTGAAGACCGCTCAAAGCCAGGTAACTCTGAACTTGCCTAAATTTAAAAACACCTAAGATAGAATCGTGCCAGCCCTGGTTGTGTTATTATTAAAATATCTGAATGAAATGGTCAAGAAACCCTAGGGAAATAATATTTTTCAGACGCTCAAGGGCAGCTAAGTCCTTAGTCAGTTGTGGAGTCGTGTCGAAATTCAAACTATTCAAAGCTTTATGCGTGTCCTGATTACCAACAAAAATGAAAAAGATCCAATCATAGAGTGGCCACAACCTTCTCCTATTGTAAGTCTACGATAATTGTTCAAGACGCTCAAGGGTAGAGCTCTAACTCCACAATCTGAAGTTTGATCCGGCTGACATTCGGACTCATGTAAGGTTGTATGGTTGTTCTTGTTACCTGCAGGATGATAGAGGTCCAACCAAAAATGAAGGCGCCAGACTGGTCACAACATTCGATTAAGACGCTCAAAGGCAGCTTACTCTGTGATTGGAAATGGCCGAAATTCAAACTCATCCTAGCTTTTACATATCATGTTAATCCTGGTTATCTACAACAATGAAACAGTCCCAATGATAACGAAAGTCGCTAGAAGGGTCACATTTTGCATCAATTTTAGACACTCAATGGCAGCTAACTCCATACTCGGTCAATTGTGGGATGTGGCCTTAATTTGAACTCACCCAAGCTTTTATAGTGTTCTTGTTACCTACAAGAATGAAGAACCAATCAAAAGTGGCCACATTAAACAAAGTTTTTTTTAGATTTTCCAGGGCAGCTTACTCTGTGGTGATGGAGTCTGGTCAAAATTCAAACTCATCTAAGTTACCTGCAAGAATGAAACAAGATCCATCTAAAAATGAAGGCACTAGAGTGGTCGCACCATTTTCCTATAAGAAGTCTATGAGATTTTTTAGATGCTCAAGGACAGCTTTAGAAGTGTCAAAGTCTCTGGACTGATCTTGGCGCATTTTCGAACCCATCTGATATGTTATGGCCACATGTCCTAGAAACAAACAAGAATGAAAAAGTTCCAGACATATATGAAGGCGCTGGAATGGTCACAACATTTCCCCTAATATGACCATGGTTCTAATCCGAATCGGGCCCAAAACCTTATGCAGCCTTTAAATCCCCAATAATTATCCAGATGATATTTGATTTCGATCGGCCTGCTGATCTCACAGATATTCATGTTTGAAGTGGGGATGCACGATCGGACGGACAGATGCCGGGTCGAGTCCTATAGGATACGATCACCTTGTCAGCCTTCGGTTCAGGTGAGTTTCAACTAATTTCTCCTCTGACAGTCCTAGGCCCACAGACGAATATATATATATATATATATATATATATATATATATATATATATATATATATATATATATATATATATATATATATATATATATATATATATATATATATATATATATATATATATATCACATGGACATGCGCGGATCCAGAAAAGTTTGTGAGAGATCTAACTCTGTTTTTCGTTTTTTACAAGACTGAGCTGAATGACGTTTCGCTGGCGGCCAGATAATGGCCCAACATTGAATGCGGGCTTGGTAGCTTTGTGATTTTACAGAATAGCTAAGGAACCCTACAGCTTTGTGATTATCCAGGGGAGATCCGGACCCCTTGTCCACCCACCCCTGGATCCGCGCTTGCGGGAAAAATTGAAAATGGAAAACGTGCTTACCAAATGATAGAAAAGTCCAAAAAATATAAGCATTGTAATCAAAGTCCACTGGCTGCAAACGAAGAACAGTTTTCGATTGTTTATCAACTTGAACTTCATGTTTTGTAATTCCACCAATACACACCATTTGCGTGTAATCGTAACCGTGTACCCGTGTCAGTACTATTTCTGTATATACTACCCCAAAAGTCATGCAAAACACTGAGTGTATTTCTATTCTCGTTGTCGTTACTGTACCCAACAAAATAAGGAAATAGACAGTATATAGGCGCGTTGCTAATTTCATACTATAAGGCTTACTTTTTGAGAAAACTTACCTCATCGTCATAAAGGATGAAACCGGTCTCAAATCAAAACTAAATGCCTCTACTTTAATTTTGATTGGGTCGTACGTTCGAAAATTGGTAGCGTCATATCTAAAAAAGGGAGAATAACTCTATCCTAGCAAAAAGGGAATTGTGAAGTACGAATTTCGAAACGATTTTTTGCAGTTTTAAAACATTATTTTTTCGTAAATTATTTTATTTTCTGAAACCAATTTAACTTTATTTATTTTGAAATCAAATCGGGCTCATTTTTTTCATTTGCAGATATAGCTAATGAGGGATAACTCTTACTACCCTTTAAAATAGAACATTTCTCTCGATATCGTTTCTAATAATACCGTTATTTTTAGTAAAAATGTGTAAAACTTGATCAATTCGAAGAAAAACATAAATTTGCTATTCAAAAACATGATTAACAGCATTCTGACATGCTTGGCGGCTCGAGAAATTGCTTGCAAAGTTGCTACCCCCGTGTGAAAAATACTCTGTTTTCGCGCATTTCTCTAATACACTAGATATACTATTAGGTGCAATTTCTGGATGTTTTTGAGAAAATTTACCTCATCGTCCTAAAGGATGAACATAGTCTTCAACTGAAGATAAATGTCTATACTTAATTTTTGTTTGGGTCGCACACTCAGAAATGGGTAGCGTCACATTGAAAAAAGGGGAGATAACTTTATACTCGCAGAAATCAGAATCAAGAAATACGAATTTTAAAAGTATCAAGAATGGACTTTTTTTCTGAAGACAAAGGGTCTGACACATTTTTAAAGGTAATTTGGTATGCTTAATCCGAAATCCTATGTTTGCAAGCTGCGAAATGGCGTTTTATTGAGCTTATTTGCATGTTTTCAAAATGGCTGCCAAAATCATTCAGAATTTTACATTGTTGTTGATTCATGGTTTAATGTACCTCGGAATATTTGTGGGGGTTGTATTTCCCAAAAGGGTCTAAGCCCTTTGGGTTGTAGAATTAAATAAAAGACTTCTGATGTATAATTTATGTATTCAGATGATAACGATGTAACTATGTGTAACCAACGTCGTAATGCTACGTTTACACTATGTCCCCCGGCGGCCACGGCAGTCACGATTTCGGCCACCGTAGACGAAACGGGTGACCGTAACACAACGTAGGGGAACGGGGTCGACAAACGTAGCTCGCCGTGGTTGCCGTGATCGCCGGGACAGATTTTTAAACAGTCAAAAAATTTGCCACGGCAGCCACGTCGGGATTGACCAACTTAAACGTGCCGTAGAAGAACGGGGAGAACGCAACAAAACGTGACAGAACGTAACAGAACTTAGCACAACTTGGAGTGTGCCCGCAGCGGGACGGCTTCTTACGTGACGGCAACCCAAGGTCTGCCAAGGTCTGTCAAGGTCTATCAAGTTCTGTTGCGGTCTGCCACGTTCTCCTTACCCGACTCCACAGCTCTAACCTGAACATGGAGTCTAAGAATCTCAGATAGATGCATCGGAGGAGGAAAAGTAGTGACAAGGATAGAACTAATCATTACTGAATGTATTTGTGTGCGTGCGTGCATTAGTGTGTGCAATTAACCCTTTGTACTTTTTTCTTGGGTAGTTTCATTGTATTATCGAGGGATCATAGGTTATAATTTCCCGTGGCAGAATGTTGCATTTATTTCTCTGAAGATCAGTCAGTGCAGACATTGATAAAATGCTGCATTGTGCGCCGTTACATTAGAATCTGCTGTGTTTTTAAAATAATACTCATAAATGAGTCACTAGAGTACAAAGACCACGGTTAATGCTGATACCAATGGCTGGTGATATCTCATCGAACAGTTTCGAAGAGCTTTTGAGGCCTAAAATGCGTTAACATCTTCGATGCGCAGCTCTCTTGCTATAAAAAGTGAGAAATATCCAAATTGTTGCTTTCGTTCTTCCGAAAACATGCCCGCACTTTGCATCCGTCTTTAACCTTCCCGCTAGACGATCATTCTGTTATATAGCTGCTGGTGGCCTCAAGATCTTGCTGCCGCAAAGGCCAGATGTACGCTCCTAGCAATTATATAAATACGAAATCGGCTTCTTCATTGCCATTACATGTTATGAGGTGTATAATATAATGATTGCAGCAGCTTTGCGGACCTCCTCTTTATACCGTGGGCATATTGGAGCTCAAACACCATTCATCGCCCACGTTTCATCATAGAAAACCTTGGGAGAACTTGATAGACGTAGCAGAACTTGGTCGCAACGTAACAAAACGTGAGAGGTTCCAACAGAACGTGGCAGGCCGGGAGGAAACGTAGAACCATCCGTGACAGACCGTAGCGCGCCGGCGAGCCTCTGTCACGGCAGATCTTGGCAGACCGTGAGAAAACGTAGCGAGAATTAACAAAACTTGAATACAAAGACAAAAATGACTAAAAACACCACGGCGAGCTACGTTTCTGGCTACCGTGACTGCCGTGACTGCCGGGAACATAGTGTAAACCTAGCATAAACGACGTAGCGTCATTTAGGTAACAATGATATTACAGGGGTTCTGTGTTGGTCTTTGTTTTATTATGCGTCTCTTTGTGTTCTGTTTTGTAAGATAAGATAGCTAGCAGCAAGCGTCCTGGTAATTTTGAAAGTATACTACCTTTATTTTTCTACAAATTCTGTCTTATGTCTTATGTTTAAATTAGATGATTTGCATATTTAATCATTTTAGGCAAATGGCAATGTCTCAACTTTTATTTGGTACCAAGCTGGTAAGCAACAGACGTATAGGACATTTTGTAGATATACCCCCTTAATTTTTCTACCAAGTTTGTCTTATTTCTTACGTTTACATTAATATTCATGAATATTTAAATTAGATAATTCGTATATTTAATCATTTTAGCCAACTTTTATTGGGTACCAAATCTTGTAGGATAAGATAGTTAGCAGCTGGTGTAGAGGTAATTTTGTACGGAAACCCCTTAATTTTCGACCAATTTTCTCTTATTTCGTATGTTTCATTAATGTTTATGAGTATGCAAATTAGATAATTTGTATATCTTTTAAGTTGGTCAGTTTGCAAATGTCTCAACTTTAATTTGAAACGACGATTCTTAGTCAAGAATGATAAACAGCGACATATAGGTAATTTTGTAGGTGACATTCGTTATTTTATTCTACAATTTTTCTCATTTCTTATGTTTTCATTAATATTCTTGAATATACAAATTAGATAATATTAATATCAAATCAGGGCGTGATATTGCTGTTTCTGAAATTCTTTTTTATCTTTTCAAGAAAGAAAGACTAGATATTTCAAACAGATATACTTTTGTGAGTAAAAATTAAAAAAAAGCAGAGAAGTAATTTTCAAGGGGGTACTTAACGACGCTCATCGATGCTGGTTTTACATTGTTTCTAGTACCAGAGTTACCTCCCCATTTTATGAATGACGATACTCGATTTTAACGTACGATCCTCACAAATTGATAGTACAGATGTAGTTCTCTTTAATTGGTACATGTATCATCATTTAGGACGATGATGTAAGTTTTCTCCAAAAGTAAATAAGCGAATCTCCTATGCTCGTATCAAGTGTATTGGAAAAATGCATTAAAACGCTGTTTTTTTCCACACAGGGGTGGCAACTTTTCTGGTTCACGATTAGGACAAATATACCATGCCCGCATACGACTGAACTGCTCACTGAGGTATCATCTTTTCCAGAAAAACATCATTGATAATCCTGTATGTGAATGCGGTGAGATTGAAAATACTTCACATTTTTTCTTACACTGCAATCTCTATGGACAATTAAGGCATGCTTTGCTAGATAGAGTCTTGACCTACTTTCACCCAAATGTAAATATTTTCTTATATGGTCATACTGATCTGACAGATGTTGAAAATGCAGAACTCTTTTCAGCTGTGCAAGATTATATATTAAAAACAAAACGCTTCTGCTAAAAAACAAAGGTACACATTTGAAAGTTCTTACAATAGTTGCACACACAATTAATCAAAACTAAGTAAAAACCTAATACGATACTAATTTGCGGGTACGCATACGCCCAATAGTATTTTATTCAGAAATCTAATTGTTATGGATGAATTTAGTCCAACAACAGACCACTGAAATTATGACTTTACATTCCATTCCCCGTGGAGCCCTCAACAGACAACTTGTACCTCTATCGCCAAACAGCTACAAAGTGCGACCATTATTCTCTATATGAATGACAATTACGGCATGATAGTACATATATTAGTAATGTGAACTCTTGGGATACAGATTCAAATAAGTCATTTGACTTTCTTCTGAATCCCATTTGTATAGTGGTTGTATTGTAATCATATTCTGTGTTGTTTGTAAACTTGTCATATATTATACAAATAAAATATAGTTTAAACCAACTTTAGAAGCAAATTTCTGAGACGTCAGGCATATCAGGATGCGGCAAATCATGTTTTTGAAAAGCGAAAAGACAATTGTTTTATAAAGTATGAAGTTTTGCGGGTTCTGGTTAAATATACGAAGTGGCTATTTACAGTCAACTGTAAATAGCCAAAAAACGTTAAAATGGCTATTTACAGTCAACTGTCAATAGCCAAAAAACGTTAAAATGGCTATTTACAGTTGACTGTCAATAGCCATTTTAACGTTTTTTTGGCTATTTACAGTTGACTGTCAATAGCCATTTTAACGTTTTTGGCTAATGACAGTCAGTGTCGTTATTCATTTGGGATACAGGGGGAAATTATTTGTTATATCAAATTTATTTACTTATCCCTTTATTTAGCTGAAATCCTATTTTGGCTTTTGTTGAAGCATATTTTTTCATGATGGTGCGGCTTCGAATCAACGACTTCCCGCTCTGTTAGCGGAAAAAGAGAATCAAGACATTAAACATACTAATTGCAAGGATGCGGTAAGCAGTGAATCTTGAGCTTCCTAGCATTATTTTGATATGACTTTAAGTGCAAAGTAAGAAGAATTCCTGAGTGAGACGAGCAGCATTGTCTTTGTTGGTGATTTTAAGACTTGGAAACTTTTCTCACAAATTTTTTGTTTATTCCGTCCAGATCTGGATTGAAACTATTTGGCATCACGGATCCCAAATAGGCTCCGTGTTGGCATTTAATAATACTTCACTTTATAAGACATCTCAACTCTCAACTGGGTCTACCGTGTACTCAATTATTCGTCAAACTCATGATCGTAACCGTTCTTTTGACTAATTATATAGTTTGCTTTTGAATAATTATATATCAAACAAGAGTGAATCATGATCTGATTATAACAGATAATTCCTATATGAGCTGTCTGATTCTGATCTATACTGCCTGTTGATGTTGTGTACATGCAAGTTGTCATGAGACAACTAAGGGTTTGGCAATTAGTTCCAGTCCGCAAAATTATGTACGAGGGCCAGTACAGGGATTTGGTTTTTTATACTTCACGCATTTTCGAACCTGGAAAGCGAAGGCGTGTCGGCATATGCGATGACTCGTCAGACCCTTCTCTACTCCCTTATACAAAGTATGGATGTCTCGCAGAGAGGATCCATGTGGTATATTAAACATGCTCTTCATTGAGACAGCCACCCATTTTTTTCTTTTCTTCTTTCATTATTAATTTTCTTTTCGGCCTGTTGAACAAGTTGAAATTTATTTATATTTTGTAAAAGGTTTTCACCAAAAGGCCTTTGCTAAAAATATTTAGTCTCGAAAAATGTGCAAAATATAAAACCTGTGCAAAAATGTGCAAAATATGAAATGAAACCTGTGCAATATGCACAGGTTTCATATTTTGCACATTTTTCGAGACTATTTTTTGTAATTTCGAGATAAACGGATACTTTCATTTTTTTTTTTTTTTTTTTTTTTTTGGGGGGGGGGGGGGGTTGCGGTGGAGGTGATATTGGAAGGTTTTATTAGTGGAATAGAATCTTTTCATATAATCTATTTTATTTTCACTTAAGTATCACCCAAAAGCTTAATCTGTCCCAATAAACAGGATTAGTGTACTTCACCGGGAGGCAATAAAACTCCCGTGGTGCGTGACGCGTGCGGGATTAAGAGGTGTGAAAACCTCTATTCAGGAGAGGAGACTTTAATGAGCGGCGGCATCATTGGCCATATGCAAGGTTCTCGAGCAGAATGTGCACTTGCGCGGTCTGTCCGAAAACTCATTGTTTTGTATTTTTATGATTTTCCCTATGCACTCAGAAGATCGCAATGACCGTGACCAGATTGAGCATATACTCGCACTGATCTTGGCCATCGATTTCTGATGATCCTGGCCATTGATTTATCTCAATATCTCGCCCCCTCCAAAAAAGTCCTTGGGAACATCTGATTATATGTACTTTCGAGGTGCCTTCAACACATTGTGGCAAAAAGTTAGATCCAGAGGCACAAACTGTTTGCATAGGTTATCGAAGATGACACAAGCAGGTACTCTGGATGCTGAGGTGCGCACTGCCTGGTATTAAACTTGAAAACCCTTGTTAATGCAACGTCCATGGGTGTTTCTAATGCTTTACATTATCTGAATGAGCTATAAGTTTTAAAGGTGGAAGATGGAAACTAATCTTGAAAGATGGAAAATGCGGACTGAGTTTCCCGCCATAGTTTCGCCATGTCCAACAATGAAATTTTCTAACAGGTAGAATATTCGTACACCTCACCCGTCTCAAGCTGGTGACAGTCGATATACTTCGGCTGTTTACCGGAAAGACGCGGTGATATGCGATGGTTAGGTGTGAAAATAAACCCTGGGGCTTGTTGTCTTATTATAATCCTCATAAAACACTGGTCTTTATGGTTTTAATTGAAAAACAACTTGCTATAAAGAGTGTAGAATTTTAAAATAAGATTTCATGCAAATCACACCGCGTAGGCGGCTATCAAAAACGCTCTGAACAATCGACGAACGGGGATCAAAACTCGATAGAAACATTGTTTTCGATTGCTATCTGTCGCCAGTCAGACGATAATGGCAATCGAAAACTGTTTCTAACGATTTTATCTACGTTCCTCGACAGTATTAGAGTTTTCGATCGCCTCCTATCCAGCGTGTGATTATGAGTCGAAAAATACATTCAGGCATACTATCGGAGTATTTAGCAGTGTAGATCGAGATAAGGACCACCATTTCATAGCAGATCTAGGTCCAGTAGTTTTGAAAACCTTATCACCAGAAGAGACTGCATGCAACAAAATCCGGTTTTCTCACTACTAAGCCTAATTATTGGACATATGTTTACTACATTGTCTAAACTCATATCAAAGGTTTCTCCACAATTTACTTTTTTTTTCGAAAAAAATGATACTAGAGTTTTAAAAAGCTTGGAACAGCTATCTACAATAAAAAATCTAATCAGGAATAACTCTTACAATTGTACCGCTGTGTCATTTAAGTTATTTAAAGACCGTACACGAATAACTTAAGCGTTTAATACAGATGTCCCTCGAACACCCCCCCCCCCCCACCCCAACTACAATCAACCGCAAATACAGTATCAGAGAGATTACATATTGCAAATTCTACATCGCGGAAGTATGATTTCTGGACACTGGTTTACAGTATCAATGTACTGTGCGTTGCAATGGTGTCATATTCGATGCATATACAGACTCAAACTCTGCCGACAGGATATGCTGGAGTTACTCAGAGGAACCGTCTCGTCGAGACGTTCCTTTATTCAGCAACAGCATAGTTTTATTAGTACAGTTGGTCGTTCTATCACTTTTGCTTACCGAATCGTCGCCTCTCACTAAAGCTTAATGGTTTCGGCGAGAAGACGACAGCAAAAAGCATATGCTGTGGTTACTTAAATGAATCGTATCACTAAGATGTTTCTCTTAAGTAACCACGGCATATGAATAGAAACTGATTAGAGAAACTCTGAGGGCTATTTCAGTGTTAAATTTCGAGGCGTTGAATTAACTGAGCTATATAAATGGGCACAATGGTTAAACTGTGCATACATGTACTGTTAATTGATATACATGAATCGCCTTTGTTTAGAAAATGTGAATCGGATTTCATTAATAAAACAATAAAATGTTCAAATGCGTTGCTTATAGACATAATCAGACCTCGTACATGTACGTGTAACTCCGAGGAACAAAAACAACTTGTGCTATAAACAAGTCAAAGAAGTTATATATACATCCATGGGATATAGACAAACAGTCGAGATCCAAATCAGATTTCGCAGAATGTGGTGTCTGATCAGGAAACCTTGGAATATACGTTACACGTAAGAAGTCTGAGCTCTATAATCTTGATCAGGAGATGTCACAATCATAGAATAATTGCCATTCACCTGACTGCCAATCCATGCTTGTACATCTCTTTGAGATGTTTGGCTCTTATATGAATCATTTTCTACTTATGCGTACGAACAGCGATGCCAATGGAGCGTCTGTGTAGATGAACAAGCTTGCGTGTTTCTTAGCTTTTTGCATGCGTCAAATACCCCAAACTCACATGCCAGGCTCAAATACGATTTACGGCATGCACTAATTGTGGAAGAAACACATTTATTTGACTTTAATGTTCATCTGTACTTGATATTGTCCACCAAGTGTTCGAATATAAAGTAAACATCACTGAAAATATCTGATTTATCTGTAAATAGCCAAAAAACGTTAAAATGGCTATTTACAGTTGACTGTCAATAGCCATTTCAACGTTTTTTTACTAATGACAGTTGACTGTAAATAGCCACTTTAACGTTTTTTGGCTATTGACAGTCAACTGTAAATAGCCATTTTAACGATTTTTGGCTATTGACAGTCAACTGTAAATAGCCATTTTAACGTTTTTTTGGCTATTGACAGTCAACTGCAAAATAGCCTCTTCCTTAAATATAACGGTACTATAAGGAATGATATAGAGGAAAATATTAATTTTTTTATAGGGTAGTAAGAGTTATCCCCCCAAAATGCTATGTTTAAATTTATAAAAATCAATAAAATTCATACAAATATAAATGAAAGTAAACTTACTTTTAGAAAATAAAATAACGTGCGAAAAAGAACGTCTTTTTGTCAATACAAAATCAGTTTAAAAACAGTACTTTACTTTTCCGTTTTTTTTTTGCAAACATTGAGTTATCTCCCCATTTTTAATATGATGCTACCAATTTTTAGCGTACGACCCAATCAGAAATAAAGTAGAATCACTTATCTTGAATTTAAGACCTGTTCCATCCTTTATGACGATGAGGTAAGTTTTTTTTTTTCGAAAATTTGAATTTCAGCAACGCGCCAGTCCATGAATACCAATTAAGGTCAAAAGTTAGTTGTGTTCGATGTTTTTTTCTCATGTCAAATAACGGTAAAAACAACGACAGCTGTGCCACAGTAGCGTGGGGAAATGAATATGTTTTAAAAATGATTGGCCTTTTCCTTCCCGTTTAGAATACAACTTTAAGAACTATTTCCTCCAGAAGCACGAGAGAAGAAATTTCATACTGACGAGCTTTTTCGATTTTCGAGATAATCCGTACCCAAATATCAGTTAAAGGATACTGCAACAGTGCTAATTATTTTCTGAACGAATGTTAATCTCAGTGAGACGATGTGTAGAACCCATGACTCAGCTACGCAGACGCAATGTCAAGGTCACAGTTCAAGGTCACTGGATTTACCCTTGATGTTTTGTTCGCTCCATATCTCTACCTCTGGAACTGTGGTCTAATCTCAGCGTGATTGTGATCAGTAACCCATGAGTCAGCAATGCAGACTTAATGTCACAGGTCAAGGTCATGGAATTTGTTTTTGAACTTCGTGCCTGCTCCTTATCTCCTTTGCCTTTTGAAGGATTTCATTCAACTACACTGACTCAAAACGAAAACTTCACACTTTTTGTTTGAATAACTGTTTTGTTAGCATATATATATGTCGTTGTAAGATGCACGCATGATTATCGAGATATCATTGGGGATAACGATTATGCAATGTTTATTCTTTATAAACTCGTGCTTTACGTTGCACGTGCTCAGGAACAGGTGGTTCGGTTGTGCACAGGGTTTCTTTGATCTTCCGATGAGCTTTTTAGCTCCCGGTGAGCTTATAGGATGTGACTAGAGCCGGCGTCCATCCACACTTTCAAACAAGAATATCTCTGAGACCAGCTAGCCGATCAACATCAAATTTCATCTGGAGCATCATTTAGGTAGGTGATTGGCTGCAGTAGGTTTTGGGCCAGATCGGATCAGAACTCTGGTTTCCATGGCAACAGATAACTCACATAGGGTTATAGTGGGAAAAGTATTATGTCCGCTCTATCTCCTTCATTTTTGATTGGTTCTTTATTCTTGCAGGTACGAGGACAACCATAAAATCTCGAATGTGTATCAGACCTCGGACAGTGGAATTAGCTGGAAAAATCCCTATAGACTTATAATGGGAGAAATGTTGTGACCACTCTAGTTCCTTCATTTTGGATTGAACTTCTTCATTCTTACTGGTAACAAGAACAACCATAAGAGCTCGGATGGGTTTGAATTTAGGCAAGATTCCATCACCGACTACGGAGATAGCTGCCCTCGAACATCTGAAAAATCAATGAATAATGTTGTGACCACTCTAGCGCCTTCATTTTAGATTGTATCTTCTTCATTCTTGCAGGTAACAAGGACACCCATACAATCTCAAAAGGGTTCGAAATTCGGCCAGTACCGACCAGGGACTTATCAGTTACCTGTCCCTGAGCGTCTGGAAAACACCCTATAGGCTTATAAGGGAAGAAATGTTGTGACCGCTCTAGTTCTTTTAATTTTTAATGGACCTTCATCAATCGTGCAGATAAGGACAACTATAAAAGCTTGGATGAGTTTAAATTTCGTCACGATCCCATCATATATTGTGGAGTTAGCTCCCTTTGAGCATCTTGAAAATTGATGGATATTTCTGTGATCACTCTATCGTCTACATATTTTATTGGAACTTCAAGGACAACCATAAAAGCCTGGATGAGTTTGAAATTCTGCAGGATCCGACGAGCGACTTATGATTTAGCTGCCCTTGAGCATCTGGAAAAATCCACATAGACTTATAATGGGAGAAATGTTGTTACCACTCCAGTGCAGCCATTTTTGATTGGATCTTCTTCATTCTTGCAGGTAACAAGGATACACATAAAGTCTCGGATGGGTTCGAAATTAGGCCAGATCGGACCTTGGACTGAGGAGTTAGCTGCCCTTGAGCGTCTGGAAAATACCCATAGACTTATAATGGGAGAAATGTTGTGACCACTCCAGTGCTTTCACTTTTGAATGGATCTTCTTCATTCTTGCAGATAAGGACAACTATAAAAGCTTGGATGAGTTTGAATTTCGTCAAGATCCCATCACATATTGTGGAGTTAGCTCCCTTTGAGCATCTTAAAAAATGATGGATAATGTTATGACCAATCTAGCGCCTTCATTTTGATTGGATCTTCTTCATTTTTTCAGATAACAAGGACAACCATAAAAACTTGGATGAGTTTGAACTTTAAGTAGAACCAATCTCAGACTGTTTAGTTAATGCCCTAGAGCGTTATAAAAATCTGCATAGACTTACAATGGGAGATCTTTTGTGACCACACTAGCACCTTCATTTATGAACGGATCTTCCTCAGTCTTGCAGGTAACAAGTTTGCTCATAAAAGCTTGAATGAGTTAGATTATATGCCACACCCGACCACCAATTATAGAGTTAGCAGCACCTGGGCGTCTAAAATATAGCTGTATAATGTTGTGACAACTCTAGCGCCTTCATTTTTCATTTGATTTTTTCATCCTTGTAGGTTATCATGCCATACATTTACACACTGGTAAATGTATATGTCGATTTGCTGGTATTTACGCGTATTGCCGGTACTTCATAGACCGGATGTGGTAGAAATTGGTGTTAATACTACATGCACATAGAAAAATATGCCGTATGCCAAAGGGACTATAGAATTCGATCATTTTTAAGTATTCGGCATGTACATGGCGATTTATATGCAAGCATTTAGGAATAGATTCGAGTAACGATCCGGATGATAGGTTCTCGATCGGTACTCGAATCTATTCCTAAATGCTTACATAATTCGCCATGCACATACAAAATACTTAAAAACATTTGAAGTCTTTAGTCCCTTTGGCATATGACATGTTTTTCTATGCAGTGTTAACACCAACAGAAATGAAAATACCTACCTTATCCGCTCTATGAAAGTACCGCCAATACGCGTAAATACCGGCAAAGCGACGTATACATTTACCAGTGTAATTTAAGTATGGATTGGACAGATCCCATCACTAACTATAGAGTTAGCTGCCCTTGAGCATCTAAAATATACTCTCACCATTTTTATTCCGATCTTTTTAATACTTGCAGATAACCAGGACTGGCATAATATCTTAAGTTTTTGAATTAGTTCCTGGTCACTGTTTCAAGTTCAGAAATACCTGCCTTTGAGCATCATTAATTATGGTATCTCCAAACATTATGCTGGCTCTCAGGTGAGCGATCATCGTCCATTGGGCTACTTGTTTTTTCTAAGGCTTCAAATATTTTTGTGTACAAGTGTACACCGTCGCAGTTTCACTAGATCATTCACTTTTTGTATACACAATATTTGAAACTTTAGAAAACCTTTCCATGGTTTAATTGAATAGCTAAATATGTAAAACAAAAACAGGAATCATATCGCATCACAAGATCCATAGGCCACTGGCTGGATATGGTTTACCTCCCCCCAGGGGGAATTTTGTAGACCATATTTTTCCTGAAGCCCAATGTCTCGCAAGGATTTTGCAACATGTTAGCCCTCTGACAATGGCAGCGTTAAGCTGTAACATCCTGTTACATACGTTACCCTACATAATATTTGATAATTAAAATTCTTTTTAAGACTTCAGAAAAGTACAAAAGATAAGGTAAGATTTCCAAATTGGTCATATTTTCTAAGTAAGCTATTACTGGGCCACGGATATTGACATTTGAAAACAAATATAGTCACCCCCGATGTAGTGTATGTTACATTTTTCATTGAACCCCCTTTTAAATGATAAATGAATCTAATATAGTTTGTCTTAAATTTTATTGAGCCAGTTTTCGTTCATTAACTTGGTATTATATTGAAGATTTTTTATTTACCTTTTCAAAATTGCAAGCATTACGTTTCTATCTTATATACTTTTTGAGTTATTAGATGTTGAACAGGGTAGTCCCATATCACACAAAACTGTAAAATACAATTATCTAGGCCTTGTGCTGGCTATAGACCCCACCTCCCCAAGGGGGAATTTTGTACACTATGATTCCCAGATACTACATTATATAATCCACAAAATGAAATGTGTAAGCCCTCTGAGAGTGGCAGCGTTAGCGGGTAACATTATGTTACTTACGTTACCAGCAAAATAACATTAAATTTTCTTGATAATGTCTCCGACCTGACATATTCACACATTTTTTGAAGTCTGACACAGGTTTAAGAACTTCTTATAGCACAGTTACATAATTTTAGCATTTATTTTATAAATGTCTTGAGTTTTTGCCGTTGTATATGTTACTTAGTGTTTCATATGTTATTTCCAAGTATCAGTATGACAGTTATTGACTATACATGTATTACATCCGTCAGTGAATATAGTAAATCTATAAAGCTTCTATTCAAATGGATTTAAGTTCCTTAATACACTATCTTACACTGTTTTACAGCCCAGGTTACATACGTTACTCTCTGAATACCATTCAACGTTCAAGATATGCTTGTACTTATTTGCATGCTGGCACAGGTCCATGCTCTCCTTTTTAGTCTGGCTCATTTGGTGCGGAAGTAACTCAAAACATAAACTACCATAAACCCTGTTTTCTTTTATAGAGACATCAAATATAGTTAACATAATACTCATGGAAAGATTGTAACATACAGTGCAATGCGCGGGCAACAACTTAAAAGATCAAAGAAACCCCATCAGGGAGAAGTTATAGAGCTGTTTCTTGCCAAGCTAGCAACTCTTCGTATATTATCCAAGGGTTTAAAGAATTTTCCAATACAGCTTATTATTAGGAGCCACCGTGGTGTAGTAGATAAACTGCTTGCCTCGTAAACCAGAATTTGTAGGTTCGATTCCTGGCTTCACCAGTCTGTCGGATGAGACTTTAAGCCGTGGCCCCGTCTCCATATGACCTTAGCTGTTGATGGGACGTTAAACACAAACACAACAACAACAATACAGCTTATTAATCCTATATCAGATTCATCTTGCAAGGATTTTGCAATATGCTAGCACTCTGGTAATGACACCATTACCTTGTAACAGCCAATTACATATATTACCCATCAGCATATTTGATAATTTAGTAAATGACATGACTTCTGAAAAGTGCAAACCATAAAGTAAGATTTTCAAATGGGCTGTATCATCCAAGTAAGCTATTTTTGCATTACAGATATGGACCTTTGAAAACAAGTATACACCCAAAAGTGTTACGTGTGTTACATTTTTTTTTTTGTTATTCCTATATAAATGATTTATAAAACTAGTATAGTTTGATATTTTTTTAATGTGAATGTGCTTACTAATTCATTTTGTATTAAAGAATGATTATGTACCTTTTGGAAACTGTAAATATTATTTTTCTATCTTTTATAAGGTTTGTGTTGTTGAGTTTTGAACATGGTAACCCCATATCACACAGACTATGAAATATAATTCTGTGGCTCTCTTGTTAGGGTACAATCAAGTTTTCTTCAACCCAGAGGTACTCGATTTCCTTCCCATTCATTTTCCACACATTTTGTCCATATCTGTAAAGTCTGACTTGTTTTCATGCGAAAGACTTGATAGTTCAATCCTTGTATGTACATTTTAAGGACAGTAAAGCAGGGTGGAGGTAAGCTCATGTTCATGTCATTTGAAATAGTCAGTATATGTGTATGGCTTTGGTACTTTGGTACTTTTTTTCAGAAACGTGACGTACTTCAGCTTATTCACATTTACATTAATAGCACATGTTAGGGCTTCATGTCACTGATAATGGCCTAGAGCAATTCTTGGTTTGTTTTCCTAACCTGCTTAGAATGTTGATGAACTAGTGGGAGAGGGGTTCTCTATCAGTTTGATAGGAACAACCTTTCGGTGGTACTAACACATAGGCACATTGGTAGTGTCACATTCTGTTAAATAGTGTATTACTGTAGATCTCTTCCCCCATATTCTGGCCAATGTTGTTGACATTCAGAAGGTGCACCTTTTGTTGCATACACCATTGTTGAATGAAACACCCAGGTTATCCTCTGCGAGAACATTTGTATGACTTTATAGACTGCTGCTTGTACATTGTATATATGTATCAGTGACAAAACCAAAATACCCTGCTTTTAGTGCCTGGTTGAATACTGGTGCCATCAGATCCCTGAAGGTGACAGGAAACACTATTATGCTCTGTAGTTACGGCATTAACCATCAAAGTTATGTCCAGCACTACATGGCCAATATAATGCTGGTTCAAAGCAGAAGTTTGGACTTGTCAGTTTAGGTGGAAGTTGACAGTGACCATGGTACAGGTCCCAGAAGGAACGGCAGTGCCACTTAAGGTCAACATTATGTCCAATAGAAAGGTCATGCTGACCAAAGACGCTCCTTTAAGCTATCATCTGGCTGTTTACGTTTTGTAAATTGGACAATTTCTACTAGCTTGATCTCGCAAGCCTCAAATCTTTACTAGCTTGTAGCATTTTATGGGGTTGTGAAAGACAGATTTTTTTAGCTAAAAGTGAGTCAATGAAGTCTGCAACAGCCTTCCTGACTATGTCATTAGCCTCAATAAGATCCTTAGCTATGCCAGGCTTAGCAGGAACACCGAAAGACAAAAAGTACAGTTCATTGTCCTCAAAACTATAACTAAAAGTATTGGTGAAGCCTGACACTGCCTCTAGTACTCGTTCTACTTTGCATCTGAGAAGATTGAATATTTCATTTCAGTGCATTGAAGAGTTGTTTCAATATATTGAGCTCTGATGTGATGAGTAATACACCATTCCATCTTTAGTACGAAGCGTAGTTCTAGTTGCTGAAGCCTATAATACATCTTTATTGTTTGCCTGATAGTTATGTCAAAAGCATTTCTCAAGCAAAGAACCAATGGTTGTGACACACTAAACCCATTTTGTTCGAGAAGTTCTTTGCATCTGCGATGTGTATCAGACAAATTTATAAGTGTAATCAGTTACACAGGTACATATTGTGCGTAGTCGTTGTGATCGTTTGCAATGAACATTGGGAACAAGGCATACAGATAGAGCTGGCATGCAATTCAAAGTTGTTTTCCTTGTAGCCCTAATCAGTGTCAACACCATCTGAATTATATCCATATACCTTGCCCAGAACTGAGCTGTTTCGCAGTGACTGTCTGTCAGAACTTCCGATTTGAATACATGGTATATACTGTTTATGTGAGCAAACAACGAAGGTTAATAGATCATATTATAATATTAGTTTATTTTCACCATAAATTAAAAAGGAACTTCAATTTATTTCAGCCTTATAGATTTTCTAAATTCACTGACAGACTTTATACATGTATAGTCAACAACTGCTATACAGATACATGTACTCAGAATAACTTATGTATCATTTGGTAACATATCTAACAGTAGACGCTCAAGGCATTTATTAAATGAATACATAAAATAGGTAAACCTTGTTAAAAGAAGTACATAAACCTGTGCCAACATGGAAATAAGTATAAACAGGGCTTGTTAGTGACATTAACTTGAATGTGTAATGCTATTTTGAAGGTAACATACATAACATGGGCCTGATAAATAGTGTAAGCGACCATAATATAGTACTTTAAATTATTTAAATAGCAGCATTATAGATTTACTATATTCTGTGACAGATATAATACACGTACAATAATAATAATACCATACTGATACTCGGAAATAACGCAGGAAACACTAAGAAACGTATACAACGGTAATAACTCACATATAATAATACACATTTATATGATTGATACTAAAAATATGTAACTGTGTTATAAGAAGTTCATAAACCAGTGTCAGCATGCAAATAGGTACTAACATGTCATGGTTGAGACATTATCAGGGGCGTTTAATGCTATTTTTTTTTGGGGGGGGGTAACATATATAACGTGGTGTTACTCGTTAACGCTGCCACTCTCAGAGGGCTAACATCTTTTATTTTGTGTCTTATATATAATGTAGTTTCAGAAAATCATAGTGTGCAAAATTCCCCCTGGGGGGGGGGGGGTCTATAGCCAGCTCAAGGTCTACCATTTTAATGGGCCAGCTCATTGTTATTGTCTATGCCAATGTGCGTGGAATATTTAATCATTTAAGGGTTGTCCTTAACATCAAAGGTCATTGAGCCTGTATTGGTTCAGGTTTTAGAAAAGCATTTGCTATTTAGAAAGACAACCTAGATCTTTCATAGACTAATTATAATCTGTATTTGGTTAACAAGTTCACAAAAAAATTGTCGCTACACATGTGTGTGTGGGGGGGGGGGGGGGGGGTAGGCACCCGACAACTCTTATGAACAAGTTTTGTGGTGTGTACATACAAACACCTTATATAAACAGAAACAGTTTGACCTGGAGGTACACTCTTTGTTATATGGGCCTTTATCATGCATAATAGAAAGACGAAACACTGGGTAAAGTACAATACCCCATTATTGTCCCTGAATGGCTATCAATGGTCATTGCTATTGTCCTAGATATATCAAATCAAATGTTTTAATCACATTCATCATCTGCTGAATCACTTTGTCAAATAATTTGATACGATCTACTTGACTTATATAATATATCAGATGAAGAGCGTTTTACCTAAAGGTGCAGATACTCTCTAGATGGTTATCCAAAAGGTGACAGATAGACAGATAGGCATTTCTAAAAACACAAATCAATTGAACGAACTAGAATTGTAAAGATATTTTATTGCAGACTCAGACCAATCATATTGAGCTAAGATAATTTGATTTATGTTCAGTCGCAGTCTGGATAATTCTGGATAATTTTGTTCATGCTTTGCTGTCATCTGCTAAATGCTATACCTGTTGCCATTCTGGGGAAGTTGTGGGTCTATTTATAAGAATAATTAAGGTTTTCAGATGCTAAATAACTTGATATACTAAATCCAGGTTGCATTTGTTAATTTGCACAATGGGTGTCTGAATGGTAGCTTCTGACCAGATTAACTGGCTCACTAGGTTATAACCCTGCTTTAACACTTTGTATGCTTGATAATTTTGTTCATGCTTTTGCTGTCATCTGCTGGCTGCATCACCCCTTAGCTTTTCTATGCCCCTTGCCACGGAGGAGAATCACGCGAATTTAGAGGATTAAAAATAGCAGATACTTGTAAAAAACTGATTCAGGCAAGATCTTTTTTTATATTTCCATTAATACTGGCCACATGGGGATTGAAGCAGATACTCAAGAAAAAATACAGAAATATGCCCATATTATCAGACTTTTGGACAGAGATCTGGTTGTAAGTTATTGACGAACAAATGCAAAACCGAAATATCAAGCGAAACAACCCTTGATTCAAGTAAGACTTTTTTTATATATTTTTCTTAATACTAGCCAGATTTGCATGGGGTTTGAAGCCGGTACCCCTGAAACGTTACAGAAATATGACTTCTGGACAAAGATCTGGTTTAAAAGTTATTGAGGAGCAAATGCATTTTTGACTGCAATGGATTTAATACAATGAAAACTAAGCTGCAGGAGGATTTTTAGTTTTTGGCGGTTTTTTGGATAGAAGATAAATTGATATGGTTCACACCAAACACTTTGTATGATAGGGTTCACACATCAGTTAAAAGTTGGAATAGGCACCGTTTTTCCTAATATATGTATATTAAATATATGTGAACAGTGTGTTGTTGCTACTTCCTCTAAGGCAAAGTTTGCATGCAATTTTGTCCACCTTGCAATGTGAAATTGTGTGTCGCTCTGGTTTAACAACTGTTCTGTCAAACTGCAACAGTTTTTAGGTAAGACCAATAGCACCGTGTTCAGTTTAAATGTGCTGGTGGGAATCATTGAAATACATTCCCCTTACAACCAACACGCACCACCCCAACAATATACAAGCACCATATCAATGCAGAGGCCTCAGTTAGCATGATACTCCTATACATTATTCACTTGACGACCTCTTTCATTTTCTGTCTGTAAAAGATGCAAATACTTGGCTTTTGTAAGGCCTGCCCGATTATATTTAGACAAATCTTTAGATGCAAAAGCAAAATTTCTAAAACCACGTTATATCCGTTATAAAATAAAGTATGTTACTGTTAATGTTTACCGGTGGGGCGTCAGATGCAAAAATTAAATTTCTAAAACATTTTATCACGCCACAATATAAAGTATGTTACTGTTAGCTATGAAGCGGTTGGGACGTTCGATGCAATAGCAAAAAATTTCTAAATCTACATTACATCACGCCACAAAATAAAGTGTGCTACAGTTAGCGGTTTAGCGGTTGGGGCGTTAGATGCAATAGCAAAATTTCTAAAACCACATTATATCACGCCACAAAATAAAGTATGTTACTGTTAGCTGCTTAGCGGTTGGGAGCTTAGATGCAATAACATGTTTTAAAACCACATTATATCCGCAACAAAATAGAATGTGTTAACTTGCTGTTAGCTGTTGTGCGTTAGATGCAAGAGCAAAATTCACGTCGTTACCCTTAAATAATATGAATTTCTGTCGATGTAATATCATATCTTTCCTTATTCTAACATAGTAATTGTATCTTTAAATGGAAAGCCAATGACTAGTGGTGTTAATTTTACTAATCAATAGTCACCTGTTATTACTGTTATATGCGTAGTTTTCTTTTAGGTACAGCATTTTAATGCAATAAAAGCTCTATAAGATGTAATACTCAAAATTGATATAAAAAGTTAGTTTATGTTTTGTCTTATTAACACAGCAATCATATCAGAATAAACTCCTACAAAGCATAGCTGATAAAAGGGAAGAATCTTGAACCTTAATCACAGAATACGCAGCTTCATGCAGGAGTGTTTTATCAAATATGTTAATATACTCAACGTCAGTGAAAAGTTACCAGTAAATCTCATACCCTTAACATAGAACAATATTAATTCATTCTGAATGAAGAATTGCGGATACTTCAACAATCAATTTTGTGGCATAGAGGCCAATGCATCACAACTATGGAAAACGGTATCCATCACACCCGAACGCATTATACTCATTCCTTGACCCTCCCCCTATATAGAACATGAGCTGCTAATAGACCCCCCTCCCCCAAGGGGGAATTTCGTACACTACGATTTTCTAAAACTACGTTATATAAGAAGCAAAATGACATATGTTGGCTATCTGGCAGTTGGGGTGTTACCGTGTAACAGCCATGTTAACTATGTTACCCTAAAGCATCTCCAAATCATATTGTTCAAATACAAAGCTATAGATAATTTTTATTAATCCACATGCTGATTGTCTTAAAAACACTTAATTAAATGCAGCAAATAGCCAGTATGCGTTAAAATAACATATGAATACTATATTACAGTTATATACGTTACTTTATTTCAAATAAACTACTATTTAGCCCTGTGCAATCACTAGACCATGGGCTGCCAAAATACCTCCTAGGAGGAGTATGGTACACTATAATTTTCTAATACCACATTATATAAGCCACAAAATAATGCATGTTAGCTCTTTATGGGTTAAGACGTTACCCTGCAATTGCAGAGTTTACTATGTTACCCTAAAATAATAGGAACTCCTTTAGTGTAAATATCAAAATTATTCCTTACAAATCAATATTATCTTGTAATTGAAAGTAAATGACTAACAGTGTAATTTTTACTCATTTAGATACCTTTTATTACTGTTACATACGTTACTTTCTTTTGAATACATTAATTTAATGCAAAAATAGCATTATATGAGTTTAAACTCCCAATGGGCGTAAATTACTGCTTTTTAAGGGCTCAATAATGAAAGAAACAATAAAAAAGTGCATTTTTAACATAAAATATAGGTAAATTAAAAATAGTAAGTGAGTATGATCAGGAAATACCACAATCACAAACTGCAGACAACCCCGTGGCACCGGGGGGAAGAGCCGCTCAACCATCACAAGACACCAGGAAGACAAATTAAGCAAAGCAATCAGCTCTCTCTTCCCCATCAAGATGATTGCAATACTAGAATGGACATAAAGTAACGTACAACAAAACATAGAACAATTACAGACTCCCACAATAGGAGTAACAATAAACAAAAAGTCAACAACAACAGAACCACCGCCTTAGAACGGACGGCAGCCTAAGCCACCGGGGGGCTTAAATGCATTTTACTGGTACCAAATCTTCGCCCTAGATTCTGCTGTTGTTGAAGTACAAGAAATGTTCAGCTCGCATGGAGGCCATCTAACTAATGCAATGTATCATCATGGAAAACACTCTAATCAAATTAACACTCCATGATGAAACAAAGAAAAGGGCTCATGACTTACAGATAGTCAGAGCTAAAGAAAACCTCAAGTTGAGCCACGGTGGGTCCAGCTACAAATAAGCATCAGGCACCAACCCACCGATTAAAACTTTACGTCAGAGCCGTCATAGAGTCTGAGGCCTGACCCACAAACCCTGGCAAAAGCAGAGGTGATGATAAGGAAGAAACCTGTACTCAAAGCACATAAAATGCTATTTCAATAGTTTTTTTTATCGAATATGTAAACATCACTTATAGAAACTAATTAATTTAATAATCAAATCATGTTTATTAAATGCTTAAATAATATCATTTATCTCTGACACTTATATGTGTTAACATAATTTAATACATTAAATGATATATACAAGACATGCTTCCATGCTGTCTACATCTCTGTTTAGCCGAAAAATATTTTTAAAAATGTAGTAGCTTGATAAGATCTATTACCAATTGTGTAAGCCAACAAAATACATATACAGCTTATCAGCTATTGATTACAAGAACTATAATGAAAACAACTAAGGAGGAAAGCTAGCTCATAATTTTTAAAATTTTAAGTCATTTCAGGCATGGTCAACATTGAAAAATGAAGAATTTATATAACTGTTATCCCTGGTCCTTTGAATGAAAACTGAAGTTTGTTTTAATCATAACAATTTCTATCCCAAATATGGTACCCAACATGCCTGCCTCTATGGTTATAATACCTATGGTAGTAATTAGCATGTCTAGTTTGGTGAAGAAAAAAATCTTGGTAACATGCATAACAAATATATTTAAGGAGATTATTACACTTATCATTTGTTGTGCCTGTTTCTACAGTTTTGTGAAGCATTTTAACAGTAAGCTAGGGCAGCACTTGTTTAAAATATTCAACTAATTCATATTTTAAAAGAGGTAAATTAGTGCTTAGAAAAGATCACTTGCATTGTTAGTAATGTATTGTAGACATGACTAAATGAAAATACTTCAACATTCATTAGGATGTTTTAATTAGACTTAGTTTAACAGTGTAGTTTGTTTTACATTAAATTTGGTACTAAGCATGCCACATGAGAACATGATCATTGTTATGAAGTTGCATCCTATTAATCCTTTGGATATTTCAAACATTTCAAAACAAGCTAAATAGATTATAACTAGTAACAATGGATATTTAAAATCAAGCTAAATAGATTATAACTAGAAACAAAGAATAAATTAAATGAGCTAGAAAAAGAAACTATATAACAAATTATCAATGATTTTATAGGGTGTAGTTGAAAATGTAACGTAAATTACACCATAATGGGCCAAATCACTCTAACAAACATCAGTATCTGCAGGAAATTAACTGTTCTTACACATTGCATGACTGTTCAGCCAATTTGAATAGATTAAGTACCACTTTAACAGTCTTACTTTTATAAAAAAATGAAGGGTAACGTATTTAACACGCTGTAGCACCCAATCGTCCCAGTCGCCAGATGGCCAAAATGTTGTAAAAAACTCGTTAAATGTTACGATTCAAGGAAATCATAGTCTACAAAATTCCCCATGGACAAAACCCTTAGTAGCTCATGGCCTAAAAGTTTCCATTGCATTGTATAGGAAATTGCAAAGCTTTGGTGCTACCGTAAAGTTTGATCTCCATTTTTGCGTTTAATGGGAAAACCCAAACCACTTTGGTGGCGTTTTAAATGAAAGTGTCTAGGGCATTTCTGGCAGGTTGTCTTCTGAAAATGAGGATTTCAAATTCTTTAAAACTGCGAAAAACATAAATGCAAGTGCATCACGTGCACCATAGTTCCAGGGCTCGTGGAACTGTTTTATCTCTCCAACCCAGTTTATGGTTGACTAGAAACATGAACGTAACAGTAGCCAAAAAGCTGTATTATATATTTTCTAAAATATTGAAACTTCGATCCTGGTAACTTTTCATTGACGCTGAGTATACTTAAGGACTTTGAAAACGCAGCACCCAGATTAAATCCTTTATTTCACAGACCCTGAGAATGTCAGCAGGATAATTGCTATTGCATATCATAGTCCGACGACTTTTCAGCGTGCTTTAGAAAATGCATGGTTGTAAAAGTATAAGGTATTGAAAAAGTATCCGTTTTAAGACAGGGATGGTCGATTTTTAAAAACACGAATTCAACTGCAAGTTAACCCGCGTTTAATTTTGATTCCTGAAGTCTCCACATATATGCGTTCTGGGCTTCTTTACCGATTGCACATTCATCATTGAACGATTCCAAATGAATTGACAGTTCAGTATGCTCAAATTGACACCCCTTTAAAGAGGCCCTCCCAGGGGGTACCTGTTCCCTTGTTCCCCTGAAATAAATTGGCTTGTTCCCCTGTTCCCAAAAAATCGGCTTGTTTTCTTATGTTCCCTGTTCCCAAATATTGTCTTTCTTCCCCTGTTCCCCTCAAAATTTATCCTTTGCTTCCCTGTTCCCCTGAAATAAATACCCTTTTTCCCCTGTTCCCCAAAACCCCTGGGATCGCCTCTTAAAAGATACCAACATACCCTACCCACTCTGTTTACTATAGTCTAGCCATCAAAGGACGTGTAACGGTTTGGCCGTTTTTTGGCCCACGATTGATTTGGCTGAAATTTGAATATATGGTGGTTTAATCTTTGCCCTTTCATATGAGCATGTTTTTGAATTAACGACGGCATATGCAGTCACATGAATTAAAGTTTCTCACTAGTGTGTATAAACAGAGGTTTGTTCATGATTGTGGATATTTTTAAAGATGCAACAAGCAAACTGACCTCAAACATAATACCAAACATGCGTATGTTTATGCTCGTCATGCCTATGTCGTAATTTGAGCTAACACTACCATCATTAATTAAAAATTATGCTAAAACTTGGCTAAATACTGTGTTTACGATTACCTTGATGATATGTTGTTTTTAGGTGTAATATGTATTGAGCATTAAGTGTTTTATCGTCTTTTCCAGTTAATCAATAGCTCAAACAACCCTATTCCGGTTTATTCATAACAATATAATCAGTACGACATGTACACAAGCGTGTATGTAACATGTTTAACGCGGCATAACATGCGCAACCTTTTTTTGCTGGATTAGTATGAAACATGAATATAAATAGTTAAAAAGCAACAGAAATGATAATGGAAGCTTTGAACACTTTTTTGCTCACAGTAGATACATGTGAGTGTTGTATATCTGTCTGTTCATCTGTCAGTTCGTCTGTATGCCACACATTTGTGTCTGTGACGTATCTTCCAAACACCTGATTCGATTATAAGATTAATTCACAAAACTGTGCATCTTTGTGGATGAACATGCAGAATAAATGAATACTTTAAGGCCATGTCAAAGCAGGCGGTCATAGGTTACATGTACAGAATGCATATCTGCTCCATATTTTACGCGTGTCCCAGCTCAGATATCCAACAGTCGTGATAGCGCTGTGGTCTATATTACTTACCTATTATCTTACGTGTAACTAAGGGTTCGCAGTTCACAATCTCGAAGAAACATATGTTTTGTGTCATTGTGCAAGACCCTTCATCTTTACTGCGTAATACATGTTCAACCGAGGAAACGTCATGACTGAAATATGGTTCACTGTAACGTAGAGCAGTGACGTAGAGCATTAAAACACTTAGTCATGTTTCAAGCATTTGTGGTGCGGACATCTGTTTCAAGGGTGACAACTTCCGTCAATGCAGGGATTTCGGAACCGTTTAAACAAAATACATTGTGTTTTGATAAAGGTGAATAAACATCTAAAATAGAGTATTTTGATCCTTGAATATTAAATGTATGTGTTTGTTGGTGCCAGTGACTATTTACCATCTGCAGATAAGTGGTTGTTGTTTATATGCTGCATTATTTTAGCAAACACTTTACGAGAGCGATATTCGTTGAGGAAACAAACAGTTTAGCACAGATATTGTGCACATGTTAGCATGAAAAGCGCATTACACTCATCATGAATAAAATCCTTGTGGCGTTCGCATTCAGGCCATTGGCTGTTTTTATAATTGCTTTTTTG
The DNA here is from genome assembly GCA_964019695.1 of Loripinus fragilis. Classification (NCBI taxonomy): domain Eukaryota; kingdom Metazoa; phylum Mollusca; class Bivalvia; order Lucinida; family Lucinidae; genus Loripinus; species Loripinus fragilis. The sequence continues at coordinate 73,479,086 of OZ026517.1, forward strand.
CATAAATAACAATGAATTGAAAAGAACAAAACTAAATCAAAGAATTACATTGGTTTATTTGCGACAAAATCTGCGCCACATATATTCATCATATATGTACATGAGAAGTTACGAACTTCAAAATATATAGATAGGTTTTAGTTTTGAGGGTCAGTTACAATATTGAGAGTGTGCATTTGTATACATCACACCAGCTCCTTTTTGTTCAAATAACCTCACTTTAATAATATTACCATTAAACTGACACAGTTCTATCAAAATTTTGGAATCATATCAAATGATTCCTATATCTGTGCTGTGGAGTAGCTTTTTGCTCTACCTTATGAACCGCTAGATGAATTTCATCGAAACTTGCACAGATACTTATCTGGGACAGCCAAAACGAATTATAAGATTTTGGTGATCTCAACCTTATTTACAAGGTCACCAGGGACATATATAAAAAGGCTGTGGTACTTGATTGTATCGATTCCTGATCTTTGCACCCTTACTTACTTTGTCTGTACTCTATCTTCCTAACCAATGACCAGATTTTTACCAAACTGACACAGATAACTCATTGGGAAGACCTTAATGAATGACTAGAACTCCGTCAAATTGACCTTAATTCCAAGATCACCAGCGTCACATAACTCCTTTAAGTGGGTGGGGGACAACTCTATCTAATGTTATATACTTTCCATTCCTAACTACTCTAGTATGGCCATATTAAACAGTGTTTGCCCTGTAATTTGAGAATACCAATAATTGATTATTTTTTTCTCATGCTCCAAAGAATGATCACATAATTTGCCATTTTTGACAATCTTAATTCAAAGCAATGAGCCAGGAAAACAAAAGTGGCGGTGAGCTGTCTTTTTAAAAGCAGAGTGTACCAAAGAACTGTCTCCAGAAATCTATGTATCAGTTAAAGAAGGGGATACATCATACTCTCTCCTTGCACCTTCTCTCTCCACTGGTCTCTCTCTCTCTCTCTCTCTCTCTCTCTCTCTCTCTCTCTCTCTCTCTCTCTCTCTCTCTCAAACAAGACTCGCATTTACTGAAATGTTGTTGTATTTGCTTTTCAAACGCAATATATTCGAGGACTGTTTGTAAGAAATAATATTGATACGAGCTTGCTAATATGTACATTGTATTCCAATTTTGTACGGGAATCTTACGTCTCTCCAGTGATTTTAGTACTCTCAGTGCTTTGATAAGTATGAATTGAATAGTACATTTCAGGATAAAATTTGCAGAAAAAGTCTTTTTACAGTATTTGCCACATGCGGAACCGGCTCAGAGTTACCATTTTATGGTGTAATATTATATGCACAATAAAATGAGAAATAGTTTTATCCTGTTCCGCATGTGGACATGTATGTAATTGCGTCACGAAGTACACGAGGGTGTTTGATTTTACCATAGACTTAGTGTTAAGTGTAGTTGGTAGGGCATGCATTATACCCCAAAATTTATCATAAAAATACATTTTAATGAAGAAAATAAATTGTGGACATTAAACTAGAGACTCTTAGGTATCATTTGGTAATATTTTGGAGGGATTTCTTTACAATCGAGTTTTTACTGTAAAAGTGGGCCATTTGTAATACAAACCCGTTACACGTCCTTTAACGTCTTGGGCCTTTCAAAGTTTCGATTTTTATTAACCATTTATGTTGGAAGGGGCTATTGGCATATGCAAATGACAGACGTTGCATTTATGTTTGTATCACGTTTATTTTGTATTGTGCGAGTGACAGTACTAAACGTAAACTTTTATGACGTTCTTGAGTAAATGACAGCATTATCTCCTGCCTGACTCCTGGGTAACTTGAGGGTAATTTTGGTACGGGTGTGCGGGCCAGTTTTTTTGAAACCTATCCCAATCATATACCTGGTCTTCGAAAAAGGGCCTATTCATATACTTGTTTGATCAAAATGTTTAAATATTCATGTACTGTTCTTTGATTTTTATATACCCTCTTTGCTGTCTGTAAACAAAGTTTACAAATAGATATCACAATTTTGGTTTCTGAGCTGAATCCGGGGGGGGGGGGGGGGGGGGGGGTACTCTAATTTTTTCCGCATACGTAGGCTCGGACCCTGCATCTACCGTTCACCCCCCAAAAATATCAGGAATTTCAAACACCCCAAAAAAATATTTGAAATTTTAGCAACCCAAAAAAATATCCCAATTCTGTACAATGACCTTAAAAAAAGACCCTAAATTGCATAGAAATGACCCTCAAACTAGCCCAATTTTGTGATGACCCCCCAAAAATATCCACAAAATCTTAATACCCCAAAAAATATTCATTTTTCCGAAAACCCCAAAAAATATTGAAATTCTGAATTTTGAACCCAAAAAAATGGACCGAGCCTACGTATGTGTGAAAATATCGGAGTACCCCCCCCCCCCCCCCATGGATGCTGAATATCTGAGCAAAATATGAGTATTTTCAAACTGGGATGTCAGAAAATGGGACCATTCATATAACAATGATGAAAAACTGGGTCAGTCGTATACTTTTTCTTAGAAAAAGGAGGCTTATTGTATACCTGGAAGCGCTGAAAAATGGGACTATTCGCGCCGCACATCCGCACTATGTCATATATAGGTAGTTACCACCCCCCCCCCCCTCCCCCAAAAAGTAGTCCATATCAGTAATGAAAGTGTGCATAAAACTAACCTGTGGTGATGTTTCTTAAATGGAGCTGTAAATTTGACATTATTTACGAAATATTGATTATTTAGAAAAAAAAGTCTATAAACTGCGTTGCTGGTTATGGTATCATACACGCCACAGTTTAAGCACAAAAATAATCAAAAAGTTTCATTTGACTTTGCAGAATGATGCTGGATGCTATTTGTACCTATGTGACACCATCAGCAGCATTGTTATAGTGCAGTCAAATTAACAACTGATTCAGAGCAATTCCGGGTTGCATATAAGAACCTTTGAGTAACTTTTAAATCACATATACGGTTTGCAAGACAAATGCAAAAGTATGGTGATGCGTTTTCAAAGTCCTCTAGTATACTTATTTTGCTGATCAAATACGTTTCATAAATGCTTTTATGGTATATTTAAATCTCTCCGAAACGGATATTTTGCTTCTTTTATAGAATTAATTACAAAACAATTTTTTCATTTACTACAGCTCAATTTAAACAGATGCAGCGTTGATGCTTTGTAAGATCTATCACAAATTAATATAATCGGACCAATTCGTCGAATTTATATCCCCCAACAAAGGGCTACTTTAACATGCAAATCATATGTATCCCATTTATCTAGAACCTTAGGTCATCTTGGATATCATTCTGATCATAACAAAAGCCTGCCGAGTATGTTACAGTGCTTAGTTTAAAGCTGCATATTCTGTAACTTTTGATCTTCTAATTTCAAAAATAATGTTTTTATTTTTCAAGAACGCAGTAAAATACTCAAATTCAGGTAAACATTTTACCATTTTCGTAAATCTTAACAAGTTATCACTATCAAATTAACTGCATTTATGTTAAAATTCAACGGTCTATAATTATTGGAGGGACGCAAATAATTACCAACAAGAGAAAAATACACCTATTTGATAAGATAATTCACTATTCCATGCAGTTTTCAGCTGTACTGAACATTTTTATTGTGAAAACATGGCTTAATTCTACTTTTACAAATGATTTAAAAAGAAAATAAACTTTTTCGAAAAATGTTCAAAGTTACAGAGTATGCAGCTTTAATACAAAATATACCTATCTACACAATTTCAAAATCTGACCTTTCAACTCAACCGCAGAGGTCAGGGGTGTGTGTAAAGTCGATGTTTTAGCTTGTAAATTGGTCTACACCTCTTTCAATTTTATTTGATATGCAATCGTAAAAATTCAGAAAAGAAAAAAACAACAACACATTTTGACGCCACCCCAGGGGCAGAGGGTGTGTGTAAGGACAGAATATTTGCTTTCATGGTGCCCTTTAATTTGATATGCAACATGACCACTTTCAGAAGAAAAAAATGGTTTGACCTTTTGATGCCATCCCCGGGGTCGAGAGTGTGCCTGTGGGCAAATTTTTGCTACCATGCTGCTGCGTGCGTCGTCGGCTTTAATTTGATATGCAATATGACCATATTCCGAAAAAAGCTTAATTTTGGCCTAGGTCCCGCTCCCTAAGTCCACCAACCCCAGGCCTTCCGACTAAAATCCTGTTTGACGTGTTTCATGTCTATTGCTCCTCTGCCTGCATGCACAATTTCAGCAAAAATATAAACAACTGCCTTAGTTATTGCGAATTATAATTATTTGACTGTTGGCCCCTTAAATGTGGTCAAAGGGGTTTGGTAAAATTTTGACACTGCCATGTTTATCTACTGGCACTGGGGCATGACTGGGCAATCATGGTATATAGTGAGAAGTTGTTAAATATAATAGCTTTGAGGAAATGTGAAGACCATTACACAAAAAAGCTAATATACGTTTAGCATTATAATTGCCTATACTAAGACAAGGGCAATAACTCAAGTGATAAGGGGCCGATTTTGACGAAACATAGGATATCGAGAGTTCATAGCACTTATCATTTATACCAACAATGCATCAAATCTGACTAATAGGTGCTGAGATATGGTTCTGGATGGACAAAAAGTGTGGACGGACAGCCGGAATGGATGGACATGTGTCACTCATTCTAAAATAAAATGCAAATCCTGGAGAAAATTAAAACGAAAAATGAAGTTGTAAACATATACTTTTAAGCATGTTTCCACTTAACCCAATCATTCAATTATCATCTTGCAAAATTTCGTCACACTGCTAATACTCTGACCATTTCTGCAGCATTTTGAAACTCAGTGCTTAACGCTCATTAGGTATAAACATGACATGCTTGCATGATTGAAATATCACGACAAAATCAAAATAATTGAATATTTGGAACCAACACACTATATTTTCTCTAATTCAGAACAGTATTAATTAACAAAAATCAACAGATCAAGTCCTACTTTTCTATATACTTTTCAAATGAAAAAAAAAATTCAACTTTGTCTTCTTTCAACTGCCTCAACTGTCAATCTGCAGTATTAAATTGTATGAAAACCTTAGATGTTAATCACCATACCCCTACATGACATTTCAGGTAATCATTAGTTATTCAAATCAAACACTCTTAACATATTTATTTATAAGCGTCACGTAAATTACACCCAAAGGCACGTGAATTACTCTTGCAACCAACCATACTCAATACCATTAAAAAATTTACAAAACATTAAAAACTTGTTAACACAAACTTTAAAAGACCTGAAAACAGAAAAATGGACATATTCATGCACATAACATTGAAGCCATTGTGACAACTTTCTATCATATAGTAATATACGTGACAGCATATTGCAATTTGCGTGGAGTCAGTATTATTCACTCTCCTTGACTTTCAAAATAAGATACGGGTATGAGCTGGGGGCGTGTGAATTGTTGCTATTTCCATAAGTTCTCATGAACAGATTCAATAAAACCGAATGTGTCGTTTTCTTATATTTTTGGTTCTCTCTACTTCTGGGAAATCCATTTTTCCAGATTATTTAGAGGTTGTGGCAGCTATCGTTGTGCCACATGGAGCTGGCAAAATTTCTCCCTGTACATCAAAATAGTGTTGATATTTTTTTTCCATATTCTGTTTTTTCAGGACTTGGGCCGGGGCTGTGGTCGTTGGGGTTGTTGTGCGTTCCATTAGTTCTCATAAACAGACTCAATAAAACTGAGTCCGCTGTTTTCTTAGATTATAGGTTCTCTCTATTTCCAGATTATTTATGATCTTGTAAACTAATTATGAAACGGTACTAATGTCACGGTATGTTCACAGAATGAAGCTTCATGCCACTTTTATCACAACTGTATAATGTAGCAGATATCTACTTTTGTAGGGATATGAATGTCTTTTAATATAAACAATTATAGATTTCATTTGGTCAACCCTAGACATGAACTATACATAAGCAACAAGCCTATCACTTATATATCATCAATCGAAGCAGACAAGACACTACTCTAATCAGCTTTCTTCATGTATAATAGATAATTTTAGTTGAACTGCCAGTGCCATTGTATCCAACGTGACAATGTAGCAGATAGCTACTTTGGTAGGGATATAAATGTCTTTTAATACAAACGCTTATAGTTTTCGTTGGTCAACCCTAGACATGAAATAAACATCACTAAATGTCATCAACTGAACCAGACAAGAACCTATTCTTATCAACTTTAATCATTTATAATAGCTAATTTAAGCTGAACTGCCATTGTATCCAACGTGACAAAGTCCAGTAATACATGTGATACATACTTTGTAACAAATACTTGCATAGAATTGTTAAATTCTTAACACGCTTTATGTTTTTCAAGAACAAATAACTGTTTTATGCTTTGAATACGACACTGTCCTTAAAATCTTCGTAAAGCAGATAATATGCAACAAAATACAGTGCTCAAAATATTTAAAGGTACACATGATAATTTTCCATAGGCGATAATGTTAACCCCTGTCCAATAGATAAGTAATGCATTTCACTAGAAAAAAATGCAGAAACCCAGTTTCTTTTGCCATTTTTGCTTCGATAGTCAAAGTCTTGGATCAATAAAAGTTTTTTTATAAAACATTCGCCGCTTAAGTTCATGGCTTAAATTTTGTAATTTTTAATTTTCTTGAAAAATTACGATATTTTCTGGAACTCTGTAGAATCTTACGAATTTGTTAATAGCGTAACCTTATGATTTCTGCAACATTTAAAGGCTATTGACTGTACAGAAATGATGCTGATGTGGTGCTTCAATGAATAAATTCTTTTTAAAATTTAGTTAAATGGCCACAATTCCATTTTAGATAAAGCCTTCCCTGGTGATTTCTGGAAAGGGGTTACTTTATTTTTTATCAACACGCATCGTCCTTGATAGGTAACCAAACTAATCACAGGCAAACCTGTGTTTGCCTTATTAACCCAACTCTCGCTATGAGTCAGACAATGAGTGCATTTGTATTGTGATCAATGGCAAAAAACACAGTGTTCCTTTAAATATTTTGAGCAGTGTAAGAAGCATCACTAATAACTACATAGCCAAAATCTGATTTTTTTTTTATTTCAATCCAAATGCAAAAACAAAGGATGTTAGACAAATGGTGGTGTTGAAATGTACTGAGAACATACAAAACCTTTACGCACACCGATTCAAACCATAATCTTGGTCATGCATGTGCTTTCAATGTGAGCTGCGACACGTTAATTACTGTCACGTAAAAACATTTCACTTTTGATGTCTGATAAATATGCTTAAATGCCAGCCGATGAGGATTTTCATTTCTGTGAAACCTATTCAGCCTCTGTACTTTCTTACAGTTAATGTTGATTCAAATACCGCTTTGGATTCGTAAAAATCAATGTGACGTATGATTACATTCTTTAAACAGACGCTAGGGTTAAGCTCAAGAATGAGATTAATTTGACACAAAAATCTATGTTAATAGAAGTGTACGCCTGTTATTCATACAAAAGACATATTAAACTGTAAATTTGTTATAGCTCGATCTACAATATCAGATACCACTATCTAAATAGGGCAAGGCTTTGGTTGTGTCACGTGAATTACAGACACCTTGTGACATGTTTTTGTCGACATTTGAATCTGCAAAAAAATTATGTGAAACAGATATTAAAACCATCAATAATGTAATATGATAACGTCAAATGAAGTAACAATAGTGTTCTTTTGATGTGTTAAAATAAATATTATATATTCAGTCCCATTTTAAAGTTTTCTATACACAGATTGTGACAAGGCTTGTCTGTAGGGGTCACACATTATTCGCTGGTATCTAGACTCATGAGAACCACAGTTCGTTATCCAACTTTGTTTGGTCTTAACTGAGGTAGTAGCAGACTTTTAAAATTCAACTAACCCTAGTGATACGGTGATGTAAATAACTTAAATCTTTTACTGCATTCATTTTCAGTCAATCATTTGAAAGATCTAGGCTTATCACTTGGAAAAATCACTAGCATTGAAAATATTATATCAAAGCCATTGCAAAAACTAGGCTTATCACTTGGAAAAATCACTAGCATTGAAAATATTATATCAAAGCCATTGCAAAAATAATGTACTCATGTATAGTGTTAGTAATTTTGCTTTGCACCAGCAGAATAACATCCTATTAATCCTTAGCATATTCCCACCACACGAGATAGATGATAAATAGTAATGTTATAATTAATAAAATGAGCAAGCACGTTTGATTTTGGTACTTAGGACTTTAGTTCAGAGTGCGTAACAGAAAAAATAACTTTCTTTTTTTTCAACCAAAACATGTGCTGTGGGTACTCAAAAGAATTATCTCAATGAGACGGTTGTTTTGAGCACCCATAACATATGCGAAAATTATGGGTAAGATAATTTTTACAATTTTACCATAAAAAATATTTGTATGTTAGACACATCAGAGCCACAGCTGCAGGTATGTATACACAAAATATCAATTAGTAAGTTATACGATGTCCATGTGCAATGAGTATCAAAATTTCAAATATTCATTTGTGCACGTAGAATAGAATACTTTTATTAATCCAATCATGGTCCATTTCTGGCATACTTAACAATAATAAAACATAAATACAACAAACAAAACACATCAGATATAAGTTAACAACTCATCATTTATAAGACAATTACATCAAGTCAAACTTTTTTTGGTCTAATATTAAAATGGATAAGACCTTTGGTGATTAAGCAATACATTAGTGATGATGGGCTATGTAAAATCATCTCTTGAACTTAAACAATCATAGATATATCTAGAGAATAAATTAATAATGTCGCCTGACTCATTAACCAAATAAGTGAGGCAACTTGTGATAAAATTGTAAAGTTTTTGCATGACTTCTGCACCTTCTCCATAACAGAATACCGTAGTGAATGATAAGCACTGCAATTAAACAATAAATGTTGCTCATTTTCAACGGCTCCAGAGTTACATACTTTGCATATGAATTACAGAGTTCAATAATTAAAGAGACTAGATCTGTAACTATGAACATTTTCTGAAAAAATTATTTTCTTTTTAAATCATTTGTAAAAATAGAATTAAGTTATGTTTTCACAATAAATATGTTCAGTACAGCTGAAAGCTGCATGGAACAGTGAATTATCTAATAAAAACAGGTGATTTTTTCTCTTGTTAGGATTTATTTACGCCCCTCCAATAATTCTAGACAGTTGATTTTTAACATAAATGCTGTTGTTTTGATAGATATAATTTGTCAAAATATATGAAAATGGTAAAGTGTTTACCTGAATTTAAGTTTTTTTTACTGTATTCTTGAAAAATAGAAACTTTATTTCCAAAATAAGAATATCAAAAATTACAGACTATGCAGCTTTAAATGTTATGGAAGTTATACTTTTGCTACTGTCAAAGAACAAATTAGAAATGGTCTTTGTAATCATATACTATATCGTGCATACATAACACAACAAAGACACTGCTATAAACCTCCGAGACTTTTAATGATAACTATTACAAGTGAAAGGGAGCGCAGTGGCTCAGTGGTAGAGTGCTTGACTCGAGACCGAAGGGCCGCGGGTTCGAGCCTCACCGGCGTCACTGCGTTGTGTCCTTGAGCAAGACACATTTATCCTAGCTTAGTACTGGTTCAACCCAGGAAGACCCGTCCCGCATAACTGAAAGATTGTTGAGTGGACGTAAAGAATAAAATCAAACAAACAAACATTACAAGTGAAAGGATTATAATTTTTTTGGAGATGATTAAATAAATGGTAGCATGGCAAATAAGATGAGTATAGATACTTTCACCCAGTCGATTTACACTGGTTGTAATGATATTTCAGATTAGAGTGCCCTCTGAATGCTATGTTTGTTAGAATAGTTTGACTGTTTTAAGTGTGCCTTTTGAATCAACGCCCTGGCAAGTTTAAAGCACGTTTTAATTTTGTCCAACACTTCAGCATCAATAATTCCACATACATGATTCCTGCACTTATTCGCCATGCCAGTTTCTGTATAACACCAGATCGCTAAAAGTAAGTAAGATCTCTTTACTGAACTTTTAATGTGTTTTTCTTCTTCCAAATATTCTAAAAGTTGCGTATGATGTATTTTCATTAACTACTTGATTCTCACAACTAGGCCTTATTAGGCATGACATGATTCTGACTGCTTAATTATATAAGTTTAAATTGGTATTGTAAAAAGTATAAAAAGATTGGCTACAGCATTAATGTATCGCAACAGGCTGCATGCTTGGTGGTCAACCCAATCAAGGTTGGCAACCATGCTTTCCTCTTTAATTGCACGCCAGTGGGCCGGACTTCAGACACTATGACGGTTCCGACTTAAAGATTGATGAGATGGTAGGAGCCTGATGCTTTGGCTGTTTGTCGGGGCCACTGGTGTTTACCTGTTGGATTGCTTTGCTCCGGTATTCGGTTTTATTTACTGTTGAGTCCTTATCTTTGCTTGATCCCCTTTCTATATCTTGATTTATATTGCTCTGGGAGATGATGCATTGATAAGTCAGGGGTCTTTCATGCAAACCAAATATCTATGTGTCTTGATCTACATCTGAATTAAGGGTGAGGTTGGCGCCGTGAAACCGGTTTAAGCCCTTGAGTAAAAGTATTTTTACTGACCGTTCCAAGGCAATGCTTCTTTTATGGATCGTTTTTGTTAGTATTGCTTCATGTTGGTGTGTGTTGTGTTGTGCTGTCGTGTCTGTTCCTTGTAGCTTTGTGGTCACCTGCTGGGAAAGGGCTGACCTCTTGGCTGTCGTGTTTGTTGCGTTTCGTTACTTTTCCAAATATTTCCTGGTTCACATCAGAAATAAGGGCGAGGTTGGCGCCGTGAAACTGGTTTAAGCCATTCAATAAAATATTTTACTGACCATTCCAAGGTGGTACTACTTTTGTGGATAGTTCATGTTTTTTCTGTCTTTTCGTGTCTGTTAATTTGTGTGTTGTGGTCACCTGCTGGGAAAGGGCTGACCTCCTGGCTCTCGTTTGTGGTGTATAACTGTTTGTCACTTTCCCATTGGTATCCTGGGTCAGGTGAGGTACTTGATTGTATCGATTCCTGGTCTTTGCACCCTTACTTACTTTGTAAGTAACAACTGATCTGTTGTTTTGGATATGACCATACCACATACGTTTATTGCTATTAAGTAAACACCAGCAATTTAAAATTATAGGTAATCTTCACCGTTTTCAGGAAAATGTTTTCTTTAAAATAAAACCTCTATTGGCTAAGCAAATAATCAGAAGTGGTGATGTGATGAACAGTTTCATTAATTAAACGATGACAGTAATGCTATAAGTAACTAAAGTCCGTCCAAAAGTTAACAGCAAGTAACTTGTCATTAATTTCGAGACTGTGTCTCTAAAAAGTAACATATTACAGACATTGATAATGCATATTAGCTGATGTAACATATGTCATTCTTTCAACTGGTATCAGAATGTAAGCAATGAAAAATTGTAAGATACCACCTCCCTGAATCACCTTTAGTAATGTGCAGTGTTTTTTTTATTATAAATAAATCTAGAAGTACAAGTAACAAACCTGTATCATGTTATTGACCAAGATGTATAATGTGAACACCAGTTAACTTGGGTAAGAAAAAAAAATAGTTCTAAATCACTGATTAGGTTTCTTTCTTTGTAATAATTGTCTAAAAAACAGAATCTACACCAACCATTTATAAGCTTTCAGACCCATTTATATACTGTCTATGACAACATTTTCGACAAACATAGGGCATTATGATATACTGCATACGGTTACATATGTTACTTTGATAATTAAAAAGAAATTGAGTATACATCATTCTGCTCTTTCTAAAAAAGATATTATTTTCTTTATTACTGGGTTAAAAAGTTTCTAACATTTGACAAATTAAAAAAAGTAGCCCAATGGGCAACGATCGCTCATCTGGTAGCCAGCATAATGTTTGGAGATACCATATAATGTGTGATGCTCAAAGGCAGGTAACTCTGAACTTGAAACAGTGATCAGGAATTAATTCACAAACATTAGATATTATGCCAGTTCTGGTTATCTGCAAGTATTAAAAAGATCTGAATAAAAATGGTGAAAGTATATTTTTCAGATGCTCAAGGGCAGCTTAGTTCTTAGTCAGTGATGGGATCTGACCGATCCATACTTTAATGTTTGTCCTGATAACCTACAAGGATGAAAAAAACAAATGAAAAATAAAAGCGATAGAGTGGTCACATTATACAGCTTTATTTTAGACCCTCAAGTGCAACTTACTCTGTAGTTGATGGTCGGGTGTGGCGGATAATCAAACTCATTCAAGCTTTTATGTGTGTCCTTGTTACCTGTAAGAATGACGAAGATCCATTCAAAAATGAAAGTGCTAGGGTGGTCACAAAAGATCTTCCGTTGTAAGTATATGCAGATTTTTTTATGACGCTCAAGGGCAGTTTACTCCAGTCTGGGGTTGGTTCTACTTGAAATTCAAACTCATCCAAGCTTTTATGCTTGTCCTTTTTACCTGAAAGAATGAAGAAGATACAATACAAAATGAAGGCACTAAAGTGATCACAACATTATCCACCGATTTTAAGATGCTCAATGGGAGCTAACTCGGCAATAGGTGATGGAATCTTGACAAAATTCAAACTCATCCAAGCTTTTATAGATGTCCTTCTTATCTGCAAGAATGAAGATCCATTCAAAATTGAAAGCACTAGAGTGGTCACAACATTTTTCCCATTATAAGTCCATGGGGATTTTTCCAGACGCTCAAGTGCAGCTAACTCAACAGTCCAAGGTGCAATCTGGCCGAATTTCAAACCCATCTGAGATTTTATTCAAAGGCAGCTAAATCCGAAGTCAAAAGCCTAAATTCAAACTCATCCAAGCTTTTAATGGATGGTCTTGTTACCTTCAAGAATGAAGAAGATACATCCAAAAATATAGGCACTAGAGTGGTCACATTTCTCATATTATAAGTCTATGGGGATTTTCCAAGACGCTCAAGGGCAGCTTACTTCACAGTCCAAGGTCTGATCTTGCCGAATTTCGAACCCATCCAAGATTTTATGGTTGCAATGGAAACCAGAGTTCTGATCCGATCTGGCCCAAAATCTAATGCAGCCAATCCTTTACCCCAATAATGCTCTAGATGAAATTTGATTACCTTCTGCCGGCTATTCTCAGAGATATTCTTGGTTAAAAATGTGGACCCACGGACTGACGGACGCCGGCTCGAGTCCCATCCTATAAGCTTACTGGGAGCCTTCGGCTCATGTGAGCCAAAAAGTGGGTGCAAAACAGAAAATTTGGGAAAGTAGGACTCCGCTTTAAAGCCTGCGTTTATCCACACGTTGTGTATCCAAAGGCTAGACTGTGCATATGTGCAGGCTCATCTGCTCTTTTTATGAGCGTAAAATTGTGATTATTTTCTTACCCATCAAGGACCTCAGACAGTCTTATTGAAGGATTGCCCATAAAAATGACCAGAGAAAAGTTTCAAAGAAAATTAAATTTTTTTCTATGAAAAAGAAAGTAGCTTGAACCCTCGAATTATCCACAAAAAACGTTTTCCCATGGGACAAGTAACAATTGAATTAAGAAATATGGGTTGAAAACTCTGTTTTTGATATTCAACATATAGAAAGTAGAAAAAGTTTACTGAAGTGCTTTCCACCCAATGACCAAACTAGTCCTTTTGCATACAGTTGAAGCTTTACATTTCACACATTATATAAAAACTGCATGATTGGTCACGGGGGGAATGCTGTCAAAATGCTCAAAAACACTTTATAATAAAAGCTTATTAGTAACTTATTTTGTACAAACCTGTAGGTAAATATACATTTACAATGGCATGTATCAGGGCTTTAGTTATGAGTGCGTACCATGTAATTAATTGTCTCATTTTTAAACCAAACATATGTTGTGGGTACTCAAAAGAACGGTCGCAATGAGACGGTGCTTTTAAGCACCAAAATAAAGCTTAAATCTGATGTGTTAGGAAATATTAACAATTTTACGCTCAAAAACTGTGTTTATCTAGACTATGATTTATACAGTATGCAGATATTTTACACCTCAGTGCACAAGTTAAACTGGTTGAACTCCAGTTTAACTTGAAACATTACAGGTAATAGCCAAAAGTCATTGACAGCACACTTCTTTACATGAAACAATAAAATCTTCTCAACCCGAATTTTATGGAAACACATCACTTTTGTTTCAAGTTTTATACCGCAAACATAATATTTACATGTATTCAGCTGAATACTCGACGAAACTTTGACTTTCTGTGAAATAAAATTTGGTCCCAAAAAATATCCCCACCCCCTAAACCCTAAAGTCCTGGCATAATCATGCAATATTTTTAAGATATTATTTATTTTGCTGTGTTCACTAAATGTTATGGTTTGATTTAAGCACAAAAATAATAGTTGTCAGTTATGCATTATCCTAGCCTAAGGCTGTCAAGATTTGGGCAGATTGAATAGGAAACTGTCCGAGGTCCTTTATACATATGTTTTGGTGCTCAAAGGAACCACCTCATTGAAGCAGTACTTTTGAGTACCCACAACTTGTGTTTTGGATTAGAAATAAAGAAGATAGTTTTCCAATACACACTCTTATCTGGAGGCCTGAAAGGGATACACTATGTGACAGACAGTCAGACACAGGGATGAAAGGGGTAAAACATGTCTCCAGAAGAAGAAGAAACGGAGCCAAACAATGTCTTCCCACTCCCTTTTGGAGACTTATTAGAATGACTGTTACTGTTACAAGTAAACATGATATTAACAATTTAAAAATCAACCTGGTTAACTCCTACTAAGTTTGAATGGTCCAATAAGGCTTGTACAGGATACAAATTGTAGCAATGGTTACAAAAGCCGTGCTTTGCTGGATTGGCGTAGTTATCACATCCCGGCCTTCTGCACTTATTCTTACTTTTTCTGTTATTTTCTATTTTACGCATTGCAACTGTCAATTTATCATCATGTTCAACAGGAACAGCGGTGATTGGAACATTCATTGGGTAATGAATTCTCTTATTTCCATTTATAGGTATGGTAGGTGGGTAGGAGTTCTGTGCATGCTTCATCAATGCTCCAGTCAAAGGTGGAGATGGCTGAAAAAACCTCTGCTTCGCCTGGGTATAGTGCCATGAGCAGCGATCTTCTTGAGCAGGATCTCCATACCGCTCACAGTCTTTCTCTATACAGAGTTTAGCACGATGTTTTGCTATCGGTACAGTATGTCTTTGCAGTTCTTGTGGTGGCTTGGGTTTTGCAATGGGTGCTGTGTGCCTCAGCTCACCTGAAATTGTAATAGAAATCATAAAAGCTTTAAGACTTGTGGCTTAAACAAGTAGATTTTATATGTTTTCTTTCCAATAATCTATACTTAACTACAAGAGACCTGGACACATTGTGAGCCGTTGTTTTGGTAAATATTTAATACTATGCCCACTTGTCTTTTTCTGTGCCTAAAGTTGAACTAAGGTAGACTAAGATACACCGAAATTATTTGAATAGGTGAACGAATTTTATTTGTCAGTGATCAAAACGTCGCGTAACCCTTGCCAGAACAAAAGAATGACGCAAAAATTACCAGAAACGGCTTAAATGTGCTTCTTTGTTATTTCATTGACTTATTGTGGGCATTCAAATAAAGCATACGTGCATCGGTCAACGGAAAAGAGTCTTTACATTTTGTTAACTCCAGTTTTACGTTATCAGAGTATGACCAGTTTTCACAAAGCACTGTCGCTTTATCAACTCTTTTCACTTTGTATGATATTTTAAATGCTTTCTGATAATGTTCCAGTCCTTTTGAACTCAGTTGCTACCCACTATGTCCATTTATCGACGTCAAGCGTTACAATTACATGCTGATAGTGTGTATACCAAGCCTTTAGTTAAGAGTGCTTACCAGAAAAAATAATTTTCTTATTTCTCAACCAATAATATGTTGTCTGTACTCAAAAGAACCGTCTCAAAAGAGACGGTTCTTTTGAGCACCCAAAACATATGCTAAAAGTTATGGGTAAGAAAATATTTACAATTTTACGTTGATTTTTGTTTGTTTATCTAAACCTATGTATAATACTGAAAAGCCTGAAGTTCACATGGGATTTAAGTAATGTGTTGGCAATCGGTACTATAATAAAGTAGACAGCACACACTTAACGGTGACATGCATTGACAAAGAAATGACGGTTATTGTTCCTATTTTACGTTATTTCTTTGATGACGTTAAATTGGGTATATTCAACTATTATCATTTGACAGGGCGCAAAACATAAGTAGAGATTCTTAAAAAATTATTTTATAACAATGGTTGGTGCACTCTTAGACATTTCAGTTTCTAGAAATTGCTTAAAGAAAACAAACCTCTATTGTTTGGACAACCTCTATATCACAACGTATAAACCCAATATCATACCTCAAAACTAGAAATTGCAAGATTTTAAAAAGCACTTTCGTTGCATAAATGAAAAAAAAACATTGAAAATTTATTAAGACATACACTCCCGGGACAAAAACGGTACTTTTGACGTTGGGACGCCATGTTTTGTATTTGATAAATATGTTTTCTCAAAAAAAAAAAACTAATGTCTTGTTATTAAATTAAACATAGCATGATCTATGATTTGTAATTTACAAGTTTGAAGCAAACAAAAAATGTCCGATTTCTATTGTTGTTTAGTAAATTTTAACTCATTCGAACTAGGGGTAGACAGACTGCTATCATTTTAACAAATACTACGGTAAATAGGGCTATATAACAATCATTCGTGTTCAGTTTCGTCAAAATCTATCTGGAAGTTTAAAAAGGATATGTCATTTGAAACAATTGCTGCCGACGTATGCTGGACAATGGTCACACTAGCTCACCAAAAGCATATGGCTCAGATGTGCCAAAAAGAGCTTATGAGCCACTACATGAGATTTCCAACAAAGTGGTCTGTGCGACCAGCAAAGCCTCAGATCAACCTGCACATACACATAGTCTGATCAAAGCTTTTGCTAGTCACTTGAATATTCTATCAGTGTTAAGCTACTGATTGAACACCATTTGGAGTTCTAAGCTTAAAAGGAGGCTGCACAGGCTCGTCTAGTCTGCACTTGTAAAAATGCCACATTGTTGGAAACCACATGTCGCTGCTCTAATCTGACCATAAGGCCCATTTAAAATAGGCATACATGTACTTCAGTTATTTATAACTCACCTGCTCGACTTTTTTCAATGGCTGCTGTACAATCTTCACACAGTTTCTTAGGTGGGTATATCATGTTGTTGCAAACTGTGGCCGCACATTTTATCCTCTGTTTGGAGCTGACAATTACAGGATTCAGGTCATTGATTTCTGCCTCGGAATGAATACAAGGTGTGCTTGACATAAACGGAGTTGATTCATTCAGATTTGTATTAGTGATACTGCCAAGCTTGTTCTGCTCACGATGAGGTTCAGGTGGTTTGGGATGACTCCCTTTCAAACAGCCATAGCACAGTCCATTGGTATTGTCTATCCGTATCCCTTCACATCCCGCCTTAGCACAAATATATTTCCTGCTGGTTTCCTTTCTTTCATTTTGTTGAGTGCCAATTCTAGCGTCTCTATTAGCAGTAGGCAGTAACGCTATCCCCATTGACTCCTGTACTGCCGGGGAAGGCCTATCATTGGTTGGTACTATTTGTTGATTTAAAGGTTCCGTATGTGTCCTCAAATCAGAGTTTACAACATCGTGGTTACTTGTCCTTTCATCAAACTTGTTATGCATATTCAGTTCACTTGTTGTAGTTTTGGAGATGCTGTTTAGTTTCCCATCTTTCAGAAAGCACCCAAGACATTGCTCGCACCCACTTGCTAGTTGTTCAGTACATCCTGGTGTTTTGCATGTTACCAACTGCTGAATAACAGGTTCATCAACGTTGCCTTCACCAAACATAGAGTGTGTGTAACATTTGTCACAAAACCCATCATTTCCTTTGACGGCATTATTCAAACATCCACCAGTTTTGCATTTGCGTTCCAAAACTCCACTGCTTTCTGATGCTACAAAATTATTCAAATTTGCTTCCACAGACATCTCGTTGGTAACAGGTAGCCGAGTTGGAGGCATTTGTGTTATTGCAGGCTGAAATGTTTCTACAACATGAGTTTCTTCTTTTGGGTCAATCCTCAGTTGTAGATGCTGATTTTGCTGGTGTTCAAGCAGTGGCGTGCTTTCCTGTATAGAAACAGGAGGAGCTGTTGGCAAGGCTTTCTGTACGTGTTTATCATAGCACTGATGACAATATGGAAATGTCTGATTAGAAGCTTGATACGTACAGCTAGGCTCTCTGCATTTGTCTGGCATAAGTGACAATTCTGGGGTTTCCAGCACAGGTCTGGTTTGATGCGCTTTGGTCTGCTTGACATATCTTGGGTAGCATTCATGACAGAATGGATATGTTTCTGTAGAACACCTAAATCCACAGCCAGTTTGACAGTTCTCATTCATAATTGATAAATCATTATATGCTGGTCGGTGAGTGACCACTTGCAATGCATTATTGTCTGTATGCTTCCTTCTCCATCTAGATTCTGCTTCATCTTCAGCATACTGTACTGTGAAATCTTTAAAACATTTGGAGCATAGACCATTGAATTCAGCTGATCCATACATGTTACACCCAACAGTAATACACCTTCTTTTCACTGTCTTTGGTTCTGTCAGTAGATTGACTGTCTTCGTCTGATGATGTTTAGTTTGTCTCTTTGCTTCAGAGTTTTCATGATTTTGATCCATGACTTTAAAATTAAACCCTTGCTGAGTCTTAGGCAAGTTCTGTCTGTTATTTTGAGGCACGTGGCCAGCTTCCTCATCCATTTGAAATCGGAATAGTTTCTCACAGTCTTTTCGGTGCTCTTGTATGATATTCATATCATCTGCTAATTGTTTCGTTTTCAATCGAGCACATGGCACAATTAAGACTCTATCTCTGTCCTTGATTCTAAAGTCTTCAACATGTAAATATTTTGTAAGTAAGCTGACGACTTTACTTTCTTCATTGGGCAATAAAAATTGAATTTTCATTTGTAAAATATCTGGAGTAACGATTGGGCAGGCAAATGTTTTTGTTGCTGTATCAGAGGTTTCTTCTTGAGCAACAAGAGGGGCAAAATGGTTCATACTATATGCAATAACAAGTGGATATCTTACACAGTCTTTAGGGTCCCATTCCAGTGGCAAATATATTCCCCCAATATCACTTTCTTGTATACTTTCTCCAAATAAATTTCTAGCTCTATTGTCAGCTAACAATATTACAGGTCTTCGTATTATATTTACAATTATATACAAGTGTACAGCTTCTAAGAAGGCATATGGTAAGCCCTGGTTAGACTTATTTTCAATGTCACAGGTCGCTTTAATAATGTTGTTCCATTCGAGTTCATATTGCTGAAAATATAAAGAAATGCTGAAGTTAAAACATTTTGCAGAAATAGACACATATATTTAGCCAATATACAGACCCTAGATTCAAAATCAAAATATTGCACATGTATACTTTTATTTAAATTCATTATATACATATTTGTAGTTCACTATTTGAAGGTAGTTTTTGTTGATGAACTATATTGTTGATGTATAAAGAAAATCATTAGGCAACAATGAAGTACAGCTGCTTTCCGAAATAAATCCAGATAGCTAGTTTGTCACAATTATTTACATACCTTATGTACTTTAATTGTTTTTGTTGCAGAATATTCAAAGATATAAATGTGCTTGGGTCTAGGTATATGTATAACACACTTCTACTGCCTTGCTAGTATTTGCCTGTAGATCAGCGACCTGGGTTCGATTCCTGGCTGGGGCAGATTGAATATTTTCGCTCTGCGACAATTTGAGACCTAGGCAGGAACCAATGTCCCTCCGTAGACGGAAAAACCTGCCTCAGCCGAGAATCTAACCCAGGTTGGTGGATCCACATGAAACACTCTACCACGTCGCTGTAAAAGCCAGTTTCTATCGCAAGACTAGAAAAGTGTTACACATATACCAAGACCCTGTGACTTAAATCATTATTTTTGTGATTTTATTTTATATAGCACTGTAGCATCAATGCATTTCGTTTTGAAACTGATTTAATTTCTGGTGAGATTCTTGTTAGTCAACTAATATTTAGTTATCACTTTGCTCTCATGACAGATTGAAATTCATCCAGCTTTGTTGAATAGAAGGCTTTGAGAGATCATCTTTTTTTACAAGGAGTACCAAATTTGTTGTGCATTTCTGTAGGTCTGATTTTATTTGGCATTCGTCAGATAGTTTGTTTTTCAAAAACCTTCCACCCAATTTTTTTATTTGCTTAAAAAAGAAAAAAAAAATGTTTGAAAAGGCTGAACATTTTGGTGCAATTATTCTGGCCAGCATTTTTGCAAAAAAACAAAAAACAAACAACAACAGGTTTTTATTGGGACACTTAATATTTATCATTTATTAATTTTGACAATTTAATTTCATGGTATAAAACGTTTCTTTCAGCACTTCTCTGTTTTTAAAGCAGTCCGATATTTTTTCAAAAACCTCCCTACCGCCCCAATTTTTCACAAAATTTGGATGAGAATCTAAAAATTTGTTTGCAGCCCTCTTGATTGGCCAAGGAGAACCATTTGGGTAGAGGGCATCCTGAGGTACATTTCTGTTGAATTATTTTGATTTTGGACCATTGGTTCAGAAATGTTTAAAGATTTCGTATCTGGAGCTCTGGCGGCCCTCTTGTTTGGCAGAGTGGAACCATTTGTGCAATTTTGGTAGCGAGCATTAAGGGGAACAATCCTGTGAAATTTTTTGAAATTTGGACCAGTGGTTCAGGAGGAGGTGTCGTTCAAAGAAAAAATTTACGGACACACTGATGCCCGACGAAGAGTGACCACAATAGCTCGAGGAAGAGTGACCACAATAGCTCGATTTGAGCATTCGGCTCAGGTGAGCTAAAAATTAAGTGATGCCGCACCAAACTTCTTTATGCAAATGTTAAATTATCTAAAACTTCAACATAATGAATAGAAAGCATCAGATGACAACATTAAAATCTCTGGTAAAGTTCTATAAACCTTGCACACACATTCAACCCCCAATTGAAGCGACTTAGAGTAAAACAAAGGCTAAGTTAAAAAAGATACTATTTTACCCAAAAATATTTTAAGGCATCAAACTTCTTTTTACAAATGTTCAATATATGTCTTCATAGTCTATACAAAGCAGGACTTTAGTTAACAACGTGTAACAGAAAAATAATTACTTATTTCTCAAGGGTACTCAAATAGGTCTCAATGTGAGGGTTCTTTTAAGCACCAAAAACAAATTTGACTATCCCGCTCACATTTGCTAGATAAATGTTATGCAGGGCGAGTAAAAATTTGGACAATTTGCTTAATGCTTTTCTAATTTACAGCATTTTGGAGAAAATTCGGGACACAAAGAGCGAGAAAAATATGGAAATTTTACACCCAACTTCAATGCTTCTCCATTGTGTATACAAAACATCAGAATGGTTCGGATAAAAGCCAAGGAGTTGAATTTTTCATGAATACAAGCACTTTCTAAGCACAGTGAATAATTACAAAGAGCAGTAACATATGGCCAGTTAAGCAAATATTTTCAGCGTGAAATTGCGATTATTTTCTTATCCATCAGTTTAAACATGTGTTTTGGGGGCTCAAAAAAACGTCTCTATGAGATGGTTCTTTTTGAGTACTCACAACATATGTTTTGGACAAAACTTAAATAATTCTCAGTTACGCACTCTTAAAGCCTGTCTTAATCTTATCAATTCCATTGAGTATGCAAACCTTAGTGAAAATGCATATTTGTACCTCAGTGTTTAATTGGTAATTTAAGGCTGGCATTTCTGGTAGGCAGCTCTGCTGAAACATCCATCTTTTCCTGAACATCCCTCGGGGATCAGTTGTCATAGTTACGTAGAGTAACCGGCGTAACATTGTATCTTTATCTTCTATTCCCCAGAGGCCTAGACTCACTGCATTAGCCAGGCAATTTCCATCAGCTGTAAACAAGTAACATGCGGAGATCAAGGTTCAGACAACTTTTATTTTTAGTTGAGGGGAGAATGGATCCAAGTACCACAAAAATAAAGCCATCATAGGCATGCCAGTAAAACACCATTTAAATTGTGTTTCACTGGCAGGCCGATGATGGTGCAACAATGAATGCTGGCTGATGATAGTGCAACAATGAATGCTGGCTTGGTAGCTTTGTATTTTTTCATGGGATCCGGACCAGTATTGCTAAGAACCCTTTTGCTTTATGATTTTTGAGGTAGGTCAGGATCCCCTGTTCACCCCTCTGGTTCCAAGTGAGTAAAGTCAAGCCACCAGGTATCCACTATCCAGCATAAGGTATGTTACGAAATTGAATACGTCGACAGCACAGGCAGTGGTAGTGGACACTGTGATACATGCGCATTGGTTCATTTGTGCATTGAAACATGAACATTGATGCATTAACCTGTAGTGATGGTAATGTACATTTTTAACATAAGCATAAGATGTGTATGTTGACGCTTTAACTCATCGGAATTGTTTCTAGCAATAACATATATACACATAAATCGAAGTTTCACAGGAGCCACGAAATGCACTTAATTCTTGATGGAATTTAAATATATAAACCCTTGCAATGTCAATCATCTGGGGATACAAAATTTTACTCTTGTGAAGAGAAGTTAGAATTGCATTTAAATTCTAAGGAAAAGGGGTATGTGATACTTTTATTTTACATGTATACATGTACATATAGCTATTGATATATGACACCGTACAAGGTCCTCTAATTGAGTTTGAGCCGTCATTCTAACATAGAGACCGTATTTGTTAAGGTTTAATAAGTCTTAAGATTTGTCTCTTTTTCTAGGGTGTCTAATCATTCAGCATTTTATAGGGAGTCTTTCTGTACTCATATACTCCATTAGTTATAACTTTTAGGAATAAAAGTTACACATCAGCATATTTATCTATACATCTGCGTATTTATATGAATAGTGGTTTGCGTAGACTGCTGACAGTAGCTGTCTGAATAGACTTGGGATATTCTGTAAGTCATGCCTAGTAGATCATGTCACGGGGTCTGTGCATAGATTATTCTAACACACCTCCCCTATAGAGCCAACGGTAACAAACTGTGATATATCGGACAATAATCACCGCAAAAGTGTGTGATAGCAGACGTCACTTGAAAATGACGTCATTCACGGCGTTAGACGGTGTAACGTCGTTTTTACGCTTGAAAGACGTTACAATTACATGTAAACGTATGCTACGTAGTCTAAGTATTGGCGGAAGTTCTTCATCGCAATGGCGGAAAGTTGGAAGTTGGAAGAAGCTGAAGACTTCGAATGTGTTTTCGTCTTTTATTGATTGTTAGAATCGAAATAGATCAGCTCCAGTGCGTGAATTGCTGCGCGCTCGTGATTTGATCTTCTTTACAACTGACCTCCAAACAGTGAATTATAACTCAACAAGTCACTGCTGGAGCTGATCTATTTCTTAAATGACGTGACTTTGACAAGTTATAGTTGA
Source organism: Loripinus fragilis (assembly GCA_964019695.1). NCBI lineage: Eukaryota > Metazoa > Mollusca > Bivalvia > Lucinida > Lucinidae > Loripinus > Loripinus fragilis. The sequence goes on from OZ026517.1 coordinate 73,502,720, forward strand.
AACAACAATTCTATGACAAGCAAGGTATGACGCTCCTAGAAATGGACTGAAAACGAGATATATCAGTGAATATAAATATGAGAATGGTCGGCGAGATACACAAACATACCCATTTGTTCTAAGGCATGTTTGTGTGGCTCGGTGAGCTATCTTGGCATGAAATAAATAGCCAGCTCTTTGTGGTTATCATTATTGTCTTATTACCCTTACTTAGCCGACGCATATACAGAAAATACTAGAATTAAATATTAAGGGTACTCATTAGCACACACCCAATATGACAATGAACAGCAGAAATATAACTAATTATTGATGTAAATAAGTTACTTAACTGAACGGGCATTTACACATTCAGTATATTCATGATTTAACGAGTCAAAAAAACTCCACTTCACACTGAAAGAGATTCTGGTTATTGGATTTCTATCAAGTAGATTTCTTATTTTCTTGAATTTCTCTGTGTGTCCCCTTCATCACAGGTGAATCAGGTGATACGTCAGCCGATGATTGCAGTGCTCATTCAAGGGGTTGAAAAAGTTCCAACTCCTTTGCCACTGACAGACTGGTGAGGAAGAAGTCATGCCAATACCACTCAAGAGAATGATTAAGGCGCTAAAATTATATTTAACTAGAAAACATTCGATGGCGCGCCATCGCTAATCCCCACGCCCTCGAAGAAATCTAATGGTAATTGACCCTTTGACCCCATCCCAAGGTTGTAAGGTAAAAGATTTCAGTGTATCCTGGGCTACTGTTCATCCCCTTTAATTTGATATGCCACATGACCATGTTCAGAAAATTAAATTTTGACCCCCAGCACCCCCATGACCCAAGGGACCCAATGAAAATCATCATCCCAAGGTCACCAGTTTGATTGTAGGGTAAAATTTTTCAGTGTATCCTGGGCTACTGTTCATCCCCTATAATTTGATATGCCACATGACCATGTTCAGAAAATTAATTTTTTTACCTCCAGCACCCCAATGACCCAGGGGACCCAATGAAAATCCCGTCTGATATGTTTTATATCTTTCATTTGTGAGAAGACACACAAAGTTTGGTTTGAAAATATTTGAAATTGACTAAGTAATTGAGATTTAATGATATTTGACCTTTTGGTCCCTCCCCAATGCTCCAGGGGGGCGGGGACCCAAAAAAGTGTGCCGTTGCATGTGCCATTCATGTAAGTAACTCACACACCAACTCTGGTTGAATTTCGAAAAAAATTTGACCCCCCAATCCCCCCGGTACCCCCAAGTCCCACTCCTGTGGCATGATCCAGGGGAACCGAATGAAAATCCTGTCTGATATGTTTTATATGAAGACACACAAAGTTTGGTTTAAAAATCTTTGAAATTGACTTTGTAATTGAAATTTAATGATATTTAATAATATTTGACCTTTTGGCCCCTCCCCAGGGGGCCCAAAACATGTGCCGTTGCACACCCCATTCATGTGAGCAACACACCAAATTTGGTTGGATTTCGTCCAATGGTTTAGGAGGAGATAGCGTGACGGACGGACGTACAGACAGACGGACGGATGGAGGCCATTGCAATATCCCCAATCACTTTTTAAAAAAAGCGTGGGGATAATAAATGTGGACATAAAACATATAGGCGATACGCCTTATTTTCAAAAGATATATGGGCGTGTAAATCCGTATGTGGGACTGACATAAATGTCAGGAACAATTTTAACTCTTAGGAAAAGACAGGCACGTAGAGAGATAGAGGATCTTACATGAGTGCTCCTGTTTTATTGAATTTATTAAACGAGTTGGGGAAAAGAGATAAAATGCGAGGCTTGCCGAGCATTTTATCTCTTTTTCGCAACGAGTTTTATAAACTCAATAATACAAGAGCACGAGTGTTATATTCTATTTATCATATGACATTAAGATTACTTTGAAGAATCATTTCTGACGTAAAACGTTATAATTTTGTCATTATGTTGTTATGGACGTCATAACGTTTCCCGAAAATCGATAAACCACTAGTGGTTTACAGATTTTATTGCATGGCGTTATTTCACTCCCAGACACAACGTCATATGATAAATGAACTTATTTTATCACAAGCGGTGAATTCAATGCATATCAAATGTGAGTAAAATTGGTATTTTCTACAGTGAAAAAATGCTGATTTCTTGCGTTTCATTCGTTAAAATATGATTCTAAGCCATTTTCTAGGTGCAAACTATGTTTACACCCAATGTTATACCCAATAAACACAATGCACAAGTCAAATCGAACGAGAAATGACTAAGCAAAAGTAAGGTTGTGATTTCTGTATTTCCGTTGAGTATAAAATAAAAAGAAAATTTACTTTTTTTCGGCAAATACCAAATATATTTCATCTCGTGCGGTGAAAAAATCAGCATTTTCACTCGTGCTACGCACTCGTGAAAAATACTGATTTTTTTCACCGCACTCGATGAAATATATTTGGTATTCATCTCAAAGAAGTAAATATCCTCTATTTATGACACGCGTGATCAATATGGACATAGGGAATTGAGGTCCAAAGACTTCAACAAGGCATTTACCTCATGAGATATATCTTTGCTTTTGTGTGTTTATTCGTTGATTTGCTTTTGCAACGCTGGTATACATATGAGATATTGTATATTGTGATTGCTACCTTTTGTATATTTAAAAAACACTTCAAGTTGAGAGCATTATTTTACCCTGGTAACGAGGTCGGATATAACAGGTCAACAAGTGAAACCCTCCCTCTTCTCGTCCTGGCCGTTTTAGGATGTAACAAGGTACAAGTTTGCATGTGCATACAATATAGATTCAAATCAGTCTGCACATCTGTACAGTATGATCCCAGTCAATGTGGAGAAAAGTTGGACCCTTGGGTTACCCATGGATCGCCCATCAAAGACTGATGTGCATGCTTGTCCGAGTCTTTGATGGTCACACACGCCAACTTGTAACTTATGTTGGACACTATCTCAAATCTTAACAAAAGTCGTCTGCTTTTCTCGTCTACTGAAATGTTTAAGAAGCCTCTATGTCAAACAGTGTGGACCCTGTTTCCTTCTATACCTTATTGGTCAGTAATGTTAGGCAATTATTTGCAGCAGACGACTTCAGCAGACAACATTTTCAGATGCATTTTTTCTTGGCGCTTTAGGGGTTAAAGGCAAATGAGTGTTTGTTAGAACAAGGATATAGTGAAAGCTCACTGTAACCCTAAGCTTTAACAAATAAATTTAAAAAGGGTAGTGTAGAAAGCATTAAAACATTTTCATTAAAAAGAAGCCAAGAGAGTTCCGTACCTTCTAGATCTAAGAAGATTTGGACACTTAAATATATTGGAGGCCCCTGTTGCCTTAGCTGTAATCTGTTCTAATGTGGTGGTTTTACTGTTATTATGGGTGAATGTTCACAATTTCTAAAATTCTGATCTTTAGAAATTAAAATATTAAAATTTCCCTATAAAATATTAAAATATAGTCAAATGTCTTTAGACAAACTGACAATAAGTCAGAGAAGGGGTTACGATCTGCCTTATTCAGTATTTTGAGACAGACATCCTATTGAAGAAAGTCAGCTTCAAAATCCTAAATCAGAACTAATCTAGAAAACTTTCACCTAGTATTTATTTGCCAATTCACATTCCACAAAAAATAGTTCATTACCGATTTTCTTTTCTCATTGTTTTAAATTGAAAATTTGTGTATTTTGGTAACTCAACGGAGTGTACATGCGTTACAGCTAGATAGACGCGCATATGCCTCCTGTATGTTGCAAAAAATCGCTGTGGTTGTGTGTTTGAATCCTGGTTGTTAGAGGGTCACTGATGGGGCCTAAATGACAGAAACAAGCTAGTCTGGCCCGGGAAGTATGCACACTCTAGTTTCAGTTCTTTGGTGCAGTCTTTGCTTCCAAAGGATACCCTTTTAAGAACATATTTGACTTCACTACAGCTGGTGACTGGGACTGTGTGGCGGCGGTAGAACGTCTCACTGCCCTTCACTATAGTGTAGATTTTATTTTCTTGTCCTTTGGGATCATGGGTTTCATTGTGGAACTTTGAAACCATTAGAGGGTCACTGATGGTGCCTAAATGGCAGAAACTAGCTAGTCTGGCCCGGGAAGTATGCACACTCTTGTTTCAGTTCTTTAGTGCAGTCTTTGCTTCCAAAGGATACCCTTTTAAGAACATGTTGTAGTAAGATGAAATTCCATTTTCTGTAACCTGTTCATCTCGCACCTGCATGAGGATCTACCAGGAAATTTTACAGTGTACATGGATATCCGGGGACTTCACCAATCACCATCATTTTGTATTGGGTTGTCGGTCTCCGATGTACATGGAAATTCTGCAAATCCATGGATTTCTGCTTGATCTAGAATTTCCACATACATCCTATAAGGGTGTATATTTTCCACGGATAGACGTGTCCATGTTATAATTTTCATGGATTCCAGTAATTTCCAAAAAAATATTGCTACACATCTTTCCAAAACTTGTTTTCAATTATGTATGTGGATTCCATGGAAACTGAGCTGCACTGCCAATACTCTTCATATTGGATATCTACGTAAATTTATGTCAATCCACAGAATTTTGAGAGAAGGTGTATGACGTCTGACGTCATAATCTGGCTGAAAATGGGTATACTGAAAATGACTTTAAATTTTATGTGGATTAATTTGATCAGGAAACAATCTTTCATGTTCTCTTTTCTTACCTGTTGTTTTCAACGGATGCAGTGGATAGATAGTCCCACACCAGTTGATGACCTTTGCCCTTTCCAGGTCATCTTTCATGTCAAGGTCAAAAACTGCTTCTGTGTACAGATTCTGAAACTCCTCTGGATATCTTCCCAGTGGAATCAATAGAATACTGTAGGTATGGAATAACCTGGACAATTATAAATTATATAATCCATTATATATTTAACAAGAATTTTCCCCCAATTTTTAGGCACAATACCATAGTTCAAATAGTGTTTCTGAAACTCTGGGCGCCAAACTATATGCTTGTTTACAATGGTGCTGTTTTAAGAAATGGGTCATTACTCTGATAGTATGTGTTTGAATACCTTCAAAAGTTATTCAGGTAAACCAGTCATTATGTTTTATGATATACCAAGTTTCAAGATATTTATAAAGATATACTGCTACCATTGTTTGAGTGAGCCAGGGCGAAACATATTGCAGTTCTACATATCAAATAGGAAGTGTCCGCTGACAACCAGCTGCATTTTTCCAATACTACTGTATACTTAGCATGTTTTCTTGGAAATCTACTTGAGTCTAGTGGCATTTTAAATACAGTTATAGAAAAGTTGAATAAATATTGAATAAGAAAATAATGAATTTACAATTCGGTATTTTTATTAAAGAAAAATACTAGATAAAGATTTATTGCTCATAGTTTGCATATCAAACTTTCAATGTTGATTTATACGCTTCTATCAACTTATATGATACTAGCTCAGCTTTAAGGGAACAAATATATTATAAATCTATATACTGTTATTGCAGTTTTCACAAAGGATGGACAATATCACTTAGCAGAATCAAAATAAATCCCAATTTTTGCGAAGAAAAGTTCGTGCACACCAATCAGTCACAAATCAGGTCCTTGGAGGAGCAGTCTGATCAGGGTCAGACTATTTGTTACCTTGCTTTGGCAAATTAATCATTAATAACCAGATAGGATTAGTAAAAGTCCAATAAAATCAACTGGAAGTTTCCATTTACCACACTTGTCCATCTAGCACTAATAGCTAGTTCAGCTAAAATGGGATTGTATGTAGATAAAGTCAAAACATATTGAATTTGAAAAGAAAGCTTAATTTTGATATGAAACTGATATTTTATCATTATTAATATTACCATAATTCTCTAAGCACCAAAATCGAATTACTCGACAAGGAAAAGTTTCCACTAACAAATAAATCATGCATCAGCATTGTCCCCTAAGAGGAGCTGAGTGAGTCTGATCAGGGACTTTTTGTTAACTTATCCTATAAATAAGCTGTGAAGTCCAAATAATCAACTGGAAGATTCCATTTTATACGAGTAAAAAGAAAAGTACCTTTAATCATGATTAGTCAATTAACCAATAATTATCAAGCATTGTATAATTGAAACTTAATTAATATCATCTCATAATATTCACAAATTTATTTTTTGTTTATAAAAAATTCTATATACTTTGTACATACATATGTATAGAAAAAAAAACAATTTATAGCAGAGTATATCATTAAATGCCTGATATTGTTGAATAGGGTGCACATGGGTATTGGAAAATATACAGCTGGTTGTCAGCAGACTTTTTGCTCGCCTATCAAATATTCATCGATCTTTTACTCAGAGTATCTAAAGTGCCTTTAATAATTTTACAAATGTGTGAGTTTCTCTGCAGCAAAAAATGTATAACCTTTTTCCAAATTATTTAAAATGCTCTTGGACAACTGATGTCCCTGGCCAACATTTTCCCTAAAAGTAACTGTCATTTCTCAACAAATGCTGGGATATCAGGAAGATTTTGGAGTAAAAATATCAGTCTTCCATATCAAAGAGCTAAAGGTGTTATTGGTAGATGGCTGTATGGGTCTCCTCTTAAGCCAAAACAAGAGCCTTTGGCCTTTGATCGCATCTGAGAATGACTGTTTAAGGTTAGGGGAAGCAGGAAGCATTTCCAAAGTCCATGCAGCTAAGAAAAAATAGACTGAATATGGCCATTTGATTAAGATTTCACATGGAAAAGTTTCCATTGTGTGAACAAAAGTAGCAGGATGTAGAACCTCCATGAAAATTATTAAAACAATTAAGGCTCTTAAACATAGTGATTTCATAAATGATTTTTTTATGTCTAAGTCAATGTGGCAGCCGCCCATCGTAGCATGAAAGCCTACAAAGATTTAGATTCCACGTAGAAATCAGTGTTGGTTGTAGACTAGAAGTAAATAGATGTGTACTTTGGTATATAGTAACAATGGCGAAGCAAGAACGCTGAATAAGTTACGTACATCAAAGGGAGACTACTTTATAAAGCAATGATTCTCTACAGTTATGTCCCTTTTCAAAATGGGAACTTCTTTTAAAGGAAAGAATTTGCTCCCAGAGAGAGTGAATTCTTTCCTTTAACAGCAGTTCCGTAAGGTATGGAAAAGCACCTTTACCACATTACTGACATTAGGTGAGCTCGCTTAAGTGTTGCTATTTATATTATGCATGTGCGTATAGTGCGTAATGGGAGCTACGCCAGGGTAGAAAAGACTCAAGTTATATGCCACAAAACGAGGCATTTCATCTTGCTTAGACAAAAAATAAATTTTCAAAGAAATACAACATGTATATTTTTGGAAATTATAACCTGTGATACCTCAATATTCTGCTTTTATTGTATGAGGATTCATGTAAAATTCAATTGATCTGAAAATGGTAAATGTTGCTCATGGAAGGACAAAGGAGTCTTTGGAAACTTATAAGCTCAGCCATAAAGGGTCAATGGCGTTAAAATAAAACTTCAACGAGCATGCTCCATCAACACTATGATAATATGTGCCTCAGCTAGAGAAAACCGGTCTGTCATGCTTGTGAACAACAAAGACACAAACCAGCCTGCGCAGCCACGCAGACTGATCAGCACCTGTGTTATTCGCTTTTGGAAAGTATCATATCTAAACTTGCAACAAGCGATATTTTAATTTTCTAGCTAATTTCTGTAACTGAGGATTCTGGGTCGAGTCTCACTCTGTCAGAAATCTTGAAAACAGTTTTTATCGCGTTGAGGCCCATATGCAGCAATTCGGAAATGTTCGTGAGGGTTTTATTTCCGCGAAACTTCGCATATACATATGCGAAGTTTCGTGAAAATAAAATCCTCGCGAAATGGCGAAATCACTCTGTCATTTACTGATATAGAAAACCATGCCCTAGTCGCGAATATTTAGCATCGCAAATTTATGTTTTTCACGCTATTCGCGAAAATGAAATTCTCGCGAAAATTTCCTGATTTACAGTATGTACTTACATAAAACATAGTGGTTTCCCATCTTCAAATCTTCTCTGATCAATATCATCTTTTATTCTTTTTCTCAACTTTTCTATTTTGTTTTTTGGGCAAGCTTTCTCAAACCGATCCAAGAATCGTCTAGCTGACATTATATATATTTTTTCGTAGTATTCTTTCAAAAGATGGGTTCGTCTTCCTTCTCTCTAATCACTGGAATCAGAAAGCCGTGTTAAACCTTAAAGCGCCTACAAAAATTCATCAGAAAATGATGTGTGCTGAAAGGCATCTGCTGCATAATTACGCTTACATTATTTGACTAATGTAAGTAAACGGACAAAAAGTGTGGACCCAGATCAGACTGCTCCTTCAGAAACAGTCTGATATGGGTCCACACGGTTTGTCAATAAGTCTTCTGAAACATTTCGGCAGACAACAAAGTAAACGACTTTTGTTGTTATTGTCCATTCCAAAACCGCAAACAGCTTGCTTCTAGCACAAAATCTCTACGATTATAAGCTGTTGAATGTGACAACCCCGAAAAAAACGTTATGTAAGGTAAGAATCTTTTTTATTTTAAAAATACAGCATGCAATCTTATCTGTATGCTTTTAAACACCAATTATGAGCATACTATTGATAAGCAAGACTGAAAGGGGATACTACGCATTGTTTCTGGTGTAAAATATCATTTTGATGTTTGATTGCCAATACGTTATATATGTTACAAACTTCAAGGCATTCTACATATTGCTTAATATCCAAAATGATACACCATTGGGTATTTTATATTATTTCATTTTTTTATTTGATGGATATAAAGATAATAATTTGTCTGAAATGGTATTTATCATCTCGTATTAAGAGACTATGTCAAATTGTTAAAGCATATTTGCTTTTGTGAAATAATATATTTTTGAACTTTTCAAAACCGACAAAATGTTTTACCAATTGCGATTGGGCAAAATTTATAGTTTTTAAACTTCACAAACACAGAATACTAGAGCTCTCAAGTGATAGCTGAATAAAAGTATATTCCCACGTTTTGTCAAAACTGTTCAAGTAACGTGTATTACCATATTAAATATATCACATGATATTATGTGTGTCCCAAATGATGTTTAAAACGGTATAAATCCTGAAGACTGTTTGTACTAAGTTTCATTCAATACTTATTTTACAGCAACAAAATAATTTTAGTGTAACAAGTTAGCTGTTGTTCATATTATACGAACATAGTCAGTTACACGATCAGGCTAGTATTCCTTGTATATTTAGGCTCATTTACAATAATAAGAACTGTTTTAACTAATGTTGTGTTAGAGGTGGTAGCATACAAAAATATGTGCTAACAATCCAGATAGAATGTTGGTACAGTAAAATTTGATATATGTTACATTAGATACTATCCATTATACGTGAAAATTATCAGATACTTTCTAAAGAATTTGTCTCCAAATAAAATTTTACACTAACATCTTATTTCCATATGCAGATATTGACGCATTACTTATGTTTAGCTTTTAAATGGACTTTGTTATCTTCAGCACAGCTTTCACTGCTTAATGAATAAAAATGTTAATAAATCAATATAGTATTTCTAATCATTTGTTCAACAAATGTAAACTTTACATAAATTAGTAAAAGATTTAAAAAGAACAAATATTTCCATTAATGCTGGGTTTAATGTAACAATGATGTGATAGGAGCATATCCACAGATATAGGCCAGTTGTTGTATACGATACCAATTTAAATTCATAAGACTTTATCGGCCAGAATAAAGTCAGACCAAATTTGACCAGGTGACATTCAAGTCAATGTAAAATAGATAGACTCTATGAAGGTTCCGACTTAAAGACTTATCTATTGATGAGATGGTAGGGGCCTGATGCTTTGGCTGTTTGTCGGGCCCACCGGGGTTTACCTGTTGGATTTCTTTTGCTCCGGTATTCAGTTTAATTTACTGTTGAGTCCTTATCCTTGCTTTATCTCCTTGTTATATCTTGATTTATATGTTTTAGGAGATGATGCATTGATAAGTTAGGGGTCTTTCATGCAAACCAAATATCTATGTGCCTTGATCCACATCTGAATTAAGGGTGAGGTTGGCGCTGTTAAACCGGTTTAAGCCCTCCAGTAAAATATTTTACTGACCGTTCCAAGGCGGTGCTTCTTTTGTGGATCTTTTATGTTTTTGTTCTGTCTTTTGTTTGCTATGTCTTTGTACGCGTCTGTTTGTCACCTGCTGGGAAAGGGCTGACCTCTTGGCTCTCGTTTGTGGTGTCTACTGTGAGTTTGTCACTTTCCCATCGGTATCCTGGGTCAGGTGTGGTACTTGATTATATCGATTCCTGATCTTTGCACCCTTACTTACTTTAACAATGTACTTTTAGCATGTGGGATGGAAAAGTAAAATATATAAAACAGTGCTATCATGAGATCATACTTAGTTTTAAAGGGCCAATGGCCCATTTTCCATTCAAATACATGCGAATTTCACAATTTGAATGGGCAATTTGAAATTTGATGGGCCCGTGTTTAGAAAACTTGATGGACCAAAGAATCCTGAATATGTACCTCATAGCAAAAATAATGATATATTTGAATAACTTATATATGGTGCCCAGCCAAAAATAAAGTCCATTTTGGCTTAATAACATTTATACTTTTTCTCAAAAAATGGTTCGGGCACACACCAAAATTATCCCTGAAATTTTAACTGAGGCCTAAATGAAATATACGTGTGGTTCCTGTTGCATACCAACAAAATTTAGGGTAGGTAGGTAGGGAAATTATTAAATTTTGTTAGAACATTTAACAAAGAAAATTGTGACAAAATCTGAAAAAGGTCCCATTTAGGTATTTTTTCTCCGAAGACCATTTTAATGTTTAGGGTAGGGGCAAAAAAAAATAGAGTAGGTAGGCAACAGGAACCACACATATATTTCATTTAAGCCTGATGGTGTTCATATTTAGTGCAATGATTGCCTATGGTGTGTAGATTTCAACGAAAAGTCCAGGTTACTTGTGTTTGATTGTTTGATTTGATTCTTTATATCCCAGTCAACAATTTTTAGTTATATCGGGATGGGCCTTCCTCCATTGAACCAGTACTAAGCAAGGATTAATGGGTCTTGCCCAAAGACACAATGCAGTGACGCCGGTGAGGCTCGAACCCACAGCCCTTCAATCTCGAGTCAAGCGCTCTATCACTGAGCCACAGCGCTCCTTTTCCATGTTACTGTTATGAACTTGGAGGCAAAGGTCAAGGTCAAATATGTGTAAAAACCGTAAAGTGGATTCCTCTTTATATTTTTCTAGGGGGGACGTTCATATTTAACTCAATAATTGCGTATGGTGTATAGATTACGATGAAGTTTTCGGAGAACCAATAGGACCTTGGGAGTCAAAGGTCACATATACTTAAAATCTACATTAGGGTTGGTAATTCAAACTGTTCTTTCTTTTTTTGATAGAGGGAATTCATATTTTGCATAATGACTTTCTGTTACGTGTGTAGATTACAACCAAGGTTTCGGATCAACAATATGAGTCGATATTGGAGCGAGAGGTCAATGTCCAGTTTACTCAAAATCTGTAATATGGCTTGTAACCTGAACTCCTCTTTCATTTTTTGATAGATGGCCCGCCGCGGAGCTCTCACTAGGATTTTGAGAACAGGAGTTCAGGACTCAATCTGGCAAAAAGAAGAAGTCCCACTCCAAAAAAGTGGGAGTCCCACCAATTCGTGTATATCGTATATCTTTCCAATTTTCATGGTGGATAGTCACGTGGTTTTTGCTTGGATACACTGTACGGATGTTCGAATACACTGTACGGACATTCTGATCGAATGTAAGTAGATTTCTCTATGTTTTCTCATCTATACCCAGAAAGTTATACACCATTTTCCAGCCCACATTTTTACCGGATATCTTCTTTAAGCTTCTTACTTTGAGTACAAACTCTGTCACAAAGAAAATATTTGTTGTCCGCACAGCTTATTTCTATAATTCATGCTGTACTCTAAGTAAGAAGCTTTATGAGGTTATTATGGGCTGGAGAAGGGTGTATAACTTTCTGGGTAAAGATGAAAAATCGGAAAAATCTCTATTTACTTTTGCATAAAACATCGTTGTGGAAAGTCGGACATTTTTTATAATATTAAATAAAGTTTAACCTAATCATGAGCATTTCAATGGACCAAAGTTTAAAAGTGTTCCGGAAGAGCTTTCATTCATTTTACATTTTTGGGGTTCAAAAATGTAAAATCAACGTTTCTGGTGAAAAAATATTTTGGGATGCATTTGTATCAAATTGAAGTGCAGGTGTTTTCGAACTGGTTCAGGTGACTTAAAAACATCAAATAGTTGACATTTGATATACAGCAGATTTTTACGCATCTTTAAAAAATGAAAAAAAACACACACATTTTTCGAGAATTCTGAAAATCGTCAGTAACACACGTTGAAATTATTGTATGCATTTTATTCTATCTGAACATGGTAGACGTCAAAAAACCCAACAGAACTCGATCAGTCTGTTCTGTGGCGGTATATCTTTCACGACTGTTCTACACTTCCGGTTACATTGTGAAAATTTAACAATTAATTTGACGGCAATTGTCAAAGATTTTTTACTTTTCTAAAAAAGAACAGGGTCTATAATCGCTGAAAATGCCAATACCGGATAATATAGCGTACAGAGAAGTACAAAGTTTGTACCTAAAGTGCATGCTTAAAGCCGAATTTCTTAGATTAAGCTACTGACAGCGCCTATCTTCATGTTATTACGGAAAAGAAATGACGAGTCCGATTGTGTCATAGCTTTTGATTATTATTCATCTTAAATCATGGCAGTCAGTAACATCTCCAATCAATCAAACATGCAAATGGGTAATGTTTCTGTGGAATATTTAATATTGTTGTGAAAAGTGTTGGTTTTTTTTTAATGAGGGTACCTTTACTCGGATGTCTTTTGTGCAAGACGAACGAGACATTTTGAAATAAAATTACTTGTAGAGTCTAGGCAAATGATTGGTGTATTTATAGAATTAATATTTTGCATGACAGCTATTTACTTTCTGATCTACCATAAAAATTGTAATATGTTCGTTTATAAGTTTACTTCAGTGTAGATAGATATCGTGTAACCTGAACACACATTTTTTGTTTGGTCTTATCAAAACAGGTCCCCTGTTATAGATGGAAGTATATTTTTCTTCTTCTAAAAACCGCATCTTGCGAGTGTCTACGGCGATTGCAATAAACAGACTGACGTTATTGGCTTTCACGATTTAGAATGAACCATTTTACTTGCTGAAAGTGATTTGTTTATTCATCTGTTTGCCTTCTCAATGCATTCGGGGAATTTTTGTTCTCAAATCGCCGATGGTATTTTTCATCCTACGGATTGTTGTTAGGGAAGGTTCATTTGGAATTTTTGTCATTCGGCCGTTATCGTAAACGGTTTACCGATGTACCGATTTTTTTAACAATTCTCTCAGAAACTTATTTGATAATCAACTCATTTTACTGAGGTAAAATACTTTTGTAACTACTTTAATCATGTTGTCCGTGCATCAGTTATCCTGTCAATCATCGTCACACTTCACTAAACTGCAGATTACACATCATTCGAATATTAACACGATTGGTCAACACAGACCGACAATGGGTCACACCTCCCGCGGCTCGATAAGCGTGACGAAGTAGAATCACCCGCGGTGTGTATTTGTCCGTTGACACGTGTCGATTAAAAACATGCGTACGGAGGACTCCCGCCTTGAAAAAATTATGCGTACTCAGACAAAAGTTTGCGTCCCAGTACGCGTAATTCTGCATTTCCGAGAGCACTGTAAATTATGATGGTGTTCATATTTGGCACAATGGATGCCCATAATGTACAAATTACAAGGAAAGTTCCAGATAACTGCTTTCACATTGGCGTAAAAGGTCAAGGTCAAAATGAAATGTGTTTAACTAGAATGGAGTTTTCAAAAGAAAACATATTAGATCAAGTCACGAATCTAATCATCTATTAAGGTCCTTCCAATGATGAAGCTATGTCAATTTGTCCAGAGGATATGAGTGTAGACATTTTTTTAGTTCTTTGACCCTGGTGACCTTGAAAATTAGTTCAATGTCATAAAAAAACGTATCATCTATTAAGGTCCTCCCAATGATGTATCTGTGTCAGTTTGGTCCAAATCTGGGATAGAGTGCAGACAAGGCTATATATAGTTTAAATGAGCCTGTTGATCTTGAAATTTATGTTGAGGTAACCAAAATCAAAGCATCTCTTAAAGTCCTCCAAATTATGTAGTCTATATGTGCCAGTTTGGTGTAAATCTGGTCATTGGTACAGAAGATAGAGTGCTTACAAGGCCTTTCAAATACTTATAATGACCCTTATGACCTTGGAAATTAGGTCAATGTCACATAAATCAAATCATGTATTAAAGTCCCCCATTGATGTATCTGTGCAAGTATGGTCAAAATCTGGCCATTGGTGCATAATTACAAATTATAGCAATATGATCTTCGAATTAAAGGTCAAGGTCAAATATACTTAAAATTGGCTTATGACTTGTATTGCGAACTTCTCTTTCATTTTTGACAGAGGGTGTTCATGTTTAGTACAATAACAATTATACCTTTGATGTGTTACTAGTCTACTACAAAGGTTGTATATCATTGCTATGACGATGGAGTCGAAGGTCATGGCCAATGACAAATATATTTAGAATCTGTCTAATGACTGGTAACAATTTCACAAACTCCTCTTTAATAATATACAATAAATACAATGATCAAAGGTCAAGGACAAAAATATACAAAATAAGGTTGTTTGGCTTCAAATACCACCTAGTTTTTTTTTTTACTAAGGCCATTTGTATTTGACACAATGTTTGCCTAGGGTGTGTAGATGACAAGAACGTATTGATCATTATTTGTGCTCCAGGTGTTGCTTAAGTGTCAAAGGTCAAGGTCAAAAATTAAAAAAAAAAACTGGTGGTCAATGGCTCGTAAAAGGAATATGATTTTTTATATGGTAGACCAGTCCACATTTTGCTAAATCATACATATATATTCAGCTTAGAGCTAAACATATATTTATAACAGTATCATGAACATACATGTGCGGTAAGCCTATAAAATGTAGTTTGTGAAGCTCGCCCAACCAAACCCCCTAGCTTCTTTATTCACGTGAGGTTATAGCAGTCACAAGTGAGGCCCTCCCAGGAGTTTTGGGGAACAGGTGAAACAGGGCATTCATTTCAGGGGAACAAAGGTCAAATTTTGAGGGGAACAAAGACACTATTGGGGAACAGGGAACATAAGAAAAACAAATTTTCGATTTTGGGGGAACAGGGGAACAAGCCAATTTATTTCAGGGGAACAAGGGAACAGGTACCCTCCCCCCCCCCCCCTGGGAGGGCCTCACAAGTTGTGATTTTCCCGGATTGGAAGGGGGTTAAAGCGTTGAAGCTTACTTACCTTTTAATACAAATGGAATTCTTCTCAGTATAAAAATCCTGAAAAGAAAAGTGGACGATTCACTGACAAGTCAAAATCCCGGAACTTTAATTTACTAATTCGGGTTTACAATATTTCTGAAATGGAAAATACTTTGGGAATTCCCCCTTACGTCGGAGATTAACGATATACCGACCGGTACCGGCTTTTATAGGAAATTGAGACAAACTCCCCAGCAGTAGTAACCGTCCTTTTAGACTGTGCCGCGTCCCTTGATATAAAAAAAAATGACTCGAATGTAAAGGAAGGACTTCGCAAAGAAACAGGTAAAAGTTTTGAACCGTTCTAACTAATTTAAAATCAAAGCATTGATTTTTTTTGCATGAAATTGGTGTTTTGGCCTTTGGGTTCGGTGCACAATTAATCGGTCCCATTCAACTCCATGTAAAAAGGCAGAATTCGAGCATCTGCAAATTTTTCCAGGACATTGCTTGGACCTTTTTCTGTCTGTGAGTGGCAAGATCTGTCATTCACCTATCAAAAAAGTGAAAAGACAACCTACCTTGATAATCTCGTTTTCTCAGCATTCTCCGTTCTTTGGGGAACAGTCAAAAATCCGAGGGCTGAAATCCGACCCGCGTCAGACGTTACCTGGGGAGTGCGCCGGGGAGTCTGTGACAAAATAGTCCACACAAAGATGCATTTTTTGGCATCAGCCTGCCAAATATAGACCAATGTTGAATCACATGTACATTTAAAGTCGAATAAAGCACCCATTTACGCCATAAAGGGCCCAGAAACGGCAAGTGCTAAATTTCTAAAGGTACTATTTTCGTGGGCTACCAAACCGGAAGACTGTAATTGTGTACTAACACCCTTTGCGGTTTTAGGAAAGCGTCTGAAGATATTGCCGTCACTATCCCCTCGACACTTTGTAGAAGAACGAACTAATCTAGCTGCCATCCTTCTGTCTTGAAGTGATGGAATATCTTGATCGTTATACATCCAGGTTCACGTGTAGCGTAGTCTCCAGAAAAAAATGTACTGCTTGGTGCTGAATTTTCTCAATTCTATTAATGTCCTATACATAATAAGGATCCCATACTATTGATCCATATTCAAGTACTGAACGAACTAACAATATAATATTATGCTGTCCTTCTACATGGTTCTGGAAAGTGTCTGAGGTTCCGTTTTAGAAAGCTAATGTACTATTTGCTTTTTGGGGGGTTATTTTGATGAAACGAGGTTCCCACCCTCTGATATTAAGATTCCAAGGTAGGGGTTCTATTTTACTTTCTGTAGTATATGGTTATTCAGTGTATAGAAATGGCTAGATCTTCTGTTGAAACTCATTAGGTAACATTTCTTAAATAACATCAACTTTAGTGTTTTATTTCTCCGGAATCCACAAAAACATCTCTAATTCTGATTAAGATTGAAGAGAATTGACTTTTACGGTTGAAATTGGTCGCAATAATTATTAGAATTATTAGTGTGATCTGGCCCGCGCTTGGGTCTCCAAAGAAGAGTGGTTTGCTACCTTAGTATTTTCAGCGCTTCTCCGTAGAGGTATAGCTGAACACCACGGAAGAAAGACTATGAGGATCGTTTGTGTTGTTTCTGTTTTGTTTTTGTTATGCTTTCTTGGTATCCTGGGTCAGGTGTGGTGCTTGATTGTATCGATTCCTGATATTTGCCCTCTTTCTTACTTTCCGTAGGAAAGGAGTGGTAAACCACACTTATTTCGCATGGAAAGGAGGGGTAAACCACACTTATTTCGCATGGAAGTCTATGAAATTATGACTTGTGGTTAAAAAGAAAGAATTAACATAATTATGTTTAGGTGAAAATTTACAATAACGGTCATTACTGGATGTCAGTTTAGGTACTGATTATCCTTATTCTATTGATAAGATCGGGCTGACGTCACAGCCGCCATATTGTTTCAAATGCGAGGTACACAAACTCGGAACTCCTTGCCATGATTTAATCATTTGAAACCATTCTCCGAAAATTTTGATTGACGGAAAATCAAAAACCTGAGGAGATAAATCACAAACTAGGGAATTATGTTGAAGAAAATAACCTTTTCTGTAGGTCCTTAATTTTGGTTTACATGAGAAATTCTTTATTATGGAAATATTAAAGCTGAAGGTTGGCATCTTTCAACGATAAAGACCGAAGCGAGTACCTCGAACTTACGGCGCTAGGTGGCGCTTTAGATAACTGTTTGTGGTTCTTTTACCAGAAGAGTTCTTTGCCGACCTTATGAATAGATATCTGTACAAGAGGGTTTAATAGTAGGTTTTTACGATAGGTCTATAAAATCATGATCTGTGATTAAAATGTGATTATAGAGACACTTAGATAAACAAATACAGTAAAAAATCATTACTGGATGTCAGCCTTTGTACTGATAAAAACTTCCTTGTGTAAAAGGAACACATTTCAATACGGAAGGAATGTTTTAAAACATCGTGTAGCATTCTTTGTCAATACAATCCTGAGAGGAAGACTCCTAGCATTAAAATTAAAATCATGGGTTGCTGGATCTCATCTGAAGTTTAAGGCATTGAGTGCTTCATAGCTCTTACACAATTTACGATATGTGATGATATTTTGCCTGAATAAATTACAAGTGTTAACTGTGCTCTCATTCAGCCCTACAAGTCAATACAAAAATACCTCTTATCGTCATTTTATTTCACGATACTCATTATCCCCCGACGAAGTCGGAGGGATATAGTTTTGGCGTCATCCGTGCATCCGTCCGTACATTCCGTCCGTCCGTCCATCAGTCCTACCACACTTTTTGTCTGTCCGGAACCATATCTCAGTACCTATAGGTCAGATTAGATTCATTCTTGGTACAAATGATAAGTACCATGGATTCTCGATATCCTATAGTTTGGTCAAAATCAACCCCTTAACACTTGAGTTATTGCCCTTGTTTTGGTATAGGCAATTATAAGGCAAAACCTATATTAGCTTTTTTGTGTGATGATCTTCCAATTTCATCAAAACTATTATATTTAACAACTTCTCACTATAGAGCATGACTGCCAAGTGCCTGTAGATAAGGATGGCAGTGTCAAAGTTTTATCAGACCCCCTTTGACCCCACCTAAGGGGTCAAATGTCAAATATTTTAATTTCGCAATAACTAAAGCAATTGTTAATATTTTGTAGAAATTTTGCATGCAGGCAAAGCAACAATAGATATGAAACATATCAAATGGGATTTCAGTTTGAAGGCCTGGGTATGATTCCGTTGGGTGGACTTAGGGGGTGGGGCTGAGGCCAAATAAAACTTTTTCAGAATATGGTCATGTTGCATATCAAATTAAAGCTGACGACGCTGGCAGCAACATGTAACGGTAGCAAATATTTTACCCACAGACACACGCTTGACTCAGGGGTTGGGGTCAAAAGGTCAAACTATATATTTTCTGAAAGTAGTCATGTTGCATATCAAATTAAAGCTGACGAAGCTGGCAGCAACATGGTAGCAAATATTTTGCCGACAGACACAGAACACCCTCAACCCAGGGGGTTGGGTCAAAAGGCCAAACTATATCTTTTTCTGAAAGTAGTCATGTTGCATATCACATTAAAGGGAATTAAGCACAGAGCACCATGAAAGCAAATATGATGTCATTACACACACCAACGACCCCTGTGATGGGGTCAAAAGGTCATTATTTTTTTTTCTTTTCTAAAAGTGGTCATGTTGCATATCATATTAAAGTGGCAGAAGTGTGGACCTACAAGCAAAGTAACACTTTGAATTTACACACATCCTTGACCTCTGGGGATGGGTTTAAAGGTCAGATATTGAAATTGTGTAGATGTAAGTATACTTTTTATTAAACTAAGCACTAAAACATACTCGACAGGCGTTTGTTTTGATCTGAATGAAACTGAAGGTGAACTAAGGGTTAGATAAATGGGACTGATGTCTTGTGATTTACATGTTTCTCTCAGATAAACCTTCGTCGGCGGATATAAATTCGTCGAATTTGTCTTGTTAAATCTTAGAATAGAATGTGAATCTGTAATGCACCAGTCATTTGCAACTACGCCCCCTCCCCAGAAATAGCAGGGATGTTGACTTTTTCACTCTGCAAATCTTAAGATATACGTCATGTATGCCATGCACTGCACTGATGGGGCAGTTTTATGTCACATTCCTGGAAAAGTCCACCAGTGGATCATATCACGATGCACACAGTTTAGGTGGAGTCAAAAGCAGGGGGTATCCGGTCACGGCATTGCCATGACACCTCTAACGTAAAATCACAGTATTTTAAAGCCCCGCTATGCCCCCGCTATCCCAGGCCCCAGGGGGACAGTATTTGCAAAATGACTGATGCATAATCACTTTTTTACCCTCATTGTATCTTAAGCCGAAAATCTTAAAATTTTAAACAAGAAAATCGCTTGCCTTTTGTGTTTCTGGCTAGTCAATATAAAATACGGCCAAAATTCACTGGCCGATATAACCCTCTAGACCCTCTTCACTTATAAGTATGTGTCTATGGTTTTCAGAAAGGGACACTTCCTTTAATTGGGGTTTGGGGTCATTATGCAAACTATGTACTAGTGTTTATAGAGATAGATTTTGTCTAATGCACCTTTTATCCATTTTGCCTAATTGTCATACTCTATCTGTATGTGATATTGCCTCTTGCCATTACGGACATTATAGGCAGACATGTACTTTGTACATACTCTACATTAAAATAATGGGCCTTGACGTAAAAACGTGTTTTCGGGGTTTCAGACCATGTAAGGCTAAATCTATCCTATTAGCTACAGAGACTAGCTGTACAATTATAATAAATTTGGCACAGAATAAGATTAGGTGTAATATACTTTCTAGAAAGTAAATAAAAACTGTGCTGATCAGACTACGAGCATTCACAAGCTGGCCTGTACCTTTATTAGGACTGACTTCTTCAAGCTTATCACACTTGTCTTAGAGAATGGGATTCATAAAGTGAGTACAGGCAATATCACAGTCCGCGAACATAATTCCACCTATGCCCATGCTGCCAGAGCTAGGTTGACGGTTCACTCTGACATTTCCTTTGACAAGTACGTCCACTGTTATAACTTAACGGACAGACAGTAGTGCTGATTGGGCCTTAGTTGGAAAGCATTGTCAGAAACGGTTACAAATTCACCTTCTCTGAACGCCTCAAAAAGTCGATTAAATAGGCATTGCTTATCTTTGTTTTATCTCATTTTTATATCTTGATTTGATTAATATGTTCTGGGAGATAATGCATTGATAACTTGATAAGTTAGGGGTCTTTCATGCAAACCAAATATCTATGTGTCTTGATCCACATCTGAATTAAGGGTGAGGTAGACGCCGTGAAACCGGTTTAAGCCCTCCAGTAAAATATTTTACTGACCGTTCCAAGGCAGTACTTTTTTTGTGGATCTTTTATGCTTTTCTGTCTTGTGTTTGTTATGTCTTTGTGCACGTCTGTTTATTTGTGACTTGTGGTCACCTGCTGGGAAAGGGCTGACCTTTTGGCTCTCGTTTGTGGTGTATAACTGTGAGTTTGTCACTTTCCCATTGGTATCCTAGGTCAGGTGTGGTACTTGATTGTATCTATCCCTGATCTTTGCACCCTTACTTACATTGGTATGGGCACCAAAAGTTAAAATAAGACGCTACCATGCAGGGCCAAATACTAGAGTGGAAAACATTCGAAATGCACCTAAAGAAGTCTGATGCACATAAAGAAGTCTGAGGCTTACTATGGTGTCCACAAAAGGTAAAACAGTGTCGATAACCTGTCTTGTCGGTGAACTGTCTTGTTCTTGTTGTCTGTATGTTACTCCACACGATGGGAGCACCACTCATTGAGTGTAAAAGCTCACTTTCAAAACCAGATAGGAGTTCTAATATAAAAAGGTCGAAGAGGGCAGCCACTATTCCCTTTGTCGTAACTGAAGTTTCCTGACATATATCTTATAGAAAAATTCTTTGGATATATGCTCAATTCTCCTTCACGTCACGATACGTATAATAAAGTCTCGACAATGGACACACTAATAACTGTTTCGAACTGAGTAATCAGACTCATGTGTAATGATTTCTTGCAATTGTCTAACAGCTGTATGTCTGTATTTGTAGAAAGCTGGACATCTACAAACCAGGTGACGAAAATCTACGTCCTCCAGTAGACAATGCAGACACCAGTCCTTGCAGCAATAACCTTTTTAGTGTATGTGTGTTTGGATGACTGTAGGTTGTGGTTACCGGTAAGCATCCTAACACGAACGATACTTCTATCAACCTGCCTGGAGGTGTCCAAATTTCTCCATACTAGATGAGTAGATCCAACCCTGAGAGTACTAATTTCCAGGAATCTTAATGTTTTCTTTGACGATCCAAACTCATCATCTAGATTAAAGAAATATTAAGAGACATGAAACTGAACTTAAATGGATTAAATGTTTGCAGTCACCTTTTCCTCTAGGTTTTAATGATAATATATACCATGAAGGTAAAATTTCTAAAATGCCCGCTTTTGACGTTTTTTTTCTTTTGGGATATAAAACGTAAAAGTAGATCACATGGTAAACGAAATAATGATAACACTAAGCGCAAATTTGTACTGAAAAACGCATAAATACTTTTCTAAAGGATCTTACTATAACTTTAAATAATCATGGTCGGCATGGTTTCAGACTCTATCATGGTTCCGACTTAAAGGGGGAAAGTGCTGACCTCTTGGCTCTCGTTTGTGATGTCTAATTGTGAAGTAGTTGTCACTTTCCCATTGGTATCCTGGGTCAGGTGTGGTGCTTGATTGTATCGATTCCTGATCTTTGGCATCTTTCTTAATTTTATCTATTGATGAGATGGTAGTGACCTCATGTTTTGGCTGTTGTCAGGCTCACCGGGGTTTACTGTTGGATTTCTTTTGCTTCGATATTCAGTTTTATTTACTGTTGAGTCCTTATCTTTGCTTTATCTTCTTTTTATATCTTGATTTATATGTTCTATGAGATGATGCATTGATACGTTAAGGGTATTTCATGCAAACTAAACATCTATGTGTCTTGATCAACATCTGAACTGAGAGTGAGGTTGGCGTCGTGAAACCGGCTTTAGCTCTCCATTAAAATATTTTTACTGACAGTTCCAAGATGGTACTTCTTTTGTGGATCATTCATGTTATTTCTGTCTTGTGTTTGTTATGCTTATGTGCGCGTCTGTTTATTGATGCCTTGTGGTCACCTGTGGGAAAGGGCTGACCTCTTGGCTCTCGTTTGTGATGTCAAATTGTGAAGTAGTTGTCACTTTCCCATTGGTATCCTGGGTCAGGTGTGGTGCTTGATTGTATCGATTCCTGATCTTTGGCATCTTTCTTAATTTTATCTATTGATGAGATGGTAGTGACCTCATGTTTTGGCTGTTGTCAGGCTCACCGGGGTTTACTGTTGGATTTCTTTTGCTTCGATATTCAGTTTTATTTACTGTTGAGTCCTTATCTTTGCTTTATCTTCTTTTTATATCTTGATTTATATGTTCTATGAGATGATGCATTGATACGTTAAGGGTATTTCATGCAAACTAAACATCTATGTGTCTTGATCAACATCTGAACTGAGAGTGAGGTTGGCGTCGTGAAACCGGCTTTAGCTCTCCATTAAAATATTTTTACTGACAGTTCCAAGATGGTACTTCTTTTGTGGATCATTCATGTTATTTCTGTCTTGTGTTTGTTATGCTTATGTGCGCGTCTGTTTATTGATGCCTTGTGGTCACCTGTGGGAAAGGGCTGACCTCTTGGCTCTCGTTTGTGATGTCAAATTGTGAGTTTGTTACTTTCTCATTGGTATCCTGGATCAGGTGTGGTACTTAATTGTATCACTTCCTGATCTTTGCACTCATTCTTACTTTTACTTTAATTTTAAGTTCCTTGCCTATCTCAGTTTTACGTAATTTAGAGTAAGAGGCTAATAAACCTTATGATAGAGCTAACAAATTATATCAAGCAGCACTTCTGACAAGGTGTTATGTTCAACATTTCCTTAGTCTTTATATCGATTCTAAGGTCAACAATAAACGAAATTTTATCATAATTCCTTTCAATTACAAAGGTATGGAGTTTATAGATTTACATAGTGTCTTTAAGGATAATTCAGTGATTTCCTCTATTCCAAATTACTTTAATAATTCAGGAATTCCAATCATTTGCTATAAATATAACACACCAATTAGATCTACTATATTTAACTTAAATAAAATTGTAACTGATATGAATATAGATTACAATACTCCCGACTCCTGATAATGTCACAATTATATTTACTTATATCCCCTACATAGCATGTAATTACACGTAATCTAAATGTCATTCCTGACGCTAGAGTTCGCAATATTATTTCTAAAGGCCCTAAATATAGATATACCTGTAATATTGATTTCCCTGATCGCTGCTTCATTAAATGACTTCAGTAATCGTTGGTGTAAACGAGAAAATGTTGAACCTGACGCCTTGAAGGAGTGGAATATCAACTTTTTTAAAATTATTGATATTTGTATTTCATTTTACTCTCGTAATACACATCTTTTACCCCCCTAAACCTAAATCTTCTTTTCCTCATCTTAAACGAGTTATCCAGGATTTTCATATAAATTGTGTTTTGGTTGCAGCATATAAAGCCGCTAACACTGTTGTAGTTTTTGACGATTGTACTATATTAATACTCTTAAACGTGAGCTATTTGATACCAATGCCTATAAACTGCAGGCTTCTTTAAGTGAGAAGGTGACTGTAGATGAGCATGGTTGTCTTACAGCCCTACATTTTAGTGTCAAAGCTAAAGAAACCCAAGACAAAGTTCCTACGTTGTACTGATTACCTAAACTTATTAAATAAAAAACATATTAAAAATAGTAAGTGAGTATGATCAGGAAATACCACAATCACAAACCGCAGGCAACCCCATGGCACCGCGAGGAAGAGCCACTCAACCATGACGAGACACCAGGAGGACAAATAAAGCAAAAGCAACCAGCTCTCTCTTCCCCATCAAGATGATTGCAATACTAGAATGGACATAAAGTAACGAGCAACAAAACATAGAACACTTACAGACTCCCACAATGGGAGTAACAATAAACAAAAAGTCAACAACAACAGAACCACCACCTTAGAAACGGACAGCAGCCTAAGCCACCAGGGGGCATGTATCATCATGGAGAAACACTCTAATCAAATTAACACACCATGATGAAACAACGAAAATGCACATGGCTCACAGATAGCCAGAGCTAAAGAAAACCTCAAGTTGAGCCACGGTGGGTTCAGCTACAGTTAAGCATCAGGCACCAACCCACCGATTACAGCTTTACGCTAGAGCCGTCATAGAGTCTGAGGCCTGACCCACCGTCGTGCAATTAAAAACTTCAGCATAGAGCCCTGAGACTGGTATACAATGACTTTATTAGCTCTTACGAAGATCTTCTAAAGAGGCAAATATGAAAACCCTTCAAATAACCAGAATCCGTAAAATTGCCATTGAAACATTTAAAATCCTTAATAATCTGTCACCAAGTTATATTCTTGACTTAGTAAAATTAAAAAACACAAATTACTCTTTCAGATACCAAAATCTTGCTGAGCTTCCTAGAGTAAACACAGAGTCTTACGGTAGGAAATCGTTTAGATATGAGGCTGCCCACACCTGGAACAGTCTCCAAAATGAACGGAGGACAACTACTGACTTTAAGGAGTTTGGAAGACTGATCCGGTCCTGGGAGGGTATCTCATGTAAATGTTCTATGTGTAAGTTTAATTTGTAGTTTTTTGTTTTACCTGTCTAGTGTTCAGTTCCTCAATTCAGTTGTGACTTTTACTTTTACTGTTCTGTTTACCTTTTCGTTTGTTTAGTTACTTTTTAAGTTATTTTAATCAATTTAATTTAAGCTTCTTGCTAAACTTCCAAAGTGCCGCTATACTCCATAGTTCTTATAATTTTATAAGCGTAAAATTGGTATGATTTTTCTCACCAACGTTAAGCATGTGTTTTGGGTGCTCAAAAGAACCGTCTCAATGAGACGGTTCTTTTGAGTACCCACAACACATGTTTTCTCACCTATATTAAGCATGCGTTTGGGTGCTCAAAAGGACCGTCTCATTGAGACGGTTCTTTTGAGTACCCACAACATATGTTTTTGGATGAGAATTAAATGGAGAAAATGGTTTTCCAATGCGCGCTCTTATCTGGAGACCTGGTTAAAACTATAGCTGTATTAATATGCAGCTGATAAGTCTGCTCTCCGCTGAGCTCATCTTTTGGTCTATCTGCGCTCTATCTAGGTTTTGTCTTTCGCCTAAGAGCCTTGAAACCGGCCAACATGGCGGTCAGGGTCTCTTGAGCCCCTTTTATCCCACCTTTTCGAGTTTCGTAAATTCCTTCCCCTAGATAGATCGCAAAGAAGGATCATTTTATTTGTATGCTCATAATATATAATTTTAACATTAGAAAAAAATATCAGTTTTATAAAATTTTATTTTTATAAGATTTTATCTAACATATGATCTTAACTTATAAAAATCTGTGCTACAGCAATGTAAATTTCTGTGATATTAACCCAAATTTCCTGTGATTTGTTATATGTTTATACTTGTACAGTCTTTCACTTTGTTTGTCGGTAAAATAGCCTTGATGGCAAATGTTTGTTATGTTAAAATTGAATGCCGACTTTTAATAAAGTTTCTTGTATCTTGTAAAGATGAAACCATAGCTATAAACCGTGATTGGGTTTTCAACCAGGCATGCAGACTGTCGCATAATATCCAAGTTATATCCAACCCTTCTATAACGTTTTACAATCTTTTTGAATTGATCACTAAAATAAGATTTTCCAACAATTCGTTTGAATTTATAAACTAAACCGCCATAAAATATAGGTTCTGATATGCCTTGTTGCAGAAGAGTTTTTAACCCAATGTTGTATTTAACAATTAACTCTGAGTGTCTGTGGTAGAATTATGAAAATGCTTTTCGAATTTTATGATATCTTTAACCTTGTTTTCATAAGTAAGCAGTTAAAAATAAGTTTCTGTTGTTGAAGTCATTAACATTAGAACACACTCTAGCAAAACGAATAAGAAATATAAACACCATAGGAAAGGGAGCGAGGAACATCTCCATCAAGAAATGGGAAATTTACTATTTCAAAATTTGTTGCTAATTCTAGTTCTGAACTTTCTAAAGTGTTGACCTCATGTTTTACGGCTGTTAAAACATATAATTAAGTACTGTGAAAAGGCATAAGAAAGATCCGGTAAGAATCTATTTTGGTCTATTAAAAATTCATGTGAAGTTTTAGATAAACTTAAAGCTAAAGATTTCAATGCGACCAGTTTGTCAACGTATGGGTTTTCTACTCTTTACACTACTTTACCTAATGATTTAATTAAAGATAATAAACTTATTGATCTTATTGAAAGACCTTCAATGGAGAAGGCTCTCCTTACCTTGCATGTATCGACATGAACGTGTTTTTTTACTTCGCAAGCCTAAAAATATAATGCATGGTCTTGTCAAAATGTACGTGATGCGCTGGTGTTCTCATTATCTCCTAGAGTCCATGTTGTGCTTATACTCCTTCACTTAATCGATAAGATCTATGCTGTCTTCGATTCCGTTTAAACTCTTTAATAAATGGCAACGTCCTTTCAGTCGAAATTGTTTCTAAAAGTCTCTGAACCGGAAGTACACCGCTCTGGGGAGTTTCGGTCCCTCCCGGCGATTAATGTTTCTAAAGTCTGGTACCCTTGTTTGGGTAGGTTAGAGGTAGTTCGATCATTCAACAGAACTTTAGTCCGGGTAAGTCTGGTTCCCGTCACGTGTTAAACATTAATCGGCAGTCAATCACTGCCATCGAAACAAAATACTGGTTTCTTAATTTTTAAGAGTTTGGCAAGTGCGGAGAACCAGTATCGACCAAAGTAAAAGGTATGGTTGACCAGCAGGAACTGGACATGCGCAGACAAGGGCTAAACAGGAACAGGAAGATAGATAAGTGATCACGTGACACTAAACCAGAGTGAGTTTGATCAACTTTAGTCTAACCGCAGTACCTGCAGTTGAATGATCGAACTACCTCTTAATATTTTTGTCAGAAAAGATTGAAGCGTGCTGATAATATTGTCAGAAATACAGAAAAAAGGCTTTTAGGGCTGGCATATTAGTATATATGTCTCAGCAATCATCCCAACGAATTGGCTAAGGGCGGTCAACACCGAAAGTTGGTTGCTTTTTTAGTTTAACGATTATGTGTAACAAGTATTAGCTTTCACAAAAAACTGGTCTCTTTGGTTTCCGGTTTTAAGTGTCAATTAACAACAATGATCATATCGAGATGGTCAGTTCACCTAACCACACTTATTTCCTGGGAAAGCTTGACTAAGCAGTGAATTGTCGAGACCGCCAGTTCACCTAACAACACTTCTCTCCTGGTACTGGTAGTCTGAGATTTCTCTGACGTTTTAGTGGTTTTTCTTTATATTGACAGTAAACGAAGAAAAAAAAGAAAACATACACACAAAAACTGAGATGCAATTTAAATCGCCACGTCAAAAAAGCCTTAAATATTGCATACTTCAGGTTGGGAACACTTCTATTTTGGTCTATTATAGATCAATTGATCTAAAATAGACTGATTTGTCTTCTTAAAAGCTGCTTTAAGCACTGAAATAATGCTTTATATGCTCTGCGGAGCTGTTGCCAAAAAATTGCAAAATAATTCTCCAGGCAAACTGTAGCCTTTGTTGATGCGATCTTGATGATGTAAAAGTTTTGATTTTTCATCGTGGAAATTTTTGTAGAAAACCCTTTTTTTTATAAATTTGCCTGCTGATTTTGTTAATAATTCAGTTTAACAGATGAACATTCAATAAATGCTGCTGAAGCTTCCGGACTTCTTGAGACCAACATGTACACTGCCATTTCTGCGGTCTTTCTTTGGCCCAGTCATGATAATGGGGTCGATTGGGCTGCTGCAAATCAAATTTTTCCATAACAGCATCCAAATGTATGGTGGCCAATAAGTGTCATGCATATTTAGACAAATGGGTATACAGTTAATATACAGTGCATAATTCAATTATCTTTGGTATACAATTGCATAAGTTTAAGTTTGGTTCCATTTATGTATTTATTCTAAAACTCATGAATTTTATTCTCCTGATATATTTTTATCTAGTATTTTGTTTCTGTGTCAAAATTTCAACTTCTTCTCAGACAAAAATATAATTTCAATATTTTTAGTTGCCTCCCTTGACATGCTTTCAAGTATATGCTTTTTAAAACAATTCAAGCAAAAACATGTTTTATGCAATTCTTAAAATTTGAACTGGGACATTCAAAACCCATAGAAAGAGAGTCCTATTGACTCCTGTAACGCAAACCTTAAGGAAAACCCTGAACTCGCACACAATAACCAACAAGCAGGGGCTAACCTATGCAATTTATCAGCACAGGGAAACAGCCGAATCAGTTAACAAACTGTAATGAAATAAAAGAAAATGGCTGTCAGCTCAGGCTGTCAATACTTAAGAAAATCCCCAGAAAACTCAACTACCCAACTGACTATATAGACCTCCACCCTACATCCCCACCCACCTGTTTTCTCAAAAAGCTACAATTTTCTCTGTATATGAATGTCATTTATTTGCCTTCATACTTTTGGATGCTGTTAAGGGGGAAAAAAGCGATTTGCAGCGGAACAAGTGACCTTATTATTATCTTTGAATCCAGAAATGACAGTGTGCATGTTGTTCTCAAGAAGTCTATAAGAAATAGCATTATTTACTGAAAATTCATCTGTTAAATTGAATTTTTAACAAAATCAGCAGACAAATTTATAAAAAAGGGTTTTCTACAAAAATTTCCTCGACGAAAAATAAAAACTTTTACACCATCAAGATCGCATCAACAAAGGCTACAGTTTGGCTGGTGAATTATTTTGCAATTTTTTGGCAACAGCTCCGCAGAGCATATAAAGCATTATTTCAGTGCTTTTTAGTAGACAAATCGGTCTCTTTTAGATCAATTGATCTATAATAGACCAAAATAGATGTTCCCAACCTGATTGAAAAACAACTGACACTTCAGCTGGACAGCTTTCTCTTTTTAAGTCAAATTAGGTAATGAACATTTTCACTTGGAAAGGCTCAGCAAAGGTGGAATACATCAAAGAGGACATTAGAGACTTCAGATAAGTGGAGAGCTGCAGCTAAATCTAAATACAATGACTGCAAGATAATGTGTATTTCAAATTTTACCAACCAAATTTTGCAGTCTGATCAGTGACTGAATTTTTTTCTCTCTCTCAAAACAAATTAGAGAGCAGTCTGATCAGAGACTGTTTTTCTTTTTTTTTGAATGCAACAATTTATTTGATGTCCTCCTTTGGTTTGACTATAAAACAGTAATGTGGGATAGTTCACTATCAAGGGGCCACAGATTATAAGTTCCAAATATTTTTCATTCTCTGAGGATCTCTAGCTTGTCTGAACAAATAGTACAGACCCTGATAAAATGCTGCTGTGGTGTAAACAGTTTGGATCTAGAGCAGGCCCAACACAATGTTGGGTGTGATCTAAACTGTTTGACACTGAGTGTTCCTGAAAGAATTTGGTGTGTGAGTTACTCAAATGAATGGGGTGCGCAATGGCAAATTTTTTTTGACCCCGCCCCCTGGAGCCCTGGGGAGGGGTCAAAAGGTCAAATATCATATAATTTCAATTACTTAGTCAATTTCAAAGATTTTTATACAATGGATACAACAGCACATGCGTGAAGGAAGGCTCCATTAAAATCTAGAAGAGAGGAAAATATTGTCAGTAGCTTACAAAGGCTTTCCAATTCTTCCATTTTTGGTCATAATGGTTTGTCAAAACATCCTTAACAAGCTGACTGATATGTAAAACCTCGATCAGCCACACCTGTCGACGAGGGTTGCTGTTTTTTGTGGATTTTCCACCAACTGGAAGTTGCTTTGGTTACACACAAACCAAGGTTGGGCCGTCGAAACCACCCCTGGTTTTAACCGGCGGTTTTAACCGGTTAAAACCGCCCAACCGGTTAAAACCGCCCCGGTCAATATGCCAAAGAGTGGTCAATACTGGTCAATACGAATCTGAGTGGTCGATTGAACATTTTAAGGGGCTGTTTTAGAGGTGGATTGAGATATTAGGTCAGAATTTATGTTCTATTAACTGAAAAAGAACAAAAGTACTGTTTCGTCCCTGCCAAGGACACTTTTCACCTTAGCACTGACTTCTGCATTACAGGCCAGCCACCTAGCACTTTATATTCTTTTTAATCATCAAGGGCAGAATAGAAAATAGGGTCTTTTATCATCATTTTGAGACAATACAATAACAATAATTTATGACACTGGTTAAATTATTAACTTAACTGATAACAGTAGATAACAGAATGACCAAAGTTTAACACCTCTGTATAAACACAGGTGCCAGTGAATTAGCCAATACATTTTAAGCTCAGTGATTGGATAGGTCTTATAAACTGGACACACCTTCTTCAGTCTGAGAGACATGTCCAGTATTTTGACAGTTTTGTTTGTTCTGAGATAATTAAAGTTAAAATTAACTCCTTGATATATTGCTCAACAGTTAGTGTTTTCTTTACTATTTTCACACCTTAGTCTTATCAGGTGAGAAGTCAATTCAATTTGCATTTTAACTAATAGAGCAATGACTAATTCGTACATGATGACCTTTTTGAGAATCAATTTGAAGTATTGATTGATATTTTGTACTTCCTTTCATTTAATTAGGCACTGAATTAAATATTTTTATGATTGAAAAAGCTAGAACTTTTTTAAATTTAGTTAATTTCATAACTTGCATTTTCTTTACTTTTATTTTATTAATGGTTAATAGAATATAAGTTAAAGTCTAAAGTCTAAACTGAAAGTTGTGGTAATGATTCAGTTTGATTGATACTGAAGATCTAAAACTATTGACATTTCATTTTTGTTTGTTTTACAGCCTATTTTAAATAATTATTCATACATTTTTTAAAACAATAGCAAGGCATGAAACACATTTTCAATTAAGCCTGTATTAACTTATATTGAAACAATATTAAGTCTGTTTATAGAGTCCAGTAAAATGGGATAACTGATGCTAAGTATCATCACATTGACCATGTTTTTTCAATCGGCCAATTGACCAGTAATGACCGATTAAAACCAGTATTGACCACTGGTCTGGTCAATATGCATATTGACCGGTCAATTGCCAACCTTGACACAAACTGGTGTTACCACATAGCTCCAGATAAGGATTGGAGGCAATTGGGTATTTGCCCACCTCTTTTCGGCTTAATTGGGTATTTCAAGTTTTAAATTGGGGATTTCAAGTTTTTGTATTGGGTATCCATCTGAAAGCAAATAAGTAATGAAACTGGGCAGTGTTTCTCCTGATTTTTTTTGTTTACTTTCCGTTTCACTTTCAGAAAGCACACTGGCAATATTAGTATATCTGAGATCGCTATTTCCAACTTATTTCAAAAATTCAACGTATCTATCAAGTCATCTTTGATTCTTCGAACCACCAACGCAGTATTAGAGCTAGTTACGATATGATATTATTCAATTGCTCTGGGGCTTTCTCGTCCACATTAAGCCATTGTTATTGTAAAGCATGGCGAATGTCATAATCGTGTTAATATTGGGTATAGGTAAACAGCAAAAAGAATGTTCTTGGACTGGTTTACAATTTAATTTACTAGATTCAGCGCCATGCCATGTATAAATTTGTACCCAAGAACAGATTGCGATGCGAAAAATGACAAGCGCAAACTGAATACTATAGCGTCATACGCTACGAAAAAGTTAGGAATTGAGTATCAAGGATTTCTATTGCATTTTTGTACGCACAGAAATGAATTTAAATGCATATTCAGGTCCACAAAATTACGTAAATACGCAATACGCAGCCTTATCTGGAGCTATGTACAATGAATTCTGAATCTCACCTACTGATTCCACTGCTGACTGTGTTTCTTTCAACTTTGACCAATCATCTAGATGTCCTGCCTTCCAATGACTCACAGAGTATCACAATCAGCCCTTTACTGTTCAACTGTAGTCTCCAAAACATCCACCATTTCCAGTTGTCAAAAGCTCCAAAGAAATGTATGTTTGGCCACCTGTTGTACATGTTCTCTTTGATGTTACTCAATGCCTCGGATTGTCATCCAAACCCTGGTCCCTGGACAGTAAAATATCCATGTGGAATTTGCGGGAAAGCATGTGTTTGGTCAAGAACTGTTCGTTTGGTTGCATGTTCCAGCTGTGAAAACTGGTTTCACAAAGATTGCTTAAATATGCCAACAGTGTTGTATGAGCCTTTAGAGCAGACAGATATGAGTTGGTACTGCTGCACATGTGGCTTACCAAACTTCAACACCAGCCTGTTTGAGGATATTGATGCAAGTGAAACAGGATGTAGTACACCAAGTCACATTTCCAGTAACAACTCTATTGATTCTAGTAGTAATATTGGGTCTCCAAGATATGCATCCTCTCCGAATCAGCGTACATCCACTCCACTATCGAACAAGAAGGTCCGCTTACTGGTCATCAACTTCCAAAGTCTTCGGCCAAAGAGAGAGAGTTTCTGGGCAATGCTGGAGTACTGCGAGCCGGACATCATTTTGGCAAGTGAGACATGGCTGAACCCTACCATAGCAGAGCGAGAAGTACTCCTAGAAAGTTACCGTTTTGTTGCAAGAAAAGACCGTCCCAACAGCAGTCATGGAGGCGTAGCAATAATTGCAAAACATGACCTATAGTGCGTACAGAAATTCAGTGAACATCGCTTTTTTGCGTTTATTTCGTTATGTGTGGACTGATCGCACAATGACCATCAGAATTTAATATATCTATACACCGCCTAATTGGTGATATTTTTTTCGTTACACAATGTATTGTCAAATTGGCTATGATATGATGGAATTTGTCCTCATTTTAGCATCTGCTTTTTTTAATTTACCCTAAATGCACCTTTGTACGGATCGCTGCCTTTAGTTTACTATGGATAAATAATTATACGGTTTTATAAGACGAAGTAACGTGTTAGGAGAAGAGTTACTTATCATATCAAAATAGTTCCATCAAATGCAAATTATGGCCATAGTTTGGACTCAAAGAATTTTGGCATACCACAAAATATTGAGGCCTTCCCAGTGGGTACCCGCCCGTTTGTTCCTATGAAATCATGAATCTCTGTGTTCCCCTGTTCCTCAATTTAAAATCTTGATTTCTGTGTTTCCTGCTCCTTCTCTGATCATCAGATTTTAAATATTTTTTCAACTTGTTTTATTAAATAAATTGAACTTTCTATCTGTTTATTCCAAACACCAGACAATGCAAAATATGCATGCCAAAACATAATGCCGGGCAACTATAATTGATAAGCGAAAATAATCACAGGGCTCACCCGTTCGGTGTGATTCAAGTGAAAAGACTCATCCAATAAAAATAATGCTGAGGGCGGAAAGAGAAACTAGTGATGAGGTGGGAATGTGCTTGCAAATAGGTTGAACATATATATCAGCAGATGTCATATTTTGTGTTTGGGGTGGCTAAGAACTAAATGTTCACGCTAAGTGCATCATAGGCTACACATGGGCGGATCCACAGGGGGCCGGACCCCCCCCCCCCTGAAAAATCGCAAAAATATAGGGTTCCTTAGCTATATGGGTCTGGATGCCCAAAAATGACAAAGCTACCAAGCAAGCATTCAATGTCGAGTCACCATCGGCACGCTAGCGAAACGCCATTAAAATGGCGTTTCACTGGCAGGCCGATGATGGCCCGCTTATGTAGTGGTATTTGGATCCTCCCATCAAAAAAACGTTGCAAAGTTGGACCCCTCTGGCAAAACTTTCTGGATCCGCGCATGGGCTATATAAAATGCGCCAGTCATTTGTAACCGCTGCTTCACCCCAGCCCCTGATCATGACGGGGATATCCACAGCCTGGTAAATGTGCTGTGTTTTTACTTTTACATTGTCTCCACAATGCAGAGGAAATGTTGGGATTTGAAAGACATAGACAAACATGGCAGTGCAGTATAATAACAGACTGCGGGGATGAACTGTCATGGTTTTGCCAGCTAGCTGTGCCCACAGTGTTGTGGTTACTATGGGGAACTGCAGACACAAAGTCAAAGTCTTCGACATTCCTCTGGGCTGGGGCGTGGTCACAAATGACTAGTGCATAAAGACGAATGAAATTATGCGCACCAGTCATTTGTAGCCGCGCCCTAGCCGGGCAAATGCGCTGTTAGTACAGGGTCATACCAGGGACCTGTAGCCAGAAAATCAAAGTCCCCGCCGTTCCCCGGCTCTGGGAGCGCAGTGGCTCAGTGGTAGAGTGCTTGACTCGAGACTGAGGGGCAGCGGGTACAAGCCTCACCGGCGTCACTGCGTTGTGGTCCTTGAGCAAGACACATTTATCCTAGCTTAGTACTGGTTCAACCCAGGAAGACCCGTCCCTGTTTAACTGAAAGATTGTTGATGGGACGTAAAGAATCAAACCAAACAAAAGTTCCCCGGCTCTGTGGGCCATAGTTACAAATGACTTATGTATTAGACGATG
Organism: Loripinus fragilis; assembly: GCA_964019695.1. NCBI lineage: Eukaryota > Metazoa > Mollusca > Bivalvia > Lucinida > Lucinidae > Loripinus > Loripinus fragilis. The sequence continues at coordinate 73,537,871 of OZ026517.1, forward strand.
TAGAGCGCCATCAATCAATGTGACTCCCGTTAATACATCTGATGAACAGCCTCCTCATTATATCTGTTGTTAATATTATTATCTGCTGCACTTGTAATATTTGTCCTAGAGCTGTCAAGCAAGCAACATAGGCCCGACGCGAGAAAACCTGTCTTCTGGGAACCTGACAAAGCGAGTCTCAAACCAGTCTCTTCGGCTAAACAGGCTAGCTAGAAAATTGATTTGAGATATGATTTTTCTCAAAAACCAGACAACAAAGTTGCTGATGAGACTGCGCGGATGCACAGGCTGATCTGCACCTTTATTGTTACAAATCACCGAAGACAGGGTTTCTCAGACGCAGTCCAATTGCTATATGTGTCATTTTACCATGAACGCTTAGAAAATAAAATGCGAAATTTGATTACATGTATCGTAAAATATGATAACTCAGAATTGTAATTTGCGCAGTCTCTTCAAAGCATTTGCAGTGTGTATGTAGACATACCAAGAGCTATCCTACTGGTGACCGTTTTTTTTTATCATACAACCTGAGGTATACGATAGTAAACATGGTAATCATTGAACTGTATAAACCACGTGTTACCCATATGAAATACACTGAGGGAAAATAAGGACTTTTGTAAATCGAAAACGACTAAGTTATTTTATTTCACAAGAGATTCCAGACTTATTTTCCTATCATAAATATTCAAATATGCAATTGTATATTAGGCGGTGTTTTATTATATGTATGTGCAAAATTTTAGTCCAAAATTGTATCATTAAAGACATTTAAAAAAAGAAAAACGATGTTCACTGAATTTCTGTACGGACATTAGAAGCCTCAGAGATTGATGTACAGGCCACAACAGAACTAGTCGCGGCATCTTTCACCTGTAATGACTGAAGAAACCAGTAATAGTATGCAGTTTCGACAGACCAACAGACAATAAATTTGAATACTCTCAGGAATTGTGCAATACAGTGAAGGATATTCATTCAGGGTTTGGAGATCATGACAGCAGAACAGAGTGCAAGTAACATTGTCATCCTAGGGTCAAACTGGTGACCTTGGGGCGAGGTCAGAAGGTCAAATATCATTAACATGTCAATTTCAAAAATTTTTATACCAAACTTTGTGTGTGTTCTCACAAATAAAAGATAGCAAACATATTGAACAGAATTTTCATTCTGTTGCCAGTGTCATGCCCCGGGGTGGGACTTGGGGGTGCTGGGGGAGTAAAAAACTTTAGCGTGGGGATTTGCTATTGCGCCCCATGGACTGCACGGTCTAGTTTTAAATTACTGTAACTCAAAAAATGATCAAATTCTTAGTAATTCAAAACATTTGACTGGTGAAATATACCCATTAGAAATCATGCTACCATAGTCTATTTTATCCCTCTCTTAAGTGAAAAATCTTTGCAAAGATGCTATGAAGGGCATTCCACAGTAATTTTTTTATGTCACTACATCTCTAAAGTACATTGTAGGCATCTAAATACGTTTAACATTGAGTGAAAAATCTGATGTCAGTTTTCCGAGATCTATTTTTAGCTGTCAGGCAGCAGTAACAAAAGTGAATGCTACCTGTCCTGGACTAAATTTAGTTCATAGCTGATGTCTGTTTTTCAATATTTATTTTTAGCTGTCTGGCAGCATTGACAAATCTGATGTCTAACTGTCCTGGGCTAAATTTAGTTCATCAGTGGTAGATATCAAGATCTGTCACAACCTGTGAAAGCTACTTTCAGCCAATCAAAGAAGGCCTTTTATGGGAGTCATTCATATAACAAAGGGTTATGACAGACAAATAAACAGACATACAGGTTTTTCTGATCAAGTGTACAGCCCTCGGAACAATGGTCAGGTGCTCTATTCACCTGAGTTTCCCTGGTTGTCCAAAATTATCAACACTACTTTGTATTGACCCATGTGGGGGATTTGATTTGGGTACATTTCTGTTAAAGACCCTGGCTGGGTGTCCAACGATGCCAAAACTTTACAATACAAGTAAGGGAGCCATAGATCCAGATAAGGAAATTTTATTTGCGTAAAATTTTAATTATTTTCTTACCCATTTATTTAAACATTTGTTTTGGGTGCTCAAATGAACCGTCTCATTGAGACTGTTCTTTTGAGTACGACAACATATGTTTTGGATGAGAAATAAAGAAAATAATTTTCCAATACACGCTTTTATCTAGAGGCCTGGGGAGCTATTTAAAATCAAGATACAATTTTCAGTAAATAGTAATATCCCAGTATTGTCCCATCATTTATGGCAGTAAGTTGTACACAGATCATGCTGGACAAGTTCATTTTCGGTTACACTGCATAAATCTTTAAATTTGTTGATGACTTCTTTTTCAGAAAAATGATTGGTAGAATTGTATTCAAATCTCTGTATGTGATATTTTCCATCCTGGGAAGTACTGTTGGTGTGTTGGTTAATTGGATATTCAGCAAAATATATGATGGTGAAGCAAAAACTGTGCCTAAAGTTGAAGACAAGATTCTGCTGCTTAGTGCTACAGAGCTTTCAAGACAAATCCGAAGTAGACAGGTACAAAATCTGTTCAATTAAACCCTACTTTTATCAGAGAGCCTTTTTATATCCCACCAAATGAAGTGGGTGCTGGGAATTTTCTGCCCATCCCTTGGGGCCAAATTTCGGCCCCATTCCCAATCGAAAACAGCCATCTTTTTTTTCCAGTACCATGTCTGATTTTTAAGAAAAGTAAAAAAAAAAATTTTTTTTTTTACCTTCTTTTAGAGACAACTACTACTTATGAGAAACAATGACCCATATCAATGATTCTAAAATACTTGTGCTTTAAAAGTGATATGCTTGACATAATACAATATAAAATAACTTGATTTTGAGGATATATTTTACTACCCTTGTTCTGTTCTATGTCGTTAATATTCCCAAGTTTTGATGTAAAGTCGATCATTTTTTCCCGATTTTGGCCAGGGGCCTTTTCCCCCAAAATTGCTGGAAAAAGCCCTGGGATGTGTGGCTATGAATGTGAGCTAGATACTGTTTTCGGTGGTACAAGAAGCTTCCTTGATCGGGAATCAACATCCTTAGTAACTCAGGCATGTCTCATTCCGTTACACTGCATGCAGTGTTATCATTGCATGCAGTGTAATGGAATGGGTCAGGCCTGAGTTACCAAGGATCGGAATCAATGACCTCTATTAAATGTGTGACGGGGCTGCGTAGCGCAGTCGGTAACGTGTCTGGCAACAGATGGGAGTCTGACTGCAGATCCGGGGGTCGCGAGTTCAATCCCATCCTGGTCCCATACTTTTGTGGAGATTGATCCTGAAATAATTTCTACGGTCATTCCCCTCCCTTCCGTTGAATCATTCAAGAAGGGTTGTTGTCAGTTACAAGCAAGAGTATGTGCATGAAGTACTGGTTAAATGCTTGTTCAAGCGGTAACTGTTCATCTCGGCCCCTAACCAACTGGGCCCCTGACCAACTGGGTCCCCACAAACTGGGCCCCTAACCAACTTGGCCCAAAGATCTACTTATATAAATCATTTACAATGAACATATATGAGTTAGTATATTTCAGATCTTATATTAATTACTGTACGATTTTATTTAATGCCCTGACTCAAACTAGCTCATTCAGCTTTTGGCTTCTGGAATGGGAATGCACTGTTTGCCTATGTCGCACAAAGTCATCATGCAAGCTAATTGTTTCATACCCATTACGCACACACAATGAGAATGGAATATTGAAAAAAATCAGATTAAGTACATGTGCAATGAAACAATCCAGCCTCGCGAAACAAATGGAACAATTTTTCTATTGGGGCCGAGTTTGTCAGGGGGCTGAGATGTCCCGGAATCGTTCAAGCTTGTCCAGGAAAAAGTGTGGTTAGGTGAACTGACCGTCCTGCCATGACCATAGCTGTTGACTTGGGACGTAAAGCAACAAAACAAACAAACTATTGAATGTGAACTTTGTGAACTTATAAATGCATATGCTATTAAAATCAGTAAATTGTCTTTTGGTTGGGAAAATTGTGTTCATTGCCAATCATGTATAATTATTTCCAAATATAAAAATATAAATTTATTTATATATATAAACAATCTTTCATGAGTCCTCATGCTTTATTGAATTTATTAAAAAGTTTTGGAAAAGCAATAGAATGCAAGGCTTGCTGAGCATGTTATCGCTTTTTTGCAACAAGTTTAATAAATTCAATAATACAAGAGGATGAATGTTAGATTCTCTTTATCATATGACATTAAGATTACTTTGAAATAAAAAAAAAGTTAAGATTTTGTTATTATGTATGCAATGTTGTTTTGGAGGTCATTTCATAACGTTATCAAAATAATCTAGAAAAACGGATCCTTCAGAAATAGAGAAAACCTACAATATTAGAAAACAGCATACTCGGTTTCATTGAGTCTGTTCATGAGAACTAATAGAAAGTGCAACAGTTCTCACACCCCCTAGAACCTGCTTAAAGCTGCATAGTCTGTAACTTTTGATCTTTTAATTTTTTAAATAATGTTTCTATTCTTCAAGAACACAGTAAAAAACTAAAATTCAGGTATACATTTTACCAATTTCGTAAATCTTTACAAATTGTCAGTATCAAAACAACAGCAATTATGTTATAACTTGACTGTCTATAATTATTGGAGGGACGCAAATAATTGCCAACAAGAGCAAAATACTTGTTTTTATAAGATAATTCACTTTTTCATGCAGAAACTTAATTCTACTTTTACAAATGATTTAAAAAGAAAATATTTTATTTCGAAAAATGTTCACAGTTGCAGACTTAGTCTCTTTAAGCGCTATTCTGCTTTCCCTCAGAACCCAATATTCTTGAAGGAGCAGAATATGAAAAAAATATCAACACTATATCGATGCACAAGGAACCACTGTGGTTTATCGATTTTAAAGCATAGCATTATTTCATTCACAGACGTGACATCAATGATCATATGATAATATATAGAAAAATTACCAATAATGCTCATTTTTCTATATAATCTATAAAATGGATAAACAAACTTCGGGACTTTAGTTAAGAGTGCGTAAAGAAAATTAATTTTTCTGATTTCTCAACCAAAACATATGTTGTGGGTACTCAAAAGAACTGTCTCAATGAGGCAGTTCTTTTTAGCACCCAAAATAAATGTTACAATTGCACGGGTGGTAAACCTAGGAACTACCACGAAATTGTGTTAACGTAATTTTGTTCCCAAGCCACATCCGGGACACGTCGTGGTAGTTTCCAGGCCGAAAATTGGATAAAGAAAGGTTGGTGTCACTTTCATTTTTGTTTTATTTTACAACTTAGAACAAATAATGGTGAAATTCGACAATGTGGTTCCGTGTAAATATGTTTCAGCGTCCTCTCTAGCCCAAAATTTTGTTTGAAAATATATTTTCTTTCTTTAGATTCGTGTTCCCAACTGAGCATCGGGCCAACTTTCCCCAAAGTTGGAAGGATTTTAGCCCATATCTGTCAAATTAAATGGAATTTGATATCATTTGACGATGGAAATGATAATAAGACCCTAAATAAACATTCCTACACAGAAAAAAAATCTGAGCATTTACTCGTAAACGATTCATGCCCTGTTCGTCCTGTGTGGTAGTTTCCAGCTCATCGTGGTAGTTAAAATGCTATCGTGGTAGTTTCCAAGACTTTGTAGGAATTTAGTTGTAGTTCACATCAGCAGATGTTCACTATTCAGGGGCTGCTTCATTTTTATAAAGACAGGGTGTGCGGGCCGAACCTTGAATACCCCTCTTATTTATACGAAGACCTTTTCAAACAACCTTTTGTCAGATAACAAATGTCGACTGCCTGTATTTTAATTTTAGTGGGCTATTGAAATGATGAGAAGAATGAAAAGAAGGGATATTCACATTTTGTTTTTGAATAAACATGCTTCTTAAATATCAAATAACCTGCCTGTTCATCTTCGCACTCACATGTATATAAAAAATATCCCAACCAGAGGATATTTCCCTTTTTTCTGAAGCGCAAGTACTAACGATACTTTGGGCCAGCAGGCTTAGCCTGCCATTTTATCTGAAAGTTGACTGAACATGGAACAACGTAGCGAGTGATGCAATTTTTTATATCATTTTTTGTCCGTTGCTTGGCCCCCCACGGCTCAACCGATGACCTTCTTTAACTCTAGATTTCCAGAGGTGTTGTTTGGCAGTCCAGGGCATGATCTCCACCTGTCAAGCATCCCATTAAATCTCTTGAGTCCTCAGCTTAGCTTCTTCATGGTGTTGAAATGTGATTTATTTGTTTACCGTGGTAATTGATTGACGAGTTCGAGGGTTATCATGCGAAACAAACAACCACTATAATGTTTTGTAACACTTCAGAAACGTATCCTACAAAGTCTTGGAAACTACCACGATAGCATTTTAACTACCACGATGAGCTGGAAACTCCCACACAGGACGAACGGGGCATAAATCGTTTACGAGTAAATGCTCAGATTTTTTTATGTTTAGGAATGTTTATTCAGGTTCTTTTTTATCATTTCCATTGTCAAATGATATCAAATTCCATTTAATTTGACAGATATGGGCTAAAATCCTTCGAACTTTGGGAAAAGTTGGTCCGATGCTCAGTGGGGAAACACGAATCTAAAGAAAGAAAATAACTTTTCAAACAAAATTTTGGGCTAGAGGGGACGCTGAAACATATTTACATGGAACCACATTGTCGAATTTCACCATTGTTCGTTCTTAGTTGTAAAATAAAACAAAAATGAAAGTGACACCAACCTTTCTGTATCAAATTTTCGGCCTGGAAACTACCACGAAGTGTCCCGGATGTGGCTTGGGAACAAAATTACGTTAACACAATTTCGTGGTAGTTCCTAGGTTTACCACCCGTGAATTGATGGGTTAGAAAATATTTACAATTTTATGCTGGAAATTTTTGTTTATCTAAACCTGTGAACTTACTGTTTAGTCTGTGTCTTACCAAATGGTCCTGGAGAGAGAAAACCTGTCTTTTGGGTTTCCTACAAAGTCAGGCTCAAATATGTCTCCTCACTCCTCATAGATCAGCAACTGAGACTTGCTACAAAAACGAAACTTTGCTTGTAGCAATTTAATATAATATAATACTTTACAAAATGCAGATGACAAAGTCGCTGAACAGTCTGACAGGGTTCCCACAAGCACTGGAAAACCTGGAAAACCTGGAAAATCACAAAAAAAAGTTCCATGCATGGAAAAATCATATAATTTGAAAAAAACTGAAAAATCATGGAAAAATCATGGAATTTTGTGAAATAATTTGTCTGTTTGGCTGCTTGTTTTCTGGCTACTGGTGATTTAAGTTTTTATTATTGTTTCAAAATGAATGTTTGGTCCACAACAGGGCCTGCACTTGTTGTGCCTGATATTTTATAGTCAGATACATGTAGCCTTAAAAATGTATGCAATTTAGGCATGTCAGAAGTATTCTTTTATTCTTATGTAAGGTCTAACCAAAAGATATTCATAAGTTTTTGAATGGAATGTAAAAGCCACATTGAATCTTTTGACCTATCAGATTCTTAATTTGCAGGGTGAATCATATAAAACAGGCATTCAAGGGGGCCCTACAATTCATACTTTTTTGTTCTCCTACTTTTCCCTACATTTTCATGAAAATGCCTTACTGCTTTCCTCTTAATTGTACGCCGGTGGGTCAGACTTCAGACTCTATAACGGTTCCGACTTAAAGACTTATCTATTGATGAGATGGTAGGATGCTTTGGCTGTTGTCAGGCCCACCAGGGTTTACCTGTTGGATTTCTTTTGCTCTGGTATTCAGTTTTATGTACTGTTGAGTCCTTATCTTTGCTTTATCTCCTTTTTATTAGCTCACCTGAGCCGAAGGCTCATGGGTGAGCTAATAGTATACCAGTCACTCCGGCGTCCGTCCGTCGTCCGTCGTCCGTCCGTCCACAATTTCAAACATCTTCTCCTATGAAACCACTGGGCCAATTGAACTCAAATTTCATATGGAGACTCCTTAGGATGGGGGAACGAAAGTTTGTTCAAATGGTCCTGGTCACATGACCAAGATGGCCGCCATGCCCATATATGAGTCAATGTCAAAATTCGTCAAATTTTGAAAGAAGTAAAAGGAAAAATACGAATTACATAAAATGATACTCTTTTTTTCATGAAAGTAACAAGTTGTTTCTGAAAATACTATGAAAAGGGAAAAGAAACCTTAACAGCCAAACAGATCCTTATAATTAAGTTGGCGACGTCTATTGACAGCCGGCTGTCAATAGCGTTTTAGGTCTAGTGCCAGCCGGCTGGCAATAGACTTTGGTCTAGTGCCAGCCGGCTGGCACTAGACCTAAAACGCTATTGACAGCCAGCTACTGGAATATAGATAAAAGGGATAATATCAAGTAAAAAGTTATAAGATATCATTTATATTTAAGTGTATTAACAATGGTGATAAATGTATGTAAGGTAACAAAGAAATTGGTGATATAATACTTGCTTAATTATTATCAAATAACAACCAAAAAGATAGCATTAGCTATTCAAATAATCGTACTTAAAATTTCCCTGCTAGTGACAACTTTTGCTTTCTACTTTTGTACTTTACAGTGTGGACCAAAGTCAGCCTGGACCTGATCTGGATCCAAACTATTTGGCACTATGATGGTATTTCTGAAAGAATTATTTTAAGATTGTTCATTTTGAAAAATGCCACACACAAAAAGCTTGCATAATTACCAAGGAGTTAATTTGAGTGCCAGCACCAAACTATCCTGAAAGAAAAAGACTGAGCAAATAAACAATCCTGAACAGTCTCAGAGCTCTCACTAACTGCTGATTTGCAGTCCTGAACTCCCACTTTTGGTGCTGGGACTCCCATTTTTTGAAGGAGGCTATATTTTTTTGCATTGTGGGACTCCCACTTTTTGGCAAAGAGGACTCTGGGACTCCTGTTTTCGAAATCCTAGTGAGAGCTCTGAGTCTGCTCCTAGAGGAGCAGTCTGGTCAGGACAATATCAGATTGCTTTCTTCGTCATTCTCGATCAGCTTGAAGATTCCATTTTAGAAGTCACGCCCTTTAAGTTTTTTCCTCTAAAATATATTTGGGACATCATTACTGCATCCTTTTTGGTAACACTGTGGATCCAGAGCAGCTGGTTTCTAATGAAGCCGTCTGATCAGGATCCACATTTTTCCTTAATAGAATTGAAATTACATGCAAGCTATACCTGTCCAGTAGTCAGTAGATAGAATGCTATAGGTTAACCCTTTTCATTCTCTATATATGTATTGTAAGGGATATGTAAAATATATAAAATTATGTTTTTCAGTCCTTGGAATTGGCAGTGCAGATCCTGATAAAATGCCACCTTATGCTGCATTTCATCTGGGTCTTCACTGTTTGAACCTGTATACAGAATGAAAAGGAAAATGGAGAGAATCTGTCTTACATGGTATTAATACTCAGCATGCTTTTGGTAAATAATGTCCAAATTATTTCAAATGTCTGTAACATATATACATTTGTACATGATGGAAATCTAAGATACATGTGCAAATGAAATAATCCAAGAACAGTCTGCTCCTAGAGGGGAAGTCTGATCAGGACTACAAGTGCGGATCCAGTGGGGGGGACAGGGGGTCCAGACCACTCCTGGAAAATCACAAATTATATGGGTTTCTATAGGGAATAAGCAATTGGACCCCCCTGGAAAAAGTTGGACCCCCCCCCCACCCCCCCCCCCCCCCTGGAAAATGTTGGACCCCCTCTGGAACCTTGAAAATGATAGATTTCTTTGAAATTGACCATTTGACTTCTGTGAAATAAGCTGAGGGCTAAAAAAATATAAAAAAATAAAACGTTGTCAGAGCTTGTTTTGGTCAGACTGACCTGGACCCCCCTGACAAAAATTCCTGGATCCACGCATGGACTATCAGCTGGCTTAGTGATAAATGAGTATTCTGGATCAGCTAAACGATTAATACTCCTTTTAGTTATTTTACGGACAAACAATACTCTTGAAGGACTTTAACCTTCTCATGCTTAACCGACTGGATCCTTTTTGGTAACACTGTGGATCCAGAGCAGCTGGCCTCCGTTGAAGCAGTCTGATCAGGATCCACATTGTTTTCAACTAGAATTGATTTTGAAAACACATGCTTATAACTAGAGTGCTGCAGGTTAACAGTTTTCATTCTTAACATGTATTACCCCATACATATTTAATATGTATGAAAATGTCCAGTTTATATCTTTATATTAAAATTCTGTAAAATGATGAATTTCAGTTCTGTAAGATTGTTTTTATTTTAGCAAACAGTGCTAACCCTGATGAAATGCCACCTTGTGCTGTATTTCATGCGGGTCTTTACTATTTGAACCTGTATCCAGATTGAAAAGGGTTAAATGGATAATATTGGGAGAAGTGTGGAACATAGTTATATTAAGCCAAGGTTTTAGCTAAAAAGGAGTATCAACAAGTAGTTTTGTATTTAACTCTTTACCCTCTAGGGGTGACTTTTGTTGTCTGCTAATCACCTTTGCAAACAGTTTGGACCCAGATCAGACGAGTCAAAATGTTGGGCCTGATCTGGATCCAAACTGTTTGACACCTGGATGGTATTGAAAAAATCCAACATCCAAAGAGTAAAATATGGCACAATAATAAAGTGTGAAGGAATAATAAAAGCAATATTTAAAAATCCAAAAGCTAATGAAAATACACTTTTTCATAAAATATGTAATTTTTGAATCACCTAGACCAGCACCCTAGATAAGCAGCGTATTTGCGTAAATACGCAATTAAAATCCTCAAAAAAATCAATTAAAATGAAATGTGTGCGTACCAAAAAGCAATTCTAACGATCAGTATGCAATTACATGCGATGTCATTGATTACCATTGGGTCCATTTTGTTTCCATTCGGCTAATAAACAAATGCCAGTCGTGTATTGATTTTATTTTTACTAGCGAGCGCGCAATATACTCCAGTTTTATGAAAATATCGGTGCCCAGTCCAGTATTTCGCGGAAAAACACAATGATGAAAGTGAAACTTTGCAAAGTAAACACGCTCGAATGTCAACAAGGGGATGAGATTTGCTTCAGGTACAATAAAATCCGCGAGTTTGATTCTTTAGAAAGGCAGACGATGGGAGTGAATAAATATGCAAGCACAACCCCGATGGCTTCATGCAATAAGAAAAGGTGTCATAACAGAAAAAAAAACGCAGCGTAAAAAAAAATTAAAAGAAGCAATTGTTTTTGCAAGTACGCAATTGAGGATAACCAGGTTGCGTAAATACCCAATTGACCCAAATTTTTATCTAGGGCGCTGCCTAGACTGTACATTTAGCCAATGACTTATTTTGGTAGCCACTCGACATTTTTAGTAGCAAATGGCTACAATGGCTAATGGCAGGGTGAGCCCTGCTCTGCTTTGAGCTGGCTCATCCCAGGAAGACCCTTCCCGAAATGTCTAAAAATTTTGTAAATCAGGACATAAAGAACCAAATCAACAAAAGGAGCGCAGTGGCTCAGTGGTAGAGTGCTTGACTCTAGACTGAGGGGTCACGGGTTCGAGCCTCACCGGGGTCCTTTAGCAAGACACATGTATCCTAGCTTAGTACTGGTTCAACCCAGGAAGATCAGTCCCTGTTTAGCTGAAAGATTGTTGATGGGACGTAAAGAATCAAATCAAACAAATATTCTTCTAAAATATATTTGGGACAAGCAATACTATTGTAGGATTTAAACCTTGTCCTGCTTAACCCGACTTGATCCTTTTTTGTAAAACCGTGGATCCATAGCAGCTGGCTTTTGATGAAGCTGTCTGCTCAGGATCCACATTATTTTCAACTAGAATCCAAAATTTATGCTTATATTCAGTGCATACCAGAAAATTAACTTTCTTATTTATCAACCAAAACACATGTTGTGGGTGCTCAAAAGAACCGTCTCGATGAGATGATTCTTTTGAGCACCCAAATTATATGTAACAACTTATGGATAAGAAAACTGTTTACAATTTTAGGCTCATAATGTTTGTTTATCTGAACCGATATATTATAACCTATATATTAGAGCTTATAACACTGATGGAGACATAATCAGTTAAGGCCATCAAATCAAACAAAAGCTCAGAATGAGTTTTACATCTACTGTCTACTGATCCCTCCCATCATCATCAAATTCTGTCATGCAAAATTCACAAAAAACTCAGATGGTTTATGCCCACCAACAACACATAAGCAAGCTGGATGAAACCACCCAATGCAGTAAATGGTAATTGTGCAAGCTTTTTGTGTGTGGCATTTTTCAAAATGAACAATCTTAAAATAATTCTTTCAGAAATACCATCATAGTGCCAAATAGTTTGGATCCAGATCAGGTCCAGGCTGACCTTGGTCCACACTGTAAACTACAAAAGTAGAAAGCAAAAGTTGCCACTAGCAGGGAAATTTTAAGTAGGATTATTTGAATAGCTAATTCTATCTTTTTAGTTGTTATTTGATAATAATTAAGCATGTATTATATCACCAATTTCTTTGTTAACTTATATACATTAATCACCATTGTTAATACACTTAACCCCTTCACTGCCTTATCCCGAGCAACGTTCGGGGTGAATACCGCTTCCTTTACGCCAGTACCTCGAGCGTTGTTCGGGGTACACAGGGTGTTGTTTATATGCGTGTTGTTAGCACGATTATAGTCAAGGGACAGAATTCAATTATCCTTATCTGCTCTGTTATGAAAGAGTTAACTTTTCCAAGAATTATATCATAACTCCCCGGCCGAAAGCTTGCTTTTCATAGGGAAAATGGCCCTTTCGATGAAGAACTCGTTTTTTTCCATAGACAGCAGGTGATCGTGGCATTAGTCTGTTGTGTTTCTTTGAAGTAGAGGTTATTTTGGAAGTTTAAAATGGCTTGTATATGGATGACTATAGATATTAATTGGAATCAGCAATGGTAAAGGAGGAAATTCCTGTCATTCTCACATTGTTGAACCATTGTTTCCCAACCATTCCAAAACAATGATGTTGTAAACGAAAGTAGCTATTCATGTATTTTCAGCTGTTGAAATTTTTTTGACATGCTATCACTTGAAAACATAATTTCAGACACTGTACCAAATGTCTCAAACAAGCAGGAAAAACTTTGGTGTAAATCCCTACAGTGGTTATGATTTTGCACACTATAATAACATCAAAATAGCCATATTTTCCCCCGGCGTATTGTGTGCATTTATATACATCAGTGAAGGGGTTAAATATAAATGATATCTTGTAACTTTTTACTTGTTATTATCCCTTTTTTCTATATTCCAGTAGCTGGCTGTCAATAGCGTTTTAGGTCTAGTGCCAGCCGGCTGGCACTTGACCAAAAAGTCTATTGCCAGCCGGCTGGCACTAGACCTAAAACGCTATTGACAGCCGGCTGTCAATAGACACTTCCAATTAAGTTTCAAAGATCACATGACCAGATAAAATGTCAATACCGTAACAAACTTTAATTCCTGTTTTTTCTTCAAATCTCGTCATGGATATTTATTTTGTTGCATTGGATAAGTTCAATAAATCATGTGTTTAATTGTGTCAAAGGTAAAATTTGAACAAAATGATTATTTATGACAATGAGCAAACGTAAAATACATTTTTTTATCTTTTAAGTAATTTTGCATACTATTTTCTCAGTATTTTGTTTAAAACCACATTTCTAGAAAATTACAATGCTTTGGTATGATTGTAATCAACAAAAGGAATTGATCAGGTACTTAAAATTTACATGTTGTCTCTGTCTGATATACTTTTTTCCCAAAAATATCACTGTTACGGTACTTGACAAAAATGTTACGGTATTGACCTTTAAAGAATATATGCTAGCGTAATCCGTCTGTTTAAGATTTGGTGTAGAGCACTGTTGACCAGATTGCAATGTTAATACTCTCGACACGTGTGCACAGAAAAAATTTTGGAATATATGGTAGATTGTATTTATTTCAAAATATTGTTACGGGTTTGACAAAACCGTTATGGTATTGACAAACCCTGCCTGAAAACAAAACAATATGTCAATACCGTAACAAACTGTTTACTCAAATTCATCATTCAATTTGTGTTTTATACTTCTGTTTAAATTTGATAAAGCATTCTTATCATAAATTCACTAATAAACTTGAATAAAAACTAATATCTTTGCATTCAAAACTGTACTTTTTTGACAGCATATGTCAAAACCGTAACAAGATGTGTCAATACCGCAACATTTTCATCGTTACGGTATTGACTGTTACGGTATTGATATATTCTACATATTTTTTTACCTAAAATAATGATTACTCCCTAAAACATTGCAACAAGAGTGATTTTTTGTTGAGAAATTTTATTTGGTCAAGATGTTAAAACCAGAAATTTGTTATCAAATTCCATTGTCCATTTTTGTGTTACGGTAATTTGACACAAAAAAATATACTATAACAATTTCACTCACCAAAACAGTATTTTCTTTTGCCAGTTCTGTAGATGTTTTACAGAACACATGTATTCTTAGTAAACAGGAAGTGTCAAATTAGTATGACAGAAAACCAGATTCAGCACCATTAGGGATCCAGTATTATTTTTGCAATTTATCAAGTGTTACGGTATTGACATAAACGCTTGGGACAGAGGTTTTTTGGCAAAAAAAATGCAAAAAAGGTAATGAAAAATCACATATTGAAACCTCCTGCATTTACATTGATAATGCTTTTATCAATACAGCCAGTAAAAATTCCTGAGAAAATAACAGTATTTTTAATAATTCTTGTCGAAAGTTCAATTTTTTCCGTTGGACGGGCAAAAATGCCAAAAAATGGGGTTTTAATCCAATAAAAAATATATATACACACCAATATTTTTCAGTTTTATCAGCTAGCCTTATTAAGTATGATCAGTAGTATTGTGTGAAGAAGAAAAATTCATGATCACATCAGCGGTTTTCATAAGATATGAAACGGACAAGAATTTTGACGAATTTTGACAATGACTCATACAGTAAAAACCCTTTAAAAATCTTCTTCTCCAGAACCAGAAGGCCAATGACCTTGGGACTTGGTATGTAGCATTGGGGATGTGGGGCCTACCAAGTTTGTTCAAATGATGATCCTAGGTTGACCTTGACCTACTTAACGTCAAGGTCAAATTTGCTTTCTAATGCATTTAAATTGGAATTTTTTTGAAAAGTTGATTTTTTTGAAAACTGTGGAAGCCTTAGTCATTATTCTCACTTGATATATTTAACCTAATGAGACAATGGCTACAAATAAGTTCCAAAGGTCAAGGTTGACCTTTGACCTTTCAGCTAAGTCACTCATATTGGAGTCCCATCAATATATTAAAACATAGTATTTCCACAAACAATTAGCCCAATTGAACTCAAATTTCATGTGAAGACTCCTTATGATAAGTTAGTCAAAATTTGTACAAAATATTTTGGTCACATGACCAAGATGGCCGCCACGCCCATATATGGTAAAAACCCTTTAAAAATCATCTTCTCCAGAACCAGAAGGCGGATGACCTTGGGACTTGGTATGTAGCATTGGGGATGTGGGGCCTACAGAGTTTGTTCAAATGATAATCCTAGGTTGACCTTGACCTACTTAACATCAAGGTCAAATTTGCTTCCTAATGCATTTAAATGGGATTTTTTTTGAAAAGTTTATTTTTTTGAATACTATTGAAGCCAAAGTCATTATTCTCACTTGATATGTTAAACCTAATGAGACAATGGCTATAAATAAGTTTCAAAGGTCAAGGTTGACCTTTAACTTTTCAGCCAAGGTCGCTCATATTGGAGTCCTATCAACACATTAAAACATAGTTTCCTCAGAAAACACTAGGCCAATTGAACTCAAATTTCATATCAAGACTCCTTATGATAAGTTAGCCAAAATTTATACCAGTTGTACTGGTCACATGACCAAGATGGCCACCACCCCAATATATGGTAAATACCCTTAAATATCTTCTTCTCTGGAACCAAAAGGCCAATGGCCTTTGGACTTGGTATGTAGCATTGGGGATGTGGGCCCTACCAGATGTGCACAAATGATGAATCTAGGTTGACCTTGACCTATTTTATGGCAAGAACAAATTTGATTACTATTGCATTTATCTTTCTATACATGTAACTGTTAAAGCCGAAATCATAATACTTTCCAGAAATGTTTAACCTAATGAGACAATGGTTTTATATAAGTACCAAATGTCAAGCTGACATGTGACCTTTTATCCAAGGCCACTCATTTGGACTGCCATATATCTATCTAAACATCTTTTTCTCAGAAATCAATAGGCTGTTTGATGGAGTATTCATAAGATTGTGTAGGTCACTTGACCATAATGGCTGCAACACTCATATATGGTAAAACATATTATAAGCTGTAGTGACCTTGACCTATTTCAACATTATTAAGGAGATCAGGTGAGCGCCTCAGGACCTTCAGGTCCTCTAGTATATTGATTTATATGTTCTAGGAGATGATGCATGGATAAGTTAGGGGTCTTTCAAGCAAACCAAAGTCTATGTGTCTTGATCCACATCTGAACTAAGGGTGAGGTTGGCGCTGTGAAACCAGTTTAAGCCCTCCAGTAAAATATTTTTACTGACCGTTCCAAGGCGGTACTTCTTTTGTGAATCATTTGTGTTATTTATGTCTTGTGATTGTAATGCTTTTGGTCTGTTCATTGCTGCCTTGTGGTCACCTGCTGGGAAAGGGTTGACCTTTTGGCTCTTGTTTGTGATGTTTATTGTGGTTTTGTTACTTTCCCATGTGGTATCCTGGGTCAGGTGTGGTACTTGATTGTATGGATTCCTGATCTTTGCCATAATTCTTACTTTTACCATCCTAATTTTCTCAGTTAAAATGTCATTTATGCAATAAAATCATCAAAAAAATTTCCCTGCTCGCTTCGCTCGCTCAGATTTCTCAATAATTAAACTTGTTTTTTGGTAAATGACCACTCAATTTCTCACTTTGAAGTTTTCAGCTGCAAAAGTCATTCTGTTTTCGGATAATTTTATTGTCACCACTTTTATCCTGCTTATTTTGATATATCATCATTTATTTAATGACTCATTGTTATGAATTATTGGTTTGAAAAAGCCCTACTTTCCCTACCTTTTTTACATTGGATAATCCCTACTTTTTCAACAAAAATTATCCTTACTTTTTCCCTACTTTTTCGTGGCAGGGCACTTGAAAGCCTGAATAAAAGTTAATCAAATTACATCATCATAAAACTTTTGGAGCCATTTCAATTCAATCATCCAGGTAGTATGGTATTTCTGATTTTAAAATTGGCCATATAAGTGACCTTTTCGGCTAGTTATTTGGGAAAAGATATAGAATGATGAATTATTGAAAGAAATATTGAAAGAAATATTGAAAAGATATAAGAAAGACATGTTCTAATAACAGTTAGTCACAATTATGCTCAATGTGGTAAAGAATACTGAGGATGCTGCAAAGAGGGGAGGTTGGATGTCGCGCGTTAAATGATCATGGAAATTACATTATTGATCATGGAAAAATCATGGAATTTTGTTTTTGAATATCTGTGGGAACCCTGGTCTGAGCTGATGAATAGGCTGGTTGCACCTTTGTTGTTTGCAAATCTTGAAGACAGGACATTTGGGCCTCAACGTGAGAGAGAAAACCACATTCCTTCACTGTCAGAGATACTGTCAGAAAAGCTTACATTTTTCCATAAAAAATGCTAGAAAGTGAAATGAGTCTGTTAAAGGAGGCACATGTACATGGTAAACATTCTAAAATTTGAATAGCTAGTTGTTTTCCAAAACAGCATAGACAAACAGTGCAAACCCAGATCAGACTGCTTCTGAAGAAGCAGTCTGATCAGAATCTTCCCTGTTTGTTATTCAAACAAGCTTTTTTGTGACTTTCAGCCCTCATAAGTCATAACCAACGTTATTTTCGAACAGAAAAAGAAAATGTTCAAAATTATAGAACATTTATGATACACTTATTTTCAGCTTAAAGCAGAATATGTAATGGAACGTTTTATTGCTCGGGTGACAGAGGTTGCTCCCTATGTGAATGCCATAATAGCCGATAGATTTGATGAAGCCTTGGCAGAAGCAAGCCAGCTTGATAAAGACATAGACACAAGTCCTAATGATGAAAAGTTTTCTGAAGAAAATAAACCATTCCTCGGCGTTCCATTGTCTGTTAAAGAGGCATTTGCGGTGAAAGGTTAGTATGACACATGCGCGGATCCAGAAAATTTTGTCAGAGTGGGTCCAACTTCTACCACTATAAGTGGGCCATCATCGGCCCGCAAGCGAAACGCCATTTAAATGGCATTTCGCTGGCGTGCTGATGATGGCCCAACATTGAATGCTGGCTCGGTAGCTTTTAAAGAGATTTGGACCAGAATTGCTAAGAAACGCTATATTTTTGTGATTTTTCAGGGGGGGGGTCCGAACCCCCTGTCTCCCTCTGGATCCGCACATGTGACACAAAACAAAAGATCTTTGACCAAGCATTGGGTCAGTTACTTTAATATGCTTCAAAGTTTAAACATTTTTTCAAGTTAATTAAGCTTGTAGTCCTAAGCTATAGCTTATCATACCCACTTTTTTTTCCTTAGAAAAAAAGGGTATATTAATTTCGTGTCAAAGTCGGTCCGTCGTGCGTACGTCCGTGCGTCATGTTTCTTTAAATGTATCTCCTCCTAAACAGTTAGAGGTAGCAACTTGAAACTTTGTAGGTGAATAGGTCACATGATATAGAGGGTACTGGGCAACATTTCGTGTGACCTTGACCCCAAGGTCAAGGTCAAAGGTCAAATAATGTATTTTCTTGTAAATGTATCTCCTCCTAAACGGTTAGACGTAGCAACTTCAAACTTTGTAGCTGAATAGGTCACATGATGTAGAGGGCACTGGGCAACATTTCGTGTGACCTTGACCCCAAGGCCAAGGTCAAAGGTCAAAAATTGAATTTTCTTGTAAATGCATCTCCTCCTAAACCTTTTGAAGTAGCAACTTCAAACTTTGTAGCTGAATAGGTCACATGATGTAGAGGGTACTAGGCAACATTTCGTGTGACCTTGACCCCAAGGTCAAGGTCTAAGGTCTAATATTGATTTTTTTTGTAAATGAATCTCCTTCTGAACCTTTCGATGTAGCAACTTCAAATTTTGTAGCTGAATAGGTCACATGATGTTGAGGCTACTGGGCAACATTTTGTGTGATCTTGACCCCAAGGTCAAGGTCAAAGGTCAAATATTGAATTTTCTTGTAAATGCTTCTCCTCCTAAAGCTTTTGAAGTAGTAACTTCAAACTCTGAAGGTGCATAGGTCACATGATGCAGAGAGCACTGGGAAACATTTCATGTGACCTTGACCTGAAGGTCAAGGTCATTTAATGTATTTTCTTGTAAATACATCTCCTCAACCGTGGGATGTAGCAATATCAAACTTTGCTGGTGCATAGGTCACATGATGTCGAGGGTACTGAGCAACATTTTGTGTGACCTTGACCCCAGGGTCAAGGTATAATAATGTATTTTCTTGTAAATGCATCTTCTCCTTAACCATGGGATGTAGCAACATCAATGTTTGCTGGTGCATAGGTCACATGGAGTCGAGGGTACTGGTGTGACCTTGACCCCCTTGACCTTGGGGTCAAGGTTAAATAATGTATTTTGCTTAATGCATCTCATTAACCATTGGCCGTAGCAACTTCAAACTTTGCAGTTACATAGGTCAAATGATGTAGAAGGCAATGCTTTATGTGACCTTGACCCCAAGGTCAAGGTCAAATCAAATATTTCTTGTAAATGCATTTCCTCCTTAACTGTTGGACATAGCAGCTTCAAACTTTGCAGGTGCATATTTCATATGTTGTAGAGGATACTAGGCAACGTTTCCTGTTTTTCCTTGACCTAAAGTCAAGGTCAAAAGTGAAATTATGTACTTTCTTGTAAATGCATCTCCCCCTAAACGGTTGGACGTAGCAACTTCAAACTTTGCAGATGCTTTGGTTAGCTCAAAACCGGGTATTTGCAAGGTGGACCATCGACTGAAATCTAGTTAGTCTTTATTTCAAACAGAGTGGGATATTCATATAATTTATTGTGTTATTGTTCAGTTTACATCTGATAGATAGATGGAATTTAATACAGTGAAGATGATTGATTATTAATAACAATTGTATTTTATTTCCTTAATACAGTACTGTCCCTATTATAACAAAGAATTAGATAAGACACGGTCATGTTGTGGCTCCCAAATTTTTAACAGGAATTATTGGGAAAATGAACATGAAATGGTCATTTTCCTATAATTCCTTTAATAAAATTGCCCCTTTTTATGTGATACACTTATAACACGGTCTATTCAGATGGATCTCAAACATAGCATTATAAAGGAACTGCACTGTAATTATATTTACATAAATTGTGGCATTCGTTAAATGATACAAACATAGGAACTTTGAGAATATAATTGATAGGCTCATTTCATTCTCATCACTAATTGAAAAATTTGGTTGAGTTAAGAGTATATGTCTGGCAGTGTCCATCTGATGTGTGTTATCCCTAAAACACTGAACAACTTAACTTAAATTTCATGTGGAGACTCCTTAGGAACACCCCAAAAATGCAAGAAACACTCTAGCAGAAACACCAGGGGTCCAATTGCTTCTCGAGGGAGGTCCATACGACCCTCTGAAACACATATAGATGACTAAAAGTAATGTTGTCTAAAGATTTCTGGATTGAATTTCTTGTATATTTTGTATAAAAATAAAGTAAGGAAGAAGGCAAAGATCAGGATTCAATCAAGTACCACACCTGACCCAGGACACCATATGCATGGGTGTAAGCTTTCAGGATTATTCCTAAATTCAGGATTTTGAGGCTGACTTTCCACAGAAAGTCAGCCTCAAAATTCTGAATTAGGCAGATTTTAATAGCTTCTCTGATTTATTTTGAGTTCATCTTTGGGCAATTGACCATTTAAACTTGAAATTGTTAACACTTAATAGGCATACCGCAAGTTTTAAGATTTAAATTTTGAAAGTTCAGGATTTTTGAAATTTTGAACTTTCACCTATGCATATGGGAAAGTGACAACTTACACCTGACCACTTACATTGTAGAATTGATCACAGGGACACACAATCACTCTCTCAGGCAATCCTGATTTGAATGAAGAGGAATTTGCCAACAAAAAGTTTACAAGAATTACATTGAAAGTTCAGATATTGTTTTTTTAGAAAATGGTCAATACACATATCAAATTAAAGGGATTCACTGAAGTTATTACCAACATGCAATCAACAATGAGTTCGTTCCGCACACGCATTACCCATTCAATTGTGTTGGGCCACAATCCAAATATCAACGTTTTTTAGAAAGTTTTTGCATATTAAGATGACTAGGTAATGCCACAATGACAGATGATAATCTTCTTTCAGCACCAAAAGTAAGAGACACAAGAACCTAGTTAAACTAGAGGTTATAAGGGCCCCCAAAGAATTATCAACAACTGAACCACTGTGTTATCAGCCACAGCCGTTAGAGCCATCCTGAAAAATATTTTTATTTGCTGTCACCTGACCGACTCACTCAAAATGCCACCTACCCAAAATATTTTATGGTCTTTTCAGAGAAATATTTTTTAATTCTAATTTTAGACATTTTTCATTATTTTGTAATGTCTTTTTAACAAATCAATGAAACAAATAATATGCACATTGTCAGGGTTTTCTCCCAATTTTGGGAACATGACATGACCTCCTGAATTGAAATTTTTCGTGTTGTTTTATAGAAAAATTGGGAAAAACTCACACTATATAATATAATCAAATAAGACCAAAAATCATATATAATAAGCACATTTCAACATTTTAGATGTAAAAATACAATTTGCTGTGGCACAGTGCAGTTAAGATGCCAAAAATTGGTGATTTTTTTTTTATACCTTGAATTGGGAATTTTCTCCTTGAAATTGGGGAAAAAACAAACTTTTTTGCCATTGGGAACTTGACCCAATATCGGTCACCAAAAAGGGCCAAAAATCTGATTGTGCTTTACAAAGTGTGAAGTTTCATCAAAATAGCTTTTTGTGGGTTTTAACTTATACACTTTATAACTTTAACTCAATACCTACCCACTTGAAAAATTATGAGTCAGGTGACATCAATTTTTTTTTAAGGATGGCCTGGGGAACTGCCCAAAAATTTGTCTCTACAGCCTTATCATTCAAAATAAGCCCCTACTTTTGACAGTTTTTGAACAGGTATGCCAAATGATTCAGGACTAGTAGAAAGAAAGGAGTTTCGTTCAAAAGAAGACTGTCCAGTTGTGTCATATATGAGAAAGGCAGGTGCAATACCATTCTGTGTTACCAATGTTAGTGAACTTTGTATGTGGTACGAGTCTGCCAACAAACTCTATGGAAGGACCAAGAACCCCTACAATACTGGTAGAATTGTAGGTGGAAGCTCAGGTATGCTCACAGCTATTTAACCCTTGATGTGCTAATCACAATAAAAGTCGTCTGCTTTTCTCGTCTGCTGAAATGTTTAAGAAGCCTCTATGGCAAACAGTGTTGACCCCGATCAGACTGCTCCTATAGGAGCAGTTTGCTCTGGGTCCACACTGTTTGCTTTTATACTTAATTCGTCAGCAATGTTAGGCAATAATTTGCTTCAGCAGACAACATTTTCAGATGCATTTTTTCTCGGCGTTTTAAGGGTTAATACTTTCCTTGCTAGTGGTTACTTTTTTGCCAGTTGATAACCTTTGCAAACAGTTTGGACCCAGAATACAGGTGTGTGAAAATAGCAAATGTTGATACTTGCCCAGGGAAAATTAAATTGCCTAAAGGTACTTGTCCATAGACAGTTTTACTTGTCCCATATTAAAGAACAGATAATGCGCAAATATCTTAGCAAAGCCCTCATTTTGCTTAAACATATAAGCATGCGGAGTAATTTTTCATTATTTTTTAGCCATCTGTTGTTGTTGTTGTTGTTTTCAAAAAGTTCTCTCAGGAGCACTCTTAGGGTAAAACAGTATGGACCCAGATCAGGACTGACGCTTTGTCTGATCTGATCTGGGTCCAAACTGTTTGCAAAGGTTATAAGCAGACAATATATATATATATATATATATAAGACTGTATTAACCAGTGGCAACTTTTGTTGTCTGCTTATAACCTTTGCAAACAGTTTGGACCCAGATCAGATCAGACAAAGCGTCAGTCCTGATCTGGGTCCATACTGTTTTACCCTAAGAGTGCTCCTGAGAGAATTTTTTGAAAACAACAACAACAACAACAGATGGCTAAAAAATAATGAAAAATTACTCCGCATGCTAAGAGTTAATAAATAAACCTTCTAATGCACTTGCCTTTGTAACGCGATGTCTGATTGGATGACATCAAAAATTTGCAACAATGTATCCTGTGATATAATGATAGAAATAGTTTGAGGTCATTAATTACATCACATTTCGTTGAATGGCGCGCATCTTAATGTGGCTGGCAAGGCTCCAATTTGAGATGAAACTGCAGATGGGCATTAGAATGGGGATAACCATATTCAAAATTTTCATTTGGGGAGGTATATGGTTGGAGATATGGTCGGAAATCATGTTTTACAGCTCTGCTCGCAAGTCGCCGTAAAACTAAATTTTCGACTGAACCTGTATATATACACCTCACCAAATGAAAATATTGAATACAGTTTTCCCATAATTGTTACAGGTGGAGAAGGATGTAATATAGCGTCTGGTGGGGCTGTAATAGGACTTGGATCAGATATAGGTGGGAGCATACGGATGCCCGCTTTCTTCAATGGAATATATGGACATAGACCTTCAAAAGGTAAGTGAAATTAGAGGCTCTCAAAGTGAAATAAGGTCCCTACCAGTTTCTTAGGAGATGACAAAAAGTTTTTTCTCTGACACTCTGTCTGCTCTCAAAATGAAATAGGTTCCCTGTCAGCTTTATATGTGCCAAACCGTTTTCTCTCTGACCCACTATCCTCTCCAATGGTACATGTTAAATTGCAAAACACAACTGTGTAAGCCCTTTAGCCCCCCCCCCCCCCCCAAACAGTAGGAATGTTTTCGAAAAAGGATAAATCCTGGTCCAGCAGGAAAGGGTAGCTAGTTAATCTGTACGGTGTTTTAAAAAAGGGTTGAGACAGTCAGGGAAATTTTCAATATTTTAATTTCACCGATTAAAGTCGACCTTCAACATGGTATAAAGTAAAACTGCACATTTTTACTTTAAACATTTATTCAATGCTTTGAACATGCCGAGTGCATTGCGACTGACATATTTTACGTCTTTGGCAATGAGTGCCTGAATGCACCGGGACCGGGGAATCTTGACAATGTAAAAAAGAAACACATTTACCTCAACAAACTTACTTAAGTTACTGTTGCTGAAAAACTAGTTCTTGTAAATCCATTTTGATGATTTAATTCATTGTTTAATGTGCTGTTTAATACAATTTATTCGCTGTTTCTAGTTGATTTGTACAGCACGCTTCATTGACTGTAAAATCAACCTCAGTGACGTTACCAACAAATATTATACAGTAAGTCGCTAAATGTAGAATTGGTATATGAGAAAAATAATCGATCATTACTGTTTAATGGTTCCAGAAATATCCCAACCCTTGGGTCCACCGTTCAGTGGGAAACTCAGCAAGCCTCGTTTCCTACTGGAACGGTAGCCCCTCAGGTTGGGATTTTCCTGTCCTCACTGAACACCAATGATGGATTCTATTTATATCACATACCTGAACCAGCTCGTGGGAAAGATAAAAAACTAACAGTCTCACGTGGGCCGCATGCTGGTAGCACTTTGATCAGTGACCTCAATATAATAGTAAAATTATGTCACCATGTGGCATTTCAGTGTATTCAGGATTTTCTGGAAGTCTTTTTCATGTTTTTCCAATATAAAATGAGGTGTTTAGTTGTGAGCAAGAAAAAGAAACCATAATTTGTGTGAGAATTGGATAGAAAATCCATCCCTCGTGATCAAGGTTTGTCATCACTCTGCATGCCTCGAGATGTCAATCGGTGATCCTTTGGATGGATTTTTCTATCCCACCCTCACACTCCTGATGGATTCTTATATTATCATATGCGTTGCTTCTGGGAGTGATATAATGTCAATCAATAAACCACAAGTGATTTACAGGTTTTGTAGCTTTTTGAAATAATGCTCATAACAACGTCACATATATTTGGCAATATCTTGAAGTTTTCACACCAAAAACATGATTACAAAATAAGTTAAATGTCATATGATGAATAAAATCTTACGCTCATGCTCGTGTATTATTGAATGCCTCAATTTTGTTGCAAAAAAGGGATTAAATGCTCGGCAAGCCTTGCATTTTATCATTTTTCCCTAACTTGTTTGATAAATTCAATAAAACATGAGCACTCATGTACTACCATGCAACTACCAGCTTAGCAAAAGCATAGTTCATGAAATCAAATTTGGTGATCTAGCTGTCACGTAAATATTAACAATTTGCAATATAGTGACATGTATTTTATTACTGATTGGCAGTTAGAGATGTTTAAAAGAGGAAAGCCAATGGACATGATACTTGTTTAGTGTATATTTCAAAATAGGTTTCCTTAATTTCATATACATATGTTGTTGGTACACATTGGAATTGCCTCATAGAGGCAATTCCAATGTGCACCTACAACATTTGTCCATTCAATAAATGAGTGTTTTTCACCATAAAACACTACTTTTTTATGTTTCAGTGTAATGAGCATGAAGAAATGAACAAGTTTTTGTGTAGTTTGGCATGCTCCTGGATAACAATAATCGATAGCCAATTTTATATTATTGACAGTTTATCTTTAGATGTTTCATTGGAATGAAATGCTAACTTGGTGGTTGCCTGGTTGTAAGATCCTCTATGTATAATTGATTACAGATGTGGTGACAAACGAAGGACAGTTTCCTGGCTGTACTGGTAGGGACAATGATTTATTGAGCACAGGTCCAATGTGTAGATATGTGGATGACCTTCTGCCTATGATGAAAATTTTAGCGGGACCAAGTATCAGTAAACTGAAGTTAGATGTAAAGGTACTCACGTGTTTAATAAACTTAATTAAGAAATGAATTTATTTGCGTAGGTTCATGTTGTAATGTACACCATGTATTCAATTGGGCATCACTTACTTTGAATAGAGCATATGACATTCATCACTTCATGAACCTACACAAATTGAAATCTTTCTCTAATGCACAACATTTCTTAATATTGTACAGTAAAACCTGTGTAAAACAGCCACTCAAAAATAGATAAAACAAATGTGTTAATGACAACTGGTAGCTTAATGAAAGTCAAAAGTATTGCAGAATGCTCCTTTTGGAGCATTCTGCAATACTTTTGACCTGCATTAAGCGATAATCAGTGTTGAAAACCATTTTTTGGACTTTTTGAGAGTGGCCGCTTAAGACAGGTTTAACTGTATTTATTGAATTTTATTCTTTAAGCTGCAAAACTGATTTTATCCCCCCTCCTGACAAAGTTTGAAGGATATAGTTTTAGCATTGTTTGACAAATGAGCTGTGACGTGATTTCCAACAATGTGGCATTTTGACAAGTGTAGACTCAGACCTGCCTGTGCAACCTGTTTTCAAGCTAAGGAACTCCAAATGATGTTCAGTCAATAGCTTAACACTCATAGAATATTTAAGTGACTAGCAAAGTCTGATCACACTGCGCATATGCGCAGGCTGATCTGAGGCTTTGCTGGTCACACATAGTACATTGTTGGAAATTTCATGTCACGGCTCATTTGTCTGTGCATTCACCTGTGTTCCTGTCTATTAGTCTGTCTGGAAGTATAATTCAGTACCCATTGGTCAGATTTGGTGCATTCTTGGTATAAATGATAAGTACCATGAAAGCTGATATCCTTTAAGTTTAATAAACACTTGAGTTACTTCCCTTGACTTAGACTGGGCCATTATAGTGCAACTTTACATTTCCCCAAAGCTATTATATCTTCTCACCATTGGCTATGATTACCCAGGACTTGTAGATAAACACAGTGTCAAAAAATTTATAATAGTATTAAAATAACATTGCAGCATTGAATCAAGAGCTTATAAGAGAATCAATTCGTAAAATATCATGTTGATATCTAAGAATTAGGAATAATTTGGTATTTGCACAATGGGACTTTAAATTATCATGTTGTAGGATAGTTAACATGCCTGTTACATGCACATAGCAACTGCCGTGTCATTTTTCATCTTATATAGTTATAGTACCCATGTAGTTACTATTGTGTACAAAATTCCCCGTTGGTGGTCAGAGGATGGTTGTTTAATCTGTTTTTGGAAACAGTGAAGATTCAGATCAGCTGGCTTCTGAATCTATATTGATAATGAAATTGCGCAACTGGATTGACTGAATACCAGAAGCTCATATTGTGTAAACAAAACATAAAGCATGAGTTTGTACTTAAAAGAGCACATATTCTTATAAGGCCTAATACTATGAGCAGAAAATATTTTATACTTAGCAGTAAATTATATGCATATCAATATGAAAAAAATGATATTTTTCTACAGTGAAAAAATATACGGTACAGTGCAAATCCTGATGAAATGCCGCATACTGCGGCATTTCATCTGGGTCTTCACTGTTCGCCAAAGAACACATTTAGGGGTTTCCGTAATGTGGCATTTCATTAGGGTCATCACTGTTTGCCAAAGTACCCATTTAGGGGTTTCCAGTATACAAAGGGTTAATTTTTTTTACACCAGGTTGATATAACAAAGCTGAAGATATATTCTATTGCTGATGATGGAGGAAGTTTATTGTGTTCATCAGTAGATCCACAACTCAAGCAGGTCCAGATAAAGGTATATTTGAGCCACAACATGATATTTCTAACAATGTGGTATGATTGACCAGCAAAGGCTCAGACCAGCCTGCACATACGCGCAGTCTGAGCAGAGCCTTTGCTAGTCGCTTGAGTATTCTATGAGTGTTAAGCTACTGACTAAACACCATTTGGAATTTCTAAGTTTAAAAGGAGGCTGTACAGGCTCGTCTGTGTCTACACTTGTCAAAATGCCACATTGTTTGAAGTTTGACACCCAGAGGAACATTATGTCCTGCAGTGTTGACCTAAATCAGAGAATACCTTGTATAAATTTGATTTAGGTACCGGTGAGAATCCACCGACCGGTACAAAACAGTTTGACCCATTTAGGCCACATGGAGTTTCCTACTCATCAATTGGACCAGTTCATTTCCATTTTAAGGGTTGTTGGGTGGTATTTTTCATTTGAATTCTAATTTTAAAAGTGCATTCTGTAAACAAACAGGGCAAAAACTGATTAGATGCCGCATTTTGCTGCATCTGACCTGGTTCTGCACTGTTTGCCTATGTTCCTCAAAAAGGATGCTAGGCTTAAATGGGATAAAATAAGGTTTAACAATCCTGTTTCCTTAAGATTGAGGTATAGAAAATCAAAAGCTAAACACTTCAATATAACCAATAAGCCCATTTTTCATGCAATCATCTCTCAATTAGCTTTATATCGAGGAACACAGTGGCTCAGTGGAAGAGTGCTTGACTCAAGATCAAGGGGTTGGGGGTTCGAGCCTCACTGAAGGCCCTTAGTTGTGTTCTTGAGCAAGACTTAGTGCTGGTTTAACTTAGACCCCCTCCCGACATGACTGAAAAATTGCCGACTGGGATGTAAAGTATCAAAACAAACAAAAACAAACATGAAATAAAATACATAGTACAGTCAGTATTAGGTATCTACATGTTAGCTTACCTCAGCCAAGGCTCATTGTTGAGCTAATAGTAGAGCAATGACTGACTCTGGCAACTGTTGACTGATTGTAGCCAGTCCTGATTGTCCATAATGTTGATGTTCACCAGGGTTAGCACAGACCTAGATTTATAAGGCATTGAAAACAGACTTTGTTTGAAAAAGTTATAGAATCTTGTTAATTTGGATTTTCTTGTAGAAGTTTTTTTAATTTGAAGTTCCAAACCGTAAGTGTAAAGGGGCCATTTTAGCTGCTTCAAGTGATATACATTTGTACTTTTTTAACTTACACAGGCTATGTCCCTGACAATAGCAAGCAAATTCATAAAATTTAAGATTGGGGTAAACAAACTGTAAATGAGTTGGTGCCAATGTGTATACTTGTCCATCTCAGTAAAGGTGTAAAATATTGTTGATCAAATTTACAACAGAAATACAATGTTATTAATTGTCTAACTGCTAGTATCTGTTTTATAAGTAGATTTTGTCCTTCCTATTCAATTGTGCACTTGAAATCCAGATCCACTTTGCCAATACATTCAAGAACAGACTGACAATTTCAAAAACGAACTGGTAACTCTTTCCTTGCAAGCGGTGTCTTTTGTTGTCTGCAGATAACCTAAAAATTGCAAACAGATTTGGACCCAGATCAGGACCAACAGAACATTAGTCCTGATCTGGATCCCAACCATTTGACACTCTGATAGTGTTCCTGAAAGAATTTATCAAAAAAGTTGATTTTGAAAAAAAGGCAGTAGACGACAACAAAAGCATGAAAAATTACCCAGTAGGCAAAGAGTTTTAACCCTTAAAGCGCCACCTATAATTTGCAGCAGACGACAATTTCAAATTTTGCCGCTTTTTCAAAACTAACAAATATGGGATGATATTTCAGGAGAATGGTCTGCTGGCAGGCAATTCTCATGAAATATCATACCATATTTTTTTAAAAAAATTAGAAACAATGTTGCAAAATTTGTCGTCTGCTGTAGTCGTGATTGTCGCTTTAAGGGTTAAAAGTCTGTGATGATTCTAGTTTGACACCACAATCACAGTAAAATCACAAAATATGAAACTTGCGCATATCTAAACAGATTTGATATTTTGTAGTTTTCTGCTGCTTGTACACAATTGATACCACTTATTTGATCTTTTATCCATTTTCATTTTTGATACTCAGCTAAACAGGTGCTTGGACAATTAGTGAAGACCCAGATGAAATGCCTTTCATCAGAGTCTGCACTGTTTGCTATGAACAAAACAATCTTCAGGGACAGAAATACACAACTTTATAGAAATTTTGCCAACAACCCCTTAAAATACAAAATGGACAAGTCCATTCTTATTGTATCAATATGTATGGGATAATCCATTTCAATGAAAAGGGTTAAACAAGAATTCCGGTGGCATGCACTTTTCATGAGTATGGTAGCAAGTTTTAATTCTTTAAAAAATATATCTGAAAGTGTCATCTGCTGAAGTCGTCTATTGCAAATAATCGCCTTACATTACTGACTAAGTATTGTCTAAGCAAACAGCGTGCAACCAAATCAGACTGCTCCTACAGGAGCAGTCTGATCTGGGCCCACTCTTTT
This sequence comes from Loripinus fragilis, assembly GCA_964019695.1. Lineage (NCBI taxonomy): Eukaryota > Metazoa > Mollusca > Bivalvia > Lucinida > Lucinidae > Loripinus > Loripinus fragilis. The sequence continues at coordinate 73,568,348 of OZ026517.1, forward strand.
ATAGAGGCTTCTTAATCATTTCAGCAGATGACAGAAGCAGACAACTTTTGTTGTGATTGGTGCTTTAAGGGTTAAATGATTTATCTGAAACACCTAGATGTGATTGTTGTTTTTCTTACAGGCTGTTAAATTCCTAGAAGATCATTTTGGCGTGAAGATTGAAACAGTCAAAATTCCCAAGCTGAAGTTTAGTGTTGATATGTGGGCAGCCAAAATGACAACATCAGATGGTACCCCTTTCTGTGTGTACATGGCAAACCAGAAAGGCAGTGTGAACCCTGTCAAAGAGCTGTTTAAGTGGCTATTTGGAATGTCTAACCACACATTACCAGCAATAGCTCTTGGACTAGGGGAAAAACTTGACAGCCTTCTAAAAGGTGTTAACGAAAAGTCTTTAGAGGGGTATGATAAATTGGAGAAAGAAATGGAGGGTTTATTAGGAGATAATGGAGTGCTGCTTTATCCATCACATCCTAAATTAGCACTTTATCACAATGAACCGTTGGTATACCCCTTTAATTTTGGATATACTGGGATATTTAATGCCCTTGGGTATCCTGTGACACAGGTACCCCTGGGACTGAGTAAGGAAGGGTTACCTATGGGTATACAAGTAGCCAGTACACTGTACAATGATCACTTGACCATTGCAGTTGCTGAAGCATTGTCAACTGGGGTTGCAGGGTGGGTCAATCCAGGCACAAAATGATGATTTCCCTTTTTTTTATTATTTCTATTTATTTTTAGGATGCCTTAGCATGACATGCTCACGGGACAAAAATTCCACTTGTCGGCTTGTAATTACGAGTGAAATCAAGAAAGGACGAGTAATTCTTCCCAAAGTGCTTATAGGACGAGTGCTTTGGGAAGAATTTCTCGAGGGTGAGGGTGAAAAATCTAAGGGTGAAACTAGCATTTTCTTAGTTTTGACTGTTGTCATTATATGGGATGCAGTTCTGAAACTGACTGGGTAAATATCATTTTAGCAGTGATATAAGGAACTTTATAAGTCATATTACATATTACTCTCTTATGTTCTCTATTGCATACGCATTTAAAGGACAAATGCATGTGTTTGAAGGACAAGTGAAAAGTATAAGTCACTCGCCCTGCAGGACAAGTGCAATATTGAAATATTTTTGTCCCCTGATGCTTAAGGTTAACTTTTATGATTGTTAGATGTCCATTTATTGCCGTGTGTCATCAGCAATTGCTTTAAACAGTGTTCAATCTAGGAAATTTTAAAAGGGACCATTTTCAATCGATTTCAGATGAAAATAAAACACTGTCCAATAACCCCCATTCACATAATGTTAAAGATGGCTCACAGTAGCTTTACCAAGGGACCATTTGATCCAAAAGGGGGCCAATGGCCGCATGACTTCCTCTAGATTGAACACTGTTTGAATGCCATATGCACTGCTTGTTCACTTTTGACCAAACTTGGCATTAATGATCCTTATATGACCCCTTTGATAAGTGTTACAGACCTGCTATGGGTAAACTCAAATATTTTTTCTTGCAAGTCTTGGCATTTTTTTCTGCCACAAAATGGTGCAATTGTGAAGAGATGATGTTTAAATAAAATTCCACAGCGAAATTGTGGAGAAAAATAACATTGGTATGTGTACACAAGTGCTTTTTGCGCAGAAATTTTCTGCAAATAAAAGTGAACCATGTTAAATTAAATATGATCAGACACATTTCTTAACATGGATTTCTTCTTTAAGAATAACATTAATTGTTCATTATCTAATCTTGTCTCTGTCTTCACTGCTCACATTAAGTAAAGTACATACTATGTTTAGGGGTACAAAAAAAAGCAAAAAATTTAGTCTTCCACGGAATTATGACCATTCAGACAGAATCAGTTCTCTTTTTTCCATTAAAATGGTCCATAATTTTCTCATGTAACATTCCTATATCGCAAGTTTTGTAATTAAATATACCTGGTCAACTCAAGTGGTCAATAAATGTGCCAAAAATTTTACATTAGTATTTCTAACCCTAACACATTGGACCAGTCTATATATTAAATAATGGTTAACAGTGCACACTTTGTGAAATCAACTCCTTACAGCTTTAAGTGTATCCATTTATTACTTAGTGAATATGTTACAGACATTTGAAGATGTTCATGAAGTATTTTGGCTGATCCAACTTACCTGACTACCCCTAAAATGTGTCCTCCAAACCCACATACCAGTATCATTGGCATTAACCTATGGGCCAAATGGGTGGGGGAGGTTAGGTGAGTAGAGTAAGAAGATTACTTCACTCATCTACAAAACCAATGAAGACAGGAGAGACAGTAAGCATGTTTTTACTAAGTGGTAGACTGAATTTTTGTTCATTTGAAATAATGTTATGTAGCTACACTCAAATTACTGTAACTACTCATTATTAAACTAAGACACATTCATTGGCATTGGTGCCTTAGCAGGTGTGCCCTACTACTCTACCTGGCCCCGAGGTTATAAATCTTTTTTCATGCTCAACTCAGCGGAACACAAAATTTATCCTGCTCATTAATGTTAAAATGCGAAAAAAATTGGCATTTTAACATTAATTAGCAGGATAAATACAACATCTGAGAGACTTAAAGCAAGAAACCTCTTCATTTGTCGGAATTTTAGTTTTTATGAGCAGTTGAAATTTCTTGCTCAGTTGAGTTGAGCAGGAAAACAGTTTTATAACCTCGGGGCCAGGTGTAATGATTATCTTAGAAGCTGTTCAGATCCACTAAACCATATATATACAGTAAAACCTGTCGAAAATGGCCACTCAAAAATAGACAAAACAAAGGTCTTAAAGACAAATGGTAGCTTAATGCAGGTCAAAAGTATTGCAGAATGCTCCTTCATTAAGCCATAATCGGTTTTGAAAGCCAATTTTTGGTCTTTTTTTTTGAATGGCCGGTTAAGACCAGTTTTACTGTATTAGTGTTCCTTATGATAAAACTCATTCATGAACATAAGGCTTTATATACTCAGAAGAAAAAGTTTAGTCAGTACAGACACTGTGTGCAATAATTTTGTAAGACAATCTTAATATTGACAAAAACCTTACTAAAAATAAAATTCATGTAATGTCTTACAAATGTGAACATTTTCAACAAAACATTCTGAAAAAATACCCATTTTCTTCATCAAAAAAACACAAAGTGGTCAATATTAAAATTCAAATTTCATAACTCAAAAATCAGTCTAGCGCCCCTCAGACGATTTCTGGTAGTACAGACGGAAATTCTCGTATCTGTTGCATGACTAAGGAATTTAAGAAGTTTCCAAGCGGCCATGAAGCGATTACGTCATGTTTACGTCACTATGACCCGAACTTCAAATGGCGTCGTTATCTGCGGTCTTCCAAACGGAGGCTTGTCATTTTTACCGCAAGGCCGTTGAAAACGTGTTTGCAAACGATAAATTGTTTGTTCACTGCATCCAAAACTGCGTGTTACAACAGCAACACGTGTACCTGTTTCAAGACGTCAAAACGCGGTATTATTGTAATTTGTAGATAGCCTGACCGGCGAATTAAGCTTGCTAGCACTGAATTTTCTCCGGATTATTGCAATAGGAACAACTCATTTTCAATATCTAACAGTATATGAGAAAATAACCCTGCCAGTTTACCGCAGCACGTGCACATCGTGCATTTTAAAATTTGGTTGATACAGTCTAATAGAGGCATTATTTGTCACGCAATGAACAGGTAAATGTAAAGTTACGATAGTACAACTCATGTAAAAAATTTGACAATGATATATGCAGTATTGTTGATTTTATGAGAAAACATAAATACTGACTAAACTTTTTCTTCTGAGTATACCTTAGAAACCTCTTAAATCCCTACCTTTAAAACATATGTATTTTTCCTTATTATAAAATGTGTTCACATCGGCAGCAGGTCCGTGCCTAACATAACTACAGTATAATAATAAGGCTTATCCCTTTGTATTCGGTAAATCCCTAAACAAGTATTTTTGCAAGCAGTGAAGACCCAGCATAATGTTTGTCAAGGTAAAAAAATATCTTCAGACAAAAGAATACAATATTTTTGGGAAAATTATAACCTGAAACCCATTGATGTGTACAATTGACTACCCCAAGTTCATTGTATCAAACTAGAAGGAAGAATCCATTAATACAAAGGGTTAATATCTTTAGTGTCGGGGCCAAATCTCAAATTTTAAGTTCTGTTGCACCCCCCCCAGGAAGAAAAACTTTGTTACTATTTTCAGACAGGGACATATCTTGGGACCTTAGAAACCCATGTTTTACTAAGTTTTCGGTGGTCAATTTTCTGTAACTGACCTGTAATCAACGTTACCCTACTAACATTGAAAATTGCAGTGCACAAAATACAAGATTAATAATGTATTTTATAATAGTATCAATGAAATTATTTGAGCATTAAATGTTTTATCTAGCCAAAAACATCAATTGCAGACATCAGGAAGATGTATTTCTGCTCGTCAGCGTTACGTACGTTACATTTTATACAAAATTGCAGATAATACCTTTTATAGATTGCATATAAGAATGAACCGTGTTCACAATCCATAGGAAGAAAAATTTGGATACTATTTTCAGTCAGAAACATGTCTTGAGGCCTAAGATACCTATGTTTTACAGAGTTTCCATAGGTTAATTTTGTGTAAATGGCCTGAAATCAATCTTCCCCTAGTAACATAGAAAATAGCAATACACAAACTCCAGACTAATGGGATATTTTCCATTAGTATGAATGAAATTATATAAGATTTACATGTTTAAGCTAGACATAAACATCAATTCCAGACATCGTGGAGATGTATTTTCGCTCGACAGTGTTACGTACGTTACATTTTTTTTACGAAATTGCAGATACTGACTATATAGATTGCATATTAGAATAAACCACCTTTCACAGCCTTAAATGTGTAATAAAGATCTCTATTCTAATGTTGAATTTCCCTTTTTACATAATTGAAGCTATTTTAACTTGTATCTGGCGATAGGGTTTAGTATATAAGTATTTAAATGTGGTTATTAACTCATTAGCATGTAACTTCTACTGGCCTATAGATGTTCTATCCAACCATTTACATTGTATTGGAATGCAAGTGTTATTCATCTCTGTCACAATGAAATTGAATAATTTAAAACCATATTAACAACTACGATTGATTGTTTGCTGCTGTTATTATATAAATAAGGTAACGAATGTAACAACAATGTCCCTTGCATAAATGGATAAAAATACTAAAAATTGTGGAAAGTATCCTCATTATTATTCTGAGCCTGACGAGATAGCCTGACCACAAGCTGGCTCAGGTTATATTTGATTCTACTCTCCACTCTCTTCTTTAAAAAACATAACTTCAATTATTGACCAATTTTGCTAAATAAACACTAAATTAAGAGAGTTATGTCATTTGATTGGTTCTGTTACATTGATGACAGTATGCAGATTTTTTTCACGAATTCTTCATGACAAGAATCAAAATAAGTACTTGATGATTTAAATAATAGGCTGAATGTTTTCCTTAGCTTCCTGCTGTCATTTTTTTATAATAGGTTTGTAAACTATGTTACCGTATGGAATCAGGATAAACAATTTGTAAGCCAGTACAAGTTACATGCTTATAAGCATATCTAAATATTTATTTTACTACAGTTGCAAGTTATTAACAGCTTAAAATATTTAAAAACTGAAATTTATCATTAGAATAAAGATCTACATGATATATTTAAGGCTGGGGAACATGGTTTATTAAAACATGCAATCTATAAAGTCATTCTCTGCAATTTCGTGTTAAACATAAGTAACTCTAGCTAGCAGACACATATATCAGAGATGCCTAAAGTTTATGTTCATGTCAAAGTCAAACATTTAAAGCTGAAATAAGTTCATTGATACTATTGGAAACTTCCCTGTTAGGAAAGTATGTCTAATGGTTGGTATTTTGGTGTCAAAGGCTCTAAACATGGCTATTCAATGATATATTTATGCTACCCATGAAGCTGTCATTCAGCGTATTGGAGCAGCTGATAGCTTTAGAGTACACCAAGTCTTTCATCAGTTAATTAGAGGTCATATGTCTAATGTTTGGAGAAACTGCATCACAAAATGTTTATCTAATATAAATTTATAAGCTTAATCAATTTGTGTAATATGTCTGACTAGATTGATGTAGAAAATATCCCTAAGGTGGGAAAATTGCCTGTTCTTACATGTTATCAGCCTATTTTAAATCATGTCGTTGTGCTGAAACAGTGAGTCTTTTATGTAAGGTTGGTCTATACATTATATTTATCTACCACATGTATAAACCCATACAAAATACGATATTAGTGACCACTTGAAACTGGTAACATGCATTTGCCTTAAAATGTGTAATCCTTATATGGCATTACACTTAAAATAAAACTGTTCAATAGCTCAACACAAGCCAACGGTGCAAAAGCGACAAAACACAACATTTACCTTGTAAACAATGTAAGAAATTCAACAGATGCGTGTGAGTCGTGACACTACCTTTTCAGCAGACACTCATTCGACAATTTAATCATTTAGTTTTTAAGATTCAAACCATGTTGACGATATTTTGTGAGGCTTGTTTGTGACTGAAAGTGATAATTCCGACTTTTTTTCATATGCATAAATGATAGAACTAACAGTATACTGGGAACCATATGACCATTTATTTTGTTGAAACTGCTCCAATAAGCCCATAATTTAATTGCACTCACATGCCACAGGGGATCGCCATTAATCGCTTGAATACTCCAAGAAGAATTCCTCAGGCAGCACTACACAAGGTGCAGTTACCAGGTCAAGCAGGTTAATTACAGTCAGTGTATAATGTTCGGTCTGATCTATTTCTAAACTGTTTGGAAAGATTATCAAAGAGTGTCAAACAGTTTGGATCCAGATCAGGCCCGACAACATGTCACACCTCTTATCAAAATATTTTTCAAAGCTTATCAGCAGACGACACAAACAGGTTTAAAGTAAAATGGTATGAGCATCAAGCACCGCATCTGCATTTGATTATAGTCTGATCAGTGTTTTTCACAGCAACATAATGGGTAGCTAAAGTATCCAAGCTTCAAGGACTCTGGCTAGAATTGGCAGATTCATGAACAAACAGGCGAGACTCAGATCAGCCTGAATATAGACACTGTATAGTCAGGGTCTTTGCTGTCTGCATGGATCAATGCGCAGGCTGATATGAGTCTGTTAGGCTTGCAAGCCATTTTGTCAGATTGGACCTAATTAACTGGACTTGGTTTGTTGCTCAGATTTATGGAAATGATAATAGGAATGATACAAATTATGACATTAAACATACAAATACACATACTCTTTGCGAATACAGGATTGTTTTGAATGTTTTAATTGTCCATTTCTTTAAGAAATCACTTCTTCAAAAAACTTTTTTCAGGAATGTGATCAGAGCACCAAACAGTTTGGATCCTGATCAGGTTTCTTATTTTTGTGGGCCTGATCTGGGTTCAAAATGTTTGCAAAGTAGAAGATATCATGCACAGAGCTAAATGTTACAATTTCAATTAATGCTATTAACTATAACTTACTTAGGGGCCCTGAACCAGACTGCTTATTTCTGTAGTGCAAACATGTGAGGTAACCCCTGTCTAAAGTAATTCTCATTCTTATCACTTGAAGCCATTATTACTCAATGAAATAATTGAATGGAAGCACAGCCTAATTATAAGCTCTCTCCACTGAGATGTGGTGCCATTAACTCACAACTGAGGTGACCAAATGCTTGTTTTCAAGCTATTTGGCAACCATGAGGGAAAACATGTCAGCAGCCAGTTATTGGTTTTATGGGCAATAAACTTGCTTTTAATCACCTTAGCCGATGAAGAAGCAGAGTGCCAAAAATAAATAAGTAATTAATGAAGAATTTATTTTTGATCAAGATAAATATTAATAGGACCGGAATATTCACTTTAAGCTTTAGAATAGTTAATGTTACAATGAAATATCTTAATAGCTTTGTAATTAATGTTACCACATAATATGCTTTTAAGTTAATGAGCATGGCTTAGCTAGCTTTACCTTAAATTAAACTTCCTTATTTAACAAAAATAATTTCATTCGAATTTCTTTCGAAATTGCTGTATAATATATTAAGATTCTAAGCATTACCATATGATTTAATAAATCATGTTTAACAAAAGAATAGAAGATTGTGACAGGTGATAAATTGAATTTTTCCAAAATGGAATTTTAAACCGTGAAAATTTAATGTATTAAGCAATCGAAAAACAGTTTATACTAGATCTACAAAATAAAAAGTACATTTGGGTATTAATTATGCTTTTTCTTTTCTGATAGGTTCTCAGGTTAATACAATATTTGCAATCTTTGAAAAAATGATATATGGAATATTAGATAATAGCAAAATGCATTCAATACATAAAATGCTCTGTGTCTCTTCCTCATAATACCATTGGTTGGTCTGCAGTCTCTGATTGTTACATATCCTGGTCATACTCACTTTTTAGCAAGCATAGTTTTTTTCAAGCATGATAAAATACTTCTACAAAAACAGCCAGTAGTCGCATGAAACACATATGTAAGCCAAAATTATTGCCCTGTTACATATGTTATGGGCTTACCTAACATATGGATTTAGTGTAAAGGGTTAAATTGAAAACTTGTAAAACAGCTTATCATCAGATTTGACTAATCCCTTACTTATTCACTCTTGTTAGAATGAAACTTAACCAGAACTTTTCTAAGTTTAAGATTTGTCCTTCTGTGTGTAACATCAACAGAAAGCCCCCGCTCTGGAGGACACCAAGCACTACCCTTCATTCCTGCCACCAGGTGCATTATGGCTTCACTAATTTAATTTTTTTATTGGTGTACAGTATATTCAGTCCAACATTTGAATCATGAAGTAAATATCATGAATATTGCTATAAAGCATTGATAAAGAATTTGCAAATTGCCATATGAAAGTAGCATAACAAAACAAAATTACAGAACTCTCTAAGATTAGTGGCTATTTAGAATATTTTGTCTATACATGAAGTAATCAAAAATATGTGGAGAGTAGACTCAAAATTTACCTGAGCATGGCGTGTCATCAGGCTAAGGTTAAATTTGTTTTTACTCTCCACAATTTTAGCATCTTTATCCATTTATGAAAAACGCCATTTTCGTAACTTACGTTACCTTATTTATATATTGACAGAAGTTATATATCCATGGTATTCAACGTTGTTTGTATAGTTGTTATTTGATGTCATTGTGAAAGAGATGAAAGAAGACTGCCCATTCCACTGCAATGTAAATGGTTGAATAAAAATTTGTACACCAGTAAAAGTGACATGATTATAAACATACATAAATACTTATTTAACTAAACCCTATCACCAGATACAAGTTATAAATAGGTACAATTATGTAAAAATAGAAATTCATCATAAGAATAGAGATCTTTATTATACATTTAAGGTTTGGGAACATGGTTTATTCTAATTTTCAATCTATAATGACATTATCTGCAATTTTGTAAAAAAAAGTAACGTAAGTAACTCTGACTAGCAGAAATACATGTCTCAGATATCTGTAATTGATGTTTAAGTCTCGCGCAAAACAAATAAAGTTAAAATAAACATTAATATTTTTAGAAAATAACCCATTACTCTTGCATTTTGTGTATTGCTATTTTCAATGTTAGTGGGGTAACATTGATTACAGGCAATGACTGGAAAATGACTATAGAAAACTAAGTAAAACATGGGTTTCTAAGGTTTCAAGACATATCTCTGACTGAAAATAGTAGCCAAGTCTTTCTTCCATGGGTTTGGGAACATAGTTTTTTTTTCTTTTATGTAATTATAGAGTCATTATCTGCAATTTCGTAAAAAATGTAACATAGGTAATGCTGATGAGTAGAATATCATCTCACAGATGTCTACAATTGTTGTTTATGACAAGATCATACAATTAAAAGTTAAATAATTTCATTGATACCATTGTAAAATATCCTATTATTTTTGTACTTTGAGTAGTGCTATTTTCAATGTTAGTAGGGTAACGTTGATTACACGCCCTTTATAGAAAGTTGACCACAGAAAACTTAGTAAAACATGGGTTTCTAAGGCCCCAAGACATAACCCTGACTGAAAATAGTAACCAAGTTTTTCTTCCTGGGGGATGCAACAAACTCGCAAAATAGCCCATATATCTCAGTTTGGCCCCTAGACCACTTGGATACTGTTCACTTTCGCGACAGTTGACATTTGCTACATTTAGCTTATTTTCTACAGCATACCATTTGAACAATGACATCCTTAAACTCATGTGAGCAATTAGGGACATTATTGCCCTCTTGTTTAATGATAAATCAATCAACGCTATATTTGTGATAAGTTGAGTATTTGTATTTTTGTACTATTATAATTTTATGTATCATATTTTAGTGATTTTTTGCAAGATGAATAAAAAAGTTTGTGTTTATTCAAACTCTTGTTTTTCAAGTTCACACCAGATAGGCGGCAATCGAAAATGTTCTAAACAATTGGCGAAATCAGATCAAAATTTGCTAGAAACAGTGTTTTGGATTGCCACTTGTCGCCAGTCTGTTTTCAAAAGATTTTACCTACGCTCGTCGATAGTATTGACGTTTTTGATTGCAGCCTATCCGTGTGAAGTTTTTAGGCTTTCTTATTGTCTCAAGATCTACTCTTCTGATTATAGGATTTCTCATTTTGTCTAGCTGAGCTGGCTGGTTTGAATATGATCTAGTCGGAAACCCTGAAGACAGGTTTTCTCCCGTCAATGCCCATATGAAGCAACTTCTCACTACAGGTGACCTGGTCATAACTGAACAGCACCCATCCACCCTGACCCAAGTGTCAAATATTTAAATTTTGCAATTATTAAGGTAGTTGTCAATATTTTAAACTTTATAACAATAGATGTGAAATATACATATATTGAATAATAGCTGATAGTGCATACTTTGTGAAATCAACTCCTCCTAGGGCCTTCAGTATATCCTTTTAATACTTTGTATGTATGTTACAGACATATTGAAGATGTGCATGTGGAAGTTTAGCGATGAAAAAATAATTTTTGATAAATTTACAGCATTTTTAACTACGCAAATTCTCCACCCTGCACATAGTGAATAACTGCTGATAGTGCATACTTGGTGAAATCAACTCCTCCTAGAGCCTTCAGTGTATCCTTTTGATACATTACATGTATGTAACAGACATATTGTATCAAACCAGAAGGAAGAATCCGTTAGTATGCACAGGGTTAATATCTTGGAAACTGTTCACTTTGAGGCAATTGACATTTGCTGCATTCAAGCTTAATTTCTACAACATACCATTCGAACAATGACATCCTTAAACTTATGCTAGTGATAAGGGACATGTTTGCCCTCTTATTGACAAATCAAATAAGGATAAATTTGTGATAAGTTGAATATTTGTATTTTTGTACTATTATAATTTTATGTATCATATTTTAGTGATTTTTGCAGAATGAATAAAAAAGATTGTGTTTTTTTCAAACTCCGACTTGTTTTCCAAGTTCACAACCGAGAGGCAGCAATCGAAAACACTCTTAACAATTGACGAACATAGATAAAAAATTGCTAGAAACAGTGTTTTCTATTGCCATTTGTCTCCCAATCCGCGACAAATGGCAAAAAAAAAAAAAGTTTCTAACGATTATTTTATCTACGTTTATCAATAGTATTGATGTTTTTGATTGCCGCCTATCCGATGTGAAGTTTGTAGGTTTTCCTATTGTCTCAAGATCTACCCTTCAGATTATAGGAATCCTAATTTTGTCTATCTGTCCACCAGTATATTATCCCCCTACAGTTGGAGGGATATGGTTATGGGGTTGCGAGTTCAATCCCGGCCCGGTCCCATACTCTCGTGGAGATTGATCATGAAATAATTTCTACGGTCATTCTCCTCCCTTCTGCTGAATCATTCAAGAAGGGTTGTTGTCAGTTACAAGCGAAAGTATGTGCACGAAGTACTGATTAACTGCTTGTTCAAGCTCGCCCAGGAAAAAGTGTGGTTAGGTGAACTGACCGTCCAGCCATGACCATAGCTGTTGACTTAGGATGTAAAGCAACAAAACAAACAAAAACAAAAGTTTTGGTTTCGTCCATGCAAGCATCCCAGATTCCGTGCTAAGCCATTTTGCAAATACCCATTGGTCAGATTTAATGCATTGTTGGTATAAATGATAAGGACCATGGACAGTCGATATCCTAGAAGTTTTGTCACAATTGACTCATTAACACTTGAGTTACTGCCCTTGACTTAGAGTGACCAATTATAGTGCTAAAGCTATATTGGACTTTTTAAAGTGAAGTTCACTTTCCTCGAAGCTATTACATGTATATGGACCTTGACACGATAACACCTCTTTTTGTGGTTTGTGAACAACAAACCGGAGCATCTGCGCAGTCTAAACAGTGCCTTTGTTATTTGCTTGCTGAAAGGTTCCATATCTAAACTTGCTACAAGCAAAAATGCAATTTTCTAGCTGAGCTGGCTGGTTTGAATATGATCTAGTCGGAAACCCTGAAGACAGGTTTTCTCAGGTCAAGGCCCATATGAAGCAACTTCCCACTACAGGTAACCTGGTCATAACGGAACAGCACCCCTCCAACCTGACCCAAGTATGACTTTGTGTCAAATATTTGTATACCAGAGGACTTTGAAAACGCATCACCACATTTTTGCACTTTTCTTGCAAACCGTATATGCGATTGAAAAGTTACTCGCTGGTTTTAATGTGCAACCCAGAATTGGTATGAATCAGTCGTTAATTTGACTGCACAATCACCTGACACTGCTGATGGCGTCACATGGGTACATACAGTATCCAGCACCTTTCTGCACAGTTAAATGAAGCTTTTTGATTATTTTTATGTTTAAACTGTGGCGTGTATGATACCATATCAGCAAAAGAGTTTATAGACTTTTTCTAATTAAAAGTAATTGATAACTGCAATATTTCGAAAATAAACATCAAATTTGAACATCAATTTATAGCTCCTTTTTAGAAACATCTCCATAAGTTACCTTTATGCATGCTTTCATTACTGATATTGACTACATACACTGACAGTCATGTGGGCTAGATGTTTTGATGCAAATTTTGGCAGCAGATCTGCTGTCATGTCTTAAAAGATTACGTTTACGTCACTTGCACAATACAAAAGACATGTGATACAAGCGTAATTTATGCATAATCTGTCATTTGTGTATGCCCTTAGCCTCTTCCAACAAGAGTCAGGAAACAAAACAAACGCATGTTAACTTGCAGCTGAATTTGTGTCCTTCAAAATCAACCACCCCTGTCTTAAAACGGATACTTTTTCAATACCTTAAAGTAAGTTTACAACCGTGAATTTTCTAGGACACACTACAAGCTGGTCAGACCATGATATGCAATATAAAATATCTCACTGACATCTCAGGGTTTGTGAAGATTTAATCTTGGTGATGCCTTTTCAAAGTCCTTAAGTATATTTTGCAATATAATTCAGGCAATTGTCAACATTTTAAACTTTATCACAATAGATACGAAATATGCATATATTGAATAATAGCTGATAGTGCATACTTTGTGAAATCAACTCCTCCTAGGGCCTTCAGTATATCATTTTAATACTTTGTATGTATGTTACAGACATATTGAAGATGTGCATGTGGAAGTTTAATGATGAAAAAATAATTTTTGATAAATTTACAGCATTTTTAACTACGCAAATTCTCCACCACTGCACATAGTGAATAACTGCTGATAGTGCATTCTTGGTGAACTCAACTCCTCCTAGAGCCTTCAGTGTATCCTTTTAATACTTTTCAGGTATGTTACAGACATATTGAAGATGTGCATGTGAAAGTGTAATGATGAAAAAATATTTTTTGATAAATTTACAGCATTTTTAATTTAGACATTTTTGGACCATTCCATATATAAATTATGGTAAACAGTGCTCACTTTGTGAAAGCATGGTAACTCAGTGGTTAGGCACTTGCCTCTGGTGCAAGAGGTCCCAGGTTCGATCCCCGCTCGCGGCAAGGAAAATTTCAGTGTCCGAACACGCTTTCTCTAGTGTCATTTGCAGGGATGACACTAGATAAGTGCATCGTCCGGATTGGGACGTTAACTGGATGTCCCCTGTGCAGGGAGAGGCACTCCCTGTGCAGGTTAAAGAACCCTACGGAAATTTAAATATGGTTACTTGTAGGCTTTCATCCTGCAACCCAGTGTGCAAAGTACACCTGCCGATGATACTCGAAAGAGGGTCTGGCAGTATATAGAGAAAGAAAGAAATCAACTCCTCTTAGAGCTTTAAGTGTAGGCTGATCTGCCTCTTTGTTGTTTGCAAACCCACAACAACAGGTTTCCTTGCGTCGAGACCAACTTGATATAAATGTTGAATAAGAAACAACAAAAAGAACCGTTAAACAAAAATAAGATTTAATGAGCACACAAAGAAAAAAAACAACAAAAAACAACAGCCAATATACTGAAATAAATAAGTCACAAAAGTCTACATTGTTATCATTGTATTATGATGTGATAAAGGTTATGGTAAATGGGACTTTTAATACTTTCGGTTCAGATAAGTAGCTTTAGATCCAGATAAGGAAATTTTATGAGGGTAATATTGTAATTATTTTCTTACCCATTAAAATAAACATATGTTGTGGGTACTCAAAAGAACCGTCTCATTTAGACGGTTCTTTTGAGTACCCACAATATATGTTTTGGATGAGAAATAAAGAAAATGTTTTTCCAATACGCACTCTTATCTGGAGGCCTGTAAATTTACTTTCATCTGCTGATAACCTTTGCAAACAATTTGGGGCCAGATCAGGCCCGACAAAACATCAGGCCTGATCTGGATCCAAACTGTTTGACACTCTGATTGTATTTCTGAAAGAATTTTTCGGAAAAGTTGATTTTGAAAAAAAAAATCAGCAGACAACAAAAAAGCATGCAAAATTACCCAGTAGGCAAAGAGTTATGGTTTCGAAGCAATATCTTGTATGGCTGAGTTTTTATCTCCTGCCAAAGGTGGAGGTGATATTGTATTGACATTGTTCATCCATAACTTAACCCTTAACCTGTCAGTCACAACTTCCATTGTTTGCTTCTTTCATCTGCATATGTTCTTAGGTAGCCTATATTGCAAACAATATATACCCAGATCAGACTGCTCCAAATGGGAGCAGTCTGATTAGGGTTCGTATTGTTTGCTTCCATGAAAAAACTAATAAATAAATCGACAGACGTAAAAAGCAGATAACATTTTCAAGACAAAATTAGTGGTGGATCAATGAATGCATGAATTAACAGGTTTGTAATGATAAGATTGACTGTTTCCCTGTGTGCGATGTTTCATTTGTTGAAATAGCACCTTTAGACTAATGTTGTACACACTCGCAGACAAAATAAAGGTGGGAGCGCAGTGGCTAAGTGGTAGAGTGCTTGACTCGAGACAAGGAGGCTGTGGGTTTTAGCCTCACTGGCGTCACTGCATTTTGGCCCTTGAGCAAGACACATTTATCCTAGCTTAGTACTGGTTCAACGGAAGGACCTGTCCCTGTTTAACTGAAAGATTGTTGATGGGACGTAAAGAATCCAATCAAACAAAACAAAATAAAGGCTGCATGTCCTTTCTCTCCAGATATTTAACACTTTATATACTAATGACTCCTAAGTATGTACTTTGGCAAACAGTGAAGACTCAGATGAAATGTGGCATAGTTCACATTTCATCAGTGTCTTCATTGTTTGATTGGACAAAAACAATCTTCAGATTTTTAAATTATAACATGTGACTCTTTGATATATATACAATGTATCATTCAAAGTTTATTAAACTAACCAGAAGGAAGGTTCCATTAGTACATAAAGGTAAAACGAGAAAAGATATTCTGTTTTCCCTTGTTTATACTTGTAACTTTTATCATCTACTGTACATGTGTGATAGCATGCTCGAGTACATGAGTTATTGCACTTTCAGCAAATTTCAAATTTTAGAATCAAAACATGAACACTACTTGAGAAAATGAATTTGTTGATGAAAACTCTTTTTGAAATTCATATATGACTTAACTCATTACCTGTTTGTGTCGTCTGATGATAACCTTTGCCAAAAGTTTGGATCCAGATCAGGCTTGATAACACACCAAGCTTGATCTGGATCCAAATTGTTTAGCACTGATGGTAATTGTGAAAGAATTTCTCAAAGAAGTTGATTTTGAATTAAATCAACAGACAATAAAAAAGCATTCAAAATTTTCCAGTAGACAAAGAGTTGTCCCTTAAAGCCCAAATCCCAATAAAAGTCGTCTGCTTTTCTTGTCTGCTGAAATGTTTCAGAAGCCTCTGGCAAACAGTGTGGACCCAGATCAGACAGCTCCTATAAGAGCAGTCTGTTCTGGGACCATGCTGTTTGCTTCTATACTTAATTCGTCAGTAATGCTAGGTAATTATTTGCAGCAGACGACATTTTCAGATGCATTTTTTTCTTGGCGCTTTAAGGGTTAAAATATGACAAAAAGAGCTTAATGCATTGACCATCAGCAAATATTGAGACAAACATTTCAGAGATTTGGCTAGTCCCCCACACACTGTTCTTTGAATAGATGAATGATCATACCAAACACTGGATAGCTAGAAATTGTACACTCAATGAATCACTTTACATAGATGCAATAAGTAGCATTTATTGTCAAAGGGATGACACGAACCTCATGCTCTGCCTACTGGGTAATGCTTGCTTCTTTGTTGTCTGCTGAATATTTGTTAACATCAACTTTCTGAAAAATTCTTTCAGAAATACCATTAGAGTGTCAACTAGTTAAGATCCAGATAAGGCCCGACGTTTTGTAGGGCCTGATCTGGGTCCAAACTGTTTGCAAAGGTTATCAGCAGATTACACTAGGTAAAGAGTTACACATATTTGATCCGTGACATGAGATTTCTATCAATGTGGTTTATGCAACCAGCAGTCTCAGATCAGCCTGTGCATACGCACAGACTGATCAGAGCCTCTGCTTGTCGCTTGAATATTTTATGACCGAACATCATTTGGAGTATTTAAGCTTAAAAGGAGGCTGCACAGGCTCATCTGAGTCTATTCATGTCAAAATACCACATTATGGGAGATCACATGTAGTGGCTCATTTCAAGTTGGTTATCTGCATTGTAATTAAGGGGACCTCAGGAAAAAACTTCTTGTTCCTTTATTTCATCATAACCTTCGTCTATCTCATCATCCGAGTCGAAGTCTATATCTTCACCTTGCAGTAAAGAATATAATTCCTCCACTAAGTTTGAAACTAACTGTTCAGAGTCTTCTGCTACACAATTTATAGTATTGTCATGATCTGGCATATGCCAGTCTGTATTGCACTCAGTATTACAGGTATAAACATGTGTGGAGTTGTCTCTATCTGCGTCTGCTTGTATTGTACTTGTGTCTGAATTAACTTTAGTAGCAGAACTCACACAGTCGTCGTTTGGAACATGGGCACGAAGAAGAAGATTGTTTTGTAAAAATAGGCTTAGTTGCAAAAATCTTTGTTTTTCAAGTAAATGTTGCTGGAGCCCTACGATAAAAGGGTCATCATGAGGTAGTCCTTCAACCTCCCTGAGATATCGTATCGTCTCCTCAGCACACTCGGAGAATCCAGTTACATACGCTTCACTTACGGGAAAGGGAGGTAAATTGTTTGGTACAGGGTGGACCACTGCGACTGGAGGAAATCTTATGAGTCCTGGGTGGATTGCGGGAAGATGTTGAAAGTGTGCTACACCATCATCATGTCTGAACATCATTATGTCGTCTGCCATCCCCACCTCAACAGTTACTTCCCCTGAAATAAGAAATAAACATATAACTCTTAAAGCGCCAATCGCAACAAAAGTCGTCTGCTTTCCTCGTCTGCTGAAAAGTTAAGAGGCCTTGATGGCAAATAGTGTGAATCCAGATCAGACTGCTCCTATTGGAGCAGTCTGTTCTGGGTCCACACTTTTTGCTTGTATACTTAAATTCGCCAGTAATGTTTGGCAATTATTTGCAGCAGACAACTTCAGCAGATGACATTTTCAGATGCATTTTTTTGGCGTCTTTGCATACTAGTGTTGTCTGCTCATAACTTGCAAACAGCTCGGGCTTGATCTGGATCCAAACTGACACTGATGGCATTTCTAACAAATATTGTAGACCCATATGAGATGCCACATCAGATCTGATGATGGTCTGCACTGTTTGTAAACAATTTTGACACTAGAATATATAATCCACCATCATATCGTACTAGATGGTAGAATCTATCAGTAAATGAGTAAAAGGCAGTTCGTGCATACTCACTGATACAGAGATGGCGCTGACTATTTGGGCTTTAACCTTTTACTCCATAAACTATATTTAGATCATGATATCATTTTCTTTTTTTAGACAACATTGAAAAAAATCAAGAAAAAATTAAGTTTGGATACTTTTTAAAAATATGGAAAATGGAGCATTCGCTCCAAAAGAGCAAATGCTCTATTTTCCATAATATTTTTAGATACATGATATTTCAAAGGCGTCAAAAGTCGTTATGTAGTAAATGGTTAAGCGCCAAATGCAATAAATGGTGTCTGTTTTGTTGTCTTCTGAAACTTTAGAAGCCTCTGACAAACAGTGTTGAGTTTTTGAACCAGTCTGATTTGGATCCAGGCTGCTTGCCTCTATAATGTTAGGCAATTATTGACAGCAGACGACTTAAGCAGACAACATTTTCAGATGCATTTGTGCGTGAAAGGATTAATGGGCTGATGGTCCTACTATTTTATTGCCCATTTCTACACAAGAGATATATTAGGCTAAGACCCTTGTCTTGAGAAAGTAGCCCGTCTATCACAAATATAACTAGATTATATGAGATTGGCAAATCCACTATATACGAGTATGACGTTTCTTATGAAATTGGCCAATCCTAGCATGACGTTTATGAGTGGCCAATCCCAGCATGACGTTTCTTATGAGATTGACAAATCCACTATATACGATTATGAAGTTTCTTGTGGAACTTTCCAATCCTAGCATGACGTTTCTTATGAGTTTGGCCAATCCCAGCATGACGTTTCTTATGAGATTGACAAATCCACTATATACGAGTATTACGTTTTTTATGCAATTGGCAAATCCTAGCATGACATTTCTTATGAAATTGGCCAATCCTAGCATGACGTTTCTTATGAAATTGGCAAATCCTAGCATGACGTTTCTTATGAGATTGAAAAATCCACTATATTATAGCATTACATTTCTTATGAGACTCGCCAAATCCTAGCAAGACGTTTCTTATTTGATTAGAATATATAGTATGCCGTTTATTATGAGATTGACCAATCCACCATATACATGTAGTATGACCTTTCTTTCCCTCACATGTGAAGAGCAGAATAAATGTACTGATACATCATGCTTGAATGAGCAATACATTATTCGGTTATGATGTCGGTGTGCCGCGGTCCCTTCGCACTAGGCATATACAATGAGCAATACTGGGAGCCCAGGCTTTTTATATAAGGGCATATTGTAGAGGCACACGAGTGCTACTTGTAATAACAAAGCAGTCATACGGGGACGGTCGACTCGAATGTTGTTCATTTATATCTGGGCAAGACAAATTATCTCGCCCCACCAGAAGTCACTTTTAAACAAACGCCTAGACAGTTAATTCTCCTTGAAAACTTGGTTCCATTTAATTTAACACTCTAAATGTACAGTTTATGTTCAGCTTATGAAACTTTACGTTATATTTCTTAAACGGGTAACTGAATTTTAACCCTTAAAGCGCCACCTATAATTTGCAGCAGAGGACAATTGCAAATTTTGCCGCTTTTTCAAAAATAACAAATAAGGCATTATATTTCATGAGAATCGTCTACTGGCAGACGATTCTCATGTAATATCATATCTTATTTTTGTCGAAAATTGAGGAAGATGTCGCAACATTTGTCGTCTGCTGCAGTCGTGATTGGCGCTTTAAGGGTTAATAGAAAAGAACCATAAGGAAAGCGAAGATATTAGATATAATTTTTACATCCGAATTGTCTTACTTTGTTAGTGTTACCCTAGGGTTTATGCAAGCATTATGATTCTCTTTCCAAGATGAGCACACTTTGTGTAGTTTCTTTTCGAAAACAACAACAACAACAAAATACTTTTTAAGCAAACAATGCGCGCCAGGTGCGTTCCAGAGGCATTTTATAGAGTACGCACTCTTGAAGGGGTCTATTGATACTCCCCGCCCCTGTACGGGGTCAGGGGTGAAGTCCTGTGGCAGAAATGATTTTAGGGCATTTCAAAGGGCTAAAGTGAGTCCTCAAGACACGGAACTAAACACTATGAGTTGCATATTTCTTCAAAAATCAAATTAAATACTGTAAAACCTGTCTTAAGCGACCACTCCAAGGTCGATTATCGGGAGCATTCTGCAATACTTTCGACCTTCATTAAGCTTTTATTTGTCATTTATATCGTGAGTGGCCGTATAGAAGGTTTTGCTGTCACTGAAAACCGTTACTTGCAGCGTCAAGTTGTACGCACATGCGTATTTGCGTACACGTAGGTACGCCCCTGCGCGCGGTAGCTTAAACAGTTGTATGCTAAGTAAAGAGCAATATGTATACAAGTTTTACCTTGGTGTCAGAAAATTGTCCCCGTCACGGTCGAAAAGAGCCAACGATGTGGGGGAGGTGAAATGAAATTTAGCATAATAAAACACCCCAAAATGAGTCACTTTAAATGGTCACAAATACAAAGGGCACAGACCTCTCAAATGAAGCCACCACACCTTCCCTGCTAGTGTCGCCTGCTGATAACCTTTGCAAACGGTTTGGATCCAGATCAGGACCGACAGAACGTCGGTCCTGATCTGGATCCAAACTGTTTGACAATCTGGCAGTTGTACTGAAAGAATATTTCGAAAAAAGGTGATTTTGAAGAAGACGACGACAAAAACATGAAAAATTACCCACCATGCAAATAGTTAATTTGACGAATCACAAACTTGACAGACGTTTGCAGGGGTCAGTCATATCATATTTTATTTTGTTTTCCAAAAGAGCCGTGTGTGCATATTGACCTGGTCTCTACTTTTTTCATTCTCAACTCAGCTTTGCCTTAGCATGAAATTTATCCTGCACATTAATGTTAATTGCCAACAGTCGTTGACATTTTAACATTATTAGCAGAATAAATACTACACCTGAGAGTTTCAAGCAAGAGCTATATTTTCCAGTATGTTTAAATTCCATGCGCGATCAGTCGAGTTGAGCATGAGAAGTTTTATAAACCCTTGGCCTGGTGCACGATACGCAAACGGCCGGGTACTGCTATTGACATTTAACAACAGCTCCATTCGAATATATTTGGTGTATTTGCCATGCCTACATTTTCCATTGGAATTTACCGGCTGGACAATACTTGTCCCAACACTGTGAACTTTGATGCAGAAGTAATTGTGTGGTTTCTGCGAGCCCAAGAGCTTTAGCGACTATCGCTCGTACAGAAGCAAAACCATACAACACCTTACTTGTAGCATGCATTTGCACTTTATGCATTGCGAGATTGCGAGATAGTTGACGTTATATGCATTACAATATCAATGAAAGCTGTACTATGTATGCATGCTTTCAAAAATGATGCACGCATAATCAAGAAAGTGAAAGCAAAAGCTATAAAAGCACGTACTTGTATTCGACGGAGTGGTTCCACAAAATGATAATTGAAACGATGGAGTTCTTTCTTATATAACGATATGACATTGCAGCGTCCATCGCTATGGTGATAATGTAAGCATAATAAAGCCAATCGATCTCTGCTATGACATTTCTTGTCATGTATGTGAATTCTGGACTGTCCCCTGTGTTCATTGTCAGATATATAGATTTTCCAATTATCAGATGTGTGTCTGAACAAACAAGCCAGAGAGCTAAAGCATGTGAAAAAAATCCATTCAATGAAGCTCGCAGATTATCCCCCTGACTGTGCACGTAAAGAACTATGGCTGTACATATGCAGAGCAATGACCGTACATATGCAGAGCAAAATACCGTACATATGCAAAGCAATGACTACTTATGCAGACCAATGATTGTACTTGTGCAGAGATATGACTGTACATGTGCAAAGCTATGACTACATGATCACAGCGGCTCGTACTTCACATGCAGAGCTATTACTGTACATGTGCAAAGCAATGACCGTACATGTGCAGAGATATGAACGTAGTGACATGTGCAGGGTTATGAACGTAGTGACATGTGCAGAGCTATGACTACATGTATAGATCTATGACTGTACATGTGCAGAGCTATTACTGTACATGTGCAAAGCAATGACCGTACATGTGAAAAGCAATGACCGTACGTATGCAGAGCTATGGCTGTACATGTGCAGAGATATTACTGTACATGTGCACAGCGGCTATGACTTCACATGCAGAGCCATTACTGTACACGCAGGAGTATGACTGCATATACAGACTGATTATTGTACGTACATGCACAGAGCTATAATTGTATGATTGTACATTGAGAGCGGCTATGTCTATACATGTACCTAGCTATGACTTTACATGCAGAGCTATGACTACATACAGGAGTATGTGTATACATACAGAGCCATTGACGTACGTGAATGCATAGAGCTATGACTGAACGTGTGCAGAGCGATGATTGGATATGTGAATAGGTATGACCGTGCATGTGCACAGCTATGACTGTACACGCAGAGGATATGACTATATATGTAGAGATACATGTATGGCTGTACATGTAGGAGTATGAATGCATACAGAGCCATTGCTGTACATGCACGTACATGTGCAGAGCTATGACTTTACATGTGCACATATATGACTACGAGTGCACATCGGCTATGCCAGTAAAGGTACAGAGCTATACTGACTGTACATGCAGGCGTATGACTGTACATACAGAGCTATTACTGTACATGTGCACATATATTACTGTATTTTAAGAGCTAAGACTGTACATGTGCACAAAGGCTACATTGTATGTATGTACATTTGTACAACATGTGCCAAGCTATGACTGTACATGCAGAGCTATTCATACACCTAGATTCTTTGAGAGCGAACAGCGAAGGTTCTGATGGCCAGCATCGCAAGTACCTTCACTTTTTAGCAATGTGATTCGTGCATTGTTCTTCTTTGCATTATTATCTAGGCCAAATAAAAAATGCCCATGTTTATTGTAACCCGGCCCTACCTAAATTTATTGGATAAACCTAGAATTTTTTCAGGCTTTCTGAAAAAAATCATGCACTTTCAAACTGCGTAATTTTTATTTTTTTTTCCAGAAAAAAATATTTAAAAATATGTGTGCCTACCCTACCTGAAATTTTCAGACCCGTTACCCGAAACACACTTTTATTTTTGGCCTTATCATATTTCTACCTACCTAAATGTGCGCTCATATCCAAGAAGAAACAGAAAGTTAAACTAGTAATTAAAAACAATGTTTCACAGCATCTTATGAAGGCTTGTCTTCTTATTTCCTTTCCACAAAATATTTTTGATAATCAAATTGCTAAAATCACGAGAGAAAACTAAACTTAATTTGCACAACAGTATCTCTGTTCGTATTTCCTCTTGTTTGTAGGAATGTATCCTCCATTAAGTTTATGAAGTAGATAACTTTTTCTAATAGTTTAAAAAAGTTTCATTCACCAGTTTACTTAAAGTGACTTCTGCCCACGTTTATTTTCCAAAAGTGTGTTAACAAATACTACAATAATTCACTACGACAAACCATTTAATACTATACTGTGAAAATATAGACGCCACCCCACGACAAAACCGAACTTTGAGATCCATGCTAATTTCGACATTTCTGACGAGACTGCGTATCCAGCCGGGCATGCATACTATATCGAGAACCTTCTTGATGGAGCATGAAAAATAAATAAATAAAAACCTTTGTGTTAATACACACACAGGCTTTGCTGAGCTATTGTTAAATGTCCCGAAGATCGGATTTATTGTGACATGGTGCAAAGTAAAACGACAGCTGTTTTCACCACACGGCAGATGCTACGATTTACGCTTGAATGGGAGGCGTAACAAAAGGGGAACCATTTTCTACTACTTCGTGTGACGGAATTCACACAGGACGATTCCATTATTCGGGCAACAACAGTGTGAGCATGACAGGTGGTGCGTGTTGTACCAATAAACAAAGCTGAGAGAGAGGGGGGAGAGGGGGGGAGGAAAACAAGAAAAAAACATTTTAGTTTTAATGCGCGGCGCGAGGCCCGGTCAGGATCTTCATTAAGTAATAGTTAAACCATGGTTTGTCCACCTTTACGGGAGATAACCCACTCGCCAAAGCTCGTGGATTACCTCCTCGCTAAAGCTCGTGGATTACCTCCTCGCTAAAGCTCGTGGATTACCTCCTCGCTAGTGGACTATCCCCTTCAACGTAAGGGCGGATAAACTAGCCTTGGTATTTATAACTAAATATTTATACCGCCTACATCAGTGTATACCTTGCAGATTACGAAATATTTCATACTTAAGTTTGTAAGTTTATGGTATAACGTACGATATTCCAACACCGTCTTAGTCATTTCAGCGTTACTAACCCTTAAAATTCTACCTTTGCATGTACAAAATATCTCGAAGACAAATTAACCCAGTCAGCATTCAGTGTCGGACCACCATCGGTCCGCCAGCGAAACGCCATTGAAATGGCGTTTCGCTGGCGGGCCGATGGTGGTACGCTCTTAGATGCTTACTGGGAAGGCTTAAGATCTTAAAAGTAATCGCCTGTTATCCATGTTAGCTCATATTCACGCGAAGTTTCAAACCCAAGCCAGCCACCCGGCCCGTTCTAACCCGCCTCAGGGTGTTTGCGTTTCCAACAATTACCGGTATCCAGTGCTGGGAGATTTCTTAACAGCAGCAGTATAACATATACTTCTCGGGTACACGCTTTCGAGTATCACGGGGAACGTTGTTGTGTCATTGATCAAGATGCTGCTAAAAAAATTTGCACTGTTTCAACCAAGGCAACATCCCGATATAACGGGAAAAAATGCTACTGAGCATACATGAAGCATCGAGGTATACACGTTTGCTGCGGGCTCTACGCTCCATTCTTTTTACATTGGAGCTGTCGCAGACTACAATCGTGACATGAGACTAAATAATAAGTGTATTCACAGTTTCAGCTATGCTATTGATTTTATGTGTATACTGCTGGAGATCATAGTTCACTGGTTGCAGCAACCTGTTTCTCTCCTATATATCTCTATAGAAAATCATAGATTATCATCAAGAAAAAAGCTGTTATGTCAACAATTCAGGTGCTATCAAGCTAATTACCCCAAATACTTATGTATGAATGATAGGCTGTACCAGCTGTGTGTTATCTGCAGATTATCCATTATTTCAAGGTTCTAGTAAAAGTAAACATACATGTTTCATTTTGATATGAAAAGAAGGACTGAAAGGTAAGAGAAACTCTGTTTGTCTATATCTTTCTCTGTGCGTGTGTGTTTGTGCGTGCGTGCGTGCGTGCGTGTGTGTGTGTGTGTGTGTCTATTGTTGTGCCGACATGAATTGAACTTGTTATCACACCTATAACAACAGATTATTGGCCTCTATGCAAGAAAACCTGTCTTAAGGGTTTTTGACCCAGTATGGAGCTCAAACCAAGCTACTCAGTTACAGAAATTAGCCAGAAATGGAGTAAGTTTAACTAATATACTTTTCAGAAAGCAAGCAACTAAGACGCAGATCATTCTGTGCTGATTGGGCCCTGTTCAGGCAGGTTTGTGTAGTTGTTGTTCACATGCAAAAAAGTTAGGTTCGTGAGGGTGGGGAAAAGTAATCTATACCCCACAAATAAACAGTTTTACTATATTAACCCATTGAAAGTAAATTGAATTTCCCACTCCTATCATTTGGACCAGTCCATTTTCAGTTAAAGGGTTAATGGATGGTATTTTCTATTTTTATTCTAACTTTAAAAGAATATTCTGTAAGCAGACAGTCGAGACCACGATCAGATGTCACTTTTGTGTTGGGCATCTGATCTGGGTCTGTGTTGCTTGCTTATTTCCGACAAATAATGCTTGCCTTTTATGGTTAAAAGCAGAATTCTACGTGTCACCAAAATATTGCATAGGTGTGTTATCGTGATGTTATTCAGAGGCATAATGCATATAAAATGAGCCAGTGCATAAGATTTCCAACAATGTAGTATGTGCGACTAGCAAAGCCTCCAATCAGCCTGCGCATATGCGCAGTCTGATCAGAGCCTTTGCTAGTCGCTTGAGTATTTTATGACTGTTAAGCTACTGACTTAACACCATTTGGAGTTTCTAAGCTTTAAAGGAGGCTGCAGAGGCTCGTCTGAGTCTACACATATCAAAATGCCACATTGTACGAGGCAAAAATTATTGTTCAGAAGTATTTTGTTGAAGGGAATGTCGAATTCCATACACGATGCCTCTGCAAGTGTATTTAAAGATATCATTGCTTCTCCCAAAATGGAAAAAAGAATCTGTCCTCCATGAAGCTTGAAATGGTGCTGAAAAGATTCAACAGCGGGCCGAGTTTCTCACCAAAAATGCCCCAAATATTATTTATCATGTGACAAGATTTGGCCCTTACGAAATATATTTAGCAGTAGGAGGGTTTATTCAAAGGCCCCTCTCAACAGATTGAGCTGATAAAATGAATAAAAAAAACTACTTAAAAATAAAAGCGGTAGTTGTATCGTGCTGTCAATTTTTATTTAATAATTTGAAACGAGTGACGAGACTGTCCAAAACTTAAATTTTTCAAGTCATATCATCTATGTCTTTCCCAGACATTTTGAACAACTAATAATGATATTTACGTAGAATGTACCTTAGAAATGAAACACTTACATATGGAAAAGATAATACAGATTTTTATGCATGGGGAAACTATGCTAATCACCAGAGATAAGGATTAATTTATAACGGTTGTTATCGTTTCATTGATAAAGCTGCAGAAGTAGTGGTTTGTTTACGTTCTTGGCAACAGTTGACCTCTTTATGAGTCATATACCTGAGTGTGTACTGTGGAACCATGAATAGGCTTATTTCCGCCAAAAACGTACAGTATTTACGTTAAGCAAGATACAAGAAACTTTATTTGACCTCGGCTTCCATAAACAAATTATATTAACTTAAGGAGCTGTTTTCCCACAAACAAGAGTATTAAAATTGTCTTTTGTCTTATTATTTCAATTTGTGAGGCGGGAGTCATGTGTTCAAAGTTGTAATATTAAAAGTATTCTTATAACACAGAACATTCACTCCGGTGTTAACGCGCGTTCGCTTCGCAAGCGAGTGGTCCCTTATTCAGACATTTTTACAGAAATACACAAATCTATTTGTCTCGTTTTGTTTTGTTATTCTCTGGGCCCATTGTTTGTGAGTAAAAACTTAAAATGATGTAGTGGGTCGTGCACTCATGATATTATTAAAACTGCATCGTTTATATATACAGAGTTTGTACAAACTTAATGATTAATATGATCACGCGACATACTATTGTCGCAATCGTACAAACCGACCTATAAGAAAGGTAGCAACGGTAACCGATGGCTATGATTCAAACATACGTAATAGCCCAAAAGTTACAAAAGCAATATCTTTGAAAGTTTTGTGACATGGCTCATGCTATCTTGGGATCTTTATCAAGCGAAAGTGTGTCAAAATGTAGGTGTTTGCTATTACAGGTAATTGTGACAAATTGAGAGGGGTGGTTTATCCATCCCATTCACTGTTACCTGTACTCTATCCTACTGTGGGCGGATAATATAAAACCCAGATCAGAAATATTAAAATGAGCTGTGACATGTGATTTCCAACAATGTGGCTTTTTGTCAAGTGTAGACTTAGACGAGCCTGTGCAACCTCCTGTTAAGCTTAGAAACTCCGAATGATATTCGGTCAGTAGCTTAACAGTCCTAGAATATTCAAGCGACTAGCAAAGGCTCTGATCAGACTGCGCGTATGCGCAGGCTGGTCTGAGCCTTTGCTGGTCGCACATACCACATTGTTGGAAATCTCATGTCACGGCTCATATAAGTTGAAGGCTCCCTTAGTAACTAAGCAAAGGGGATAGGGTGAATTAATCATTTATTCTACATTTGGTCTCTAATGCCACACAGGGTTACCCGATAAAGCCAACTCTGAGGTTTGGAGAAAATCTGGGGTTAAAACAAGACTATATCAGTAAAATTTCAATTTTGATATAATGTAAAAAGGGCTTGGTCATTGGGCACTATAATAAGGAAACACATCATGCCTAATGTACCTTTTTATTGCGGCCCATAATATGCTATATATACCCATAGGACAGAGACCAATTGCCTTACTAGACTCTAGTAAGTCAATTAACATTAAATCCATCTCCACAGCTTTAACTGTTTATTTATGTCAACGCTCTTCAAAATTGCAAGATTAATTGTTTAAACAGTGTGCTCCCTGGGAAACTGGAAGTTATAATGCTTATCACATTAATAAATTGGTATAAAAGCTATGTTTTATTCCATTGTCACAATATAGATCACAGCAACAACAATAACAGGTAGAGATGTCTCAGCTTTAGTACGAAAATAAGTGTAAGTTTATACCAAAAGGGATGACTGTTCAGCTGCTACCTAATAACAGGTATATATTTGTACTAAAACAATACGAGGTTAAACATTTTCCGGCGATAAATCCTTCACATTTCTACCTATTATTAGGTGGCAGCTGAACTGCCATCCTTATTGGCACAAATTTACCACTATTACCGTACAAAAAACAATATGAGTTAAAACATTTTCCGGCGATAAATCCTTTAAGTTTCCACCAATTATTAGGTGGCAGCTGAACTGCCATCCCTTTTGGTATAAACTGACACTTATTTTCGTACTAAGGTAATATGAGATGAAAAAATCCAAGTGATAAATCCTTAACATTTCTACCTATTATTGTTATTGCTGCAATCTAGATCGTGACAATCGAATAAAACATAGCTTTTAAAGCAAAATGTTTCACAAGGATCAGTTGCAGTTCTGCTGTCACCAAATTCTGAAATTTATGCTATTTAAGTGTAAGTTTATACCTTAAGGAGTGGCAATTCAGCTGCCACCTAACTACAGGTATAAATGTTAAGGACTTGTAATTGGAAAATGTTTTACCGCATATTGTTTATTGAACAAAAATTAGTGTAAGTTTATACCATAAGGGGTGGCAGTTCAGCTGCCACCTAAGAACAGGTAGAAATATTAAGGACTTATCACTGGAAAATGTTTTACCACAGATTGTTTATTGCACAAAACAAGTGTTATTTTATATCATAAGGAGTGGCAGTTCAGCTGCCACCTAACTACAAGTAGAAATGTTCAGGACTTATCACTGGAAAATGTTTTACCGCAGATTGTTTATTGCACAAAATAAGTGTAAATTTATACCATAAGGAGTGTCAGTTCAGCTGCCACCTAATTACAGGTACTAATGTTAAAGACTTATCACTGGGAAATGTTTTACCGCAGATTGTTTATTGCACAAAATAAGTGTAAGTTCCTATTATAAGAGGTGGTAGTTCTGCTGCCACCTAATTACAGGTACTTATGTTAAAGACTTATCACTGGGAAATGTTTTACCACAGATTGTTTATTGCACAAAATAAGTGTAAATTTATACCATAAGGAGTGGCAGTTCAGCTGCAACCTAATTACAGGTACTAATGTTAAAGACTTATCACTGGGAAATGTTTTACCGCAGATTGTTTATTGCACAAAATAAGTGTAAGTTCGTATTATAAGAGGTGGTAGTTGTGCTGCCACCTAATTACAGGTACTAATGTTAAAGACCTATCACTGGGAAATGTTTTACCGCAGATTGTTTATTGCACAAAAATAAGTGTAAGTTCGTATTATAAGAGGTGGTAGTTCTGCTGCCAGCTAATTATAGGTACTAATGTTAAAGACTTATCACTGGGAAATGTTTTACCTCAGATTGTTTATTGCACAAAAATAAGTGTAAGTTCATATTATAAGGGGTGGCAATTCTGCTGCCACCTAATTTGGTTTAAAGCTTACACATTTGTTTTGCAAAACACACATAAATTAAGATGCAGTTCGCATAATTTAACTTTTTTTTCAAATGAATATTATTTAGCCACTTATCGTAAGTGTAAGTTCGTATTATAAGAGGTGGTAGTTGTGCTGCCACCTAATTACTGGTACTAATGTTAAATACTTATCACTGGGAAATGTTTTACCGCAGATTGTTTATTGCACAAAAATAAGTGTAAGTTCGTATAATAAGAGGTGGTAGTTCTGCTGCTAGCTAATTATAGGTACTAATGTTAAAGACTTATCACTGGGAAATGTTTTACCGCAGATTGTTTATTGCACAAAATAAGTGTTAGTTCATATTATAAGGGGTGGCAGTTCTTATGTAGCTTACTGTTGATGTTATGTAGCTTATATTGCAAATAATATGGACCCAGATCAGACTGCTCCCCCGTAACATTGTCTTCCATGAAAAGAAATCTCCATGAAAAATCTAGTCCGAAGTGCATTTGAATGTATGCAGCAGACTAGATATGCAGACAACATTTTAAGAAAAAAAGTTATTGCTGGCTAAACATTAATCAAGCTTTCTGGTGTAGATTTGTAAAAATGCTTGTGACCATTTAATGCAGGATGCAGATTGTTATTTTAACAACTGAGAGTCTTGCTAACAAATTGATGTTGACAGAGTTTTTAACACTAAAACAAACACTGATTTTGAAGCTCCTCCCCACATTTTAAACTCTTGTCGTGTGTCTCCTGGGTATATATATAGTCCTTCGAATACAGAATTATTCTTCTTGTAGGAAGACAATACCAATAACTAGGTATGAATATGCTATTTTCGCAACAAACGTTGAATGAGAACCCAAATAGTAATCTTTCGGTGTCCTTGCGCACCGTTGTGTAAGAATAAATCACATATGATTATAACATCCTATGCTGCAAATCTGACTTGTAATGGAATATACTATAAGGAACTCTGATGAATGGCTATGAATAGTCTAAATTTTCTTTGAGCTGATTTTGTTATTGAGGTGATATAAACATGCAGGGATATAATCAGAACACCTATATGTTTAAATAATTAAAATTTCAAGTGATTTGATGAAAGTTAGGTATGTAGATAGAATGGAATGGGATGGGTGGTTGTGTGAAAATAGATAGATAGAGGGGGCAGGTGGGAAGGCAGACAGACTGATGGATGGATGGAGGACGGTCGTTCTATTTGGTAATTTGGATAGATAGGTAGTTAATTAACTTTACCTAATACGAGTAACGTTTGCAATGCTAAGGTCATTTCATTCTAAGGATAGTGTACTTAATGTAAAAAGTTGACGTCTGATAGTGAATTTCGGAGAGGTTTTTTTACTGTTGGCGCGAAGGAAAAATGTTTGCTTATCAGCACGAAGGTCTCACTTTGTCGTATAATTGGACCTGCAAAATGTGTTGAAAATTTGTCGCCAGGTTCAAGTTTTACGACCAAAATGACTTCAGGATAGGAATTCTGCATTAGCAAAAGAGATAACCAATTCCTATGCCAAGAACATTTGTTGTTGGTACTCAAAGGACCCTCTATAAAAGACGTGACATCTTGATATCGTAAATACAAATCAAGCTATTTATATTGACAATCATGGTAGTTCTTCAACATTAAAATGTCGACAACACTATGCCATGTTGTGTATCTTTGACAAGCGTTGTGTAAATAGGACTAGGTTCATAAAATTAAAGTCTGGTTTGCTGCCAGAGACAGAAAACAAGACATTTCAATACATTGGACCTATGATTTCACCATGCCATAAATACCATGGTACTTTTAACTTGGCGAGAAGACAATATTTCTGTCGTACTAAAAGATAAGTTTTTCTTTGAAATCAGTAGCAATTTTCTGAAAAAATATCCTTTACTCCAAATGAAATGATCTGAGCACAAATCAACTTTGAAATCATAATTTTTAAAAGTTTAAACTTATGTTTTAATCTTACCATTGGCATGCCAGCTTAAACTACTATCGCATATTTATCCTTTGGCATGTAAATTTAATATACAAGGTATGCGAATGTATAACCCGCAAATGTTTCTGTCAGATAATAATTAAACGGGATTTGCATTTGACAATCATATATTGCATTATCATCTTGAAGAGGAAGAGAAAGCTGGTTGCTTTGCTATTATTGTCTTACAGGTGTATTGTTACTATAAATGTTCTGTGGCTCTTCCTCGCGGTGCCGTGGGTTGGACTGCAGTGTGTGATTGTGGTATTACCTGATCATACTCACTGACTTTTTTATACTGACCCCAGTCTTGTGCTTCTAATTTTCTTTGTGTCAGATTTCCCCGAACCTCAGAGTTCACTGTACCAGGTAACCCGGGGTGAATGTAGCCAGCTTGATTTGCTCTGGTACCAATAGGATGTGTTTTAATGGCAAAGTATTTAATGTCAGACACTATTACAAACGTTATTAATGGCGACGTCAGCTAAGGTTTATACACTGATTTTACTGGCTTGCTTGCGAATGGCGTCACATTTCAATGGGAAAAAAGCAGGCCAGAAACTATGACACAATATTTAATGGGTTGGAAGGACTTCTATTCTGAGCCAATGAAACTCTGTCTATCTATAGGTCATATAATAATATACATGTACAATTATTCAATATTGTGTTATTATTTATGACGTCGATATCCACCAGAGGAAACGCGAAATCCTCTTTCATGTATTAACTACCAATTTGAATATAGATGGCGTGTAAACTGCAACCACCGATATAACTCTGACTGCTTGTAACGCGAACTCCTCTTTCATCTTTTGACAGAGGGAGTTCATATTTGGCACAATGATTGCCTATAGTGGATAGATTACAAAGACGGTTTTAGATCACCACTTTGACCTTGGAGTCAAAGGTCGAGGTCATATATACTTGAAATCTGTCTTACCTCTCGTAACACGAACTCCTCGTTCATTTTATTTGACACAACGATTGCCTATGGTGTCTGGATGACAACCAAGTTTTCAGATCACTAGTTTGACCTTGGGTCACATATGCTTAAAGTATGTCTTACGGCTCGTGAAGCGAGCTCCTCATTAATCTTTTGATTGAGGTTATTCAAATTTGGCGCACTTATTGCCTATGACATGTATTGTGTATGGATTACAAAAACGTTTTAATTACCGATATGACCGTAATATCAAAGGTCAAGGTCACATCTACTTAAACGCTGTCTTGGCTCGTTGCACAAATATTTACCAACGGTGTTCATATTAGACCCAATGAGTGCCTATGGTGTGTACATTATAATGTTCAGATCATGGCTAAGTCATTGTAGTCAAAGGTAAAGTTAGATGTACTTACGGTTCATAATGCAAACTTTGTTTCTGATTGAGGGTGTTCATATTTGACACAACGATTACCTGTGGTGGTGTAGATTACAATGAAGGGTTCAGATCACCACCATGAACCTGGAATCAAAGGTCACAAAATTGAGCCATGACATGTGATTTCCAACGATGTGGCATTTTGACAAGTAAAGACTCAGACGAGCCTGTGCAGCCTCCTTTTAAGCTTAGAAACCTCAAATGGTGTTCAATCAGTAGCTTAACACTCATAGAATATTTAAGCGACTAGGAAAGGCTCTGATCAGTCTGTGCGTATGTACATTGTTTGAAATATCATGTCACGGCTCATATATATAAAATCAGCCAAACGACTCGTCACGCGAACTCGATGTAGGTGATCCATAATATTCCCACAGATTGCCTCAGTTTTGTAGATGTGTACAAGGGTTTGGGACTGCTGTTATGCCGTTGATTCTATACGTAGGTTGCAGACATAATTGCGACAGACAGCTACAATGCCTGTAAATGGTGACCAATGCTGTTTATTTTTATTTTAAAGAGTGGATTAGCATTATCTCACCAATGCAATATCTACTTGCTATACATGTATTTTTGACGACCCCTCAGATTGCCTAAGTTTTGTAGATGTCTACAAGAGTTTCGGACTGCTGTTATGCCTTTAAGTCTATGCGTACGTTGCAGACAGAATTACGACAGACAGCTAAGTACTATGCCTGTACATGGTGACCAAGGTTGGTAGTTTAATCTTTAACCCATTTAAGCCTAGCGTCCTTTTTATGGGACAGCGATAAATAGTGCAGAACCAGAACAGACGCCGCAGAACGCGGCATCTGATCAGGTTCTCCACTGTTTGCTTACAGAATGTACTATACAAATGTGAATGAAACTGAACATGACTATCCAACATCCCTTAAATTTGAAATTGATACGTCCAATTGATAAGGGTGGATATATGGATTAAAAGTGGATGCACCTTATCTCACCAATACAATATCTACTTGTTGTAGCCTACATGTATACTTAACTACAAAAGAAACCCATCAGTTACTTTTTTGGGCAATTATAGAAAGATAATTAAAAAATGAAAATATATTTTATGCCATATTCTTTAACAATCAATTATGCATCAAAATATTGATTAATGTAACTGTTTTACTTTAACCCGTTCATGTTGTACGCCAAGATATAGACAAGGGGTCATTTCTAAAAATGACAAGTTTCAGACAATTGGTTTACACTCAGTTATCGTCTAAATCAGTTCACTTCGTCCAATAACCGGAGACGAGGCCATCGAGTGTGTTTAGAAGCCAAAACAATCCGCGATAGTTTAGTAAGCCTGGATCTGAATCCGATAGAGCAGCTGTGGGATGAGCTCTGGCGATGCAATCGGGATCTTTCAGTGCAACCTCGGAGTCTTCGACAGCTTCAGGTTGTCCTCCATTAAGAATGGGCCTGGATTCCCAAGAATGTTGTGTGACGTAAAGTGTTTTCAATTCGACCTCGTAATGATGCAGTTATTGCTGCAGGAGGGAGCCATGTCCGTTTTTTAACGAATTTAATTCAAGTGAACTGAATTGGACAAGATCGAGATATTCATTCTCCAGTGAAAAACTTGTCATTTTTGAAAATGACCCCTTGTCTATACACTCTCGTACAGCATGAACGTTTTTAAGTAAATCTGTTACATTATTCAATGAATTGATGCAGAACTGATTGTTAAGGAATATGGTATCAATATATTTTCATTTCTTCATTCTGTTTTCCATAATTGTCCAGAGAAGTGACTGATGGGTTTCTTTTGTAGTTGAGTATATTTTTGACGATACCCTTCTGTCTAAGGACTGTTTGAAAATAACAATCGATGTAGCCAAGCAGAGTTGCCATTTATGGTTGAAGCCAGCTGCGTGAAATCTGGCGCTCAAATGCAACGCCCTTATAGCCTTTTGTTACATTCAAGCTTCTAAATATAGGGGCGGGGAAAAGAAAGGATTTTGAACACGAGTTGTTGTTAATTACCTCGAAAATCAGGGGCCAGATGTTATCTCTGAGTCGCTCTGGAGTAAACGTCTTGGGCTGAGGGAGAGAGACTGAAATTATAATAACCCATGTAACATTAAGTTAGCCACGTCGCTTGAAAACCTAACCTATACATGTACATGTATACATATACCGAAGGGTTTTAACCAGGTATAACCCAACCAGCCAAGCTGAAATCATGAAAATTTTCGGGCGACATGTCGTCCGTCTACAACATTAAATCGGATAGTGATCGAATCGGGTCTAATGCAAATGCATGGATATAAGGCATGCTTAACGAGTGTTTTTTTAGCATCATTGGGCATAACTTGGCCGTCCTTATCTCGCAAGGTTTGTTGCATTTAGTATGCTGTCGTATAAAACTTCATAAACAAGACCATTTCTAGAGCAGACCAGGATGTGACGAATATCATGGTAATGTTGGCATTTGTCCGCCAAATATTTGTAAATCATCTAATGCCAGTCACATTGTGCATTTGTTTTAATAATTAGAAGGCTATGTTCATGTTGGCACATTCTTATTCGCTTTCTAGGAAGCACAAAACATGTGCACATACTACATAGAGCTGTTCACGATACTACATGTAGCTAGTCTTTGGAGCTGAGCTTGTTTATTAGCCTTAACCTGTTTAACTATGACAATGTCATGTTTTGTCACGCGATGGGACGTAAAATTTTACAGAAAAACCTGTGTAAAACGGCCACTCTCAAAAAGACCCAAAACGGGTTTTCAAGACCAATTATAGCTTAATACAGGTCAAAAGTATTGCAGAATGCTCCAATACTTTCGACCTTCATTACGCTACCATTTGTCATTTAGATCTTTGTTTTGGAATGTCTATTTTTGAGTGATCGATAAACAGGCTAAAGCAGCTGGTAAACAAAATAATTTTATGATTAATGTAACTAAATTTTGAAAATCAATTTTGATATCGATTTCGACCAGTTAGTTATTAGGGCGCGGGAACATGTAGCCTAATGGGGAAGGTGGCAGAAACTGCCGTAACAGCTGCTGCAGAGAAAAGGCGCAAACATTCTCATGCATCTGCAACTTGCGAAACAATGCTCAGAAATAGGCCTCGTCGCAACAAAACCTGCCTTCGGGGTTTCCGACAAAGCGAGTTTCAAATCAGTCTCCTCAGCTACAGAGACTAGCTAGAAAGTTGAAATTTCACCTGTAGACAGTCTAGATATGATACTTTCCAAAAAGCGAATAACAAATGCGCTGATCAGACTGCGCGGATGCGCAGGCTGGTCTGCGCCTGTGTTGTTCGCAACCTCTCGAAGACAGGTTTTCTCACGTCGAGGCCAAAATTTAATAACAAAAGAGTTTATCCATTTTCAAATTGTTCAGCCAAATATGACTATAACACATGCGCGGATTCAGAGGGGGTCTGGGACAGGGGTTGGAGCCCCCACCCTGGAAAATCACAAAGCGATAGGGTTCCTTTGCTATACTGGTCCGGATCCAATATCAATTCAGAGAAGCATGCTAGTACGAAAATAAATACATTTACATGTTATAAGGGGTCTTTTTTTAAAATTAAAAAAAAATGAAACAAAATGGAGGCATTTCCTTTAAGGTAAGGTTTTTTAAAATTTATTTTACACTTTTTGGCAGGGCTCCCTATATCCCCAAAACTATGAGCTTGCTCCCCAACTCCCTTACGATAATTACCAGTACTCCCCAGCTCCCTGAAAATAAATAGCCCTTGTCCCTAGATTCCCAAAATTCCTGGGCCCCAATTAGGGGAAACTATGCAAATTCATTGACCCACACACACACACCTGCCAAGGAATTTTGATGAGATTTGTATGTATGCAAGGGTTCTGTGTTTGTTTTTGTTTTGTTATGCATTTACTTTGTGTCCTTTCTAGTTTTGCAATTATCTTGAAGAGAGAGAGAGAGAGAGAGAGAGAGAGCTAGAGAGCTAGTTGCTTTGCTTTTATTGGTACGGATGTTTTGTTACTGTAAATGTTCTGTGAGTCTCCCTCACGGTGCCGTGGGTTGGTCTGCGTTGTGTGATTGTGGTATTTCCTGATCATACTTGCTTACTTTTTGTATTAAAAGGAGTGAAAGCTAGTGTTTGTACATGTTCAGAAAGCAGCCAACCCCATAAGTGTTGCGGAGGTAAAAAATGTCAGTTTCACGTGATGTAGGCGTAGAAATGTCTAAGTTCAACATCCAAAAAATATGAGAAAATATACATCAAAACTGCACAAAATAGGAGGTGCACATCTGTCAATATGTCAGGAATCAGTGTGCAACTTTTGAATAAAAAGGAATACAATCTGTAGGAGTCACAGATTGCACGACCTGTATGTGTGCACACCGGGCCGCGTAGCGCAGTCGGTAACGTATCTGGCTACAGATGCGTGTCTGACTGCAGATCCAGGGGTCGCGAGTTCGATCCCGGCCCGGTCCTATACTTTCGTGGAGATTGATCATGAAATAATTTCTACGGTCATTCTCCTCCCTTCCGCCGATTCATTCAAGAAGGGTTGTTGTCAGTTACAAGCGAAAGTATGTGCACAAATTACTGGTTAACCGCTTGTTCAAGCCTGCCCAGGAAAAAGTGTGGTTAGGTGAACTGACCGTCCCGCAATGACCATAGCTGTTGACTTGGGACGTAAAGCAACAAAACCAACCAACAAACTGTATGTGTGCTTTATAATCACAGTCACAGTCCGTCCGTCCGTCCGTCCGTCCGTCCATGGTCAGCTAGTGAAAATGCTCATAACTCTTGAAATGCACGGTATGTTTTGATCAAATTTTGTAATTGTATGCATGTCAACATTGTATAGCAACAGTCTCATTAGAAGTATAAGGCCAGTTATGGTCAATTAGTGAAAATGCTCATAACTCTTGAGCCAGATGGTATATTTAGATCAAATTTTGCAAACTTATTTATATTTTACATTGTCCAGACACTGGTATGCAAAACGATGAAAACGCTTTGCCGAACATTATTTTGGCTGGCCTAAGTATTTTAGTGAAATGCTCATAACTCTTGAACCGCATGGTATATTTTGATAAAACATTTTAACATTGTCTAGACACTGGTTTAATACAATTATTTTGAATCTGGACCAATAGATCAGACTTTGTATTAAGAGGTCTAATGTTAGCTTTGGTTGCCGTTCTCTCCAGCAGGGGTAAGTTTGCCAGAGGGCCTTATAAGAAACATTTGTGCGAAATTATTTTCAATTTGATGGTTCAGGAGGAGATGCCGTTAAAGATATTTCTTATCTACAGCTCTGGCAGCCATCTTGTTTGGCGGAGCAAAACCAGTTTGGCAATTTTGGTAGAGGTCATTATGAGGAATATTTCTGTGAGATCATTATACATTTTGACCAATGATTCAGGAGATATTTTTATCTAGAGCTCAGGGCCCAAAATTACAATACCTCCATAAAGTTAAGGAATACTTAAGTTAAGTATTGATATTTCAACATGTACATGGGGCATTTGGAAATGACTTAGCATGGTCTTTTATCTCAGTAACCGAATTACAAACCCTATCATGTTTGATATCATTTTAAAGAACTATCTTTCCTCTATGTTATGGCACAAATTTCATGAGTATATTATCATGCGGACACAAATAATATCATTGGGAATACATGTACTGTTTGTATACTCGAAAATGCAAAATTTTGAAGGAAAATATAATATTTTACCTTTTGAAAAGTGTGCAGAACATTAACAACAGTTCATGAAATCAGATAATTTTGCAACATTTGGTAGGCCACAATCTAGTACAGTTATTATACAATTGATGACCGAGTTGGATGTTTCTAATGACTAAATACCGGAACATCAATACCAAAACCGTTTAGAAAGCAAAGCAATGCGGTATTTTTTCGACTAAAAATCTCATGTAACAATGCACATATTTGAAAATATATAACCGACAGTAGTTTAAAAATGACGTGCGTCAAGCACACTTTATGTTCTTTGTATTTAAACCAAATATAAATTTGTAAAACCAGAACAAAGGGAAGATAACTCTAGAATCTTCTCATTGGGCAGAGTAAGTTTACCTATAAGTTGATGTTCTGATTCATTTCAATTGAAAACGGTGGCCCACAAAAAATAAAAATACCTTGAGAGTAGTAATCAATCAAGATTGTGTTGGTTCACGCTATACCATAAGAAGTTCTTATGCCATCGACAAAATGTGAGGGGTTAAGTTACCCCACCCACTTCTTAAAAAGGAGGGGAAGTGTTATAAGGAATAATTTTCTTGAATACAGAACTAAGCAAGCTACACTTTTTGCGCGACGAAATGATTTTTATGCATTGTTCGCTACAAACGAAGCAAAACATATGCTCAATAGGCATTTTTCGTGCTCCAGCAGTGACACAATTTATAGTAAAAGTGTAAAGAAAAATCGAAAAAAGTCCCATTTTTGAAAGCTTACCATTTCTCTATTATTCAACATTTTTTGAATTCAAAGGTGTCAGTCGTGCAAGCAGTAATCGTATAATATATTTTAATAAAAATTAAGTTGGCAACAAATCGTTAATATGTCAAACCATGATCGTAAATAAGGTCCCCAATTTTCCTTCGTTTTTTTACGAATATTTTGCTTAAAATTTCAGCCAGTGTATAAACCCTACTCATTTTTAAGCATGTGCTGTACGTGCACGCCGAGTCCCTTTTCGACAAAAATTAAACCATCAAGTAGCCGTTGAATTCTAGTTTCCAAAAATGTATTATTTGATAGCATTTTATCAACGCATTGTGGGGTTATGATGCCATGCTAAGAACTTTCCAAATGCCCCTCGTACATTAAATGTTTGATAAAATGCAGAATCAGAATCAATGCAGTACATATGGTCAAAGATATCGTGATATACAGAAAAATGAAACAAATTTGATCTTGATAAGTTCAAAACGTTATTTTTCGCATCCAAAGAAATCAATACATTACTAAAGTATTCCTTACCTTTAAGGAGGTATTGTAATTTTGGGCCCTGGTTGGCATCTTGTTTGGCGGGACGAAACCGTTTAGGCAATTTCGACAGAGGGCATTATGAGAGATATTTCTATGAAATTACTTTGAATTTGGACCAGTGGTTCAGGAGATGTCATTTTAAACACTAAAATTGATGTACCATAAGAAAGTCAAAGCATAAAAATCTTCAGGCCCTTTTGGACAGTGTGCACAAGCAAGCTGCTGAAATATAGAAATCCCTGTGATCATGTGGAACAATAACAACTTATTACCTGTCAGCCTTTCCCATACTTTTCAATAATCAGCTTCCAGTTTGTGTACATGAAAATGAACATTGAATTTCGAGTCATTTTTGCCCCAGCCGCAATTTAGTATTTTAGCCGGATAGCCACATTTAGTATTTGGAGTTGCAAAAAAAAGCTGTTTATTGATATTTAAATATTCCCAGACACACAAAAACAACAATTTACAGTATAAAATGCAACAAAATGTATTTTAGAGCCAAGAAATGAAGGCTACCACTTATATTATCAAAGTTGCCATGTGCAGCTTGGGGTCAGTGTTTTGCTACCTCAACCAGTCACAGCAAGAAAGAAAGCTGATACAAATCTTGGGTGAAACGTATAGCCGCTACTGCAATTTATCACCAATGATGCTCGCCCTTTCTTTGGTCTCGGCGCAGTCAGAGCAGTAGAAACTAATTTGATTTAAAAATGAGGACCAATGTTGTTTCTAAGATCTACGTTCACCACAGGTCAATTGATTACACACTTAATGCACCCCAAAGATGGTGTAGACTCAATGATGTCTTAGTTCAACAATAATGTCTAAGTTCAACATTACCAAAAGTATTACAAATGTTATAAAATGTGCACAAAATCTTCAATGTGTAGACAATCATTATGCAAAGTTTGAATATAAAGGAATGAAAGCTTTTGGAGTTACAGATTACTTAAACCAGACACACCCTAAGCGTTTCGGAAGGAAAAATGTGCAAGTTAAATACTCCTAAAAATGAGAAAATATTTATCAAATGTGCACAAAACAGGGGTGCACATCTTCAATGTGTGAACAATTAATATGCATAAGATTTAATATAAAGGGATGAAAAGTGTTGGGGTTACAGCTTACACAAACCAGACACCATCTAAGCATTTTGGACGAAAAATGTCTAAGTTCAACATCCCTAAATATTTTGTGCACCATAATAGGAGATGCACATCTTCAATGTGTTAGAGATCATTAAACAAAGTTTGAATATAAAGGAACGAAAACTTTTGGAGCTATTACAGATGCACCTCAAAAGTGTTGCGGACGGACGGACAGACGGAGTAGACCCACTACTAGACCTGCGTTTCGCTAAAGCGACGCATGTCCTATAGATACCACCGTACCAACCCTAGGTTGATGCCCACTGTAGCATTAGGCTCACTGTAGCATCATTTGCTGTGATCCACGGACCATCTGCTGGGTGACGCTTCCAAACCGCTAGAAGCAATATCTCTTTGATGTACACGATCAAAGAGACCGAAATCACTAACTCTGGAAGAAAATCACAGATGTATGCGCAGTGGATATTTCACGTCATAAATGGTCGCACAATGATACGCATCGATGAGTTAGGCTGCCAACTACTAAATTGCAACTAAATCGATTTTAAAATACAGCACCTGATCAAGATGTGATGCATTTGATCACTTTGTATTAGTTTAATGGAATATTTAAAGAAGATTCTAAACGCATTTTAGGCGAACTTTTACTTTATGGACACCTTTAGGACAATATTATAATATCGATCTTCTACTTTTATTAAGATAATCAATAATGATATAAACTCTTTATTTGATTATTAGTGTCGTATGAAAAATGCTAATTTTTAACGGATGGGGAGTTTGTCACAGAAAAACAATTTTTAACATTTGAGGTTATCTAAGGAGCGAAAGTGATGTTATAATTGGAATGAGAGATTTTCAATAAACTATAAGATAGGTTACAAATAAGCGATTCCTTCCTTTCTCTAACAGAAACAGCTTTGTATAACATGAAGTAGTTACATGTTTCCTTGTTCTGACTCTTTTCAGGGTGTATATTTTATTTCTGTCGACATTTAAAACGATTCTCCTAGAAACATACTTGTTGTCATTTTTATATGGTCGTAAAGCAAAACAGATAGCTACAAAATTATTAACTCTGTGCCTACTGGTGTCGTTTGCTGATAACCATTGCAAACAGTTTGGACCCTATCTGAATCTAAACTGTTTGAAACTCTGATTGCATTCCAGTTTTTTAAATGTCTGGTGTGAACAAAATGTGCGTAATAAAAATGTGTACTGTAGAAGTACGCAGCCAAGTACGAATCACCTGCTTGGTAGAGCGTTCAGCGTCGCGTGCAGGTGATACGATTATCAAAGGCAAACAATCAAGTTCGCGTGGCTACCTTTGTTGACCTTTACTGTTCTGAATTTAAAAATCGAAAGACGATATTTTACACCTGTGTTTCAATACATGTATAGTATAATTCGCATCTTTCGCAAGTTTCTTAAGTTAATTCAACGTTTCATAGGTAAACAGAAGAAAAATACAAGAAATATAAGAAATTGTTAATACCCCGAGATTCCTTTCATGTTGTGCACACGTATACGCCACTAATCCCTTTATCTATACAATCGAATATAATAATAACAGCGATAAAATATTTGGATGCAAAGTATGAATACCGGTATGCATCGAGTTAACGCAATATGAGGGAATTTATAAGTTTGCAAAGTTTTGATGAAGCAGAGCCATGAAAAATAAATGAAATTACACATTTTTACCTTCCACAAAAACGCAAGTGCCAAGCTAAACAATAATGTCCGTAACGTAGCAAACTATATCTTGCTATGATTAGAATGCAGGGGGTGATCTAATAAAGGTCACTGGGGTGATACAATTACACATGAAAATAGTAAACATCGAAATAATATGTATAAGCAATATGCAATTTATTCAGTAAAATCCTTATATTTCTTAAATATTAATACAGAAAGTTTAAATCAAGAATAAATACATTTTGAATGCAACATATTGTGACTCGATCAACACAAACTTATCATTTTGAAGGGAACTCTTTATAGTATTTGAAAAAACACATGCTTCACTTGAATTTCAAGGTTGGCCAAAGTCTAGTCTTTTAAGAATATACTATGAACAGCGGACCTGTTGTTGTGTTTGTTTTCTTGTATTAACTTTCTTTTAACACCAACCCCTCTAAAAGGAATACATTAAAGAAATGCCATGATTTAATACATACCTTAACTTTCTGACTACAATGTAG
This sequence comes from Loripinus fragilis, assembly GCA_964019695.1. Classification (NCBI taxonomy): domain Eukaryota; kingdom Metazoa; phylum Mollusca; class Bivalvia; order Lucinida; family Lucinidae; genus Loripinus; species Loripinus fragilis. Next base: position 73,612,186 of record OZ026517.1, read on the forward strand.
TCCGAAAGGTAAACCAATTTATACAATTAATAATATTAATACTTTGTTTACAATTGTTAAGTAAAACATTAACTTGTACACTCCACTTCAGCTAATGCGAATCGATAGATCACTTGTGTATTAATCCTATCCTGCGGATAGATTCTAAGTTCCTAATAACTTTGTAAACAAAACATGACGTCACTGTCACTCTTGACTGGCAGGACAGTAAGCAGCGAGGATAAAGTGTCTTGCTCAAGGACACAACACAATGACTCCGGTAAGGCCCGAACCAGGGACCTCTCCATCTCAAGTCGAGCACTCTTCCACTGAGTCACTGCGCAAATCAGTCATGATGAGTGATTTTGGTTCTTATTCTTTATGCGATTTGTGAATGCTCAGATGAGCATGTGCATAAACAATGTCTCACTAGAGCATTCACGGCTCGCATACACAAAGTAATGACATAGATAAGGACTAGGATCGAAAGTTAAACATATAGCCCCACTGGATGGACCAGACGCACTCGCCACTCAGAGCAGTTTGTAAGGTTTAAAGAAGCAATACAAAGCTTCACTCGGTCATTCCCATATTTTGCTTAATCTGTTTGATATCTATAAAGTTAATTCCTCAGCATTGAAAGCATTCAGCATGTTAGTTGCCGGCTGTTATTTTTGTTTGTTACAGATTACTTAAATTTACTAAGCTTAAACAGACACGTTTGACTAAGGCTCAAGACTTTAGTTAGGAGTGCGCAATAAAAAAACTAATTATATTATTACTCAACCAAAGCATATGTTGTGGGTAATCAAAAGAACCGTCTCAATGAGACGGTTCTTTTGAGCACCCAAAACATATGTTAAAACTGATGGGTAAAAAATATTTATAATTTCACGCTCAAAATATTTGTTTATCTAAACATTTGACGACTGTTCAAAACTCATCACGAGAGTAAAACAATAGCGGAAATTCTGTCTCCACCACAATACACTGTTCTACTATTTGATGTCAAAATCAGTAGTCTCAAAATACTACTGAGTATGAGACGATACTAAAACAATGCTGTTGTATGTGCATTGTTTTCTTGTACCATAAGCAAGAACGAACACATAGAAGGAACAGAAGAACACAATCTTCAACAAAATTTACTTAATTATTCCATTAGTGCTTAGCTGAAACATTTTTATAACAAAATATAGAGACACTGTATTTATGCTCTCTCTTGCTTTTATGTTAAGTGAGTGACATGGTTGCGCACATGTGACTTGACGTTACACATAGGATCTTTTTGTTCCTACAATATGTTTTTTTATCTATAGCTACCATAGTCTTTGGTAGAAGGGGCTATTTTTCTTTATTCATTCAGAAAATTCTGTATGTTTTTTATGACAAAGGGGGATATCAAGTGTTTAACACTGGGGCTGTTGGTCGACAATGAGTTACAGAATTGTTTGGCACCACGACTCCCATATATAACGTATCTCTTTGTAAACATTCGCCAGCAGTAGTTGTCGTTCTAGCACAATCACGGCCTTCTTGCTGAGGAAGAGAGGTATAACTTGGAGGCCTGCAAAACAGTTAGATAATTGTAGACATTTCAAAAATATAGAAAGTCTATAACACAGTAGATTCAATTTAAACCTTTGCCTCAAAAAGACGCATTTTAACATTTTTAAAAACAGAGCAGACGCAGATCAGGCAGCTCTAATAAGAGCTGCCTGATCAGGGTCTACTCTGTTTGCTTTTAGAAATATGATTAGATATGATCCAACACTAGTGTAATTTAAATTTCTTTGTTCAATGTACAAACGCAAAAGCTTATTTATATAATTGGAGCTTAGCACGAATGTTTATGAATGAAGGATTAATAGAAAATGAAAGCACCACACTCTCCTAGAGCTGATTAAATCACTATGCTAACCTATGGGCTTAGATGCAAGAAAAAAAAAAACCCACATGTCCCTGTGTTTGTGACCAGGTAAGACATGTTTAGCTACAGGGACTAGCAAGGTAAGATTTTTTCAGGGCTAATGATAGAGCGCTAATCATAAATAGCTAATGCAAAGTTTGATTTGCGCTTTTGTTGTTTGCATGCAATAAAATCAGGGGTTTCTCGTGTGTTGCTAGAAACCCTGACTTTATTGCTCATTCTTTCAAGATTAAGAAAAAAACCCAAAAACCCCTGTAGCACGAGGAGCAAAAATGGTACTCATGTACACATGGAGACAAAATGGTACTCATATACACATAGAGAAAATACATATTTTAAAAAAAACAATCAAGTTCATCACAAGCTTTATGATATGACCACACTGAATATTTTACTAAGAGAAAAAAAACAAACATTTCTCATTACAAGCCGAATGCAATTAGTCCTCTACATTAAAAGTTAGTTCATTTAATATAAGACAGTAAATTACATTTACCATTGCTAGAACTCAAAACTTCAAATATAGAAATAAACAAACAAACAAGCACATGTACAAATGTATAAGTTTTAACAACAGCAGAATCTAGGGTGACGATTTAGACAGTAAATTATATTTAAGGTCCCTGTCCCCTTCCCTTCCACTTGGCTGTGACTAATGTCCATTCTATAACGGTGACACTGTTGCTTTCACTTTGATTAGTCTGTGTGCAGATTTTGTTTTGGGGTCTGGTTTTGTATTAAATATCTAAGTTTTTTGTGTTTTTTCTAGTTTAACAAATGTTCGAGGAAGAGAGATTTTCTTTGCTTGTCACAATCTTGCTATTGCGTGGCTGTAAACCTTGTGTATGTTAATGTCTATTCCCCTGGGTCCCAATCTTGAGGCTTGTATAGGGGGGTACCAAATATCCCATATCCCTTGAAGTAAACAGGCAAATATCCCTTATAAATCGGCAAATATCCCCATAATTAATTTTCCTGAATTTTCAATATCCCTGGAAGTAACGAAAATATTGAAGCAAGTATCCCATATCCCTGGAAGTAAAATGGATAGTATCCTATATCCCTGGAAGTAAAATGGCAAATATCCTATATCCCTAAAACCCCTATACAAGCCTCAATCTTGGCTTAAGTCATATGCTCGACCCTAATTACTTAACATTGACATAGCTAAACTATCAACATTACGCTTTATTTATCATCTGTGTCATTTGCAGCACAACTTATGCTACATCAATGAAGTTATACTATAGCGGTGTCATATGCACTTTTTCTCACTTGACACATTGATCCAAGTTGTGCCAAAGCCCTACCCTTACTACATTACCTGTGTCATGCCAAAATTATACTTATCGATAGCATATGGACTTTTCACTCACTCTACACCATCAGAGTTATACTTACAGTCCTACACTTAGTTATACTTACCGCTCCGCCCTACCCTTACTACATGTTTTGTGCCATGTGCATCACCACTCACACAACATCAATCAAGTTATACTACTTTGCTGTCATTTACACTACCGGCTTCAACTACATCGACTGAGTTATGCTTACAGCCATTTCCCTTAGTGCAGTCGGTAACGTGTCTGGCTACAGATGCGTGTCTGACTGCAGATCCAGGGGTCGCGAGTTCGATCCCGACGCGGTCCCATACTTTCGTTGAGATTGATCATGAAATAATTTCTACGGTCATTCTGCTCCCTTCCGCTGATTCATTCAAGAAGGGTTGTTGTCAGTTACAAGCGAAATATGTGCACAAATTACTAGTTAACCGCTTGTTCAAGCCTGCCCAGGAAATTAGTGTGCTTAGGTGAACTGACCGTCCCGCAATGACCATAGCTGTTGACTTGGGACGTAAAGCAACAAAAACAAACAAACTATCTACACAACATGCAGCACCAAACTCCCACAACATCAAATAGGTTGAACAAACGATCCTATCTATAATACACAAAGTCAAATTCACCATGCATACACTCACTCATCTTCGCACGCCAAGGGAACAAAGTCAACTTTGTCATACTGATGGAACGAAGTTGACTTAGTGCCCTTGGCTTGCAAAACCGACTGAGTTATACTAACTACCCTAACCAAGTCATATGTTCCATAATGTGTCAGATGGGCCAAAAACTTACGCTTGTCTTGTCCGTTTATAAAACACAACTAGCACAGCTGTCAACACTACCACTGCAAGACCGATAACACCCACACTGCTGACTTTCCAGACATCCACGGAGTTACGTTCTGAAACACATAAGATTTACAAAAGCTACTACCACTTATACAGGCCTCCATATATAGATACTTTTCTTGTTCTTCAGTATGTTTGGGGCACAGGCAGATACCGCTTATGCCAAATACCGCTTATGTTGGTGCTAAGGGAGTGGAAGTGTTGTTGCATTTTTAACAGACTCAATTAAACCATGTTATGTCTGCTGTTATCAAAAAGGTAGGTTTCTCTGTTTCTGAAAGAACCGCTCGTTCAAAGTAAAAATACACACACTTCTACCACGGTGAGAACAATAATAATAACACCCACAATACCAACTTCCCAGTCATCCACAGAGCTACTCTCTGTAAAAAAAAAACATTTTAAGTGTCCTACACTTCTATGTTAACAAACCTACAAATATACTTAATAATCAGAACTGAATCAGAACATTGATAATTGTGACTTCTTTATTGCCATTGCCCTTGAATGCTAAACATATATATTATATATGTAGATTCTGTTTGTAATATTGATAATAAACCGTTGTTCTTAATGAAAGTTCCGTTCTTTAACCTAGATGGGGCCAAGCGTTTAAAATACACGAACGTAAATTAGAACAAGAAAGATACACATTTCCATGAAATGGCGAAGCAGAAAAGAGTGAACCCAGATTTGGCTGCCCCGCGTGGAGCAATCTGATCTGTGTCTACGCTATATTGAATTTGTAATTTTTGTTCGTGTATGCATAAAACTTTGGGATTTCAAACAAAAATAGAATAAATTATTTAATATTGTTTCAATGGTACACACTGGACCCTTCCCCCAGGCGCGGTTCCAAATGGTACTATGGCGACATATATTTTCAGACTATGTTAAAAAAGATAAAAAGGGAGATTGAATTGTTTTCGAATCACATTATAAATCATAATTATTACACACTCCAAACAAAACTCGGACTTAGAATTAGATTGCTCTTCAAAATTCGAAGACATTGCTTTAAAATTGTATTTGAATTATTTCATGTTATGGGCCAGAGGCCTTCATTTCAAAATAAAATTATTATTGATATTCATTGATTGATATGGTTATGGCTTTAATAGTTTTCATAACATCAATCTTTCAAGTAAACGCACCAGAAATCAAATTTTACTTTGCTGCAAAGTAGGTCAAAAAGTAGACTGGCTCTAGTCTTTAAAACAAATTTTCATCAATGTGTCATACCATATACTTGAAGCTAATCTTACTCTGATGGCTCTGTTTTAAGGTTCTTAAAACAGAGTCATCAGAGTAAAACTAGCTACAAGTAAATTATATGGCACATTGATGAAAAATTGTTTTAAGGACTGGAGCCAGTCTAGTCAAAAAGATGAATAATAATCAAGCATTATATATGGCATAAATTGATTGAAATACAATATACCTATTTCACATAGTTCCCCTGAAAATCCTTCAAGACATTTACAACCAGCCATGGCATTCTCATAAACACAAACACCTCCGTTTTGACATCGTCCAGCACAGACAGCTGAAAACAAAGGAAACCATATAATGGAATAAGTGCTCTGTTCACTGTAAAACACACACAATAAACCCCCGTTTAGAACAACTTAATTAGTGACTTACAATACCTGTACAATATTTGAGGTTCAATGGCAAACATGTTTTACAAAACTGTCAAAAATAGGTATCGTTTGTCGACTATGAATTATTGTCAGGATATATCTGTACAATCTGGAAAGTCAGGCACAATTCGAGAATTGAATCAAGCCTCGGGAGTACGTAAAGGGCATTACGCGTAGTACTATGTACATGTACTAAAACGCTCAAATTTGTTAGCCGGTAATGGCGTAAGGAAAATTAGTTCTGTAGTATGTGGGATAAGCTCTATTAAAATCCATTTTTCTGATTACCCGAAAAGTTTAATCAGCAGAATAAATGAATTGTATGTATTTTTCAATAAAATATCGATATTTTATTGAAAAAAACATAAACTTCATTTAGAATCGTTTGTTTTGCTGCAATCGCACTTGTTCTTGTGTTAGCATGGTTACTGTGACGTCAGCGTCACGCGTCACGTTATCAAAGTAGATCCTCGATGGTCATCCAAGGTCTGATTCCACGGAATTCCAAGGAATTGGCCGAGGCAGTTCCGATTGGATATCTGTAATTCAATGTCCTTTTTAAGGCGGTGGTTCTTTTGCTGTTGATTCGTTGTTACTAGTAATTGTTGCTCTCATTGTCGGCTTCTGTGTGTCTTCCATAATTTGTTATGCTGTGTTTTGTGTCCTTTCTAGTTTTGAAATCATTTTGATGGGGAAGACAGAGCTGGTTGCTTTATTTTGTTATTGTGATTGTTTTTGTTCTGTGGATCTTCCTCGCATTGCCTGCAGTGTGGGATTTTGGTATTTCCGGGTCATAATCACTTGCATTTTTAATGTTTTAAATTAAGAAGGGGTGTATAATTTTGTTGTGTATATTATCACATGTGAGAGTTGATTTGAAATTGATTAGACGATCATAAAAGTTTTGAATGAAATAGGAGCTGTATTTAAGACAAATTAAAAAAATGATGACTTTTGAATCCAAGGTCATATCTGTATTCTGAAACCTGCAATCTGGAAGGGTTTAAAGAACAGAAGGGAAACAACTATAAACAATCGCCAAAATATTAACAAAAGAGTAACCATCCTTTAAATGAATTGTATTAGATCAACTGTGAGATTCATATGTAGGGTATACATATGTTTGTTACATAGGGTACACTGGTGACAACAAAATCTTATTCATATGTATTGTACCTTTTGATACAGGGAATATACTGGTGACAACATAATCTTATTCACATGTATTGTACCTTTTGATACAGGGAATATACTGGTGACAACATAATCTTATTCATATGTATTGTACCTTTTGATACAGGGAATATACTGGTGACAACAAAATCTTATTCATATGGTTTGTACCTTTTGATACAGGGAATATACTGGTGACAACAAAATCTTATTCATATGGTTTGTACCTTTTGATACAGGGAATATACTGGTGACAACATAATCTGATTCATATGGTTTGTACCTTTTGATACAGGGAATATACTGGTGACAACAAAATCTTATTCATATGTATTGTACCTTTTGATACAGGGAATATACTGGTGGCAACAAAATCTTATTCATATGGTTTGTACCTTTTGATACAGGGAATATACTGGTGGCAACAAAATCTTATTCATATGGTTTGTACCTTTTGATACAGGGAATATACTGGTGACAACGTAATCTTATTCATATGTATTGTACCTTTTGATACAGGATATATACTGGTGACAAAAAAATCTTGTTCATATGTAGGGCGCCGCCCGCTTTGAAATTTAGAATATATTGGTGGCAACTAAAATTGTATGACCGCAGATTTGTTGTCCTTATTAGCCCAAAGGTAAGGCTCACTGTCCTCAGGCTTCGTTTTAAGCATATTCTTAAAGAACCTTATCCTCACAGACTGTGAGGATAAGGTTCTTTAAGAATATGCAAACAAAGTAGCCTGGGGACAGGACCTCAGAGACTCCCTTACAGTACTTACGTATAGAACAAGAGCCAGCTCCAGTATCTTTCCAGCCAGGGCAACATTCTTCTACCGTCACGTAACGTGTCGCGTATCGCTCAGTCGGCGTGTAACACGTCTGAACCCTGTAATACATATCAAACTGACACTAGACCTAGTCATTTTGACGAAACATTATTTCATATGAACAGCGATGGGCAAAACTAGCTTACAAACACACTTAGTCGTGTCAAAAGACCGAGGAAAAATAAATTAACATCTCTAAGATACTCAGTACTACACCTCATGACCTGACCAAAGTTACAGTTTTTCTCTATACAATATTACTGGCTGGCCAAGCTAAGGAGAGCAAAGCCATGTCTTTACCTGTTGTACAATAATACAATGATGTTACAATTGAATGAATAAATGAGCCGCGACATGAGATTTCCAACAATGTGGTATGTGCGAACAGCAAAGTCTCAGACCAGCCTGTGCATACGCAGAGTATCTTGTCCAAATTTGTTTGCTATATAAAGTTAGAGTCAGTAACTTAATTAGTTGCCTCGAAGAGTATTTGACACTAGGCAGCATGAATTAAGCTTATTACGAGGCTTGATCCACATCTGAACTAAGGGTGAGGTTGGCGCGCCATGAAGCCAGTTTTAAGCCCTCCAGTAAAATAGTTTTACTGACCGTTACAAGGCGGTGCTTGTTTTGTGGATTATTTATGTTGTTTTTGTTTGTTTTTGTTATGCTTTCGTGCGCGTCTGTTTATTAATGCATTGTGGCCACCTGCCGGGAAAGGGCTGAACTCTTGGCTCTCGTTTGTGATGTCTAATTGTGAAGTTGTCACTATCCCATTGGTATCCTTGGTCAGGTGTGGTGCTTGATTGTATCGAATCCTGATCTTTGCCCTCTTTCTTACTTTTAGAAGTGATATAAGGATCAAACTTGAAGCTCCTGTGCTTAAACATTAAACCTAGCACAACTTAATCGCTGACATTTTTCCAAGAAAGGACGGATTAGGTTTTGTTTAGTGTTGACGTTTTTGTCAAAATTTATTTTACTTTTTATTCGGTATAATTTGATTTCATATAGCTAGTGTCATCTCTTTCTCCCTCTGATATCCTCACCTTATCACAAATAGTGCTGTCATTTGAGGAAAGAGGAAGAATAAAGAAAGAATCATTTTAAAATGAAATTATCATTTATTAAAAGGAATATGATATTAGACTAATGGCTAGTCTAGGTTTAGTTTAAACGTTGTCCCGACAAACATAGCATTACCTGTATTTGGTGCATCGCCTCCAGTCGAGCTGACCGCAAGCTGTTGTATATCTCTCCGGGCAGATAAAGCCTTTATTGTACGACGTCAGATACTGCTCGGCACGCTGTCTTGTGCATACATGTCTGAAAGTAGTAATGCTTATTCATCCATCAGTTTGCCTTTTGCTGACTGAGTTGGGTTATAATCTGACGACTGCATAATGTAATCTGACGACAGCTCAACGGATGTGAAACTGTTCTTGGCTTAACAATAAAAAGCTCCGAAACTTTGAATAAAAATGAAAAATATCTTTTGCGTAAATATTACATATAATTTCAAAACCCAACTTAAAAAAACATCTGAACAGACGCACGCATGCATCACGCATGGTCAAGCAGAAATCTAAATGCTCCCAGGCCACTTTTTTCAAAGTTAGGGCCGGGACATTATGAGTTCCGCCAACATTCAAATCACATGAACGACATACCTGTTTGCCTTCTAGCTTCATATAATCATACGAGAAATGTGTTATTTCGGTCTCCGGTAACAGATTCGAACAACAAAAATCTAGTTATGTGTGCTTGTTTCAGATATTCTGGATAGGCATGATTGTATTTGGACACCAATTTTGACAATCAAGTTTATATTAAATAAAGTTTCTTCCCAGTATGTAATATTATTTGAATAGCCATTGGTCCATTCGTTTTATGCTGAAAGAGAGCGGTATTACAAACACTATGAGTTTGTGATTTTGCAAATTGACCCCCACCTGGTATGAAAATGATGCCAAGAAAAATTGTTTTCATTTACGGCTTTCAGAAAAAATGATAAGTTTTATTTTATGCTTTTCTTTTTTTGTCGTGTTTAGTTCCCAAAGTTAGTGTCATGTGGTTTGGCACATGTATATGTATATAAAAGAACCGTCTAAGTACTCACAGCAGAAAATGTGGTATATTCAGTTGCTCGAGATTTAGCTCATCGAAGCCGAAGGCTCAAGGTGAGCTATTATGATCGATCTTCGCCCAGCGTCCGACGTGCGGCCGTAAACTTTATCTTTAAACGAAATCTCCCCCTGAACCACTGATCCAAATTCAATACAATTTCACAGATATGTTCCTCATAATGCCCTTTTCCAAAAAGTCGTTTTTGCACAAATGCTTTTGCGGCGCCTAACAAAAAACCGCCAGACCTCTAGATAAAAATGTCTTTAAACCGTGTGTCCTTCTGAATCACAAGTCCAAATTCAACATGATTTCACAGAAATGTTCCTTATAATACCTTGCTACAAAATTGCATAAATGGCTCCGCAGCACCGAACAAAAGGTCGTTCAGAGCTCTAGATAAAATATTTTAAGAGACGTCTCCTGAACCACGAAATTATCCAAATTGACAAATATTTTAATAGAAACTTTCCCACTAAGATTGCTCAGACCGTTCTGCTCAGCTAAACAAAATGGCCACCATAGCTTAAAATAGAAATATATTTAAATATCTCTTTAGCCACAGGCCAAACATCATTTCCTCATGTGCCAGGATTCAGGTGAGCGATCCAGGGTACTAGGTTCCTCTTGTATATTTTACTTGTCCAACGCCTTTATTTTTCAATAATGATACATTGTGTGCACACACTGGTCTGTGGCTTTCGAGCCTAAGAGACTGCCTTACCCTGATAAAGCAAACACATCCCTTCCTTGAAACACAGAGAATATAACAAATGCGAAGAAATCCATCTACGTTTTAAGTTATCAACTTAACAAATAACAACTTGTTAAAATTATTTTTATCACCAAAGCTCCTTTACGACATAAAGACAGATAGAGTAGAATGATCATCAGAATTCCTAATCGACGACTAACACTGTAGAACAAAAGAAAAACTCGTGTGCTTCGGTTGAGACATTTTGTCCTATGCAAATTAGGCAAATTTACTGTTTTCTTTTTATGTGCGAGGCTTGTCCTATTGATTTGATGCACCCTGACTAGCCGCGCTGAAAACTCTGTGATTCTTAAGAAGGCTACGCAGTTTTCAAACTATTCGGAGTCAGCAGGATAAGGTCTGCGGGGTTACTAAGGATATGAAATTGGGTCTCGTCGCGAGAAAACTTAATTTTTCTTGCGTGCAAACAAAAAAGGTACAGACCAGGCTGTGCTTCCGCGTAGGCTGATCAGTGCCGATTTTTACTCGCTCTTTGTAAAGTATTATAGTTGCAAGATTTCCTATTTTGGCTCGTCTCTGGAGCTAGGCGACTGATTTGAGCCTCCCCTGGTCGAAACCCCGAAGACAGGTTTTCTCGCATCGAGGTTCATTATTGGTGATGCCAAATTGATAACTGATAATCACTATCTAATAATTTACAATAGACGACCGATAAAGTATTTTTATATAAAAGTGGCAGCACATAATGGTGGACATGCTTATCTGGTGTCAAGGTGAGAAAAATATCAGTACGTCACCGACGTACTGATATTTTTCTCACTTTGACACCATACGGTATGCGTAATCAAACTGTGAATGCAAGACTAGTAGGCTCGCGTACACTAAGCAATACACTTGTAAAAATGCTCACCTGGGTGTCTGCTCCACCTGTCGGAACCGAGCAGTTTTGTGCATTACAGGACCCCCCTCCCACATACTCTCACTCACACCTGCTCACTAAAATATGGTTAATTACATAAGATTAGGAAAGAGGAATGCAAAGATCAGGAATCGGGACAATCAAGTACCACACCTGACACGGGACACCATGTATGGCAAGTGACAAAAAACACAATAAAACACTATTTACACACAATAGAGCTTTCCAAGCAGATGATCACAAGTCTGCAAGAAACATACAAAACGCTAGAGAACCACTTTACTCGAACAGCGCTGTCATCGCGTGTTGGTTGCAGTCGACGAGGGCAAAAAAAAAATATATATTGGGATATTACTGTGATCCATTCTATGAGCAAGTTCTTTGCAACTATTAATTTTCTCGATTATTTTTTTTTTCATTTGGAATTATTATTTAGGTATTGTCGTCTATTCTGGCTCAATTTAAGGCTTAAAATTCTAAAATTAGCTAAGTACCAGCCAATATCTGGCTAGTCAGTGTCATATTATGTGTCTAAAATGTGTTCACAGACTAATGCGTGCGCTATTTAAGTCGTTAGTTTTGATTTAATGGCAACACATAATGAAGAATAAGAATAAGTGAAGGAATAGAAAGTTTTGCATATTTCCGTTTGCTATTGCGGGGTTCCTGGCCAATTTGTAGCTGCACCCCAAATTTGAGTTGTCAAGGGCATTGTACCACTAGTCGAACGTCTTAAGATAATCAATATGTATATAGTCGACGACACGATTACTGGGCCAGACCATCCGAATTTCAGTATTATGCGTACAGTATGAAAAGCTTGAACAACTTTCAAAATAAGCTGCCCGCAGGTTTCGAACTTTTTGCACATTAAAGTACTTATATTTTGCATTTTATCTAAAGTAAGTATAATTTCTAGAATATAAACCAAAATGCCCTTCAGCATCTCTTCAGGAATAAACTCATATTTTCAGCATAACTCGGGCGCTGTATCGTCAATTGCTTGCTCACATAAATCTGCGAAGTTAAGCCGATACACAGCTGGATGTATAATTGACAACATTGACTATTTTCAGAAGTAAAAAATGACAAAAATATTGTCTTTTTTAACAGCCAGGTACACTATTTGTGCCCTCATCTTCTGCAACAAACCCTCAATGACTTCGCTGTTCGTATGCAGTGGTTCTCTGACGTGGAGTAGTTCGCACATGTGTAGCGTATATATTTAGCTGACTGTTGCCTACTGACCTTAACTAAAGCCCTGTACACATAGACCGAGTTTATTTACATATACGCAAATTTGCCTACGAGTGCAAATTGGCGCATGCGCACGCTTTCACACACATCAGTAAACTTTGCTCCATACGCCTTTTTGCTTTTGCACTGGCAGGGTTCCTAGTATTTCCATCCATAGCTCCATTTTCAGACATTGTGTGGCACATTAACTGATATTTATCACATGTGGTCTGGCTCTAGAATCCTTCACAACTCGTTGAAAGTCTGCCGCCTCAATCTGATAACTCCCAAGTCTTGTTCATCTTCCAAACTTTCCGCTACTACGCGTTCATATTACTTGACTTATTGGTTGCTGTAAAGGAGACACCTCATGAATGCGTAATTAGGACTGGTCAACCTTAGACATAGGTAAAAGCTGAAATGAGGCGTTGTTTTATTCAAAAGTAACTGTATCATCTTGCGCCATTACATTACCTCAGTATGGACGCAAAACACATTATTAAGTCCTTAAAACGCCAGCAAAATAACTGCATCTGAAAAACGTCTATTTAACATAAGCATAGAGGCAAACATTGTGGACACAGATCAGACTGCTCCTACAGGAGCAGTCTGATCTGGGTCCACACTGTTTGTCTGTGAGGCTTCAAATATTTTAGTGGACGATAAAAACATACATTTTGTGATTATGTGCAGTAAGGGTAATAAATGTGAGTTCAGTGTGTATACGGTTAGCATTCTCATGAAATACACGCACGTTTACACGGCCCAAACAACTTATTTATTCTTCACCAAATTATAAAGAGAACCTGATTGCCCTTCTTTAAAAGATGGAATAGCCAAACCACTCCCAGATATGAATATTAAAGTTGCCACCTTCACAGTAAGCGAAAAGTCTATTAATGCCAGTCTGAGGATCTGTCTCTGCTCCACATTTCCTTGTTTTTTTCTAAACCCCACAGCAAAGCCCGATTCCAAGCAATACGATATCAAGCTGCGTCTCCTAAAACTTACAAGTCCATTCAAATTCAGTGAAATGACCAAAATGGTCAGATATTTGAGGAAATAAATATTTACACATGCAAATGTGTGCATGTGTAGGCCATGTAAACGCTAAACAAAATTCTTTTGCATTACCTATGCAAAATTTGCAAAATGAAGTTCACTTACGTATGCAAATCGGTACATGTATAAGAGGCTTATGATTAATAAAAGTTTATTTACTTCTAAATAAAAGGCGCGTTTACATGACAAAAGTCAAAATGATTTGCACCTGGGTGTATGTTTGCAACTGGAAGCGAAATTGCACATCCTTTTGCCACTTTAATGAGTTTCCGAGACAAAACCAAATGACATCTTTCAAGTAAGGTGGGTCGAGTTATATTTGGTACTAGAGAACCTACCAGTTTAACCTAAGGTATGCAAGGGCTTCATTGTTCAAAATATTATCAGGTAGAGTTGTTTTTCCCCTTATTGGAAGACCATGTAATAGCGCTTGCCAGTTTTGGACAGGTAACCCATCACAGCTCTTTTTTAGAGGGCAACTCATAGCCTACTGCATGGTGAATGGAGTTGGGGTGATTTAAATTGTAATTGCAATTAAATGTAATTTAATTACTTTTTCCTAAAATAAGTGCATGTAATTGTAACTCAGCTATTTCTTTAGTTGAATGTAATTAAATACAAGGAAAAAAATGGGAGTAATTAACAATTACTTTTAATTACTTTTTAATTTAATTTTCAGACCAGTTATAAACTTGAGTTACCTAAGATATTTAGATATTAAAATACTGCTAAATGGATTGCTCCGGGCTGTTGTAAATGCATATCATTTGTTGTGCTGACATATCATTTAATGGAAAGTTGAATGCAACATGAAACAAATATGAATTTAAACTAGTCATGCTAGTAGACATAAGATAGCAAAGAACATATTTATTTCTTCTTTTTTGAAAGCATCCTTTATTAAGCATGTTAAAATGTTTTGTGTTCATCTGCTTATAAAAGAAATGACTTCATGACAACAAACCTTTAATAGTTAAGATACTAAAATAATACAAAAACATAGAATTTTAATTGAAATTGTGAAAATCATAATGATATAGTGTTTTATTCAGACAGAAGTGTTGATTAGTGAACTGACTCATTGAAGGCATATTGTTAAATTTTCACACCCATGATCACACACTCATAAATGATTCAAATTACACTAGGGTGCATGGTCGAATCTAAACACTACATTACATATGCATTTTAAAACCTTAAACTGCCTGATTTCCATTCTCATAAATAATAATAATAATAATAATAATAATAATAATAATAATAATAATAATAATAATAATAATAATAAAATGAGATTTCAGTGAACTTGGGGCCTCTTATTGTTGATATAATAATAAAAAATAAAATAAGTTGGATGTCCCAATGAAGATCGAACTAGGCATTTCTTGCTTATAAAGCCAGTATTTTAACACATGAGTAATATTTCAGTTTGTCACTCTCTGATATTCATTGTTGCATTATTGGGTACACTTTGAAAGTCAGCCATCATGTCTTTCATAGGGTCACACAATTTTTGAAAACAGTGATTCACTGGCATTTAAGCTTAAAACTTTTAGGAAAAGCTTTACAAACAAATTTCCATAGCTTATCTTACACAGTTGTAAGACTTTTCTTTGTCCAATGTGTATTCCTAAATTTTGTTCTGCGATGAGCTATTAGTTTGAGAAACAAAAAAATTTTTTTGTATTTTCTTATGTGTCATCAAGTTATCAACTAAAAAACTGATTTTGTATATTTCATTTGAGCCGCAACATGTGAATTCCAACAATGTGGTATTTTGACATGTGTAGACTCAGACGAACCTGTACAATCTCCTTTTAAGCTTAGAAACTCCAAATGGTGTTCAGTCAGTACCTTAAAAGGCATTGAGTATTCAAGCGACTTGCAAAGGCTCTGATCAGACTGTGCGTATGCTGAGGCTTTGCTGGTCGCACATACCACATTGTTGAAAATCTCATGTCGCGGCTCATATTTTCTTTTAAAGTAAGTAAAGGTGCAAAGATCAAGAATCGATACAATCAAGTACCACACCTGACCCAGAATACCAATGGGAAAGTGACAAACTCACAGTTAGACGCCACAAACGAGAGCTAAGAGGTCAGCCCTTTCCCAGCAGGCGACAACAAAGCACATATAAACAGACGCGCACGAAGGCATAGCAAATACAAGACAGAAAAAATATAAAATACCCACAACAGAAGTACTGCTTTGGAACGGTCAGTAAAAATATTTTACTGGAGGGCTTAAACCGGTTTCACGGCGCCAACATCACCCTTAATTCAGATGTGGATCAAGACACGTAGATATTTGGTTTGCATGAAAAACCCCTAACTTATCAATGCATCATCTCCTAAAGCATATAAATCAAGATATAACAAGGAGATAAAGCAAAGATAAGGACTCAACAGTAAATAAAACTGAATACCCGAGCAAATGAAATCCAACTGGTAAACCCTGGTGAGCCCGACAAACAGCCAAAGCATCAGGCCCCTACCATCTCATCAATATATAAGTCATTAAGTCGGAACCATCATAGAGTGTGGGCGTGCAATTTAGTTGCATCATTTGACATAATAATACAAGAAGTCCTCAAAAAAAACCCAACCTAATGGACATGTTAAATTTAGAATGCCAAGGTTGCTCAGATTTTTAAGGAATTTCTAACTCATTTAAAATATCTCGGAGATAAAAATCTGTTGAAGCCTCGTAAGTGGCAGAGGAATGTTATTAATTACATTTGGCAAAGTAATTGAATGTAACTAATTACTTGGCTAAAAACCATGTAATTGTAATTTAATTGAACACATTCCAGTGTAATTGTAAATAATTAATTACTATTCAAAGTAATTGACCCCACGTCTGATGGTGACAGAGATCGTTATCTGGTTGTGGTAACTTATCCCTTAAAGTACCCGGAACTGGATCTAGTACTGTTTGTAGAAGAGGCTTCTGAAACATTTCAGCAGACAACAACAGCATACGACTTGTGTGATCGGCGCTGTTATTCTCATGACTAAATGATTTATACAATGTAATGGAACAGTGTTTACCATTTACCTAGTCGATCATTACATTCATGTGCCCTGGTTAACTTGGAGGAAAGGCCTGATTCTACCGTTCTCACACACTTTTTTCTTTCTATACATATTTTTTCCCAAATATTTTCTACATAGATTTGTTTCTTCCTTCAAAATAAGGTTAAATGGTCCGTGACACTGTAAAATAGCGCAAACGTTAACACAAGATGAATCTGATAATTACTTTATTAAATGCGTCCTTGCATAACAGTATGCCTTCTTTAGATGCTTTGCTGCTATTTTTTATTTTATTAACCTGGCACAGGTGCATAATTACACGGTACACACGATATTTTTACCTTCCGTTAATTTTCGGTATCTACCGTACGTTCCACGTACTTTAAACCCATCTAATGCAATTAATAAAACTTCTTGTACCGTCGTACCGATTAGCCAAATGGTTATGTCGCAGAGTTCATAAACATAACAAATGGACACAAGTTCGATTCCCTGTGTGTTCTTTATCTTTTTTTACCTTTATTCGACTTTTTATTTAAATTCATTTATTACTTGCATTTGTTATTGTTATTTTTGTAGGCTCCTCGCCGAGAACTCTTTGGCAAAGCCATGTTTCCTGAAGTCTTCAGTTATATAATTACTGTTTTTGTTTGTTTGATTTGATTTTTTACGTCCCATCAACAATCTTTCAGTTAAACAGGGATGGGTCTTCCTGGGTTGAACCAGTACTAAGCTAGGATAAATGTGTCTTGCTCAAGGACCACAACGCAGTGACGCCAGTGAGGCTCGAACCCGCGACCCCTCGGTCTCGAGTCAAGCACTCTACCGCTGAGCCACTGCGCTCCCTTTATACAGCCTTGTAGCTTTTATCGTATGCTCAATATGTGAAATTGAATCTCACTGCCTTTAATATTCTCTAAAAAAAGTAATCGCAGACGTTTTGCCTTTTCCAACTGAACTGAAATTCAAACCACACCTATTTTTAATATAGTGAATAATTTGCAACCGTTTGTTTTGGTGATAATATGGAATAATATTTTCACGTGAATCCTGTAAGTAACAATTCACCTGAATGCTTTTAAATCGTGCAAAACATCAATGAATAATAAAAAAAGTAAAGAGGGTTGCACTAGGAATCGAACTTGCATTCTCTTGCTTGTGCATTTTTCACCACAGCCACTTTTTCTTTATCCGGACAGCGATACTGCATTAGTCACTGTTCCGTAAAAAGTACGGAAAATATCGAGATTCGACCGAAGATAAATATATCCTGTGCACTAAACATAATCGAACAATATCTCCCCCACCCAAACTCCCTCTTTCTCACACACACACACCACATGCACACACGCGCGCGCGCACACACAAATACCCTCACACATATACATGTACACACGTACATTGTAGGCTAAGACGCCCCCACACACAAGCATGTTTACACACGCACGCATGCACGCACACATACCTAGAGAGGTTGTAAAGAAAACTGATGACGGTAAATGTACAAGTATGAAAAGACAGAGATGATTAATGATGTAAATATTGACGAACCGAATTCTATACCTTTAAATTATCGAAATCTTTGTAAAGACGTTATCACTTTAATCGAACAAGGCTTACATGTAAAATAGGTATAACATAAGTGAACAACAAAAATCCAGACCAGCCTACGCCCGTTCTTTAACGGTGTCTTCTCGATGTTTGCTACTGGAGGATAAAAGAGCCCACGTATGTACCATTGCATTGGGTCTTCAAGAAAGTATACCATTATTTGCTGAAATCTGGCATGATAGTTTGTTTTTATGCACAATAGAGTTCTCTTTTACGTGGGCTAGGCTAGATAGTGAAAGTAAATTACGTCTCGCGAGCTGCTAGATGCTTCGATTACTTAAGAGGAATTATTTCGTTCAGATGTTCGGTTTATCATTTCAATTCAATACAGGTATAATCTATATTTTCTCTTACTGTGTGCTTAACAATTAAACAATAATTCAGTTATACGGAGACTAGTTCTTTACAGATGTATGTATGTATACTATGGCTATTTGTATTTTCTTAAAACTATTGTTGGGGGAACCAAGATAGGAAAAACGCCAACTCTTGCACCTGAACTTGCACCCGAAAGGTATACTGCTGAAATTTGTATGTTAAAGGTGATTCTGTGGTGTATCTGAAACCACTATATAGCAAACGCGATTGACTCGCACAATGTCAGAGCAGTCCATTTTCTATGGAAGGCCAGCATTAACATATAAAAATACTATTGCCATTTATATATAAAAAAAGATTGGGACTGAAAATATTGCGTTTAAATAATAAGATGACACCTTTGTATACCCCTGTATTGTCATCTAAGGATAGTGCTTATTGATTTCTAAAGAATGTAGATTAGGGAACCCATACTTTGAAATTAAATTTATAGATTTCTTCGCTTCAAAAGTCATTAAAACTGCATTGGTTGCTCAAAAACGTATTTGATTGTTATTTATATATTGCTTAAAAGTACATCGCGTAAACAATTTTCTTACATATCCCACTGAAGAGGTCTGCATTGCATGAGCTTTTGTAATTTAGTCCATAGTTAAATACTTTGGACAACTTAAGAATCGTTCAACTAATAAATGAAATGTATCGAGGTTTAAGGACATTTGGCTTATGTATTTACAACAACTTTGATACAGAGGGTCATTGTAGATATTACCATAATATATATATATATATATATATATATATATATATATATATATATATATATATATATATATATATATATATATATATATATATATATATATATATATATATATATATATATATATACATATATATATATATATATCTTCGTTAAAAATGCAGAAATGTAATCAAACAGTAAACGCCCCTAAGACACCTGCGTCACTGTGTTGTGTCCTTGAGCAAGATACATTAACTCTGCTTAGTACTGGTTCAACCCAGGAAGATCCGTCCCGACATAACTGTTGACTGGGACAGAAAGAATCAAATCAATCAAACAAACACATTTCTTTAAGACTGTATTGGTGCAAAAATGGCTGCCCATAATTTTTCATGCATTATATTATCGGTCAGCTAAACGGCTTCTCATACCTGGCGCGTAATGGATTTTTGTTTTATTTCTCACCCACAACATATGTTGTGGACTCTTAAAAAAAGACTGTCTAAATGGACGTTTTCTTTGAGGACCAAAATACACGCTTAAACGGATTGATAATCATGATAATGGAAAAAATCTCAATTTTACGCTCGACCAAATGCATTTTTCCGCAAAATACAATTCTGGTCACATTGCTACACAGTGACTATTTTGGCTATCAGTGCACAAAAACTCTTGCCCCAGCGTATATGAAGCAACGCTTATTTGCAACACTTTTCGTATAGAGAAGAATTTTTAGCGATAAGGCGTGTCATTTCCCTAAATGAGACGTTCGTTTAATTTGTTGAAATAAGGACTGGAGACACTAATGTGTTTCCAGAGTTTAAGTGATCCCCTTTTTTCTTTTTTTAAACAGCTTTAAATTGAACCTAGAAGAACGGCACTTAGCATGTGGATTTAAATGCACACCGCGTAACTAAAACTTATTTTTGGGAGACGCCCTTATTTGTAAATGAAGCCCAAATTCCCTGTACAAAAGAATAACTTAGTTGTTTTTTCTCTATGAATATACCCATGTGTACCCCTATGGATACATGTGGTAAATTTGCATTGCTATGATGATATATACTAGCCTACAGGAATATCTATAGTCGCTGATTCAACGAAAATCTATTCTGCAAACCTCACTCGTCATCACTTTGACACACACACGCACACACACACACGCAATTGTAAAAGCCTATATGGGTCCTAGACCGTGCCGCATTGAAAGCAGGCAAATATAAGGCTTAATCTTGAAACCTGCATGTACATGTTGCACCTTCCATTTCAATTTGCCTACGAGGTAATTTGCCATGGTTTTGTCGTCTGCTGATATTTTTTTTTCAAAATGAGTTTTTTTTGTTTTTTTTTTTCTTTTTTTTGGTAATATCAGTAAGGTGTCAAGCAGCTTGGATCCAGATCATGTCAATCGGTCCAAATTGTTTGCAAAGGTTATCAGCAGGCGACACTAGTAAGTAAAGAGTTTCTGACGACAATTCAAGCAAATTAGAGAGTTGACGAGAAATAGCGAATCAGGGATATGCATTAAACTCCAAGAGCATCAAATATTTGCCTGCTTATGATATTTCGCTGATAAACTTTGTCAACAGCCTAAGCCAAGTTCAAGCTGAAATATTGGGCATTATCTGGATCCATACTGATTGAAAGCCTACTTGTATTCCTGAAAGACATATTTTTAGAAAATAATAATCTCAAAATAAAATTCAGCAGAGGACAACAACAACCCAGCATTAAGGTTTAGACAATACTATTACTTGAATCGCCTTTTAACACAAGCCATTTCAATGCATCGGTTTTAGATGTACAGTGAAGTTTATAAGTCAGTATAAGCAGTGAATCATAGGCTAATGCGCGAAGATTGGTCCAGTTAAGCAATTTTAGCGTGAGCTGCGACTGTCTTCATCAGTTTAAACACGTGTTTTGGGTGCTCAAAAGAACCGTATCATCGAGACGCTTGTTTTGAGTACACACTAACTATTGTTTGCAAATATTTTTTGGATGAGAAATAGGAAAAATAATTTTCTGTTACGCACTCTTATCTGTAGGACTGACGAATTACCTCCACTGACCCGTATAAGCCATGTTTTATTTATATCGTTAGGTTCACTTGGGGGCTAATTCAAAGAGGAGTGGTAAAAACGCACCAAAAATTCCATCTTATCCCAGCCTATACAAAAAGTCACACTTATGTGGAAAAAAAATTATTCAATTATGCGGTCTATATCTAAATTCATTTTGCTAATTTATTTTTTAATTAAAATCACCATTAAAGAATAATTAGCAAATAACGGGGGTCACGTAAGTCCTGGAAATACTATAGGCACATTCAACAAACACACATTGACCAGCCGTATATTCACCCTTGCAGCCTAGTCCGTATATTATAATCGTTTTGTCCTTAATGCATATAATAATCCTACTTCGTTTTGAATGAGAATTTATTATGATCATCAACTGTGCTTGTTATTTCAGTAACATGTATGTGAAATAGACCGTTACACTAAGGTAAACAAATGGTCTATCACGATAGAGGCGCACTTCAAATCGAACTAGAGTCCCTACTATAGTAACTAAAGTTTGATTCGAACACCTATAGTCGCTACTAGGGTGACGCCACGAACCTACTAGAGATGGTCGGAGCACCGTTACTCTAGTAGATAGGCTGGTTCCCTACTCTAGACATATCTAACGATGGGTTCAAGATCTAGCACGATGGGTTCAAGATCGGTCAGTAGCCTCAAAATGATATGTTTTTGTAAAATAAACCTAGCTGAACTTTAATTTTTGGTCCTACTTATTCGTAATTGATTATTAGAAAGCGATGTGCAGTTTATAACATCCTTTTTGTCTACGACGAAGAATTGAAGTGGAGCATACAGGGCTATTGTATTTGTTAACTTGCCAACCAACTAGAAGTTCCAACTTTAGTCGTTCGGGTGTAAACGTGCGTGCGCATCTATTACGTAAGAACTATAGTAGGAACTTTAGTTCGATTCGAAATGCGCCAGAGTACATATTTTTATACAGTTGATGTACAATAAAAACGTCCATTTGGCAAAGCAGTCTATTTTTGTCAGATGTTTGATGTCTTCTTTGGCTTCTACGACCCCTCCCCCCCCCCCCCTAGACCCAAGACGCCCTTTACATATGTTGTATATGTTTATAGCGACAGGTCATTGTCGAAAGGTATGCCAGGCCGCGTAGCGCAGTCGGCAACGTGTCTGGCTACAGATGCGTGTCTGACTGCAGATTAAGGGGTCGCGAGTTCGATCCCGGTCCGGTCCCATACTTTCGTGGAGATTGATCATGAAATGATTTCTACGGTCATTCTCCTCCTTCCGCTGATTCATTCAAGAAGGGTTGTTGTCAGTTACAAGCGAAAGTATGTGCACGAATTACTGGTTAACCACTTGTTCAAGCCTGCCCAGGAAAAAGTGTGGTTAGGTGAACTGACCGTCCCGCAATGACCATAGCTGTTGACTTGGGACGTAAAGCAACAAAACAAACAAACAAAAATTGTCGAAAGGACATCTTGGGTCTAGGGGGGAAAGCATCTAAAAACAAACTGAAAGACACCAGTTTCACCTTTCCAGTGACAAACGTCACAATTTTAAGTATATTTCGTACGCATGTGCAGGAAGGTTATTGTAAAAATTGGAAATGAATAGCACTTCTATCCTTTACAGTTTAGCACTTTTACTTTTTGAAAATTAGCAAAGCATTTACCCAAAGTCTGGTCTAAATGGCACCCAGTAGAAAGACTTAAAATGAGGGGTGGGAGTCGAAATTGGAAATTTGTACTGCTTTGCTAATGATAAATTGCTTTGAAACGTATTTTGATGCTTACTTTGCATATTTTGCTGCCGAACCGCACCAATTTTAAAAACAAGAGTGCAGTTTGAAAATTTGGTGTTTGTAATCATGTCAACTAGGGAAAATGCACGCCTTATCGCTAGAGCTTCTTTTCCGTACGCCCCACTCCGACCAAGTATGTAGAGAATAATCAACTTTTTCTCAGTTTATTTCTCTCCTATCCTCTGGAAGAAAACCGATATTACTGTAAAATTGTTGATGTGAAGCTTAAGATAGCATGGAGTTCTCGTTATAACAAGTTCTTGTCGCTGAGGGCGACTCTGGAGACTACGTAAAATATTTGCTACTTAATAAAACGGTTTTAATACATGTACTATCCTAAACACCAGCGAACTATCGTTTTGGCAGACCATATAATCCCATCTTATACATAATTCCATAAAATGGTACATTAGCAAACAGCGAAAGCCCAGGTGAGCTGTCCCAAAAATCTGGGTCTGCACTACCCTTTTAAGAACATATTTGACTTCACTCCAGCTGCGACTGGGTCTGTGTGGCGGCGGTAGAACGTCTCCCTGTCCTTCACTATAGTGTAGATTTTATTTTCTTGTCCTTTGGGATCATGGGTTTCATTGTGGAACTTTGAAACTATTAGAGGGTCACTGATGAAGCCTAAATGGCAGAAACTAGCTAGTCTGGCCCAGAAAATATGCACACTCTAGTTTCAATTCTTTAATGCAGTCTTTGCTTCCAAGGGATACCCTTTTAAGAACATATTTAATGTCACAAATAGATATTTTCAGCAGAGATGGGGTAATTGTAATTGTAATTAATTGTAATTTAGTTGCATTTTCTAAAGTTATTACATGTAATTACAATTTAGACATTTCTTTAATTACAGTAATCGATTGTAAAACTACAAGGTCAAAAATGGGAGTAATTGACAATTACTTTCAATTACTTTTTTTTTAATTACCTTTTAAATTGGTCATGAACTTCAGTTACCTATATCATCATAGATGCTTAAAATACAGTTAAATTCAGTGATTGAATGCAATTAATTGCAAGGTCAAAAATTGGAGCAGTTAACAAATACTTTTAATCTCTTTTCAGATCAGTTACCTTAGATTACATAGACTGCTAAATGGAGTGTTCTTGGCTGTTGTAATGCATATCATTTGCTGTGCTAAAAGTTGAATGCAACATGAAACAAATGAGAATTAGAACTAGTTAGGCTGGTATAGACATAAAATAGCAAAGAACAAAATTACCTCTACTATTTTGAAAGCATCCTTTTTATAAGCATGTTAATATATATCCTTTGTTCATCTGTTTTTAAAAGACATGGTTTTTACAATAACTTTTTAATAGTTAAGATACAAAAACAATACAAAAACATAGAAAGTGTGAAAATCTCCGCAATAGTAATTTACTCAGACAGTAGGGTTGATTAGTGAATTGACTAAGGTACTTGACCCAATTTATCTACTGCATTATCTTAAACCCTTAAGCTGCTCACTTGCCATAATAATAAATAAAATGGGATTCAGAAAAATAAGTTGAATTTCAGTGATCCTGTGCCTATCATTGTTGATTAAAAAACACAAAAGATGTTCCGATGGGGACCGAACTAGCGACCTCTTGCTTACAAAGCCAGCGTTTTAACACACGTTTAACTATCTGATATTCTTTGTATTACAGGACACACTTTGAAACCCAACCTTCTTTAAAATAATCTCGGCCATATACACTCCAAATATCCTGAAAAATAACAAAGTCAGATAAACAAATTGGTTCTGATAAGTTGATATCAGTATATGTAAACAGTACAGAGGTGTTTATGAAATAAAGCGAATGTAAAGGAAAAGCTCTTACCATATGTCCATCGGGCTTGCAGTGAGAAGCATATGTAGTTGAACCAACGTATGTCCTTTCCATGTATGGAATCATGTCCATTGCGACTTCTGGGGTATTTTCCTTTAGGTCATTGAAAACGGAAACAATGTCATCTGGAGGAACAAATGCTAGCGCAGTAAACATTCTCAAATTCAATGCAAGTGTTTCATCCTCAATATACCTAGTTCGCAGCCCCATGTCCATTATTTTACGCCAGTGAGCTTGCGCCAAATGAAAGAAACAACATTCAGTGGCACCATCTGGGAAAGCCTCCACGAAAGCCTTAATGCATGCATCTTCAAAATCGCAACGGTAACACTCCACTTGAAGTTCAATACTCTTTTTCTCAGCAAAACATTTAATCTGTTCAAACAGTTCACGATAAATAGCCTTGGGTTTTCTTGGACAATAGACAGTACATCAACGGTACAAGCTGACCCATTACAATACTATGTATAGTATAGAGTTGATAAATATGCTGAGGAGCTATACTGAAAGTGCCATCTCCGTACCTAGAGCACAAATATTTGAGACAAGAATCAGTGCAAAAGACAATTATTCTGGACCCTTCTTCAAAAGTTACATCCAATAATTGAAATTGGTCTCCTGTTGACGTACGCTGCCATTCTTCAGGTATGTTCATTTCTGAAAGGCTTTTTGGAAGTGGTGAGAAAACCTTGCGCTGCTGACGTTGGATCCTTCGCCTTGCAGTGTCCTCTTGAGGGAAATTACCACGCATATGAGCTGAAAAGCTGGTTTGTAGTTCTCTGTTTATCAGGCGGATGGGGGGGGGGGGTCCTGGCTAGCACTGGCTGCTTCTTTGAGTCGACTCATAGATTTTTGTACCTCTGCTTCGAATTGGCATGGTCCATGTGTTGTGTGAGCTGACACTTTAACAAGATTTTCTCCATTCATAACAATCCAACCTTTACACTTCCTATCTTCGCAACGCCAGTATACTTTGCTTTCAACGGTTCTATCCTTATTGTACACGAATCCCTTTAATTCTAATTTTGTTCCACCTCTGTTACTGGAATAGTAAACTGGCGTAGAACTATAACAAATTTCAGCTTCAGCCATCACTTTCAACACTTCCAATACAATTCAGAGAAGAAATATAAATGAATTTTCTAACGGAATAAAACTTACCTTGAATGGAACTCAAAAACGCTCATGCTATTTCACCAGCGTACTATAAAGCATTGCAAACAAGCATGCCCATAATACAAAACATGGATGTAACGGTTAAGGATTGAGTCGAACAGCAGAGGGATTAATATGAGTATGTATCGTTAATAGGTAACTTTTAGACAAACTGTCGCACCTGATTAAATTTATTTATTACACATTAGACGATCTGTCGCACCTAACTTGATTTTTTAGGCAATGTGTTGCACCTGAAACACTTTTTAGGCAAAGTGACGCTTAGACGAAATGGTCGCTCGACGAAATGGACCTTTCGACGATATGGCATTAGACGATGTGGCTTTAGACGAAGTGTCGTGCAGCCGTTATTCTCTGACATTTAAGCTAGTCTTGCATAAATAATTTTCATAGTTTACCTTACACAATTGTAAGACCTTTGAGGTTAATTTGTATTCCTAAACATTATGCTGCAGTAAGCTGCTACGTACAGTAGTTTGAGAACTTAGACCATTTACTGATGTCCGTAAATTAAAAAAAATCTGCATTTTCTCGTGTGTTATCGAGTCATCACCTACTGATTTTGTATATTTCGTTTCCATTAAGTTGCATCACTTGACATAAAAATACAAGCAGTCCTCAAAATAAAATCAACCTAATAGACATGTTGTATTTAGAATAAATAAGGTTACTCAGACTCTTTAAGGAATTTCTAACTCATTTCAAATATCTCCAAGATGGAAATCTTTTGAAACCTCTTAAGTGGCAGTGAAATGTAATTGTAATGTAATTATTAACACTGGGCAAAATAATTGAATATAATTAATAAATTTGCTCAAAGGCCTTTGAATTGTAAATGTATTTTGTTTTTAAATTTGATTGAGCAAATTCCAGTGTAATTGTAAATACATGTAAGTAATTACTTTTCAAAGAAAATGACCCCATGTCTGATATTCAGTGATGTTAAAGCAATCGATGTACAAAAATATGAATCACCTCCATGCGCGAATCCAACAAGTTTTATCAGAGGGGACCCAACTCAACCCTGACAACGTCCTTTTTTAAGTTGATGAGGGGAGAGAGAGGATCCAATTACCAATAAAAGCGGCCTACCATCGGCCCGCCAGCGAAACGCCATTTTTGCTTGCGGACCGATGATGACCAAACATTGATTGCTGGCTTGGTAGCTTTGTGATTTTCCAGGTGATCAGGAACAGTATTGCTAAGGAACCCTATAGCTTTGTGATTTTCCGGGCGGGGCTCCGGACCCCCTCTCTCCTTTTCTGGATCCGCGCATGACCTCTGAAAGAGTAGTTCGCGCTACGAGCCCAAAGAGAGAATCCAAGTATATTTGACCATGTCCCTTGACTCCGAGGTCATAGCGGTGATCTGTAAAGTTCCCCCCAAGTGGCAGGACATACTGAGTTGAATTGTTACGTGGGACATCACATAGAGGTCATATGGTAGAATCAGATGTGTTCCAATGGTGACATTATGACATCTGATAAACAGCAATTTGGGCCATCTTGTTACCTGCGTCGCCTTGGCGAAGCACAGGTTTGTTAGTGGATCCACTCCGTCCGTCCGTCTGTCTGTCTGCCTCTCTGTCCGTCCGCAACACTTTTGGGGTGCATAGTTTGTGTAATCTGTGACTCAAAAAAAATCCTTTATATCCAAACTTTGTATAATGATTGTTCGCTCATTGAAGATGTGCACCTCCTATTTTGTACACATTTCATGAATATTTTCTCCGTTTTCGGGGATGTTTCCAGTCCTTTATATGACTTATATTCAAACTTTGGATTAGGATTGCTCATGGATTGAAGATGTAGACCTCCTACTTTGTGTTCACTGTACATTTGATACATATTTTCTCATTTTTGAGGGATGTTGAACTTAGACATTTTTCCATTTAAAATGCTTAGGGGTATCTCGGTAACGCCAATAGTCCTTTATATTCAAACTTAACATAATAATTTGGATTAGGATTTGGATTGCTCATGTATTGAAGATGTACACCTCCTACTTTGTGCACACTGTACATTTGATACATATTTTCTCATTTTTGAGGGATGTTGAACTTAGACATTTTTCCATTTAAAATGCTTAGGGGTGTCTCGGTAACGCCAATAGTCCTTTATATTCAAACTTAACATAATAATTGTTCGCAAATTGATAATGTGAACCTCATATTTTATGCACATTCGATAATATTTTATTTTGGGAGTGCTGAACTTATACATTGCAATGTCTACATCACCTTTGGGTTGCCTACATTGCATAACGTAATCTGCGTGTAATTTGTAATCCCTTTATTTTCAAACTTTGCATAATGATTGTTGTGCACCGGCGACGCAGGACTAAAGCAGAGTTTGTTCTTGTTAGTATTAATGTTGTACAAAGATGATTAAGAGAGAGAGAGAGAGAGAGAGAGAGAGAGAGAGAGAGAGAGAGAGAGAGAGAGAGAGAATATGAGACATAACTGGTGATGATAAATTTGAAATGCGTAGGTCCACGGACTAACCATGATTAAATGAAAGTTGCATTCACCAAAGGCGAAGACATTCCTTTCGTGGTATGTGGAGTTGTACGTAGAAAGCGCGGTAAGCTGTCACATGAGAGACAAATAGCAGGCCACGGGCCAGTTTATATGTGTGGTGTGCCAAATTTATGCAATCCTTGTCCAGGCTTCAACAACACTAATTGTTAACCGAGTTAAAACTATATGTACCGATAGATTGCTACTTAACTTTAAACGGAAATGAAGTCCAAACAATTTGCGTTAACGCTATTTAAACTATTTTAATATTATACTAAAACGAGGATAATTCAATAGGGTAAAGTCGGGTACGTTCGGACAGACAGCTAAATTCGGACAGCGATTTTGTTCGTTTCATACTTCAATTATTGGAATAAAAAGTAAATTACTAAGCAAACAGCGAAACTCCTGATGAGACGGCTCATAAGGAGCCGTCTCATCTGCATTTCCACTGTTTGCAAATGTGTGTCCGAATTTACCTGATGTCTGAATTTACCCGACTTTACCCAACTTAAAACAAATGAGTCCCTAGCTCAATCAACAGAAACACTGGCGCACCTCGAATCGAACTAAAGTTCCTACTATAGTTCTTACGTAATAGATGCGCACGCACGTTTACACCCGAACGACTAAAGTTGGAACTTTTAGTTGGTTGGCAAGTAAACAAAAATGATAGTCTTGTATGCTCCACTTCAATTCTTCGTCGTAGACAAAAAGGATGGTATAAACTACACAGCGCTTTCTAATAATCAATTGCGAATAAGTGGGACCAAAAATTATGCTCAGCTAGGTTTATTTTACAAAAACATATCATTTTGAGGCTACTGACCGATCTTGAACCCATCATGCTAGATCTTGAACCCATCGTGCTAGATAGGTCTAGAGTACGGAACCAGCCTATCTACCAGAGTAACGGTGCTCCGACCATCTCTAGTAGGTTCGTGACGTCACCCCAGTAGCGACTATAGGTGTTCAAACCAAACTTTAGTTACTATAGTAGGGATTATAGTTCGATTCGAAGTGCGCCACTATAGTTTTATGCCATTCGTAAAGTAACCTTTACAACCTAAGCCCTGAACACATTAACATGAAACTAAATGAATATTGAGAAGTGCTTTTATCAAAAGCCATACCTCTACCTATCGTATATATGTTTCAGTTATTGCTGTTGGCTTATCTTTTGATCAGTAACCTTTGTCCGGACCATAACCCGTTTAAGCCGAGTGGAATTTCCCACACTTATCAATTGAATCAGTCCATTTCCATTTTCAGGTTTGATAGGTGGTACCAAATTTTAATAGATCATTCTCAAAGCAAACAGTGGAGAATCTGATCAGACGCCGCGTTCTGTGGCGTATGATCTAGGTCTGTACCGTTTGTCCATGTCCCACAAACAAGAGGGCCCAAGGGCCCTGGATAGCTCACTTGAATCTTAGTTTATTTTGGGTATCACTCATATCATAACCAAAGCCTATCAAGTAACTAAGTTTCAATCAAATATACTTATCTGTTCAATTTCAATGTCTGACCTTTATACCCAAAAGGCCAGGGGTCTGCATATGGCCAAACATTTACAGAAAAAAGATCGTTTGACCTTTTGATCCCATACAGGGGTCGACGGTGTGTAAAAGGGCAGAATTTTTGCATGCATGGTGTTCTATGCTTCATTCTAATTCATTTGATATGCAGCATGACTGCTGTTAGAAAGAAAGCAAATTAACCTTTTGATCCGACCCAAGGGGTCAAGGGTACATAATGTAAGAGTAAGAGCAAAGTAAGGGACCGAGTCGGGATCGAACTCACGACCCATTAGTCTGCAGTCCAAGATGATACTGTTATTGTTAGGTGTGCATCCCAGTCACCGTACAGTCTCGGACCACTATCGACGCTTACAAATAATGCCCTTTAGCCCACAATTTGAATGGCGCTTCGCTGGCGAGCCGATACATGTAGTAGCCCGCTGGGATGTCTATAGGCCTCCTGCGGAGGAGCATACCTTCAAACAAACGCTCGTTTCAAGATTAAAGCGTACACAGATTCATTCAAAAAGAATATCAATCGTTATATAACCAAAGAACATGATTATTATGTGTCAGTTCGTATGTCTACTTACTATCGCACGACGGCGGGTACATGCGCGGATCCAGAAGTTTTGTCAGAGGGGGTCCAACTTTGACAACCTTTTTTCTTTTTTTTTTCAGTTGATTAGAGGACCGAAATACCACTAAACGCGGGCCATCATCGGGTCGCCAGCGAAATGCCATTTAAATGTCGCTTCGTTCACCATTGGATGCTGGCTTGGTAGCTTTATGATTGTTCAGGGGATCCGGACCAGTATTGCTATGAAACCCTATATTTTTGTGATTTTCAGGGGTGGTCCGGACCCCTCCCCCCTCAGGATCCGCGCATGGGATCAGACCTCAGACCCATTGACGATCCTCACCTAAAATTGGTGTTAATTTAGCGAAAGTAATATAAGTTACTATGTGGCAGGTACATGTTTTTGCGTGTGTACGTGCGAACGTGGGTGGATGAGCGTGTGTTTGTTGCCATTTTACTAGGATGAGTCACTGTGGCGGAGTGGACACTGGACTACATTGTAGCCTTTGATTATTTCTGAATATGTATTTTCGCTGACAAACTGTGCCCTATGGCCCACAATTTATCATCAAACAGTTTGCGCGACAGGACAAAACTTTATTCAGGGACCTTGCGGACTTCGATTAACCTGTGCAACAGTTTCTTTTAATCTTTATCCTTCACGGAATATTTACTTAATACGGGTTGTTTCGTGATTATGCGCCGACTGATCTAAACATTCGCTGTAGTGATATTGGGTATAGAGTTGTACATTTTTCCGCTGTTGTATTAAAATTTGGGACAATCGTGAACCAGTCCTCGCTTTATTACAGACAAACAGAGCGAAAATAAACAGTTGTAAGAGATTGTAAATTTAATTTCACTTCATGTTTGATAGCGATTTATAACGAATTCTAAGGGTTCTTTCAAAATAGGATATAATAAAAGTTTTCAAATAAAAGGTGAGTGCTTTTGTTGTTAGAATAACATGGGAACTCTTGAATTCACTGAGTTTATAAATTATTATAAGAAAGATTCTCCTCATCATTTCGCATGGGAAATAGGGTAAAGCAGGTAATATTTTGTTAAATTAGGTACAAACGTATTGCATGATATAAGTCCCAGTGAACAATTTTTAAGTCATGCTGAAACGATATGCAGTCTTCCTGGATTGAATCATTACTATGCATAATGTTTGCCCAATGTCACAGTGCCTCCGGTTATATTAGTCTCGAACTACCGATCATTCGATCCCAACTCTACCACTGAGCCTTCGGTGTATCGTGCTGAAAGACCAGTCATAATAGCCAACGTGTAATTTACAGAACCAATTTAATTTTTACAAATTATATCTAAAAATACAAATATCAAAAGAAATTGAATAATATCATTAAAACTGAGCTGCCTCCCGGGTAATCTGGTAATTATCTGCCAATATAGTGTCCCGCTAGTACTAGTTTTGCAATTAACTTGCTTTGAAAGACAGAGCTGGTCACAGGCTTTACTTTGATTGTCATTTTGGTGTTGTGTGCCTGTTAGTGTTCCGTGTCTCTTCCTTATGGTGCCTTGGGTTGATCTGCAGTGCAGTGTGTGATTGTGGCATTTCCTGGTTATGTTGCTCACTAATGTTTTTCATACTCATCACTATCCGTTTGACATTATTTCTAATGTTAACAGTCGAACAATGTAGATTGCACTAAAACTGAGCTTTTACACTTAGCCACATCACACATATGACCCATTAATACTTTGCCTTAATACAGCGGTCGCACTCAGCAGCAGTGATACGACCTACGGAAGCTCTCTCTCTCTCTCAATTTTCTCAAGGAAATGCCACAATCGCACACCACAGACTAGACTGGCTCCAGTCCTTAATGCAATATTTCATCAATGTGTCAAATACTTGTAGCCAGTCTATCTCTGATGGCTCTAAACAGACCCATGGGTGATAGACTGGCTACAAGTATATGATGTGACACATTGATGAAACATTGTTTTAAGGACTGGAGCCAGTCTAACCACAGATCAACCAAAGCGACAGACAACACAGACAGCCACATGGCAGCAAGAACACGGTTGAAGTAAAACAACCAGTCACTCTTCCCCAGCAAAACTAGATAAGGCACTACAACATAAAACAAGGACCCAACACAAAAAACCCAGAAACAACGAGAGCAACAACACACAATTCATAATTTGAGCCACGACATGTAATTTCAAACAATGTGGCATTTTGACAAGTGTAGACTCAGATGAGCCTATGCAGCCTCTTTTAAAGCTTCGAAACTCCAAATGATTTTCGGTCAGTAGCTTGACACTCCTAGAATATTCAAGCGACTAGCAAAGGCTCTGATCAGACTGCGCGTATGCGCAGGCTGGTCTGAGCCTTTGCTGGTCGCACATACCACATTGTTGGAAATCTCATGTCGTGGCACAGTTATTAAGCAACAAAAGAATCACCGCCCTTAGAACGGACAGCAACCGAGGCCATTAGGGGTTAATATACTTGACTGACCAAATCTTCGCCTTACACTTGTATTTAACACAATCTTAAACAATATGGGATTCACGCATGGTGATCCATTGTCCCCATCTACATTCCTATCGCAGCTTGAGTGCCCTCAAAACTGTGTTTATGTCCCCGGTAGAGGTAAATTGAATGAAGATTACCCTTTATCGAACAGAGACACATGGTGGGGGTTACCAGGACTGGTACCGCCATATTGTGCCTTACTAAAATATATAGGTTTCGCAGACCTAGATGTTATAGTCTTTCGAAAAGTGTACGTTTTATAAAATGGGGTCGAACTAGCCCCGGTCCCCTCAAGGAAGAAGACAACAACCAGGAATCGATGCAATCAAGTACCACATCTGGCCCAGGACACCGTATGGAAAAGTGACAAAACACAAGAAAGCATAGCATACAAGAGAGTCAAGAGGCTAGGTTCATTAACTCTACTGCATCTGGAGCGAATCCAGAAAATTACGTTCTAGAGTGTCCTGACAATGTTTCACAGAGGGCCGTACGGAAATCCATCGAGAAGCAGTTGGACCCAACCTATTGTCACTTGTAATTTTCCAAAGAGGGTGATGGGGTTGGATCCGGACACCCTATCCCCACATCTGGATCCACCCATGGCACAGACTAAGTAAACCAAAGTCTGCTGTTCAAAAATGCGTACTGAGGTTCTCAGTGATTTCGAACGGTTCTTTTTGTATTTAGCGTCTTAAAGCAAATACAATTTAGATATTTTCTATTATTCAATATTTATACTACTCAAAAAAGTTTTGCAACACTAAATATTTGTAGGGATTATATAAAACGGACAATTTTAAAATAATCAACATTACTTTCAGCAAACTGTTAATTTATTTTGAGGTATTCTCATGTGTGTGCTTTTTCCCCGTTTTTTTTTTTGGTTAAAAATATGAGTACCCTTATCTCTCTCATAGTTATTCAATATACATGTACATAGGTACGGTGCATTTAATGAATGGGTTATAAATATATACTATTTTTCTATTTATTTAACTGCATATTTAAGCTGCATATTATTCTAAGTATTAAGTTCTATCATCAAAATTGCGAACAAACAATTTTAACACTACTCTAATACGCATGTAAGCAATTAAAAGTAGGGATAGATGTGTGGCGGTAGTTTCAAACTGTTGTTCTGATAAACATATACTACTCTTGTATAAAATGAAATAATGTTTCAATTTCTCCACTTTCTGCATTAGGACATCCTGAACCAAAAAATCGTAAGGTGTGTTGCAGAGGGGGTATGTAGGTTGGATAAAAGTCTTCATTCATATTGTGTGATCCGCCAACCATAGAGCGAAAGTCAATATTTAACTTCATAAGTCTTGCTTTTCCATGAATTAATTTGTTCTTGGCTACACTATGTTTGCACATCCACTTATAGTTGCACATAAGTTACACAAGCTAACAAACGAGCCGCGCCACGAGAAAATCAGATGTCGTATATGACATAAATGTTTTCTCAATCCTTAACGAAATCGGCAGTTCGCTTGTTTCGCAAGTAAATCTATACAGTCCATTCGGTTCGTCGTATAATGAACAGGCGTCATGCAGTCTCCCACTTGATCTTGAATTTTCCCTATATGCCATGATATAAATTTAAGGGATGCTTCTAGACATTTCAGAAAGACACATAATTGCATTTTGTGGGACCCATAAGAGTATTGATCATTGAAACCCATAACAATTGAATTCGCCCCAATTCATTGCTGTCATTTTATTCATAGCCTTTACGACGTGTTCAAATTACGAAACCTGTACATCTTACTGGTTTTCAAAGGGACTTTTTACACACTTACTTTATGTTCAAAGAGGATCGTAAATCTGAGATTCAATTAAAATGAAAGCTCTTTAAATTGAATAGTCTAGCGTGTAAGATAGTATAAGGTATTTATTTTGTAGTTTCCATTCTTTGAATTAAATACTTTAAAATCTTCTATCAGATACATTATGCTATTTCTTTAACTGAGCTAAGTCAAAGTAAGACCGCTTTATGCTATCCACAGTAGTGCTATCTCGAAGTGTTTAAGCCCCCGCTCTGTTGTCAGTACGGGAAATAGCACGTGCAGTAAATAGGACGCAAAAGTACGAGCATGTGTAGCTCACTAATACGAAGTAGCAGTTACCATGGAAATAGTTACGTTATACACACCCAGGGGAGGGATATTCTGGGAATACACTACCGTTTGCGTAATTGTACCTAAAACGCGCTTCGTGTGCATTTCCAATGCTTCGTACACGCGTACGACAATGCAAATGATGTAAAATTCATGAATATTTATATGCGTTGGGACTCATTTATTAGTGCGTTAACCAATTAAATGGCTTTTTAAAAATCGATATTGAGAAAGGGCAAATCTTGTCTAGAGTTTGCAAAATTGCAATATCATCGTAAACAATATTATCTCCTGCTTGGTATTTTATTTATTTTTATTTTTTTTAGAAAGTGAGTATGATCAGTAAATACCACACTCACAACCTGCAGACTAACCAACGGCACTGTGAGGAAGTACAATAACAAGACATTCAAAAAACAATAAAAGCAAAGCAACCAGCTATCTCTGCTTCGTAAAGAGGATTGCAAAACTAGAAAGGACATAAAGTAATGCATACCAAAAACAAAGACCAACACAGAACCCCCGCAAACAATAGGAGGTACATAAGACAATAAATCAACAACAACAGAACCACCACCTTAGAATGGACAGCAGTCTAAGTCACTGGGTGGCTTAAATGCATTTTACTGGCGCCAAATCTTCGCCCTAGATTCTGTTGTTGTTAATACACAACAATTGCTTAGCTCGCATGGAGGCTTCCTAATGCAATGTAGCAGGGAGAGACAATCTAATCAAATTAACACACTATGATGAAACAGAGTAAAGGACTCATGACTCATAGATGGTCAGAGCTAATGAAAGCCTCAAGTTGAGCTTAGGTGGGCCAAGCCAAGGACAATCATCAGGCACCATCCAACAGATTAAAGCGCTACGTCTGCGTCATTGAGTCTGAGGCCTGACCCACCATCATGCAATTAAAGAAGAAGCCATAGCTATAAACATTTATTTGGTTTACAACCTGGCATGCAGACTGTCGCATGATATCCATGTTGTATCTCACCTTTTTATAAACGTTTCATTACCTTTTTAAATTGATCACTAAAACTAGGCTTTCCAGCAATTCTTTTAAATTTTTAAACTAAATCACCATAAAATACAGATTCTGATAATGCCTTGTTGCCTTGTTTTAATAACCTAGAAGACAAAACATTGTTTCTGTTGTTGAAGTCATCAACATTAAAACATACTCTCACAAAAAATAAGTTGCAAAATGTATACACCATAGGAAGGGGAGAGAGGAACATCTCCACAAGAAATGGAAAATTAAAATCATCCTGTTTATCATAAAGTTTAGATGAAACTATATCAATAGTAATGGACAAGTCCAAGTCCAAAAAGAAGGCTTCAGTATCTGAGGAATTAGCCTTATTTAACTGGAGTTCAGTGAGGTATATCTGACTTACCATTTGTTCAAAATAAGCATTATCAATGCCCGTGGCTATTACAGCAAAACCAGGCATATCGAATTTAGGTTACACACGAGCACATGTGACTTTCGGACTAGAAACATTCTTAATGTGAAAATTTTGTTAACAATCAAGTTAAATTGGGTCATTAATTCCAACCTGTGGCTTTTGGAAGCTGAGCATTGAAGAACAGGGAATGATTTGTAAGGCTTGTATTTCTGCGAGTCTTTGTCAGCGTCTGTCAAAACAAAAATCAAAAATACTATCAATTATTTGGATCTTGCCATTCATTCCTTCAGTAAGAATAAAATATGGGTTTTCTGTCTATACCAAGGATACACTGGAAAAACTCTTGTGTTAGATAATAATGAGCTTGCAAGAGAAGTTCACAGGGCGCCATGTTTTGAAATGTAAAGAAAAGTCTATCCAGCGATAGATTTCTCTTACCTCCATTTGTCCACTAGTTAATCCATTTCACAAAGCCTAAGATTTCTATCCTGCTGCCAGAAGGTCCAAAGTTTAAATAATCTATTGGGATATATCACATATTCCTCAGATACAATCCAGAATTTGGTATCACAAATGCAAAGTAAATAGTCATCCGCCATTGTTATAGAAATTTAGGGTTTTCTATCAGTCTATTCGTGCAGCGATTGGCTGATAGAGATTTATACACTTCTTTATTGCAGCTGATTGGCCGGCTAAAATTGAGCTGATGCTATAAATAAGAGTTGATCAAGCGTTTCGAGCATCAACTCTGATCAGACAAGAAATTCTTACTTTCACTTTTGTGCTTCAAGGGAAACAACTCTTTGGATTTTAGATATTCATTCATTTGTATAGCGTCCCTTGGATTGATAAAGCTTATTGGACTATTGGAACATATCAAAGCATTTAGAAACCTGAATAGACACTATCCTGATCTATTTCAAAACAAAATCTAGATCTATAAGAAACTAGAGTCTACTATTTATCCTGAGAATTTGTTCAACGTGTGTGATGAGTTAGGCCTGTCGATAGAAAGCTACATACTTGAGAGATAGTGAAACTGATCTGTTGAATATATGTATAAACGAAACATAAGTCTACTGCAGTTGCTATTTATTTACTGTTACACATTGAGATAATACCTTTCACTACTACAAGAATACGCATATTAGAGGAAGCTTACAATATTAAGCAAGATATCTAGATATCTTTTGGTAGAGTTAAATGCTTCAACATCATCTGCTTGATTATTGTAAGAAAGAGACATCATGAAGTCTCTCTCATAACAAAACAAGAACAAATCTGCAACAAGAGGAGCACAATTAGTACCCACAGGAATACCTGCGTTTAAAACGTTTTATATCATTCATATATTGATTGACTACGCATCAATGCATTTCAAAGCGGAACTGTGTTGATACGGGATGATACGCGTTGATGAAGCAGCGGAATCGATTGGTAGACAGGTAAATGCGTTACACTGTAGTTCAAGGAGATAATGAACTTGGATTGGCTATTCGGAATTTACGTTGAAAAAGCAGTGCGTATTACCTGCGTTTTCAACACGTTTCCAACACGAACTTGAAATACGCGGGCAGCAGTGTAAGTGTACGTGTTCACTCTGTTTCAAAAAGTTTCAGATATTCTGTAGAATGTTCTGGTCATGTTAAATTGTTCCATACGACAGCTTGCTTCGTGTGCTTCAACTTATCTTCCAACGACAATACAAATCTTTGTTTTCTTCGAACCCATACATGACATAGAAAAACATCCAGATTCATCTTGTTATATGGATTGACCATTTTAGGACGGTCTCTAATTTGGTATTATATTGTGTTAAACTTCAAATCAAATAGGTCTAAACTCTAGCCTGTGTCTTTATCTGTATGTAAACAATGAAGGCTCTAGTGGGACTGTGCCGATGTCATAAGTACAAACATCGCATGTGCTGTATACGGTATACAGTAAAACCAGTGTAAAATGGCCACTCAAAATAGACAAAACAAAGATCTTTAAATGACAAATGGTAGCTTAATGAAGGTCGAAAGTATTGCAGAATGCCGCTCCCCTTGGAGCATTCTGTAATACGTTTGACCTGCATTAAGCGATAATTGGTCTTGAAAACCAATTTTCTGTCTTTTAAGAGTGGCCGTTTTACACAGGTTTTCTCAAGTTCAATCTTTATCTCTGATTTTATATATTTCAGGGACAGTAACATGCTGACTGAAGTTATAAGTCTAAGAAGATACCTAAATCCACGGAGAGCATTATACTTACCGATTTTAAATTGCTGATAGGTCAAGAAAAATGACGTTAAAATTACAGAAGCATAGTCCTGGTTCAGAAATAGCTCATCATTTAAAGGTGTCTAGTAATCGGCTGACACCAGAAATGAGCAATGCCATAAAACGCCAGAGAGAACTCTCCAAGATGGACTACTGGAAGACCGGGTTTAGTGGTATAGGTCTGATAAACACGCCTGGTTCCATGAGAAGACCTTTTCATCAAAAACTGGCTCATTTACATAAAGAGCATGTCTTACCTTCTGCGTATATACCTAATGTCATTTCAACAGCCTATCAGCCAAAAATCAGAGAAAGGACAAAAGTTACACCAACTATTGCCTTTAGTCGAAGCCGAACTATGTTAGGGCCAACACGTTTAAGTTTTAATGAAAAATCTACTGCAGGTACACCAAAGTCACAGTCACCTGACCTAACATACATGCAAATAGCCGATAGGTTGTGGTCACATAGTCAGCCAGTTGGTTCTGATTTGTTAACACCTTCGCCAACACAGAATAAAGAAATAGATATACCTATCGAGAGAGAGGAAGATATGACAAACACCAATAACAAAGTAGCGCTAACCAATAAAGATGTACCTGCCTTCCGACAGAAATATCAGAAAGAGAGGCGTCGTAACTCTTTACCAGCTCTTAAATTCATGGCATATGATGCAAAAGATTGCAATGACAACAGTGAACATTTTGACGACGTTTCGTCTAGTCATACACCAACTGTGTTCCAATCAAGTTCCCAGAAGACTTCAAGGCCAATTTTGAAAAACGTTCCAAATAGAAATGATAAAGATTTTATAATGCGCGCTCTGAACAATAATATCAACCGTTCAAATGTTAGCTTAGAAAACATAACAAGACAACCAAAAGCTACGGAAATTGTGTGTCCTGATTTGACAATTTATCCAACTACTTTAAGTCACAAGACCAGGAGAGAGGATCTTACTTATAGGAAACTACCAGAGCCTGTGTTTTCTGTAATGCATTCGGATATGGATATTAATAAGCATCTACGATCCGACGCAAGGAAGAGATCTGTAACCTTTAATTCAGATCACAAAATACATGAATATGTGCCACATGAACCAATCTGTTCATGATTATTACATTA
Source organism: Loripinus fragilis (assembly GCA_964019695.1). Classification (NCBI taxonomy): domain Eukaryota; kingdom Metazoa; phylum Mollusca; class Bivalvia; order Lucinida; family Lucinidae; genus Loripinus; species Loripinus fragilis. Next base: position 73,652,635 of record OZ026517.1, read on the forward strand.
ATAATTGCCAATCTAGATTCATGTGAACATACATGCATAGCTAGTCAGAGCCTTCTATGTCGCTCAACTTAACAGACAAACCAACGTTAATAATCAAATTCCGCTTAAAGTGAACATGACCGGGTCATTAATATTTGATTTACAGTATGTCGCGGTTTTTGGTATGCAATTTTTTGATACAATGCTTCACAGAATTTAGTTCCGTAGAATGAGAGAGCAAAGCTAATGATAAATCCAATTTTACAGTTTCAGACCCTGGCGATTAAAATCATCCAGAAATATAGAATGTGTACCTATATATAATCATGTTAGAGTAAGAATATTTGAAGGAGTTACAGCAACATACCATACATGCATGTGCTATAACTTTATTTTTATTTTCAATATGTGATAACTTTTATTCCCGCCAATGATAACTTTCTGAAAAGCGTCATTTAGGACATGGTCCCACATAAGTGTTCAGGAGTATCTAAAAACGATTGCACTTACATAATTTTATATCTAAACTCTCTAGAATCTAGCTAGCAATATGTAGCAGACTGGTTGTGTCTTCCTGATCGAAACCCTGAATACAGATTTCTCACTATGGAACACACTTTATATATATACTCAATCAATATATTAGCTATATAAAACTCTCCTAATGCTGACCGGGAAGACTGAGCATGCTAGATAATACCAGTGCTCAATGGCGAAGCCAGAACGTTAAAATTTTACGCACATCAAAGGGAGACTACTGTATAAAGCAATGATTCTCTAAAAGTACGTCCCTTTTCAAAATGGGAACTTCTCTTAAAGGAAATAATTTGTTCCCAGAAGAAGTGAATTATTTCATTTAAGAGCAGTTCTTAAGGTATTGAAAATCACTTTCGCCACATTAGGTGAGCTCCCTTGAGTGTTGCTATTTTCATTACGCACGTGCGTATACTGCGTAATGGGAGCTACGCCAATGGTGCTGATTCACTATATAAGGTAACATGCCACATTGTTTTGCCTCGCCATTGCTCGCTAAGAAATAAAAATGTCTAATATAAGATATGAATTGACATGACAAAAGTAGCTCATGAATATGTATTTTTATATGACATAAAGACAGCTTGGCTCTTATTAAAGATAACAAACTGAGGACTAAGCTGTGACCCGGCTGAGCGGTACCCTACATCAATAGGAGCCTCGCTGGGTACTCATTGTTTTAGCTCACTTGAGCCATAGGCTCATGGTGACCAATTGTGATCGTTGGATGTCGGGCGTTCATCATCAATTGTTGCAAGGAAATATCCTCCCTAACTACTGGCTGGATTTTGATCAAAGGCAGGAATGATCCTTATAGGGCTCTCTTCAATAATTGTTCATATGGTTCCAGTCTGTTGCATAACTAGACCACATGGGCTAAAATCGATTTTCGAAATAAAAAAAACTTTAAAAAATCTTCTTGTCTGAAACCAAAAGGTACAGAGCCTGGATATTAATCATGTAGTATCACCTAAAAGACCTCTACCAAGTTTGTTCAAACTATGGCCTGTGGGTCAAAAATAGCACTGCCACGGGGTCACATGTTTCACATTGGCTTATATAGGGAAAACATGAATGATTTTGACAGGAATGATCCTTAAAAGGCTCTCATCAATAATTGTTAATATGGTTCCAGCCCATTGCATATCTAGGCCATATGTGCTAAAAATCGATTTTCGAAATGAAAACTTTTAGTCCACAAGGCATAGAGCCATGATATTTATTTATTTATGATGGTCATCTTGGTCATGTGACCAATATATTTTTCATAACTTTTGGCTAACTTATCATAAGGAATCTTCACATGAAATTGGAGTTCTATTGGACCAATAGTTTGTTAGAAAACTGTTTAATATATTGATTGGACTCCAATGTGAGCGACCTAAGCTGAAAGGTCAACGGTCAACCTTGACCTTTGGAACTAATTTATAACCATTGTCTCATTAGGTTAAACATATCAAGCGAGAATAATGACTAAGGCTTCCACAGGTTTAAAAAAAACAACAATTTTTCATAAAATTCAAGTGCGGATCCAGAGGGGGGGACAGGGGGTCCGCCCCCCCCCCCCCTGGAAAATCACAAGTTATATGGGTTTCTATAGGGAAAAAGCAATTGGACCCCCCCTTCCCCCCTGGAAAAAGTTGGACCCCCTCTGGAACCTTGAAAAATGATAGATTTCTTTGAAATTGACCATTTGACTTCTGTGAAAATAAGCTGAGGACTAAAAAAAAAAAAACGTTGTCAGAGTTTTTTTTTTGTCAGACTGACCTGGACCCCCCTGACGAAAATTCCTGGATCCGCGCATGAAATTTACCGTTTAAATGCATTTGGAAGCAAATTTGACCTTGACGTTAAGTATGTCAAGGTTAATCTAGGATCATCATTTGAACAAACTTGGTACGCCCCACATAACTAGTGTACATACCAAGTGCCAGGGTCATCGGCCTTCTGGTTCTGGAGAGGAGGATTATTAAGGGGTTTTAACATATATGGGCATGGCGGCCATCTTGGTCATGTGACCAGGACCATTTGAACAAACTTTCGTTCCCGCGTCATAAGGAGTCTCCATATGAAATTTGAATTTAATTGGCCAAGTGGTTTCAGAGGAGAAAATGTTTGAAAATATGGACGGACGGACGACGGACAGACGCTGGCGTGACTGGTATACTATTAGCTCACCCGCGCCTAACAAAACATCAGGAAGACTAATAAAGCAAAGCAACCAGCTCTCTATTCCTCGACTAGTCTAGAAAGGACACAAAGTAATGTTCACCAAAACAAAGACCCACCGAACCACCACAAACCATCGAAGGTATATAAAACAATAAATCAACAACAACAGAATCGAACCACCGTCTTAGAACGGGCAGCAGCCTAAGCCACTGGGGGCTTAAATTGTGGGTATTCATTAGAGCTGCCTCGTTAAAACGCTTCATACTAGTGACTAAAAACTATGCTTTGTGGACACTTAATATTATCATCATTGAAGCGGTTCTGACGAGTACCCACAATCTATGTTTTAGAGCAGAGGTAAGTAAAATACTATATAACCAAACCCAGGTTTTACTATACAAAATTTGTATTGAAGGGAGTCTAAAAAATTCATAGCATGGTGTTTTAGAATTAAGATATGTACTACAGTTCCTGGGAACTGAATATTAGTACCGCAAAAAAAAAGTAAAAAGGGATTTGTTCCCACTCCCAAACACGAAACGCTGGTGAGTGTGACCAGGAAATGCCACAATCACAGACCAAAAACCAAACCATAGTTTGGTGTTGGGGATTTTGGTCTGTGATTCTGGCCTTTACATGTCATACACAAGAGCCACAAAAACTTACAGCCACACGACACAGCCAACGTAAAGCAACCTGCTCTCTCTTCCTAAACGAGATGATTGCAAAACTAGACGAACTTTTAGTAATGCACTACAGTTTCCCCTTTTTATGGACCTTTCGATGGTACACCATCGCAAATACACGCTTTTTTTTTACTTTTGACGAAGTGGTATCACGAAATGTTGCTCAGTACCCCCTACATAATGTGATCTGTGCACCTGCAAAGTTTGAAGTTGCCACTTCCAATGGTTAAGATGAGAACACAGTGACTCACTTGGTAGAGCGTGAGACTGTGATTGAAGGGTTGCTCACCGCTGCAAAGTCACAAAAACGTTTATCCACTGCTTAGTTCTGGTTCAGCCCAGGAAGACACATCCCGAAATCACTGAACCAGTGTTGCCTGGGACGTAAAGAATCAAACAAAACAAACCAACGGTTTAGAGTGTAGGTCCATCTACTAATTTATAATTTATTTGACCTGTGACATTATACTTAGGGTCAACGTCACACGAAATGTTGGCATGGTCCTCTACACCATGAGTCATATGCACATGTACAGTTTGCTACATCCAACGATGTAGGAGTAGATGCATTTGCAAAAAAATACAGTATTTGACCTTTGATCTTGGGCCAAGGTCACAAGATATGTTTCTCAGCACCCTATACATCATGTGACCTATGCAAGTTGCTACGTTTAACTGCGTTTACAAGAAAATACATTTGACACAAGGTCAATGTCACATAGATGTTGCCCAGTAATCTCTACATCATGTGACCTAGGCATCTACAAAGTTTAAAGTAACTATGTCTAATGGTTAAGGAGGAGATGCATTTACAAGAAAATACATTATTTGACATTGATATTGGGCTGGTCACAAGAAATGCTGCCCGGTACCCCCTACAACACGTGATATATGCAGCTACAAAGGTTGAAGCTGCTAAGCCTAACGGTTTAGGAAAAGCGATTACAAGATAACATGTCAATGTCACACAAAATGTTGCCCAGTACCCTCTACATCATGTGACCTTTTCAGCTACAAAGTTTGAAGTTGCTACGTCTAACGGTATATGAGATACATTTACAAGAAACGTGATGGACGGATGGACTATGGATGGACTTTGGTACATAGAACCACAGTCAAAAAAGACAAATTCATCGAATTTGTATCCTCCGACGAATGGTTATTTAAGAGAAACGTGTGAAAAAACAAAACATAAATCCCATTTCTCCAACCCCTACGTTCACGTTGGGTAGTGTGCTAACAATTAAAAGCCTGTAAACTATTTTAGTGCTTAGTTTAATCAAAAAATATGCTTATCTGTACAATTAAAATATCTGACCTTTCAACTCAACCCAGAGGTCAGAGGTATGTGTTAGTTCAAAGTGTTTGCTTCTATGTTGGTATATACTTCTTACCCTATAATTTGATATGCAACATAACCACATTCAGAAGAAAAAAATGTTTTGACCTCTTGACTGCCGGGATCGAGAGTTTGTCTACGGGCAATACATTTGCTACCATGTTGCTGTTTAAGTTGATATGCGGGATGACCATATTCTGAAAAAGTTGAATTGTGGCCTCCATCCCACCCCCTTAGTCCACACAGGGGGCCGGACCCCGGCCTTCGAACCAGAATCCTGTTTGATACGTTTCATATCTATTGTACTTAGGTCTGTATTCGAAATTTCGGTTAAAAATGTTGACAACTGACTTCGTTATTGCGAAATTTAAATATTTTACCTCTGACCCCGCCTAAGGGTTCAGGGGGTTGGGTAATTATGCGGTATGATCATATTCTGAAAAAGTTGAATTTTGGCCTCCGCCCCACCCCCTTAGTCCATCCAGGGGGCCGGACCCAGGCCTTCGAACTAAAATCCTGTTTTATATGTTTCATATCTATTGTACTTCTGTCTGTATTCACTTAGTTATTGCGCAATTCAAATATTTCACCTTTGACCCCGCCTAAGGGTTCAGGGGGTTGGAAAAAAAATGTCAATGTCATGCTTATCTACATGGCCTAAATTAATGTCACTGTCATGCATATCTACATGGCCTATAGTGAGAAGTTGTCGAAAATAATAGCTTTGGGGAAATGTGAAGGTCATTGCAAAAGAATGCCAATAAAGCATTTGCCAAACATAAGTCAAAAAAGGGCCATAACTCAGAATTTTGCGGATGATCTCCAAATTCGATTAATGTTGTTTAACCATTCTGTAATCTTTGAATGAAATTGATACATTTCTTCAACGCTATTGATAGGAAAGCAAAATTTAGCCAAAAACTAAGTCGAAAAAGGGCCATGACTCAGTCAGAATTTTGCGGATGACCTCCAAATTCGAACTTAACCTGCATTTTAAATGCTTTACACTATTGTAAACTGAAATGGAATTGTTGTATCCATTCAAAAGTAATTGATCGGAAACCAAAAATATGACGCTGCGGACGATGACGCCGGAGTCACGACCGTAGTTCACAGGCTACACAAAAAGCGGGTACATGTATAAAAAGCCATGTAAATACAGCGCTGCGATGGTCAACGCAAGATTCAAGATCTAAATATACATGATATGTCATATATTGGTCCATGAGAAGCCCAGTGGCTCAGAGGTAGTGTTCGTCTTGATTTCTTGTGGTCGCTGATTCAAGACTCGCGCAATACTAAAACCTGCTTTTTTTCTTTTGAAAAAAATGGTATATTAATTTCGTACAAAGGTCGGTCCATGGTCCGTGTGTCACGTTTCTTGTAAATGTATCTGCTCCTTAAAGCTGCATAGTCTGTAACTTTTGATCTTTTAATTTTAGAACTAATGTTTCTATTTTTCAAGAACACAGTAAAAAACTAAAACTCAGGTATATATTTTACCAATTTTGTAAATCTTAACAAATTATCAGTGTCAAAGCAACAGCATTTATGTTAAAATTAGCTGTCTATAATTATTGGAGGGACGCAAATAATTACCAACAAGAGAAAAACACACCTGTTTTATAAGAGAATCCACTTTTCCGTGCAGATTTATTCTATAGTGAACAGGTTTATTGTGAAAACATAACTTAACTCTACTTTTACAAATGATTTAAAAAGAAAATAAAAAAAAATCTAAAAATGTTCATAGTTGCAGACTTAGTCTCTTTAACCGTTAGACATAGCACCTTCATACTTTGTAGCTCGCATCATCATTTTGTGTGACCTTGACAAGAAAATACATAATTTGACCTTGACCGCAAGGTCAAATAATGATTTTTCTTGTAAATGCATCTGCTACTAAACCATTGCATGCAGCAACTTGGGTGTTTTTAGAATAACTGACCATGTTGACAAGACCATAGCTGTTGTCTGGGTCTTAAAACAACAAACCTAACAAAAAACATTCCAGCTGTGTAACCTTGACCCCAAATACAGGGTCAAATAATGTATTTGCTTGTAAATCATCCCTGCCTAAACCGCTAGACGCAGCAACTTCAAACTTTGCAGGTGCAAAAGTCACCTGATGTAGAGGGTAATGGGCAACATTTTGTGTGACCTAGGTAAAATGTTTTTCTTGTAAATGCATGACCTCCTAAACTGTTACATGCAGCAACTTCAGACTGTGCAGGTACATAATTCACATGAAGTAGAGGGTACCAGGCAACATTTTGTGTGACCTTGGTCCCAAGGTCAAGGTAAAATAATGTGTTTTCCTGTTAATGCATTTTCTCTTAAACCTTTGGACGAAGCAAATTCAAACATTGTAGCTGAAAAGGCCACATGATGTAGAAGGCACTGGGCAACATTTACTGTGACCTAGACCCAAAGGTCAAGGTCAAAACATATATTTTCTTGTAAATGCATCTCTTCACAAATTACTGGAAATTGCAACTTAAAATTGTGCAAGTGCATATGTCACAAGATGTGGAGGGTACAGGGCAATATTTCGTGTGACCTTGATCACAAAGTCAAGGTCAGATAACGTTATAATTTGTAAATGCATCTACTCTTTACTGTTACATGCAGCAACTTCAAACTTTGCAGATGTATAGGTCATATGACGTAGAGGGAACTGGGCAACATTCCTGTGACTTCGACAAATTCATCCCTGCCTAAACCGTTAGACAAAGAACTTTAAACTTTGCAGATGCATAGGTCACATGATTTAGATGGCACTGGGCAACATCGCGTGTGACTTTGACCTTGGTGTAGAGGTAAAAATGTATTTTCATAATATAGAAACATAAAGCAAACTGGCCACGCCCCCTGGCGGCCATGTTTTTCGACGCATCAAATTCGTTTTAGGTAGTTTTATAGACGGCCATGCAGCGATTATTTCCACTAAATTATTTCGTTTGTTTGTTTGTTTGTTTGCTTGCTTTACGTCCCAAGTCAACAGCTATGGTCATTGCGGGACGGTCAGTTCACCTAACCACACTTTTTTCCTGGGCAAGCTTGAACAATCAGTTAACCAGTAATCGTGCACATACTTTCGCTTGTAACTGCCAGCAACCCTTCATGAATGATTCAGCGAAAGGGAGGAGAATGACCGTAGAAATTATTTCATGATCAATCTCCACGAAAGTATGGGACCGAGCCGGGATCGAACTCGCGACCCCTGGATCTGCAAAATTATTTTGAATTTTGATGAGTGGTTTCGAAGATTTTAAAGTTTTCCTGGACCATTGAACCGCCCAAAACCTCCTCCAAACCACCCCAAACCGCAATCATACCACCCAAAACCGCCACCAAAGCTCTCCAAACCACATTAGGCCAGTCTTCCAGGATATATAAGCATACCTACCACCCTCCCCTCCCCCACTCATACCCTCCGGACCAAGACAACCACAACCTTTATTTTCACCTTGTTGCTTCCCACATCTGTTAAACAATCTACAAACATTTGAGATTAGTTAACTACACTGCTCAAAATATTTAAAGGAACACCTGATTATATTCCATAAATAATGGTAATGTTAACCCATGCCTTATAGACAAGCCAAACATTTCACTGGTCAATAAGGTAGAAACTCAGTTTTTATATATCTTTGCAAAGAGAGTCAAAGTTTTGGATCAAAAAAAGTTTTTGACAAAACGATCGCTGCTCAAGTTCATGGCTCAAATTTTCTTGAAAATGGCGATTTTTTTTCTGTAACTCTGTAGAATCTTCAGATTTTTTAAATAGCCTAACCTAATGATTTCTACAACATTAAAAGGCTATTGAGCGCATATAAATAATGTTATTGTGGTGTTTGACTGAAAAAAATGTCTTTAAATGTTGTTTTGAAAAAGGGGTATTTTTAACCAAATTCCGTTTTTACATAAAGCGTTCAATGGTTATTTCTGGAAAGGGATGACTTCATTTTTATCAAGAAACATCATCCTTGATGGGTAACCAAACTTATCACAGGACAAACATGTTTTCGCCTCATTGATCCAGCTGTTGCTATGAGTCGGACTATGAGTGCATTTGTATTGTGATCAATGGCAAAACACGCAGTGTTCTTTTAAATATTTTGAGCAGTGTATAGTGCATTACCATTTCGTGGGCTTCTAGATTAATTCCCTGATTCTAATGTATGCACCTAGAATGAATTCAACTAAGTGTTTGGTTTCTCTCCAGTATGAACAATATAACTTATTTGCTTGATGCGTTTTTCATGGTAATAAGAAACACTAAAATGAGTTTAAAGTGGTTTGACAAATGGTATGTGGATATTCGGGGTGGTTTGATGTAGTATTATGGGGTATAGGAGCCATAGCCTACTGTCGAACCATTACATTTTTTCCAGTAAAGATAATGCAGTTAGGTGTTTTGTTTGGTTTTTGACCGCTCGTGTGGTGATAAGAAAGTATAAAATACGTTTGAAAGTGGTTTAACATATGATATGAGTATGTTTGGAGGCGGTTGGAGGTTGGGTTGTTTTGGTTTCAATGGACCCATAGTCATAATAAGCCATGCCCCCTAGCCATGTTTTGACAGATCGAATTTGTTTTAGTTACTTTTGTTTGTTTTCATTCTTTACATCCCAGTCAACAATTTTAGTCATGCCAGGACAGGTCTTCCTGGGTTGAACCAGTACTAAGCAGATGATAAAGTGTCTTGCTCTAGCACCCTATTTCACACTATAGGACCCTGACCATATACAATGTTTTTTTCGAGCAATAATGGCGGACAATACAAACACGCCTGGAGTAGCTGCTCCAAAAAAAGGTAATATTAAAAGCCCTAATGTCCTATTTCGATTTTCATACTCAACTATGTTTTAGGAAATAAGTTATTTTAGGTTTTTGAAGTTTTGATTAAACAAATAATGGTTAGATTTGAGCAGATTAGTTTCAAGTTGCATGAACATGTGATTTGCTCACAATTTGAATCGAGGACATATTTTATAAAATCATTCAAACCATGGAACTGAACACATTGATTAGGGTCATTTGCACTAGAGAGTATGATAGTCAATGCAGCAAAGATTTTGTGACACTTTTATCTATAATAAATATGTACTTACGAGAAAAAACAACAATCTAGTCCGCTGTACTCATACCAAAAGTTTTCGAGATCTGGTCAAAAAATTCGAGAAAGGTCACAAGCCACTGAACAGGTATTTTGAGAAATAAATTATCCAAATTTTGAACAGGTAGTCTGAGTGAGGTAGATATGGGAGGTCATACACATTCTTTTGACAAATATTTGTTACAATGCAACAAACCAATACACATGTACGTGTGAAGATACCTAGCAGGAAGCATGTTCTGCCCAAACCTGAAAACTCTCACAGTATCGTAAAATGCTAATACCACAAATACAAACGCCAGACAAACCCATAGCATCGCGAGGAAGAGCCATACAACAATCACAAGACGCCAAAAAGACAAACTAAGCAAAGAAACTAGCTCTCCCTTCCCCATCAAGATGATTGCAAGACTAGAATCGAGATAAAGTTACGTACAACAAAACGTAGAACAATTACAGACTCCCACAATGGGAGTAACAATAAACAACAAATCAACAACAACAGAACCACTGCCTTAGAATGGACAGCAGCCTAAGCCATGGGGGGGCTTAAATGCATTTAACTGGTACCAAATATCCCCCCTAGATTCTGCAAAAACCTGTTCAACTACTTGTTCAGTAATGTCAAGCTATTAACAAGACCTCTGCTTAATGGTCTTGGATAGGTTATGGGTCTAAACAATCCTTATCTCTCTCTCTCTCTCTCTCAACTAATAAAGCGAATCAGGTGAATTCAATGTACTTTATTGAGATAAAAGTTGTAATGAGTGCACACCTACTTATGTATAGTTGCAAAAATGTCGTCAATATAGACTTTGAAATTGTTTTTTAGACTACCCCAAATTTCATTTTCAGTTACAGCATTTGTATACAGTGACATGGCATGTTTCGAGTATGATGAAAACTAGTAGCCACAGTTACAGGTGTGTTAAAAATCGCTTTAAAACTGGGGCTCCTCTTCTCCTCTCCCCAGGCAGGGGTAGCAATCTCATTGGAGGTCATTATAACATTTTAGAGAAGAGCCAAACCTGGATTACTCAAATTTGAGTTCGACTAGTTGATGGGTTCAAGGGATACCTAGATAGATAATTCACTTCAGGTTAATGTGCACTAAAATTCTATACACTGTCCAAGGTTTATTTATCAGTCACCAATGGCAAGTTAACCCTTTGTATAATTGCCAAAAACCTTTGCTTCACGAAAACACCAAGTAAATAAGTAATGAAAGCCAGACACGAATTTATGCCTAGGTAGTTGTGCACCAACTTTTAAGGCTTGACTTGTAGGCGAAAATATTGTGATTGCCCATTGGTTTGAATTGGGTTGGAATCATAAAAATTATTATCCTTAATCAGATTGTTCCTTGGGAAGCAAGCTTACTTGAGTTAACATTGTTTGATCATGCCTAACCAGTGCTCCAGATAGCGTCTGTACAGGGTCAAATTACAGTTGCATTTTCCGAAAATATGGATAGAGTTGAAAATTAGAACGTACTTAATATGGGTGTGTTTTTGCCTGAACAGTACATTTTCACCAGTAACCTATAATACCATGGAGCATTTCATCAGTTTTGAACCAGCAGACACTTGATATTTGAAATGATTTGTGAATCCACTAAATCTTTACTTTTCAGTAATCTAAATCAACCTGCTAGAATGCTTATCAATCTTTATTTTTACGGCGGCTTGCCGCCGTTCTATTATCGCTTTAGATCTAAATTATTCACCAATCAGAAGCATTTTTAAATTGTAATATTCATCACACCGACTGGAAAAAGATGCTCTCATTGGTTGTTACTCAGAATGTCCATACGATCTTACTAAACGTGAAACTAAACTTGAAAACATACATGTAAATGGCAGAGAACCAGTCTGTGCACTGGGTCTGAAAATGCAAATGTATAAACGACCTAATCTCGAATATAGGTCAACCCCCGATGTACAGTATTTGTAAATTGCTGTCACTGTCATTATTTACATGCATTGCACACAGTAAAGAAGTGCATTATAAAATAATCCACTAAATCCGAAAGGACTTTACAGTAATATCACGCTATTTAAATAAAATATTTGTAACTTTTCCAATTCCCATTTCTGGACATGATTATAGTCTGTTTCATATATTTCGACAATAGTCTTTTTTGGCCGTTATATACGGTTATATTCCCAATGCCAAAACGTTTGTTTTCTCCTATGTTGGGATGAAAAAATCCCGATTTCAAGTCGGAAAATATCAAAGAAGAAATCATCGTTTTGTTGAGTAAATTGTGTTTAAAACTGTTTGTTTATTTGGGTTCCCGTTCAGACATTTTCAACCGACTCGACTATCGGCATATCAGTCGTGCTACTACGCTGTAAATCCTCTCGTTGCATTATAAGGGCCCCAGGGTGTTGTGCCCTCTAACGATCGGCATATCAGCCGTGGTTTACCTCTTTGCTTCAACAGGTAATTTCCCCTGTAAGTACAACAATCAATTAAAACGAGTTCTCCGGATACATAAAAAGATAAATACCAACTAGCTGATACAATTAGGTAGCTTAATTTCGTACATCTGTGTGCAAGAGTGGAGATGGAAATGAATGATAAAAGCTAGATGTTATTTTGATTATCTTAACTGTCTCTTGAAGGAGCTGGTACTTTGAAGTAAGCTTCTGTAGTACCAAGTGCTCCAGCCCACTTCTTCAGTTTTTTTAAAATTTATTCGCATTATATGTCGGCTGGGGAAAGGGCTGGATGTGAACGGAAAGTCATAATGTATAAGGGAACCCCTGCCAAATGTTTTTTCAGTGTGTTTACTTAGTCATTTTCATGCAAATGATGTAAAGGGGAGCCCCGCTCAAATTTGTTTATGGTGGGTTTGCAGAATCACTTTAAGCAGTTAATAGGAAATCTAAGCCTACTCTGCACTTTCAAAATGCTTAGCTGTCGGAATTTTCGTGGGCCCATGTACCCTCTTAAAATTGTGCCCTCTACATTTTGCCCTATGTACCCTCAAAATATGAGTGGTAGCCCTGGTAATATTCAACATTGCACAGTCTCATATAATACATCATGCAAGTTAACAGAACAGCTAAATTCAGATTAAATATGATGTGATTTATGATTTGATAATAAAGCTAACAACACTAAATATTCTCAATTGTAGGCGTTTTCGCGCTAAAATTCCCACTTCCAGGCGTATGTGTCATTGTCCCAAAATGGTGAATATAAACCATTGATTTCTAAAACAAACTGAACAAGTGAATTTAATTTGTTCCATTACAATGGCGTCAAATTAATCGCGAATTTGCACGTAACCTTTGGGTTCAGGCGATTGAGCTTGTCCTAGCCGGCATATGCATTTTCTTACATTGTACAAGAACAGTGTAACTATCGGTAAAGTCTCTTCTATCAATTACGAGTAGTTAAATGAGGGTCTGGATGGGGTATAATGATTAGTGAATAATGGCCTTTTTATAATGAATAGTGAATAATGAACCAAAAAAAATAATGAATAGTGAATAATGGGGGCCTAAAAAATAATGGATATTCCTATATTTTAATGAATTGAAGAAAAAACTAATGAATAGTGAATAATCAGATTTCTTTGCCACCTTTCTTGCTTTTAATGAATAATTCGTCTTATTTTAATGAATAACCCAAAATTTTAATGAGATGAACAATGGGCTAAATTTTTAATGAATAGTGAATACCAGACCCCCCACCCCATCCAGACCCTCTTAAATGGTCACATGTGCGGATCCAGAGGGGGATATAGGGTCTGCAGCCCCTCCTGGAAAATCAAAAGTTCTATGGGTTTCTAGAATTAGCATTTGAACCCCCAGCCCCCCCCCCCCCCCTGGAATAGGTTGGACACCCCCCTCCCCCCGAAAACTTGTAAAATTATAGTTTTTTTTTTTTTGAAATAAACCATTGAAAAGAAAAGACAAAAACCGTTGTCAGAGCTGTTTTCTGGCAGTCGGGCCTGGACCACCCTGGCAAAAATTCCTGGATCCGCGCATGGGTCAGCCAGCATCCAAACTCGGGCCACTATCGGCCTGCCAGCAAAATGTCATTCGGATGGCGTTTCAGTGGCGGGCCGATAATGACCCGATTGTACGTGCTTACTGGGTGTCGATCAGTTTTGAATCCTACATGTATTTATTCCTCGATCCTGGCTATGTTCTTTTCTGGTGTTCGGTTTGTTTCAGTGAACGTTTAATTTTACATTAATTTATTGTCAACACCCCCCCCCCCCCCTCATTTTCCTAAAAACTTAGGACTTAAAACATTGTTCCCAAAACCTTGCTGGTGAATGCTTAAAATTAAAAAAAAAAGATTCAGATGCATATCGCTCAGCGAAAAGAATTAGATGTGCACAAAACCAAGCAAAAGAGAGACAAAAACAGGACCACAACTTCGCTGGTTTTAGATTCCAGCATGCAAAGTGGTAGATGGGAATTTCGCCAAAACCAGCGAATTTGGTTGCGTTTATCGTCAGTATTTGAGAGCCGCCGAATATCTTTTTTCAAGATATTTCTTGTTTCTTGATACAAACCCCCCAACAGTTGCGTCCCTTAGCGGTCATTTCTTTCCTTGAAGAACATGTATTTCAAAAGAATTTGTTCTTGGGGAGTTAATGCTATCTGTTTGGTCAGAGTGATTTCGTGTGAACCAGTCAGAGTAGAAACTGAAAGTATAAATTTCTCAGAAGACAGCATGTTTTATAAACTTTATATATAAACAAGGTAAATAAAGTCTATATAAAATCGGATTACATATACAGAATGAAAATAGCATGTACAGACCAAGTTTCATTTGGACTTGTACTGGTACTGATTCTAGTCAATAATATTTGAAGCCTTGCTTACCAGTCTGCAACTTTTGGATTAATAGATAAATGGTCTGGCATTTTAAACAATTCTTCTTCTGTGCTTAAGTCCATGGTTGAGGTTAAATAAAGAAAAATCAACAGCAAAGTCAACGAGAAAACTCTAGGCCATGATGCAAAGGCACATTGGGTGATTTTCTATATATGCACCAGAGAGTTCTGCTTTAAACAGCTCTTGCTATCCTGATAGACCTTGTTGTACATAACAGAACTAAATTCCAATGCTGGGAATTAAGTGCATGACATATAACATAAGAGGGTGCGTTCAAAGATTCAAATAAGGTATTAATAAAAGATTATAATAAATTTTCAAAAGTCGGAACAACTGTACATAATTTGACTCAAAATACCCTCTAAGTGTAAAATATGTGCTCATAATACCTGTCCAGTACTGCTCAAATAAACTGAGCTGTTCTGCATGCGGTTTTGGAACGATTAGTTTATGTACAGTGATCAAATACAGTGTTTAATTCCAATTTTTACAATGTATCCTTTACCAGCTTTTGTTTATTCTGAGTAAAATTAAATATATGTATTTGTGCAGAATATTTGAGCAAAAAAGCACTCTTTGACGTTGACAAAGTGAATGCAAAATACGTGAGCAGAGCTGCTCAATCACGTTTCTTTGTAAATTATGTTACACATACTAGCCAATTGGACAAAAATTGCATGCACTAACAAGGTCTGGACAATGGCAGAGTTAAACATGTATCCAACTCGGTCCTTTATGATAAAAGCAACTTACACCAACAGAAACCGAGTGGTGGTGTTTCTTATGCCCCCTTTTGTTTTGCTAAAAAATACATTGTATATGGTCAGGGTCCTATAGCGTGTATTTGTTGAGGTTGTTTTCAATCATGACTATTGGTTTCAGAAAAGAGGTTTGAAGTTTGTTTTACATAGGTACATGAGGGAAACTGTCCACGCACCCTGGGGGTCATGTTTTTTGATGGATCAAATTCGGTTCAGTATTTAGCTGTGCTGATATCTAATTCTTAAACAAGTAGCCCAATGGGCAACGATCGCTCACCTGGGAGCTCTGGTAACTCTGAGCATGAAACAGTGACCAGGAACTAATTAAAAAAAACATAAGATATTATGCCAGTCCTGGTTATCTGCAAGTTTTAAAAAGATCTGAAATGGTGAACATGTATTTTCAGATGCTCAAGGGCAGCTAACTCTGTTGTCAGTGAGGGGTTCTGACCAATCATTATCTTTAATGTATGTCGTGATAACCTACAAGGATGAAAAAAATCATATGAAAAATGAAGGCGCAAGAGTGGTCACAACATTATACAGCTATATTTTAGACGCTCAAGTGCAGCTATCTCTGTAATTGGTGGTTGGTTGTGTCGCATAATCTAACTCATTGAAGCTTTTATGGGTGTCATTGTTACCTGCAAGAATGAGAAAGATCCATTCAAAAATGAGGGTGCAAGAGTGGTCACAAAAGATCTCACATTGTAAGTCCATGCAGATTTTTTATAACACTCAAGGGAAGTTAACTCAGCAGTCTGAGGTTAGTTCTATTAAAGTTCAAACTCATCCAAGTTTAATGGTTGCCCTTGTTACATGAAAGAATGAAGAAGATCCAATCAAAAATGAAGGTGCTAGAGTGGTCACAACATTATCCATCACTTTTTAAGATGATCAAGGCGAGCTAACTCCATAAAAGGTGATGGGATCTTGACGAAATTCAAACTCATTCAAGCTTTTACAATTGTCCTTCTTATCTGCAGGAAAAAAAAGATCCATTCAAGATTGAAAGTACTAGAGTGCACACAACATTTCTCCCATTATAAGTTTATGGGGATTTTTCCAAACGGTCAAGGGCAGCTTACTCATAAGTCCATGGTCAGATCCTGCAGAATTTCAAACTCATCCAAGCATTTATTTTTGTCCTTGTTAGATGAAAGTATAAAGATCTAATAAAAAATGTAGACGCTAGAGCGGTCACAACATTATCCATAAATTTTTAAGATGCCCATGGGGAGCTTCAACTCCAAGATAGGTGATGGGATCTTGAAGAAATTCAAACTCATCCTAGCTTTAATAGTTGTCCTTATTGTATGCAAGAATGAAGAAGATCCATCCAAAATAGAAAGCACTAGATCTCCCATTATAATAAGTCTATGGGGATTTTTTTCAGACGCTCAAATGCAGGTAACTCATAAGTCCCAGGTCGGATCCTGCTGAATTTCGAACCCATCCTAGATATTATGAGTTTACTTGTTGCCTGCAAGAATGAAGAAGATCCAATTAAAAATGAAGGAGCTAGAGTGGTCACAACATTATTCATTTATTTTCAAGATGCTCAAGGGGAGCTAACTCCAAAATAGGTGATTGGATCTTGACGAAATTCAATCTCATCCAAGCTTTAATAGTTGTCCTAAATGTATGCAAGAATGAAGAAGATCCATTCAAAATTGAAATGACTAGAGTGGTCACAACATTTCTCCCATTATAAGTCTATGGGGATTTTTCCAAACGCTCAAGGGCAGGTAACTAGTAAGTCCTTGGTTGGATCTTACTGAATTTCGAACCCATCCGAGAAATTATGGGTTAACTTGTTGCCTGCAAGGATGAAGAAGATCCAATCAAAAATGAAGGAGCTAGAGTGGTCACAACATTATTCATTAATTTTTCTGACGCTCAAGGGCAGCTAACTCCGAAGTCAGTAATGGAATCTTGCCGAAATTCAAACTCATCCAAGCTGTAATAGTTGTCCTTTTTGTATGCAAGAATAAGGAAGATCCATTCAAAATTGAAAGCACTAGTGTGGTCACAACATTTCGCCCATTTTAAGTCTATGGGGATTTTTCCAGACGCTCAAGGGCAGCTAACTCATAAGTCCCTGGTCGGATCCTGACGAATTTCGAACCCATTCGAGATTTTATGGTTGTCCTTATTACCTGCAAGAATAAAGAAGAATAAATCAAAAATGAAGGAGCTAGAGTGGTCACAAAATTTTCCCCATTATAAACCTATGGGAGCTATCTGTTGCCATGGAAACCAGAGTTCTGATCCGATCTTACCCAAAACCTAAAGCAATCAATCCCCCACCCCATTAATGCTTCTGATGAAATTTGATTATGATTGGCCAGCTGGTTTCAGAGATATTCATGTTTGAAAGTGTGGACGGACGCACGGATTTATCAAGTTTTTTTTATAACGATAAGCCACATACCCTGGCGACAATGTTTTTTGATTGTATCAAATTTGTTTAAGCTATTTTTGTAGAGGGTCACTAAGTGATCATTTGTGCCAAACTGCTTTTAATTCTGACTATTACGAGAGTCATCCAATAAATAGAGGGAATTTCCATATAATACAAGAGTTTGTACCAGAAAAACATCGCAAATGTAATCATTACATGGCATAACTTGTTGGGCATGCAGCAGCATATTCAAAACTTTGTTGGAAAGTGAGGTCGTTTGTTGCTTAGCAACGAAAAAGTGATGCTCATCATCATCATCATCATCATCCAGGTGAAGGGTTGGAATCCAGATTGAAATGTCGAAAACCCTGTGTAAAATCTGTGCAGCCCAATAAAAGAGTTGTGTGTGCATGATTAAAACTATATACAGGTGTCTCGTCATCTAGTGGCATGATTTGAGGGATCCCAGACTTGCCCGGAACGCCTCTATGATGGTGCAGTCGGTGGCCTGTGTCGGTAGGCGATTCCAGTCGCTGATAGTGCGAGGAAAGAATGAGTCCCTGTAGCTGGTGGTTGCACATGTTGACTGTTTGAAGCGGTGTGAGCCCCTGGTTCTTGTGTCATTTAGCTGTAGTAATTCAGTTGCGCCAGAGACCTCGACAATCTGGTGGTGTATCTTGAAGATCATCATTAGCCGTCAGATGTACCTTCTGCGTTCAAGTGATTCCCAGCCTAAATCCTGCACCATCTTTGTCACACAACCTGGGGTTCTGTCTGTATATGCTGAGTGGACAAATCTGGCAGCCTTCCGTTGAACTTGCTCTAATTTTTGGCGCAAGGGTAGGGGTTTTGGGTCCCATACTGGTGATGAGTACTCAAGGGTAGGCCTGACCATAGTGGTGTATGCTGTCGCTTTCACTTGTTTACTGCAGTCCCCGAGGTTGCGGCGGATAAATCCTAGAGTTCTGTTGGCTTTGCTGGTCGTTATGTCCACATGTTTTTGCCAAGTGAGGTCATCGCTCAATGTGACTCCTAGGTATTTGCTGCTGTCTGTGGTTTGCAGGACTTGGTTGTGCAGGGTGTATGTGGTGTTGATCACACTCTTCTTGGAGGCATGCATTCTGATCACAGTACACTTTTCCGGATGGAAAGACATTTGCCATTCTCTTTCCCATTTCTCAAGGGCTGTTAGGTCTTTCTGTAGATTATCTGCATCTTGTTGGGAGTTGACCAGACGGAAAAGTAGACTATCATCAGCAAATAGCTTGGTTTCAGATGAAGCGACACAGTCTGGGAGGTCATTAATGTATGTCAGGAAGAGTAGTGGTCCCAGTACAGTACCTTGGGGGACTCCTGACAAAACATCTTTCTCTGATGACATCTCTCCTTCAAGCAACACCTTCTGTTTCCTGTTGCTGAGGAACGACTGGATCCATTTGGCTGTGTTACCTCTGATTCCATAGAATTGCAGTTTGTACATCAGCCGTTGGTGCGGGACCTTGTCAAAGGCTTTGGAAAAGTCAAGTTGGATCACGTCAACCTGACTTTTACCTTTCATTTTACTCGCAATGGATTGGAGTGTTCCGATAAGTTGGGTTTCACATGATCTTTTAGACCTGAATCCATGCTGGCAGTCATGAAGAATTTTATGGTTGTCATAGAATCTCATGATAGAGCTGTGGATAATATGTTCCATGATTTTAGAGACAACTGACGTCAATGAGACAGGACGGTAATTTGAGGGTTGGTGTCTTTCCCCTTTCTTGAAGACGTGGACGATATGTGCGTCTCTCCAGTCTTGTGGAACTGTGCCCTGGTCATGGGAGAATTGGTATAGTCTGGTTAATACCGGCGCAAGTTCATCGGCAGCCAGTCGTAATATTGCGGTAGAGATGTTGTCTGGCCCTGTAGCTTTACGGCTGTTCAATTGGGAAAGTTGTTTATGAACCCCTTTGGCGTTGAACAAGATACTATCCATTGATGGATATGGACTTGGTCCTTTGTCAGGCATAGAGGAGAGATCTTCCTTTGTATAAACTGACTGGAATTGGGCATTAAGAATTTCGGCTTTGCTCTGGCTGTTGCTATGTATAAATCCATCTTCGTTCTTTAAAGGGGCTACTCCAGTGGATTCTTGTTTTTTGGCTTTGACGTAGCTCCAAAAACGCTTGGGTTTATCCTTCTGATCCGAAGTCACCATGCCTTTCATGTAGTTTCTATGGGAAGTTCGTATCTCCCTCTGTGTGGATGTTTTGAGGTTCCGATATCTAGTCCAATCAGCTGGGCTTCCTGTGCGTTGAGCCTTTTTGTATGCCCTTATCTTGCGCTTGGCGAGTCGTCGTAACTTGGTGTCAATCCAGGGGTGGGTAAATCTGGATGCTGTTTTCCGTACCGGTACATACTTGTCTTTCGCTGAGTCTACAGCTGACTTGAATGATTGCCACATCTGTTCAACTGTCTGGAAATTGGTTTCCATGAACTGATCCCTGAAAGTCGCAAGTGTGTCTTTAATACCTTGGATGTCAGCTTTGTCCCATAAGAAGATTGTGCGTCTTTTGGGTCTGGATCGAACTGGCTGCATCGATACATCAAACAGGACCATGTCGTGATCACTTTTCTCTGAGATTGGGGGCAGTGTCTTGCAACGCTCTGTGAAGCTGGGATGTGATGTAAATATCAGGTCTAAAATGTTGTTTTGTCTTGTAGGGGTGGTGACCATCTGCTCGAGGTCCAGGTCAGATACAAGATCTAGATAGTGTTGGTTAACCTTCTTGGGGTAGCTAGCTTGGTTTCTGATTGAGTTATTTTGCCATGAAATATCAGGTAGGTTGAAATCACCTCCAATGATGAACTTGGCTTGCTTGTGTTTACGGCGCAGGGATACAAACTCTGACCTTGTGTCATTGAGGTATTGCTCATCAGTTTTTGAAGGTGGCCGATAGTAGGCTCCAATTACCATTTTCTTATTATCTCTTAGCTTCAGTGTTCCACTAATGAATTCTGTTGTTTTGCTGCTAGTGACTTCTGTCATGTTCAAATCTGACTTAACTGCAATAAGAACACCTCCATGTGGGTTGCTGGGACGATCATTCCTGTGTACTTCGAACCCGAGGTTGCTATTAAAACACCTCCGATGAATGTATGCCGTCGCTTAGCCATGTCTCTGTACCAAGGATAATGTCCGGTTTGGTGGTTTCGATGACAGTGCTGATGTATTTGCTCTTTTTCCTTGCACTTTGGAAATTAATGTTCAAAATCCGTAAAGATTTTTTGATGTTTCTATTTCCAGCCTGTTGGGTCGGTTTGGGGGAAGATGCTTGTACCGGGCTTCCAATGTTGCTGAATGTTGAGTTGGAAAGGTCTGCCTGTGGATCTTCCGACGGTATAGAGGATATAGATGATTGAGGGTCTGAGACTGATGTTGATCGAGTGCTGTTGATCATTGCACTGGAATTCAGTGAGGAGTGACTTGCGTGGTCAGGGAGAATAGGCACATCATATATTATTGTTAATCTATTGAGAGAGTCACAGTGCGGACAATACCATGGTATGCTAGTGTCTGCTAGGTTGTCATATTCTGCGGAGTTCATTTCCATGCAAGCCTTGTGGGTCCAAACGTCGCACCTGTCACATGCTAGTGCTCTTTGTCCAAAGTCAGTCACAGCCTACGCCACATGGGTACTTTGGTGATTCTGTAGTTTCGGCTGATGGTCCGGGATTTGTTTCAATTCCGGCAATAAGTAAGGGTATGAGATGGTGGTACCTTTTATTCAATTTAATAGGTGTGTCTGGCCAATGCCGACAGTATCTCAAATTGTAGTAGATGTGTACAGTCATATTCAGTCTAACATTCCCAGAAAGTCGATAACCAACACTTGAAGATACTTGAGGGTCAAGATAAGATTCTGTAGATGTATTGAGCACATTTTTAGGAGCAGTCAATTTTAACCAATCATACCAATTTCCATGTTGTTTTGGAGCAGCGTCAGACTTCAAACACAGGAAAAGTACGAAAACTGATAATTTCCAAGTGAATTTTATGTTTACATGCGAGTCTCAATCGTCTGGGAGCATAGGGTACAGGAATAAAGCGTCTATGTGAAGAGTTTGTTTATGCGAGTCTCAATCGTCTGGGAGCTTACAAGGCGCGAATCAAGCGTCTGAATGATCCGTAGGAGAGTGGATGTTGATTTCATCGATATCTCCGGTTTCTTAGCTGCTACAGGCGATCCAGTGGGCTGAATGGGGTGTAGAGACGATACAAACCAAAAGGTATGCCAAAACAGAAGCAAGATATAGCTGGAATTTATCGAATTTTGCTATTTTTTGAGAGCGGCAAAAAAACACAACAATGTCATTGGGCATGCGCAAATTCCAAATACTAAAGCTTACCTGGCCAGATTTTCCTTATACAATAACTTCATGCTAAAGAAACAGTCTGGCATGTAATTATTATCATGTATCTGAACATAGTTTGTCCTTTAATCTGTTATAGTTTAATTGATATTGTTCTCAATGTTACATATAAAATATGGTCATTACCATGTACAAGTTAGTTATGGTTGCCTAGCAACCAGGCAATTGTGGAAAAATGGACTTGTTGTTAAGTCTATATTTTACTGTTGCTAGGAAACAAGGGACACCTTTGATACATGCTTTTTTAAAGATACTGTTTTAAAATATAGAATACATTTAATAATTTTAGGGTGATTTAAAACTTTTATACCAACCAACAAAAATGTAAGGGCTAATTTATGACACAAACCCCTATTTCTGATTCAACAAATTTTCATTTTCGTCCCTTTTTTACGCTAAATGTCCTTGCCAATTTGACATTTATCAAAAGAAGTCAATGATTTTTACAGAATAATTACCTTATCTTGTAGTTTATAGAATAGATTCCTTTTGGAACTGATCTGCACATGTCAGTAACCATGGCAACCATTTTAAGGCATCCGGTCAGGTCAGCTTTAAGTACCTGATTACGTTGCTAAGCAACAAGGGACATTAAATTCTGTCAAATTTTTGGATATGTTGTTGCATGTGCAACAAGTTATGACATCTTATGGTTATATTTGTGATGTTTAAATGGTACAAACTCTTACATTATAAGGAAATTCCCCCTATTTATTGGATGACCCTCGTAGTTTCAGAGGAGAAGATGTTTAAAGTTTCTTAAATACATGGGAAACTGGCTACGTATCCTGGTGGACATGTTTTAAGGATCACATTGTTTTAAGCTAGTTTTAAAGGACATCCAAAGATCATTTCTATCAAAATGTTTCGAATTTCGGTTTCTGGGTAGAAGATTTTTTTAAAGGTTTTTGTTACCACGATAAGCATTGCCCTCTGGCAGCGATGTTTGACATATCAAATTTCTCTTGACAAATTGTTGACGATGATGCACAACGACAGGAGACGGACATTGACTGATCCCAATAGCTCTCTTTGATCAGTTTATACCCATGTGAGCTAATAAATTGAGCAGTATATATGAAAATGGTTGTTTGGCAATGCATAGAAAGGATGCTCAGTGAAGGCCTAATGTTATGACTTGGGCTTCTTCTCCCATGTGTAAAACAGCCACTCAAAAATAGACAAAACAAAGCTTTTAATGTCAAATGGTAGCTTAATGAAGGTCGAAATTATTGCAGAATGCTTCCCTTGGAGCATGGAGCATTCTGTAACACTTTTGATCTGCATTAAGCGATAATTGGTCTTAAAAAACAATTTTCTGTCTTTTAAGGGTGGCATTTTACACAGGTTTTACTGTACATCCCTGAAACCAACGAATGCTCTATTAAATCTGCAAAAGGGTGCAATGCAAAATATAAGTTTGTCTAAGCCCCAATGGTATTCTATATGATAAGTTTGTTTTTGGTTTGATTGTTTACATCCCAGTCAACAATTTTTCAGCTATGTCGGGTTGAACCACTTCTAAGCAGGGATTTATGTGATTAGTACCATTTTGATACAGGCAAGTCCACTCTTGAAGCCCCCTTAGTCCAGTGAGATATTTCAAAATGCACTCAGAGGTGATGTAAACTATCCCATATCAGTTAATCCGCTAATGACACCTCATATACCAAAAGATATGCCTTTGAAAGATGAACCTGTGCAGTTGTTGAAGGACACACAACACCTTTTCAATCCTTTTGTTTGTTTGTTTGTTTTGTTGCTTTACGTCCCAAGTCAACAGCTATGGTCATGGCGGAACGGTCAGTTCACCTAACCAAACTTTTTCCTTGGCAAACTTGAACAAGTGGTTAACCAGTACTTTGTGCACATACTTTCGCTTGTAACAAACAACAACCCTTCTTGAATGATTCAGAGGAAGGGAGGAGAATGACAGAAGAAATTATTTCATGATCAATCTACTAATAGTCCATCAAATACAGAAACACATTTTTGGACAGCAGCTAATACCATCTGGGAACATAGGTGGGTTTTGGTGAATGATTTGGCCAAATAAAAAAAATACCTGTGTTTAGGGTTACCCAACCTAAATTTACAGGTGAACCGTGTAACCGGGAATTTTTTCAGGTATTCTGGAAAAAAATATAATTTTGTGCATTTTGAAAGGCGAATATTTTTTTTCCAGAAAAAAAAAATAATTAAAAAAAATATGTGTGCTTACCCTGCCTAAAATTTTCAGACCGGTTACCCGAAACATATTATTTTGCCTTTGCAATTCTGTCTACAGGAGGACAGATTAACACATTTTATACCTTAGGCCTAAATGAAATATATGTGCAGGGTTCAAGCTGAGCCCTGACAGTTGGGAGAAGTGACTTCTCTCTTCAGGAAAATAAGGGAGAAGTGACAGTCAGATAGGGAGAAGTTATAGTGCAAAATTATGGCATTTTCTGTCAGTTTAGAAGCATATTAGCTATTACACATATGAAAGGAGAAAAACAATTCAGTGGTAGTAGATTGTCACCACAGAATGAAAATGAGTCTTCCTAAAAAAATGTTATAACATTTAACAAAGAAAATAGTGACAAAATCTTAAAAAGTGCCCATTTTAGGTGTTTTTTTCTCCAAAGACCATTTTAATGTTTAGGTTAGGGTTAAAAAAATTAGGGTAGATAGGCCAACAGGAACCACACATACATCTCATTTAAGCCTAACCTTATTTTATACCTTACTCCGACATGTTGATGCTAGCAACACAATAACAAAAAATTAACATTTTTATCATTTAATTGTATCTCCATCTAATAAATCTGAATTCAAAGATATTTGAGTTCTAACGTAAACTGTTTCTGGTGCTACATATGATCCCATTCCTGCAGCCCGCTCTGCCTCTTCTTGTGTGTAAGGCTGTATCTGTAGGGCCTTGATTCTGAAAGCAAACAAGAACACTACTGTAGCACAGGTTAAGATAAACAAAAGTTTTCAGCGTAAAATCGTAAATATTTTCTTACCCATAATTTTTAGCATATGTTTTGGGCGCTCAAAAGAACCGTCTCATTGAGACGGTTCTTTTGAGTACCCACAACATATGTTTTGGTTGAGAAATAAGAAAATTATTTTTCTGGTACGCACTCTTAACTAAAGGCCTGTTGTAGCATACATCCATTTGTATTCTAATGGGTTCTTCCACTTGGTATGATACAATAAACTTGGGATGGTTCATGTATATATTGAGGGGTCACAGGTTATAATTTTCAACTAAAATTAAATTTCTTTCTCTGAAGATCCTTTCAGTCTTAACAAAATCGTATACCCTGATGAAATGCAGCATCATGCTGCATTTCATCTGGGTCTTCACTGTTTGCCAAAGTGCCCGTTTAAGGGTTTCAATAATACATAAAGGTTGACAGATTCACTGTACACTGATATAAATATAGAACATAAGGTCAAGCTTAAATAAATTATTTGAGGAAACAATTTTTGTCAAGAAATTGTAGCATGTATGATCTAAAGAAAGTTTTTGTTTAAACTAGAGGCTCAAAGGGCCTGAGATAGTATATCTGTGCCTTATTTTGTTCAGCTTAAACAGAAGTCAAAAATCTATATTAAAATAGATTTTTGACTTCTGTTTAAGCTTAGCTAAATTAGACCCTTTGCCTTAGCTGCCATACTGGATACAGTAATGACACCATTCTAACAAAAAATCTATCCAGTGACCTAAAGTTCCACAGAGAATGTAAACCCAAGCTATTGGAAAATTGTGTTTGTTTGATTTGAGTCTTTTCGTCCCAGTCAACAATTTTTCAGTTATGTTTGGATGGGTCTTCATGGGTTGGACCAGTACTAAGCAAGGATCAATGTGTCTTGCTCAAGGACACAACATAGTGATGTCTTGCTCAATGACATAACACAGTGACGCCCGTGAGGCTCGATCCCACAACCCCTTGGCCTTGAGTCAAGCACTCTACCTCTGAGCCACTGCGCTCCCATTATAGGAGGAGAAAAGTCAGTAATCTAGTTTCAAGATGGCAGCCCTGCCATGGCAGACATATTGAGTTATTGTGACATCTACTCTGATGTTCCACAAACGAGTCCAGTTTAATCTGATGAGCAGTTCGTGAGGTAGATTATACCAGAGGATCGTAAGTTCTGGAAGCCCTCAACTGATACTGAGTCACAAGAATTGGGATCTCCTTGGTATTAATAAGGTTTTACGATTTCAAGATCAATCTAGGATCAGCATTGGAAACATCTCGTAAGGCATATATCTATTATGTTACATACATGTATCCCTAATGTTACATACAAAGACCCAAATTGATTGGAACTTCTGTTCCAGAGAAGAGTACTTTTAATTGATTTGTTTTACATAAACTTCTTATGAAAACTCCATGCAAAATTTAGCTTTGATTGTCCTAGCAGTTATGAAAAATCTTTGAAAATGGCGGATGACAGATGATGCCAGAAGATACCTTACACTATGAGCTCATATGAGCCTAATGACTCAGGTCACCATTAATTTTGTTTATTTGAACAGTACTGTTTGTGCAATTTAAGGGAGTGGCATTATGAGAAACAATTGTACGTAATTTTTTGGAAATTTGACCAGTGGTTGAGTCTTCAGACTATGTTGTTTAAAATGTTTTATATTTTTAGCTCTGATGGCCAAAATGAAGCTTAAATGTCCATGTAATTTTAGTACATGTAGAGGGCATTATGTGGTGCAATAGTGTAAAATTACTATTACTTTGGGCCAGGTGTTCAGGAACGCTTGTTTAAAGAATGTTTACCTATTAGACTGATGCTGGGCAAAGAATGATCACACTATGGTAAATGTTTCGAATATGAAATTTTAGCTGTCTGCCCAAAAGGCAAGGACAAACCGGGCAGATCCAAATCCGACTGCTTCTGAAGAAGCAGTCTGGTCAGGATGATCTTCCCTGTTTGCTTATCTGACAAGCAGTTTGTGAATTCCAGGCCTGATTATCACCATTTTATTTGAGAACAGAAAGAGAAAAGTGTTCAAAACTCTTCCTTGCTGTGCCACAGGATTGTCTGCAGAGTGTGATTGTGGTAGTCCTGATCATACTCACTATTTTAGAATATTTACCATATGATTAAAACACCTTTTAGCATATTGAGCTCTGGTGAGCTAAAAAATCTTGAAAATTGTATATGCTTATCTTTTTTGTTTGTTTGATTCTTTATGTCCTAGTCAACAATTTTTTAGTTATGTCAGGACGGGTCTTCTGGGTTGAACCAGTACTAAGCAAGGATTAATGTGTCTTGCTCAAGGACACAACGCAGTGGTTGTGAGGCTAGAACAAGCAACCCCCCCCCCCCCCCCCCCCCCCCCGGTCTCGAGTCAAACACTCTACCACTGAGCCACTGCACTCCCATGCTTATCTTTAGACTATGAATAAAGTTAGCACACACTAAAATACCTTCTTTTGTGGGGTTTTCCTCTAAAATGATCCTTTAGTGCAGCTTCATTTATACAATATTTCCTGAAAAGAGAATAAAAACATCCAGAGTACATATCAGGTCTAGGATTGGAAATCTCCTTTATCAAATTGTTATTATTTTATCAGATTGTTAAACAATCTGATAAAATTATAACAATTTGATAAAGGAGATGTCCAATCCTGGATCTAAAGTTTTAAAATGATACAATGTATGCTCTTCCAAACTGACCACCAAGTACATACAATGCTAGAAGAGATAATTACTGAGTGTCCAATGCAATATACTTCTACAAAATAATGCCTATCAGCTTCATAGAGGACCAACTTTTTTTTTAAGCCTCCTAAATTAACTCAAGGGAGGTCAAATTAACAAGTAGCCCAAAAGGGGGTTAATGGCTCACCTAAATCCAATGTGACAGAAGATTTACAAAACATTTTACAATGTCGATCTTTGAAGATTGAGTCAAATTGATAATGATACATATAGTTTGATACAATGTTGTCTCTATATATTCAGCCATCCAAAACCTTGCAAAAATCAATCCAAATTACTAGATCATGAAATATGTCAAAATTGTCATACTACATTCACGGTTAGGAAACTTCATTAACAGAGCCCAGGCTCTGAAAGGGAAATCTTATGAGGGTCATTCCAGTTATGTGTATGGAGGCTGAAAAAAATATCACCTATAAACAGTAAGTTTTCCATTCCATGCTTTTATGGTGTAAATTAGCAAAAAAGGGAGAATGTAGTGCTCTGGATTAGAAGTTGAAATACCAGAGCTGAGCACTACTTTCTCCTTTTTTCGCTAGTATTTTACACCATAAAAGAAATATTTTTAGTTTTATGCGATTTTTTCAGGATCCATATACAGAACCATCAGCTCTGTTTCCTACCCTTGACATTGTCTGATTATCTATAGAAACCACATTCATTCATCAGATGGCCTTCTAGATATAAGGCAAAGTAAATTAACCATGAAATATAGGTCTGAGTGATACCCTTTTATTTTTAGATCAAATGTCTGGCCGTTTGATTAATCATAACAGTCAAGTTCATACATTTAATGGTCTAAAAGAAACTCCAAAATTACTCAACCATGAAAGAAAGATCACAGGCTTTTATTTAAGAGTGTGTACCAAAAAATTAATTTTCTTATTTCTCAACCAAAACATATGCTGTAGGGAGTGTAGTAGCTCAGTGGTAGAGTGCTTGACTCAAGAAGGAGGGGCCGCATGTTCGAGCCTCACCAGTGTCACTGTGTTGTGTCCTTGAGCAAGAACATTAATTAAAGCTTAGTACTGCTTCAACCCAGGAAGACCCGTCCCTTTATAACTGGCAGATTGTTGATGGGACGTAAAGAATCAAATCAAACAAAAAAACTTATGTTGTGGGTGCTCAAAAGAACAGTCTCAATGAGACGTTTTTTTGAGCACCCAAAACATATGTTCAAACTGATGGATTAGAAAATATTTACAATTTTACGCTCAAAAATTTTGTTTATCTAAACCTATGGATCATAAAGATTTCTTAAACTTTAAGATCTAAGGCTTGGTCAAACTGACCCATTATCCCAAAATATATTGTCTAAACATCAATTGATCTTCAACATATGTCTCAAAGTCACTGAAACTTAAACTACAAAGGGGTACTTTGGCAAACAGTTAAGACCCAGATAAAATGCCAAAAAAAACGCAACATTTCATCAGGTCCTACATTGTACAATCTTCAGGGACTTGAGTACATAATTATTTGGAAATTTCAAACTGTGACCCCATAAAATGTATAATCAGTATTGGACAATCCCATATCCTTTTTGTTTTTTTGTCTGTATGGGAAAATCCATCGGAACACAAAGGGTTAAAATGTTGATAATGATGATCCTTTATTTTTAGGTCAAACAAATGGTCATGCTGCACATTTATCCAAGACTGTCGTTGTCAATGCACAGGCTTCCACATTTATAAGTGTGACTTGATTTTTTTGTTCTTATTTTTACAAACCAAAACATATGTTGTTGGGAATCAAAACAACAATGAGACGGTTCTTTTGAGCACCAAAAACTAAGGGGTTATGTAAATAAGGCTAAATAAAAAAATATGTGTTTTGGGTAACATGTCTGAAAATTTTAGGTAGGGTAGGCACACATATTTTTCCTAATAATTTTTTTTCTGAAAAAAATAAAATTTTATGCATTTTGAAAGGCAATATGCCTTTCAAAATGCTTAAAATTATATTTTTTCCGGAAAACTTGAAATTTTT
The DNA here is from genome assembly GCA_964019695.1 of Loripinus fragilis. Lineage (NCBI taxonomy): Eukaryota > Metazoa > Mollusca > Bivalvia > Lucinida > Lucinidae > Loripinus > Loripinus fragilis. Next base: position 73,682,638 of record OZ026517.1, read on the forward strand.
TTCTACTTTTCACCAGTAAATTTATTTAGGGTCGGGTTACCCTAAGCACAGGTACTGTTTTATTTGGCCAAATTATAATTTCAGGCTGAAAAAGTGATTTGCTTAACCTAAGATTTACTTACGCACAGTGAAGACAGTAGTGTTGAGCAGCCCCAGGTTTATCATAGTCTACATCCTGATCTAATAATTTTGGCATTTTAGATGGTTTCATGTCCTCGTGTATCTCATCTAAGTCTTTAGTTTTTCTCTTTGTTCTATATTTTTCTTTCAATGGTTTGTCACCTTTATGTTGCTTCTTCCTTGCAACTCGACCCATCTGTACAAGAGAAAAAGTACATAAAAGATGTATTACAGAGCTCCAGATAAGCTTTGGGTCAATTGGGTATTTACGCAACCTGATTATCCTCAATTGCGTACTTGTAAAATCAATTGCGTATTTTTATTTTTTTACCCCACGTTTTTTGTGGTTACAAATGATGTCCTCCATGTATTTCTTATTGAATGTAGCCATCGGGAATTTGCCTGCATATATTTATTCACTCACATTGTTTGCCTTTCTAGGGCATCAAACTAGCAGATTTTATCATATCTCTGAAGCTAATCTAGTCCCCTTATTGATATTTATTGCTCGGATAGACGGATACACATTGCTAGTTTCCCTTCCATGTTTTTCCGCTAAATACTAGACTGGTCATCGATATTTAATCTATAAAACTGGAGTTTTACTGCGTGTACGCTAGTAAAACAAGTAGCCCAATGGGCAACGATCGCTCACCTGGGAGCCAGCATAATGTTTGGAGATACTTTAATTTATGATGCTCAAAAGTAGGTAACTCTGAACTTGATACAGTGACCAGGAACTAATTTAAAAACATAAGATATTATGCCAGTCCTGGTTAACCGCAAGTTATAAAAAGATCTGAATTAAAAATGGTGAAAATATATTTTCAGATGCTCAAGGGCAGCTCACTCTGTAGTCAGTGATGGATCTGACCGATCCATACTTTAATGTATGTCCTGATAACCTAAACGGATTAAAAAATCACACAAAAAATCAAGGCGCTAGAGTGGTCACAACATTATACAGCTATATTTTAGACCCTCAAGTGCAGCTTACTCTGTAATAGGTGGTCTAGTGTGGCGGATACTCTAACTCATTTAAGCTTTTATGGGTGTCCTTGATACCTGCACAGCTGAGGAAGATCCATTAAAAATTGTAGGTGCTAGAGTGGTCATAAAAAGATCTCACATTGTACATCTATGCAGATTTTTTATGATGCTCAAGGGCAGTTAAACCAATTGAGGTTGGTTCTACCTAAGGTTCAAACTCATCTAAGTTTTTATGGTTGCCCTTGTTACCTGAAAGAATGAAGAAGATCCAATCAAAAGTGAGGGCACTAGAGCAGTCAGAACATTATTCATCAGTTTTTAAGACGCTCAAGGGGAGCTAACTCCATAATAGGTGATGGGATCTTGACGAAATTCATACTCATCCAACCTTTAATAGTTTTCCTTCTTGTCTGCAAGAATAAAGAAGATCCATTCAAAATTGTAAGCACTAGAGTGGTCACAACATTTTTCCTATTATCAGTCTATGGAGATTTTCCAGATGCTCAAGGGCAGCTAACTCAACAGTCCAATGTCATATCTGGTCAAATTTCGAACCCATCCGAGAATTTATGGGTGTCCATGTTACCTGCAAGATTGAAGAAGATCCAATCAAAAGTGAAGGCACTGGAGTGGTAACAACATTTCTCCCATTAATAGTCTATGGAGATTTTTCAAGATGCTCAAGGGCAGCTAACTCATAAGTCCCTGTTCCGATCCTGCAGAATTTCAGACTCATCCAAGCTTTTATGGTTGTCCTTGGTACATGAAAGAATGAAGAAGTAACCTCATAAGTCCAAAGTCCTATCTGGCCGAATTTCAAACCCAACCAAGATTTTATGGGTGCCCTTGTTGCCTGCAAGAATGCAGAAGATCCAATCAAGAATGAAGGCCCAAGAGTGGTCACAACATAATTCATTGATTTTCCAGACGCTCAAGGGCAGTTAACTACGAAGTCAGTGATGGAATCTTGCTGAAATTCAAACTCATCCAAGCTTTTACGGCTTGTCTTGTTACCTGCAAGAATAAAGAAGATCCATCCAAAAATGAAGGCACTAGAAAAGTCACAACATTTCTCCCATTATAAGTCTATGGGGATTTTTCCAAACACTCAAGGGCAGGTAACTTATAGGTCCTGGTAAGATCCTGCTGAATTTTGAACCCATCCGAGATATTATGGGTTTCCTTGTTGCCTACAAGAATGAAGAAGATCCAATCAAAATGAAAACTCTAGAGTGGGCACAACATTTAATTTATTCATTGATTTTTCAGAACCTCAAGGGCAGCTAACTCTGAAGTCAGTGATGGAATCTTGCCGAAATTCAAACTCATCAAAGCTTTTATGGTGGGTCTTGTTACCTGCAAGAATGAAGAAGATCAATTCAAAATTGAAAGCACCAGATTGGTTACAGCATTTATCCTATTATAAGCCTATGGTGATTTTCCAGACGCTCAAGGGCAGCTAACTCCACAGTCCAAGGTCCAATCTGGACGAATTTCAAACCCATCCGAGATGAAGAAGATCCAATCAAAAATGATGGCGCTAGAGTGGTCACATCATTATTCATTGATTTTTCAGACGCTAAAGGGCAGCTAACTCTGAAGTCAGTGATGGAATCTTGCCGAAATTCAAACTCATTGGAGCTTTTATGGTTGGTCTTGTTACCTGCAAAAATGAAGATCAATCCGAAAAAAAAGGTTCTAGAGTGGTCACAATATTTCTCCGATATTAAGTCTAAGGAGATTTTTCCAGACACTCCAGGGCAGCTAACTCATAAGTCCCTGGTCCGATCTTGCCGAATTTTGAACCCATTCAAGATTTAATGCTTGTCCTTGTTACCTGCAAATTCAAGGAGATCCAGAGCTCTCACTAGGATTTTGAAAAGAGGAGTTCAGGACTCCCATCTGGCAAAAAGTAGGAGTCCCACTGGAAAAAGTGGGAGTCCCACTCCAAAAAAGTTGGAGTCCCACCAATATGTGCATACTGTATATCTTTTCCATTTTAGCCAGAAGTGATACATTTGAATAATTTTTAGATCGACTGATTTTAACCCTTTAAGCATAGATGGATTGTTCCTACTTAACAAAACAAAATATTTTGGTATATTTTTTCATGTAACCTGAACACACATTTTTTTGTTTGGCCTTATCTAAATAAAAGATTAAACTCTTGGTACTTGTTTTATTCATTTACAAGACAGACAGACAGACAGAAAAGCAGGCATACAGACAGCAGTCCTCTGTTTTGTATAATCTTATGCAGATGGAAGTCTTTTTTCTTCTAAAAAGCACATCTCGCTAGTGTCTACGGCGGTTGCGATGAATAGACTGACATTACTTAGCCATTTAACATGGCTTCCATGATTTAGAATGAACGATTTTACTTGCTGAAAGCATGAAAGTGATTTGTTTGTGTTTATTCATCTAGACACTCGGCTTCAACCAATGATATATTTCTTCGCACGGCTTGAAGTGTAGCGTCATTTGCAATTTTTGTCAGTCAGATGTAACTGTATACGGCTTACCCATGTACTGTTTTTTCCCCAACTCAGACTCTTTTGTTTGCCGTAGCAATGAACAGATGAAGAAATGCAAATTTTATCCATAAACTTATTGTTGTTTTTTCCACGTTAATGTTGCTCAAATCGCAAACGAGTGCAATTAAATATGTTTTCTCTTTCATCCCTAATCAGTCCAATTCAGAAGTCGGTAGTTCGAAGTTGCTTACAATACCCTAACCCAATTCCGTAGCGCATCTGTTTCAAACAATTATCCAATAATTCTTACTTAGTTACTTTAATAATCACCTCGTAATAATCACACTGTCCCTCATCGATAATCCTGTCAATCACCTGTCAGAATTGCTACACTGCAGTCTGAGTCATACGATTGGCCAACAGAGACAGGACCCGCGGCTCAAAAAGCATGTTGCGATTGATAATATCAAAGGGCTTTTGATCTTCCGGTGTGCAGTGTTCTGCCTAGGCCGCGATCCCGCGAGAATATCGCGGAAATTTCAGCAAAGTCGCGGACGAATCACCCTAGTTGTGAATCTTTTCGCAGCCGAATTTTGATAAATATTCAATCTAAATTAAGTGTTTTATTGTTGTGAATTTTGCATATAAATTTTTAATCCATTGTTAAATCACAAAGTGAACTTGGAGTTTAATGTAGCTCACCAAAACAGCATTTAAACCTAATTATTATCCTTATAAAAAATCACATTTCTTTTTTTTGTTTTTGTTTTTTCAAAAGTATTGAGCATTTGCATTATCTCCCTTACTATTGCTATATATATATATATATATATATATATATATATATATATATATATATATATATATATATATATATATATATATATATATATATATATATATATATATATATATATATCGAGGGGTTAGCGCAAAACTATTGTAACTGCATTTGACTAATTTTTCAGGAGAAGCAAAAAACTTTCTTATTTTAACATTTTTGTGAATATGTGACAATGCTTCACATATGTTGAAGACCCAATCATTGGAAACTTGATAGGGTCTTGATGTTGCATCTGAATTGCCAAATAAGGGAGAATTTGACCTTTTTGTCACTTACAATAGTTTTGCATTTAAAAAACCTGATTTTCATATTTTGATTTTGGTGCAAAACTATTGTATCTACATTTTCTTAATTTTTGCACTAATAAAGCATCATTCAGAGTGAGGTGTTTGATAAATAATATTGTCATTGCTTTAACCTGCAGCAGAACATCTTAGGGCTGGGTGAAAACCTACCAATTTAGTGTTTTACATATTTTTTAAGAAAAGCAAAATACGTTCATTTTTCAAAATTCTTGATTTATTTTGTTACAATGCTTGATATATGTATGAGGTATACAAATATGCAACAAATTGGTGCCATGGTTTTCCTCTTTTATAAACAAATAAAGGAGATTTTGACATTTTTGTCACTTACAATAGTTTTGCATTCAAACACCCTTTTGATTGTTGGCGCAAAACTATTGTATCTGCACTCGAAAATAGGTGTGGGCAAACAATGCCGAGCCATCTTATACAGAAAACAGCGCTAAACAACCAATAGCCTCCCTGTAAAGGAGCAGGGTAGAAGTTAGGGGGAGACTGTAGCAAAATAGTCACTCTCTGACTGGAGTTTGCCCTTTATTATTGCTATCAGGGAAAAGTGGGAATTTACAGAAGAAGAAAAAATATATCGGATTTCCCATTTCCATCCAATCAGCTGAGATACACAAGTTTAAATGAAAATAACTCTTGCTTACCATTACATCTTTTTACTCCTTCAGTTTTTTGACATATAGACATTAGTATAAATATAAAGATTTCACCAAATTGTTTTTACAATGACCGAAAATGCTGTAAGTGAACACAATATTTTAGGCCAGATTTTTTTTATAAATTGATTTACGAGAGAGCCTACTCTGAGATTTTAGCTCCTCTAGAAAAAAAATGCCATTTTGAACTTTATTTTGATCCTCGACCCTCAGTACGTTTAAAGAAAATATATTTATTTTACCTGTATCCTGAATGAGAATTTACTTTTATTTGATCAACTATTTTGTCCCCGCAACCTATTTAATTTCAATAGTTTCCCATTTATCAATTTATGATTTAAAAAATCTGGCCTTACCCTGCTCCTTATCCATATCTGAATAACTTTCCTAGAGAGAGAGAGAGAGAGAGAGAGAGAGAGAGAGAGAGAGTCCTAAGCAAATTAAGGCTAATTTGGACCTTGAGGATACTCTTAACCAGGCTATATCATATTGTCTCTTTTTAAACTGGCTATAAGCTACAGTTCAGGCTATATTGTCCCAACTCTACAGACAAGCTAAGAGGGCACTAACCTACACTGAAGAGTGACACACATGCCATGCTTTCGGGATCTTACACCCAGCACCATAGGCAAGCATCATAGGACACTTGTACCTGTGACTCTGCACTGCCTAAACAGATAAGTTGTAGGGTGGGAGCCTGTAATATCTTGGCTACAGTAGCAAAATAGGAAAGCAATTGGGCACCTTTTTACCAACACTCAGCTCTTATACTGTGTCCAAACCAAGCAAAGTTCTATTCAAAAACTCCAATCCCCCTTAGAACTTGATCTACAAATACTGGAAAAGGTTTTGAGGACAGACCCCAATGCAGCATACAATTTACCAATGTTGCAGACCAGATATGGTGGACTATTATACCCAGTAACATCCTCCTTTCTCAGTCTAGCAACTGGTGATACTTTCATCCACACTATAGTGTACTACCCTATTAGACACTCAAGCACAGACAGTTCTGTTCTACCCAAACTGGCACTCTACAGGCTATATTGCCTCATTCCAACAGACAATCTATTAGAGAATGAAAACTCATGTTCTACTCTAACAGAGGTGTAGTTTTAATTGTTTCATGGACAATCTAACAAAATGCTAAAAGAACAGATAAGCTGTGGGGACACTCTAACACTACTGGTGGGTCCCAACCATATCAGGAAAGTAATGGGGAGCATTATTTCCCACCCATACAGACAAGTTTTGTTGCACAATCTGTGTCAGACCAAATGCAACTGTGGCTTGATTGATAGAAGGCTGCTTGGGATGAAAAAGGTACTCAGCTTTTCTTCCTCTTTGGCTGATCCAAGAAGAGCAGTTAATTGTTAGTTAAAGCTGCATACTCTGTAACTATGAACATTTTTCGAAAAAAAATTATTTTCTTTTTAAATCATTTGTAAGAGTAGAATAAAGCTATGTTTTCACAATAAAAATGTTCAGTACAGCTGAAAACTGCATGGAAAAGTGAATTATCTTATCAAATAGGTGTATTTTTCTCTTGTTGGTAATTATTTGCGTCCCTCCAATAATTCTAGACCGTTGAATTTTAACATAAATGCAGTTGTTTTGATAGTGATAACTTGTTAAGATTTACGAAAATGGTAAAATGTTTACCTGAATTTGAGTATTTTTACTGTGTTCTTTAAAAATAAAAACATTATTTTTAAAATTAGAAGATCAAAAGTTACAGACTATGCAGCTTTAATGGTGATTCTCATGCACTTGCTTTTGTGGATAACATTTAAAAATTGTGACAGTATCTCCTGCGATATACTGTCTGAAATAGTTTGATATCATTAATTATGTCACATCTTGTTGGATGACATGCAGCTTTATATGGCCTGCAATGCTCCAATTTGTGCTAAATCGCCCAGGAACAGTGTGGTTAACTGACTTTTCAAACATGGCCTCAGCTGTTAACTGTGGACATACATATATAGCAATAAATTAACCAACAAACCAAATGCATCTGCTCTACACCAATTTGTTTTTGTGAAAGATTTATTTTGATAATTTTCAGAGAAATTCTCAAAAATGTCAACAAGAATTGCTCCTGCATTCCCCAGTACTACAGTCCATGAAAATAAATCTCTACCCTAATGTTCATGATGAAAAAAATGTGAAAACTATAGAAGTCAGTCGCTGAAAAATTGGTTTTCAGTAACCACCAAAAGGTTAAGATGTGGAGACTCTTTAATCTCCTCTACAGAGAACTTACCCAAAGCAAGCTTTGCAGACCAATTGAATCTGCACTTCAATTAATGTTGTAATTCAATTACTGACAATTTAAAAGCTTTTCAGTTTCTTTAACTTAACCTCATCTCCAAGAGACTCTCTATATAATGCATGCTTTTACTTCAGCAGTCTACCCTAAACAAAAAAACTTTAAATGTTCTTTAAGCCAGGCAATAAAATCTTATCCCAACAGACAAGGTATGGTGGACCCTCCCCCTGCCCCATCCCCTTACACACACACTACTGATAAATCTCTTAACCACATAAATTTATTACATCCCAAGTAAACCCTAAGAGACAGACAAATGCAGGCCACAGTGTTCAACCCAAATAAGCAAGCTCACAGAAATACTCATTCCTCGGACTCATTCAGGTATAAAATTAATTCATTATCAGACACTGTGCAGTTAGAATTTCCATCACAGCTTCCAGAAATGACACTTTCAGACAATTCTTATCAATTTTTGTGTGAGTTGCTTTTCAAGATCTATATAATATTTGTAATGTGAAGATACATTTGACATTGTGAGCTGAGGTTTATATACTTAGAATGGTGTGTGCATGAAACAGCCAGATTTACGCTTAAATTTGTAAAGTTCTTAAACCCAAATTTGTTTTCACTACTGGATATATTCATAACAAGTATCAGGGCCTGGATGATGGATATAAAAAATAAAGAAATACCTTAATTAGCATTATTTGATTATAGCATTTTTAGGGAAAATCTGCATTTTTTTTCAGGTATTAATCGCTTTACATTGAGAAAATATGTCATTAAATTACAATTCACAGTAAAACAAGTCACCTGATTGCTTACATTTACACTCTGATATGACCCTTGTTTACTTATGATACAGTACAAACTGGGTTTTGTGAAAATTTTGCAAATTCCCTCTACTAACAGCTTAAAAAGAATTCAAAAGAGCAGAAAATGGGCAAATCAAAAGTTTTTTGGGGGAAATGTGCTTTATTAAAAGGTTATTAGCAACTTTTTTCTATTCTTGCATGGTGAAAACAGATCCAAAATAATGTAAACTATTTTCAAATATACTTCTGGCAATAAAGAAGGGCGTTTTAAATGATTTGTGGATATTTTTTGAGGCAGTTACAATAGTTTTGCACTCAGACATGGTATGTTTAAGACTGAAAATTTTGGTGCAACACTATTGTAACTGCAGTTACAATAGTTTTGCACCAAGCGAAAAGTGGCTTCGCAGATACAATAAAAGGCACAATATCAAATATCTCAACAAATAATTAAGCAACATTAATGAAAATTTGATGGAACGTGGACATCACAAAATGGAACAAAAATATGCAAAAAAATGGATTTCATGAAAATGTCAGTTACAATAGTTTTGCGCTCAGCCCTCGATATATATATATATATATTAGCATTATGCAGCGTTTAACTCCCTTATAAACAAGTACTAGCTTAGCGGAAAAACATCGATGTGCCGCGGGCAGGTGGGTGGCATATCACGTTGTAGCGATCATGACCACTTATTACGCTGTGGGCAAACTGTGGCGCCCAGGTACCGCTTTCTAAAGGCGTTCCAGTGTATTTTCAAGAAAAAAGCTAATGTCTCACTGATTTTAAAAATGTCCCCTAATTTTCAGGGCTGTTGAGACATTTGTCCCCATGTCTTAGCAACCTTGGCAGAACACTGGTGTGTATTTATATCTCATCTATTGGATTTTTAGCGCGTGCCGACTAAATAAACATGCGTATGCGGAACTCCCGCCTAGTGAAAATCATGCGTCCCAGGGAAAAAATGTGCGCACCAATACGCATAATTCTGCGTTTCCGAGAGCTTTGAGAACCAATTAAAAATGAAGGCACTAGAGTAGTCACAAGATTTTTCCCATTTCAACCCTATGGGAGATATCTGTTGCCATGGAAACCAGAGTTCTGATCCAATCTTGCCGAAAACCTAATGCAGTCAATCCCCCACCCCAATGATGCTTTAGATGAAATTTGATCTTAATAGGACAGCTGGTCTCAGAGATATTGATGTTTGAAAGTGTGAATGGACCGCAGACGGACGCCGGCTCGAGTCCCATACTTTAAGCTCACCGAGAGCCTTCGGCTCAGGTGAGCTAAAAAAATCAATACTTGACTGGCATTTATGTATTACCCAAATGGAAAAGAAATGGACCAAATGTTATGCGATGACATTGCATGTTATTGCATACCTCTCGAAAATAAATAATTTTAAATAGTAGGGACATCGCCGTTTTCATTGATGGGTAATCAAATTGTACATTAAGAAAGCAACAATGTGCCTTGTTTTAAATGCAAGTATAAGCTTTCATAAAAAAAATGGCTAATCCAAAACTAATACATGTACAGATTGAAAATAGCTGACATGGATCAAGTTTCATTTGGACCAGTATACCGGTAATGATGGTAGTCAAAATTATCTGTAGCACTGCATAATTCTTTTTATTGAAAAATAATCAAAAGGCACTGTCTCGGAGTTTGATATCAGACCACTAGACTGTGGGGCTACGGGTCCGGTACCTGACCCCTAGACACTGATTCTAGGGGTCCGGTCTGATTTCGTGTGCTTATTGGGTCTTCGACCACCATCAGACAAAGCAAAGTGGAACTTCAACACTGGCTTTGTTGGTATACGTGCAGGTACAGACCCGTATCCCTAGATTTGTCATGAGTTGTTTCACAAACTACCTGACCCTGAGACATTCCTCATAGGTGAGGCTTGGAGTCCGGTACAGGACCCTAGAGTCAGTGTCTAAGGGTCTGGTACCGGACCTGTAGCCCTGCATGATGAGCGTTTCTCTGCACTGTAAGGAGACACCGCTAGCAATCGAATTAGAGAGCCTAACCACTGCAACTTTAAGTCAAGTAAAAGATGATAAAAGTGAAAGTAATAGTTCTGCAATGACAGTACAGGGTCATTTGGGCCCCATGTCACCTGCACATAATCCCCGCGAGGGGGTGTTGCAGTATTAGTAGATAGATAGATAGATAGATGTCAGTTTCAGCAGATAGCAATTTCGGCCCATTAATTATGTCAACCTGGATCTCAATGCCTTTTCTCCACATTCAGTTAGCATCTTTTTTTTATGTTGCAAGGACAGAGATAAGTATAGTGGAGTAAGCTAATTTCGCCAAGAATGTAATTTCGCCAATTGAACATTCGTACCGTTTTTTCACTTGTGTGACATCACAGGCTCATTCTGAAAATGGGATTTCCAAGGGCAAAAGAAAAGCTGTCTGTTAAGTTGTTTTAGCAGTAAGAATATGCATATCTGAGTGGTAAAATAATGGTCACATATTTGCATCAATGTTTCCCGCCATTTTCACTAATTCTTTTTAACCCCAATCTTTAAATTATGATCCTGATGTGTTTTATTCATTGAAAACATCGCTTCCTTCATCTTCATTTGCGTTGACACCCTCACAATGGAGGTAAGAAAACTCAGTGATGTATTGGGGTCCCAAGTGGGGAAAATCATTGATTTTATCATAAGGGGGTTCTTATTAATGTTAAGACTCAGAAACAATGGTATGGCTAATAAGCGGCTGTGCAGACCATATATCTAAAAATGATTTTTTGTTAAATTATATCTTGATGTATCCCTTAAGTACATAAAAGAAAGTTTTTATGTTTACTTTTTCATTTACTGTCTGTGTGGTAGCACCCCAATGAACCTAGGGGTTCAAATCAATCTGAAATTGGATTGAATATAGAAAAAAAACATGACTGACATATTTTTGGTTACAATAAATTAATTGATAGAAGATTCACAATAATTTATATTCATTGGATGAAAAAAATGGTTTGTCTCATAACATCTATTGATTTTTTGTCTATCCAACCCTTTTTGAGGCCTCTTTTTTCAGGTTGTATTTTGTTTTGCTATCCTCAGAGCCATATCTGCTTACGTTGGCGAAAACTGATTATCCCAGTATATACTGGGATAATCAGTTTTCGTCAACGTAAGCAGATATGGCTCTGAGGATGGGATAATCAGTTTTCCCCAACGTAAGCAGATATGGCTCTGAGGATAGCAAAACAAAATACAACCTGGCCAGAAAAGGATTTTATCATAAAATTTCAACCTATTATTATAATGTGTGATACCTTAGACCATCAAAATATGTTATTTAATTTTCAAAAACTTTGATTTGTTTGTGCACCCGTTTTTCGGCCATCTTGAAAATAGTAATCTAAGTTTGACAACTCTTGCTGACCTGGAAAAAGAGGCCTCATAAAGGGTTTGACAGATAAAAAAATCAATAGGTGTTATGAGACTAACCATTTATTTCTTTAAATGAACATTAATAATTGTAAATCTTCTATGAATTAATTTATTGTAATCAAAAATATTTCAGTCATGTTTTTCTTCAATATTCAATTCAAATTCAGATTGATTTGGACCCCTAGGTTCTTTGGGGTGCTACCACACAGACAGTAAATGAAAAAGTAGACATAAAAGTTTTCTTTTATGTACTTAAGGGATACATCAAGCCATCGCAGGTGAAAAATTGATATAATTTATCAAAAAATCATTTTTAGATATATGGTCAATACAGCTGCTTATTACCCAGACCATTGTTTCTGAGTCTTAACATTAATAAGAACCCCCTTATGATAAAATCAATGATTTCCCCACTTGGGACCCCGATACATCACTTACCTCCATCGTGAGGATTTCAACAGAAATGAAGATGGAGGAAGCGATGTATTCACCGAATAAAATATATCAGGATCATAATTTAAAGATTGGGGTTAAAAAGAATTAGTGAAAATGACGGGAAAACATTGATGCAGGCAAGTGACCATTATTTTACCACTCAGATTAGCATTTTCTTTACTGCTTAACAACTTAACAGACATCTTTTCTTCTGCCCTTGGAAATCCCCTTTTCAGATTGAGCCTATGACTTCACACAAGTGAAAAAACGTTGGGAATGTTCAATTGGCGAAATTACAATCTTGGCGAAATTAGCTTACTCCACTATATGTTGAACCCCAAAATAGGCGACCACGAAAACTGGTACCATATGGACCCCCGGTCGTGTCGTTGTCATTCAATGTAGCCTAACATAATGAACAGTAATGCTAATGTTAGTTGTAGGGTTTCTGACATATATCAGGATTCCATTTGTCCGTCGTTTTGTTTATAAGCTGATTTATGCGCACCTTTTTCGTTCTACCAAAATATTACAAAACCGGAAATCATTCAAAGAAAGCTAAAACCTGTAACCGGGTCCTACTCCCCAACTAGGTGCAAATCAAAACGTCCCCATTCCAAACTCCCCAACAGTGGCGTTCATTCCCTTGGATATCGGCATCGGCATGATACTATGAAAATAGTACAGCTAACTTTAGTAAGCTGCAGCCGGTTCCCGCACTCGGAGATTAAAGGCATACAACGGTGGAGGTACTCTCATTTTTCCTTCATACGTAGGTTCGGGCCCAACATCTACCGTTCACCACCCAATAAATACTAGAAATTTCAAGCACCCCAAAAACTATTTGAAAATACAGCTAACCCCAATTATATATATCCCCATTCTGTACATTGACCTTCAGAAAAGATCCTAAAATGCATAGAAATGACCTCTAAATATAGTCCAATTTTTATGACCTAAAAAAAATATCCACAAAATCTTCATACCCCCAAATATATTCATTTTTCTGAGAAAAAAAAATGAAATTCTAAATTTTTAACCCGAAAAAATAGCCCGAGCCTATGTATGTATGAAAATATCAAGTACCCCCCCCCCCCCCCTTAGAGTATCATACGCCTCTGGTGTTGCTCTTTTAAGAAACGCATTTTGACATTTAGAAAGCGTGTTTTTCGTTGGAATGGCAATTAATTTTACTGATTATTATATTTTATGTAAAAAAAATAACAACGTGTTTGGGCCTAAAGTAGACTGCAGATAAAGACGACCTGCAGCTAAAAAAGATAAACATGCGCTCTTATTAGCTTTTGGCCGTATAATGAGCATCTTGCGGGCACTTTACATATGTGGCTCACTACAGCATTATTGGTATGTATATATTAATATGAAACAGCATTTGTATAAGTAAGAAAGGCGGCAACGATCAAGAACCATACAATCAAGTACCATACCTGATCCAGGATACCACATGAGAAAGTAACAAAAACACAATTAAGCATCACAAACAAGAGCCAAGAGGTCAGCCCTTTCCCAGCAGGTGACCGCAAGGCAGCAATGAACAGACGCGAAAGCATAAAAAACACAAGACATAAATAGAACAAAAGATCCACGAAAGAAGTACCGCCTTGGAATGGTAAGTAATAATATTTTACATGAGGGCTTAAACCGGTTTCACGGCGCCAACCTCACCCTTAGTTCAGATGTGGATCAAGACACTTAGATGTTTGGAAGCACGAAACACCCCTAATTTAGGTCGAAACACTTGGTAACTAGCATGGAAGGATGATATTTATACTTTTGTTTAAAGACATTTTAAATCATAGATATATCCTAGAAGAGATTTGCCCCACGCCCGAGAGCCCGATTCCACTTTTCAAAACATGTAACCATTGACTGGTAACCCGTAAACGTAAATGATACATTGTAATTTGAGCCGCGACATGAGATTTCCAACAATGTGGTATGTGCGACCAGCAAAGGCTCAGACCAGCCTGCGCATACGCGCAGTCTGATCAGAGCCTTTGCTAGTCGCTTGAATATTCTATGACTGTTGAGCTACTGACTAAACATCATTTGGAATTTCTAAGCATAAAAGGATACTGCACAGGTTCGTCTGAATCTACACTCAGCAAAATGCCACATTGTTGGAAATCACATGTCACGGCTCATTTGGTATACTATACAGTTTAAACCAATACTGAATTAATCAGTCTCTGTACTGTTTTCTATCAGGAATTCACTGACTGGTAGGAATATACAATTGTTTGTAAAATCACACTTGCGACTTGATATATCTTTTAGTGTGAACATTATACAATTGATGCATTCTTTTTCGGTTAACATCAGGATTTGTTAACCCGAGTACAGTGATGTTCACCGAGGCGAAGCCGAGGTGAACATCACTTTCGAGGGTTGACTAATCCTGATGTTAACCGAAAAAGAATGCACCAATTGTTTTGTTATATGACACTGTCTCTCTTTTATTTTCATATTTATAAATTAACTCAAGTCAGATGTTCCTAGGAAGATTATTTCAACAATATACCTCCCAACTTTCTGCAACTCTTATGAGAGAAGCAAATAATTGCATTTTAACCCATATATGCCTAGCGTCCTTTTTGTGGGACATAGGCAAATAGTGCAGACCCAGATCAGACGCCACAGAATGCGGCGTCTGATCAGGGTCTCCACTGTTTGCTTGCATAATTTTCTATTAAAATTGAATAAAAATAAAAAAATACCACCTAACACCCCTTAAAACAGAAATGGACTGTTCCAATTGATAACGGTGTGAAATTCCATTTGGCATTAATGGGTTAAATGCTGTTCTCATAAAATGAACAAATTCTGAATCACCTGGGCTAGATTTAGTTCAATCTTTTTTAGCTCTCTGTCAGTAATGTTACCTGCCTTTAGCTCATCACTGTTTGACATCAAGGTTTGTCACAACCAGTGCAAGCTAGTTTCAGCCAATCAGAGGAGGTCTTTTATAGGAGTCATATAACAATTGCTTTTGAGTTTTTCTTGCTTAAAAAATTGAAATGTATAACAAAGGCAAACGTACATTCATAATTTCGCATGAGCGTAAGTAAGTGATTGTACCCATCTGTCCATCCGTGCAAAAGTACACAAGTCATATCTGTCCAACGTACCGACGTTCGAATGCTTTTGCAGACGATTGCACATTAACAATTACGCACAATGCATACACTCATCGACAACAGACACATGCTTGCATGTGTCGTGGCGATGTACATCGCATCGCTAAAGGATGTTTTTTTTAATAATTAAATGAGGGGTGACTGTCATCATTTCAAAGCTGCCAGATTTTTCACAGGTCTTTATCAAAACAATATAATATTAAACTACACGTATTGGACACCCGTTTTGATGAGTTACCGGTATAAAAATCACCTATTATCAATTTCCCCTTGTTCAAAATAGCGTTTTCTGGACAGGACATTTATATACACTGTACATGTATATAGATTTATACTCAATACTCATAACCGTTCTAATTAATGTCTAAAACGGAACCTTCAAGCTTATTATTTAATCAAGCACGTCCTAGTTATCGTTAAATCATATGTTGAAAAGTCACTGGGCAGAGCGCCAACCCACTTGTCAAAGGAAAAGTTCAGTAGCACACACACACACACACACACACACACACACACACACACACACACACACACACACACACACACACTAAATAGTAAAACACATTACTTATACCCTGAACTCCTCGATATCTACACTCGTATACATTAATTTTTGCTATTATACAGTTAGGGGCTAAATAAATATAAAAAAGGGAATCAACCATACTGCGTTCAATAAAATATTCCTGATAATATCCCAATATAAAATAGAAGTAGTTAAAAGGGGTGTGTATGTGTGTGATAGGGGTGTTGGAGATGCATACAGGCAAACCACACATGCTCAATATTACAACAACTGTACATGTCTACTCCAAACTTACAATCATGGTGATTGTCTGAGAAAATTCCTATGCTATGTGTGTCATCTGACATACCCGATTGTTCTTTTCAAATTCACAACTATGCTAATATGCCACCTTTTTGTGGCCTGAGGTGTGTTTTTGGATTGTTTTTCCAAATGAAGTTATGATAATAGTGTAGGAGCCGAATTTGGCTACCGTGCATCCCGAGGACTAATTTTCATGGGGAATTGCGATGTCGCAGATAGGAAGCGCTCTTGCATATATTGGCCTGTCGCCTTTTGTGCGGAGCACACTGGGATTGAACCGCCATTCCTCCGCTATTCTTATTAACATGTATACTATGCGATCACTGCATGCATGGCTTAGGGTTTTGCATCCGGAAAATATTGACTAATAGAGAAACGGTAAAAAATTGACTTTTTTTCGATTTTTCTTTATGCCATACCTATTAATTGTGTCACTACAGGAGCGGGAGAATTGAACAGGATTCACCAGATTTCGATAGATTCCAATAATTCAAAGCGCGAAATGCGAGGGTTCTAGATGAGATATCGTAAGGACTCGCGAGAATGACCAAATTGTTTATAAGGACCATGGCCATCTAAAAAATCAACCTGATTGGGATGTGTGAAAATCCATGCTTTCTATTGCAACCCATAGCACATTCGAGGATGGGGGTGGGTATGCCTTCATAATTGTTCATATGTTAGCATTTACTAGTTCTAGACTAAACCGAGTGTCTGATTAAAGCTTAGACATGTACTTTATCATTTTGTCGCATATAAAAATATCTAATTTGCATATTCATATATATTTATGAAAACGTTAAAAATGTGATTCACAAATTTGGGTATACCTACAAAATCAATAATATCTCCTTATTCCTTGATCAAATATATAAATAGTCTTTTTTCCATAATTTGCGTAATCGTAGTCTTTGTAAAAAAATAAGGGGAAATCATTAAAACATAAATAAGCTGATTTCGTCCCAATATTAACATTGCTTGATGTTTCATATCACCAATGATGCAATTTGACAAGTCCATTCACTAGTGGTTCTATATACATAGTTTTTCATTTGCATATTCATGAAATACACTTACACTTAAAAAACGAGAGAAAATCACGTATATCTACATGTATATACCTGGGAGGAGGTTGGTAATTAGATCTACCTTTCACTCGATCCTAGGGTGTTTTTTTTAATTCATGCCAAAATGTTAAATGGGTCTCCCCTGAATGCGAAAAAAAGTTTTCCTTAAAAAATAAAAATGTTTGGGCTATTTGAAAATACACGGTTTCGATGGAAACCCGAAATGCGATTCTAAAAAATGGGGTTTACCTACAAATTCAATCATTTACCAGTTTACCAGTATACATAGTTTTTCATTTGCATATTCATGAAATACACTTACACTTAAAAACGAGAGAAAATCACGTATATCTATAAACCTGGGTGGAGGTTGGTAATTAGATCTACCTTTCACTTGATCCTAGGGTGTGTGTTTTTTAATTCATGCCAAAATGTTAAATGGGTCTCCCCTGAATGCGAAAAAAAGTTTTCCTTAAAAAATAAAAATGTTTGGGGTATTTGAAAATACACGGTTACGATGGAAACCCGTAATGCGATTCTAAAAAATGGGGTTTACCTACTAATTCAATCATTTATCAGTTGCTACACATATCATCGACTACTTAACTTGGCACCAAAATAAAAGCCTAGACACAGGCCTTTTTTCGATTGTCATTTATGCAAATTATTTTTTTTATTTAATTTGCATATTCATGAATATTAATGAAAATAAAAAGAATTTAGGGAAAATACAGGGATGTATGTACAGAATTACATATACCTCACCTGTGTTTGTCCTATACAACCAGACTTATACCAAATTGATGTTATGCCACGATACGTTTAAGTTATTAACCGATATCTACCAACAATATAAGCTTTATCTCAGCTGTTAATTGTTTTACACTGCCAAAAAGTAAGGGAGTTTGATTTTGAAATACCACAATCACACCCTTCAGACCAACCCACGACACCATGAGGAAGAGCCACAGTACATTTACAGCAACAAGACATTCGAAAGACAATAACAACAAAGCAACCAGCTCTCTCTTCCTCATCAACATGATTGCGAAACTAGCAGGGACATAAGATAATGCATACTAAATAAAGTAAAACCAGAACCCTCACAAACAATGGGAGGTACATAAAAGTAAGTAAGGATGCAAAGATCAGGAATCGATACAATCAAGTACCACACCTGACCCAGGATATCAATGGGAAAGTGACAAACTCACAGTTAGACACCACAAACGAGAGCCAAGAGGTCAGCCCTTTCTCAGCAGGTGACCACAAAGCACATATAAACAGACGCGCACAAAGACATAGTAAACACAAGACAGAAAAAGACATAAAAGGTCCACAAAAAAGTACCGCCTAGGAACGGTCAGTAAAATATTTTATGGGAGGGCTTAAACCGGTTAAATGGTGCCAACCTCACCCTTAATTCAGATGTGGATCAAGACACACAGATGTTTGGTTTGCATGAAAGACCCCTAACTTATCAATGCATTATCTCCTAGAACATATAAATCAAGATATAACAAGGAGATAAAGCAAAGATAAGGACTCAACAGTAAATAGAACTGAATACCGGAGCAAAATAAATCCAACAGGTAAAACCACAAAATCAACAAAAACAGAACCATCGACTTAGAATTGACAGCATCCTATGCTATCTAAGCTCTGACTATCTGTGAGTTGTGAGCCCTTTTCTTTGTTTCATCATAGTGTATTAATTTGATTAGATTGTTTCTCTGTGATCAGGCATTGCATTAGTTAGGAAGTCTCCATGAGAGATAAAAATTTAAAGCAACAACAGAATCTAGGGCAAAACTTTGGCGCCTGTAAAATGCATTTTAAAAACTCCCTCACTCTGAGTGTCTGTTATTAAATTTAGAATTACGAAGTTTAAGATATCGATAACCTTGTTTTAATAACTTAGAAGTCAAACCTTTGTTTCTGTTGTTGAACTCATTAACGTTAGAACATATATCATCGCAAAACGAATAAGTTGTGAAATGCATACACCATGGGAAGGGGAGCGAGGAACATCTCCATAATGAAATGGAAAATTAACTATTTCAAAATTAAAATCGTCCCGTTTATCATATATTTTCATCTGAAATTATGCCATTTGTTTTGGACAAGTCCAAGTAACAAAAGGGGGCTTTAGTATCTGAGAAATTTGCCTTATCTAACTGAAGTTCAGTGGTATATATCTGTCTTACCATTTGTTCTAAATAAGGATTATCAATATTAAGCAATTCATTAAGATATTTTGAGGTAGAGTCAAGTGCTTCAACAACATCTGCTTGATTAATGTCAGAAAGAGACAACATGCATTCAAAGTCTCTCTCATAACAAAAAAACAACAACAAAAAAACCAAAACAAATCTGCAACAAGAGGAGCATAATTAACACACATAGGAATACCTACGATTTGTCTATACAATTTTGACCCATATTATATACTGAACAAAAGTGAAAACGCTGCACTGCATTATTTTATATTTTGTGAGGAAGTATTGGACAAAAGTATTTACTAATTTAAAGCTTAATAATGTTTCTCAGACATCCAGCAAACGATTCGTTGAAACTCCACTAATTTGTCTTTTTTGATGCCTGATTTTTTTTCTTTTTGTGTTTTAAGCTAAATACACTAAATTTTGCAATTTGCACATGCGCAAAAAAAGATTGTTATGCTTATCAGAATTGGTCATACTTGTGTTGCATAAAACACAAGAAAACTGACTTATCACTTGGAACAAGCTCAGAAATCAATTTCGAGTTTATCTTTGTAAAATGTGTAAATTATCACCCTTTGACAAAAGCAAATAGGGAATATAAAAAGTTTGGTCATCTTCGATATATCACGATTTTCGATAACTTTCTTGAGCCAGGCAGACCTCTCAGCATATTGTTCCTACCATTTCTCGACTAGTAATGTCCTCAGACTGTGATGCAACAGCTCATTGATTTTCCTTTGGAGATTTCAGTTATAAAATTAAAGCTTGGCCAATTTGATGAAAAATCCGCTTTTTAAGATTGGTTTTCTGAACGATCAAGACACACTTACGATGAGTCCTTCACATTTCTGGTTGTCACATGTCCAGACTACAATTTTTTCAGTCGGATCTGTTTGGAAAAGGATTTCTGAAGGCCTAAACTGTGTGAAATTTCTGTTTAAATTTGTAACTTGAAAAATTGGATCCTTGTCACATTTAAATGGCTTTAATGTGTGTTTCCTCGTGACAACATCCGTAAAAATTTATTGTTATATGACTCCTATAAAAGACCTTCTCTGATTGGCTGAAACTAGTTTGCACTGGTTGTGACAAATCTTGATGTCAAACAGTGATGAGCTAAAGGCAGGTAACATTACTGACAGAGAGCTAAAAATAGATTGAACTAAATCTAGCCCAGGTGACATTAAGATTTGTCACTGCTACCTGAGAGCTAAAAATAGATATTGCAACACTGACTGATTTCTTATGTATATTTCACAGGTAAAATGTTTCAATTCAGAATTTGTTCATGTTATGAGTACAGCATTTAACCCATTAATGCCAAATGGAATTTCACACCGTTATCAATTGGAACAGTCCATTTCTGTTTAAGGGGTATTAGTTGGTATTTTTTATATTTATTCAATTTTAATAGAAAATTATGCAAGCAAACAGTGGAGACCCTGATCAGACACCGCATTCTGTGGCGTCTGATCTGGGTCTGCACTATTTGCCTATGTCCCACAAAAAGGACGCTAGGCATATATGGGTTAAAATGCAATTATTTGCTTCTCTCATAAGAGTTGCAGAAATTTGGGAAGTATATTGTTGAAATAATCTTCCTAGGAACATCTGACTTGAGTAAATTTATAAATATGAAAATAAAAGAGAGACAGTGTCATATAACAAAACAATTGGTGCATTCTTTTTCGGTTAGCATCAGGATTAGTCATCCCTCGAAAGTGATGTTCACCTCGGCTTTGCCTTGGTGAACATCACTGTACTCGGGTTAACAAATCCTGATGTTAACCTCAAAAGAATGCATCAATTGTATACTGTTATGCATAACCCAGCCTTTGGACATTTAGATACAATTTCATTTGTTTTACTTGCTTGCATTATATTTTTTTATATAAATGACAAACAATTCAGGTGTAGCGTTTTCACTTTTGTTCAGTATATATTGTTCAAAAGATAATTGAGAGCCTTACAAACTTTCTGACATTACCACAATTTAAACCTTTGAGGCTGTTCAGAAGTAAAAAAACCCTGCACTTTTCTCCATTACAAGCCAAACAAAGTGAACCCCCTCTGTTAAAAGTCTGTTCAATTAATTCAGTTAGATTTTTCTTGATTAGATTATGAGGCAATGTAGTATAGAGAGTAGAGAACACATAATATATAGCCACGCTAGATACTAGAAAAACTTTCGATTTTAATTTATGAAGAATCTCACCTGAGTTTTAATATAACCAAATAGATTTTTACCATTCCTCTCATCAACTGTCTAATAAATTTTTATAACATAATTTTTTACGTTTTGCTTTACTGCGATTAAAAATCATGTCGGTCAGTTGTACGAAGATAAATCACCCGCGCTACGTCCTCGTGGTTTGATCTTCTTAACAACTAACCTCCAAATAGCGAATTATTACTCAACAATTCACTGCTAGAGCTGATCTATTTCTTATATATACTCAGCATGAAAATGAACCAGCAAACATATACATGAATGTGTCTTAGCAGGACCTACAGTAACACTAATTGGTAACTTACAGCACACGTTTTCTCCTCGCATTTGGCACAAATACCGTCAAGAATGATAGAATACAAACACAATGTGTGTAAATTAAGATTCCGTGAGTTCATAAACATGCACTTTGACACAAAAATCATACACATCGGTCATAGGTAGTACACTGTAATCGACAGTCTTTAGCAGCGACCATTTTGAAAATTGCCATTATTTCGTCCGCTATTTTGATTTTTTGCGTGACCAAGTAAGTTGGCTATTGTGAACATACACTGTACATGCCTAGTGTCATGATTGTTTCACTAAATGCATGATTTTTTTCACTAATCTGCCCAGTTAAATTGTTTAAGCTCGAAACCTCGAAATATGAAAGGGTATACCTCTGACATTTGCACTACATTTTCGGTATTATGAGCCCCATTCCGGCTTGGGGCGGGACCATGTAGTGGCGTACATTTTTGAAACGATGCAATGGCACCTTAAGAAATAAAATTATGAAATTTTATATGAAAAATCATTGACTCGAAGGCCACCCAATTAAGGACGGACTTTTCTTTGTGACGGGGCTGGAGTGGGGATATGTGATTATGCACAGTCGACTGCACGATTGTTGTTCACTTCGCGTTTTTCTTCCTTTTGTGCAGTTGCGCAGAAACGTCCATGCAGCAAGATACTGAAGATGTCCTTTTTCGCCGCGCCAAGCGAAAAAGTGTCTTTGGACATGCGCAGACTAGGGTCTTTGTTTTCCGCTAGGATGCGATTATGATGTCTATAGAAATTGTAACCTAGACCTGGGATTCTGACAATTATAAGGATTTCAAGTATATCGTAATTTTTCGAAGATGATCGAAGACACATTTTTGCTTGGTATAGCCCATTTTGTGATTGTTTTCTTTCTAACTTCAGCTCATATCATTGATTGTATGTATTCATTAGAACCGCTTCATTTGGACATTTCGACAGTTCTTACACCAGGCGAACAATTCAAGCAGTGAAAACGCCTGTTAATCCAACTTATAAACAGCTTATTTATTTATTATTATTTATGCTCAAAACATAGATTTTGGACAGGCATTAAGACTGTCGGGATACAAGAATACAAGATAAACCGAGATGAGGCGGTTCTAATTAGTTTACACAAACTATGTTTTGAGTAGAAATAAGTAAATGTCATTATTTTTTAAAGAAAATTACACATTTGAGAATCATGACAGTGTACATTTTATTTCATAAGTATGCTTTCGTAATGATGAGTGGCCACAATCACAGTCGTATACGTGATGTCGTGCAGACTTATTTGGCTGCAGTCTTTCAAAGATGGCGGACGCGAAAGACAGCAAAGTCATTTGCAAAATATACTAGGCCAAAAAAAGAAACGCCGCATATAAAGATTAAAAATATTACGCGTTAAATGAGAGTAACAAAATTTCATCTGCTATCTATGTATCGCTTCTATTTTTAATGATGTAATTTTTAAAGTCACTTTGGGTGTGCTGGGAAATTAGCAAATGGTGAGCTGTGATGGAATGGTGAGCGGTATATCCGTGCTCAAAATGTAATAAATAAAATGACAACACTGGAGACAATAATAAAGTTCCAATTTTCTTGTTCACTTTGCGTTATCAAAACTTAATGTTCAAAATACTATAATAACAAGTTCCAATAATATACAGTTTCTGTTAAATCCAAATATAATATATATGTTCTTCTAACTATCATTTATATAATACAAAATGAATAACATTAAACTTGCTGGAACATTCCAAGCGTTCGTTAAACTTAGTTTCTCAATCTTAAACTTCAAACTTGGTAAAATTACAAAAACAGAATAAATGTCTTAAACTTTCAGTTGGCAGATCCAAACTCTATTATGTCTTAACCGTTCAGTTGGTAATTCCTAACTTACTTATTACGTGTTACTCGTTTAGTTGGTAAATCCTAACTGCCTTCTCTTAATTCAAAAATCTCTAATTCTAAAAACAGACACGCCCATATTGTAACATATACAGCATTAGCCAATCGCCTTGGCAGAGACATAAGGCGGTCCTAAAATATTTAGATTAATAATTGAGCAGGCTAATCCCTTTGAAGAACAATAGCGCCGCCGCCGAACGGACGCGGATGGCAGACGTTGTGATATCAACTTCCGTGAGTATGTTTGCACAATTGACTCATGTGTGAACAGCGCTACATGTATTATTCGTAAAATGTAAGACGCGAAAATATGATCACCTTAATTGATGTCAACACCTGCGAGAAGCGTGGGTTCGACTCACTAATTAAGGAGACATATCCTGGTCTAAAAATACAATTTAAATTAAAATCTAGCGTTGAAAAGTAAAACATTAATTAACTAAAATAAACTATTTTGTTTCAGATTCTGTATAAAGTTGCGATTATTTAGATACCAAACATACCATATTTTGTTTGACAATAATTATTTTCTGATTTTGTAAATCATTAATGCTGTTTCCTTTCGACCCAAAGTTGATTTTTATTCTAAGAAACATACTCGTGCAGTCTCATAGGGACATGCACTGTAGTTGTTTTATGTTAAAACTGGGACATGCACAACAGTCTTCGAAACAGACTCGCGTGGTCTCGTCGGACACACACGGAGGTCTCGAATACTGAAACATGCACCTATGTTTTGAGTAGTAGGTTGAACAGAGAAATGTAAGCAAATGATCAAATTCCTTCTCGTGCAGTCTCGTCGGGACGTGCACAACAGTTATGAAATAAACGGGTCATGCACGCTAGTTCAGAAACAGTCTTGTGCAGTCTCATTGGACGTGCACAGATGTTTCTGTAACAGCGACATATACCACTGTTTTGACTCTAATAATTTGAAACAATACCGCAACTCATGTAAGGTAAAATCATCATTTTTCTTCATCATAATATATTCCTGCCGCACATTGTTCCCATTGTTTTATTGGGCTCAGTCAACCCAAACTAGTGTACTGGCTGTCATTTCATTTTCAAGTTTTTCACGTGCACATTCATTTTATTTAGATTTACACATGTAATAACTACTGAAATTAATAGTCTAATATCCAATCTGCTTGAAAACATTTTAAAAATTTAAAATTAGAAGTTACACATTGCTAATTTACGATGTAAAAACGGACACATGTTGAACGCAAAAAGGCGATAAGAATGTTACAAGCTAACGTGACGCCATCGGCGATAGCCAAACAATTTCGATGCCATGCAAGGATGATTGAACGTCTTAGAAACTATTTCTGACAAATTGGAACAATGTCAAGCCATGCCCATTCATGACGTTATCGCCTAAGGACGCGACGTTAATATCGATAAAAACGTAGCTTTAAACTGAAGAATCAATTTTGTCCGGTGACAATGATAGCTAGGATAACCCCAGGGACTCATAATCCAAGAATCTGCGCTCAAACTGTGACACATCGTTTGCGGGGGGTTGGTGAAAGATCCCCATATACAATGTATGTTTTATATGCGGCGTTTCTTTTTTGGCCTAGTATATAGGTTTAGTTACACCTGACGGTCAGTCATAGTCGCTAACGCACTCAGAAAAATTTTACTATTCTCTTTTCGCAGTTTGTTCTGTTGAGCCAGATATTGACAGAGAGTAGTGAGTGACTTGCAGAAACGGGAAACGAAACGGTAACCCGACCGCTTTTCTTGCAATTTTGTCTTTTTAACATCAAATATCGTGATTCTTTCACTATATAGCATAAGCCCAGTCTTTGAAATTCAAACTCCAGTCACAGCCTAAAGAAACCATCATGGAAGACGATATACGAGTTTCAAAATATCGACCTGGATATCGTGACATCATGATTCTTTTCGACGGTGTATCGTGTAGACACATGTAGTTTTAGTGAATTATGCGACAGTGTAGACACAGGTTTTGGATATCGTGTAGATCCATAAGACTGGCTACCATCATGAGTCAGCACTTTGCTTGTTTTAAGCTACCCTTTGTGTTTAGAAAGCCAGTATCGTCAGACTAGGTGGGTGCATACCCCCAATAGACTCGGTTATCTCTCATACTGATCTGGGCCTTCATTCCATGTATATTTCTTTTTTAGCTTACGTACCTTAGTCATAGGCTAAAATGAACATAAACTAATAGCTGGATTTTGACCGAACTTGACTTAAATGATCAGTATATGGCCCTTTAAAAGTTGTTTGTATTGTTACAGTCCATTGTAGGTCTAGGTCACATGAGATTAAAATGAATATAAGAACAAATTATAAAAGTGTCTTGTCTGGGGTCCATAACCCTTTTATTCCAGCATGTTGCCCTTATATTCAAGTATCCAGCATTACCTAATGTGCTAATGTTTGTTCAAATTATGTACCTGGTACAGAGGAAAACATATAGCTTTTTTTTTATCTGAGACCTCAGTTATCTTGATATTTGGTGGTGGACCTCTACAAAGATTATTGAAATTATGACCCTTGAACTCAAAAGACTTTCGCCCCGGGGTTACAATCTTTACAATGGCGTTTATCTGGACACTATAAACAAAGAGCCTTGATATATGATATGTATTATCATCTAAAAAAAACTCCAGCTGTTAAGTTTTTAGACTTATTTTTTCGCAATAACTTTTTTATATTCAATTTTAGCAAAATGTGTTCGCGATGAAAGTTGTAGAGGAGAATTTCCGCCAACTTCTCCAAAAGGTCTTGTGCTTGTGGCACAAACAGATTTTTGTGTATATAGATGAAGATTTTGCAATAAACTGAATTCGTCCTAAATTTCTAAGTCTTTTATTGACAGGTATAATTCGTATAGGCGTGACAGAAAGCGGTAGTTTCAAAAAATATTCGGAAGCGGTGCATATCCCGCTCTTCAAAGGCTGTGCATAACATCAAACTGCCGATAACATACTCAGAATTTATCGTGCATATGCAGAATCAACTTAAAGCAGGCTCATTTGTAGGAACAAAGGCTGGGTTATCGCATGCCGTGCATTTTTTTATTTTATGCACGTGCTATGAAATGAACGGTTTTGAGATGACCCTACTAGCTTAACGCACGAGCGAATTAGGCGCGATATCTATTATATTTGAACAAGCCATCCATCACTTTAGTAATTGAATTAGGGCGGTACAATGTAACTTTTTGACTGACATCTTGGACTTAGTTTATTTGCGCTTTGCTTAAAATGGTCAAAGAGTGCATCTAAGCACAGATGCACCTGCAGCATCTAGGATGTTGGAACCATTTGGGGAAGTTGGCGGAGATGTTCCTGAATACTTTTTATCGCGAACACATTTTGCTAATATTGAAGATAAAAAAGTTATTGCGAAAAATTAAGTCTAAAAACTTAACAGCTGGAGTTTAGTAGACCGCTACCAAGTTTGTTCAATGTCGCCTGGTTAAAAATTGTCCTGCCTATGGGCCACAT
This sequence comes from Loripinus fragilis, assembly GCA_964019695.1. NCBI lineage: Eukaryota > Metazoa > Mollusca > Bivalvia > Lucinida > Lucinidae > Loripinus > Loripinus fragilis. Next base: position 73,710,177 of record OZ026517.1, read on the forward strand.
GTTTTATAATGTATTGGCAAAACATAAAAATCTTTGTCTCAAACTACTAAACATAGAATCTTTATAAAAGGTATATAGCTCCATGTAGTGGTACATTGTAATTTATTAAGTTTGTACATACCCCTTTCCAGAAATCCTGGATCCGCCCCTGAGTCCAACTATGTATTTCAACTGTCGTTTATCGAAAAATGCTTTGATTGAAAGTGTTTCCATGCCAACGGACATAAATTGTCCACTTCAACAATAGAAAAGAAGCATAACAAAACACTTCATTAGTATACTTGTTATTATATCTGTCTCATCAAGAAAACCTGTCTTCGGGGTTTGCAAATAACAGAAGCACAGACCAGCCTGCACATCCGCGCAGAGTGATCAGCTCTTGTTATTATTCGCGTAATGCAATGTTTTATATCTGAACTTGCTACAAAAACATTTTTCTTTTTTTAGCTAGTCTCTGTAGCTAAGCAGGCAGGTCTGGGTATGTCCTGGTCGGAAACCCCAGAGAGAGTTTTACTTGCGACGATGTGTTTTTATAACATCACAATCACTTACCGCCATCATTGTCTGATTGTGAGCACAAACAGTCTATAGTGTACTGCGCTTGTTCAACTAGCCTGCACCCAGGTGGATACACTAACCATCAGCTACAAACTTAAGGTAACTATCCAACTAACAGCACTGAGGTATAAAAATAAAAATAATCGTCAAATTGAATATGGGCCAGTGCATGAAATTACCAACAATGTGGTATGTGCGACCAGCAAAGCCTCAGATCAGCCTGCGCATACGCGCAGTCTGATCAGAGCCTTTGCTAGTCTCTTGAGTTTTCTATGATTACTAAGCTACTGACTGAACATCATTTGGAGTTTCTAAGCTTAAAAGGAGGCTGCAGAGACTCGTCTGAGTCTACACATGTCAAAATGCCACATTGTTGGAAATCTCGTGCACTGGCTCAAGTCTGATTATGTTCTTTAAACTGTTATTCAAAGAACATGAAGAATACACCAAAGAACTGAAAGTGTAGAATGTTCAAATTTTTTGGGCCATAGTAGCTAGTTTCGTAAGTTTTTAAGTTGTGCAAATTCTAATCTACTAGGCCGTGCTGTAAATGAAAATAGGCTGCCAAATGGCGAATTGAATAACTACATGTATATGCGGCATGGGTGTATATGCCAAGTTTTGTCAAAATCGGCAGACCCTGCAATAGGGTGTTCCGTGCGTCAATAGAATCATATATTTTATTAGCCTACCTATCACATGTTCGGATCCCGTGTGTGTGTGTGTGCGGGGGGGGGGGGGGGGGTACTCTGCTCTTTTCATACATACGTAGGCTCGGGTCATTTTTTGGGGGTTCAAAATTTTGAATTTCAATATTTTTTTTTTTTCAGAAAAATGAATATTTTTTTGGGTATGAAGATTTTGTGGATATATTTTGGGGTCATCACAAAATTGGACCATATTTAGGGGTCATTTCTATGCATTTTAGAGTATTTTCTTAAGGTCAGGTACATTATGGGAGATTTTTTTGGGGTTGCTAAAATTTCAAATATTTTTTTTGGGATGCTTGAAATTCCTGATATATTTTTGGGGTGAACGGTAGATGCTGGGACCAAGCCTACACATGAAGAAAAAATGATAGTACCCCCTGGGGTTCGGATACAGCTCTTTAGCTATCCAGCGCTAGTGACAAACAGATGTTTATTAAGTTTATATATGCCACTCATTCAAATGTAAACGTGAGATATATTCCCCTTCACTTCGGGAGAATCGAACTACATGTATGGAATTTACGAAGGGTATAGTTTCAATATGTAATGGTAACTAAAGGTTTTATTTTTGAACGCATTATAATTACTTTCATAAATAAATAGGTTTCTTGGCTAAGCAAATGTAAAATAACATTTTCCCAGCCCCTTTCCCAATGTTGCCGCTTTGGGTACGGAAATACACAGCGATATAAAATGAGCCGTGGCATTAGATTTCCAACAATGTGGCATTTTGACATATGTAGACTCGCACGAGCATCTGCAGCCTCCTTTTAAGCTTAGAAACTCCAAATGGTGTTCAGTCATTTTTGTAGCTTAACAATCATATAATACTCAAGCGACTAGTAAAGGCTGTGATCAGACTGCGCATATGCGCAGGCTGATCTGAGGCTTTGCTGGTCGCACATTCCACATTGTTGGAAATCTAATGCACTGGCTCAAATGAAACATTCGGTTTTCAAAAATCGGCAGAATACTACACGAGGTAAGTATATTTTCAGTCAGGCTGAACATTTCTTCGTGTGGTGAATATTTATATATTGATGATTGATAACTGCAAAAATCTTTATTATTGCTTTACATTCTGCAAAATAACGAGGCCGCAATTTTGGTCTAAATCATTTAAGCCACATTCTCTGGCGTTCAATTCACATAGTATTTTTTCCGCGAACGATTACATTGGAAATATGTATATGAAAATCTCGTGTAACATTTTTTCTGATCTCTATTGTGTTCATTTGCATGTAAATCAGCCAGTTTTGAAATTTCCGTTCCTATCTTCACTCATAAAGTACATCTAAATACGTCATTTGAATTATGAAAAACACTTAAAGAGAATGTCATCTCTTGCTAACATTGAATGTAATCAGACAAAACACGACTTTTCATTGATGTTTGCATTCGTTTGCATTATTTGGACATTATGAAACTTATTGACATGCAAATAACTTGGCCGACCAATTTCAGACTGTAAAATTATAAGAAACAAAACTGACTGGCATACCACTCACATGAGAAACACCAGTTTAACTAGTCGGCGGACTATGCGAGTGCGTAACAATTAAACCCGTCATTTCCTGACCCAAAGCAAAATGCTGATATTCAAAAAACCTGCATACTTTAATATTACATCTATTTTGTTTTTAAAACGAAGTCAAAGTTAGGGAGAGGGTAACGTAACAAGAAAAGAATGGACTCGACTATAGTAGAGGGTACACGGCGGCAACGTCTTGTCTTCAAGTTGCTTTCTGGGCATTACTCATATATCAGTAAGGATTTCAGGATGATGATTTGTTTGTTTCTGTTTAACGTCCCATCAACAGCTAAGGTCATATGGAGACAGGACCACGTCATAAAGTCTCATCCGACGGACCTTGTTTCGAACCTCAGTTGAACCCTGGTTAACAAATAAGAATGATGCAATCAGAATAAGATACTAGTTCGTATATGACACCACCCTTGTTAACAAATTAGAAAAACATACCTCAACGGCCTTGCTTGGAGCGAAAAGAAGGATTTTTCTGCTTTAGTAACTGCTCGTTTGTGTAAGCTCGTTTCATTCCACTCACAAAATGAGTCACTTTCGCTCTTTATATATTATCAAACAATTTGGCTTAAAATAAAAAGGCAACGCAAGGACCAAACTGTACTAGTTAATGCTCGGAGCACTAATGCAGCCCTCCTAGGGAGGGTAACACATCACGTGGTTACATTAAACACGGCATTTCCCTCCTCTTCTCAAAATTTAAATTATCTGATCCCCCATATACCAAAACCCAGGAGAGAGTCCCACTAATGTACTGGAAAGTCTGTACTTCTCTGAAAGTTAAGGCTCTTAAGCTTGATTTTCACTCTATTTTAAAATTCTCATTCAGTTTGATTCGGTATACTATCGTATATTTAAGATAAAACATAATATTCTCAAAGAACAATGAACTATAGCAAAAAAGCTTGAAGCTGCTGGTATATCTGGAAATCTTCTTTTATGGTTCTGTTCAGAGAGTTGTCCTTCCTGTTGCTGAGTCGGCATGGACATTTATATGAGCTGGTGTTCCTCAGGGTTATATCCTTGGTCCTCTACTTTTCCTACTTTTATTAACGACATTGTAACATATATCGGGTCCAATATTCGTCTTTTGCTGATGACACCAGCTTGTTTATAATAGTTGAAAACCCAATAAATCTGCTAATCTTCTCAATCTGGATCTTGAAATAATTATGACTTGGACAAAAGCTTGGCTTGTTTCTTTTAATCCCAAGAAAACAGAGTCTTTTTTCATCTCTTGTAAACTGAATAAGCATGTACACCCACCTCTCTTTATGGACACTCAAGTTATTATAGAAGTATAGACTCTCATAAACATCTAGGTGTAATCTTTCCAATTATGATACTTGGCATAAGCATATCGATTATGTCAAGGAAAAAGCCTGGGGTAGAATAAATATCATGAGAAGGTTGAGGTTTTGTCTTAATAGAAAATCTCTTGAAAATATTTATCTTACCTTCATAAGTCCAATCCTGGAATATGCTGATGTTGTCTGGGACAACTGCACAAACTATGAAAAGCAAGAACTTGACAACCTACAGGCAGAAGCTGCTAGGATTGTGACTGGGGCAACTAAACTTGTATCTTTACATGTACTTTTTGATAAAGTTAACTGGGAACCCCTTGAAGCTAGGCGCATGATACACAGAATTTTACTTCTTTATAAAATGTTTAACAATCTCTCTCAAGAATATCTTTCTTCGCTAATTCCCCCTACTGTCAACAAAATATCTAGGTACAATCTGCGTAATGCACAGAATATTCAGACTTTTGGACTCTAGAACTACTCAACATTTCAATTCTATTTCTTCTATTAGGGAATGGAATAACTTGTCACTTGATGTGAGAAACAACGATTCTATTGTCATTTTTAAACGTAAATAGAACTCTGACAATAAATCCATCAGTAGATATTTCTATGCAGGTAATAGACGTGCTAAGGTACTTCACACCAGATTGCGTACAAAGTGTAGCTCACTTAACGATGACATCTTTCAGAAACGTATCAATAGTTCACCTCTCTGTCTCTGTGTTAATGATAAGGAAAATACTGATCACTACTTTTTGCGCTGTCAATTTTACCATGCACAGAGAGCAGAGCTTATTCATGAAATCTCCCTGCACACTAAAGTTACACTACAAATTCTCTTATTTGGAAATCCTTAACTGTCGTTGCCCACAAATACACTCATTTTTGAAGAAGCTCACAAATATTTCACTGACACGAAGCGTTTTGATACTAGCCCTTAAGTATACTCTGTTCAAAAAAGCTTGATTTACCATATTTAAACATGACTCCAATTCCAGTCTCAAGCCTACTCACTAATCCCCTTCTCTCTTTCTCTCTCTCTCTCTCTCTCTCTCTCTCTCTCTCTCTGTCTCTCTCTCTCTCTCTCACACACACACACACACACACACACACACACACACACACACACACACACACACACACACACACACACACACACACACACACACACACACACACACACACACACTTGAACATGTTTGTCATTACATTAACAACTATAAACCGTCAAACTACCTTTAGTTTAACTCTACGACGCTTGACACTATACTGAAATGTACATTCATTTGATGTTATTGTTTTACTCTTCTTTATTTTTTTTCTACGTTTCAACACGCCTTTGTAATAATGCCAAAACATTAAATGATCTAGAAACCTGTAGTAATTCATGATCATTACATTTCATTAGTCGTGGATAATCAAATACAGTATACAATTCATATTTCATTTGAACAGATGAGAAACATTTACAAGGCGGAGTTGTCATGCTGTACTCTATTTAATATGCTTCTCTGACGTCTGCTTTTTGCGCTTTAACATTTGAAACTGAATAAGCGCCATTTTATTTGTGCAACTGAATATTGTTAGGAGAAGAACTAGATGAGCTTTTAGCTTCCATTCTTATCCTTTTGTATTGTGTTAATATTTATGTATGTATGTCATGAATTGAAATAAAATATGTTTAAATTAACTATAGCATGGTCATTCAATTAATTAATAATGTAAGGTAATCGCAGGGTGAACATATATTCATTTATAAGGCACATTTTTCATCCTATAAACATTTGATGCCATAAATATGATCATGTATAATTATAATACTTTAAGTACAGACAATCATACAATACAGAAAAGGAAATAAATTCTGTTTTTTTTTTTAAAAAAATCTGTCTTACCATGGATAAATCCTTTACTATAAAAGTAAAAAGGTTTAGTATAATAAAAATGCGCTTCAATTTCAATTTCTGCCGATTTTTGAAAACAATGTTTCATTTCATATCGCAGTGTATTTCAGTACCCGATACAAAGTTTGGGATTGAATCCCAGGCTTGACATTGAATGCCAACATTGGGACTGAATACCACATATACTTGTGAATGCCGTGATGCATTGAATACCAAGTTTGGAATTGAGCCACAGGCTTAGCCTATTTCAATACTAACTTAAAATTACATTATCAACATTCAGTAGTAGACATTGGGATTGGGGTTGAATACCAAACATGCTTGGTAATGCCATTCTTGCTTGTAAACCTTTAAATTTTGGAATCGAATTCCATACCACAGACTCCATACTCCAAGCCAAGTTCACACACTCGAATCAAAACGCGCGTTCGTGGGTGGAATTACGAATGCGTTGCCATTAAATATTGAATCCCCTGCGTAATATGCAGCGTTCTTACACTCATAAACCCACAAAATAAAATAAAGTTACTTCTCACTGAATGACTCAGATGACATAGTTATTACCTTGAATTCTTTCTTTCAACATTTTGTAGTTCTTGTTTTCTAAAGTAAACCGAGCAAGTGGTTTGGATGTACTCAAAGACCTGTCTGACAGACTGTGCGACCCTTACTTTGTTTTAGATATGTGATCAATAAAAATCCAAAACTTTCCAATTCAGATGAGTATTCAACATTTTCTTTGATTCGTTCAATCCTTTTAATATGAAACGTTGTTATCTCGCTTAATTGAGTTCCCGTCAGCAGTAAAGCACAGAAATACCAGCTAATCGTGCCAGGTATTTAGTTAAGAGTGCTTAGCAGAAAATTTATTTTCTTATTTCTTAACCAAAACAAATGTTGTGGGTACTCAAAAGAACCGTCTCAATGAGACGCTTCTTTTGAGCACCCAAAACATACGTTTAAACTAGTGGGTAAGAACTTATTTACAATTTTACGCTCAAAATTGTGTTTATCTGAACCTATATAAAATAATGCGTTCTCTGCGTACCTGGTAATGTTTTCCGAACCAGGAAATTGTGCAATAAGAACTTCCGATTTTTTTATACTGATGGAATAATTATACTGTATCAGACGTAAGTACTTTCACATCGGGACAGGTATAGTAGGAAAATAGAATCAATTCACATGTGGACGTTAGCATCAATATCGATTGGAAAATGATAAAACTCGTGGGAGTATGGTTTTGGTAGATCTACAGTCTGTACAAAAATAAACGCAAACTATGCATACTCTTTGATAACTAGAGCCCCTTTAAAGATAATCAGTTTTAACTTGCAGGATATTTAGATCGTTATGTCTATTGTCGACAAATCCAATTCCTTTATGTTTCCGGCATTCTCACAACATGTTTTCTTTCATCATGCAAGGGTACCCATAAAACAAAAAAGTCACATAAACAATATGTGATTACCAGTCCTCATATCCTTTAACTTACAGACGCCATTTGCCCTTTCACACTTTTGAACGAGTGTTTATCATTTTTCAAATGTCCGTCTGATATTGTTACAACGTTTGCGAGTCATTCAGACAAATTGGCACTGTTGGAGTCATCGCCAAAAACATTGTAAAGAAGACAGGCAAGGAATAGCCAAAGAATGGCCAATCTAGCATTTTATTGAGTATGAGTTAACGAGTGTCCTAATGAAAAAAAAACGCTCTCAGACACATACGCTTACGGTTGCAAGTTTCTCTAGGAGAATACTAATGTCAAAAAACATAATTGTATACTGTCCATAAAAAGCAACGTACCATAAATTTTAAATTAATGGACAAATTCAAAGGGCTTCTAAAATTTACAGTTCGTAGAATTAAGAATTGAAATCCATGCATGATAAATGTCGTAAACTGAAGAAAATTTGCATAATATCAAATTGCATAAAATCACTTTGATGTCGATGGTATTGCCTAGAAAATGCTATTCTATAAACCGGAAGTTCCTTGAATCGGTTGTAAATTTGAATCACGGATAAGCATTAAAAGGAAGAGTGTGATATAGGCTTTCAATTAATTGTCATAAAAAGCTCGTCAATTAAGGGAGAAAGGGTAAAATAGCGCATTTTTGAAATGACTGTTGATTTTTTAAAAAAAGGAGTTTATTTAAGATCCCAGTGAAGCCTCCAATTTTGCAAAATTTAAACTTTTTGCTGCTTTTCTTATTTGTTAGGTCAAGAAAAACACATTCAAAATGAAATTTTACAAAAAAGGTCTTTTTAGGAAAAGTTTGGGTCAAAAGTCATGATTTTAGATTTTCAATCCCAAAACGGAACTCAAAGTCATAGCTTTGGCGAAACTCTGTGATAAAGGTCTTTATTGAAGGGCAAATCCCCCGATATAGAATTATTTTGAAAATCATTAGTTTTTACCCCCCAAAAAATCATATAAAAGTTTGCGTTTCTTTTTATAGTGACTGTAGTTAACTACGTGTACATGTATATCATAACTCTACATAAATGTAAAGTTTTAGGTAACGCCAACGCGTCAAGTTATTGCAAATTTTACTTAATTGGCACCATTGCTCTACGTCAAACGTAAGGTACATTTCGTTGAGATGCTTATTAAGTAAAATATCAAGTAATATAATGTTGCAGAATATGCAGGTTATTGGTTGATTTGTGCGATTAAACATGCGTTATTTAAATCGTTAAAACTCGTGGTTAATCTTTCCACACATATGCATATACATGTTTATACGTCCACAAAAACGCTTTGAGGCGTGAATGCAACGGTAAATGCATTGAATAAATCAAGGGACATTACTTAGAGGTCGTGATAGAAGTTTATCATAGTATGAGGGGTGTCTCATAATTATTAATGCAATTTTATCAACTTCAATATTAAAAGTACAATATGTATGTGTTATATATATATCTCATTAAAAGGGACACTTCTTAATGCACCCGTAGTAAAACTTACACCTGATCAAGCGAATATTCCTATTAGAAATATACTCAAACCAACTGCTAATCGGTCACCTTACATTTTACGCTAGTTCAGAAAATGAAACATAGGGTAAACAAAATTCATGTTTTTTAAGTGAAGCAATACTTTGCCGAGACTCTGCAAGTTATTTCATTTAAAAATGACGTGTACTTCTGACACGGACGAAGTTAGAGAAAAGGTACCATCATCTCAAAAAGTCACACATGTTAATCATTGAAATTCAGCTTAAAGCTTGCAATTTACATAGAGACTTTGCACTACTCTGTACGCTTTATTATCAGCGACACAGCATTGAAATATTCAGCGATTATTCATTATCACCAGACGTCACCGTCCTTTTTTGAGAATTGAAAAAACAAAAATATAATGTTACCAAATCGATTTTTAAACTTTCACATTGAAACCGGAAGTGTACAGTAGTCGTAAAACAGTAATCCCAAAAAAAATGGACCAATCAAGATCTACTGTGTTTGGCCTACAGTGTTCAAATAAAATCAAATGCATTTAACAATTTATTAGGCAATACTGGTGAATTTCAAAAAGCTCGTAAAATTTTGAAAATGCAACATTTTAAAAACGCGTAAAAATCCACCATAAGCAAAATGTCGATTGTTTGGTGTTTTTCAAGTCGGACAGACCAGTTTGTAACCACCTAAACGTCAATTTTATAAAAAAAACCTACTCCCAATACCGTTTTAAAAAAGTCGATTTTTGCATTTTTAACCCAAAAACCTTTGAAGTAAAAGAAAACTGTGCAAAAACACTTCTAAACGTTTGCCCATTAAAATGCACATATATAGGCAAAACATCATTTCAATTTTATTAGCGTTTGGTCAGAAATATTGAGTTTGAAAACTGACCGATTAGAACTTGGTTTTAGTATACAAATATCCATGCAGCACAGTGACGATATTGAGATAGTGAGCTAGCTGGTTCCTTCCTCATCGGAGGCACTGTGTTGTATCCTTGAGCCTGACACTCTGGTCAAACACAGTAAACGTCCCGATGTAACATAATTTTTAATGTGATGTAGAGCATAAACTTCTTTATAATCTACACACCATAGGCGATAATTGTGCAAACTATGAAAACACCAGGCCCCGAGGCTATAAAACATTTTTCATGCTCAACTCAAGTGAGTACAAAATTTCAACTGTTCATAGAAACTAAAATACCAACAAATGTGGAAGTTTCACGCTCTAAGTCTCTCAGATGCTGCATTTATCATGCTAATGAATTGTAAAATGCCAACAATTATTGTTATAACATTTATGAGCATGATAAATTTCGTGCTCAATTGAGTTGAGCAAGAAAAAAGTTACATAACCTCGGGGTCTGGTCAGCAATTGAAAAAGGGTTTAGGTTAAGAGTCGTATTACTGATTTTGTTAACATTTGACATTGACCTTTGATTCCAAGGATATGTTGATGATTTGATCTACACAGACGTAGACAGGTTTAAAGTATATGGGACCTTGCCTTCAAAGATGTTTCGGAAGTTCATGGCCGGACGCCAGGCATAGTGTCACCAGAATTTTTTGAATACTTACTTCTGATCAGGTTAGCAGGTGACATACACAAATGTTTGCTAACAATCCAGGTACCGTTCGTTGAATATCTTATCTCAGATTTGCCTTTGACAGTAGCAAAAGTATAAACTATATTACCTTTGATGAAACATAATTGTTTGTGTCTATCTATAAAATTCTCAAATAAAGATTGGACCAGCATGTTAAGTACTTATCACATATGGACAAAAGCCTACTTTAATTACCGTATAATGATGCAGTTTGGCTAATGCTGCTCTGTTTCAATGCTTCACAAAATTGCAGAACCAAAAACACAAAATTTACGTGTATTAATCTCCTTAAATAATCTTGTTATGTACGTTACCAAATTAAGATAATTGTGTTCGTGTTTCACAAAACAGGACATATGTTATAAAGATAGACATTGCGAATGCTATAGGTGGGACAGAGATCATTACAATTCCAAAGTATTCAGTTTGTTCAAAGGACAAGGATACTTGGGGGTATTTCAAAATGTACATACACGCATGCATGTACACACACATGTGTGCAGTTATGCACACGCATGCTGCTAAATGTTCATACACCCATGCACGCATGCACACACGTGTATGCATGCATGTGCATGCATATGCACGCATACATTTATACTTTTGCATCTGGATATGAAACTCATTATAATCAAAGCAAGCAATCTATATAAAACGAATATATACATGTAATATTACTTCAAGTGAGCGAAGTGAACTAGGAAAGATTTTGGTTATTACATTGTCTAAAAGTTATTTGAATATGCATACATTTATACACATGCATTATTAAAATCAAAACACTGGCTGTTTTATAAGAAACCAAATATATTATTTGAGTACGAGCGAGCGAGGAACATTTTTGTTAAGGTATTTCAGAGTAAAAAGCTAAGAGGGATGAACAGAACGAAATCAAATATAATATTTACTCAGAGGGAGCGAAGCGAGTGAGGATTTCTTTTTGGTTGAAGCCTATTGCCTGAAAGGTATTTCTGAGCAAATTTAAAGAGTGATAACAGGCTAGAGAAAAATGGAGCCCTTTATAATTTATGATAGAAATTAGGAATTATATGAAAAAGTTGGAAAAACTGGTTTCTTTGAAAAAATGATATATATACACTGAACCGAAGTTGTAAGTGGCACCTTTTGAATTTCATTTTTCTGACTAAGCGCTACTGATATTAAAGTGAAATTTTGCCCACATATGTGCATTTCAAGGGACTAAAGCTAAGCAGTGCTTTGGAAGAGTTTATATCACTTCACGATTTTTGGGTTCAAAAATGCTAAAATCAACTTTTTGAAGAAAACAAGCGTCTTGATTGCAGTCTTTATCAAATAAAAGTACAAGTGATTACAAACCCGTCTATCCAACTCGAAAAAAAAACCCCACAAAGTACTTGAATTTTCGCTTATGACAGATTTTTTATTATTATAATTTTTTGAATAAAGCTCATTTTCCACATTTTCTGATTCTTTAGAAAATCATTATCCTTACATACTAAAATCGTTGTATGTATTTTATTTCATATGAACATATTTGACCAAACACATTACTGCTTGATCAGCTCATTTTCTAACGATAATGTATTCAAAACTGATGTCCACTTTCGGTTTTAACGTGAAAGTTTAAAAGTCATTTAAATGGTATATGTATTTTTTTTTTTTTAGTAGCACAGTGACGTCTATGCACAACGAATAATTGCTGAAAATCAATGCCGTGCTGAAGATAATAAAGCGTACAGAGCAATGCAAAGTTTGTATGCAAATTGCATGATTAAAGTTAAAGCTACTGCTAGTGGCTGTTTTAATGTTAATGTAGAAGAGAAACAATTTGAGAGTTCAATTGTCACAATGTTTTTTATTCTTTTTCATCAGATATCACAGCTGCAAACTTATTAAAATTTACTGAGGAATATTTATATCACACTAAAACGTGTGGCTGTTTGTATTGAGGTTACCTTTACTCGGACTTCGTCTGTGCAAGATCTACCAGTCATTTTGAAATGACAAAATTTGCAGAGTCTCGCCAAAGCCTTGGATTTTATATAGAATTAAAATTTTAGAAGAGCAATACTTACTCTCTGAACAGGCGCAAAACATGTAAGGTGACCACTTATAACTTCTGTTTAGTGCATACATTTATACATACATTGCATTGTCTTGGTGATAACAAAAGCCAAAATCGCTTTACTTCAAACTTTATTTGCACTGTTTGGTGATTTATATCCTATTATATTTATACATACATATACATACAAGGTGATAATAGCCTGCTGACTAAAAGAAATTAAAAAGTATTAAAATCTGAGCAAATTATCTGTTATCTCTAAATTCAAGAACCCTAAGCAAGCGGAGCGAACGAGGATTTTTTTACTAATGATAATGTGTGGAAGTTGCTTATTTTACCCTGAGCTACAAGCAATTATTTGTCATTAGACAGATTATTGGGGGGAGGCTATTCTGCACACTCCCCCCCCCCCTACAAAATTATTTTTTTTTTGGAGGGGGGGGGGGCGGCTGCTGCTGTCCCCTTTTCCTATGCCTATGTTATCAATATACTGTTGTTGTAATCAATAGCTGTTAAACTGTATATGTATTTTGTTGCTTTACACAAGGAACAATACATCTAACTAAGCTTCTACATGCTTAATGTTATGTTTAATATAAATTGAGCTCTAGATGTTGAGGAAAACAGTCTAGCATATGTCATTCCATGTATGAAAATAAGCAAAGACATACACGTGCTAGAGGAGGGAATATCATTTAAGCATTTAAGAAACATAATTGGATCGTAAAAATAAACAATTTCTATAAATGCTGTTTACTTATTTGATAAAAAAGCTATTAAATTAAAATGAAATATTATATGCGTTTGGCTTAAGTGTATTCCTTACCATCACTAATGCTTTTTTCAGAGTTTCATTTCAGTTATATGTTATTGAAAAAGACATTAATTATTATTTCTCTTATCATTGAGCCCTCAAGTCGAACTGTCTTATACCCATTAGATAAGCAGTTTAAATGCATCTAGTACATACCATTTCACTAAAATGTATTCAAAATATGGAATCGCGCGTAACAGTAATACAAGCTACCTAATTTAGTTGCAGTTATACTGCTGGCCATTTTCAGTTAAAAGATAATATTGATATGTCAGAGTAAGAATAATTTGTTATCTTCACTATAGTAGTTCCTGTTATCTAAGGGTAACGTAGTAACCTTCCCTTATGTAGGGTAACGCCTCAACACATAAAGAGCTACATGCATTATTTTGTGACTTATATAATGTGGCGTTTGAAAATTATAGTGATTAAACTCTCATAAGGCGCAGTTAGGCAGACCATGGTTTAGAGATAGCATTGCACCACACTAAATAGCAATATATTTGAAAGTAAGTAGCATATATAACTGTAATATAACGGGAGTAGATTATATCAAGGCACACTGGCTGTTTGCTTTTAATGCAATTAGCATGTCGATAGATGCAAATCAGTTATAACTTTGTATTTGAACAATATGATTTGAAACTATTATAGGGTAACATAGTTAACATGGCTGTTACAAGGTAGCGTCCTAAATAACAGAGTGCGGATATGTGTCATTTTGCATCATATGTTATATAATGTAGTTTTAGAAAACCAAAGTGTACAAATTCCCACTCTCTAGCAGCTTAGGGTCTAAAGATGAGTCTATTAAGTTTAGCTTAAAAACATTTTATTCAAACAGATGTGTACATTACATGATAAATACAGTTTGAAACAATACAATAAGGATAAGAACAGAATCATGTAGCTTATTATAGTTCTTCTCCAATATCTTTTAAGTGTGATGTACGAGTTTACTGATATGTTCCGGTATGTAGTCCTACACTTTTAGATACTTTACTGACAACCACATTACCATTTGCGCAACGAAGAATACAGTGATAATACAACGAATGACCGAGATAAAAAGATAAGGATAAGTGTATCAGCCACCAAAGACTGTTTGTATAGACACTAACGAGACTGATAAATGAAAAAAAGACTATGATATGACTTTGTCTGCTCTTCAGATTTGAGAATACTCCAACTTTTGAAATATTATACAAAATGTATATCATAAACAGTTTCCTTTTCACAAGTCTAGAGCACGATTGCAATAGGATTCAATTACTGCTTGGCGCAAAACGAGACAGCGAAATGGAATCCGTGGTTGTTTGTTTGACATTTGTTATTATAGTAGGAAGTAGCACTTCAGTGTTTTAAGCCATGTCTTGGAACAAACCATGTGGGTTTAATTCTTGCTGTTCACAAGCGACAACTGGGTATTGAAAATTGATTGTTCAAACTTGCTACTCTACAAAATATCTTCGGTATAGGTACTTTGTATTCAAATTTTCACGGAACACACATCAGATACTTAAGTATAGCGTAAGTAGAAGTATAAGACCTTTTTCAGTTACCGCTGACATTACGATTTGTTCGTCAACGGACACCTACTGTTGACTTTATTTAGGAGGGGCGATTCAGCAGTAACTGGAATCTATCTTTTTCGTCTTCTATTAAATAAAGTACTTTTGTCCTGAGACCTTAACAAACAGTGCATACCCTAATAAATGACGCATGATGGCATTTCACCAGTTAACATGTGTAAACAACAAATACCGAAAAATATAATTCACAATTGAAATGCAGCCGAATATCTTTTTCAAAGATATTTCTTGTTCCATATGCATTCACTGGCTGTAACTTGTGAGTAGGTAAACTCGATGTTTCTGCGTCCAATATGATTATTTTTGCGTCAATATTTCATCAATTTCAAGTTAATCATATGGGGTTCGCAACTTATGCAAGCTCATATAGCTGGACCACAGTTATTGAATATCATTCAAATGTATAGGAGATATGGAGTGGAACTGGAATTCAAGCATAACAGCCCGTATCTTGCTTTGATCATTCATGTACAAAACTACTAGGCAACTTGGGTCCCCCTTGACCCTTAAAAGCACTTGAATTTATGCACGAACAGCGGGGACTTTGACTTTTGTTAAAACCATTGCAGTTTTCTCCCCCGTATGTCATGTTTTTCTTTATACTGCCATGTTTGCCTGTGTATATCATATGCCCCACATTTCCCCTACACTAAGGAAGAAGTTAAAACACAGTACGTTTGCCCGGCTATACCCCAGCAATTTCAGTGAATTGGGTGTGTGGTTACACTGACTTGTACATTATACTTATTGGGAGAGAGCTCACCTGAGCAGAAAGCTGATGCTTGAGATACAGGTATCATGCGCGTTCCTGCGGTATTTTATAGAGTTTGCACTCTGGAAGGTGTCGGCAGATAGTCCGACTATATGGAGCCAGGGGTTTGGCCCTTTTGCGGAAATGGTTTTAGAGCATTTCACAGGGCTAAAATGAGCTCTGAAGAAACGCAACATAAACACAATAAACTGCATTTTTCTTCCAAAAATCAAATTGAATAGCTAAAACCCTATACTTGCATTGCCAAGTTGTACGCACATGCGTACAGTAGAACTTCAATGGCTCGAGCAGGTGTGGGACCTTGAAAATTAATTCTAGTCAAGGGTAGTTCCAGCCATCCACGGCTGATTATGCATACAATGACATGTAGGGACCATGATGACAGTTCAAGCCAGCCCAGGTGAATGAGCCATCATAGTTCTTGCAGTTTTTGTTATGTCGCTTTTGCTGGTGTTTCACTGTACAATTGGCGTAATCATTAAACTAAAACCAAATTTCCAATTACATTTTTCATAAATTTGATGACACCAAATGTTTACACTGACACCTGTCAAGGCGACGAAATGAAATTTTGTATCATGACGTAACCTAATTTAATAATATCTTATTTTTTAGTGGAAATTAAAGCAATTATCTGATTTTTAAGTTTTGCAATTACCTAGATTGGGAAGAGAGAGCTGGTTGCTTTGCTCTGTTTGCCTTTCTGGTGTCTCATGATTGTTGTGTGGCTCTTCCTCGCAATGCCATTGGGTTGTCTACAGTTTGTCTTACAAGAGCTATCTGATCTGGGTCTGCTCTGTTTGCAAAAATGTTAGAGGTAAAGGATTAAAGTATACCACTGTGAAAAATATTTTGTGTTTCAATGAATTTAAACTCTAAAACCAACAGCTAATTGGTCACTTTTCAAATTCATTATTTCTGACCAAACGCTTATAAAATTTAAATGATTTTTTGCCTATATATGTGCATTTTAATAGGCAAACGTTTAGCAGTGTTTTACACAGTTTTCTTTTACTTCAACGTTTTTGGGTTAAAATGCAAAAAATCGACTTTTATAAAGAAAAAAATGGTTTTGAGAGTAGTTTTTATAAAATTGACGTTTATGTGGTTACAAACTGGTCTCTCCGACTTGAAAAACACCAAACAATTGAAATTTTGCTTAAAGGCACATATTACTGTCCAATAGAGATCATTACAGGATTAACTGATAAGGGACAGTTTCAATATCTCATAAAATTAAAGGGGCCTCAGCTGGGGAATTACCTGTATACAACACAATTTCCTTCACTAAGATAAAGATCAATATTTTATCATAATCAAATCCCTTCATGGGGACACTTTATTGCCCCTGTAGAGAAGTCATAATCACCTCATTATTACTGTTCTTTTGATCTGCCCACTGTGACCCCTGGAGAGAGTCATAATGAGTGGTACCACTATTATTGCTCAAATTTCTATGTCTTTAAGGTGGATTTTCGACGCATTTTTAAAATGTTGCATTTTTTCAAAATTTTTCGAGATTTTTGAAATTCACCAGTATTTCCTGGTAAAATTGTTAAATACACTTAATTTTATTTGAACACTGTAGGCCAAACACAGTAGACCTTGATTAGTCCATTTTTAGCGATTATTGTTTTACGACTACTGTACACTTCCGGTTTCAATGTGAGAGTTTAAAAATCGATTTTGTAGCATTATATTTTTGTTTTTTCAATTCTCAAAGAAAGACGATGACGTCTGGTGATAATGAATAATCGCTAAAAAAATTTCAATGCCATGTCGCTAATAATAAAGCGTACAGAGCAGTGCAAAGTCTCTATGTAAACTGCAATTTTAAAGCTAAAATTCAATGATTAACCTGCTAAAAGTGTTTGTCTTATGTTGTTGAGTAGCAAAAACGACGAGTCCGATGGAATCAAAACTTTTGGGGTTTATTCTTCTTATATCACCTTAGCCAGTAACATCTTCAAACAAACAAAAACGTTAAATTGTGTTATGGTTTATATCGTAGAAAAAATGTGACTTTTTGAAATGAAGGTATCTTTTCTCTAGCTTCTTCTGTGCAAGAAGTACACGTCATTTTTAAATGAAATAACTTGCAGAGTCTCTGCAAAGTATTACTTCACTTAAAAAAACATGAATTTTGTATACCCTATGTTTCACTTTCTGAACTAGCGTAAAATGTAAGGTGACCAATTAGCTATTGGTTTAAACATATATATCTTGAGATAACGGTTTTGTATTACAAATGGCCCACTTTTACAGTAAAAAATCGATTGTAAAGAAATCCCTCCAACATATTTCCAAATGATACCTAAGAGTCTCTAGTTTAATGTCCACAATTTATTTTCTTCATTAAAATGTATTTTTATGATAAATTTTGGGGTTAAATGCATGCCCTATCAACCACACTTAACACTAAGTCTATGGTAAAACCAAACACTCTCGTGTACTTCGTGACTCAATTACATACATGTCCACATGCGGAACCGGATAAAACTATTTCTCATTTTATTGTGCATATAATATTACACCATAAAATGGTAACTCTGAGTCGGTTCCGCATGCGGCAAATACCGTAAAAAGACTTTTTCTGCAAATTTTATCCTGAAATGTACTATTCAACTCATACTTATCAAAGCACTGAGAGATCTATAATCACTGGAGAGACGTAAGATTCACGTCCAAAAATGGAATACAATGTACATATTAGCAAGCTCGTATCAATATTATTTCTTACAAACAGTCTTTGGATATATTGCGTTTGAAAAGCAAATACAACAACACTTCAGTAACTGCGAGTCTTATTTGAGAGAGAGAGAGAGAGAGAGAGAGAGAGAGAGAGAGAGAGAGAGAGAAGAGAGGGTGCAAGGAGAGAGTTTGATGTGCCCCCTTCTTTAACTGATACATAGATTTCTGGAGACAGTTCTTTGGTACAATGTGCTTTTGAAAAGACAGCTCACCGCCACTTTGTTTTGGCATGGCCAATTGCTTTGAATTCAGATTGTCAAAAATGTCAAATTATGTGATCATTCTTTGGAGCATGAGGAAAAAATAATCAATTATTGGTATTCTCAAATTACAGGGCAGACACTGTTTAATATGGCCAAACTAAAGTAGTTAGGAATGGAAAGTACATAACATTAGATGGAGTTGTCCCCCACCCACTTAAAAGAGTTATGTGACGCTAGTGAACTTGGAATTAAGGTCAATGTTACCGAATTCTAGTAATTCATTAAGGTCTTCCCAATGAATTATCTGTGTCAGTTTGGTCAAAATCTGGTCATTGGTTAGGAAGATAGAGTGCAGACAAGCCTTTTTCTTATATGTCCCTGGTGACTTTGTAAATGAGGTCGAGGTCACCAAAATCTTATAACTCGTTTTGGCTGTCCCAGATAAGTATCTGTGCAAGTTTCGATGCAATTCATCTAGCGGTTTTTTTAAGGTAGAGCAAAAAGCTACTTCACAGCACAGATATCGGAATCATTTGATATGATTCCAAAATTTTTATAAAACTGTGTCAGTTAAATGGTAATATTATTAAAGTGAGGTTATTTGAACAAAAAGAAGATGGTGTGAGTTATACAAATGTACACTCTCAACATATTTTGTAACTCACCCTCAAAGCTAATACCTATGTATATTTTTTCAAGTACGTAACTTCTCATGTACATATATGATGTATATAGGTGGCGCAGATATTGTCGCAAATATACCAATGTAATTCTTTGATTTAGTTTTGTTCTTTTCAATTCATTGTTATTTATGCAAGAAAGCATGTATAAAATAGCCAATAGGCCTGAATGCGAACGCCACAAGCATTTTATTCATAATGAGTGAAATGCGCTTTTCATGCTTACATGTGCACAATATCTGTGCTAAAATGTTTGTTTCCTCAATGAATATCACTCCCGTAAAGTGTTTGCTAAAATAATGCAGCATATACATGTATACAACAACCACTTACCTGCAGATGGTAAATAGTCACTGGTACCAACAAACACATACATTTAATATTCAAGGATCGAAATACTCTGTTTTAGATGTTCATTCACTTTTATTAAAACACAATGTAGGTTGTTCAAACGGTTCTGAAATCCCTGCTTTGACGGAAGTTGTCACCCTTGAAATAGATGTCTGCACCACAAATGCCTGAAACATGACTAAGTGTTTTTAAGCCCTACGTCATTGCTCTACGTTACAGTGAACCATATTTCAGTCATGACGTTTCCTGGGTTGAATATGTATTACGCAATAAAGATGAAGGGTCTTGCACAATGACACAAACATATGTTTCTTGGGGACTGTGAACTGCGATCCCTAAGTCACACGTAAGATAATAGGTAAGTAATATAGACCACAGAGCTATCACGACTGTTGGATATCTGAGCTGGGACATGCGAAAATATGGAGCAGATATGCATTCTGTACATGTAACCTATGCCCGCCTGCTTTGACATGGCCTTTAAGTATTCATTTATTCTGCATGTTCATCCACAAAGGTGCACAGTTTTGTGAATTAATCTTATAATCGAATCAGGCTTTTGGAAGATACGTCACAGACACAAAAGTGTGATATACCGCGTTTAACATGTTACATGCACGCTTGTGTATATGTCGTACTGATTATATTGATATGACTAAACCGGAATAGGCTTGTATGAGCTATTGATTAACTGAAAAAGGCGATAAAACACTCAATGTTCAATATATATTACACCTAAAAAACAACATATCACCAAGGTAATCGTAAACACAGTATTTAGCCAAGTTTTAGCATAATTTTTAATTAATGATGGTTGTGTTAGCTCAAATTACGACATAGACATGACAAGTATAAACACTCGCATGTTTGGTATCATGTTTGAGATCAGTTTGCTTGTTACATCTTTAAAAATATCCACATTCATGAACAAACCTCTGTTTATACACACTAGTGAGATTTTTTAATTCATGTGACTGCAAATGCCGTCGTTAATTCAAAAAACATGCTCATGTGAAAGGGCAAAGATCAAACCACCATATATTTAAATTTCAGCCAAATCCATCGTGGGCCAAAAAACGGCCAGACCGTTACACGTCCTTTCGATGTATGAGCATTAATACATTAATTTGGGGCTCTGCATAAATATCACTTACAGTTTTGCCTCAAGAAAACATGTTGGCCACACTGATCTATATTCCATAGTTCAGTCATTATCTACGACATCCTGGAAGGAATGATATTGCTTCTAATAATGCGACAGTGTGACCAAACATTTGACCTGTATGATCTATATTTCACGGTCTAATGTTTGCTTGCTATCTGCAATGTAATTGGATGGCCAGGCGCGGATCAAGAGGGGACAGGCGGTCCGGACCCCCTAGAAAATCACAAAGCTGTAGGGTACTTAAGCGATCCAATCGAGAATCACAAATATAACAAGCCAGCATTCAATGTTGTTGGGTCACCATCTGCCTACCAACCAAACGCCATTTTTCATGGTGTTTCGCTAGCGAGCCTATGGTGGTTCGCTTTTAGTGATATCTGGATCCTCTCTTCCACCAGCAAAAAGAAAAAAAGACATTTAGTCTATGTCGAATGGGAATCTCGTGTAAATTTTGAGACGATTTTTGGTGACCTATATCAAAATAAACTTTGGGGCATATGTAACAATTTCAACTAGTTCACCTATCTGAGTTCTGCGTCTAGACCGAATGATGACGTCATCAAAATGGCCACAAAAGTGCAACTTATGCACACATATAAGTAATTAGATCCAAAGCATCAATTATGTAGGAATTTCTTGCTGGAATCAAGCTTTTGTCTTTATTTGATCGCTTTGGTGTCGACAATGACGTGTTTTTTTCTGATCCCTGGAACCCGTTTGGGGTTTCCGATTCAATAAAATTGACCCAGAAACAAATACCGTATTTGTTATCCGCAGCACATCATGCTGAAATTGAGTGTTTTTTTCTTTTGTTTATTTGTTTGTTTGTGTTTAACGTCCGACCAACAGCTAAGGTCATATGGAGACGGGTCACAGCTTAAAGTATCATCTGACAGACTGGTGAAGCCGGAGATCGAACCAGCGACCCCTGGTTTACAAGGCGAGGAGTTTATCCACTACACCACAGCGGCTCCTGTGTGTTGGTGGATTTGAGACCATACTATATAAGTATGACTGACCCCTGGAGCTATTTTGGGATTTTTTTTTGTTTGTTTGAAGTCCCAATCAACGGTCATGGCCATGTCGAGATGGTCAGTTCACCTAACCACACTTTTCCGGGGCAGGCTTAGACTAGGCAGTACTTTCTTGGTACATATGATAATACCATAGACTCTCAATATCCTATAAGTTTGGTCAAAATCGACCTCTTAACACTTGAGTTATTGTCATTTTTTTTGGTATGGGCAATTAAAAGGCAAAACCTATATTACCTTTTTTGTGTGATGATCTTCACATTTCACCAAAGCTTTTATATTTAACAACTTCTCACTATAGACCATGATTGCCAAGTGCCTGTAGATAAGCATGGCAGTGTCAAAGTTTTACCCCACCCCCTTTGAACCCACCTAAGGGGTCAAAGGTCAAATATCTTATTTCGCAATAACTAAGGCATTAGTTAAAATTTTTGCTGAAATTTTGCACGCAGGCAGCGCAGCAATAGATATGAAACATATCAAACGGATTTTAGTTTGAAGGCCTACGTCCGAGTCCTTTTACTTAGGGGGTAGGGCCGAGGCCAAAATTAAACTTTTTTAGAATATGGTCATGTTGCATATCAAATTAAAGCTGACGACGCTGGCAGCAACATGGTAGCAAATATTTTGCCCACATACACGTCCTTGACTTAGTGGGTGGGGTCAAAAGGTCAAACTATATCTTTTTCTGAAAATAGTCAAGTTGCATATCAAATTAAAGCTGACGACGCTGGCAGCAACATGGTAGGAAATATTTTGCCCACAGACACACCCTCGACCCAGGGGGTTGGGTCAAAAGGTCAAACTATATCTTTTTCTGAAAATAGTCGTGTTGCATATCAAATTAAAGGCAATTGAGCACAGAGCACCATGAATCATTACACACACCAGCGACCCCTGGGGTGGGGTCAAAAGGTCATTTTGTTTTCTTTTCTAAAAGTGGTCATGCTGCATATCAAATTAAAGTGGAAGAAGTGTAGACCTACATGCAAGGTAACACTTTGAATTTACACACACCCTTAACCTCTGGGGTTGGGTTTAAAGGTCAGATATTGAAATTGTGCAGATATAAGTATACTTTTTATTAAACTAAGCACTAAAACATACTTGACAGGCGCTTGTTATGATCTGAATGATACTGAAGGTGAACTTAGCGTTATATAAATGGGATTTATGTTTTGTGATTTACATGTCTCTCTCAAATAACCCTTCGTCGGGGGATATAAATTCGTCGAATTTGTCTTGTTACTAGCTAACGCAGTGTCTCCGAACTTTGAGGTAATTTTGCCATAATAGGAACATAAGTGTCACCTTATCATCTCCAACATGATTTTCAAGCAACCGTATAGTGGAAATTGGCTCCTTTGTAAATTTCCATATGATGCTCTGATACTGAGATATTTTGATACTCTGAAGAAGAAAAGTTTAGCTTCCTACGAAACATCCGCCATCTTAACATATAGAGGATCTTACATGAGTGCTCATGTTTTATTGATTTTATTAAACGAGTTGGGGAAAAGAGATAAAATGCGAGGCTTGCCGAGCATTTTATCTCTTTTTCGCAACGAGTTTAATAAATTCAATAAAACAAGAGCACGAATGTTAGATTCTATTTATCATATGACATTAAGCGTAAAAACGTTATAATTTTGTCATTTACGCAACGTTGTTATGGACGTCATAACGTTTCCCGTAAATCTATAAACCACTAGTGGTTTACAGATTTTATTGCATGGCGTTATTCACTCCCAGACGCGACGTCATATGATAAAGTTAGATCTTCAATGGATGTTTCTGGCTGACACAATCAGGCATATATATTGTTCGAAAGCATTCTTAGTGCCGTCTTCCAGTGGGGCATGACCAAGTTTCCTGAAAGGTTCATGGACAGAAGAATCTGCGTTTCTGAAAGCTTTTTCCAGCATAATAATTTTTATTAAATTAACTCGCCTTACATTAATCCAGTAATATCAGCAGCAGCTAAAGGCAAAATTAAATGTAAAGATCTTTGCATGACGGCTGATCTAGACCTTGACTTATAACCATCGCACAAACAACTTAAATCCTGCCTGTTCGCTTGCTAAGTAAAAAGATCACATAGGCAAACCGAATACATACCATACGCAATTAGTGTGCTAAATATTCTCTAAAAATGAAGTAAGTTCGTGTTACGAGTTGTAAGACAGGTTTCAAGTATATTTGACCTGGACCTATGAATCCGAAATATATTCAGTAATCTGAAAACCTTCGTTGTCATCTAGACACCAGAACCAATCAGTGTGCTAAATGCGAACACCTTCAGGCAAAATCAAGAAGGCAGATTGAGGGGCAGCTATATCTTTAACTATATCAGACCGACAGAGTGGTGGGACTTCTGGTTGTCGAAATGACCGCGTGACCGAGCGATTAGTGTTCCCAACTGTGGATCACAGCGTCCAGGGTTCGATTACTGCTTGCTTAATTGTATTCAGCCTTTTAGCCTAATCCATTAACATAACATGACTAAAATACTGTTGAAAAGGACATGAAATACCAAGGCATCCATGCATGTCTCTGGTTGCTGAGAGCTAAAGGCATTAGCCCCATGGCTGGTACCATGAACGGCCATGGACATGTGTTCTGCGCAATTTTTTTTACTTAGGTCAATATGTAAGTTAAATGAATATCCTTCAAGGCTTGGCATGAAGTTATGACACTGACCACGAGGCCGCAAAACGGAGACATGTATTTTGTACAGAAACCATTTTAGGTTAGCTGATTTAAAAGATACAACTCCTTAAGTGGTTAAGACAAAATGCAAACATGAAATCAAATGTTCAAATTATTGACCTTCAACTGTGACGTTGACCATGCGTTGGCATGGTTGAAACATACGGTTTAAGCCCTCCAGTAAAATATTTTACTGACCGTTCCAAGGCGGTACTTCTTTTGTGGATCTTTTATGCTTTTGTTCTGTCTTGAGTTTGCTTTATCTTTGTGCACGTCTGTTTATATATGCTTTGTGGTCACCTGCTGGAAAAGGGCTGACCTCTTGGCTCTCGTTTGTGGTGTCTAACTGTGAATTTGTCACTTTCCCATTGGTATCCTGGGTCAGGCGTGGTACTTGATTGTATTGATTCCTGATCTTTGCATTCTTACTTACTTTGCATACAGTCTCAATGAGGTGAATGTTTGATCCTTCTGGCATAAAGAAAGGAATTCAAAGGTTCAAACTCATGACCTTAAATTGTTGCATAGAGCTTTAGTCACAGTGTTGTCATGAATTATACATATCCTCTCACTGAACTGGACATTTCACCTATATATTATTAAATCCTTCCAGGGGTAAAGGCGATAGGATGCGGAAATAGAATTAAAGGATCAAATTTGTGGTCACCACTGGTGACCATGGCCTTGTAATCATGGTTGAATTACACGCTTCGCACATCATCATACTTAGACAAATATTCGACCAAAATTAAAGATGGGTTGGAAATGAAATTTAATGTTCAATCCCATTACATTCAACTGTGATCTTAACCTTGAGTTTGCATGGTTGAGCTATGTGTTTTGCACACCCTCGTACTGAGCTGAACATCGTATAAAAGTATAATGAAAATCATTCAAGGGTTTGAAAAGGTATGGCGCATACGCGCAATTAAAGACTAAATTCCATTACCTGTAACTGTCACCCTGACTTTGAGTCTATGTAACTGAGTCATGGGTTCTGCACACTATGAGATGAACATTTGACCAGAGCTTAGAGAATTCTCAAGGGTTGATGAGATACAAGAGTTATGGATAAACGGATGAATAGACGAAGGCATTCCTATAATACCCTCTCCGCTACGGGTTGGTGGATTTATGAATGTGGAGTTTGCTTTAAGACCTGTAAGGCGAATTTAAAATAGATTTGACCTTGACCTTTGATGGTCATATCGGTGATCTTAAACTGTTGTTGTAATCTGCACACCATAGGCAACCGTTGTGCAAATATGAACACCCTTAGTCAAAACATGAAAGAGGAGATCGTGTTACGATCTTATTAAAGCAAAGGGAGGAACTATTGACTTTACGATGTAGGCGTACAAGTATGTTGTTGTGTTTTCATTAAAATGTATTTGAGAGATACTATGTTGCTGTGTACATATTGGAATGTATTTTATACACAGGCGTACAATATTGTTGTTGGGTTTTCATTGAAATGTATTTAAAGTTAGGTGTTGTGGTTTCATAGAAATGTACATTATATTTATATACAACTGTTGTTTGATGATTTTGCAGACAAAAAATACCTTGAGAATGAAATTACATGTATGGTAAAACATAGACCATTTATATATTATAAAAATGTGAAAAAAACTTTTGAAATATTGCGTAGTGTAATAACTTTTTAGATGGACCTGTATGTACATATATGCGTATCAATAGCGCGATGGCCGCCATCTTGATGACGTCACTATTTACCTCAGAAGCGGATCTTAGATGTGTGAACTGGATAAAATTGTTGCTGTCGCCTCAAAGTTTAATTTGATATAGGTCGCCTAAAATCGTCACGAAATTTACACCGGCCAAATTTTGTTCCATTCGACATAGCTCATGCCTTAGGCTCATGAACAGCAGGATGGCCTATTGCATTTTAAAGCAGATTTCTGTGTAAGTATTGTTTCTGTTTAATATCTGGAGCAGTCCTGTCATTAAACATATTAAAAACATTTATTTTGCCAACATATTTCGTTTTTCTTAAATACATACGCAATATAATAGTTAGTGCGATGGTCGCCATTTCGACGACGTCATTACTTTGGTCAAATGCGGAACTCAGGTGGGTGAACTGCTTGAAATTGTTGCAAAAACCCCAAAGTTAAATTTTATATAGGTCACCGAAAATCGTCACGCAATTTACACGGGATCATTTTTTGGCCTATTCGACAAAGACTAGTTGTCAGGCCTCCCTGACAAAACTTTCTGGATCCGCGCTTAGTTGGCATGTGGTATAAAGTGTGACGAAAAATCAACTATATTATCTTGCTCTTCTACTTCATTAGATTCAGATGACAATTAGCAATCATTGCCAATTATTCTTAACTCCTGGACTATATAATTTAATTTATTGAAAGGCATGCAAGTGTGATATGCATTTTTGACATAGAGAATATACATGCTTTTCATTAGTCCTATCACTGCAAAGGCAATGGCCAATACATTTTATCATTCCGATTAAATTCATTTGGCATGAATGCCAGTAGTAAATAAATGAGGCTTAGGAAATGATGTTTGGTTAGAAGCAACGTTTCCTTATTATTGCTTTTCATATTGCTTTAATATGCTCACGAGCATCTCTCTGTATGTTTCAGGTTGTTCGTAAATTGCCAATATAACAAGATACTCTCTGTGTGCAAGAAACCTTCCTCCAATAACGCAGTGATTTGCCTTATTCTGTTTTATAAATTGCTAGAATAACAATACTATAAGGGATATTGGAGAAATGAAAGTCTGGTTAGATTAACTCACGTTAGAGCAGAGAAGTGCGTTGACAAAGAATTAATAAGGAATCGAATACTAGGATATTTTCTGTTGCTAAATCAAGCGTACTCCAGTTCTGAATGTGTGATCAAGCTTGACATTAAGCACTTTATAGAGATCATTGATAAATAACGTTTGGCAGCGGTGAAGATTCTTGAAAGGTTAAGTAAAACATTGGGAGATAGAGCACAAATCAACAAGCTAATAACATGTTTAGATAAACAGAATTGCTCAGCATACATTTGTATATATTTCTTTACCCATCATTTTTAACATGTGTTTTTGGGTGCTCAAAAGAACCGTCTCATTGATACGCTTCTTTTGAGTACCCACAGCATATGTTTTGGTTGAGAAATAAGAAAACTATGTTTTTGTTATGCTCTCTTATCTAAAGGCCTGTCAGAATAAGTTTGTGTGAAAAGGACATCTGAAGTTTGAGCAAACACATACGGTTTAGTGCTTGAGAATATAGTGTGTCAATATGAAAATAAAATAGTGAAACAATATATAGAGGATATTCAAATTTTTGGAATGAATATGCCATTTATTTCATCGAGTGAAGCGAAAAATGCATATTTCATGAGTGGCGAAGCCACGAATGAAATATTCATTTTCTCGCTTCACGAGATGAAATAAATGGCATATTCATTCCAAAAAATTGAATTTTCTTTTTATTATATACAATTTTAAGCAGGATAGATTTTTTGCACTAAATGACGTCATACGCGGTCGCACATTACGTCATATTAATGATGACGTTTAATAACGTGAGCTGAAACCATAGGAGCATGAGCAGAAAAAGTGAAAATTTCAGCAGATCGTGACAATTTAAGTACCAAAATATTCCTTGCGATCGAACTAAGAAAATGAATACCCACACTTTGTGTTTTTGTCCACTAATAAGAAAGTTACAGGCGTTTGAAATTCTGAAGTGGGCTAAAGAAAGTCAATGGACAAAGCAGAGGACATCCAATTTCACCCGTGAAATACAACTTATATTTTCACTGCAGTGAAAATACAGCTTTTTATATTTTCACAACTGTGAAATACAGCTTATTTTTAAATATGCATTATATTTAATCAATATTTTCCTGTATTTCATTACTTTGTATATAATAAAAAGATCTATATGACTAGAATCATATTTGGAAATAGTTACTTTGGTCTGAATGTCATTTCTTGGAAAAAACAGCGCTTTCTGCTTGGTGTTTTGGATAAAACATACTGGAAATTATTAATGTGAAAACCATAGTATGATAGTATAGTTAAATGATTTACGGAATATACAGCTGTTAAGACTGAGTTACTACTTTGTTGTGTGGTTCATGATAACCCACAGAATGAAGTTTTACTGCGAGCTTTTAGCGTTCTAAACGGTATGGAAACAATTAGAGCTCGGATAATACAAGTTAATGAATCATTGACGGAATATAGTATTAATGTTTCATTCGGAGAGACATCAACTCCCATAGATCTGGACAAATATGTAACTGATTATCTCGGTGAAAAACGGAAGGAGTTATTTTCGGCAGTGGTTTTGTCAGTGGTGTATTTATTAATATTCGTAACAGGCATAATTGGGAATTTAAGCACATGTTTGGTTATTGGGAAGAATGCCTACATGCACTCAATAACAAATTACTACCTCTTAAACCTAGCTGTTTCCGACATGCTTATTTTGGTTTTAGGTAAGTATCGTAATATATGACCATTGTATATATAATCATTTATTAGGGTAGATCCAGAGAATATTGTCAGGGGTTGGGGGTCTTGATTTTTTTTTTTAAAACATCAACGTATTTCACGGAGAGCCGCACGGACCTCCCTCGAGAAGCAATTGGACCCGAGGGGTCCAATTGCTTCTCGAGAAGCAATTGGACCCGAGGGGTCCAATTGCTTCTCGAGGGGCTCCATACCAGTTTTTTTAAGAAAACATATAAATTTTGTAATTTGTACCCCCCCCCCCTCCCCCTGCCTCACTCTGGATCCTCCTTTGATATATATAAATAAAATTTATATATCGTTATACTTAGGTTAAGCTTTGGCAGCTCGCCGATGCATTAGTATCAAATTCTCGTGTTTTCTGATTTACCGACGTGCAACGGTTCTGTCGAGCTGAGCGAAACGAGTGTTAACACGGTTATAACATATAGATAAAACAAACAGGAAGCATGTGACGTCACTCTCAATTCATTGATATACTGAACAAAAAAGGAAAGTTTACACCTGATGTTCCTCTGCCAATATGTGAAAGCACATGTAAGCCTTTATCAGGCGCAACACTACTTAAAAGTTTGGTCGTTTTGCTGCAGAATTGATGATTCATGTTGAAGTTTTTCGCCTTTGACGATGTCCATGATGCATTGAATGCTGGAGTAAGTTTAAATGCTTTTTCGCAACAGCAAAATTAAATTAAAAGTTGACTGAAACATAAAAAAGTCTCTATCATTTGTTTATTCGGGCCTTTTAGTATTTCCAAATTTTACATACACAAACCATTTTTAATGTGCGGTTTCAAGTTGTAGGAAAAGTGCTTTCCACTGTGACTGGGAATTCAGTTTAAAGTTGAAATGGCATAGGAAACTCATTTCAGTAAAATGGGTGGAAAAAAAATATCTTCAAGCTACTTTCACTCAATCAAGAGGGTGTAGGGACAATCCACACAATGTTACAGTAACGCCAACATTTCATGCATGAGTAAAATAGAAATGATGCATTGAAAATCACTATACTTTTAATGGAAAGGGAGATAGTTTGCTAAAACAAAAATGACTGTTTTTTTATCAAGGAGACGGATACCTTTGGTCATATTGTTGTATGAACAATTTATACATCTTACACTGGTCATTTACGCCCCAACACAAAGCTTTTGAGTATTCGGCAGCATGCTTATCAGTCGTTTTTGAGTCACTTCCTGGTTCTTTTCCGTTTGCAATATTGTGGCATGGGTGAATTTTAAATTAAAATGTTAACATGAACAAGAACTACAGTTATCGAACTACAATAAATAAAAGTATTTTGACCCAAATGTATGTATATTTGGTATTATTTGCAATTTTTGATTTTTACCATGAACAATTTATATTTTAAGCAAAAATTGTAAATAACAGAAATTTAGGCGAAAATACTTCTATTTATTGTAGCTCATGTTCATGCAAATGTCTCTAAAGTTCACCCAGCGTGTCACAATATTGTAAACGGTATAAAACTTTACCTGATGAAAAGCACCTGACAGGAAATATGTCAAATAGGACTGCTAATACTCCTACGCGCATGTTGATAAGCACAGAATAAGTGCAGCTTAGTAAGTCGATTTTCCCACTTTCTTTGTATAGAATATGACATTTCAAGACTTGTTGAACATAATCGCTTATGCTTACAGTATTACTGGAATATTGCACCTCAAATGGAACACAATTTTTCGTTTTTAAAATTTTACATGAATGTTCCTTCACCTTGAAAACTTGCATGCGCATAGATATAGACAAACCCTAGCTAGATTAAATTTTGGCGGAGATTGATATCAATGTTACTGCTTTGATATCTTGTAAAAATAAATAACTTCGTTTTTGTTGGAATGAAAATAACCGTTTAGTACCAATTTTTGTACTGTCAGTGCAATACACCTTGGGTAGATATCGTAGTATTTGCTCAGCTATAAAATGTCCAAAAGAGATTACAGCAGAGGATTATTTTGTAACATCAATTGGTGCGGTTTACGATGCAATCCAAGCTGCTCATATAGTTCGACGGATAATGGGTTATTCACGCGTTTCATGCCTACCAAGTACCATCATTCTGCCTGCCTCCGACTGGCTACCTAATTGTATGTTTGCTCATGTGTCTGTATGTTCGAGCGTACAACTAGAAATGCACAAGCCTGAAAATATGAATAAGATCACAGATGTACGGGCACATACATGTACTACATTTCATTTTATATTTAACTTTTATTGCTTCTTCATATGATGGAAAATATGCACGTTTTCATATGGGAGTGATGCTTTTGTCCACAGTTTTTTTAATTAAAAAATGAGGATATATATGTAAATTAAGAGTTGATAGCAATATGATGACCTATTTTTCTGAGGTAATGTAAAAATATAATTGTAAAAAGATTCAAAACATGCATCTTATTTTCTGCTATAACTGCTTTTGTCCACATTTTTTAAATCAAATGATGGGGATATATATCGTGGGGTTAGAGCCAGAACCTATTATTTCATTTTGGTAACATTTGAGAATGAGTCTGCTTATTGATCTCATCACTCCCATGTTTTGATTTTTTTTACAATTGTATTTTACATATTATGTCATTTACTCCCAAACCACGGGTCCAAATTCAAAATTATTTCACCGAAATGTTCTTCATGGTGCCCTCTACCAACATGCACAAATGCTTTCGCTCCGCCGAACAAAAAGGGCCATCAGAGCTCTAGATAAGAACTATCTTAAAATTACATCGCCTCCTGAGCCACTGGTCCAAATTCAAAATAATTTCACAGAAATATTCCTCATGATGCTCTCTACCAAGATTGATCAGAATAAGCAGCTCAGCTTAACAACATTGCCACTAGAGCTAAAAATAGAAATATTTTAATGTTATCTCTTTGGCCACAGGCCAATGCATCGTCTCCTCATATGCCAGGATTCAGTTGAGCTATCAAGGACTCTAGCACCCTCTTGTTTAAATAAGTTTAAATAATAATAAAATCTCCGCAAAATATGTGAACATTTAGGGGGTAGGGCAATGCATATTATTCACACTTCAGAAATAAACAATACTAATGTACAGAACCTTGTACATACTATACGAAGTAAATAGAAGGATCCAAGATAGGAACATGTCTAATTGTAACACTACCATTATACTGAAAACTGTATATAAATTAAATAGAGGGATCCGAGATAAGTACACATCAAAATGTAGCAATACTATTGTACAGAAACGTGTACATATTCAGTAAAAAGAAGGATTTAAGATAGGCACGTGTCTAATTGTATCAATACAATTATACTGAAAACTGTATATATGAATTAGGTAGAAGGTTCCAAGATAGGCACACATCAAAATTTAACACTGCTATTGTACAGAAACTTTTACATATGAAGTATATAGAGGGATCCTAGATAGGCACACATCAAAATTTAAGAATACTATTGTACAGAAACGTGTACATATGAAGTAAATAGAGGGATCCAAGATAGGCAGATGTCTAAAAATTATAATACTATTATACTAAAAACTGTACATATGAAATAGATAGAGTGATACAAAGTAGGCACAGATCAAAATTTAACACTGCTATCGTACAGAAACTTTTACATATGAAGTAAATAGAGGGATCAACTAGACCCCCCAGTTTCTTTGAAAAGCCCTTAAAGTCACATTAATAATTTCTCAAATTACGCAGGGAAACTGGATTATATATTTATTCAACAAATCAGTTTTTTTCTAGATTTTTTTGCCAAAATATCTCCCACTTTATGTGGACAGTTTATGGAGCACATGTAATTCAAATTGATGCATTGCAGTAAGCGAAAGATGGATTCTTTGATTTGCTGATTATCCTTTTGTTTGTTGAAACACTCTCATTCCATTTATGAAACCACGTTCGCTCCAAAGGGTATCCTTTGGAAGCAAAGAATGCACCAAAGAACTGAAACTAGAGTGTGCGTTTTTTCTGAGCCAGACTAGCAAGTTTCGGCCATTTAGGCCTCATCAGTGACCCTCTAATAGTTTCTAAGTTCCACAATGAAACCCATGATGAAACCTTAAACGTTAATATTGTTTTCTGGTGACAAAGACCCTATCCGTTAACATGAACATTTTTCATCCGTCACTGATAATCAAATACACATTTAATATCACTGATTCGTTCAATAATTAGAATATTAATAGTAACAAAAAAAAAATCAAATAAATCATATAATGCAGAATAAAATCGTATTTCTTTGGTAAAAAAGCCTTACGATGGATACACCCTCAATATTTGAAAATACAAATGCGTTTAGCTTGATAATTGTTTCGAATTGTCTTTAAATATTCCATTAAACTTACTGCAGAATCTAAACACCGGTATCCTGGCCACGAGATTATAAATTTAAACTTAAAACTTTTTCCATGCTCAACTCAACTAACCGCTCATAACAACTAAAATTCCGAGTTTATTCGGCATGCTTTCAAACTACCGGAGTTTGTATCTATCATGCTAATAAATGCTAAAATGCAAACAGTTGTAGAAATTTTAACATAATGAGCATGATAAATTTCATGTTCAGTTGAGTTGAGAATAAAAAAAGTATTACAACTTTGGAGCCTGATCAGGAGAGGTTAAGAAATGTATGCTTATGCTCCAATGAACTAAACAGAGAATCGACCTGCAAATACATGTACATATATTTACATTTTCAAAGAAGGTTAGTAAGGGTGCAAAAATCAGGAATCGATACAATCAAGTACCACACCTGACCCAGGATACCAATGGGAAAGTGACAAACTCACAGTTAGACACCACAAATGAGAGCCAAGAGGTCAGCCCTTTCCCAGCAGGTGACCACAAGGCACATATAAACAGAAGCACACAAAGGCATAGCAAACACAAGCAAGAAAAAACATAAAAGATCCACAAAAGAAAATATTTTACTATCGGGCTTAAACCGGTTTAACGGTGCGCCAACCTCACCCTTAGTTCAGATGTGGATCAAGACACAAAAATGTTTGGTTTGCATGAAAGACCCCTAACTTATCAATGCATCATCTCCTAGAAAATAAGAGGGATCATGATGATCATAAGCCTTTAATGAATCTTTAGATTTTTGCAAACGTTCATAGCCTCATGAACGACACAAAATTTGAAGGACAGCTGCCAATCTCTCTTACTCGTGCAATTCGCTTCGAACATCGAATTAATTCACCAGATGTGACACTGGTATTGTGATTGACAGCGAGCCACACCTGAGTCACACGTGCAAAACAAGCTTTTTGTTTGCTCCATTGGCTGTCCGTGTTCACATTGGCTGTTCCGCTTTTCCGTTTAACACTCCAACAAAACCGTTAATACGATTAAATATTATATACAAAATTGTTTTATCTCCAAAAATTATAAATGCTTTCTATATATAAATTATTTATAATAAACTGTAAATATAAGTAATACATTCAATTTTTGGAAGGTTCATGGAATCATGAATACTTCGGGTCTCTTGCAAGGTTCGGGCTTCACTTTGCAAGAGACCCGATGTATTCATGATTCCATGAACCTTCCAAAAGTAGAATTAATTTCTTAAATATATCAAGACAATGATTGTTTGTCTGTGTGCCTCTTTTTTCTAACACTTCACTTCACTACACACATATCATTGTATCATTTTTTCTCCCTTCAGACACGAGTTTACGCATTTTAATTAAACAAAAATACAAATGGATACATTTTATAATATAATGACGCGTGTTGATAAGCATTTAAATAAATAACATTCTGGTAAATGAATTGAATACTATTAGTCTGATCACATAACAGCATGGAATCCGTATCGGCATCAATGCCTTTAAAAAAGTATGCCACGGACTAACATGTACCTATCAAAAACAGTGTAGCCTATAGAAGAATTCTATCCATTTGAAGATTTACACCGATACCCATGTAATAATCAATCGGTTTTTTCCCACAAATTCGAACGAAAAGCAGCCGTGCCAATATCAGTTAAAGTGTCATTCTTCATCTCAAATACAGATTTGCCTCCGAACCACGACTTCAATTTTCAGAATTATCACGCAACAAAGAGATTGAGGTCAGTTAAATCTCTGTGATGATTGAACATCTAACGCGCCTAATCTAAACAAATGTCGCCAACTTTTTTGTCCGGCAAAATGTTTCAGAAGCCTCTTGATCAAATAGTGTAGATCCAGATCAGATTACTACCATATGGGGCAGTCTGATATTGGTCCACACTGTTTGCATATATACCTACATATAAGTTAGTCAATGTCAGCAGCCATATTTAGCAGACGGCTCAAGCAGACGAATCTTTTTCAAGATTCAGTCTTTGTGGTAAATATACTATTTTTGAACTTTAACCAAATGGACACACTTTCCAAGACGATGCATCCAGGAAGTCTCCATAGTACGTCCAGATAAGGATATTTTGTGCAGTTAAAATTGCATTTATTTCCTTACCCATCATTTGAACATGTGTTTTGTGTGCTCAAAAGAACCGTCTCATTGAGACGGTTTTTTTGAGTACCCACAACATAAGTTTTGGTTGAGAAATAAGAAAAATAATTTTCCAGTACGCACTCTTATCTGGGGGTCTGGTACCAGTTACTTTATCGATGGACATAAATGAAAAATCTTTAATTGAATGTCCTGGTGAATTGAAATGCTCAGAGACTATATTTTGATGAAACTGTTTGTTCTTTCTCTGACTATATTTTTTGCTGAGTTTATCCGACAGATAAAAAATTGTATGACTGTTACATTTCATGCAAGAGATGAGATAAATTACATCTGTAGAAGAGCGTGTACATTCCCTCTAATACTGCAACTTATGTTCAAAAAATGAATTAGATTCTGCAATGCTCGAAGTTCGGAACAATGTGAACAGCGAGACCGGGCCCCGAGATTATATTTTTTTCCATGCTCAACTCAACTGAGCACAACATTTCAACTGCTCATAAAAACTAAAACACCTACTGAATAAGTTTTTTTTGGATTCAAGTCTCTCAGATGTTGTATTTATCACTATTAGAATGCCAACAATTGCTTTTCACCAATTTCTTCTGATTGGTTGTTTAGACTCAATGGTTAAAGTATGGTATTTATTCAAGTTATACCGTTGGCATAGTAACAACATTGGCCGCCAAAATAGGCCTAAAAAGAGAAATTGACATTTTGGACCAAATTTAAGGCTTTGAGAGACTGATGTTTTAAGAATTGATATCAGCAAAGCTAAATACCAAAAAAGTCTTTTAATATGTTGTGTGTAATGATAATTCTAATAATCTGTTTAAATATCTTTTATGGTATTTGCCTGTGCTCTATGTTTATTTCTCTGTCAATTGGCTCAAATTTGTTCCAAAATGGTCAATTTCCTATTTTCACCCTATTTTGGTGGCCATTGTTGTTACCATAGCAACAGTAAATTTGAAATATATACAATACTTTTACCTTTGAGTTATTGTTCTAATGAACAAATAAGAAGTATTTGGTGAAAATAATTTTTATTTTTGGACTGGGACCCAGTTTTGTTGGTTCCGAGCTTTTGGAGTTTGGAGATTTCATAATTATATGTTTTTCTTATGTTAGGCAATGACGGGTCATAGATGTATACAAAAACATAATCTTGTATCGAAGCAAGAAATATATCAAAAAAGATTTTCGGCGGCTCTCAAATACTGACACTTTTAATACGACCAAATTCGTAGACAGAAACTTACACCAAAGTACCAATTCCTTCAGGTCTAATAGATAAGAGACAATTAAGAAATTCAAAATAAATTCTTACCTCTTTAAAATTCCATCTCATTTGAGTCCCATTCTTACATACAGATGTATCAAATTAAGCTAGCTATTTTATCATCTTTTTGGTTTTATCTTATAATGCATTCGGTGAACAGATCTTAAATGTTTAATCTACAGCAGAACTTACCTGTTAAAACAAATAAGTAAACCACGACTGAAATGCCGATCGTTAGAGGACACAGTTAATCCCTAGGCCCTGGTTATGGGCCCAGACCTGCAATGTCTTTTCCATGGATCTCCATTATAGCTTTTAAGTAGGCTATGGTCCTCACAACTCTTCAATCACAATGAGGCTGCCATAGAGTTTCAAATTGGACCTAGATCAATCAATAAACAAGAATGAGATACCCTGGAGACCACCATGTTTTACCACTTTTTGATATTTAGAGGATAAAAGCCTATAATTGTATCATCAAAAACATGTCTTTCAACAGAAAATTTTCTGCATTGAAAGAAGTAGTGGTAGGCATCCTCTGCCACGTTACACAAGTCACATAAAGGGTTATTACTAATATGATTTCTAAAAAAGATCACTGTTTAGACCGCTGCAATTGTTTCTCAGTCGTGCATGTAGGACAGACATATATCTATTCCCCATAGAAAAGAAAGAAGGAACATGTGCTTTGTTTAACTTTGATAGCAACCAACCAATGAGTTGTTGCCGCGCAGCGGCAACAACGAGGGTTGGTTGCTGTTACGATTAGAGGCTCTGTTCTGTTCTATTCATCTGCTATATGAAGGCCTGATTTCCATTCTGTCAAACCAGAGTTCCGGTATCTATACAGAGTCGATTCGATCGAACTAAGTACCTTATTCTACCTTTAAAAAATGTGCCGTGATCATCATTGACATTGAAAAAATACAAAAAGTAAAAGTGAATCGCGAGAATGCCAGTTTTTTTTTATATTTAACTTGTATTTTAACCATAAGACTGAGGGATTTTTTTCGATCACCAGGAGCTTGAACGTTAACGATAGCTCTTTCAAGCAAGCGGCTGTATGATCCCCATAACGTGACGTCACAATTCTTATAACGTTACGTCACGACGTGATAACGACTTGAGCCAAACGCCAACTGCCACGTGCATCGTCGCGCCTTTGAAAAAAGACGGCCACAAATGAGCCGTGACATAAGATTTCCAACAATGTGATATGTGCGACCTTATGGTATCTAATAGGAACTTCCGTTCAAGAGTCCCAGCGCCTTTAAAATAGATTGCAGGATTATTTTATTTCCTTATACTAAGAGCAACGACAATTTACTGAAACACTTTTGTCACTTTTCATAAGGTGTTCTGTGCCAGGTGTGGTACTAATTGTATTGATTCCAGGGCTGGGGAATTACAATGCCTCCTTAAAGTTAGGCAAGACTTAAGTTAAGTATTGATATTTCAACATGCTATATCAAATGCGAAATAAGTTGCCTGGATCGATGCAGTATTTGTAGTTAAAGATATCATTGTGATCTTCAGACAAAATTAAAACTATTTTCATTTTAATCAGTTTCAAGCGTTATTTTTCGCATCCTGAAAAATCAATACTTAAGTCTTGATAATTAATAATTAAGTCTTCCTTAACTCTAAGGAGGCATTGTAATTCCGGGCCCTGATATTTGCCTTCCTCTTTACTTTTTATACTCACACAAGTACCGACTCACAAGAAATACCGTATACTGTGCTATCCTCTCAGATCAAATGGTGGTTGGTTGCCCATTAGGTGTGCCTATTTCATATTATTATTTGCTTTTTAAAGGTGGGCAATGTTGATATATTTTTAAAGTTATCTTCAAGAGAATTCCATAGCCTAATGGATGGTGGGATACAAGATTTCTGTGAAATACTAGTTCGATTCAGAGGTAAAGCTATATTACTATAGTTTCTCAAGGGATAATCTGATATTTCACTAACCAAAGGAGGAATTAAATCTTGTATGTAGGAAGGCACCATGACAGTATTAACATTTTACATGAATGATAGTTTATGTTGATGCCTTCTTTGTGATAGAGTTGCTCATCCACATTCTTTGTACAGGTTTTCCAATGATACAGATCTAGTTAATCCAGTAACAAGCCAAGCTGCTTCATTTTGGATCTTTTGAAGTGTTTGTGAGTCTTGTTCAGAGCATCTATTCCATACAATTGACTCAAATTCTATAACTATTAACATATAAGACATATATACCTCTGGTTGAGAGCATTTCTACTAATAGAATATTTAAGTCTATGCATTATTCCCAAGATTCGGGTTGCTGAAGAGGCAATATTTTCAATATGAGTGTGTGTCATTGGCCATTACTACTAAATGTTACACCCAAGTGGCTATCTACAAAGTTAATAACAACATTATCAAAAATAAGATGTGAAAGATATCTAGCTTTTTGAGAGTAAATAAGACAGCCTCGGTTTTCAACTGATTAAAGGTAAGTAACCACTGTTTAGCCCAGATTGACATCATTTGTAAATCATGGTTAATAACACCAGCATTTTGTAGATAAAACAATATGTCAGCAATATTGGCTGCAGCATAAAATTGTGAGCTATCGTCTGCAAACAGCCTTGTCAAACTAAGAAGTTTTTAGCTATGTCATTAATATATACTAAAAATAAAAAAAGTCTCCAGAACATATCCTTGTGGCACGCCAGCAAAGATATATTTTAAGCCAGAGAAACATGATTTTAAAACAACTTTCTGCTTTCTTTGGCTTAAGTAACTACTTAACCACTTTAAAAGTTTCCCATCAATGCCATTTGTCTCAACTTAAACAAAATACCCTTGTGCCAAACTCTATCAAATGCTTTAGACACATCAAAAAAGACATTACAAGAAAATATGTTATTATCAAAAGCTTGACATATATTATGAAAAATGTCAATTAACTGAAACACTGTAGAATGATGAGGTAGAAAACTAGATTGGTACTTGAACAAGAGATTATTGTCAAAAAGAAAATTATACATATTCTTAGAAACAATCCTTTCTTGTAGTCTACCAATACAGCTCAGGAGTGCAACTGGTCTATAATTAGATGGTTGGTATTTGTTTCCCTTCTTAATAATGGGAATTACGTTTGCAAGTTTCCATATATCAGGAAACACGAACAATATGCCAATAGTCGATTGAAAAAAATAACCACGCAAATTTTGTGAATTGGAACATTTAGCCAAAATTACTCGATAAAACGAGGATTTTCTCCGTTT
Organism: Loripinus fragilis; assembly: GCA_964019695.1. Lineage (NCBI taxonomy): Eukaryota > Metazoa > Mollusca > Bivalvia > Lucinida > Lucinidae > Loripinus > Loripinus fragilis. Next base: position 73,750,413 of record OZ026517.1, read on the forward strand.
TTTCCCCGACTTGAGATCAGGGATTTTCCTCCAAGAATTGTGGAAAAAGATACGTTTTGGCATTGGGAAAATAACTAAATAATGGCTCTTTTGATTATTTTGACCTTAATGCAATATGGTAGATCATTTATGCTCTCAGTTGAGACCAAAGGCTAAAGAAATATGTTGATTTAAAGTAACTTTCTAGAATTATGACCTGTCATCAATGTTAGCCACTAATATTCATGACCTGTCATAAAAGACAGCCACTTCAAAATTGATCTGTAGATAAAGGCAGCCAGTTTTCCTCTATTTGTAGTCTTTGATGGGCTACAATAATTTTATAAAATCAAACTGCGGCTTCAAATTTGGCAGAAATGTAGCTGAATGATAGTATTTTCATTGTATATAAGTGCAGACAGCAGACTTTGTCGGAGAGACGCACAACCTGAACAGATAACCGTTTTTTGTGGATTTTCTCAGGAAACCTCTGAAATGATGATCAGGTGTGGCTTTATTTGTGCGATATATAACACAGCTTGTTTCTGTAGGATATCTCAACACTAACAAGTGTACTCATCCACCGCAAAGTACCAGAGGGCTTCTCTAGCAATTTTGTCAACTTCATGGGACATAAAATCCCGTATCTGTCATCATTGTTAGTAACCTGTCATCAAAGCAGCCGGTTGTACGGTGTGCTACATGTGAACTGAACCGAAGTTCTAAGTAGCCACTTTTCAATTTCTTTTTTTCTTACTAAGCCCTAGTGATATTGAAATGATTTTTGCCCAAGTATGTACATTGTAATGGTCTAAAGATAAACGGTGTTTTGGAAGAGTTTTCTATCATTTCACGAGTTTTCGGACCAAAAATGCTAAAATCAACTTTTTGAAGAAAAATAAGCGTTTTAAGTGCAGTTTTTATCAAATTCAAATACAGGTAATTGAAAATCTGCCTAGTCGACTTGAAAAAAACACCAAACACTTGGCATTTTGCTTATGACAGATTTTTTATGAATTTTTAAAAATTGACAATTTTCCGAATTTTCCAAAATTTTCGCAAATCATCGGCTGCACATACTAAAATCATTGTATCTGTTTTATTTTATGTTAAGCTAACGATATTTTTTACTAATTTGGTAGCCACTTCCGATTTTACGGTCATTTAAATGACATTTGTTAAAGATTTCTTTTAACTTTTGAGCCGAACAGTGGTAGCAATTCATAGTAAAGAAACCCTGAAAATTGCACTGCTTTGCCGCAGATAATAAAGCATACAGAGAAATGCAAAGTGAGTATGCAAACTGCATGGTTAAGTTTAAAAATTCTTTGATTAAGTTGTTGACCGTGGCTGTCTTCATGTTAACGTAGAAGAGAAATGAAGTGTTCAATTGTCAAAAAACTTTTGATTCTTTTCATCTTATATCACAGCTGTAATAAACATCTTCAAACTAATTAAAATATAAATGGATAACGTATCTTAGGAAAATTGTACATCACACTAAAAAGTGTGACTTTTTGAAATGAGGGTACCTTTACTCGGACCTCGTCTGTGCAAGGTCTACCAGTCATTTTGAAATGACATAATTTGCAGAGTCTTGACAAAGCGATGGACCTTTACATAGAATTTAAATTTTGTGAGAGCGATTTTTACTTTCTGAACGGGAGCAAAAAATGTATGGTGGCTACTTATAACTTCGGTTCAGTGTAAAATCGTGTCCAGATATTGGACTTTGAAAAGTTACAAATATTTGCTTTTAATAGCGTCCTTTAGGATTTAGTCAGTTGTCTTATAATGTACTTCTTTATTATTAAAGGGGACAGCAACCCTAATAATAAGTATGTTTTATCAGAAAGAGCTTTATGAACCATGAATTTTGATACAAGTATCATCAAAATCGGTTGAAAAATGGGCAAGTTACGGGCATTTAAAAAATTCAATATGGCCAACATTTAGCCGCCATTTTGAATATTTAATTAGTTTTCAGAATTTTTTCAACTGCTTATTTTTTAGTTATAACTACTATCACATCATCTGTGCTTCAGCAGATATGTAGCTTTATACACAAGGAAAATGTTTCATTTAAGATTAATGCAAATAATCTATTGGTTTGTCTTTTATTTTGATTACGCATATTTACTTAGGCTGAGTGACGTCACTAAGCCTACAATATGGCCGCTTCCATTACAGTCCATTTGCAAATATTCAAACGCCCATAACTTTCACATTTTTCAACCGATTTAGACGAAACTGGTATCAAACTTCAGGGTTTATTAGGATCTTTCATATAAAACATAGTAATTATCAGGGTTGCCGTCCCCTTTAATAATATACTGTAAACGGGGATTGACGTATATTTGTGATTAAGATCGGGCACAAACTAGTCCTCTGCCATTAAATGCATTTTTTAAAAGTTTAGTTACATCTATAATAAGATTGTATGGTAATTCTGGGTATTAACCAACGAGACATTTTTTTTTCTAGCTGGTGTGATGAATATTACAATTTAAGAATACTTCTGATTGGTGAGTATTATTTACAAAAATGTAGGTCTAAAGTAATATCAGGAACGGCGGCTAAAGCTGCCGAAAAAAAGAACCCTCATGTACAGGGCATTATGTAGGTCAGGGTTTCAGGTATGACCAGCCTAGTACAATCTTATAAATACACCAGGAAACCGCCAAAATCAGCGTGAACATTGTACTTCTAGTCTGCAAGAATACACGTATGTTCCTCAAAATAGTTCGCATACCACCTACATCGCAACAATTGCATTTCATAGGCTCTAGGAATATAAATTTTAATAATAAGGAAGCAGTTCTGTAATTTTACTTTACTAATAAAGCAACGTCTATGAGAAATGGAATTGCCTAACACTTTGTGTACCAATGGGATTTCCCATATAGTTTGATACAGTTAAGTCAGGATGGCCCATATTAAATATTGAGGGGACACAGGCTTTAATTTCCAAAATATAGTTATGTTTCTCCCTGAATTAGACATAACAAACGAGAGCCAAGAGGTAGGCCCTTTCCCAGCAGATGACGACAAGGCAGCAATAAACAGATGCGCACGAAAGCATAGCAAACACAAAATAGAAATAACATGAATAATGCACCCTTTGAGGGCTGGAAACCCCTATATTCATATTGGTACTATGGAAAACAGCGAAGCCTCACATGAAATGCCGCATAATACATGCGGCATTTCATCGGGCACTGCACTGTTTTCTAAGACAAAATCCTTTGAATTTTGTCTTAGAAAACAGTGCAGTGCCCGATGAAATGCCGCATGTATTATGCGGCATTTCAGGATTTTGTCTTAGAAAACAGTGCAGTGCCCGATGAAATGCCGCATGTATTATGCGGCATTTCATGTGGGGCTTCGCTGTTTTCCATAGTACCAATATGAATATAGGAGTTTCCGGCCCTCAAAGGGTGGATTATTCATGTTATTTCTGTTTTGTGTTTGCTATGCTTTCGTGCGCATCTGTTTATCGCTGCCTTGTGGTCAGAGCCTACCTCTTGGCTCTCGTTTGTGATGTCTAATTGTGAGTTTGTTATATTCCCATCGGTATCCTGGGTCAGGTGTGGTCCCTCATTGTATCGAATCCTGATCTTTGCCCTCTTTTGTACTTTAAATGTTGGTTGCGTTTGCTTCTGTCAGCGATGCGCCCTCTAAACAAGTGAAGCGGCTTTATCAGCCAATATGATCTGGTTATTATCACCCCTAATTACTGTAGACAGATGACAGTGACGAGGGTATTGTTGGATTGGCGAATATGTGCTCTCTTAATTATCATTGTCAGTTGTGTTCATAGATGCTTATCTGGACAATCCGTAGCTCCTGATAAGTCATGTGAAGAAGGCTGCGCATAGCAATGCGCCGTAAGAATGGTAAAACGTCTGGTCAGCAACGTGCATATGCATTCGATGATCAGACATCAGAGAACCCAATCAGCCATGCATAGATACACTCACTGTTGAAGGAAGTTTCTTCAGAAAAAAACCCTGATAGGTCGTACGCAACCTGTTTGCATCAGAATCAGGGACATATTGCATACGGGACAAATTCTACACATTTAAAATGATGATTCGAAGGGTATGAGTATGTGTATCGGGGAGGATTGATTTCGTTGGTGTGGCAAGGATATGGATGCGGTCAAAAGTTTTATTAATACTGACCATGAAGCATAATATCAAAATGTGTATACATTTGTAATGTTTTACAATATTTACAGCGCAGGTTCATTATGAAAGCATGTAAATCAAAATATAGGCATTTGATTCAGAAATCCCACAGCGCAAACCGTGCATGCATACTAATGCAAAAACCAACAACAACACAACAAGTTGGCTGCTTTAAAAAAACATCAATACGTTAGGTCTGTCAAGAAGGGCATGAATATTTCGATATACAAGAAATATATTTAAAAAAGATATACGACGAAGTTACAGAAGACATATTTGTTATGAGTAACGTGAGAATTCTTAAAGAAATTGAGAAGAAAAAAATGGGGGATAATTACACTTCGGTCAGCTGAGCTCAGTAAAGCGTTTGGCTTAAGGCTTATGCTATTCCATGATATCTGTAGTAATGCTTCTAGGGTGCATGATTGCTGGAATATCGCGAAAACTGAGACCAAATTATTTAATTTTCATATGCTATTTTAAAACAGGGGGATCTGCTGAACCCCCTCTGGATCCGCCACTGATAGGTTGCGCCGGTAGATGGCAGCTCATCAAACACTTTGAAATATGGCTACTGGTGCGCTTTCTTCTGAGCTTTCTTAATTAATTGAGTATTTTAAAACTGTACCCAGCAGGCACACAACCTTCAAATTACGTTATATTACGTCAATACGACGTCATAGCGTCGTATCGACGTTGATAATACGTTGTTTCGACATTTTGTGCCTGCTGGGTAGCAATGCCCGAAATCCTGTAAAACGGAACATTTGCATAGCACACCTTGAGTACTATCTTTGTAATATAATCACAAAGACTACTCTTGTCGAAAGGAAAATATAAGTGTAGGCAATATAATTATAACCGGTGATTGCTGCAGAGAGTCATCCAATGCTGTTGCTGAATGTGGCTGCTGTTCGCCCAAAGGCGCTTCCTTGATGTTGCTGGTTGTGGCTGTTGTCCCTTCAAAGGCGGTTACTGTTGTTGCTGGTTGTGGGAGGTGTCCGTCTTAATGAGATGGCTCTGTTATTGCTGGTTGTGGCTGTTATCCATCTTAACGCGGCAGTTCTATTATTGATGCTTGTGGCTGATGCCTGTACTAAGGCGTTTGTTCTGTTTGCGTGGCTGTTGTCCGTCCTAAGGTGGTAGTTTTGTTATACCTGGTTGTGGTTGTGGTCCGTCCTAAGACAGTGGCTCTGTAAATGTTAGTTGTGGCTATTTATTATTGCTGACTGCGACTGTTGTCTGTCCTAATGCAGTGGGTCTGTTATTGCTGGCTGTGGCTGTTGTCTGTCGCAAGGCAGTTGTTATGTTATAGTTGGCTGTGGCTGTTGTCCGTCCTAATGCGTTGGTTCTCTTATTGTGGCTTTTGGCGTTGGCTGCTGTCTGATCTAAGGCAGTGGTTCTGTTATTGCTGGCTTTGGCTGTTGTCCATCACCAGGCGGTGGTTCTGTTGTTGCTGGCTGTGGCTGTGATCCATCCTAAGGCAGTGGTTCTGTTATTGTTGGCTTTGGCTGATGTTTTTTGTTATTGCTGGGTCTGGCTGTTGTCCACCCTAAGGTTGTGGTGCTGTTACTGCTTGCTGTGGCTGTTGTTCATCCAAAGGCAGTGGTTCTGTTGTTTCCGGCTGTGACTGTTGTCTAACCTCAGGCGGTGGGTCTGTTGTTTCTGGCTCTGACTGATGTCTCTCCTAAGGCAGTGGTTCTGATTTTGCTGGCTGTTGGTTGTTTTACGTCTTAAAAGTCGGGCGTCATCTTGTTGCTGGCAGTGGCTGTTGTCTGTACTAAAGCAGTGGGTCTGTTATAGCTGGCTGTGGCCATTCTCTAAACTAAAGCAGTGATTTTTATTGCTGGCAGAGGCTGTTGTCTGTACTAAGGCAGTAGTTCAGTTGTTTCTGGCTGTGGCTGTTGTCCGTCCTAAGGCGGTGGATCTAATATGGCTGGCTCTAGCAGTTGTCCATCCTAAGGCGGTGGTTCTGTAATAGCTGACTTTGGCTGTTGCCTATCCTGAGGCGGGGGTTCTGTGGTTTCTGGCTCTGGCTGTTGTCTATCCTAAGCCAGTGGTTCTGTTATAGCTGGCTGTGGCTGTTGTCTGTACTAAGGCAGTGGTTCTGTTATTGCTGGCTGTGGCTGTTGTCTGTACTAAGGCAGTGGTTCTGTTATTGCTGGCTGTGGCTGTTGTCTGTACTAAGACAGTGGTTCTGTTATAGCTGGCTGTGGCTGTTGTCTGTACCAAGGCAGTGGTTTTGTGGTTTCTGGCTCTGGCTGATGTCTATTTTAAGCCAGTGGTTGTGTTATAGTTTGCTGTGGCCGTTGTCTGTACTAAGGCAGTGGTTCTGTTATAGCTGGCTGTGGCTGTTGTCTGTACTAAGGCGGTGGTTCTGTTGTTTCTGGCTGTGGCTGTTGTCTGTACTAAGGCAGTGGTTTTGTTGGTGCTGGCTGTGGCTGTTGTCTGTACTGAGGCAGTGGTTCTGTTATTGCTGGCTGTGGCTGTTGTCTGTACATAGGCAGTGGTTATGTTATTGCTTGCTGTGGCTGTTGTCTGTACTAAGGCAGTGGTTCTGTTATAGCTGGCTGTGGCTGTTGTCTGTGCTAAGGCAGTTGTTCTGTAATAGCAGGCTGTGGCTGTTGTCTGTACTAAGGCAGTGGTTCTGTAATAGCTGGCTGTGGCTATTGTTTGTACTAAGGCAGTTGTTTTGTTATCGCTGGCTGTGACTGTTGTCTGTACTAAGGCAGTGGTTCTGTTATAGCTGGCTGTGGTTGTTGTCTGTACCAGGGGAAGTGGTTTTGTTATTGCTGGCTGTGGCTGTTGTCTGTACTTACGCAGTAGTTCTTTTATAGCTGGCTGTGGCTGTTGTCTGTACTAAGGCAGTGGTTCTTTAATAGCTGGCTGTGGCTGTTGTCTGTACTAAGGCAGAGGTTCTGTTATTGCTGGCTGTGGCTGTTGTCTGTACTAAGGTAGTGGTTCTGTTATTCCTGACTGTGGCTGTTGACTATACAAAGGCAGTAGTTCTGTTATTGCTGGCTGTGGCTGTTGTCTGTACTAAGGCAGTGGTTCTGTTATAGCTGGCTGTGGCTGTTGTCTGTACTAAGGCAGTGGTTCTGTTATAGCTGGCTGTGGCTGTTGTCTGTACTAAGGCGGTGGTTCTGTTATTTCTGGCTGCGGCTGTTGTCTGTACTAAGGCAGTGGTTCTGTTATAGCTGGCTGTGGCTGTTGTCTGTACTAAGGCAGTGGTTCTGTTATAGCCGTCTGGCTGTGGCTGTTGTCTGTACTAAGGTAGTGGTTCTGTTATTGCTGACTGTGGCTGTTGACTGTACAAAGGCAGTAGTTCTGCTATTGCTGGCTGTGGCTGTTGTCTGTACTAAGGCAGTGGTTCTGTTGTAGCTGGCTGTGGCTGTTGTCTGTACTAAGGCAGTGGTTCTGTTATAGCTGGCTGTGGCTGTTGTCTGTACTAAGGCGGTGGTTCTGTTGTTTCTGGCTGTGGCTGTTGTCTGTACTAAGGCAGTGGTTCTGTTATAGCTGGCTGTGGCTGTTGTCTGTACTAAGGCAGTGGTTCTGTTATAGCTGGCTGTGGCTGTTGTCTGTACTAAGGCAGTGGTTTTGTTATCGCTGGCTGTGACTGTTGTCTGTACTTAGGCAGTGATTCTGTTATTTCTGGCTGTGGTTGTTGTCTGTACTAAGGCGGTGGCCCTGTTGTTGCTGCCCGTGGCTGTTATCCGTCCTTAGGCAGTGGATCTGTTATTACTGGCTCTAGCTGTTGTCCATCCTAAGGCGGTGGTTCTGTAATTGCTGGCAGTGGCTGTTGTCTGTCCTAAGGCGGTGGTTCTGCTATTGCTGGCTGTTGGTGTTTTCTGTCCTAAGGCAGTGGTTCTGTTATTGCTGGCTGTGGGTATTGTACGCCCTAAAGTGGGGGTATTGTTGTTACTGGCTGTGGCTGTTGTCTGTACTAAGGCAGTGGTTCTGTTATAGTTGACCGTTGCTGTTGTCTTTACTAAGGCTGTGATCCTGTTGTTGCTGGCTGTGGCTGTTGTTCGTCGGAAGGCGGTGGATCTGTTATTGCTGGCTCTAACTGCTATCCATCATAAGGCGGTAGTTTTGTTTTGCAGGCTGTGGCTGTTGTCTGTCCTAAGGCAGTGATTCTGTTATTGCTGTCTGTGGTAGTTGAACGTCCTCATGCTGTGGTTCTGTTGTTGCTGTCTATGACTATTGTCCATCCTAATGCAGTGATTCTGCTGTTTCCGGCTGTGGCTTTTGTTCGCAGTAAGGGGCGTTGCTTTTTAGTTTGTGTCTCTCCTTAGGCTATGTGTCTGTTCACGCTGGCTTTGATGTTGCATGTTAGGCTCAGTGTTAGGAGTTGTTTCTGTTGTTGCTTGTTGTTGTCCTCCCAAAGAGCGTGGTTCTGTTGTTACAGGTCGTGGTTACTGTCTGTACTACGACGGGGTTTCTATTGTTGCTGGCTGTTACTGTTGTCTGTACTAAGGCAGTGGTTCTGTTTTTTCTGGTTTAATTTTTAGTCTTTCTTCGTCTGATAACAGAATGTTCAAGGTGCGCTTCTCCACGTACTACAGCGTTAGCTATTATGTCCTCCGATAACTCTATACAATCTGATAATTTAACGAGTTCTTTGGAGCGACCCTACAAATCGGAAACGATTAGGCTTTATTGATAAAAATAAACGAGAAACATGTAGTATGACCTAGAAAAGTCACAATCACATATGGCAGACCTACCCATGGCACCGCGAGAAAGATATACAAGAACACGGACAAAGAAACACATAAAATAATTCAATAAAAATCAGATACTCAGCGAGCTGATTGCAAAGCTAGAATGATGCAAATAACCACATCGCAAAATTCGGACGAAACGCAAACATAACACATAATGGGAATCACATTGAGACGTTTCTTTTTCGCGTCGAAAACGTATGTTTGGTAGAAACAAAAACTATCTGGTAATACATTTTTTGGGGGGATTATATATTTAATATCTATCTCCCTATAATTCCAACTTTAAAAAATTCGAAATAAAACTTCTGGACTCCGAATATACTAGATGCTACAGTGACTGTAATAAACCCATATACGCCTAGCCTCCTTGCAAACAGTGCTGAACCAGATCAGAACGCGGCGTCTGCTCTTGTTCTTCACTGTTTGCTTTCAGAATGACATTGTACTTCCAAAGTGAATGAGATTGAAACTGACTACCCAGCAACCCTTATATTCGAAATGGATTCGTCCAATTCATAAATGAGAAAAATTCCATAAGGCATAACTGGGTTAATTAACATATCCAACTCTCTCTTTCTTGTCGATTTTGTTGCCAAACAAAGAATATTAAAAAACTGCCACTATGAAATACCTGGAATTAACACGTCACCACACACTTTGTGCGCAACAAGACACTAAGCCACTTCATGAAATATATTGGAAAGATCAGCATCTCTCGCGCCTCAAGAAGATCGAACTTGTGTTGGCATAACTAGAGTATGGTGAATAATTTTTTTGAAGAAACCTAGTTTGATGTGCCACATTAAGCTAAAAGGTTGTCTATAGGTAAATACTCTTACCATTGAGCAACAGTATCTTTGTTATTATACATTGATAAGACCTCACCCTACTTATCAGACTAGGTGGTATTTGTTTATAAAGTGTCTTTATTATTAGACATTGATAAGGCCTCACCCTACTTCTCAATATAGGTGGTATTTGTTTATAATGTGATTTTGTTATAAGACATTGGTTAGGCCTCACCCTACTTCTCATACTAGGTGGTATTTGTTTATAAGGTGTCTTTGTTATAAGACATTGATAAGGCCTTACCCTACTTATCAGACTAGGCGGTGTTTGTTTATGATGTGTCTTTTGTTGTTAGACATTGATAAGGCCTCACCCTACTTCTCAGACTAGGCGGTATTTGTTTATAATGTGTCGATGTTTTTTGACGTTGATAAGGCCTCACCCTACTTCTCAGATTAGGTGGTATTTGTTTATAATGTGTCTTTGTTATTAGACATTGATAAGGCCTCACCCTACTTCTCAGACTAGGTGGTATTCGTTTATAATATGTCTTTGATATTAGACATTGATAAGGCCTCACCCTACTGTCCTGCCAGCTGAGAGTGACAGTGGCGTCATGTTTTGTTTACAAAGTTATCATGGACTTATCATCGATAGATCACTTGTGTATTTATCCTATCCGCAAGTGATTTATCGATAAGCGTTAGCTAAAGTGGAGTGTACAAGTTAAATTTTACTTAACAATTGTAAACAAAATATTACATCACTGTCACTCTTGGTTGGCACGACAGTACTTCTCAGACTAGGTGGTATTTGTTTATTATGTGTCTTTGTTATTAAACATTGATAAGGCCTCACCCTATTTCTCAGACTAGGTGGTGTTTGGTTATAAGGTACATGTTATTTTTTTTTTTTTGCCCTGGGGAGAGGCACTGTCCTGAATCACAATCAGGACTTTAGTTATGAGTGCGTACCAAAATAATACTTTTCTTATTTCTCAACCAAAACATATGTTGTGGGTACTCAAAAGAACCGTCTCAAAACATATGTTAAAACTGATGGGTAAGAAAGTATTAACAATTTTACGCTCAAAAATTCTGTTTATCTAAACCTATGAATATGCTCATAATATAATTTCAGACAAAAATAGCTAAATGTGCTGTAATACTTTTGGATAAAAAGCTCATTTCGAGTTTTGATTTTTGTTTGATTTGATTCTTTACATCAACAATCTTTCAGTTATTTCGAGACGGATCTTCCTGGGTTGAACCGATACTAAGCTATAGCTAGGATTAATGTGTCTTGCTCAAGGACACAACGTAGTGACGTCGGTGAGGCTCGAACCCGTGGCCCCTCGGTCTCGAGTTAAGCACTCTACCACTGCGCTCCCTCTACTTGACTTGTACCACATCTGACACCTTCCTTATGAAATAAGACTAAATGAACTTAAATTACGACCACTTACTCATAAAAGCGATTCAAACATTTAAAATAGTTTGATTGTTTGTTTGCCTGTCTGTCTGTTTGTTTGTTAGGTGCTTAATGACGCATCAACCTTTGTGGGCCATTAGCGTCCTACAGTATTAGATTAAACATGATTCGTGTAGAAAAAGAAAATGTATAATACAACGTTAAAATATCTGCACTAAATTTAAAAAAAAAATACTAAAAGGACTGGATGACTGTCCCATCGATGCTCACTTCAATAAGAGAGGTCATTTACTGGAATAGGAAAAACCAATATGTACTAAATGAGCCGCGGCATGAGATTTCCAACAATTTGGCATTTTGACAAGTGTAGACTCAGACGTGCCTCTGCAACCTCCTTTTAAGCTTAGAAGCTCCAAATAGAGTTCAGTCAGTAGCTTAATAATCATAGAATACTCAAGCGGCTAGCAAAGGCTCTGATCAGTCTGCGCGTATGCGCAGGCTGATCAGAGGCTTTGCTGGTCGCAAATACCACATTGTTGGAAATCTCATGCACTGGCTCAAATCATTCACTCAGAATCTGTTTTCTCATCGTATAATTGATATGTAAAACAACCTACCCCAGAAAGTTTTAAATGCAGAAAGTGTAAATTGTTTCAAGTCTAGATTGGACAGTCTCTGGAATGGTGATAGTGTATATGATTATTGACCTTTACAGTTCATACCATTTTATATGAATATAGACTTTTAATATCAGTATCAGTCTTTAATACAAGAACCATTATTCGTTTTCGCGAAGTTACTTGGCAATCATTACTTAGGCCGAGATTTACTTTATGAATTGATTTACGGGATAATATTGGAGGGGACGAAATAAACATAAAATAAAAAGATGAAGAAAGCTTCAGCTGGTCAAATAAAAGTAAATTCTCATTTAGGATACAGGTAATATATATTCTTTAAAAACAGTGATGGTCGAGATACAAAATAAAAATAAAATTGAAAATGGCAATTTTATTTTTCTGGAGGGGCTAAATTCTAGAGTAGAAGGCTCTCACGTAAATAATAATAATAATCTGGCCTTAGCAATCATGAATTAGTCACCAGATCAGTCTTAAAGAGGCAATAGACGACCAAAAGTTAGCAGTATCACAATATGCTCGCAAAAGGATAGGCTAAAAAGGACTTATTTTTACAGGTGAGTCCAACAACGATCTTCATCTTCAAGGTATGACACCCCGAAGGCACGTTTTCACGCGTCAAAGCCCATATGCATACTGCGTTTCATTTACAAACACTTCATACCAGCGATACGAATTGAGGAAACAAACTGTTTGGCACGTTTTACATTGAATAGAACATTTCCCTAATTTGTAATGATATCCACGTAATGTTCGGTGTTCAGGAACTTGATGTCTGTACATGTTGTCTCATATAAACAAAACTGAAGCAACTCTTTACTCAAAGAAATTCATAACATTTTAGATTTATGTGGGTGTTTATGTAAATGGACAATTTCCACAGAAGACTAGAGATCTGCACCAGCTCGGTCTTTTTTTGTTTTCAGAAATCTTCTCAACTAAAGAATATTACCGGAATAAACAACACAGTTGCTTCAACTGGTGAAGTTTTAAATGCTTTCAATATCTGTACTGTGACGTACGGTATTTTCTGCCTGCGAGTACAGTAAAACCTGTCTTAAGCGGCCACTCAAGAATAGACAAAACAAAGTTAGTACTGACAAATGGTAGCTTAATGAAGGTCGAAAGTATTGAAAAATGTTCCCTTTGGAGCATTCTGCAATACGTTTGACCTTCATTTAGGGATAATTGGTGTTGGTGGGTTTATTTGAGTGGCCGCTCAAGATAGGTTTTACTGTATACTGCATAATGCGCTTCATTTACAAGCACTTCACTACAGCGAGGAAAACTTTGATTTTCACAAAATAAAGGCAAAAAAATACTGTAAACACTAAACAATAAAGAATAACCGAAACATCATTGGCTAAACCACAAAAGCAACAAACACATAGAGTTAGCTCCTGTTATATATACTGAGACAAACTTCTAATATGTCACCTAACATTTTACGCTAGTTGAGAAAGTCAAACGTAGGCTATACAAAATTCATGGTTTTATAAATGAAGCAATACTTTGCAGAGACTCTGCCAGTTAGACGTGCACTTCGTGCATGGATGAAGTTAGAGAAAAGGTACCATCATTTCAAAAAGTCTCACATTTTCTTTGACATAAATATTCAACAGAGACGTTATCAATTTACGCTTTTTTGTTTGAAGATGTTACTGACCACCGTGATTTAAGAAGATTAAACTTCAATAGTTTTGTTTCCATAGGACTGTTCGGTTTCGTTACACAATAACATAAGACAAACAATTTTAGCAGCTTTATCATAGATTTTCTGCTTTAAGCTTGCAGTTTACATACAAAATTTGTATTGCTCTGTACATTTTATTATCAGCGACACGGCATTGAAATTGTCAGCGATTATTTATTATTACCAGACGCCGCCGTTCTTTTTTGAGAATTAAAAAAAAAACAAAAACATAATGCCATCAAATTGAAGCTTAAACGTTCACATTGAAACCGGAAGTGTGCGGTAGTCGTAAAATTTGAATAATCAAAAATGAACTAATCTAGCTTCTTTGGGTTTGGCCCACAGTGCTCTGATAAAATAAAGTGCATTTAACAGTTTGGGCATGAGCTACTGATGACTTTGAGCTACTGATGACTTTCAAAAATCTCGAAAAAAAATCGAAATTGCAATACTTTTAAAAATGCGTAAAAAATCTACCATAAGCAAAATTTCAGCAGTTTTTAAGTGTTTTTCAAGTCAAGTAGACCAGTTTGTAACCACAAGCACTTCATGTTTTTAAACTACTCTCAAATCCATGTTTTCTAAAAAAGGAGATTTTTTTATTTTTAATCCAAAAAGTTTGGAGTAAGAGAAAACTGTTCTGAAAAAATGCTAAACTTTCGCCCATTAAACTGCACATATTTAGGCAAAATTTCATTTCAATTTTATTAGCGTTTGGTCAGAAATAACGAGTTGAAAAGTGAAAGATTAGAATTTGGTTTAAGTTTACATGCACTTTGTCCCGTTTGTTCTAGTTGCAATTATGTAGTGCTTTCGCAAAATAAAGACATAAAATGGCAATCATATGCAATGTTCGAATAAAAGCAAAGTAATATACATTCCTGACCAAACCGCAACTAAAGACAAACTCCAGTTTAGCTGTGGTGGTTCTAAATTGTAACAATTATGCAGCACATCTGAGCAAAACGGAACAGTGACCAAACTGTAAAAGATGTTCGACCCGCTCGAGCTGTAGAATCTTAATTATATAGTGTTGCCAAATCGTTTGAAAGAAAATCGTAATAACATTCTTTAAATGGGTTCTAAACCAATCCGGCTGTAAGTTGCATTGCTTCTAAGAAATTAATTTGTAGCGGAGCCGTTATTTCCTGTGATCCAATCTATTCAGGAATGATTTGATGCAGACGAGTATTAGTTCTAGGAGACATTTGGCAAAAACACATCTAGTCACAAAAAAACTTGGCTGATGTAATATGATTTTGGATTACGAACAGACTCTTAGTTAAAATCAACTGACCGTAATGTGCACGACCCGCTGTGAACGTAGATCTCAGAAACATGTATTTAAAAGTTAAAACCAGTTTGTACTGCTCTGATATGAGCCAATGCATGAGATTTCCAACAATTGACATTTTTACATTTGTAGACTCAGATGGGTCTATGCAGCCTCCTTTTAAGCTTAGAAACTCCAAATGGTGTTCAGTCAGTAGCTTAACAATCATAGAATACTCAATCGACTAGCAAAGGCTCTGATCAGACTGCGCGTATGCACAGGCTGATCTGAGGCTTTGCTGGTCGCACATACCACATTGTTGGAAATCTCATGCACTGGCTCATATCGTAGAGACTAAAGAAGGGGTAAGCATCATCGGTTGATAAATTGCAGTTGAGGTTATACTTTTCACCCATGCTTTGTATGAGTTTTCTTTCTTGTTGTGACACTCAAGATGCGCGATCGTTGAGAAAGAAAACATGCCTTAACAGCCTATTATCTCTTCTCAAATGTGTGTTTTACTCATATGATGCTATTTCGCTGAGACCTTTGAATTGTTTTCATGTTTTCTTCTAGCTGAGGCTGAATGTGTGATGAATTATCCGTCAATCTTGAGATGTTGATTTCAAGTTTTGTCTTCTAGAAAACAACATCAATTGAATTGTTTTGTTTTAATATGGAAATACATGTACACTTTTATCTGCTATTTAAGGCATCGATGGCACGGAACTCTCTGTAAAATATCCCCATGAGTGTATAAGTGATCAAATATATTCTAAAATATAGTATTTTACTACACAGTCTGTCAGACATGTGTGAGGTACATTTGTACTGTGCTTGGGCTGGAGTAAATCCTCCTGTGGCTCTTCTGATGTATTAACCTTGAGTTTACTTCCCAACGGCGAGTTTCGTTTCCTCTTTTTAGAAGAAATAATTTCAAGTTAAATAATCTGCCTTGTATGTTTTCTGCTTAGGGCTGTAGCGTTGCACTTAGAGCAAACATTACCATATACACCGCTTAAGAACTTGTCAGACGCTTCGAAGGCTTAACGCACCTAGTTATTTCATGTGTGCACACATTTGTATCGTGCAATACTGTTTAGACGTTAAATACATGCTGTACAGGCATATATACTTGAACGCATTCTAACATACCCCTTTCAAATTTTAAGTCTTAGGCCTCACCTCATACATGTAATAGTACAACAAAAAAAAGATTTTGCTAGCAGCGAGATTTATGCATAGTGTAGAGTAGCACATACAAGATGGGCGCAAAATAATATTCTAATCGGTCACCTTACATTATTACGCTAGTTCAGAAAGTAAAACAAAGGGTATACAAAAATCATGCTTCTATAAATGAAGCAATACTTTGCCTAGACTATGCAAATTATTTCATTTAAAAATGACGTTTACTTCTTGCACGGTCGAAGTTAGAGAAAAGGTACCCTCATTTCAAAAAGTCACACCTTTTCTACGATATAAAATATTCAACAGAGACGCTATTAATTTAAATTTTTACTTGTGTGAAGATTTTACTGACTACCGTGATTGAAGAAGACTAAACCTCAAAGGTTTTGTTTCGGTAGGACTGTTCGGTTTTGCTACACAATAAAATAAATTTAGCAGCTTCACCATAGAAATTCAGATTTATTTTTGCAATTTACATTCAAAATTTGCTTTGCTCTGTACGCTTTATTATCAGCGACACGGAATCGAAATTTTCAGCAATAATTCAATATCACCAGGCGTCACCATTCTTTTTTGAAAATTAAAAAAAACCCATTGCCATCAGATTAAACTTTAAACTTTCACATTGATTCCGGAAGTGTGCTGTAGTCCTAAAATTCAATCGTCAAAATTGACAAATCAAGTTCTACTGTATTTGGACTACAGCGTACAGATAAAAAGTGCATTTAATAATTTTAGCATGAGCTACTGATGAATTTCAGAAATGTCGAAAAAAATCGAAAAAGGCAATACTTTTCAAAATGCGTAAAAAATAAACCATGAGGCCGACCTTAAAATGTTGGTTTGCCGTGCTCCTGCCTACCCACCCAAAACAGGCCCTACCCCCAAAAAATATTGCCTTTTTGAGAATCTTTTCTATATTTATTTTTATCTAATTCTGTTCACAAACCCTTCTTTAAAATCATTAAAAGCTGTATTTTGATTGAAGAACGGTTACAAAGACTGTTATTTTATGCATTCTAACCTTATATACAGCATTTGTAGACCTCTAAAAGTGATAGTAAGGAGGTCATAAAATTATGCTAAATTTCTAAAAAGAAGAAAAAAAACCTACCTACCTACCTACCCAAACTGAATATGGTTGGGTAGGAGCACGGCAAACAAATATTATATTTTTTAAGGATGGCCTAAGCAAAGTTTCAACTGTTTAGTGTTTTTCAAGTCGTGTAGACTAGTTTGTAACCACATACACTTCAGCTGTTTGAAAAACCACCATCAAATCCATTTTTTCTTTAAACAGTGGATTTTTGCATTTTTAACTCAAAAAATTTGGAGTAAAAGAAAATTGTCTAGAAGCAACGCTTAACTTTTGCCCATTAAAGTGCACATATTTAGACAAAAGTTCATTTAAATCTTATTAATGATTGGTCAGTAATATTAGGTTTGAAAAATGACCAATTAGAACTTGGTTTCAGCTTATATACACCAATCGAAAGTTCTAACCGATCATTTGCAGTTTTTCAAAGCAGGCAATAATTGAGGCCCACCGTGGTTAACCTGCTCCCGGTATTCAGTTTTATTTACTGTTGAACCCTTATCTTTGCTTCATTTCCTTTTTATATCTTGATTTATATGAGATGGTGCATTGATAAGTTAGGGGTCTTTTATGCAAATCAAACATCTATGTGTCTTGATCCACATCTGAACTAAAGGTGAGGTTAGCGCGACGTGAAACCGCTTTAAGCCCTCCAGTAAAATATATTCACTGACCGTTCCAATGCGAGCATATGCGATAAATGATGAGATCTCATCAAATATACCGCCAGTCTGATCCATAATCTGACCATTTCCCGTCAACGTCCACTAGTACAGGTGCGCAGACTCGCGAGAGCCTTCGCTGCCAGCACACACCAGGGTCTTTCTGAAAAAATACCTTGCACACACAAACGCACGCACACACTATGGATGAAGACTCAGCCTTATGCCCTGCTGGATACGTTCGTGTTGGCGTTTATTAAAGGGTTTTACGTATATGGGATAAGTAGACGTCTAGCTGGGCTTCTTATAAACTTTAAAGAAAGTGACTGGACTTGTCATAAATCACTCATACTTAAGAAACGCGTGCCGAAGTTCCAAAGACACGTGTGCAAGATTTTATTGCTTTGAAAGAGCCCCCGGGCACTCATTAAAGACCTTTATGCAATTCGGGCCAGCACAAAATAAAATTTATCTTATCACCCGGTAGACAAATTTAACCATAAATGACACAGTATTGTCAGACTCTTCAATTAATAATTGCCGTCTTTTTCTATTTATCTAATATTTTAACCGATATATAAAACTAAAAAGTTCTTTAAAGTGAGATTAACAGTCAGAATGAATGCTGCTTTATATACCGGAAGTAGTCCAATTGCTGGACTAGTGAGCCGATGTCACGTGATACAGGTAAAATCCGATAATGGGAAACTCCTCTATTTGTGGATCATTTATGTTATTTTTGTCTTGTTTTTTTGTCATGCTTTCATGCTCGTCTGTTTATTGATGCATTGTGGTCACCTGCTGGTAAAGGGCTGACCTCTTCGCTCTCGTTTGTCATGTTTAATTGTGTGAAGTTGTCACTTTCTCATTGGATGTGGTGCTTGATTGTATCGATTGGTGATATTTGCCCTTTTTCTTACTTTTGTAAATTAAATTCGTCCCAACCGGTAAACCCCCATTCCACTGGACGGCGATTCCGCTACGATTCGAAATTTTGGTCAAAATGACACGAATCGTAACAGAAACGTCGAGAGCGCAGTAGAAGCGCCAAGGTCGTAGTAGAAGCGTATCGGAATTTCAGATTCTATATAAAAAGGATACAAAAGCGCAACGAAAGTGTAGCCCCATCACCAAGGTCGAAGCAAGGTCGCAGCTACAGACTAAGCGTAGCCAGATCTTCATTGTCATAGTGTGATCGTAGCAGGAGCGTAACGGAAGCGTAGTAGAAGCGTAGTGGAAGCGTACTGGAAGTGCCAAGTCCCCAAATCGTGTGGCTGTCTACGCTTCCGCGGCGATTTGGAATAATTTAGAGAAAATCCTAGATCGCCATGAGCGTAGCGGAATCGCCGTCCAGTGGAATGGGGAGGGGGGGGGGGGTTGAGAGAACATGTTATTTAGAATCATATGCCGAAATAAATATTTAAAAAGAAAATCCCATGGAAAATGCTTTGTCTTGATCAGTATTATTCGGCAAGAAGAATTTATTCGGTGGTATTGCAATAGATGGTGTAGAGTTGTCGACGTTTAATTTATAGTAGGGATTATGATATTACTGTCTCATCTAGGTTTTAACCCCTTGTATTCTGATGAATTTTCCCACACTATTGATACAACAATAATGGGACTGTCAATTTTGTATTTTAAAGCTGCATAGTCTGTAACTTTTGATGTTCTAATTTTGGAAAAACAGATTCTATTTTTCAAGAATACAGTAAAAATACTCAAATTCAGGTAAACATTTTACCATTTCCATAAAGTTCAACAAATTATATCTATCAAAACAACAGCATTTATGCTAAAAATCAACTGTCTAGAATTATTGGAGGGACGCAAATAATTCCTAACAAGAGAAAAATCACCTATTTTTATTAGATAATTCACTGTTCCATGCAGCTTTTAGCTGTACTGAACTTATTTATTGTGGAAGCATAACTTAATTCTATTTTTACAAATGATTAAAAAAGCAAATATTTTTTTTTCGAATAATGATCATAGTTACAGATCTAGTCTCTTTAACAGTTCGCAGATTAGATAGCATCTTCAAAAAATGATGAATTTCTGTCGTTTTAATCTTAGCGAACAGTGCAGACCCTTATGAAATGCAGCATAAGGCTGCATTTCATCTGGGTCTTTAATGTTTGCCAAAGTACCCATTTAGGGATGGGTTACAATGTAAACATCAGTCCTGTCATTGGAATTGTTCGACGAACGTTTATATGGCTTGTTTTAACGTCGCATTATGCAATACATCTTCTACGCTGAAACGAAGTTCTAAGTGGCCACTTTTCAATTTAATTTTTTTCTGGCTTAGCGCTAATGCTATTTAAATGAATTTTTGCCCAAATATGTGCATTTCAATGGACTAAAGTTAAATGGTACTTTGAAAGAGTTTTCTATCACTTCACAATTTTTTGGTTCAAAAATGCAAAAGTCAAATGTTTGAAGAAAATAAGGGTTTGAGGGCATTTTTTTCGAATTGAAGTACGTGTGATTTCAAACCCGTCTAGCCGACTTGTTCGACTTTTCTGTTTGTTGATGCCTTGTGGTCACCTGCTGGGAAAGGGCTGACCTCTTGACTCTCGTTTGTGATGTCTAATTGTGACGTTGTCACTTTCTCATTGGTATACTGGGTCAGGTGTGGTGCTTGATTGTATCGATTCCTGATATTTGCCTTCTTTCTTACATTGAAAAAAAACACACACCAAACCTTTGAATATTTGCTTATGAACGATTTTTTTTTATTAAAAACGCTCTTTTTCCACATTTTCCGATATTTTTTAGAAGAATCAACTACACATACTAATATCATTGTATGGGTTTTATTTTATGTAAACATGTAAGACAAAACACAATACAGCTTGAATAGCCCATTTTTACAGTTATTCTTTCAAGACTGGTATCCACTTCCGGTTTTATCGTGAAATTTTTACGGTCATTTAAATGGCATTTATGCCACATATATTTTTGATTTTTTTGAAATAAAACAGTGAAGTCTATTCATGAAAAAATAATCGCTGACAATTTCAATGCCGTACCACAGATAATAAAGCGTACAGAGCAATGCAAAGTTGATATGCAAATTGTATTGTTAAAGCTAAAACTCTTTGATTAAGCTGCTGATAATGGCTGCCTTCATGCTAACGTAGAGGAGAAACGGAGAGTTCAATTGTCATAAAACTTTTGATTCTTTTTTTTTATCTTATCTTAGCTCTTATTAACAACTTCAAATTAATTAAAATATAAATGGATAACATATCTGAGGAATATTATATATCAAAGTAAAAAGTGTGACTTTTGGAAAATGAAGGTACCTTTACTCTAAATTCATCTGCGCAAGATCTACCAGTCATTTTGAAATGAAATACTTTCAGAGTCTCGAAAAAGCCTTGATATTTTTTATGGAATTAAAATTTTGTAAGAGCGATGTTTACTTTCTGAAAAGGCGCGAAAATGTGAAGGTGGCCACTTTAGTATAACTTCGGTTCAGTGTATACTGAAACAACGGCTACTAACACAATTACCCTCAGGCTCTCTGAAAAAACGTGACTTTGATGAAATAAATTAAAACCAGCCATCGATAGAAATGGTACACGTATCTCTTGTTTATCCAGCATAATCCATACCCACCCATCTCCCACTCCCTCATCGAAATTAAAAAAGTAAAGAAAAAAAAGAAGTCAAAGTAAGTTTAAATTGTGTATTCAAATTATCTCATTTTACACCTTTTTAGCATTATAGGATACTTTGTGATAAAAAAAGGTAATCAAGCATACAAGAAAACACATCTATTGTGTAAAAATATGCATTTTTAAGCCATAAAATAGTTAAAAATGTGCAATTAAACCTAAAAAAGATATGTTTTGCATAAAGCCAAGCTTGTTTGGATCCGCTGTTTATTCCTGGCATAGAATATTGAAATCGTAAAAATGAATAACTGTCAGATTGATCGTTCACAATGTTTCATACTGTATAATTTGGATTAGCATAGTCAATGTCGATAAAAGTTTGCCTTTTCACGAGTGCTTTGAGACTTAAGTATAGATGCACTGCGGGGATCCAGAACATTTTGTCAGAGAGGATGTGGGTGGGATGGGGTTCTGAAATATTTTAGTCATCAGCGTATTTCACAGAGGCCCGAACGGACCTCCACCGAGAAGCAATCGGACCTGAGGGGTCCAACTCTTCTCGAGGGGGTCCGTACCAGTATTTCTGAGGAGACCTATGGTATCTTGTGATTTTCCAGGGGGTGGGGCGGGGGTTCGGACCTCTTCCCGCCCTCTGAATCCGCCCGTGCATGCTCAAGCTCAGCAGTATATGGCTAATATATAAACAATTGAATATATCCTGGGAAGTTTCCACCTTGACAGACCAGAAACAATAGACCATGATTGAGGCTTGTATAGTGGGTACCAAATATCCCATATCCCTTGAAGTAAACAGTCGAGTATCCTGTATAAGCTGGCAAACATCCCCATAATTAATTTTTCTAATAATATTCAATATCCCTGAAAGCAACGGAAATAGTGAATACAGTATGCCACATCCATGGAAGTTAAATGGATAGTATCCTATATCCCTGGAAGTAAAATAGCAAATATCCTGTAACCCTAAAACCTCTATTCAAGTCTCGAGATTAAATTAATCAGACCACAGACCACACAGACAACAGACAACAGACTACACAGACCAACCTGTGACACCAAGAGGTAATGACACAGGCCGCATATCAGAAACACATACCAAACATGGTACCAAGAGGTAGTGACATAGGCCATACATCATTACCAAACCATTGCACCAAGAGGAAGCGACACAGGCCACATATCAGAAACCACAAAGCAACCGATTGCACCGAGAGGTAACGACACAGGCCACATATCAGAAGCCACATACCAAGCCATGCCACCAAGAGGTAGTGACACAGGTCATACATCATTACCAAACCATTGCACCAAGAGGTAGCGACACAGGCCACATATCAGAAACCACAAAGCAACCGATTGCACCAAGAGGTAACGACACAGGCCACATATCAGAAACCACATACCAAACATGGTACCAAGAGGTAGTGACACAGGTCATACATCATTACCAAACCATTTCACCAAGAGGTAACGACACAGGCCACATATCAGAAACCACATACCAAACATGGTACCAAGAGGTGGCAACATAGGCCACATTTCAGAAACCACAGACCAACCCATGGCATCTAGAGGTAGCAACACAGGCCATATATCAGAAACCACAGGCTAAACCATGGCATAAAGAGGTAGCAACATAGACCACATATCTGAAACCACAGACAAAACCATGGAACCAACATAGGCCACATATCTGAAACCACAGACCAAACCATGGCACCAAGAGGTAGCAACACAGGCCATATACCTGAAACCACAGACCAACCCATGACACCAAGAGGTAGCAACACAGGCCATATATCTGAAACCACAGACCAGCCCATGACACCAAGAGGTAGGAACACAGGCCATATACCTGAAACCACAGACCAACCCATGGCACCAAGAGGAAGCAACATCGGCCACATATCTTAAACCACAGACAAAACCATGGTACCAACATAGGCCACATATCTGAAACCACAGACCAAACCCTGGCACCAAGAGGTAGCAACACAGGCAATATATCTGAAACCACAGACCAACCCATGGCAACAAGAGGTAGCAGCATAGGCTACATATCTAAAACCACAGACCAAACCATGGTACCAAGAGTAAGCAACATAGGCCACATATCAGAAACCACAGACCAAACCATGACACCAACAGATGGCGACTAAGGCCATATATCAGAAACCACAGACCAACCCATGGCACCAAGCGGTAGCATTATAGGCCACATATCTGAAACCACAGACCAAACCATGGTACCAAAAGGTAACAACATAGGCCATATATCAGAAACCACAGACCAAACCATGGCACCAAAAGATAGCGACACAGTCCATATATAAAAACCACAGACCAACCCATGGCACCAAGAGGTAGTAACATAGGCCATATATCTGAAACCACAGACAAGCCCATGGCACCAAGAGGTAGCAACATAGGCTACATATTAGAAACCGCAGACCAAACCATGGCACCAAGAGGTAGCAACATAGGCCACATATTATAAACCACAGTCCAGCCCATGGCACCAAGAGGTTGCAACATAGGCCATATATAAAAACCACAGACCAACCTATGACACCAAGAGGTAGCAACATAGGCCATATATAAAAAAAACACAGACCAGCCATTGGCACCAAGAGGTAGCAACATAGGCCACATATAAGAAACCACAGAACAACCCATGGCACCAAGAGGTAGCAACATAGGCCATATATAAAAAACACAGACCAACCTATGACACCAAGAGGTAGCAACATAGGCCATATATAAAAAACCACAGACCAGCCCATGGCAACAAGAGGTAGCAACACAGGCCATATATAAAAAAAAAACCACAGACCAGCCTATGACACCAAGAGGTAGTAACATAGGCCATATATCTGAAACCACAGACCAGCCCATGGCAACAAGAGGTAGCAACATAGGCTACATATTAGAAACCACTGACCAAACCATGACACCAAGAGGTATCAACATAAGCCACATATTAGAAACCACAGACCAGCCCATGACACCAAGATGTAGCAACATGGGCCATATATAAAAAAACACAGACCAACCTATGACACCAAGAGGTAGCAACATAGGCCATATATAAAAAAACACAGACCAGCCCATGACACCAAGAGGTAGCAACATAGGCCATATATAAGAAACCACAGAACAACCCATGGCACCAAGAGGTAGCAACATAGGCCATATATAAGAAACCACAGACCAACCCATGGCACCAAGAGGTAGCAACACAGGCCACATATCAGAATCCACAGACCAACCCACGGCACCAGGAGGTAACAACATAGGCCACATATCAGAAACCACAGACCAACCCATGGCAACAAGAGGTAGCAACATAGGCCACATATCAAAAACCACAGACCAAACCATGGCACCAAAAGATAGCGACACAGGCCATATATCAGAAACCATAGACCAACCTATGGCACCAAGAGGTAGCAACATAGGCCACATATCTGAAACCACAGACCAACCCATGGTTTTACGTCCTAAGTCAACAGCTACGGTCAAGGCGAGACGGTCAGTTCACCTAACCACACTTTTTTCCTTGGCAAGCTTGAACAAGCAGTTAACCAGTACTTCGTGCACATACTTGCGCTTGTAACTGACAACAAACCTTCTTGAATGATTCAGCGGAAGAGAGGAGAAATTATTTCATGATCAATCTCCACGAAAGTATGGACCGGGCCGGGATTGAACTCTCAAACCCTGGATCGGCAGTCAGACTCGCATCTGTTGCCAGACACATTGTCCACTGCGCTACGCGGTCGGTATATGGCACCAAGAGGTAGAGACATATGCCACATATCAGAAAAGTTAAAACATTTAACCTGTTTGTGAGAGTTATGGAGCATATGACATGGTTAGTTAGATTTGCATATGCAGTGCTATGATTATCTTGATACTATGCAATCAAACTAATGTTTGATTGCATAAAACAAGGAATCAAGGCACTAATAAGCTAGATATCATTTTATTACGACCAGCGGTGTTGCAAATTATTATACATTGAAATCATCGTCAGTTTGTGATTAAATGAAGCTGCATAGACCATGACATATCTCATTTATTTTTCATCGAATGTTTATCAAAAGAAAAAACAAATAATTATCATATTGGCTAGTGGTAAGATGTGGTACTTTAAAACACTGCCACTGGTGTTTCGAAATGGAAACCTTTGTGGGCTATTTGCATTTCACATTTGTTACGGAAAATAGATGCAATTAAAGGTTGGTTTTGTCTTTAACCATCTTTTAAAAAGTGCCTTTTCGAAACATCGGTGTAATAAAACATCATCAGAAACTTGTATATGAACTCTATGAATATTGAAAGCAAAAAAAAAAAAAACAATGATAAACGACAAAAGTTAGCATGCTTATCAGGCGGAATCCCTTTCCCAATAAAAATATTGCACTCAACAATGTCAATATTGCAAGAAACATTATAAAGAAATGACTCGCTGTTATTTAATCTACATGAATCCTGCTTTACCAACATCATTTATGATCTTAGGGTATGTTTTTAACGCCAATTTAAGTTTAACTTAACCATGAAGCCGGAATTTGTCTTTGTTATGGAATATAGACACATTTGTAAAAATCTGTACATGCAAAGTAAACACATAAGCTTCATTAAATTACTGTATATTCTGAGCTTTTATAAAGCTTGTATCAAAATGATGGTTCATCAACATTTTAACTCTCTCTCTTCGAGCCTGTAGCTTCTCATTGTTAAGCCTACTGCTGTGAACTCTTCCAAACTATTCGACTATCAGCCATAAAACGCTGCAAAATGAATTCAAATAGTGATATTATGTCATTGCATAAACTGGTCATTGGGGATTGAACATTTTTAGATTATATTTTAACAAATAGTGGAAATAACCTACTGATTTTCATAGATATATGTTCCATAACACAATATATATGTTCCATAATATCTTTGGGCATTCTTTGTAGATCCATCATTGTAAATATGTTCCTGATAATGATATATCATAATATTCTAGATAGTAACTTCATGGTACTTAGTTTGATTTAGCCATAAACATTTTTATATTATATGGAAATATGTGATCACTATAAACATCCAAATCTATGCTTCCATAACAATTTTCCAACTATTTATAAATGTAGTGTGATTAAAACAGTGTCTATGATGCACCTTATGTCAAATTCATACTATTCATACCATTAACACATGGTTTGAAGGAATTGTTCTTCATGCTAAATGAAATAAAATTGACAAATAACATGGCATAAGAAAAGCTCTATATTTCGTAACGGACCGAATGTCAGCAGATTACAATAATCTTCACTGATATTCACTGAAAATACATTTGCATTTAAACGATTTGTATATAATGCTTTGGAACATAGTACATAAAAAGAACTTTATCTGATGTCAATGTCGCTTTTGGAATTAATTGACGAGACAGGTGTATTAAATTACATATTTCAAAAAACAAAATTTCCAAATTTATCATGCTTTTTATCCTGCTAGCAGACTTTGTTTTACAAAACACACTCGTTTGTGTCCTTTCAATGAGCATTTGAAGCCTTGTTAAGGAAATTAGACGTTATGGAGGCATAGCCACATGAGAACATTTTACTTACCACAAGCTATAACCAATTGATTTTGATTGTTATTCATTTTTATTTCTAAGAAACCATTATATAAAGAAATATGGGCGTTATCTACATTCAGAGATGCTTGCTTTCTAAATATAAGCGGTAGGGAAGCATATATTTTGAAATGAGACATTTTGGTTATTGTCTAGTTTGCAATGTTTCCGAGCAACAGTGACTAGCAAGCTCTATCCGTTTATTATATTGATTATCTTTAATCATTTTCAAGTTTATTTGGCAGCATCACATATCTGTAAATGAAATAGTTTTAATATGTTTTCAGTATTCCATTTGAAAATAGTTATGGCTGCATAGGCATATTTGGAGAGACATTCATTGTTGATGATTATAACTAATGTAAACTTTATTATCCAATTAAAAGGCTGTTTCTTGAATCCTTTTGAAAGGCACAAAAATGATCTTTGGGGAATATGAGACGCCCTTTAGATTCACTAGATAAATATACCAAATTTCTACAAAAATAGCTTGTTGACATTGCAGTTTTGGCAAAATTGTTCAAAACATTTTCTTAAAACAAATATTTTGATGCTATTCAAATTTGTTTTAAATTACCAAGGAATGTCTGGGGACTGTGAAATTGTATATTTTTAGAGAGTTCAAGCAGGAATAACGAAGGAAATAGTGGAGACATGGTATCTTCAAATATGGGTCAATTTTGATGGAATAGCTGCTTTATATTGAGAGCTGGAAACCGGAAACCCTTTTGCTGAAAAAATAATAATTAGTCGCGAATTATCGTTTATTTTCCAAGGTCAGTATTCTGACGAGGACCGTCAATCGGATGGAATTATGTGAGTTATATATAATTTGTTTGTATCACGTTACATAACATCAAAGTAACACTAATTAGCCTATAATACACATGATACAAGTGACAGAACGCAATACGATGCAATATAAATTAATTGCCAAATAATCTTCATAAACATACAGTACAGTCTTGTCAATTCGAAGTCCTCGGGACTACATTTTTTCGGGTTTTCCCCTACCAAACATAATGTGTGAGTAAAAGAAAAATCTAAGTGAGACGTTTCTTTTACACGGGAACAGAGCGCGCTGGCACAGAAAAGGAAATCTTATGACGGTCTCTCCGGTTCTGTATATGGAGAATAAAAAAAATTGCGTAAAGACGTAACACTAAGTTTTCCATTGGTGCGTAGCAAAATAAGGAGAATGTAGTGCACCGCTCTGCTCTTTTAACTTCTAATCTAATCTGATGCGAGCTGCAAATTGTGTACGGGTTTGTCTGAATCCTCTTTGTCGTGTCGTTTACAGTACATGTATCTCACGACAAAAAACGATTCAGATAAAACCCATCTTGTCCTTCTAAGGGATGCAACGAAAACTTCGCTTTAATATATGATAAAACCGTACACAATTAGAAGGTGAAAAACCACAGCGGAGCGATTCATCCTCCCTCTAGTAGGCTATTTTACACGATTAAAGAAATATTTTTAGCTTTTAGGCGATTTTTTAGCCTCGATATACAGAGCCGGCGACTCTGTTAATGAAGTTTCCTACCCGTGTTTTACGCACCACAAAACATGCTGCTGTTTATATATATATATATATATATATATATATATATATATATATATATATATATATATATATATATAATATATATATATATATATATATATATATATACTATGGAACAAAATAAGTCACAACTTCCGTTTTTAGATACATTGATTATAAATAATAGGGGAAAAATACAAACAGATATCTTCTACAAACCCACAGACTCAAAACAATACCTCTTATATACATCCTGCCACCCAAAACACACTCGAAACAGTATCCCCTATAATTTAGCCAGAAGGCTCAAAATGATTGTATCTGAGGAAACAACATTAAATAGCCGTTAAAACTTATCGAAGATGCTATTGCAAAAGTACATTTTCTAGATAGGCGTACATTGTTAAGCAACCGTAAAAAATCAGAGGAGTCAGATATGATACCATATGTAACCACGTTTAACCCTAATAATCCAGAAATTTATCCCAACATTAAACAATTTAAATCAATTTTGCAGAGAAATCATGAACTGCATGAAATCTTTAGAGGAAAGGTTTTCCTCAAAAGTAAAGGACAGCCTCCGAACTTAAAACGCTTGTTAACCAAAGCCAGGTTTACCAATAAACCAAAGGAGGATTACAAAGTTTCAAAATGTAATGAGCCCCGATGTGGCCTATGCAAATACATAACAGAAGGGTCCTTAGTGAATTTTAAGGGAAAATTATTTAAAGTAAAAGATGATATGTCATGTAAGTCAAAATATGTAATCTATATGATACAGTGCAGGGGCTGCGATGAACAATACATTGGCGAAACAGTAAATTTGAGAAATCGCATAACACTCCATAATCAACATATAAGGCATGCGGAATTACGAAAAATACCAGTAAGTGGACACATTGCAGACTGCTCTGATCAGGACCCAAAATACTTTGTTTTCCCTTTCTATCTAATGAAAACAGAAAGCATAATGAAACGAAAAGAAAAGGAGAAGTATTTCATTCGAACATTTTTTGCCTAAACTTAACTCTTTATATTAATTAATTCTGTATGCTGCCAAATGCGTACATTGTATTTATGACGTTTTCAAAGCTATTATTCATCACGCTTTTAGTACAAAGCGGAAGGAAGTAAATGACGTTACGTTACGTCGTCGCTCTTGACAACGTAGCGCCACGTTTAAAGGCTTTGAAAATTGTTTTTTAACATGAAACCGGTTAGCCATATAAAATAAAAATTTGTGCATTCTATTGGACTTTTTTAATACTATTTAAAACCCGTATTGAGGACTTTTAAAATCCTTTATTCACAATCAACGACCCAATACGAGGAAAAGAATGCCACCAAAAGGTCAGAAGAAGGGGAAGGACGATTCAACAAACGTTGCAACGTCCACGCAAGACAGCCTTGAAACGGATATAGATGATACAGATCTCAAGCCGTTTGAAAGGCTTATGTTGGCGAAACTCAGCAAACTTGGTGAAAACATGAAGGAGCTTTCAAACAATGTGAGTAAATTGACTAATCATGTTCTTAAAAAGGTAGACAACACTGAAATTATAGAAGTCATGAAGGACACAAGTAACAAATCTGTAGCTGCTATTAAGGAACTTAAAGATACAATGAAGGACTTGACCAAGGAAAAACAAGCTCCTAGCCATTTTCAGTCACAAGCGCTCCAAGAAGAGTCTACACAAATTCTTTTAGAGCAGGAAAGCCAGAAAATTAAGCAATCCATAATAGACAAATGGAATACGAACTTAACAAAAAGGCGAACTGAATATTGGCAGATGCTGCGAAATAAAAACACTTCAGAAACCTACAATACCTGGAAAAATACTGCGCCAATGATTTTACCCCGTAAGTTCCAAATGAAGACAATCGAGGGTGAGCCAATAACACAAACGCAGAGAAGAGAAAAGCAGGTAGTTTATAATTATCAGACTGATATTGAACTCCTTGAACTGAGAGCCGGAAGCCATGAGGAAAAATGTCAAACCATCGATAAAACTATGGAGGAACTCATTTGCCAAAAAGCTACAGGACAAAGGAGAGAAATGATCGCACAACTATGGAAAGACGACTGTGAAAGGGAAGAAAGAATTTCGCTAGAAAGGTGGGAAAACACAACCCTTAAATGGTTCAAAAAATATGAAGAGGATTTCTTGAAATTCTTCCAGTCAAAAAACCCGCTGATACGGGATGATAAATTTCGACCACCAAAGGTCAGAGAAGAAAAACAGACCAGTGAGAGACAACCCAATCTATCTGAAATAGGAGATGATGATGATGTTATTGTGACGGGTACCTCTTATGCAGATGCCACCAGGAAGAACACTGTAGATGCACGGGACAATACCAATACAACGTTTATAGGTAAAAATGTTCGATTTTCTAATAATAACAATACCAGAAACAAACGATCAAACCCCAAACCACAAACCCATTTTTTTCCTGGTCAGGGCAGTCAAAACCAAGCCGCTAATTTAAACAGACCCAAACCAAATTATCCCTATATTAATACTAGAAGGCCAGGTCAAAAGGGATACAGTTCTAACGGTCCAAGACCAGGTCTATCAAACAGGCGACCAAATAATTACCCCCAGAATGATGGTAGAAATACAACTCAGGATCCAGATTTACGTTCAAATAATTTTTTGTACCGCGGCAACTGGCAACACAACAAAAGATAGCATGTAAAACAGATATACAAATAGTAAATTTATCCTCAAGAAAACTCAGTAAAACTGAAACCAAACTTTTAGAAAGAGGCCTTAAATTTACCCCTACTCCCACAAAACCAAACATTCAGGAATTAAATGAAGACAGAATGGAATTTACACGAAAAGTTAGATTAGTAGAATATTTTGAAGGAAATAAAGATGATAACGATGAATCTTTAGTAAGAAATAAATCTCACTGGATACCGCCTAAAGGTAGGGACAGCGACTTAGAAGCCTTTGTGACCAATGTCACAGACATTCCACTTACCCCAAACGATAAGTCAAAAATAAAACATAATTTATCAAAATCACAGCACAATTCAATTAAATCCCTTGCACTTGACGATAATATCATTATAAAAGAAGCTGATAAAGGGGGTGCAACAGTCATTATGAACAAATCATTTTACCAGAGCAAAATAGAAGATATGCTTTCGAACCAGGAATATTATGAGCAACTAGATAACGATCCGCATAAACCTATAATGGCAACTTACAAAAAACTTGTTCATAAATATGAGAATAATATTACCAAAAAGGAATTTGAATATTTGACAGTATTTGATACTCAACCGAGTAATTTTTATGGCTTACCCAAAATTCATAAATCTAAGGAAATAAATGAGGCATGCACTATTTCGCAGGACAATTATGTCGAAATAGACGCGCCAGAAAACCTTAACTTCAGACCCATAGTCGCAGGCCCTATATGTGAAACTCACAGATTGAGTAATTTTATTGACATACTACTACAACCATATTCGAAACACGTGAAAAGTTATATCAAAGATACAACAGACTTTTTGTCAAAACTACCACAATCGACAGATTCTAATGCAATTTTGGTATCTTTTGACGTAGAAAATTTACATACAAATATTCCACACAAATTAGGAATAGAAGCTATACAGTTTTGGTTAGAAAAATACCCACAAGAACTACCTGCAAGAATAGATAAAAACTTTATTCTAGAAGGAATTAAATTTATTCTTGAAAATAACTATTTCTGCTTTAATGAAAAGCATTTTTTACAGAAGAAGGGCACAGCAATGGGAACCAAACTTGCGCCTATTTTTTCGACACTTGTACTGGGCTATCTTGAAGAAAAACTATATGCTAATCTTGAGAAAGAATTTGGCTGCCAGTTTAAGCAATATATTATAGACAATTTTAAGAGATTTCTGGACGATTGTTTCATTCTTTTTACACACTCAGATGATGATCTGAAAAAGCTACATAAGTGCTTGAATGAACTACATCCGAGCATAAAATATACTATGGAACAAAATAAGTCACAACTTCCGTTTTTAGATACATTGATTATAAATAATAGGGGAAAAATACAAACAGATATCTTCTACAAACCCACAGACAAAACAATACCTCTTATATACATCCTGCCACCCAAAACACACTCGAAACAGTATCCCCTATAATTTAGCCAGAAGGCTCAAAATGATTGTATCTGAGGAAACAACATTAAATAGCCGCTTAAACGAATTGAAAATATATTTAACAAAACGTAAATACCCGTTAAAACTTATCGAAGATGCTATTGCAAAAGTACATTTTCTAGATAGGCGTACATTGTTAAGCAACCATAAAAAATCAGAGGAGTCAGATATGATACCATATGTAACCACGTTTAACCCTAATAATCCAGAAATTTATCCCAACATTAAACAATTTAAATCAATTTTGCAGAGAAATCATGAACTGCATGAAATCTTTAGAGGAAAGGTTTTCCTCAAAAGTAAAAGACAGCCTCCGAACTTAAAACGCTTGTTAACCAAAGCCAGGTTTACCAATAAACCAAAGGAGGATTACAAAGTTTCAAAATGTAATGAGCCCCGATGTGGCCTATGCAAATACATAACAGAAGGGTCCTTAGCGAATTTTAAGGGAAAATTATTTAAAGTAAAAGATGATATGTCATGTAAGTCAAAATATGTAATCTATATGATACAGTGCAGAGGCTTCGATGAACAATACATTGGCGAAACAGTAAATTTGAGAAATCGCATAACACTCCATAATCAACATATAAGGCATGCGGAATTACGAAAAATACCAGTAAGTGGACACATTGCAGACTGCTCTGATCAGGACCCAAAATACTAGTCAGGGGCGCTTGGGACTCCCGTGCGACTTTGATGCCGATTTATGGTGACCTATACCAAATCAAACTTTAGGGGATAACTAATGAAAATCACCTGGTCACCCATCTGGGTTTCACGTCTGGACGTCATTATGACGTCATCAAAATAGCGTATATTGTATCAGTGCAATTTAAACGGTATGTCCATTGTAGTATATGGGAATCAGGGCGTTCTTGCATTTTGTGTGCCAATTTCAGTCAAAATGCACCAAATTTAATCTTAGGGGGTAAATAATTAAAATTAACATGTCGCCCATATTGTCTTCGCATCAGAAGAAAAAGATGACGTCATTGGAATGACGCCTTATATGGAAATACCACATATATATGCATTTTGTCCATTTCAATCGCTTGGAAATATTCCTTTAATGAACTGGTAACCTTAGCATGACTGAATGCAAACTCTTTTTAATCGTAACATACAAAATATATTCAGATTTGGTGAAGTCAGTTCGAGGGTGGGACGTAAATGCCGTCACGATTTACGAATAAAAAGACAGTGGAGTGAATGAAAAACAAACAGTGTTTTTGATGTTAAACGGAGTATATATATATATATATATATATATATATATATATATATATATATATATATATATATATATATATATATATATATATATATATATATATATATATATATATATATATATATGTACTACGACCTTCGACCAATGACCTTTGGGTCTTTCTATTTCAAACGATTATGCAAAATACGTAAAATGAGCCAGTCCGGCTAGAACATATGTGCATGTCAAAGCTTTTATAGTAAATGTAAATAAACGCCTGAAACCCTTTTTTCTAGAACAACATATCAATATTGTAAATAGAGGCACGCTTCAAAGCTTTTGGTTTAATTGTAGCTGCTTATTCTACACCCAAATAAAAGATTGTAGTAATAATCATTTGCATACACTATCAACCAAACTTATTATAGTCCGATTTTGACCACTGAAGGATCAAAAGTTAGAAGAGTCTACTTAGTAGTTCATGATATGGAAATAAGGATAAACCCCTCTATAAGTTACCCATTGTACTGCGATAGCACGGGCAATAGACAACTGTTACAATCTGATTTATCTTTCGCAAGCTACTACTTGTCTTCAAAGGTCAAAATCGGACAATAAGGCATTCTTGTTGATACGGCTAAAGAAATATCTGAATCCACATGAAAATAGTTGTTCAAAAGTCATAAGCATATTGATCACTGGCAAAGTTTACATGAGTCCTCTTCTGCTCCACAGCAATACAAATCAGTACAATATAAATGGTTTGCTTTGTACTTACACCGAGATGTTTCGCATACAGACATGCTGCAACCACATTTTATCAGCCGCAGAGGGGTTTCGGGGGGCAGGAGGCAACATGTGCGGATCCAGGAATTTTTGTCAGTTCTATTTAGTCCTCAGGTTATTTTAAAGTTTAAAGAGGGGTTCCACTGTTTTATTGCTGAGAAAACTATACTTATACTTTACAAAGGATCCAGAGACCGTCCATTATTTTCCGGGGGGGGGGGGGTGTCCAACTTTTACCAGGGGGGGGTCCAAATGCTAATTTTTATAGAAACACATATATGTACTTGTTATTTTCCAGGGGGAGTGTCCGGACGCCCTATCCCCCTCTGGATCCACACGTGGGCAATGTCATCATAACGGGACAATATTTATCACAGTTCGGCCTTTAACCATAATTGTCAGGCCTTGATTTGTCAGGATTAATGACAGGTGAGGTTTTCCAAATGATTCACTGATACTGCGCACGTTTGACACCTTCGAGAAACACTACTCTTGGAAGTGGTAGTTCTTGCAATTCAGCTTTTTTCTCCAAAACATCCACCACCTCAACGCAGTGAGTCAAACAATATCAGTGAATGGCTAATGCAAAGTAAGAAAGACGGCAAAGATCAGGAATCGATACAATCAAGTACCACACCTGGCCCAGGATACCAATGGGAAAGTAACAAACTCACAGTTAGACATCACAAACGAGAGCCAAGAGGTCAGGACAATTTACAAATATATTACTCTAGTGCATCCGCCACAGTGCTTTCTACGGGCAATGAGCCGAGGTGAAAGAATGCTTCGTGGACAGAGTCTCCAGCATAGCTAAATGCCTGCCAATATGATCTCTTGCTCTGTCCTGACATTGAACGAGTTAATACCAGCACCTGAAAGTTTATGGAATTCGATCAGAGCCCTTGTTATGGCATCATGGCACATTGACATCTTTGATAAGTGTCCTGATCTTAGAAACTTGATGATATATGCGCAAGATTGATTAAGAAAATGAAAAATATCAACACACTGCAATTGTTTTTTTATTGTTTTTTAAGCGGCGAAAACAAAATTTGCTCCTCTGCAAAACTGGGGGTAGGGTTGTGCATTAGCTCATATAAGACAAAATATTTAAGATAGAAAAGCAAACTTTGGGTTTGTACTCGTCAATTGAGTATATTTTTGTTAAACTTAATCTAAAACAGTTTGAAACCAATTCAGAGCAGTCGTTAAACTAAATGACGATAGCCAAAATTACCACTTTTAAATTATGATTAAGCTCATGTAACGCACATAATACAACATGTAGCCGTATTAATGGTAAACAGCTGTCATATGTAGTAGAGACATCCAGTAATATGCAGACTATTAGAATGTTCATTGATTAGCTAGTTTTAATGTCTGCTTTCTGTACCTCAAACTTTCAATTTTCTTTTTTCTCAAATTGATAAAATAATATATGTAACAAGCTGATACAGGCTAACACCCATGCTTACAGTGCGCAAACATCTCCTATTCGATGCGCTTAGAAATATTGAAAACAAATATTCATAACATCTGTAACAAAGGTACAGGGGGCTTAATAATCATCAATACCTAAGATTTAGGCACCAGAGGCTAGAGATTTTAGCTAGGAAAACATGCGAAATATATTCATTTTTTCCTGAAACATCATTTCTTACATCAAGTCAATGTCCTTGCTCATTTATTATGTCATGTAACATATGTTACAGCCTTTAACAAGTGCTTCAATCTTGTTGTTTAACCTGCAAAATCTATAATTCTTTATGATATGAGCAAGACTATCCCAAAAAATGCAAGATATCCAACAGCAGCAAATGTTTTCATATATTTTTACTTAAATGATGCCTACCGAATTCGGCTCCTTAAAATTGAGTGTAGCATTGGGTTGTTTTTAAAATTGCCCGTATAAGGCACTTTATTTAAAGTATAAAAGCAGACTTTGGATTTTCTCTAACCCAAATGAGTTTGTTAGTATAAAATAATCAAAACATTTTGGAAAATGCACATATCAGCTAAACAGTAAATGATATTGGTCACACTTTTCATGTTTAAAGGGTAATCTAATTAAAGTAACGCACATAACACCACAGGAAGCTGTAATTTTGCTCCAAAAGAATTTATATGTAGTTAAAGTAGTCAATATGCAGACCATATGAGTAATTTAAATAATTAGCCTTCTTTCTGTAGCTCAAACTTGTAATATTCTTTTTTTTCTGAATTTAATATAGTAACATATGTAACAGGCTGTTAGAGACTTACGCCCCGGCAAACATAGTGCAAACATCTATTAAAAGACGCAGCTGGAAATCCTCTTTTAGATAGAATAAGTTTGCGAAATTCCGGAGGGGTAGCAATAACATTCTCAGCCATCAGTCTAAGATGGCCCGATAAGCTGGGTATTTATAGGAAATCTACGGTATTTTGGATGCAAAATATTGTTACCGAGAAATAATTCATTGTCAAAGTCAGGTAAAGCATTGATGTAACTATCATGTGACTAAAATAATTGATATTATGTTTAAAAAAGCGTTCATGTTGGATGAATATGACCATACCAACACAAACCATAGCTTTTATTAACGAGCAGTTTCTCATTATGGTCGCCATATTTATGACGTCATAACTAGCCTCAGACGCGGATTTGAGATGGGTGACCACCTTTAAATCAAAGGTAAGACTCCATTGAAGGTTTTGATATAGGTCACCATAAATCGGCACACAAATCGCACGGGACCAATTTTTTGTCCCTAAGGGCCCTGACTATACTTTGTTTTCCCTTTCTATCTAATGAAAACAGAAAGCATAATGAAACGAAAAGAAAAGGAGAAGTATTTCATTCGAACATTTTTGCCTAAACTTAACTCTTTATATTAATTAATTCTGTATGCTGCCAAGTGCGTACATTGTATTTATGACGTTTTCAAAGCTATTATTCATTCACGCTCTTTAGTACAAAGCGGAAGGAAGTAAATGACGTTACGTTACGTCGTCGCTCTTGACAACGTAGCGCCATTTTACTTTCAACAAAGAAACGCAACGTTTAAAGGCTTTGAAAATTGTTTTTTAACATGAAACCGGTTAGCCATATTAAATAAAAATTTGTGCATTCTATTGGACTTTTTTAATACTATATATATATATATATATATATATATATATATATATATATATATATATATATATATATATAATATATATATATATATATATATATATATATATATATATATATATATATATATATATATATATATATATATATATTGAACTGTTATTAAAACAGTTCATGAATAAGCCACGTTTTCTGAATCCATTTTGTCCCACATTTAATTCGAATAAGAGAGTATTTCGAACAAGCGGAGTTCGAATTTTCGAGGTTTTACTGTACGAGTACATGTCGTACATGTAGTCGCTTTTGAATATGAGCCGCGGCATGTGATTTCCAACAATGTGGCATTTTGACAAGTGTAGACTCAGACGAGCCTGTGCAGCCTCCTTTTAAGCTAAGAAACTCCAAATGATGTTTGGTCAGCAGCTTAACACTCCTAGGATATTCAAGCAACTAGCAAAGGATCTGATCAGACTGCGCGTATGCGCAGGCTGATCTGAGGCTTTGCTGGTCGCACCTACCACATTGTTGGAAATCTCAAGTCATGGCTCATATTATCTGGATAACAATTTGGTTCCATTGAGTCTGTCCAAGACATATCTATCGGAGGGGTGAGATTGGTGCAAAGGGACCGGGTGTTGATGAAAGGTAAAATGATTGTCTGATTGATTGATAGAATGGGCGATTAACTTGATGTTTTAAGCCCTACTAAACAATTTTCCAGTAATAACGGAACGTTTCCCAGCGTTGTAATCAGTATAAAGCAGCGAGGATATAGTGACTTTCTAGATGACACCAGTGACTCTCGGACCAGGAACAGTAGGCCGAAATCTATTAATAGTATTTCAAAAGAACCGTTGGAAAGCCGTCTGTTCCTGGACAGTTCAGAAAGAGTAACAATACTTAAAAAAGTGCGGTATAGCATCGTTATTATGCCACAGTCTGCATTCTTGGTTATAAACCCAATCCCGGTTTATAGCTATGGTCTCCTCTTCAATTGAACGCCGGTGGTCGGGCGGCAATTCTGACCTAAAATCTTCATCGGTGGGTCGTTTCCGGGTGCTTCTCTTTCGCTGGGCCCATCGTGACTCAGCTAGTTTTTTTTTTAGCTTTAGCTGTCCAGATATGTGAGTAAATAGCCCTTCACTTGATGTTGATTTGATTTGAGTGTATGCCTTCTATGACACATTGCACAGTTTACGAAGCCTCCCCGAGAGCTAACCATTTTTTGTGTTTTTACAACAGCAGAACCTACGATAACTATTCTTGGCCAATAAATATATTTGCCCAGGGCTCACCCTGCCATTAGCCATTGTAGCCATTTGCTACTAAAATTGTAGAGTGGCTGCAAATATACGTCATTGGCTAAAAGTGCAGCCTAATGGGTTCAAAAATAACATATATGCGAAAAAGTGTATTTTGATCAGCTTTGGATTTTCCAATATTATAGTCCGGTAGAAAACCCGAATGACCTGGAACTTGATTTTAAAGTTTTTGTTTCTTTGTTGATTCTTGTTGTTCAGGCATTGTACTTGATGAATCCAGCTGATGCCACTCTGGCATCATTGAGCGTTTTGAAATATTCAGGATGGCGTCCAAGATGGTTGTCAGTTATGCTCTTAAGACCTATATGACCAACATACTCGATCAAAAGCATTTTATTTTTGACTTTTCATGGATGTTTCAGAGGCTAAATGTTACAACCAATTAAAATAAAACTTTATTTTGATTCAGAAGGTTGAAGTATGAAAGATGGGGACCAACATGGCCGTCAGTTAGGCTTCTAAGACCTTTATGACTGACATACTCGACAAAAACACTTTAATTTTGACTTTTGATGGATGTTTAGAGGCTAAATGATATAAACGATCAAATAAGAACATGGTTTTGATTCAGATGGTTGAAATTTAAAAAATGGCGTCCAAGATGGCCGTCAGTTAGGTTCCTAAGACATATCTAACTAAAAAAACTCGATATAAAGCATTTCAATTTTGACTTTTTATCGATGTTTAGAGGCCTAGAAATACAAACGATTAAAATGAAGCATTCACAGGTTTGATTCACAAGGTCGAAATATTAAAGATGGTGAACAAGATGGCCGCCATTTAAAGCAAAATTCAACCTGAAATCAAATTCGCAGTTAGTAACTATTTTCTGATAGTTTTTGGTTGTTTATTGAAAATTTGACTGGCATGTTATTGTTGTTTTTCAGCGTTGTAAAATATTTAGGATGACGTCCAATATGGCAGCAATAACAGGGTGGGGAATCGCATGGTTTTTGCTATGATACACTGCAAGGAAAAAATAAAAGACT
This sequence comes from Loripinus fragilis, assembly GCA_964019695.1. Lineage (NCBI taxonomy): Eukaryota > Metazoa > Mollusca > Bivalvia > Lucinida > Lucinidae > Loripinus > Loripinus fragilis. The sequence continues at coordinate 73,790,509 of OZ026517.1, forward strand.
CTTATTTTTCATAATGGTAATGTTTTTGTCTTTGTTCTGGGGATCGTATCCATCAATCCATGCACCATTCACTTTCCAGACCACTTTTGGCCGGATCTGATAATACCATAATATCATATTATTCTCATAAAAAATCCTACTTTGGGAATACATTTCTTCAAAAAATGAAGTGATAAATGACAGGGTATACTGAACGGATGATAACTCTGAAAACTTTGTGACAGAGTGTTTGGTCAAAGTACAAACCTTTTTTGAACCAATATGCGGAAAAAGTCAGCTGGATGGATGGATAAAATTTACACAAAAAATACTTAAGGAATGTAGTGTTTCAATGCAAAAACAACCCCTGAGTAAGGTATCTGCATGCTGCAGATGTTCGTTTCCATCTTGACTGCTGGTTGGTACGAGCCTGCTTGTCAGGTGAAATTGTAACAACCATTACTACTTCTCTGGTCTGTTGCAAGTGCAACCCGTGAGTGCAACAGACAGCACAGATGGTTGAATATTGCTATAACAAATATAAACGCTGGTCAAGTGCAAGTTTGTCAGACATGCATGTTTGTAGGAATAAGTTTACAGATATCACTAATGGTTAGATGCAACTGCTAAAAGACATGGCTGATGGTCGGGTGCAAATGTAATATACATGGATCCTGATACGATGAAACTGTAACAGACATGCATGCTGATACTATGCAAATTATAAAGACATGGCTGCTAGTCAGGTGCAACTGTAAAATACATGCATGATGGTCTGGTGCAATTGAGCTTACCAGCCCGTTAGTTGGGTACGAGCATAGGGACATAACTGCGGGTCTGAGGCAAGTGTAACATATATACCTGCTGGTTCAGCCACACAACTAAAGATGTGCTTGTAAGTCAGTTGCAACTGATTCAAACATATCTGCTGGTAGATGCAACTCTAACAGACATGCATGCTGGTCGAGTTTAATTGTTACCGACGTGCCTGGTAGTTCGGGTGCAACTGCAACAAACATGCCTGTTGGTTCAAAGCAACATTTAAAACATGGGTACTGCAACATGCCTGCTAGTCTCGTGAAGCTGTTACAGACATAATTGCTTGGTTTCAGACGTATGCGCTGCCGGGATGTGCTGGTCCAGTGCCACATAATCAAACATGTGTAATGGTAAATATGTCTGCTGACCCTGTAGTAATGATGCCTGGGCAGCTGGTCGGGAGAAACTAGAACAGACTTGCACACTGGCCAGATGTAACTTGAACAGACATGCCCACTGATTCAGTGCAACAGTACCCAGCATTCCTGTTAGTTGGGTTCGATTGTAACATACATTATTGCTGGTGCGATGTAATTAACACGCATGACTGCTGTCCCCGAGTCTCGTTAAATGGCATGTGTGCTGGTTCAGTACCACATTATTAAACACGTGTGATGTTGAGGATGTCGGATATGATGAGCTGGTGGCATTACATGGCCGCTGTTCAGTGAAACTTCAACACATATGCCTGCGGACTTGATACTATTCAATCAAACATGCCTCCTGGTCCATTGGAAATCAAAGAGAAAAGCTACTTGATCGATGCCCCTCCATCAGACATGCCAACTAACACTGTGAAACTTTATCAGCCAAGACCGCTACATTGTCAATACAACATACATGCCGTGTAGAGAGTCAATGCAGCTGCGACATATATGCATGTTGGCCTGGTGTTACTGTCACAAAACACCGCTGCTGTTCAAACATGCCTACTGGTTGAGTTCTGCTGCAAGATGGATGCTTGCTGTGCTGTGGCCACTCAATCAGCCTGTCTGCTGACCTTTTGTCACTCAATATTGCATGTCTGCTGGCGTTGTGCTTCTCTATCTGCTATACCTGCTGGCACGGTGTCCAACTATCAGCCATGTCTGCTGGTATGGTGTATCACTATCAGCTGTGCCTGCTGGTGTGGTGCTTCATATAGGTCATACCTTTTGGTTTGGTACATCACTATCAGCCATACCTGTTGGTGTGGTGCCTCACTATAGATAACGCCTTCTGGTGTGGTGCCTCACTGTAGGTCATATCTTCTCTGTGGTGCTTCACTATATGCCATGCCTGTTGGCGCGGTACCTCACTATAGGCCATGTCTGCTGGTCTGCTCTGATATACCTACTTGTACAGTGCAACTGTATCAGACATACATGCTGGGTTCATTGATTCAGATACACGTGTTTGCAAAGTGCTTCTCTATAAGGCAAAAAATCTGGTATGTTAAAAATCCCCCAGACATGCCTACAGGTTAGGTGCGGCTCCCACAGGTTTGTAAAACTTATCAGCTACCATCCTGGACGCCATCTTGAATGTATCAAATTCTGGGTGATGCATTAGCTGCATCACTTGGATGTTACAAGGGTGATGTCTGTAACTCAAGAACAGTAAAATCAGCATTTTGCATGCGAATCCTTGGAGTCTCCGGTCTCAGAGAAAATTTTCTTATATTCTTTGTAATAAACTGCCACTTTGGCGGCCATTTTGTCTAAATTCTTATTTTACTTTTATATTTTTGTTATAAGCTAAGTGTCTTCAACTAGATTTCGATGTCATATCTAATAATTTAAAGAAAAAAAATGGGGTTGAGACATTTTCCATATCACACACTTTTTTAACTTATAATTGGCCTCCATCTTGGACGCCATCCTGAATATATCGAAATGCTCAATGATGCCAGAGTGGCATCACTCGGATTTTTCAAGGACAATATATGCACTACCAGAATCAACAAAGAAAAAAAGTTTAAAATCAAGTTCCAGGTCCTCCTAAAATTCGCCCAAATTCTGCAGGACTATTACTTTTATTATTCCTTCACACTTTATTATTGTGCTATATTTAATTTTTGAATGCTTATTTTTTCAACACCATCAGAGTGTCAAACAGTTTGGATTTAGATCAGGGCCGACATTTTGTCGGGCCTGATCTGAGTCCAAACAATTTGCAAAGGTTAACAGCTGTCAACAAAAGTCGCCCCTAGCGAGCAAAGAGTAAAATACAAAACAACTTGTTGATACTACTTTCTGGCTAAAACCTTGGCTAAAGTTAATTTCATTCGGCTCCAACTTTTTTCATTAGGCTTAAGCGTTGGCTACAACAATTTCTGTGCCAGGGTTAGCCCTGTTTACCCCCAACCCTTAGTGCCTGTGACTGCCGTCTACTTCTGTTTGTGATTCTGCTGTCGTTATTTCATAAGCTGTCCTGATTTTTTGTGATATAGTAAAACCTGTCTTAAACGGCCACTCTAAAAAAAGACCAAAATTGGTTTTCAAGACCAATTGTCGCTTAATGTAGGTCCAATCTATTGCAGAATGCTCCAAGACCTTTATTTTGTCTATTTTGAGTGGCCGTTCTGTACTTGTGTCATTTGTCACTTATAGTTTAACAATATTCTAGTTGGCTGCTTTATTTTAGAAATCTTGTATTTTATATGTTCTACTTCTGGTTTCGTGATTTAACAACTGCAGAATTTAGGGTAAATATTTGGTATGTAAATATATCTACCTCATTCCCCAAGCTGTCCGTTGTTCTGTTGCTGTTGTTCTTGTTGTTGTTTTATTGCATATTGATGCAACCGTTATTTTTGGTTTTGTTTGGCCCTTTATTCTTTAGGCAGTATTTAGTGTATTTTTTAGTTTTGCCGGTTCAAGGGTGCGTGCTAATTGTTGCACTTTCCATGATTTCCTAATCTCACTTACTTGCTTTTTTAAAAAAAATAAATAAATCGAGCATTCTACCACTGAGAAAATGTACTCATGAAAGAAGGATTGAGGTGTCAATCAGATACATGTATCTGATCGCTGCTTTATATTTGATGTAATCGCGTGATGTCGTGTGACGGGGGCTTTAATGAATAACATAATTGCTTATAATCTCTCAAGGTAATCTCCCATTAGATTGAAAGTCTTTAGAGGGAATTTAATTTTCTTGGTAATGCCTTGGCAATGGCGTAGTCAGAACACTGAAAATGCTACGGAAACCAAAGGGGCACTACCGGATCAAGCAGTGCTTCTCTTCATCCGCCTCGATAGCTCAGTTGGTTGAGCGTCCGCTTTCGGAGCGGAAGGTCGTGGGTTCTAATCCCGCGGCCGCACCATACCAAAGGTGTAAGAAATGGTACTAGCAGCTCCCTTGCTGACGTTCGCATACAAAGGGGTTGTGCTAGGAAGATAGAGTCAGGCAGGTAAGTATCTGCTAAGTTCGTGAGCTAATGTTGTGACTGGATGAACTTTAGAGAAAACCATTTGCATGAACATGACCTACAATTATTCGACTACAGTATTTAAAAGTATTTTCGCCCAAAATGTACAAATTTCTGGAAGAAAAATATAAATTTTCAATTTTTGCTTATGAATTTTTCAAGGTCAAATTGAAAAAATGTAAACAATACCAGAAATACATAATATTTGGGTCAAAATATTTCTATATAATGTAGTCGAATAATTGAAGGTCATGTTCATGCAAATGGGTTTCATTAAAGTTCATCCAGCATGTCACAGCATTATTAACGGTATCAAACCAGGAAGTTACTCTAAAAAGACTGATAAGCATGATGCCGATTGCTCAAAAGCTGTATGTTGGGGCGTAAAGTGATCTATGTGTGATGTATACGTTGTTCATACAACTATGTGGCCAAAGGTATCCGTCTCCTTGACAAAAAAGCAATTCTTGTTTAAACAGGAAAATTTTCATGCAAGTAAGAGCTTTTGAAAGATATATCCCCTTTAATAAGGTTTCTTATTCTTTATCAATTGTGTACCTTTTTAAAATGGGAATTTCTCTTAAAGGAAAGAATTTGCTCACAGAGGGAGCGAATTCTTTCCTTTAATAGGAGTTCCTTATGGTATGGACAATCACTTTAATCACACTAGGTGACCTCCCTTGAATGTTGCTATTTGTATTACGCACGTGCGTAACTGTGTAATAGGAGCTACGCCAATGCTTTATATTCTTAGTTACCCTTTTGGACCTCCACTCAAGGCACACCCCAGTTCATCAAAACTCTCATAGTGTGCTACCCGTAGTGTTCCAATGTTGGAAACCCTTTAAGATCAGTGAAACCCAGGATTTTCCTCGAGGATATAAAAACGCGAAGCTGAGCATGGAATTTAATTTGCTCATAAATGACAATTGTTGTCATTATAACATTTATGAGCAGGATAAATACAGCAGAGTTTGAAAGCAAGAAAAGTCTTCATTTTGATCGTATTACCTTTTACCCATTAGTTGAGTTCAGCATAAAAAATATAACATCGGGGCCTGGGTCATCGAGAACATCCCGATGATATAACAAGAAGAAGAACTTTATTAACCCCGCAATAAGTCATAGGGGCGAGGCCAAGAGTATCTCATCAACAATGGCCTGGCTTCGAGGTTATAAAACTTGAGTACAATCTCAGACTCAAAATAAAGCGCAATGATTAGCTGCTTGCGGACAGCCAATCATTGCGCTTTATTTTGAGTCTGAGCATGAACTCAAGTTTTATAACCTCGAGGCCTGTAAACGTTTCTGCCAAAGACCTCAATTATAGCTTTTAAGTAAGCTGTAGCTCTCACAACTCTTAGAATCCCAATGTGACAACCATAGAATTACAGATTGGACCCAGTTTAAAGACCAGTATTCCTGTCCAGTAGAGATCATCAAATGATTAACTGATAAGGGACAGTTTCAGTATCTCACATGAATAAATGGCATCAAGAGGGGGCTTACCTGTATACAACACACTTTCTGTCACTAAAATAAATATCAATATTTATTCAGAGAATACCTAAACCCTTCATGGGACCACTTTGGTGCCCTGTGTAAGAAAGGCATATCACCTGATAAAGATTAGCCTTTATTATATCTGGAATCGCCCTCATGCAGTGGTACCACTTTTATTGTCAATGAATTTAGGTCTTTAATCGATAAACAAGAACGAGAAATTCTGGTGACTGCCATTATAAATTTTTGGCCCCTGAAGGTAGACATCCTACATTGGCGGACAATTTCATTGAAAATAAAACCAAGATGCAATGCCCTTTTTTATTTGTCAAACCTACAAGCTTAAACCAGTGAGATGTTTCAAAATTGGCACGAAATATGTTTCTGTCCAATAAATATGATTTGTTGTCGGGTTTTTATTATCGACCATCACCACGGAACACTCTGCTCTTAAAGGCTTACATCAGCAATTTCGAGCCAAACTGCGCCCTTGGAGTTGAACTTCATCCCATACATCTGGCACGAGTTTAGATAAGCAAAAAATCTCAGCGTAAAATTGTTAATATTTTTTTACCCATCAGTTTTAACATATTTTTGGGTGCTCAAAAGAACCGTCTCATTGAGACGGTTCTTTTGAGTACCCACAACATATGTTTAGGTTGAGAGATAACACAATTAAACTTTCGTTACGCACTCATAACTAAAGTCCTGTCATGATGATCGTAAAATGTTTACCGCTTATACCCCTATTCCACTCAGGCCCCGAATCCCACGAATTGACACGAATTGACAAATATTTGGATTCGTGGCTGAATCGTACTCAGTTCGTGATGGTCTTAACTGATTCGCATAGTCCGTAGTGAGTTCTTGCAATTCGTAGGTCTATCGGGAATTCGGCTCAAAAGTTTTGAACTGTTCAAAACTTTGGCCACGAATTCCCCGATTCGAAAAGTCGTGCGTGATTCGTACCAAATTCCTAAGGCATTCTTGGATATCGTAACTGAATCGTAATCGATTCGGGGCGTTTTTGCATTGTTTTGGGCATTCGTAGCTACTCTTAGTTCATTCGTGGGGAATCGGAAGATTAAGCGTAGCAATAAACCAAGGAAGAGATAGCAGAAGGATTTTCCCTAATGTTAATTACCCCGTCTCGTGCATATGAGCAGTCCTAGAAGTTGAAACAGATTTGGTAGATTCTGGAGCACAATCAGGATCAGTCAGTAGCTCCTGGCTGGCGATTTTGCCAATGGCGAACTGCCATATTTTTCCAAGTCAAAGAGTCTGGGTCAGGGCCTCTCGACTTTAACGTAGTTGTTTTCTTCTAGCTATATAAGAAGCCGTTTTCAACACTCAAGTCGCAGGATCAATTCTACTGCTGCTTTACGAGGAACATTCATTTTGGAACTAATGCCCCGAAGCATGTACGGGCCTTTTTTATAGCTATCGTGAGAGAAAATCTCGCGAATCGTGTCGAATCGTCGCGGATTTCTGTTAATTCGTTCCCTATGCATGCTGCATTCCGCATATTCTTAACTGATTCGTAATTGATTCCTTAACTTTCGTGCAGCATGTTCTTATGTTATTTTCTAATCCTAATGAATTCTTGCGCGATTCCAGCCGATTCTCCCGAATATTCGTAACGATATCGTATCTGAATCGGGAATGACTCGTAGCTCATCACGATTGGAGAAAAAAAAATAATGAAACCTCACGAATCCCCTCGAATAAGAAAAAAATCAATTCGTGGCGATTCGTGGCCTGTGTGGAATAGGGGTATTACGTTGGTGTTTGTGAGCGTTATGGTCGATTGACTTTCAGGAGCTATTCAATTAAACTGAGTCTGTTTTCGGCAGTATCCGTTATTTAAAAAATGTTTGATTTTTAATTTCCCTCTTTATAAATGGACGGATACTAGATACATTACTATTAGTCTTTTAGCTATTTTACACAATGTCATTGGCATACACGATAGATTACGTTGCCTAATGAGAGAGTACAAATCCCATAAGTACAGGCGTCATCAGGCCTAATAAAACACACAGAAGGAAAATAAATCGTGTGATATTTGTTTGAGATCCCCAATAATCAACATAATTCAGGACCAGCTGAAATTGCTTCCTGGAGTAGCGGTGTCGATAAATTGAAGCACTGCCTTGGGAATGAAACAAGTTGCGAGCATATCTAATCGTGTTTGGTATTATGCTGGACATTTTACAACATGAGTAAAACTCAATCCTAGGATTTAATATTATTGCATAGAATTGATTTGAAATTTGACATACACACGTACTCACGTACGTACGCACGCACTCAATCACACATACAGAGAGAGAGAGAGAGAGAGAGAGAGAGAGAGAGAGAGAGAGAGAGAGTGAGGAATAAAAATTAAAGAGAAATAACACAAATTATTGGTGTCCGAAAATTGAGGCTGTGGTAAACCAGTTCCATTTAAATGTTCTTTTTTGTCCATATATCATTTAAATGTATCATTTACAAATATTTCCTTCGTAAATTGCGGTTATATTTGTTTTATTTAACAAAATGAGTATAGTGTCCTACAAAGATTGTGCTTGTCTCATTTACCAACTGTCGTGTAAAATAAGAGATAGATATATCTCCTCTTAAATCATATGTCATTAAATTAACTGCTCATTACATTCAAGGTCATTCAAATAGTATATAACTGATCATTATGATTATAACTTTAAGTGTCATTAAAAGTTTACCATTAATTCCATTCCCATCAATAGGGCTTCAAAATAGCTTTCCTCAAGAATTGACAGGTTTTAAATGGCCTTGAAAGTTTGGATAGCATTTGGAGCAGAATCCCATAAACATATCCCAACAAAGATCAATGACAATAATTAATGGATTTAGTCCGTTTTAATGACAACTAAATGCATATATGGAATGGTATATGCATGCAGTAGTGATACATACACTGAACAAAATTTCTCATTGGTCATTTTTTAAACTCATTTTTTCTGATGCAGCGCTAATAGCATTGAAATGAATTTTTGCCCATAAATGTGCAGTTTAATGGGCAAAAGTTTAGCGATTTTTCAGAAAAGCTGTCTTTTACTCACGGTTTTTTGGTTAAAAATGCAAAAATATGCTCTTTTGAAGAAAAAGGTTTTGATTGAAGTTTTATATCAAATTTAAGTTCAGTTGGTAATAAACTTGTCTAGTCAACTTCAAAAAACACCAAACACTTGAAATTTGAACTAAAGTAGAATTTTTACGCATTTTTTGAAATATCACATATTTTGAGATTTTTGAAATTCATTAGTAGCTTGTGCAAAATTTGTTGTATGCATTTTATTTTATCTAAACAAGATAGCCAAAATAGAATAGAACTTGATTCGTCCATTTTGTGATAAAAACATTTCGCTGCTGCTGCGCACTTCCGGTTTGAATGTAAAACTTAAAAAGTCAATTTGACGGTACTTTGCATTATTTTTTTCAATTTCCTAACTAGAATAGTGACGACCAGTAGTAATACTTTATCGCTGAAAATTTCAATACCGTATCACAGAAAATAAGGCGTACAGAACAGTTCGAATTTCCTATGTAAACTGCATTCAAAAAGCTGAATTTCAATGATTTAGCTGCTGGTAGTGTTTGTCATCATGCTATTATGTAACAGAAAAGAGGAGTCTGATTAAAGCGAATCATTTGAAGTGTGCTCGTCTTTAATCACGGCAGTCAGAAACATTTTCATACAAACAAAAATACAAATGGATGGCATCTATGTGGAATAGTTTATATTGTAGGGAAACATGTGACTTTTTGAAATGATGGTACCTTCTCTCTAGCATCGTCTGTGGAAGACGTACCAGTCATTTTTGAATGAAATGGCATGCAGAGTTTCGGCAAGATATTGGTTGATTTATATTAGCATGGATTTTGTATTAACGAATCTTCCTTTCAAAACTAACAAAAAAATGTAAGGTGACCAATTAGAAATTTTGCTCAGTGTATATCGGGTTAACGTGTTTTTCATATACACAATTAAAAGCATTATTTAAAATTACGTTTTTGTAATCAGTACATTGCTGAAACATTCTGAACATCATTCAAGATTTTAAAGATTAAAAATGTCAGCAATGTGCGCGGAAATTCACGAATAATCCGTTGTGTTTCTTGTTTCCTCTGGTCCCTGGATACCCCTCTATCAGGGATGCTTTTTATCCCGAAACGAGGTAATCGATTTGTCTTCTGTAGAACGAACAATACGGATTTACTTAGAAATAATACCACCATTACTTGAAGCAATATCTAATCTCTTTATAGGATATATTTAATCTTTTGTCTAAGAAAACTAAATCGGGAATTAATATAAATGTGTTTCATGGTTTCAATGCCCTCCTGTCATAATCTTGATTTAAAAATCGATTAAGGAATATAGCTTGGCATTTAACTATTTTTTTTATATATTTGAACATAGTTTTTCATTTTCTTTTCAAGTTGAGAGTTGTTTTGTGTGTATGTTTTAATGTACTTCATGGTCATTAGGACAAGCCAGTTACCTTGATAGCCTAGCAACCATGGAAGTGTGGAAAGTTGACTATGTGCATAGTCTATTGTCTACTGTTTCTAGACAACACTTGAAACATTATAATGCAACTCAGAGTAACAACAGCAATGCATACAACACAATCACATTACCTTAGAAGCATGCAGACGTCAACATGATCTGCCCTTGATTAAAAGAACCAGTGGATATAACAAAGAGTCTGGATGCGGGGTCTGGTATTATCTAATCATTTTATTTTGCCCAATATTCATGCACTGCCTTAAAACTGGCATGGCGAGGAGTTTGTTTGTGTTTTGCTATAATATATAAATAGGCGGTAGGCAGAACAGCTAAAACCCCTCTAAATTTTGTGTTTAGTGCCAACCCCAGACAGATAAGCTTTTTATACATTATTTTAAAGCCTAATGTCTCTAGAGTCAAATGAGGCATGATGTAGAGTTTTCAGGAGATCCGGTTGCCATCAATTTGCAGAAATTTGCAGTAATTTACACCCATTAGCAGTTTAATATCATATGATAATACTAAGTGCACAAAATTACTGTATTCAAAAGAAAGTAACGCATGTAACAGTAATAAGAGGCACCTTAATGAGTTAAAGTTATACTGCTAGCCATTTACTTTCGATTACACGATAGTACTGATATGTACGAATAAGGAATAATTTGATATTTACACTATAGGAGTTTCTATTCTTTTAGGGTAACATAGTAAACTCTGCTATTGCAGGGCAACGCCTCAGTCCATAAAGAGCTAACATGCATTATTTTGTGGCTTATATAATGTGTTTTTTGAAAATTATAGTGTGCAAAACTCCCTCTAAAAGGCATTTGACAGCCAATGGTCTAGTGATAGTACATGGCTAAATAGTAGTATATTTGACAGAAAGTAACGTATATAACTGCAATATTATAGACATATATTATTTAAACATATACTGGCTGTTTACTGCATTTAATTTAGTGCTATTGAGAAAATCAGCATGTGGATAAATAAGAATAAGGCATAGCTTTGTATTTAAACAATAGGATTTGAAACTGTTAAAGGGTAAAGTAGTTAGCATGGCCGTTACACGGTAATGCCCCAACTGCAAGAGGGCCAACTTGTGTAATTTTGTATCTTATATAATGTAACTGTAGAAAATTAAGAGGGGTCTATTAGCAGCTCACGGTCTACATACCTAAATTTGGAACTTTGGCAGAACACTTTCTCGTGATACATGTACGTAATACTCATTTGAGGGTGTATGCCGTATAAAGAAATAGATGTATACATTTTCAACGGTACCTTCTCCCCTGGAATGTTAATACTATTCCTTGTATACCATATTGGATCATGTTTTGTTGTTTCTGACTATGCCCCAGCGACACATGCACATTGATATATATAAAAATGCACGACGAACGTAATAAACCAAATATCAATACATAGTTTTGATGAATACCTGTTAACTTTAGATTTGACTTTGGCATCTAAATACAGGGTAGGAGATCATGTGGTCTCATACGTTACAGAAATGGCCGCCTTGCACAGAAATGCTCCCAATAGAGGTAATGTTTTGCCTTAACAACAACAAAACCACCACCTCAGAACGGACAGTAGCCCAAGCCAAGTTGACCCAAACGCCAAACTGACCAGCTACAAACCGTCGCCCTCATTTATGTTGTTGTTAAAACACAAAATAGGATTAGCTCACATGGAGGCTTCCAAACTAATGCAATACATCATCACAGAGAAACAAGCTAATCAGATTAACACGCTATGAATTAAAGGAAAAAGGCTTAAGATTCATAGATAGTCAGAGCTAAAGAACACCTCAAGTTGAGCAACGGTGGGCACAGCCAAAGACAAGCATCTGGCACCAACCAACCAATTAGTTTAGCTTTTCTTCAGGTCCATCATTGACTTCGAGGCATGACCTACCTTCGTGCAAATAAAAAGGAAACTATAGCTATAAAGCGTGAATGGGTTTACAACCAGGCATGCAGACCGTCGCATGATGCATGTTGTATTCCACGTTTTTATTACGTTAACTTTAATTATCTTTTTAAATTGATCACTAAAATTAGACTTTCCAACAATTGTTTTAAATTCATATGCTAAATCACGGTAAAATACCGGCTATGATATGCCTTGCTGCAGAAGATTTTTAAACCAATATTATATTAAACAATCAACTCTGAGTGTCTATGATAAAATTTAGTAAAAACTTTACGAAATTTATAGTATTGATAACTTTGTTTTAATAACTTAGAAGTCAAACATTCGTTTCTATTGTTGAAGTCACCAACATTAGAATATACTCTAGCAAAACTAACAAGCTGCGAAATGTATACAACGCAGGAAGGTGAGCGAGGAACATCTCCATCAAGAAATGCAAATTAAGTATTGTGGCATATCCTAAATATAGTCATGCACACTTGTTTTTTGTAACTCCCATTGTGTTTGGTTATGGTTTGGTGGTTTAGTTCATTGAGTCTTTTCAAGTCGTGCAATCATCTCGCTGTACATAGTGAGTTGCTTCCTAGCTTTTGTGTGTATATACCGTAAAGCGGAATATTTACGTGGAGCCAAATTTTTCGCGATTTTGCCTCAAGCACATGCAGATAAATATTCGAGGTTTTTAATTTTTGCGGTCTTGTATACCCGCCAAAATTAATACTGCAAATGTCCCGTAAAATGTCTCCCGAGCAAGGATTCATGTTGTCAGTCATTTCCGTGGGTTGAAACTAGTATAATTGGTAATTTCCGTATTTCATCTGAGTAGTTTCTCGCAGTGCATAAAATAGCGGTAAATTAGCTGACAATTTAATGTCATAGTCCAATTTATTTTTATCTCCAGAAAGAAAAACTCAATCGGTATTAACAATTTACCATTCATTCCAACAGAATATTTGAACACACACACTGACAATCACGAGTCCGTATCTTCATCAATGATCAGGTATTTTATCATAATTGGTCTCTTATTAAGATAAAAGATACAAGAAACTTTATTTAACGACTGATATACATAACAGATAACATTAGCTACTAAAGCTATTTCCCGACAAACATATTATAGAGCTAATTTTCAACAAATATAAACAGGCCGTAAAAGAAAAATATTTTAGGTAAAACATTAGCACAAAAATTCTTGCTGTTAAAATACTAAAGGCTGAAAAAGCGTTATAAACATTGAGCACACTATATCGCTAAGTAGCTATATATAATATACAATTATTGACTACAATGAGTTAGACCTAAGGATTTATCTACCCGAAAAAGTGATATTTCACCGAGGCCGCTAGGCCAGCGGCCTCGGTGAATATCACTTTTAAGGGTAGATTTACCTGTTGGGAGGTGAAACAGCAAATCATGTTATTTTCATGCAGCACATGCTAGTTTCACACTCGTCATGCTATTTTAGCTCTCTAGAGGGTATTATTGCAGAAGTGTCAAAATATTAACTTCTGGAAAATAGTTCAAGCTGGTTTTCATGCAATTTTACTTGTTGACCGGTTTAGACCAGTTTCCGGGTAGGCATATAGATTTATGAAGACAAGTTGGGCCAATCAGGAGACAGGATTCTCTCCAGTCATATAACAATATATAGTATCACATAAGCTATCACATGCAGATGTTTACAAGATGTATCGCACTGCCATCACAGACATACCATATATACTCAAGGTTAACTTAGCCCCTAGAGCGCCTACAAAAAAGTAGAAGCAAACAGCGTGGACCCAGATCAGACCGTTCCCTATTAGAGCAGTTTGATCAGGGTGTCCGCTCTTTGCAACAGAGGTTCCACAGAGCACAGACGGCATTTTGATGAGATTGACATCTTTAGGGTTAGATTTGATAAAATTATTATGTGGCCCTTCCATGGGGCTATCCGACCACCAGGTTGCCTTAGCCAAAATTTCCATTGTGGTATCAACATGGCAATTGCCATCTGTTCGATTTTGCACATCAAAAGGAACAAGACATTTGCCTGATCTTAAAGTGTTACATAAAGTCAGATTCCTGTAAAATAAACCTTCCGCCAGATTGGGGAAAGTCAAAACAACAAGAGAAAAGTCAGGGATAAGCATTAACTCTTGCATGAAAAAACAACAACAAAATAGAGACTAGATTTGTTAGACAGAGAATCGACAGATAATCACATAATTATCCAATAGATATGCCCCCAACTTTGAAAAAGTTCAAGGGGCATATTGCTTTCGGCTTGTCCGCGCTTCCGTCCGTCCGTTCGTGCATCCGTTCAAAATGTATTAAGATACAGTTTTGAAATTTCATATATGGATTCCTCATCAAAATATAATTAACATGTATTTTTTAAGTCAGGATTATCCCTCTTGTGGAGTTATGCCCCTTTTAAAGGGTCATAATGTAATTTTGTAATCAAGATATCTCAAAAACAATAACAACTACATGTATGAGCTTCAAACTTGGTCAGCTAATAGAGCATAATGAGTCAATAACCTGGTGAAAATAAAGAAAAGTTTTTTTCAGTTATTGCCCTTTGCAAATTTGGACATAGAAGAGTTGATATCTCAAAAACTATAACAGCTATGAGCTTCAAACTTGGCCAGGTAATAGTGGATAATCAGTAGATAATCTGGTGAAAATAAAAAAAAAGTATTTTGTTGAGTTATTGCCCTTTGCAAAGTTTTGGCATTGGAAACTTGTAATCAAGATATCTCAAAAACAATTACTACTAGTAGCTTCAAACTTGGTCAGCTGATAGAAGATAATGATTAGATAACCTGGTGAAAATTCAAAAAAAATATTTGAGTTATTTCCCTTTGCAAATTTTTGCATTGAAAACTTGCAGTCAAGATATCTCAAAAAATATTACAGTAAGTAGCTTTAAACTTAGTCAGCTGTTAGAAGATAATTAGTAGATAACCTGGTGAAAAAATAAAAAAAATCGAGTTATTGCCATTTGCATATTTTGGCATTGAAAACTTGTAGTCAAGATATCTCAAAAACTATTACAGCAAGTAGCTTTAAACTAAGTCAGCAAATAGAAGATAATGAGTAGATGACCTGGTGAAAATTTTAAAAAAATGTTTTTATCGAGTTATTGCCCTGGTCATTGAAAACTTGTCATCGAGATATCTTGAAAATTATATAGCTAGGAGCTTCCAACGTGGTCAGTTTATAGAAGATGATGAGTAGATTATCTGGTGAAAATTAAAAAAGAAGTTTTTTTTAAGTAATTGCCCTTTGTAAATTTAGGCATTGAAAACTTATGAACTCCTCTTGACAAACAAAAGGTTGGAGGCATAATGTTTCATAAATATCATTTCTAGTTTCACTTTGACTTTGACATAAAAAAAACAAAAATGGAACAAGGTATACAACATGAACTAAACTGTCAAAAAGGTGGCGCTGAGGCAAGGTATAAACATAATTTAAATTTAAATGAACATGGATTTTTAAGAAAAAGGTCAATGTGGAGCCATCAGGTTAATAAAAAGCAAGTTAACTGCGAAAAACAGCACAGTTGCATTTTGGACCAGTCCATATGCGGATAAGCCTCTCGAAGTCCTTGAAAGCTGAAGCCTTCCTCAGTTCATTCTGGGTGCCTGAAAGAGTAGGAAAACTGCTTTAGATTGACTAAGTCTCTGATATATGTAGGAACAGAGTTATTGATACATTTAAAAGTTTCTCGAGCAATTGTTCTGAGTCTTCCTAAATGCAGAATGGGTAATCTTGTTAAAAGCTCTTCATACGACGTTTCATAACTATTCAAAACAATTTTTAAACTTCTATATTGTAGTTTCTCTAGCTTTTCAGTATTAACCTTGCTGCAAAAATTGTATCTGATAGAAGATTTAACAACTAACAGCCTTGTTTCTTCGGACAGATCCTTTGGAGCACATTTAGTTGTCTGGCTACTTTCCGGCAAATCCTTGAAACTTGTTCATTGGAGTTAAGCTTGTAATCCAGTTCAAGAGCTTCACTGTCTCCTCACACCGTATAGTGCTATCGGCGATACTGTAGCTCTTGAGTTCAGAGAAGGTCTTTTTGCCACCTTATTCTATTGCCTGGAACTTTCCAGGATTTGCCTGCATTTGGTTATCATCACACCGATTTAGAGTAATTTCTGTTTCTCTTTGTACTTCAGCCTTTGGGACAGTGACAGAGTGGCTAATATACATACGACACCGTATTGAGATTTTTCACTTATCGCATATGCGTACAGTAATGCTTTGAATATCAAAGCACAGCTGCCAAGTGGAACCAGAGGACTGAAATTTTAATTGAGTATCCATCTACACCAATACGTTGTGTATGCGAGCAGCAAAGGCTCCGACGAGTCTGCATACATGTATTTCAGCATGCTCATCTGATCCGTCTACGCTCGGTAATGCGATACAAATCTCAATAATCACATATACTGGCATTTTTAATAAACTTTCATATCATTTATATCTTGAATAAAAATATCATTAGAAAAAGAAACAGCTATTAAAAATAAAGAAACTTGACACTATATTATTTACAGAAGTATAAAAAATACACAAAAGAATAATATATCTGTAAGAAAATACGCAAGAGAAACAAGTGAAACAAGATAGAGTATATTAATAAGCAAATAAAAAGCATTAGAGTGGGATTTAAACCCGATACTTATTTCATAGCTAACATGCAGGTTATCACTTTTGCCACTCTACCTACTGAGCCACCGAGGCTGTAACTGCTACGATGGTTATTTAACACTAAATCCCGTACAGTCGTTTTACCGTCAATGTTGTTATTTGTTTCTGAATGAACTTGAATAAATGAAAAACGGTATTAAGCTGCTATACCTTTTTCTATTAAACTTTACCAATGACGAGCTTTACTCTTACTGTGTAACAACTATAGTTGGACGTATATCACCATGTTTGGAGAGCTCTTGTTGTCAATTTTTCAAGGATGTTAACAATAGACATTTTGGCACTCAATACTATTTATCTATAAGAGGGGCGTTCGTTTAATTGTGGCACTAGGGTTTTGCAAGGCTCATAATAAGACGAATCCATATTTCGTTTATTTGAACCGGTGGGCGTGTTCTCCCTTAACAGAAAATCAGTTTCTGATCATAAAATCCAGGTTCTGAGCGCAGATAAGTAGACATTTTGGGCCCACCCTGTAGACACTGAAATGGCACTGTACAGAATACCTCGAGACTCATATTGACGTCTGGGATTATATTTCAGTAAGTAAATAGGAAAAAGTCACGTGGACTCGAGTCTGGTGAATCAGGTGAAATGGGGAGCTGTACCACAGTTTTCGTTTCCAGGAAATCCTGAATCAGTTTACACTTGTTGGCATCTACATTGTCATTGTACACGTCTCTAATAACGGTTGCATGTTTGCTTTTCTTAGGTTTTTATTTCATTTTTGAAAGCACTTTGTTCTTATAGAACTTACCTATAACTTTCTTAGTTTTGGCACCTAAATTGAACAATAGGCCAACCAGAATTCAAACATAAGGCATACGAAAGTGTTTCCCGCACTTTTTGTTCTTTTACGAGACAGACCTAGCTTGGTCTTTGCACAGCCACTGCTTATAATTGACACGTATCTTGGACTCGAATTTGAATATCCAGATTCCATCAATTGTAAATAGGTCTGATAATTATGATTTGTCACAATTTTTGCACATTTTAGAAAAATAAATGGGCATTTTCTTACAAAAAGCCTTTTTGTTCTCAAGTCACGCGATGGGGGCCCACCGAGCATAATCCTTTCCTTGTTTTAATTGCTGAGGCAAAATTTTATGAGATGACCCTGATAATATGCCAACACTATAAGCAATATTTTTCACTGTAAGCCTGACGTCTCGTTTAATCAGGCTTGTCACAGCAGCAATATTAGCATTGGTATGAACAGTTTTGGGCTCACCGGGACGAGAACCATCCTTGAGGCTTGTGAAACCATCCTATATTTTTGTGTTCCACCTGAAACTAACGTGTTGAACACTGCAGATCCTCTATATACTCGTATCTGACACAATTTATGATATGTCCGTGAACCTAAAATGTTCAGTTTAACGCGACTTTTAATATATACTCAGCGTCAATGAAAAGTTACCAGTATCAAAGTTTCGATATTTCGGAAAATATATAATGCAGCTCTTTGACTACTGTTACGTTCATGTTTCTGGTCAACGACTAGCTGATTTGTAGAGATAAAACAGTTACACGACCCCTGGAACTATGGTGCCCGTGATGCACGTGCATTTTATGTTTTTTGCAGTTTTTAAGAATTTGAAATCATCATTTTCAGAAGACAACATGCCAGAACATGCCCTAGACATTTTCATTGAAAACGCCACCAAAATGGTTTAGGTTATCCCATTAAACGCAAAAAATGAGGATCACACTTTAAGGTAGAATCAAAACTTTGCATTTTCCTATACAGTGCAATGGAAACTGCAGGGGTCCGTCAAGGAATGATTATAATGCATTCTGGTGTGATGGATACCGTTTTCCATAGTGGTGATGCATGGCACCCTATGCCATAAAATTGAGTGTTAAAGTATCCGCAGTTCTTCGTACAGGATGAACTAAATATTGCCCTATGTAAAGTGTATGTGATTTACTGGTAACTTTTCACTGACGTTGAGTATATATAGGACCTAATTGTACTTTCATTAAACACACACAATTTTAGCCAGTGTAGTACGACTGCGCATGTTTGAACTTTCAATAACTTTCAAAGAGTGAACGGATTCAAACAAAATTTGGTATGATTATTCGAAACTACTCCCCCGTGAAATTACCACCAGTACAGCCATGTGGCAAGGAGACTCATTAGTGCCAGAATGAAATGAACGCCCCTCGTATATAGGATTTACCTTGTGTGCACAACTATTTCGACAGTTTCATACCGTTATTTTTTAAACTTTGCAGATGCTTATGTCATGAAGATAATATGAATGTGCTTATAGTTAGGATAAAATTTTCAGACTTTTTTTCTGTTTTGTATACTTCGTCATTTTGACTTAACTGGTTTCATGATAGATGCGACTCATAATTGAGCCACAACATGATATTTCCAACAATGTGGTATATGCGACTAGCAAAAGCTCAGACCAGCCTGCGCATACGCGTAGTCTGATCAGAGCTTTTGCTAGTCGCTTGAATATTCTACGAATATGAAGTTACTGACCGAACATCATTTGGAGTTTCTAAGCTTAAAAGGAGGCTACACATGCTCGTCTGAGTCTACACTTGTCAAAATGCCACATTGTTGGAAATCACATGTCGCGGCGTATTTTTTATATTTATAGACAAGCATTAGGGTAAAGTCGGGTAACTTCGGACATCCGGCAGATTCGGACATACATTTGCAAACAGTGGAAATCCAGATGAGACGGCTTCTTATGAGCCGTCTCATCAGGATATTCACTGTTTGCTTAGTTAATTTACTTTTTCATTCCAATAATTAAAATATGAAACGAACAAGCCCACTGTCCGATTTTACCTGATGTCCTAAGTTACCAGACTCTATCCTAAGTGGCGGGAGACATACAACCTCTGAATTTGCTTGTTTCTCTTTGATTTCAGCCCTTCCACCTGAAGTCTACTCAATATGGGACGCTTATCCATGGAGGTTTGGTGAAGCATTTTGCGTCATCAAGGCATTTGTAATGGAAATGACTTCCTACTCCTCAGTGCTCACAATAACAGGATTTACCATTGAACGATACATCGCCATATGTCATCCGATTAAGTTGCACAAGACTTGCCGTACGTCACGTGCCATGCGCTGTATAGTTCTGATCTGGACAGTGTCCATGTTTAGTGCCTTGCCATATCCTCTCCATACCAGGATATTCTATTTTTTAGAAAATGAACGGACTAAGGAAATCATTCCAGAATCTTTAGTGTGTAGTATTCCAAAGAAATGGATGAACCGGATGTTGACGGTGTTTCAGATATCTACATTCGTGTATTTTGTTCTTCCAATGATCGTGATAACGGTGTTTTATATTTTAATTGGAATAAAATTAAGAAAAACCGAGATAGCCTCAAGAGAGATATCCACCCCTCAACATGGGAAGACGACAGCAAGTAGAGCTAGAAGAGCGGTGCTTCGAATGCTAGGTAAGAAAAAAAATACTCACACCGGGTAAGCGGCAATCGAAAACGTAAATAATCGACAAACGTATATAAAATCGTTAGAAACAGAGTTTTCGATTGCCATTTGTCGCCCGACTGGCGACAAATTACAATCAAAAGCACTGTTTCATGCAATTTTTGATCAGCGTTCGTCGATTGTTAAGAGCGTTTTAGATTGCGCCTATCCGATGTGGTACTGTAAATTAAAAAAAAGAATTGCGGAAGTTTTAATTTCACGAATAGCGTTAAAATATTTGCGACGTTAAAAATTCGCGACTGAAGCATGATTTAAATGTGCCTACACCAGTAAACGACAATGTGATCTCGCCATTTCGCGATTGTTTTTTTTTTTGCGAACCAAAATTTCGCGAAAATAAAACCAACGCGAAAATTTCTGAATTAACAGTAACATAGAAACTGCGAGGCTGTGAGTTTGAAACTGCGAGTCACATCGCGACATACTTATGCTATCGGGAAAGTCCAGCACAATTCGAGAGTTGAATCAAGCCTCGGGTGTATTTAAGGCGCATTACGCGTAGTAGTATGTACGAAAAGCTCCATTTTGCCAAGCTGGAACTGGCGTAAGGAAAATAAGTTCTGTAGCATGTTTTATTGCAAAAACATAAACTTCATTTATAACCGTTTATTCTGCTGCAATCACACTTGTAATTGTGTTGGCATGGTTTCTGTGACGTCAGCGTCCCGTTATGTAACGTCAGCGTCACGTTATTAAAGTAGATCCTCGATGAGGCTTGTATAGGGGGGTACCAAATATCCCATATCTCTTGAAGTAAACAGGCAAATATCCCTTATAAATCGGCTAATATCCAAATAATTAATTTTCCTAAATTTTCAATATCCCTGGAAGTAACGGAAATATTGAACCAAGTATCCCATATCCCTGGAAGTAAAATGGATAGTATCCTATATCCCTGGAAGTAAAATAGCAATTATGTTCTCTTTCATTTTATTCAGACGAAACATAAATTATTTATTACCTAGACTTCTTAATATTCGGAAACCAGATATACTACCTCGAATTATGAACTGTTATGATGTACATGCCTATATGCCTCAGCATCAGTATTCAGCGTCTTACGTGTACATCATAACCGTCTATATTTCTTTGTACAATATCTTAAAGGATAAGATATCAGACTTAACAACATATACGTGTGTGACGGCAAGCACAGACCTGAGTGCTTTCTCTTTATTCGACTCAAAAAGAACAGGGGATTAAAGCAGTGATTAATATATATACAAAATGGCTAAATACAGCTAAAGAAAAATTTGGTTTTGACTTGGTTTTTGGTCTAATTGTCATTTTTCTAAACCCCCTTACTCATTCTGTGCTTGATTGCTAGCTGGTCACGTACAAAACCACAGCTGATGCACCTAAACGGTGAGAGTAAAAGCTTAAAGTTTTAATGGACTAGAACCTCTAAAAGCAAAACTATATCTTCATCTAGCGTTTGAGATGTGATCAACTTTCCTTTTAGAAATGATACTTTTTGATAAAGAATAATTGTAATTTTTGGTGAATTCTTTAATGCTGACAAATACAGATCATACTCACTTACTATTTAAGATATTTGACTGCACAAGTAATCTGTCTGTGTTTGTTAAAACTACTGAATACACAGTTTAAACTGTTCAGTTTTACTCTGTATTTTCATAGTTATTTGTTAAGCCTCAAATCATATATAATTCCTATAGTAGTTTCAAAGATGCATATTAATGAGGCAATTCTATTTTTCTTATGAACAGGTAAAGCATGACTATTCACTGCTACGCGCATATGCAGTTAGCTGTGGTAGTTTCAATAAAACTGTAAAAAATAGAGACTACATGCACCCCCAAAATCAAGGTAAACTCGCCAGTGTTTGTTTACAACAATTCTCATCTATCTTTGAAACTACTATAATGCTAATTATAAGTTCACCCAAGTGTAAATTTGCATGCGCAGTAAAGTAGATATAGTTACCAGTCTTTAATCTAACCAATTCTGACATCTCTCTTGTACTTGTATGCTGAATGAAATGTTTAAATGAAATGCACTCAAACCTTTTGAAAAGTATATGCTTGCTCCCCTTTCTTTGCATTGTCTGCTCCACCAAAGTTGTTGGTTCATATAATCTTTCTCTTTTATGAGCCCAAGCAATACAGTAACTATAAACTGCCATATAAACTCCTGAAACTGAAGAAATATATAACACATTTTGGACACAACTAGAAAACTTTTTAGAAGTTATACGTGTACAGTAAACACAAGGTTAGAGTAAAGTAACGTAGATTGTCACGTTGTGCTGCTCTATTCAGTTGATTGGACTAAAGCGGGTATTTCTTTCATATTTCAAAAGGTAAACCTCTTTCGTAACTGTACTCTTACCAAGTTTGAAGTATAACTTGCAATTTATATCTTGTTATTCATGAAATTTGTCACGTGTAACATGCTTTTAGGATCAGAAAAAGTTTATGTAACCATTAAACTTTCAACAGCTATTACAGTATTTTTCTGACTTGCACATCTTTTCTTTCTCCAATAGAGACTTTATCAAATATGTTAATTGTAGCGACAAAAAACGTAGTGACAAAATTATATATGAAATATATAACAAATCATGTTCAGGCTTCGACAAGTATTGGCTTAAAAACAGCGTTTTTTTTTTGTTTTTTTTTTGTTTTTTTTAACTATAAGCTTACCAATTTCTCATTAAAATTAACTAACATGAAAGGTGCCATTTCAAAATGCTAATCAGCCTAGTCATTCTAAACGATATCTTCACAGAACTTTATTACCTATCATTTCTAAACAAATTCATTTCATCTCTAAAGCAAGTATTTCTCTGCCTTTTTACATCTTTCCATTCTCCAATAGAGACTTAATATGTTAATTGTAACGACAAATATAAAATTATATGATCTATATATATCAAAACATGTTCAGGCTTCAACAAGTATTAGCTTTAAAATGATTTTAAAAAGACAATAAGCTTACCATTTGCTCATTAAGATAAACTTACACGAAAAATGCACTTTCAAAATGCTGATCGCTCTAAAAAACTACCACAGAACATTATATCACCTATCATTTTTAAACAATTTGATTTTAAATCTAAAGCATGTAAACTCAAATCGTCAAATTTCAAACGGACTTATTTTCTAAATCAGAAAATTTTTATCTGCAAAATCATGCGTAATATTAATTTCTTATCTCTCTATAATTTATTAGTCTCTGAAGCAGAGCTCTACTATGAAGTATGTAAAATCACATCTAACCGCAACTTCTCATCTCAAACATAAACTTAGCCTCTGAATCAGAACTTTACTGCCTGCATAACTGTACATGTAATATCATTTTTATTATATTTTTATGATACATCTGTCTCTGAAGCAGAGCTCTCTTTCTATGCAAGACAGAAACACCCATCTGAATCATAGCTTCTCCTCTTAAACAAAGATTAAGTCTCTTAATCAGAAAATTTTACTGCCTGCCAAACCATACATATTCTAACATTCTAATTATCTTTTCTATAACATATCTGTCTCTGAAGCAGAGCTCTAATTCTGTGGAACACAGAAACCACTTTTTAACTGTAACTTCTCCTCTCAAACAGAGACTACGTCTCTGAATCAGAAAGTTACTGCCGGTATGAACCATACATGTAATAACACTTCCTTTTCTTTTTTCCTTTTCATATATGTCTCTGAAGCAGAGCTCTATTTCTGTGAAGCACAGAACCAAAGCTTCTTCTCTCAAACGGAGACCACGTCTCTGAATCAGAAAGCTACTGTTATGATGATGTTATGTAGAGATGTTAGAGATGTTATGTATTTACATAACATCTCTTCGTCATTTTGTATTCATCTGTTCATGAATCCAGCTGTATTTCTGTGACGTACAGAAATACTATCATGCGTATAAACATACACCTTTATTGCGTATATATACACCCACTTATAATTACACATATGTATACACCTACATTAGCAAACGCATATACTTATAACGTGCATAATGGTTAATATATACCCAAATAGATACTTATCAAATGACGTTTGGTGATAATTTAACCCAACTCTGCTTACACTATGGCTATATACGTATATATATATTCTCTGAATTTAATAGCAGACACTTTACTCTTGAAAACTTTCAAATTACAAAAATAAAACATATCAATAACTTTAGATAGTACGTCTAAATTTAAATATCAAAATTGCGCTTAGCTATATCAACTTTGAAAATTAAGGCCAGAATCGCTTTGCTATTTGAAAACATTTTAGAACCCCCCTTCAACCACAAGCTAACAAATGAAATAGGATTTCGCTTACTAAAGAAATATGAGAATCATCCATTCGTTCATACAACTGTTTCACATTGAACGTCAAAGCTAAACACATAATGTCTCATACACGAAGTTGCAAATCTATCTCTGTCACAGAGATCCCACAAAATGTGTATGAAATTAAATAATTTGACCCATCTCAATTGTCCTAGTTAATACTATAAGATAAATGCAAGTTCAATATTCCGTTTTAGGCATATTTTAAAAATATAAAGCATAAGTACTCTCTGCGGAAACAACATGTACGCAGTTCTCGGATTCTGAAAACCCAGCTGTTCCACCTTCTAAAAGACAATGTTTTACTCAAAAACCCAAAATCCACTAATTATGGGAAAAAAATATTAGTAACTTTCTAGGCATAAAAAGGAATCTCAAGATATAAAAGTATGATGAGGGGGTTCAACTAGCCACCTCTCACTCTGACAATATAAAACGGATTCATCCACTATGCAACGCATAACTCCTTGCTGTTTTCTATAATGACGTAATAACGTCTAATCAGAAGCCAACTTGCTGCTAAGCAACGTTTACTATCACATGCATCAATGAAATAACTTTGCCAACATATTGAAAAGGCTTCCTTGCAAACACAGTAAAACATGAAAACCATTTTTCTAAAGTGCATCTAAAGACCCTAATTCTTCTACCCAAAATATAAAAGGAAAATTGATTGATATTCCCAAATAGCCATAACCACTGTAGCGTTGATTTGCTAGGTCCCCGTACTAATTTCATAAATTATAACAAACACCAGTCTTCAAGACTATTTCTGCGTTCCATTTACTGTCTGCAACTTATTTAAAAAATTATCACCAGCACAAGGTTTTCTCCATAATACATCTGTTTTCGGCGATCATGCCCTTTACATGTATACTAGAATTTAAAACGTCATTATCTTGGATTGATCCTTTTGGAAAAAGGAATTCTTCTGACAAAAGAAACCACAAATAGTTATCTAAAGCGCCATCTAGAGCCTTAAGTCGGAGGTACTAGCTTCCGTCTTTAGCGATGAAAAATGTCAACTTTCAGCTTACATATTAGCTGAATATTCAGCTATTTTCAGAAAAGGTTGTTTTCTTCAACATAATTCCATTCTATTGTTAAGTCATCTGGGTATAATAGGCTTTATGTAAACTCACGCTGAAGAGTTCCGCTGAGATACTCGTTGAAAATAATACCAGACGCTTATTAAAAAGCGTTCAAAATCCTGAACTTTTCATCAATAATATGTCCGTAAATATGTCCGATTATTTTATAAAACACTTTCTGTATCAAAAAATAAATCATATTTCTAATCGATACTGAATTTTTCAGCGCAAAATTTTGAGTAGTTTTAAAGATATAAATCCACCAAAATACGTAGGGAAAACGGAGAATTACCTGTGTATTTTCATCTAGTGCTTAAAGCGCCTCGATGATCCAGAGCAGAATATGATGAGCATAGTTTGAGATCATGACAATAAAAACATTGTTTTGTACCTTGTATTAAAAACCATATGGCGGCTGGACGTCATCTCGTCCAAATGAATACTTAAATTTTTTGCACCCAGATAGATTCGAACTCGCCACCTTCCAATACTACCATTCTCAGTGACACAGATGACCAATACTACCATTCTCAGTGACACAGATGACCTGTGTGTAGATCGCTCAGCTATCACGCTCTAACATGCGAATAGCACAAGTCCAATGACAATGTCTTTGAAGTATAAATATTATAAAAATACTTATCATTTATTCTCTGCGACTACTGCCTTCGATTTACTTTCTCTGCTGGCTTTCTGCTCAATGACATCGTCGACGTTACTCAAAAGCGCACCTAAACCCAACAGAATTTCTCGTTTGGTCTGTCTAGCCTCGAATGACCATACAAAATTATAAACGATAATGTATACCCTTGCTGAACAATCATTGCACCTTAATCACGAGGTTCTTGACTCGTGATTAGCTTAACTAAGGAAATTCCATGAATTTCTCGTGACGAACAAGTGAGTTCTTATATACCGTATTAGTTCTAATACAGCGTATTACAGAAAACAAGTTTACTCTTTATAAATGCCACCTTTCTTCAATACTTGAAGAATTGAAATAAATATCGCATCGGTTAATAAATGAATATATCCTGTATCCCTAAAACCCCTAAACAAGCCTCCTCGATGTACATCCGAGGTCTGATTCCACTGAATTCCACGGCATTGGCCGAGGCATTTCCGATTGATGCTTAAGAGGACCCTATTCATCACATTTCTCCGTGTGCCTGAAGCATGTGAATGGTGGCTTAACAAGAGATTTTAATTTGTTGGATCCGCAATAGAAAAAAAACTAGCATTTTCATTCAAAGATAATATATTAGATTTCCGAAAACCATTAAAAAGGCCATCTTCTTGCAAAATGATAGCTGTGATTTATCAATGGTATAATCAAGGCCTTAAATTTCCTCAAATTACCATCGTTATTATGCAAGTCAAACTTCTAAACGAGTTTTTTAGATTGATATAGATTTGCATGTGTGCAAACGTTACACTCAAAACTTGGCAGCATTATATAGTAACAGTCGATCGCAACCAATTAATTCGAAATGCGAGGATGTATAGTAAATTAAAATGCTAATATGTAGCTCGAGATATTGCATTTCCAGCAGGTTTTATCTTGGCCGTTTCACTGAATAGAACAAGAAACAAGTTTTCACTGACATGAAAGGGACTTGTGTGCGCCTGGAAACATATTAGACACATTATGGCCTGTCACAGAGCAGTTTGTAGTGAGGGGAAGAAGAAAATTGTGTACTTTAACATTTGCGTCATTTACAAATGCCCTTATGCAGGGCACCGATGGTTTATTTCCTCGCACACCAGATCAGGATTTCCTCTCTTTTTACCCTTGTAAGATCATCATAATCTAAAACGATCCGCCGCACGATCTTTCATGACAAAAGCACCCGTCGTTAGACAAGTGACGTCATCAACACGTCACCATATCACATATACGTTGAATCTCAGCGTATTCAGGATTTTCTGGAAGCCTTTTTTCATGTTTTTCCAATATAAAAAGAGGTATTTAGTGGTGAGCAAGAAAAAGAATCCATAATTTGTGTGAGGATGGGATAGAAATTTCCATCCCTCGTGACCACCATTTGTCATCACTCTGCAAGCCTCGTGATGCCAATAGGCGATCCTCGGAACGGAATTTTCTATCCCACCCTCATCATACTCATAATAGTTTCTTATTTTCTCTCTCTTATCCGTAATCATACGCTGCAGGATGATTGATTTTTATTATTATTTTTCTTTTATTTTCATTAAACAGTCTAGCACATGATTTGACCAATCTGATTGAAAGTCGATCTATCTGACAGCGACTCATAGGAGGATATTGGCATTAGCAATTTGCGTCAAAGCTTCCAGACTGGGTTATGTTTTGTTTTTTAGTCAATCAGTGTTTTACAGTTAATCATGTCAATATATACCAAGTAAGATGGTGGTATCTGTCAAACCCTCCGTCGCGCTCTATGGCTTGAATGATGTTTGTGCTATTTGCATTATTTCGTTAACCTTCATAGAAATTGATTCAAAGGGAAAAACAAAACGGATTCCAAATAATATGTTATGCGCTACACAGGCTATACTTCTTTCTCACGTTACCAAGTTTTATCATATCACGTCGCGTCTGGGAGTGAAATAACGCCATGCAATAAAATCTGTAAACCACTAGTGGTTTATCGATTTTCGGGAAACGTTATGACGTCCATAACAACGTTGCGTACATAATGTCAAAATTATAACGTTTTTACGGCAGAAATGAGATCTCAAAGTTATCTTAATGTCACATGATAAATAGAATCTAACATTCGTGCTTTTATTTAACTCGTTGCAAGCCTCGCATTTTATCTCTTTTTCCAAACTCGTTTAATAAATTCAATAAAACATGAGCACTCATGTAAGATCCTCTATATACATAGTACCTAGTAGGTAAATAAAAATCTATGCCATTCGCTCAAGTTTTAGTTGTATTTATGCTTTACTTCTCAGTTAACAGTTTTTTCAGTCCTGGATTAATCAGCAATGAGGTAATCAGAAGAGGATAATGTGTTTTCTCGCACACCAGGCTGGGATTTCCGTTGTTTTTACCCATGTAAGATATTTCTATCTCACATACATGACATACCTGTACCAGCCCGTGGGATTGAACAAACGAACAGCCGCACGCTGGTCGCATGGCGATCATTGACGTCATTGAAATGTTAGAATGACGTCACCATGTTACATCTCATCGTATTTAGGTTTTTCTGGAAGCTTTTTTCATGTGTTTTCCAATATAAAATGAGGTATTCTGTGGTGAGCAAGAAAAATAATCCATTATTCGTGTGAGGATGAAATTAAAAAATCCGTCCCTTGGGATCTCGTTTGTCATCACTCAGCAAGCCTCGTGATGCCAATCGACGATCCTCTTGACAGATTTTTCTATCCCACCCTCACACTCATGATAGATTTTTATTTTGCTCAAGGGCACAACACAGTGCCTCCAGTGAGCTACATGTAATAAGGGTTCAGCTCACCCTCCTGGTGGAATGCGTGTAAACCATGTTTTTCTTAATGCGTATCATGTTACAAGCTTTTTTTAAGAATTTAAGTCATCTGGTGGTTGCGGGGTTTCAGTGCTACAGCGTCTAAATTATATCACCCCCGTTTAAAAAAAAGAAAACAAAAAAAAAGAGGTAGTACTGTTAAATTGGCTAAACAACCAATGGCATGCACTATACAATGACAATTTAATTCCTGCACAAATTTTGTGTGTAAAACTATTTTGTCCACTTTGGTGTCATTTACGAAACATTTTCAACTACAACTTTAAAAATAATATTATTGATATTTTGTTAAAAACTTTCAGTTGATTAACTTAAATAACATGTGCCTATAATATAATTAGCTGACCGTTTTAGAACTGCCAACAGCTTGCTTCTATAACGAACACATTAAGAGTTATAAGCTGTTGAATATGTCGACTCTGAAAGGTAAGAACATTTTCATTTTAAAATTAAGCATGCGCTTCCATTTGTAAGCTACCAATAGGCTGGCACATTTATTCTTTGCGTTACTAGCTATAATATGCGTTAAGCTTGAGTTAAAATATGCCAAGGATTTATATCATTTAATTTTGTATCAATGATTATGTTCTTATTTTGCATGCTAAATACCAAATTCTATATATATAGCCAAGTTCCGCTATTAGACTAAGCTAAATTGACAGAACTAATGTAAAGCATTTAAGAACAATGAATAATAGAAAGTCCATTCATTTAGCTATGCCTCCAATGCAATACTAACAATGCAAGGGAGACTCCCATATTAATTTCTAGTAATGAACTTTCAATGCTTCACAAAGTTGTGAAACCAGACAAAACAAATTGTAACATTCTCCTTAAATATTCCTGTCATGCGTGTTATAATTAAAAACTTACACTCTATCTTCACCAAACTGGATATGCTTATAATAGGGGATGACATGGTTACTATCATATGAGTGGCTGAAATCGTAACAATTTCAAAGAACTAGGATTAACGCCTGTTATAATGTTTCATTTCTAGATTTCGACCATGCTTGAAATGACTTACAATGTTGGAAATTGTGAGTTAACTTTCGTCCTTGGTTGATATCAATATAGACATTGAAATCAATAGCTAATTTCATACCGAGTTTTCCTACACATTCCGATTAGCTCTGAACCCTTTCAAATAGAAACAAAATATCTAGCCAATCAAAAACATACCAACAACTTGATGTATATTTTTAAAAAGTATTTCACATACCTAATGATGGCAAGTGAAAACGTGCGAGTTTATATAGTTTTCGTTATATATCCGTAATTTTTATCGCTAGATTGACTTTATAGCTCAATGCCACATGACCAATGATGTTTTTGAGGAGATTCTGAGTCATTCTTCAAATGATGAAATGTTTACATAAACACCGACTCAGTCAGTGACACCGGTTCTGTGACTACGTACTCAATACTAATGTCAAAATGTAAACAACCATGGGGGCTGTTTGAGATATTTAAAATTTGTTTTCGAGGTAACAAAAACATACAAAGCAGCGCTAATTGATCCATTGCAACTAATCTTCACTTCGTATGCAATATATACAAGCCAGCTTGCTTACAAAACAAAATTTATTTAGCTATTTTGAAGCTGACCTCGAGCACATGGCTGCTAGGCATCGTGGTAACGGGACAAATTTTGATTGGCTGAGGTAGTCATGTGATAAAGGTGCATGTGCCTTGAGTCCTGATGGAAATCCGTAAAAGTAAGAAATGCCTATGCAATCAGCTATATCTGATACGCTGTATGTTATGTATTGTGTGTGCTTACACAATGGGCAGTTATCTTGCTAAGCTAAATGCTTCATATTATGTTTTATCTAAATTAGACTGTAAAACGTGATGAAAAGTCTGGCGTACATTGCATTATTTCATGTATAAAACGTGCAAATGCATATAAGTGTCAAAGAGAAAAATGATAATATTTAAGTTTTTAAGAAACATAATTGGATTATTAAAATAAGCAGTTTCTATAAATATACATATGTCACAAAACACTCTTAACTGAAATGATGTTTTATGCGCTTTCAGTTCAAGTTTTTGTTAAATCGCCCATGCTTTTGTCAGAGTTTATAATGTTGAAATAGATATTATTCATTTAAGCCATGCAAATGTCAGTAATTAACAACCACTATCAGTTTAAATTCATCTACTGCTATTTTTGCATGCAATCATGTATTCAAAAGAAAGTAACGTGCGTACCAGTTAGAACAGGTGCTTAATTAGTTATTATTCTAATGCTATTCATTTTTTTTCAATTAAAAGATAATAATGATACGTAAACGTAATGAATAAGTTGATATTTACACTATAATAGTAGTTCCTATTTTAGGAAACTTTGCCGTTGAAACGTAACGCCCAAATTATTAAAGAGCTAACCTGCATTATTTTATAGCTTATATAATGCGGTTTTAGAAAAAAACAACTTTAGTTTACAATCCCCTTCAGAGATATTTTGGCAGTCCTATGTTTAGTGAGAGCAATGCACTTGATAACTATATATTTGAAATAATAAAAGTAATGTAATATAATATGCGTAGGTTGGTTGTACTCAGACTTACTATTTGCAGCATTTAATTAAGTGTTTTAAGGCAAGTAGCATGCCGATTAATCAGAAAAAAGCTTTGTATTTGTAAAATATGATTTTAAGGAAGCTTAGTTAATATGGCTGCTTCATATTTGTCCTGAATGTGACACGCTTTTATCACATCAAAATTAGAAAGTGAGTATGATCAGGAAATACCACAATCACAAACCGCAGACAATCGCATGGCACCGCGAGGAAGAGCCGCTCAACCATCACAAAACACCAAGAAGACAAATTAAGCAAACCAACCAGCTCTCTCTTCCCCATCAAGATAATTGCGATACTAGAACGGACATAAAGTAGCGTACAGCAAAACATAGACCAATTACAGACTCACACAATGGGAGAAACAATAAACAAAAAGTCAACAACAACAGAACCATCGCATTAGAACGGACAGAAGCCTAAGCCACCGGGGGGGGAGGGGGGGCTTAACTGCATTTTACTGGCACTAAAAGGAAAAGAGTTCCGGCTAAATGGATTTATCTTCCTAGAGGAGATAAAGCATTCTAGACATAAACAAAATTACAGATTTTATCTGTTTGATGAACCATGGTGTTTTTCCGTGTAATACGAAAAGTAAAATTAAGCAGTTTAACACACTTAGAGTGCCAAATAATAAAATCAGATGGTAAGACGATAATCTGCCATCTTTAAATATACCAACAGGAATGCAGTAAATCTGTATAAAACAGACACTCCTAAATAGACGAAACTAAGATTTTAATGACAAATGGTATTTTAATGAAGGTCCAAGGTATTGCTGAATGCTCCGCAATACTTTTGACCTGCATTAATCGATTGTTGGTCTTTAAAACCAATTTTTGGTCTTTTTTAGAGTGACCGTTTTGCACAGGTTTTACTGTATATTTTAGAACGTGTTTACCTAGCATATTGAAATTGTAGTAATGCGCCTATTGTTTATTTCTCCCTTCTAAAGCGAGATAATTACTGCATGTCATTTAGCACACATAACACCACACAACATGGAAACCCTGATTCTAAGTCCAAGCTTGGTCAATTCAAATTAAGAATGTGGACGTAACATAAGACGGTGATTCTGGTTTTGGTGTTTCATTGCTTGTTGTTGCTTCCATCGCACTTACGGTTTCATGTTGGGTCCTTGTTTCGTGGCGTAGTTCTTGTTGTCCTTTTCAAAGGTGCAATCGTCTTGCTGAGGAATATATCTAGAGGGTTGATTGCTTTGCATTAAGGCCGGAATATTTTATTAGTTGTTTTACGTGATCATTTTAGATTTAGGGTCAGGGGAACGAGAAAAAAGCTTTGAAATTGACCAGTCAACTGGTTATTTACGGAGCTTTTTTTCCTTTTTATTCTTCTTTTTTTTTAATATCTCCAGAACAAACAGTAAACTAATAAAGTAACCCAATAGGATGCATTAAAGTAAGTAAGGGTGCAAAGATCAGGAATCGATACAATCAAGTACCACACCTGACCCAGGATACCAATGGGAAAGTGAAAAACTCACAGTAGACACCACAAACGAGAGCCAAGAGGTCAGCCCTTTCCCAGCAGGTGACCACAAAGCACATATAAACAGACGCGCACAAAGACATAGCAAACACAAGACAGAACAAAAACATAAAAGATCCACAAAAGAAAAACCGCCTTGGAACGGTCAGTAAAATATTTTACTGGAGGGCTTAAACTGGTTTAACGGCGCCAACCTCACCCTTAATTCAGATGTGGATCAAGACACATGGATATTTGGTTTGCATGAAAGACCCCTAACTTATCAATGCATCATCTCCTAAAACATATAAATCAAGATATAACAAGGAGATTAAGCAAGGATAAGGACTCAACAGTAAATTAAACTGAATACCAGAGCAAAAGAAATCCAACAGGTAAACCCCGGTGGTCAGCAACATAGCTAGATGCTCTAGCAAAACGAATGAGTTGAGAGATATAGACTCCATAGGATGTAGAACGAGGAACATCACCATCTAAAAATGAGAAATTGACAATTTCAAAATCAAAGTCGTCACGTTTATCATAAATTTTGGTAAAAACAAAATCATTAGAAATTGACAAATGCAAGTCTAAAAATGCGGCTTCGGTATCAGAGGCATTGGCTTTATTCAGTTAGAGCTCTGAAGGGTATATTTGACTAACCATATTGTCAAAATAAACATTATTAATATTTAAAATATCGTCCAAATATCTGGAAGTAGTGTTAAACGCATCAATAACATCAGCATGCTTATCATCAAAAAGAGACATCATAAAGTCCCTCTCATAACAAAACAGGAATAAATCTGCAACCAGGGGAGCACAATTAGTGCCCATAGGAATCCCAACTACTTGTCTATAGAGCTTGGTGCCAAATCGTGAGGCATATTCTTCTTTACCTAATATTGTCAATTTGATGATACAGATGAATAATCCTACTGTCTTTTTTGAACATTGATTTTATGTATGGCACGTCATAGATATTGACATTAAGCATGTGCACAATAATCAGTTCAGGGTATTTCATTTGTGACAAATCGTCACAGATGTAATGTGTTCGTTTTGTTGATGATATTTCTGGTTTGATCTTAGCTGAATTTCCCTCTCGATAATGATAGAACAATAGTTCACTGAACAATCCCATGTTTTTGCGAATGGCAATTGGGCAGTTAAAGTGTTCAAAATGCCATAGTCGATATTTAGTACGGGAAACCCCTAATTGGGTTCATTTACAAACAGTGAAGACCCAGATGAAATGCCGCATCATGTAGAGATAAAGTAAAAAAAAGATATTCAGATAAAAATACAATATGTTTTGAAAATTATAACCTGACACCCCTAGATATGTACAATGGACTATCCCAAGCTCATTGTATTTAACCAGATGGAAGAATTCATTAGTATACAAATGGTTATTTTGTGTGTTTCAGTTGCTGTTGTGGTAGCTTTCTTCGTGTGCTGGGCGCCATTCCATGCTCAAAGACTGATGACTCTCTATATAAAAAACTGGACGACAGAACTCCATGAAATACACAGTCATCTATTTTATGTATCAGGTAAAGTAGCAAGAAACGCTTCGTTGTATACTCAGAAAAACAATTGAAGGATATTAAAATTATTTTGACTATATAACATTTGAGAAAATAATTCCCAGGCAAAGTGTTTTCGTATCTGATAGAACTACCAATATGCAATTCAGCAAAATGCAAAATAAAATTTACGGGTCATTGGTTACGATACAGTACCACACCAAATGTACCAACCCTCTTTAACCAAAGTTCACAAGCATAAAATGTAGCGTTTGTAATTTTGCTGCAACCCTTACCTGGTCATTGCTTATGTCCTAATTCCGACCACAGATAAGTGTTAACACCCATTCGTCAGTAGTTGCACCTAATAACTTGACAACTTCTTCAACAAAGATGCACAGATATTGCATACCCAAGCCAATATGACAACACATTGGAAGTAAAACGCTGACAATAGCTGCAAAATTAGGTGTCATACTTTTGACTGAGAGCCAGCAATGATTTTGGAGCCAGTTAATATGGAATACAAAACGACAAAAATGGGTTTCAATCATGTTTGAATGTTTGTGACTTTTCAGTATAGAGGGCTGCACCATTTGGGCATGTACTATACTTTAATCATTAAAGCATGGCTTGTAATAAACATTCATTTTGATTGCAGATATCTGGAACCATGAAATGCATGCATAAATAATTCGTTTTTATTGTATTGAATGTTAGAGATGGAACTGAATCCAAATATCCTTCAATTGTTTTTCTGAGTATATGTTATCTATCTATCTTTCCACTCTGCAGTAAGGAGTATTTAGGTATGACCAGAAAATTCACCAATCACAAACTGCAGACCAACCCACAGCATGGTGAGGAACAGACAAAGAACACAGACAGCCACAACACAATTAAAATAAAACAATCTCTCTCTTCCTCAGCAAGAGGATTGTGTAACTAGAAAGAAAATCAAGACTAACACCACAACCAAGGATCCTACAATATTCCTCCGCCCCCACACACAATGAGAGCATCAACAACCAATGAATAAATAATAACACAATCATGACATTATAGCCGACAGCCGTCTAGGCCGCTGTGGGCTCTACTACAATAGTCCAGCCAAATATTGGCCTAGATTCTGCGGTAAGTTGTTAAAAAAATACAAACATGTTTAGCTCGCATCGAGGCTTCACAAAATGTCGTGAAGTTATTGCTGGAGCCTTTTAAGAATTTTGTAATCGCTGGTGCAATCTAATCTCATGGGTTGAATTCTTGGAAACTAATTGTTTACAATATGATTGATAAAAGAACTTCATTTCATAGCAACAATTTAGATCTTCATCCACCTAAATCTAAATTTACTTTTAGACATTTGAAGAAAGTTGTCCAGGATTTTCAGAGCGCCTGCAGATAAGGCTGTTAACAATGTAGTGGTTGTCTGATGGATGTACTACATGTATATCTACATCCTAAAGCACGAACTTGGCAGCACTTAAACTATGAGCATAATTTGATTGGTGAGAAGTCTGTCGTTGATAGGCATCGATGTCACATGCCTGTTTGTTTAGTGTGTTTGTTAATGAGTCATGACAAGCTTCCAACGTTATACTGATTACCTAAACGTCATAAAAGACAATATAAATAGATAATACTAGGTGAGTGTCTTTTGATATCAAGTTTACCAGGCAAGGCTTTGAGAACACTTGTTGGCATCGCGAGGCTTGCCGAGCGATCCAAAATGCGTTCTCAAAGCCTAGCCTGGTAAGCTTGATATCAAAAGACGCGAACCGGGTATTCTTTTTATCAGTTTACATGCTATTTCACTGTTCAAACTTGCGATAATGACGTATTTATAGATTATGTGTCGATTCAATGTTATTGACGACGTCATTCAAAAAGTGCAACGCCATCATGACCTGATAAAGGCATATGCCGTGAGATAGGCAACGTTTATCAGGTCAACGTGTAACAATGCAGTTAGTATGAGGTTCTGATAAATCGCGTTCTTTTGCTAATTCTAATTCCTGTACTACTAATGAGCTGCCTCTTGTATCACGATTAGAAATAATTTAATGAAATATTGCGACCCACATTCATATGCACAGAGGTATTTATCTGAATGAAGCAAATCACCAGTAAGCATTGTTCAAGCACATTTACTCTTATTTATCAATTACTAGCCTCATTTTTTAAATTTGAAATTCAAATTAAAAAAAAAAAGTGTTCCACTTTATTGAACTCACCACTATTTTTGTCATGCCAGTAAGCATAACTGGTTTTCGTTTTAATCAACTTAAGAAATGAATTCAATTTTCGGAAGGTTCATGGAATCATGAATACTTCGGGTCTCTTGCAAGAGACCCGAAGTATTCATGATTCCATGAACTTTCCAAAAATTGAATTTATTACTTATATTTACATTTTATATTATCAGTCATGTATCAATTTTCAATTTTCATCTAACTTGGCTGGTTTTCCAGATATTTTTAATTAAATCAGACATAACGTAGGGTTTGAAATAGTCAAAACGCCAAATTTCCGCGCTTAACAACATGGCGAAACGTGTTAAACGTCACGCAAACGTCAGTAAACAAGCAACGTTATTGGATGGACTTGACGTTAACCCACTCAAATGGCGCGTATGTGGGTTTGGCTTAAATCCATTTGTTCGTGAAGGTATGAACCACATCTCAAATGTAAAGATTCATTTAAAGACTCGTAGTGGAAATGTTAATATAAAGCCTTGTCTTATATTTCAGGTGTTTTATATTTTCTCAGCTCAACGGTGAATCCAATTTTGTACAACGTACTTTCAAGAAAGTTTCGACAAGCTTTTAAAAGGACGCTATGTCGGTGTTGTCTTAACATAAACTCTCTCCCAACATTCTATAAACTGAAAGCTAAATTTATCAACAATGAGCCTCCTGCTTCTTCGGCTAGTGGTAACAGATATCTTTATCCGGAGAAAAACACTATGCGAATGGTTACCTTCTATAGAGCTGACAGACCCAAAAGTTTCACATATGCTAATGAGATAAACGAACAAGCTTCAACATGGGACACTATAGTAAACAAAACCAGCGGGAGCCCAACGTGTAGTTCACATGCCCATTCAGATGGTGGACTCCACTACCTTTGTCGTCATAAACGCTGTCTTAATAGGCGTCAGAGTCAGCTAGCTCCACGACACAATTGCAATGCGGCTTCATTTCAAGATATAGAGCTATTGAGAAAGAAAGATTCGCATCATTATGAATCAACTCTAAGACGTACTAGAGAACAGGAAGTGTTTACTGAAATTGATCCACCAGTTTCCGGTAAAGGCACCCCAGTTTTAAAGATAACGTTGCAGATTTGAATATAATTACTGTTTCTTTTTCTACAATTAATGTGCAAGCGGAAAGTTGTTTTAAACGAGGACAGCATTACTAGAAATCATCAGGGATAATCCACACCGGATAGGTGGCAATCGAAAACGCTCTTAACAATCGACGAACGCGGATCAAAAAAAGCTTGAAAACAGTGTTTATGATCGCCATTTGTCGCCAGTTTTCGCCAGTCGGGCGATAAATAGCAATCGAAAAATACGTTTCTAACGATTTTTGATCTATGTTCGACGATAGTATTACATGTAACGTTTTCGATTGCCACCTATCCTTTGTGCAATCAATACAAACAATTCACCCTTTTGGCACATGTAGTTAATGTTAGCAGGTGTAATTATTTCTGTCCCAAAGCGTAAGTAATTGCACTTGCTAGTTCCACCTCATGTTAACTTGTTAATGAGATTGTGCCACCTCATGAATGTGTTCATCGAATTGAACTTTGAGATAGGAGTCAAAAAGTCAGATTACGAAATATAGGGATAAAGCATGTTTTTTCATGCATTAACGTTTGCCAGGTAACATTGGAGATATTAAACCTGATGGCGAAGCTCGCGGTTTTGAACATCACCATAAGGAACCTGGCGAACATAATGCATTTAGAAATAATGCCTATTACATTACTTCGGCGAATTATTTGCCATAAATATGGCACCATCTATGTCACCTTTTCACAGCCAGCGCGTGGTGGGGCATTTTAGCTTTTATTATTACTATTCGTCTTCCAGGGCTAATACATCTATAAAAGCGTGACTAAATGATCAGCTTTTGTACAATTACGTGGCCCAAAGCGAGTGTATAACTGGTATCAAATCCGTGCATTAAATAAGTCACGTGAACTGCAATGTTAATACATGGGTTTGTTCCTGC
This sequence comes from Loripinus fragilis, assembly GCA_964019695.1. Classification (NCBI taxonomy): domain Eukaryota; kingdom Metazoa; phylum Mollusca; class Bivalvia; order Lucinida; family Lucinidae; genus Loripinus; species Loripinus fragilis. The sequence goes on from OZ026517.1 coordinate 73,829,641, forward strand.
TAAAACATGACTGTTTAAAGCTTGCGAAAAGGCTTTTTATGCATCTGCAATGTTTTCAAAAGAAAACGCAAGTACCAGTAAAAATAAGTTAGGGTGCAAAGATCAGGAATCGATACAATCAAGTACCACACCCGACCCAGGATACCAATGGATAAGTGACAAACTCACAGTCAGACACCACAAACAAGAGCCAAGAGATCAGTTCTTTACCAGCAGGTGACCACAAAGTAAGTAAGGTTGCAAAGATCAGGAATCGATACAATCAAGTACCACATCTGACCCAGGATACCAAAGGGAAAGTGACAAACTCACAGAAGACACCACAAACGAGAGCCAAGAGGTCAGCCCTTTCCCAGCAGGTGACCACGAAGCACATATAAACAGACGCGCACAAAACATAGGAAACACAAGACAGAACAAAAACATAAAAGATCCACAAAAGAAGTACCGCCTTGGAACGGTCAGTAAAATATTTTACTGGAGGGCTTAAACCGGTTTAACGGCGCCAACCTCACCCTTAATTCAGATGTGGATCAAGACACATAGATATTTGGTTTGCATGAAAGACCCCTAACTTATCAATGCATCATCTCCTAAAACATATAAATCAAGATATAACAAGGAGATAAAGCAAGGATAAGGACTCAACAGTAAATTAAACTGAATACCGGAGCAAAAGAAATCCAACAGGTAAACCCCGGTGGGCCCGACAAACAGCCAAAGCATCAGGCCCCTACCATCTCATCAATAGATAAGTCTTTAAGTCGGAACCATCATAGAGTCTGAAGTCCGACCCACCGGCGTGCAATTAAAGAGGAAAGCAAAGTTGCCAACCGTGATTGGGTTGACTACCAAGCATGCAGTCTGTTGCAATACATTAATGTTATAGCCAATCTTTTTATAATGGGAAATTATTTTAATGAACTGCGCTGAAAAATTATTAGAGCCAACAATCTTCTTCAACTTATACACCAAGTCACCATAAAAATCAGGTTCCGAAAGTCCTTGGCGCAAGAGAGATTTAAGTCCAACTTGGAATTTAGAAATCAAAACAAAGTATCGTCTATAAAATTTTGAAAATGTTTTGCGAAGTTTATGATACCGATAGCCCTGTTTAAGAAGTTTCTGAGTTAACAATTTATTGCGAGTGTTGAAGTCAGTAACATAGCTAGATGCTCTAGCAAAACGAATGAGTTGAGAGATATAGACTCCATAGGATGTAGAACGAGGAACATCACCATCTAAAAATGGGAAATTGACAATTTCAAAATCAAAGTACATACAAACAGACGTGCACAAAGGCAAAGCAAACACAAGACAGAAAAAACATAAAAGATCCACAAAAGAAGTACCGCCTTGGAACCCGCGGTATCAGCATGTTTAAAGCTTGCGAAAAGACTTTTTATGCATGTGCAATGTGCTGTGCTATCAATCCAGGTCATGGACGTATCAACAGGGGGCCCGGACCCCAACACCCACCTCGAAAATCACAAGTGGCTATAGGTTAATTGGTACTAGAAGTACTGGCACGGACCCCCTCAAGAAACAATTGGACCCGGTCCAATTGCTTTTTTGAGGGAAGTTCGTACGGCCCTCTGTGAAATACGTTGATGACTATAAAACAACAACACCAGGACCCACTGAAGGAATTTTCTGAATCTGCCCATGCAGGTATAGCGTTGCGTCAAAAAGTAAGTGAGTATGATCAGAAAATAGTACACAGCACACCAATCCACGACACCGTTAGGAAAGCCACAAAACATTGACATTTACAAGGCATAAGACGATTAAAGCAAAGCTACCAGCTCTCTCTTCCTCGTCAAGATGATTGCTAACTAGAAAGGACATAAAGTAATGCATACCAAAACAGAGACCAACACAGACCCCCCCCCCACACACACACATTCATACACAATCAATTTGGGTACATAAAACAATAGATCAACAACAACAGCACCACCACCTTAGAACGGACAGCAGCCTAAGCTACATGGGGCTTAAATGCATTCTACTGGCGCAAATCTTCGCCCTAGATTCTGTTGTTGTTAAAATACAAAAAAATGTTTAGCTCGCAAGGAGGCTACCTAACTTATGCAATGCATCATCACAGAGAAACAATCCAATCGAATAAACACACTATGATGAAACAAAGAAACAACTTACTGTCGATCGAGAAATACGATAATAATTATTGTTATATGACTGGAGAGAATCCTGTCTCCTGATTGGTTTAATTTGTCTTCATAAATCGCTATATCTACCTGGAAACTGGTCTAAACCGGTTCAGAAGTTAATATTTTTGACACTTCTGCAATATTACCCTCTAGAGAGCTAAAAATAGCATGATGAGTGAGAAACTAGCATGTACAGCATGAAATTGACATGATTTGCTGTTTCACCTTCCAACAGGTAGATTAAAGACTTTCATGAATTTTTACAACAGTTTTGTTTTGTTTTGTTTGCTTATTTATCTTTGTTTGAATAAACAAACTGTAAAAACAGTTTTATGATAACATTTTATATTCCCCGTTTAGAGAATTAATATACATTAGAAAATGCAAAATACTAAATTATAATATTTTAATAAAAGTTGCTAAAACATGTGAAAAAGTCCTTAGATGTCTTAGATAGAAGGTTGAACATGTCTAAAACAACAAAAGTGAAAGTAGAAAAAATTTCATTCTTAAATGAAGTCATATAACAAAACAGTTATTGACTTCAATTTCGGTAGACATAAGGATTTATCTACCCTTAAAAGTGTTATTCACCTCGGCCTAGCGGCCTCGGTGAATAATCACTTTTTCGGGTGGATAAATCCTCATGTCTACCTCATTGAAGTCAATAATTGTATAATATTAATAATTAAGCCAGTGCATGAGATTTCCAACAATTTGGTATTGGCGACAGGCAAAGCCTCAGATCAGCCTGCGCATATGCGCAGTCTGATCAGAGCCTTTGCTTGTCCCTTTAGTATTCTATGATTGTTAAGCTACTGACTGAACACCATTTGGAGTTTCTAAGCACAAAAGGAGGTTGTAGAGGCTCGTCCGTGTCTACACATGTCAAAATGCCACATGGAAATCTCATGCACTGGCTCATTATTAATTTAGTTTAATTTATTAACTAACCGAGAGATACGAAAGTTGATAGAGAGGGTCGGTATTTTTGATAGCTATAGAAATGCAAATTTAAGTAAGAGTAATAAAAGAGGTATAAAATTATTGTAAATTAAGATATTTTCGTGAGAAATTTAGTTTCGCGAATAACGTTAAAAAGACATATAAATTTGCAATGGTAAAAATTCGCAAACTGGTTCATGATTTACCTACACCAGTAAACGGCGGAGTGATTACTACATTTCGCGAGTGTTTCTTTTCCGCGAAAAGTTCGCATCCAATGTTTTGCGAAAATAAACCCTCGCGAAATTTTCTGGAGTCTTTCCTCGTTTTTATAGCATTGATAACACCAAACAACTGAGTGAAACAAAGTTAAAATATTATGCACGTTCATAGAAAATATATCAATAAATGTGCGAGAAATCAGATAAAGTAATTACCATTTATTGTTCCGGGAACATGTCTGGTTTGAATGATAAAAGTTATTTAGGACCACTGAAATAATGTCTGATACGCAGGCGATTCAAAGTAATATCGTCGTCGATGGAGTGGTAAGGCTGTCATTAAACTATAGCAATACAATAGATTGTCCGTTTAGCAATCTTTTGATTTGAATTTTGTACTCCACAGATGAACCCTTAATGCAAAGAACTAAAGACTATTCGGCTTTATATATAGATTTTATCCTTTCTTCCATAATGTGGCAAAGGCATGTTTTACGTTTTTTTTTGCGTATTCTTTTCATTATAATTAGTTTGGGATGGGTTAAACACAATGTCCAGTTTAGTAAACGCTAAATATGGTAACAACAGTAAGTTTCTATTAAATAATTATATACTGAGGCAAACCCGATACCCAAACGATTTTCTACACAGCCAACTTAACCCATTTATGCCTAATGGAATTTCCAACCGTTATCAATTGGACCAGTCCATTTCCGTTTTAATGGTTGTCGGGTGGCAGTTTTCATTTTTCATACAAAGTTAATAGACTTTTCTGTAAGCAAACAGTGGAGACCCTGATTCTGTGGCGGCTGATCTGGGTCTGCACTGTTTGCCTATGCCACACAAAAAGTACGCAAGTCATGAGCCCTTTTCTTTGTTTCATCATGGTGTAGTAATTTGATTAGAGTGTTTTTCCATGATGATACATTGCATTAGTTAGATGGCCTTCATGCGAGCTGAACATTTCTTGTACTTCAACAACAGCAGACTCTAGGGCGAAGATTTGGTACCATTTAAATGCATTTAAGCCCCCCCGTGGCTTAGGCTGCTGTCCGTTCTAAGGCGGTGGTTCTGTTGTTGTTGACTTTTTGTTTATTGTTACTCCCATTGTGGGAGTCTGTAATTGTTCTATGTTTTGTTGTACGTTACTTTATGACCATTCTAGTATTGCAATCATCTTGATGGGGAAGAGAGAGCTGATTGCTTTGCTTAATTTGTCTTCCTGGTGTCTCGTGATGGTTGAGCGGCTCTTCCTCGCGGTGCCACAGGGTTGTCTGCAGTTTGTGATTGTGGTATTTCCTGATCATAACCGCATTGGGTAAATTGAACAAGCTCCCTGCCTCCACTTTCATAAGCAGGCGATTCGAGGCACCTATGTGAAATGGAATGATCTATAGTCCATTGGATGAACGCCCAAAACCGTTACATTTTTTGTTTGGTAATACGAAGTCATTGCAAGTTAGGCTTCATTATGCCAATGATGGAAGCCAATTTACTTTGGATACTTTCATGTTCATTACATGTAACATCATTGGTCGGAAAAAAACCAATCCAACGGACAAAATTCATAAGTCTCTCAGACACACTGGTGCTGTAAATGTCTTATCCGAGACATATTTGTTAAATGATCGACTGTATAATATAAGATTTCATTGCCATAATAAACTAAAGATCAGCAACACGCTCTACTAGGAGATTATTTTGTGTTACAACAGATTATATTTTATCTTCGCAATCCAAAGACATTAGTCCACACACTCAGTCTACTTCGTTCCATACGTGTGTGTGACAGGAAGTGTACTTAGTACCATTGGCTTGCGAAGGGGATTGCATTTAAAATAGGACGCGTCGCGTGTTTGAACTTTCTCTATAGGGGTTGCGTTTCGTGATATGGTACATGTAATGCCCTGTGTCCATCTGTATATCCATATTAAGCTTTTTTCTGGAGCATGACACCTGAAACATTTGACATAAAACTTTATTAGGTAGAGAAAACGTATTGTAAAGAAGTACAGTGCATAAGAACCAGACTTCTGCTGTTTATTTAGTTATTTGCCATTGTTCATCTGATTGACGGAAACATTTACATGTATCCAGAACTCCCCAATCCTTTAAAATGTGCAATGTGAATATACAGCTCATCACAGAACAGCCAACTGATTTGTATAGGTTATAGATCATATATTGCATTTATACAGGAATTTAGTGGGAACGAGCGCAGCGGACATCCTAGTTCAGCGGCCAGTTACGCTTCCCCCGAACTAATTTACATGCAATTGACCCTCTATTAAGCACGCATCCTTCAAATGCGGCCATGGTCCAGCAAATTGGATTGCAAATCGCGGACAAATCTTCGTTAGGCCGCCATATTGTTTTGGCCTTTACAACTCGTCGATGTTAGAAATTGTCCACATGCTGCAGAAATAGAACGACATGAACAATTGAGGTATCACTAAATACGGAAACCATTCTTGGTGCAATGTTTCATCCATTTACCGAACCGCAAATGTGCCGAAATCAACAACGAGGCATCAGTGTAACACTAATCGAGCATGACAACAGAAGAAAACTGGTTAAGGAAACCGGAAAATCTGAATTATAATAGTTCCGACTGTAACATAAACAAGAAATATCTTAAAAAATATATTCGGCTGTATTTTAATTGTGGATTTTGTTTTTAGGCCTATATGTATTGCTCTTTGTTACACATGGCCATGCGACCTGAGAAAGCATAATTGATATTGTTACGAAGCAAACATTATCGTAAGTGTTTTAAAATTATTTCAGGGTACTATTTTTTTAAAATACAAAATCACTTAATTCCCCAAAGAACAGCCACTTTAAATGTAACTAAAGCCTTGTGCAGACGACAATTTAAATGCTAAACAAAGTGGTAAGAGAATTTTACTAAAATGCTTAATTTTCATGACTGTGACCTGCAATAAATAGATTTATCTAAAAAAAGAAGTCTATTTTCAGTTCCGCTAAAAATGTTCTGAAAAGTCTTCTTTTAGTTTCGTTGACAATTTTCTGAGAAGAAAACTGCAAAAGTCTTTTTGGCTGCTTCAGTCTATATCCCTAGATATTGACTTCGTTTTCAGTGTGTTTTGTCATCGGAATACAACTATATGGACAGTCTGGTAATTAACCAATGCATTTTTGTGTTCTAGCAGATACTCAACATTCTGTCTATTCCTGATTGGTTTAAATTTAGATAGTTTAAGTGATATCATTAGGCTACAAGCAGCCTAAAATCTATATGTTAATGTAATCATATACACATGTGATTGCCAGTTCCACTAAAACCATGCAAACTGGGATTTGATTTAAGCTCGTTTTCGGCACAGAACGGCTCTGATTGTGAGCAATTCGTTTTTTTTAGCAAAGCAAAATGCAAAGGAGGGAACCGTTAAAATCATGGAATAAAACGGAATAAAATAGATAAAATGGATTTTCTTACCTTGTTCGAATGTTTATTGTCTGTCTCGCTAACAATATAAATCGAAACGTGTACATGTACCTAAATACACGCATTTTTCCAACTACTGGCTACGCACGAGTTTTGTATTCAAGTTTATAAATCGAGAGCTAGGAAGAACGGGTACAGGATGTTTATTTCAGTTTACATACTGTGAGCTTGTCTCGTATTTGAAGTTTATCTGTGTGTGCCCACTTCCATTCAATGTATTAAACTCTCCGCTACTTAAGAAATGTGTCGGTGACTTTATTAATACAAAACAGTAAAGTCGTCTAGTTTAGTTGGACAATTAAAAGTAACGTGTTAACTGAAGAAACCATGTTTTTTTTTTCTTAAATAATACTGAGAGCAAATAAGCACTGGGGTCGAGTTTGCTCAAGCTTCCGAGGTTGTACACATTTGCAAATTTAATACCGGGTGTATGTTAGGTCACGTGAACGCAACTTTTGTGATTTGAAGCAAAATTGGGCATCATACCGGTATTTAACTTTTCCATTATCTATAAATTAAGAATGATGGTACATGTAAACGATTCATTTTGCATTCGTATATTCGAATATATATGAATTATTTACAAGACAAGTCACTCTTTCATTCCAGCCTGGGCATCGGTTTCGGGCTTTGACTTCAAAGTCATATCGGTAAATAAAACCTATGTTGTAATTTAAACACCATAGACAATGTTTGTGCCAAATATGAACATCCTCCATCAAAAAAGAAAGACGATTTCAGGTTACTTGCAGAATCTGTATTACAGATTTTGAGTAAATTTGACTTTGACTTTTGGTAATTTGAAACCTCACTTGTCATCAACACATCATAGGCAATTGTCGTGTCAAGTGTGAACACCCTTGGTCAAATAATGAAAGAGGAGTTCTGGTCTAGGGGCAGAATCTCAAATTTTATCTACAAAAATCGAATGCTACCCTGTGTTAGATATGTATCTAGCTAAGACCATATTGTTAGTCATAAAATATGAATATGTACATTACATTTTTGAGTTCTATTTGATTTAATCTTTGTGAGGGAAAACTATTATTTGCATTATAATAAATATAGCTATATTGCTATCATCTAAAGTTGGTAAATTAAATTATATCTTATTAATACAGTGTGTATATTACTTACTGTTTACATTTTGTTTTTTTAATTACATTGTGGTAACTATACTACAAAGTTAATTGCTGGTATTCATGTGTTTTCAGGAAATAAAATATCTAAATGCAGACGTTTCCTTTTGCAGGTTTCCTATGTACAGGACTGATGCCTTTAACATTTCTTTCAAATCAGGCTTGTTGTTGTAAACATATTGACTCATATAAGTCTGCAGTACAGATATGATACTGAAGGTTTCATATAACATATAATATAGCTCAATGTCGATCACAGTGCATCTTGATATTGCTTGACTTTTCGCTTACTGTAAAGGCGGCGCCTCATGAATGTGTAATTAGGACTAGTCAACCTCAGGCATAGGTAATAGATGAAAATGAGGTGTGTTTTTATTCAAAAGTAACTGTATCATCTTCTGCCACAACCTAAGTCATTATTTAGTCCTTAAAACACCAGCAAAATAACTGCATCTGAAAATGTCTATTTATCATAAGCAGGGAGGCAACATTGCGGACCCAGATCAGACTGCTCCTACAGGAGCAGACTGACCTGGGTCCACACTGTTTATCTATGAGGCTTCAAATAGTTTAGTGGACGCCAAAACCATACATTTTGTGATTATGCGCTTTAAGGGTTAATACATGTGAGTTCAGTCTGTATACGGTTAGGAATCTCATGAAATCAAGCACGTTTGCGCGGCTCTAAAAGCTTATTAACGCTTTACCAAATTATAAATAAAACCTGATTTCCCTTCCTTAGCAGATGAAATAGCCGAACCACACCCAGATATGAATATTAAAGTTGCCGCCTTTTCAGTAAGCGAAAAGTCAAGTAATATGAATAATCTGGAACAACGGATCCTTCAGAAATAGAGAGAACCGACAATATAAGAAATCAGCAGACTCGGTTTTATTGAGTCTGTTCATGAGAATTAATGAAAGTGCAATAAACAGCGGTTTAAGCGCTATTCTGTTTTCCACCAGAACCCAAAAGACACAATATCAACACTATATCGATGCATGGGGAGAAATTTTACCAACTACACACAGAAACAAAGACAGCTGTTGCGATCTCTAAATAATCTGGAAAAACGGTTCTTTCAGAAATCATTGGTGTCTGTATTTTTATGTTTGTCTTTTTTACTGTTAAATAACAAAGTATGCAAGTTTTATTCCAAACCAGCTTTTCCAAAATAGTTGACTTAAGGTTTCTTAGGACCAAAGACATAAACCCAGAGGTAGCGGCCTTTCGCCATATTCGAGCAGCTGATGATTTGATTTGACACACAGTTTTCCATCAGCTTGGGGTAATTTCAAAGTACATGTACTTGGGGTAATTGCATCACAAAATGTCTGTCTAAAATGTACATTTACAAGTATAATCAATTGGTTGAATATATTCGATTTGCTTGATGTAGAAAACAATTCCCTAAGGTGGTAAACACGCCTGTCCTAACGTAGACATCGTCTGTTAACCATATCAGTTTGCTTAACAGTGATTCATTGCAAATGATAAAGCTGGTATTTACATAAATGTTATCTGTTGCACGATGGTACAAGTGTATTATATGAGATAAGCTAGCACTTGCCCTTGTAACTTGTACCATACTCAAAATTTGTAATTTTAATATGGTATAACTCTTTAAACAAACCCGATTTTTTCACTGTAGACAAGACAGACCTTAAGCAATATTGGTCTCTTTAGTTATCTACAAGGAATGGGTACAACAACGAATCCGTTTTCCACTAAAATGCTTTCTGCAAGTTGTTATCATATTTTTGGAAAGCTTTGCATTTTAGACGTAATTTAGTAAACCTGTGAAACCAACAAAAAGACTATAATTTACCTTCCATGGACCATGTGCAAACTCGTATTAGTGTTACAAATAGTTAAACACAACCCAACAGTGCACTAAAACAGTGCATAAACAAAACACACACGAAAACTACCTTGTTAATCATGTAAAAAAAGCTGAGTGAGACGCTATATTTCTTTCAACAGACATTCAGTTTAGAGATTCAAACCATATACTTGTTAAATCCTGATTTAAGCATTAGAAAGACACATTTAATAAGCTTTAAAATAAAGTTTAACTAACTGACAAAAGCTTTTTTTGTTTGTGTAAACATGAAATATGTTTATAAGAGTACGAGTTTGCTGTGTGGCTCAGGTACCTTTACTTCAAACTTCCTTCTAAGGCCATTGTCATACATAATTTTAGAATTGCTTTATGTATTATACTCCTGGAGAGTTGGAGGTGATTCACGGAGAAGCTTTGGAGACACTCCAGCTCCAGATCTCCTGATGAGTCAGTATGTGAAGGCACACAGGTTCTGTCAAATGGATGATGATGATTTATTAGATGGTGGTACATTTCATGTTAACCTTATGTGTTTATTTAATTATGCTTACTGCTTTGCTTCCAAAAAGTTAAGCATGCAAATCATGGCAGCATATCAAAATATAATTTATGCGTTTCTATTTTAAACAGTGATCTAAAAGTGTTATAATTCAATGCATTTCAGCTGTTTTACACTTGCAGATTTTATACATGTGTTGTTTTTTAAATAGTCGCTTAAAAAGCTCATCAGAGCTTATGTTGTAATGTTTGTGTGCAAAATAATAGAAAATAGCAGTTTGACAGTTTTTCATAAGGCAAATGTCAACAGTGAAAAGTGAAGATTAAATGTATTCAGCATACAAGGAAAATTGTTGATGCTAGATCTATAAAACCTCCTACATTTGGCTATAAACCATGCTAGTTCAAACTAATGATTGTTTTAGTTGATATTATATTTCAATCTAAAACAAAACTATGTAGGAAATTTATATTCCAATAAAATGCAGTCAAACATTTTGCAAACATAGTTTTCAAGCAGGATAAAATGCTTCTGGCAAAAGAGGGGGCAGTAGTCGCAGAAAAACACATTTAAGCTAAAACAATGGCAATGTGCTGTTACATATGTTATGGGCTTGTTATATTGATGCATGTAGTTTCAGCGTAACTGGTTAATAGTTTGTCAATGAGCTCATTGACACATATGACCACTCAGTTACCTTTTCGTTTTTTTAAAGTAGGCTTTACAAGAACTTTACCAGTTTTAAGCGTGTTCCTTCTCTGTGTAAAATTAACAGAACGTCCCCGCTCTGGAAGATACTCAGCACCATCCGCTGCCTTGCCACTAGATACAAGAAATACTGCTTTGATATTTTCAGTTATTTATTGATGTATAATTAGTCCAATATTTGAATTATGAAGTAGATAACATGTATATTGTTATGCACCACTTGTTACAAAAGTCTGCAGAGTAACAGAACCAAACAAATTATAAGAGTAAATATAACAAGGAAATGCAACTTACACACACTGCAGACCACGGCACTCTTACATGTAAAACTATGTTAAATCAGTGTTATTATTCAACCATTGGGTAACTGTATCGCCACGTGATATGCAATGTCACAGTCTCTTGCAAAGCTAACGGAGAAAGGAAACAGTTGGAAGCGTGACTAGACAATGATACTAATAGTTGAATAACTTATAGAATAAACTGTCTATATGAAATGTTAGCGAAATTGTGGATAGCAGACTCCAATTTTACTTGAGCATTACGATAATTTATTATCTTTATCCATTTATGCATCGTTACATACGTTACCTTAATTACATATTGAAATACCTTATTTACATATTGACAGCAATTAAAGGACCATCGTAGTTAAAATTGTTTATACAGTTTTAATTAGATTACATTTTTGGACAAAGATATTGCCAATTACAATGCAATTTTAACTGTTGAAAAGGAAATCTGTAAGCCGGTACACGTTATATGCTAACTACCAATTTCTTAAATTATCATTTCACTGCACTCCATCGCCAGTTATAAGTTATAAAGAACTTCAAAAATATACAAATGCACATTTTCCACAACAAGAAGGATCAGCTTGCATGATGCTTCTAGACCAACGGGTGGCTATATTGACTTAAACAAAACACATGTAAGCGTTTTGACTGTCAGAATTGACAAGTAGATATCACAATTACAGATGTACTACGACCTCTGAAACCCCTTTTTCTAGAAGAGCATATCAATATTGTAAATAGAGTCACGATTCAAAGCTTTTCGTTTATCTTTACCTTTATAGTTCGCTCAAAACAAATAACATAACAAAAACGTTTCTTATGTTTGGGCCTAAAAGACTGCTAATCTAGGGAAAAGCATAACCATAACTTTAGAATACATAGGAAACGCATCCAATTTTGGATCATTTTTAAGTAAGATATGAAGGCCGCTGCATGTACGTAACACACACAAAATGGCTTGACTATTTCTCAGTTTGCCATAAAGGTATATTTGAATTGATTTTTTACGTCCCAGTCAACAATCTTCCAGTAACGTCGGGACGGGTCTTCCTGGGTTGACCCAGTACTAAGCTAGGATTAATGTGTCTTGCTCAAGGACACATCAGAGTGACGCCGGTGAGGCTCGAACCCGCGGCCCTTCGATCTCGAGTTAATCACTCTACTACTCCAAGAAAGGTACAAATAAGACCATTGCGGAAGCTTCCACCAGTCTATCGGATGACACTTTTAGCCACGATCCCTTCTTCCTGGAACGTTTTAAACCACACCCACTGCCTGTTGAGCTTTAATGTGCTCCCGGACATAACAATAAACCCACCCGACCTAGTACTGATTAATGACAAGAAATAACCGCCCCCCCCCCCAAAAAAAAAAAAAAAAAATGAGGAATCATATTAAGTTATTGGACAGCTTTGAGTTATAGTATAGTTTAGTGGCCGGACCTCTCACAAATCCTGTGAAAGCCCTTTGTTAAAACCTTGTGGTTGTACAGGCAGAGTGGTCACTCAGGCAATTGTTGTACAACACCGTATAGTACTTATTTAGCCTTGGTTACTCAAAAGCTAGCTGTTCTAGGTGCACATTTGTATTTGTATTGTTTTCCATTATAGGAGTCTGGCTGCTCTGGTGGTACTTTTCTTGGTGTTGTACTTTTGTAGCATTTGGCGCCTCAAAAACAAGGCGGTTAACATGGTTAAAGTTATATAATATATACTCAGAAAAACAATTGAAGGGTATCAAATTCTTTTGACTGTTTACCATTTAATAAAATAATTTTCAAACAACGTAATAATGTATCTGATAGAACTACCAATATGCAATATAGCAAAATGCAAATTGAAATTTTACGGGTCGTTGGTTATGATACAGTGCCACACTAAATGTACCTACCCTCTTTACCCAAAGTTCATAAGCAAAACAATAAGCGTTCATATTTTTTGCTGCAACATTTACTTGGTCATTTCTTATTTCCTAATTCTAACCACAGGCAAGAGTCCACACCCATTTTTCAGCCATTGCTCCTTATAACGCGACATATTCTTCAACAAAAATGCACAGATATGGCATGCTAGAGCCCATCTGACAAAAATTGGCGGTAAAACACTGACAACATCTACAAACTTAAGTGTCATACTCTTGGCAGACGGTCAGCAAAGGTTTTGGAGCTGGTCATTATGGGATATAAACGATAAAAATGGGTAACAATCATTTTAAATGTTTGCGACTTTCCAGTATAGAGGGTTGCGCCAATTGGACCTGTACTGTACTTTAACCATTGAAGCGTGACCGAAATCAAGCATTCATTTTGATTGTAGATATCTAAAATTATAAAATGCATGCATAATTATTTAAGGTTTTTTTATTGTATCGAATGTTAGAAATGGATCTGAATCTAAATATCCTTCAATGAGGCCCTGGAAGTATCCCATATACCTTTAAAAATACTTGAAAAATATCCCATATCCCTATAATAATATGGCAAATATCCCCAACATTCTGAAAGCATTGTATCCCCATATCCCTAAAATTGATCCAAGTATCCCATATCTCTTTAAATATTTACAAAGATATCCTGTATCCCTTTAAGTTTTTGGCCAATATTCATGTATCTCTAAAAACCCTTCCAGGGCCTCTTCAATTGTTTTTCTGATTATAGTACAGTTTCTGGTGCTCTAATATATCTCTAGCAGTACTGTGGCACACCGCACATAGTTAAGCAATGGTTGACATTTCTACTATTTGGATTGCTGTACTGTTTTGTCAGTTACCATCCATGTTAACTGCAGCGTTGCACGTTGCCTGATAAACTTTGTCTATCTCACGGCATGTGCCTTTATCAGGTCATGATGATGTTGCACTTTTTGAATGTCGTCGCCAATCACGCTGAATCGACACAAAATTCGATCATTACGTCATATTTGCTAGTTTGAAGAGTGAATCAACTTGGTAAGCTGATAAATAGAATACCAGGTTCGCGTCTTTTGATACTTATTATTATCAAGTTTACCAGGGTTAGCTTTGAAAACGCCTGTTGAATCGCTCGGCGAGCCTCGCAATGTCAACAAGCATTCTCGAATCCTTGCCTGGTAAACAAAAGACACTCACTTAGTATTCTCTATAATCTCGGTAAGCCCCCCCCCCCCTAGCGATATCAAAAGGCGTTCCCAAAGCCTTGCCTGATAAACTTGATATCAAAAGACACTCACCTAGTATTCTCTATATCTCGGCAATCCTCGCGATGTTAACAAGCGTTCTGGGATCCTTGCCTGGTAAACTTGATATCAAAGACAGTCACCTAGTATTCTCTATATCTCGGCAGGCCTCGCGATGTCAACAAGCGCTCTCGACGCCTTGCCTGGTAAACTTGATATCAAAAGACACTCACCTAGTATTCTCTATATACATGTAGTTATTGTCAGCTTTGGCTAACCTCCTAATTTGTGGTGGTAAGCTTACCATAACATGGGCGCATTTTAAAATTAATTCTGATTAATTCTATTACGTACTTGTTGCACATTGGCTTGTAAATCATACTTGGGTGTAACAATATCTAATTCTTAATATTAATCAGATGGTCTTCTGCATTTTTTCTTTCTCCATTGGCTATTTGGACGACCATTTTTCAGACCCTATCACTTCAATAAACAAATTAAAAGAAGTGAAATGGAAGCTTTAATTTTGGCTTTGGAGGCAGAAGCAATCTTCTAAAGCATATAGCTATTTTCCCATTTTTAGGAAGATTCCGTTTTTTCAGATTATCTATCATAACTGTATTTGGTGACAACGCGAAATTGATTTATAACCGTAAAGAGGCAACGTATAAGTGCAGACAATTTAATAGTAGTATGCGAACTTGATTTTGCAACGCGATTTGTAGTTGTCTAGATCAGGTTTAGGAAGCCAGTATAACGTAAAAAGTCTGTCCCGCTCATCACCAACAAATACGACAAAACTTAGCATCCTTATGACAGCTATGTTTATCAACGACAGACATCTCGTCAAGGAAATTACGTTGAACTTCATAATTTTAGCGTTTATAAGTTATTAAATATTGATAGAACGGAATCAGTATGGTTTTCTAAAGTTCCAATATACTTTAACGTTTAAAATTTGATATTATTTCGTGCAATATCATGAACTAGAACATCTACACTTCCACAAAATGCTTTGAGGCGTGACTGTAACGGTAAATGCATTGAATGAATCGAGAGTCATTTCTTAAAGGTCGTGGTAGAAGTGTACTGTTGATCCGCCAGCTTGTTAAATGATTGCACACAACATCAGTGCATGAGATTTCCAACAATGTGGTATGTGCGACCAGCAAAGCCTCAGACCAGCCTGCGCCTACGCGCAGTCTGATCAGAGCCTTTGCTAGTCGCTTGAGTATTCTATGAGTGTTAAGCTACTGATTGAACACCATTTGGAGTTTTTAAGTTTAAAAGGAGGCTACAGATGCTCGTCCGAGTCTACACTTGTTAGAAATCTCATGCAGCGGCTCAATTATTTTAATATATTCACGTTTTTTTTCAGGTTTGTATTTCATTTGGCCGCGTGGAGAAATGCACCTCTTGCCTGTACATCCGTAATTTGACGCTATCTTCATGCATTTGTCCTGTCTGAATTTTGGACTCCAGGACAAAGCAGAGGTGTCAAATTGGCCACTTTTGCAAAGGGAAATAATTTGATTTTTTTAAAAAATCACCAGATAATCTACTTATCATTCTCTATCAGCTAAAAGTGTGAATCTCCTAGCTTTAATAATTTTTTAAATAGCTTAGTGTCTCAATTTGGTAAGGGCAATAACTTGAAAAAACAACTTTTTTTAGAACATTACACCAGGTAATTGTGTCATCATCTCCTTTCAGCTGCCCACGTTTGTAATCTTTTAGAGATATCTTTATTACAAGTTTCAAAAGGCCAAATCTGCAAATGGCAATAACTCAAAAAACAAATAACGAAGTTTTGCCAGTTAATCTACTAAGTATCCTCTATCGGCTGACTAAGATTGAAAATCCTAGCTAGAAAAGGCGCGAGACTACAATTAATTTTACTATATAATTTAATCATTTATTACAACACCTCCTATTATACATGATGAAGCTGGCTTTCTTCTGAAGCTTTTCCCCACTCAAACATGGCCTGGGAGTCATTCTAATCAGTGAATAGATAGGGCAAGTTCCGCTCGTTTTGGAACCACAGGAGTATAGAGAAACCCTATGTTGACACAGCAGTCGTGTTGGCTATCTTAACAGCACTTTACTCAGGTGTGCAGAGGTCTCAATTTTCCTAGAATGACCACTTACCAGGACAGAAGCAACGTTTTCTGAAAGCTTATTCATTGGGCAGTTCAGACATACCCAATAACAAGGATGCTCACATGAACTGGTAGATTAACAGTCCACTGAAAGGGGAACTATTTGCGCGAAGTAACATCCTCATTGTGTACAACCAATCAAGGGACATAATTGTGATCTGATTCCCTCTAATAGTTTTTGAGATATCTTGATTACAAAATTTAATTAAGCACCTTTAAAAGTGGCATAACTCCACAACAGGAGATACTTCAGACTAAACAAACGGGTCATCTATTTTTTGATGGGAATCCATTATGAAATTTTAAATCCCTAGCTTATTTTTTAACGGACAGACGGACGGACGGACAAGCCCAACGCAATATGCCCCCTCAGTATGTAATCAGCCAAGTCTTATGCAGCGAAATGATTGCAAACTTAGAGGGAACTTATTGAACCATACCGCAAAACCAGGAGCAAACCGAGAGCCCACACACATAATGAGACAAAACAATAAAAAATAACTAATTATAATAGAATCCCCGCCTTAAAATTGACAACAGCCAAAGCTTCGTGGAATGAAGACGGGGAAATTAGATATATTTGACTGGCCAAATCACCGCCCTGGATGCTGCTTTTGTTAAAACACAAATTATATTGCTCACGTGGACTCTTTCTTTACTTATTCAACATTATCATAAGAACGACGCAATTAAATCAATTGAAACAAACCATGGCACATCTTTAAAAGACATTAAGAGCGACAGATAACCACCAGTTAAGCCGTGGTAGACCCAGCTAAAGACGAGCATCAAACAAAAACCCAACCATGAAAGTTTCAGTTTTCCATTAATTCTCATGAACAGACTCTGAATCAGTGAAATGGGGCCTGCTACATGTATTTTCAGATTTTATAGGCTCTCTCCATTTCTGAAGGATCCGTTATACACATTACAGACAGCTGTCGTTTTCCAGATTATTTAGGTAAGGATCGTTATTGCGACTAAGGCCTTAGTCACCGTCGTGTAAGTAAAGGGGGGAATCTTAGCTACAACCCGTGCTTAGGTCAGACGTCGCATGATACATATATCCATGGTAAAGCCTACTCTTTTTAATGTCTTATTATCGTTTTGAAGAACAGGAAAAAGACTTTCCCGTGATTCTTTGTAAATAATCAACTAAATCACAATAACATACTGGTTCAGATCAGGGGCGGGTCCAGGATTTCTGGAAAGGGAGTTCGTATGTATAAAGGTGTGGGGGTACGCTGTGCTGATTATATCTCATTTTTCTAAAATATCCCATGAAAATAAAATAATTTGGTCTCACTGAGACCAAATTATTTCACTTTCATAGGATATTTAAAACCAGGGGGCGGGGAGGGGAGTTCAAGAACACCCCTGAACCCCTCAGGTACCGCCACTGCAGATATACCCTGTTGCAGAGGAGTATTAAACCCATCATTATTTAAGGTGGCACTGGCCTTTTGGGCATGTGTCCAAAAGTCACATTCTTTTAATATGTTAAAAAATAGTTAAAAACTAATACTGTAAGACAAAAAACATTACCTTACCAGCCTATTAAAAATATATTCGATTTTTAAAAGTGAGGATATGAAGTTTATTTAAAAAATCTCAATTTTAAACATTTAAACTAGAAACATGACATAATTGTTTTCTGAGAATACACTACCTGATATTGGCTGTCAAACGAAAACAAAAACCAGCGAAAAAGTATGGTATTTATTAAGCTAATATCTATTTTTTCTAAAACATTAAGGCAAAAAATCGTTCACATCTTGAATAAATGTGTCACATTTGACACTCCTATATGCCCTATACATTAACCTAGAAATGTCGAGTATAATAAAGTTGTATTATGTCTTTGCACTTTAGAGATGTTCCAGAACTAATCAAGATTTATTGCCAGAAAGACAACTTTGGGCAACTCGTGGAATTTACATAAGTCCAAGATGGCCGCCAGATAGTATCTGAGAAAACTAACCTTTTTGAATAATTGTCACAGAATTGTCACATATGTCGTTTTAGGGGTTTTCTGGTATGAGGAATCCAATTCTGCATGTAGTTTTGTATTTTGAGGTCCCCGAATAAATATATCCAAAATGGCCGCCAGACGGTATCTTGGAAAACCTAACTTTTTCAATAATTGTCATAGAATGTTGTACAATATGTCATTTTAGAGGTTGTCTGGTATGAAGAATCCAATTCTGTATGTATTTTTGCATTATTAGGTCCTCGAAAAAACCTATCCAAGAAGGCCATCAGATGCCATCTTTTATTTTATTTTCTTAACTCACTGTGCGTCATAGAAAAGTATTAAGTATGTCTTTTAGGGGGTTTCTGGTTTGCGGTAACCATTTTTAATGTAATCCCAAATTACCAAATTCAGGATAGCCACCAACACCATCTTTAAGAGAATGTCATTTTTACTTATTGTCATAGATCCTTAAGAAATATGTTGTTTTAGGATTTTCTGGAATGGGTTAAACAAGGAATTGTCCAAAGCAGAACATACTCCACCCTGCATACATGTATGCGTTTGGTCCCCCGAGTGACACCATTCTAAGTTCCTGACAATATTTACATAAATGCAGAGATCAATGGTTGATAAGGGGATGAAAAAAAGGTTCACTGATGCTTGAACATGTTGTATCATGAGACAAAACAAGTGTGCTGGAAGCAGCCTAAATATATCCAGATCATAGTAGTACATCCAGGTGGTATGTATATAAATAGTCATATTTTGGCTGCATTGGAACAATAATGAAATACTCAGCCTTGGAATTTTATGTCACTGCATTTATGGAAGAGTGATTGGTATTTTTAATGGGTGAAAGCTATGAGTAGCATCTGCACTCTTACAACAATTTCTGTCAACTGGACAAATGACTTTTGATGGCATTGCGCCGTAACTCGAAACAGCTTGTATACATCTTACTGGCTCACACTGGGTTGACAATTTCCTACTGCCAACACTCCTGATTCACCAGTTTGAGCACGCAGAGCAAAAATTTGAAGTCAAACTTAAACAGCTGACGATGAAGCAAATGATGAAGTATTCTTTTTGCTGGACATGTCCAGTATGCACATTACATTACTTAGTATTTGATGGAAATGACCATGCTCATGCAGAAGACAATGTTGATATTGTCTGATGGATACTGGAAAGCAGTTCCATCAGGTAAGTTTCTAAACTGACATTAGAATTGTCATGGGTTTGCTAAAAGGCATACTACTATCTGCCAATTTAAATATGAGTGGATCATCGCCTTCCCAAACGCAGGTCCAGTTTCTGATTGACGTGGAAGTATCTACTTAGGATCTGAGCCTGGATTAACGTATTTGACTTCACTACAGCTGGTGACTGGGACTGTATGGCGGCGGTAGAACGTCTCTCTGCCCTTAACTATAGTGTAGATTATATTTTCTTGCCCTTTGAGATAATGGGTTTCATTGTGGAACTTTGAAACTATTAGAGGGTCATTGATGAAGCCTAAATGGCAGAAACTAGCTAGTCTGGCCCAGGAATTATGCACACTCTAGTTTCAGTTCTTTGGTGCAGTCTTTGCTTCCAAAGGATACCCTTTCAAGAACATATTTGACTTCACTACAGCTGGTGACTGAGACTGTGTGGCGGCAGTAGAACGTCTCCCTGCCCTTCACTATAGTGTAGATTTTATTTTCATGTCCTTTGGGATCATGGGTTTCATTGTGGAACTTTGAAACTATTAGAGGGTCACTGATGAAGCCTAAATGGCAGAAACTAGCTAGTCTGGCCCAGGAATTATGCAAACTCTAATTTCAGTTCTTTGGTGCAGTCTTTGCTTCCAAAGGATACCCTTTTAAGAACATATTTAATATCATAGAAACTGCATACGTGGAAAATGAAAAACTGACAAGCCTTGGATTTCAAAGACCAGGTTCTCATTTTGTTCAGGTATAAACATATTTTCATCCTCTAGAAGATAATCGGCCTCACCTTTACAGTCCTGTTAATGATCAGATTGCTTCAATAGACGTAAAATGATGAAAAGGAGATTCATGGCAAGTCTCCCTAATGGTTTCTTCAAAACTAGTAGCATTCCATTTCAGACAATGTGTATGCTTAAGGGAGACGCCAAAGGTAACAAGAAATATCTTTAAAAAAGATATTCAGCGGCATTCAAAGGAGAACATACTTTTAAAGTCCTGTTGTAATGAGAAGTTGTTTTTATGTACAATAGATTGGTTTTAGATGTTGATTGATCGGGTGAGGTGAAAATTGAAGGTTGCCAACGTGAAAGTTTGACTTAGAGTATGTGAATGATGTCTTTTGCAGATCATAGGGATAAAGCGTATTGTAAGCCTGTTGTAGGGACACGGTGAAAATTTGTAATTAGTCTGGAAAGTCAGTTGGTGGAGGATTTGCATTGTAAAAGAGAAGTGCAAGTTTAAGCATTGATCTGGCTTCGAAGGTTTCAAAGCCCCTGTTACACTATTGCAGAAGTAGTTCATAACTAAGAATGTTTGGAGTTATGGTATATTTTGTATATTTCATGTTTAATACTAAATATAGGGATTAAAAGTATAACAGGATGTGTAGTGGGGAAAACTTTTTGAATACAAATGGTAACTGGAAATCACTAACTATGAAAGCATCTGATATATTTAACAAATACAACATTAATTGAGATCATTATCTAAATAAGTAAATTGTATACACTAGAAATTAGATAGTTTTAGCCTCAATAATAATGATATTAATCTGGCATTCATCTACATGCGTAGGTAGAGGTTACAGTTAGGAGCCAACTGCAAGTAGAACCTAGTGATAGCTTGAGCTGTGCTGGTGGGGCTACCATACCCCTTAGCGGTCATCGTAGCCAGATTGGTCTAGTTTGAAGGGTCGAAAACACACTTGGAAATCTTTCTTTATATGTTCTTTCTTTCCTTATTACTGATTTCTATCTTTCCTATAGTTTCTCTTTCTCTACCGCCTACAGTATCATAATGGTCAATGGTGACAGACGATACTTAACTGTTAGATGTAGATGTAGGCTATTTATATTTACTACAAAGAAACTTGGTGGCAGAACATACCGAAATATACCGGAATGTCGCCGCCGGCGACAAGTTTTTTGAGACAACTCGTCGACAGATTTTGAGACAATTCGGCGACACTTTATGAGACAACTCGACGACACCTTTGTTCTCAGTGAGGCACTTGAAGGGTTTTATGCATACAGAGATATTGGCCAAAACATTAAAGGGATATAAAGAAAATCACATACCTATTATCAATAGGTTAAAACAGTTACTATTCGGTAAGTTCGGTAGGTTCGGCCGAATTCGGTTCGGTTACAGCTTTTAGACGCAACCGGTTGAAATGGGGAATCCAGGCTGAACTGGATACTACAAAACATATAGCCCCAACATCTTTCAAACAAAAGGTGATTATGTTGAATAAGTTTTGCCTTTTGTTATATAAACAGGCAATTCCAGACAGAATAAAATTCTTTTAAACAGGACCCGAAGAAAACTGCTGTGATTTTCTTGAAATTATAGTCCGTTTCAATGAGCATAGATAGCAGACTTGCACACACCGTACAACCGGCTGCTTTGATGACAGGTTACTAAAAATGATGACAGATACCAGATTTTATTTCCTTTGAAGGAGAGGTTATAATTGGCGGTTGGCAAAATTGTAAGAGAAGCCCTATGGTACTCTGTGGTTGATGAGAACACTTGTTAGTAATGAAAGATCATACAGAAACAAGCTGGCGTTATATCTCTCACAAATAAAGCCACACTTGATCACTATTTCAGAGGTTTCCTGAGAAAAGTCACAAAAACGGTTATCAGTTCATGTTGTGCTTCTCTACGTCAAAGTCTGCTGTCTTCACTTATATACAATAACACTTCTATCATTCAGCTACATTTCTGCTAAATTTGAAGCCACAGTTTGATTTTTATAAAGTTATTGGATCCCATCAAAGATGACAGGTAGAGCAAAAACAGCTGCCTTTGTCAACAGATCATTTTTGAAGTGGCTGTCTATGATGACAGGTCATGAATTTCAGTGGCAATCATTAGTGACAGGTCTTAAGTCTAGAAAGTTACTTTAAATCAACATATTTCTTCAGCCTTTGGTCTCAACTGAAGCATAAAGCATCTTCCATATTGCATTTAGGTCAAAATAATCTTATCTGTTATTTGGTTAACTGATACTGATCATAGGTAAACAGTCTAGATCCAGACCATACACTTTAGAAACAGGGTCCATACTGTTTCTTAGAGGATTTAGATACAAAAAATAAGCTCAAAAATGTACGTCATGATCAGATATCAGTTAGATGACAAATGGGCACATACTTTTTTCAGTGAAATCTTGAGTTTTGTCTGTGGATTGTGTGATGAGATGGTAGGGGCCTGATGCTTTGGCTGTTTGTTGGGCCCACCGGGGTTTACCTGTTGGATTTCTTCTGCCACAGTATTCAGTTTTATTTACTGTTGAGTCCTTACCTTTGCTTTATCTCCTTGTTATATCTTTTATTTATTTGTTTTAGGAGATGATGCATTGATAAGTTAGGGGTCTTTCATGCAAACCAAATATTTATGTGTCTTGATCCACATCTGAATTAAGGGTGAGGTTGGCGCCGTTAAACCTGTTTAAGCCCTCTAGTAAAATATTTTACTGACCGTTCCAAGGGGGTGCTTCTTTTGTGGATATTTTATGTTTTTGTTCTGTCTTGTGTTTGCTATTTCTTTGTGCGCGTCTATTTATATGTGCTTTGTGGTCACCTGCTGGGAAAGGGCTGACCTCTTGGCTCTTGTTTGTGGTGATTGTATCGATTCCTGATCTTTGCACCCATACTTACTTATTGTATATAAGTGCAGATAGCAGTCTTTGATGGAGAGACACACAACTGGAACTGATAACCGTTTTTTGTGACTTTTCTCGGGAAACCTCTGAAATGATGATCAAGTGTGGCTTTATTTGTGAGAGTTATAACGTCAGCTTGTTTCTGTGAGATCTCGCATTACTTACCAATGTACTCATCCACCACAGAGTACCAGAGGGCTTCTCTAACAATTTTGCCAACCGAAAATTATAACCTACCCTTCATGGGACATAAAATACCTTATCTGTCATCATTGTTAGTAACCTGTCATCGAAGCAGCCAGTTGTACGGGGTGTTGCAGATGTAAGATTTATTCTGATTGGTGGATAATTTAGATAGTCCGTTTCAATGAGCATAGAAAGCAGACTAGCAGATGTAAGATTGTTTCTGATTGGTGGATAATTTAGAGTAAAGTCGATTATAGACAGCTCCGGCTGAAAAAATCAAACCAGTATTATACCCTCAAACCATATTTATATTTCTCTGACTGCTACTGATTAGGTAACGACGGAAGATAGAACATGTTCCTCTGTTTGCCTTCGAGTTGTGTGCAGTTTGTCCAGTACTTATTGATGGACAGGGTTGTCTTTGTGAAAGCAATAAACATGACCTGATCAAAACGCTCTCATGACCTCATGAGGGCAGTCCATCTGATCTAGTTACATTCATCCAACAATGTTTAAATAATTATCCAGAAGTTACTATGAAGAGTCTTGTCTTTGACAAGTACAAAGACATTTCTCCCAAAGACCATGAGAGGATGCATTGAGCTAGTGATGTTGTTCTCAGCCATGACCTCTTTATCGCAAGTCATCCAGACCGATGTAAAGCAAACCAAATAAACATAACATGCTAGTATGTTAGGTACTTACAATCTTGGCAGCTAAGTATGGTCAGAGTGTGACCTGCATACCAATGACACAGATGTGTTTGTCCTACTTGCGTAATGGGTGCAATGGGCAGACATGCAGTGCAAGGTAAAGATGGAGCGCTGGTATGGATTAGTACTTGACATCAATGTCACCTGTGCTGACCTTGGTCAGAAATGCTTGCAGTTACCAGGTACGCTTACGCTTATCTGTTCATACGTTCATACAACTTCTTACCTTACGGCAAAGGAAAGGTCACTGCACTGAATACTTTGGTATCTGGAAACTACCGAGCCTTTCTTATGCCGTAAGGGCAGGTCGCTGCACTGAATACTATGGTGTCTGGAAACTACCAATGTTTAGCTACTATAGATTACATTGGTACATGAATGAAGCAATGCCTTTTTTATGCATTATACAGTCAGCCGCCAGGAATATTCAATTGAATATGTTCCCTACTATATATTCATAAAGAAGAAGATAATCCTAATGATGGCTTCACAGCTCTTCTATCACATTATCTAGCCCAATGGCAGCAGTCCATCTGAACTTATTGCATCCATCGAAGAAGTTTAAATAGATATCCTAAAGCTACTAAGATGATTGTTGTCTTTGACAAGTATCAAAACATCCCTGCCTAAGACCATGAGAGAATATGCTGAGCTAGTGAAGTTGTAATTTGGCTATGACCTCTTCATTGCTTGTCATCTGCCTAAGAGAGATGCGATCATGAAAGCGAATCCAGAAAGCGAAAACTTGACAGTGTCTTAGGTACCTTCAATCGTGGCGAGTATACTTCAGTGGAGACAGAGGATGATTGTAATTGTTTTCATGATGAAGCTGATGTGACAATGGTGTCTTTTGTGCTGGAGACAGCTAAGTCTTGGCAAAGTGTGGTCCGCATTCTTAGTGATAGACTTATGAAGTCTGATGAGATATGATTTTATTCATAAAGATGTTTTTTAAATTATTAGTATTGATTTTTTTTAACTAACTCTATACTTCCTCTTAAATACTTTTTCTTCTTCTGCTATCTCATCAGACTTATGGACTCTACCATTGCTTATGTAAGAAATCTGTGTATGCCCTATTTGGTTAACAGTACAATAAATTGCTACTAATAGCAGGAATCCAACTAGTGACCACAAGACAAGATTAATGACCCCAGTAAAAGTTTCCTCCCGACTTCAGAAAGGTGAATGTTAAAATATTGATTGAGCACTTTAGGTTCTTAACTTTTAGTATGCTGAACCTGGATATACATGACAGTGTCCTGATTTGAAAATAGTGTAGATTTAGATCATTCTGTTTTCCAATTTGTACTTGTAAATTTCTGCTGATAAAAGTTATAATGTGAGTTAATTGGAAAACACTTGGCATGGGTTTTGGTTACTCCATTTTACTATGGATAATTTTACAAGTTTTCTGTCGTCTGCTGTTATTTTTCAGAAATTGGCATTAAAATTTCAAACATTTTTGATCCTGATCAGATGGGACATTTTGCATAACTTGATGTGCCAAAATTTGCAAATTTAGAAAAGCGAGTTTAATGCTTCAATTTTCCATTTTGAGGTTGTGCCTGCTCGTGGCGAATTTCATTGCCTGCTGTAATACTGCGGACAATCTTTTCAAAGAGTTTGAACTGAAGTCAGGTCCGACAAAATTTTGGGATGGATCTGAATCTGAATCGTTTGAAACTCAAATTGATGCGGATTTCTTGTTGTTGTTGTTGTTGATGATGATGATGATGATGATGATGATGATGATGATGATGATAATGATGAAAAAAGTCGTTTATTTGAAATTACAGCAGAAGTGACAAAAACATCTGCAACGTGTACAACATCGATAGCTTTATGTTCCAGTTTGAAGGATCTTTAGAACCTTATTAAATCTGCTAACATTAAACTTTAATTTAGACTTTTCATATTGAATGTTGGTACATGTAACACTTCTCAGATTGGTGAATTATTTCATACATATGGGATTTTCCATTCCACACTTAGGGGCTTGGCCTAAGTTATGTGTTTTGTTCCTGAAGATTGTTTATCTTAAGGCCCTGTCACACGTTTTAGCCAACGTATGCTGACATATGAAAAATATATCCAGTACGCTGACATACGCTGAAATTGAATTAAAAAAGTCCGAGAAAGTCTTTCTCTGAACTTATACAAAGCGTATGCTAAACACACATAGAACGTGTGTCTAACTTATGAGTAACATGTTCATAACTTATTACTGACATAACATAACATAAACTTGTGCTAGCATATAACAGCATATGCCCAGCGTATCACTAGCGTTCTTCACTTATGAGAAACTTATGCACAACGATCGTCCAACTTGAATTGTACATGTAACATGCATTAATGTATGCATATCGTACATGTAGCGTACATCTAACTTATGTCTAACATATAAGCATGTACACAATTTTGGGACCCATCCGCAGAATGACATTATGTATACCAACGTACTGTAGTGTGTTCGTAACATATTAAAAACCTATCTCTAATATATTCAGCGTACACCAATGTACTTGCTGAATGTCTCATACGTCCGCTTACGTTGGTGCTAACGTACCTTAACGTATGCATAACTTACCTGTTGCGTACCTCTAACTTATGCCTAACGTATAAGCAATATGTCTGCATAAGCTGAAGATTTTATATGCAAGCACAAAATTTTGGGTGATAACGTATACCAACGTACTGTAGCTGTTTAAAATTTATCTCTAACATATTCAGTGTACACCAACGTACTTGTTGAATTTCTCATACATCTGCATACGTTGGTGCTAACATGCCTTAACGATTGCATAACGTACCTATCTAACTTCTGTCATATAGACGCAATACATCCCCATACGCTGAAAATTTCTATGAATGCACAACGTTTTGAACTTCTTCGCCGTATGGCAATGTACTATCGCGTGTTCGTAACGTGTGTAAAACTTATCTCTAACTTATTCAGCGTACACTAACATACTAGCTGACTTTCACATTCGTGTCCATACGTTGGTGCTATACGTCGTAGTGTGACAGAACCTTAAAGTAGCAAATAGTGCAGACCTTTGTGAAAGGCATTTGGCATATCATCTTTAATTTTACTGTTTGCCAAAGTACCTGAAATAAAAAGGTTAACAAGTCTGGCTGGTTTATTTAGAACCCATCTGATCTGGATCTACAGCGTTTGACAGTGATGATATACTTTATTTGAATATTTGCACACTGCATTTCATATTAGTTTTTCCGAGAAAATATGACAAAGAATTCAAGTGAAATATCAAGACTTTGCTCATAAACCCTTTTCATTCTGCATACAGGTAAAAGCAGCATCCAGAGACTGATATACATCCTTTTATTCCAATTAGGACCGGCTATGCCAAAAAGTTCCAATGGAACTAATCCATAATCATCGCATCAATACATGATGTGTGGGATAGTCCATCATTATGAAATGGGTTAAGCCTAAAGGATATGAAAAAGTTTGAAACACCATCTATTGCAAATGTTTGTGTCCCTTGCAGCGTTAACTGAAGATGTGAAAACTTATGCGCATTGATATAATACTACATTTCTTCACTGTCTGCTATCAGCTACCCATTTGAGAACACAGCAAAGACTCTGATAAGACTGTGCTCATGCCCAAAGGCCTAGAACTATTCAAATAGTGCTTTCGTTTTTTTTAAATAAACATAATTTTTAACATATTATTCCTGCTTTGTAGCTAGTCTATAGGCTTGTGCTAAGTCATATAACTCCACTGAAGGCAAATACATTAATAGACTTGCCTCGGCAAAGAAAAAACTATCATTACAAATGTTTGCTTGTATTAATGACAACACTTTTATTAGCAGACTAGAAGCTAGTCTAATGCCCAAACTGAGCCGAGTCTTTGCTTGGCTTGAAAATATTTTGCGGTATTATTTAATTTCGATGGAATTTAACCTCAGAACTACTTTTAACCAAATTTCACAGAATACTCATCCATAACTGCTGGTTTGGCTCTGATATGGCTGGCCTATCTGTATACCCACTGGGTAATTTTGCATGTTTTTGTTGTCTGCTGATATTTTCTAACACATTTAAAAAAAAAAGTCAGAAATATCACCAGAGTGTCAAACAGTTTGGACCCAGATCAGGCCCGACAAATGTCGTGACCAGAGTTATTATGTTGGTGTGGATTGCCAAATAGAACTTAATCAACGAGTATTTCTCAAAGTTACTTCTGTTTTGCCAAAAGTGTGATTGAAAAAAATGCAGCCCTTATACAATTTTATGACCCTATCTTGTATCTGGTCAGAGGTCAGCAATAAATCACCTGATGCTAGTGAGAGAAGTTAATTGCTCTACTAAGCACCATGATGAAGTTATGTCTGTTAAGGAGCTGGAACACATTTGTGAATGCTTTGAAGTCTGTAGTAACCTGAATTCCTCCAACCAGCATGCCAGAGTTCATAAGTCGTAGATGTTTGAGCCAGCATAAATTAAAATTCTGGACTGGAATACGGCTAAAGATAAGATGTGGAATGGTATTGGTTGGTATGAATTCATAGGCGAAATAACAACATCTACGACTGATATAAGTCTATCTTAGTGATGACACAGAATTTTGTGTTATTGGGTGAATTGGGCAGACTTGCAATGCAATGTACAGATGGAACACTGGGATGGATCAGTACTTGACATCAAAGGCACCTAAGATCTTGGTCAGAAATGCTTGCAGTTTGTAGGTAGGCATGCGCTCTTTGGTTATGATACAACTTCCTTCCAGGGTCAGGTCACTTAAAATACTATGATATCTAGAAACTACCAATATTTAACTACTATAGATGACGTTGGTACAACTCACACAGAATTGATGAATACATCAATGCTTTGCTTTTCTTTGTTGCATTATAAAGTCAGCAAACAGGAATAATCATGGAATCTGTTCGCTACAATATATTCAGACAAAAGAAGAGAAATACTTAAGCAATGGGTTTACCCCCAAAATATGTGAATCTTACGCAACACAACATACTTGGGTTCATCTTCCAGATTAGTCATGTTGTGGAAAGCAGCGCACATAAGAAGGTCATCCAGGGGAGTCAAGCAAATATCACATACTTTGCGTGTGATTTTCTACGGGTCATTGCTGAAGGTGATCTTGCTCCACTTGATGTGATTCAGTGTCAGAGCACAGATCAAGAAGTGCTATATAGAGGCATGTGGATGCCAGAAGCAGCACCTGTCATGTCATGCACGTCACTCTGCAAATGTCATGGTGGGCAGGATTGCTTGAATCAAGAGATTCGCTACCAGGGAAATTGCACAATCAGCTGAAGAGGAGACGGAAACAGATTACATTGACAGCAACCTTCCAGATGATTCTGATAATACCAAAGAGGAGAATGAATAAAATTACATTGACAGCAGCCTTCCAGATGATTCTGATGATGGTCTAGAACAAACCAATGAGGATTGTGTGTTTCTGAGAATCCCAATTTTGAAGACATATTGTACACCATTTTATGACAATAAATTACAAAGTTGATTTTTATTATGTCCATGGCGGCCGTCTTGGATTTATACTAATTATAGGAGTTGCCCAAAGTTGCCGGTCTGGCAACCATGCCAGATTTATTCTAGAACACATCTTCATCGCAAATCAGCAACAAAACTTCATTGTACTCAACATTTCTAGGTTCTAAAAATTCAAATGGACTCTATAATGCAACTAGAGTAACAAAAAATATTACTTTGAAGTGACTTTTTATAGACTTTTAATTATTTAAAAACATATGTCACCATGCTCGTTTTTCTATCTTATACCTCTTAAAAAGAACATGTATGGCTTGTCATACCTATTTCAAAGATTTTTTATGTCAATAGGCGTAGATAGTCAAGTAAAAAAAGAGTTTGTTTAGAGAGCAGAAATGTTTCTTTCAGCTGACACTTTACGTCATAGAAAACACAATTTAGTAATGTCGTGATGTTTACTTAGTTGCTTGTCAGTACTGAGCAGTAAGGATAAAGGACTTGCTCAAGAACACAAAACAATAACTGCGTAAGGCAAATTAGGGATTTCTAGAACTCAAGTTGAACACTCCACCACTGAGCGCATGGGTAAAGCAGGTATGATAAGTGATGTTGGTTCCTATCATATATGCTATAAGTGAATGCTCAGACAAGCATGCATATATGTGCAGTCATACTAAAGCATTCACAGCTCGCATATGCAAAGAAAGTGCGCAGCTAAAGGCACAGACACAAATAAATATAAAAGTAAGAAAGAGGGCAAAGATCAGGAATCGATACAATCAAGCACCACACCTGACCCAGGATACCAATAGGAAAGTGACAACGTCACAATTAGACATCACAAACTAGAGCTAAGAGATCAGCCCTTTCCCAGCAGGTGACCTCAAGGCATCAACAAACAGACGTGTATGAAAGCATAACAAAACAAGACAGAATTAACATAAATGACCCACAAAGAAGCTATCGATAACTAAACTAGATCAAAGACACACCACAGAAATCGGCCAGCGATTTTATGGTACCCATTAAGGGGCTCTTGGGTTTCATCCAAACTACAAAATCAAGGCCTCGTACGAACGACGTCATATTTACAAATGGACATAAGGCGCGCAGTGGCTCAGTTTGTAGAGCGTTCGTCTGGCGTTTGAGAG
Organism: Loripinus fragilis; assembly: GCA_964019695.1. Lineage (NCBI taxonomy): Eukaryota > Metazoa > Mollusca > Bivalvia > Lucinida > Lucinidae > Loripinus > Loripinus fragilis. The sequence goes on from OZ026517.1 coordinate 73,860,673, forward strand.
GTTGCTAGTTCAAGACTCTCACCAGAGTTTCAGTGTTGTGTCCTAGGGCATGACACTTTATATGCTGCTTAGTACATGTAATGGCTAAACCCAAGAAGGCAGGAAATCATCACAAATATGACTAAAATGTTGATAGGGATGCAAAGCATTAACACAAGCAAACAGAACAAATTGGTGTAATAGAGATCGCTGATCAGACGTCAAAGAATCTACTGATAGTCATAAACTTGAGTCTTCGCTCACAAGACGATATTCAGGACAGCAAAAACGTAATTTTCTTTTCTTGACTACAGGAACAAACAGGAGGACTGCATCTGTTTCTGCTGACTCATTTAAAATAGTGGCGTTATCAGCAACTTCTTATCTTGAGAAAAAGAGATATGAAAAACAGGCAATATACGTCACTTACTGAAACAACGCTGTTTCAATGAAGATCTCATAATCACTGGCGCTGCATCAATGACCAACATTGATGCGGCGCCAGTGCTTATATGATCTACATTGAAACAGCGTTGGCTCGGTCAGTGACGTATATTGTCTGTTTTCATCACTGCATGGTCACTGAGGTGTATTCTGGGGAGTTTATATCCGACGATTGCGTTTGCTGGGAGCTTTTCATTCTTTATCAATATTTATTTATTAATGCAAACTTTATTGAGATATGTAAATAAATATTGTTTCTTCTTTTATTTCCCTCATATTGGTTTGGTTTAAATTCAGAAAGTTAACACATAGACTGATGTAGTAAACCACAGCCTGTACTACTGTGTTTCCAGGTTTGAAGTGACCCCCGTTGTTCTTTTATTTAACAACTTTAATCTTTATTAATACGATCGACGTTTAGCATGTGGATGTAAATGCACACAGCGTAACTAAATCTTCTTTTTGAGAGCAGCCCTTATTTTGATCTAAGGCCCAAATGCCATGCAAATCAGAATAACTTAGTCTTTTTCCTTGAGATATATACCCATTTGCGCCTCTATATTAGTTATCATAAGCTTAATACACGAGTTTTACACTACTGATCGGTGTTTTATTTATATATCAATAAGGTACACATGGGGACAAATTCAAAGTGGAAGAACAAAAACACGCAGAAATTCCATCTAATCCCAGCCAATATAAAAGATCATACGTCAGTGAGAAAAATAATCTAATTACGCGGTCTATATCAAATTTCATTTCTGCAATTTATTTTTCAATTGAAATAACCATTAAGGAATACACGGCAAAAAAAACGGGGGTCACGTTAAGCCTGGAAACACAGTACTAGAGCGATGTACAATGTAAAAGCAGATGGGAAAGCAGATGTATCGATGTGCAGGTTTATCATTGTCTTTACTTACCTGCAAATACATTATACAAATAGCTTATTATTCAAAGTAAAGAAGAAGAAGGCAAAGATTGGGAGTCAAACCAACCAAGCACCACACCGGACCTGGGGCACCACATGGGAAAGCGACAAAAACACAAGAAAACACCACACACAAAAGAGCTAAGAGGCCAGTTCCCAACCAGCAGGCGACCACAAGGCCACAAGGAACAGACAAGATGGCATAACAAAGACTAAAGTGAAACAAATTACAAAAGGATCCACTAAAGAAGCATCGCCTTGGAACGGCCAATGAACTCTCGCGTGCAAAGGGTTAACTATATGCATCAGTGACAAAGTTCTAACTTCAATGGAGTACACAGGAATATTAACTTGTTTGACCAAAATTATCTGCACAGGTATCGCTCGAAACCATTGATGGGTTGAACTGGTCCCGACGGTCAAAACAAATCTGGTAATAGAACGAGAAGGCTTTCTGTGAACGCCAATACCTGTACAAAAATAATACAACTCTTACTTGTATAAAACACAAGGTTATTTTTCCACATAGGTCAGGTGCCACTTTAATGATTGGCTCTGCGTGTCAACGATAGAACTCAGAAGACAGTTTTACGAAGTGAATTAATGATACTGATAGTGTTGTCTTAATTATCGTTTGGACAATATTATTATTAGATCCTGAATCTAAAGAACCATTATGTATTATTTGTGGCCTAAATATGTAAAAACAAAAGAGATGTTTACCATTATTTTCATAAATTATACCACCAGGAATGGTGTACGGTGTGTGTGTGTGTAGACTTGCTATCCCTTAAATGAAAAAGGGTGTTGTATGCCACAACTTATTTCCGCGCACATCTTTTAAGTAAATAAAAGCAATAACATTCCAGCGCTGCAACGCTTTCTCTTGTTATATCATCCAAACAAATTAAGGATTTCAAGTTACAACTCATGATTAAACAGTAAGTACGTGAGCTGAATTATTTGAGCATGGATCTGATTTCATTTGACGGTGGCTTCAAACTTCTATGCAATACAGTACATGTTTACATTAAGTACTTTTTCATGCAAGCATGCCACTTATACAATCATATTACTTAATCACTGCCAGAAACAGGCAGATAAATCCGTTTTATTCTACCTATTTCGTAATTTTGTATCAGCGAAGAACTAAGCCATTGGCGTAGATCCTATTACGCAGTTACGCACGTGCGTAAATTAAATAGTAACAATCAAGGGAGGTCACGTAATGTGGTAAAGCTGATTTTCATACCATACGGAACTGCTCTTATAGGAAAGAATTCGCTCCCTCTTGGAGCAAATTCTTTCCTTTAAGAGAAGTTCCCATTTTGAAAAGGAACGCGCGATTAAAGAGAATTACTGCTTGATCCAGTAGTCTCCCTATGATGTGCGTAACTTTTTAGCGTTATGGCTACGCTGTTGGAAACGCATTTCTTCTTCTCCTAGTGTAGAAGAGAGGTCGTAAATGTAGTTCGGATAGGTCGATTTATTGAGTCTGCTAATACAACTGCCTGTCTAACTGAAAGCTAATTTCGCTATATCGCCATCAATAAATGTGTCAATAAAGGCGTCTATAAATCTCCAAACGGACACTCTCAACATCACAACAATCTCAAGGGACTTGAGTGCAAAGTAGGTCTTAAGAATCAGACGCTGTTCTTTATTAATCTTTCATCTTCGGGTCTATCTCGCCAACGAAAATTACATTTTTGCTCATAGACGCTAGTGTTAATACATTCTTTGATTACACTGACGATTCTTCTTTTGTACGATGCCATTTATTTGAAACTAAAGCACAATTTTTGCATTTCGACTCGTTCCAAACAATGCCATATTCTATATCATTTTTTGATAAACGAGATGATTATCGTCACAACTGCTCCTTGAAGGGTGTGGCAGGGTGTTCAATGTTCCGTCCGTCTGTCAGCAATTTACGTTAAAGTGCATTTCTATGCAGCAATTATAGCTGTGAGTTTCAAACCTAGCATAATAGTTGTCACTGGTATACTTTCAGATCATGCACTGTGACCTGGTGACCTTGGCCTAATTTTCACGCTCCACTGATTTTTACGAACACCTACATGGAATAGTGCATTTCTTTGCAGCTATGACAAACCTCGCATAGAAAATATTCCTGACCTCGAGGTAATAAGACATGAGTTAATTCTCAAACTCAAAATAAAGCGCAATGATTGCGCTTTATTTCGAGTTTGAGACTGAACTCAAGTTTTATGTTGTATTTGTGTTTAACGTCCCACCAACAGCCAAGGTCATATGGAGACGGGGCCACGGCTTAAAGTCTCGTGCGACAGACTGGTGAAGCCGGGAATCGAACCTGTGACCCCTGGTTTACAAGGCAAGCGGCTTATTCACTACACCACAGCGGCTCTTACTCAAGTTTTATAACCTCGAGGCCTGGCTAACATTTCGAGCACGCACTGTAAAAGCTGACCTTGACTACTTTTAACGCTCTTTTAATTTCTATATAAATTTACCCCAGCAGGTATGACACCACTCCCGCAAAATGTGATGTGAATGAGATGTTTAGATTCCGCAGCAAAGATTGAGTAATCAATACAGTTGACGCATTGGAAGAATAATCCTTGATATATGTATTTTAGGCATCTGAACAAATCTCGCTTAATTGGTCTAACTTTCTTAGGCTCAATAATAATAGAACACTCGGTAAACAAGCAAAGTAGTGCATGCAGCTTTCTGGGTTAAACTTCAATGGCTGTAATCGCGAAAAATGTGGAAACGTACGCTAAATCTGAAGCAGCAGCATCAAAATTACCACTAGCGCCACAAGTAAAATACAATTATTGATAAAATCCATAGCGAAGAAAGTAGAAAGGTAAAAAACATTTTGCATTAATTTTGGTTAATTTTTGTCATACTGTATCAGGGCAGGGACTCACATAGTTTTGCGTCGATATACTCTACATACTATTGGTAGGGAATCACACGCACGGTTTTGCGTCGATATATATACTCCATATGCAGTAGGTTTTAAGCAAATAGCGGGTTTTTTTTCTCTTTTGGCAACAATATTCATTGTAGGGTAAAGTCGAGTTCATGCATGTGGACAGCGATCTTGTTTGTTTCATACTTCATTATTATTAATATAAAAATAAATTAACTAAGCAAACAGTGAAAAGCCTGGTGAGACGGCTAATAAAGAGTCGCCTCATCTGGATTTCCACTGTTTGCAAACGTTTGTCCGAATTTACCTGATGTCCGAATTTATCCGACCTACGCCCACACGTACGAGAAAAGCTCCGACTAACATGGGCCTCAAGCTGAGCTGTATTCGTCAGCATGAGCGTTATTAGAGGTTTATGAGATCAAATTCATATGTACATATACTAGTCCATACGAGTTATCTGTACCATTTTCTCATGGTCCGATTACTGATGCTTTTGTCGTGTACAGGGTTTTAAAAATCAAATTAGAGTTTGCCGTTACAAACAGAAGTTGCAGTAAGTACAAACACGATACTTTCACTGACAACATATCTGACAAGGAAAATGAGGCTGACGAGAGCTTTTATTTGGCGTTTAGTAGTGCGTTATGCAACGATTATTCACAGAAGAAAGATCGTTTTTTTTGTACCTGTTCCTTGCGTAGCAGTATTTTAGGTACCCCGCTCTCGGGAAAGTGAACGTATAGGGCAAGCAAGGAAGACTCGCACTGCGAGTCTCATACATTTGTACATAGAAGGATCGCCTTTTTCGCATCGGTTACTCCAGATCTAAAATTCCAGGAGACCGAGCAGTTTACATCCAGGTTTCAGTATTTTTATGTATCCCGCTCTTAGTGCGGGGTCCAAGCATGCCAAAATATGGTCTCGTAGTACTCAGTGTATAACAGTAGATTTTTGGTAAAAATGATTATAAGATTATATTTAATAGATTTGAAGGTTGCCATGATTAAATCAAGGGCAGTAACTTGCTAGGCTGCTTCAAAGTATGACGTCAGAAATATCAAAATTGCAGTATTTCGTTTTGAAAGTCTCATTTCAACTTAAATTTCTTATAAAAAAATGTATATTTTCAAACAAATTTAATTTCTAAAATAAAATTATGTAGAGTTATTTTAACAGTATTTAAAAATCGATACACTTATCTACGGTGGATTATTGTGGACATGAATAAGTATGGGTAAATAATTTGTTTATACATTTTGTAAAAAATGGAGTATCGTATGTATTATTTTCCATATAAGTGAAGAAAACAAAATAACTTTTACACATGTTATAGTCTATTATATGAGCACTTAGTGTGCAGAAAATCTTTTAAAAATAATTTGTGATTATTATATAATATAGCAAAGCGTATGATAGGTATAATTCACGTAAAATGCTCAGTAAAGTTACACTACGAGACGAAAAAAGTCTTTTAGATAATTCAGGTGATCACAAAGTCAATAATAATGTTTCATGAAATCATCACTAATGCTATGTAAGCACCAACATGCAATATTTACGCGATATTCATAACTTTATGTTGTAACTAATAATTAGAAGATCATAAAATAATTTGTTCCGAATAATATGATTGTGTTATACTTAAAAGAAACGGTTTTAGGGTGTTTGCCACTGAATAAGCATTTATCCTGCGATTTGAGAACTTCTGATTCTGTTTCTAGTATACATTCTATTGGTTGGTATAATAACAATCTACCAAGTTTGTTCTGATTTGTGAAGTTTTGATAACACTGCTTGTGCCATTTAGGATAGCCCTTGATCGACGATTGCAATATCTTCTATATATCTTTAGAACCATAATCATGCGGATCATTTTCTAACCTCAGCTTACAGACTTTTTTCACAGGACATCAATTCTGGACAGTTCCCCTCCCAAGTCTATCTACACTTTAACTTTCGTTAGAGAACACACATAGTTCAGAACTATACTGCTCATACCTCCTCTTCTTTATAGGAGAAAATATATCTCTGCTTCTACACTATCTGATGACTACATGACTACTTGCCAATGCTAAATAACTAAAGTGACACTGAATTTGAAAATAACTGTTTATGCCTTACGCTTCAATTCAATCTTTATACCTTAATGACGTTTTCAAATTTTCAAATCATGCAGGAATGTAAATATCAAAGCCAAGTTCCGACAATTATGATAGAAAAGAGGTACTTTCCGAAAACAGGGACTTTCCTTTTTTCAATGGAGAATTATAATAACCAGTATATCCTACACACGTGTATCTAACGTTTTATCTGCCAATTTGGCGTAGTAGGATAAGAAATCAATTCTAAATATAGAGTTAATTCCAATAGAAATGATCAAAAAAGCCGACTAGACGAGGGACTATCCTTTTACCAGTAGTCTGCTTTAAAACCATTGTTTTGCAAATTATTCTACGAGGGTCATTTGGAAAGTTCTTAGCACGGCATAATAACTCCACAATGCGTTGATAAAATGCTATCAAATAATACTTTTTTGGAAGCTAGAATTCAACGGCAACTTGATGGCTTGATTTTTGTCGAAAAAGGACTTGGCGTGCACGTGCAGCGCATGCTCAAAATGAGTAGCGGTTTATATACTGGCGGAAATTTTAAGCAAAATACTTGGGAAAAGCGAAGGAAAATTGGGGACCTTATTTGCGAACATGATTTGACATATTAACGAGTAGGTGCCAACTTATTTTTATTAGAATATATCATGCGATCACTGCTTGCACGACTACCACCTTTACATTCGGAAAATGTTGACTAATAGAGAAATGGTAAACTTTCAAAAATGGGACTTTTTTCGAATTTTCGTTATACTTTTTCTTTAAATTGTGTCAATACAGGGGCACGAAAAATGCCTATTGAGTATATTTTGCTTTATTTGTAGTAAACAATCATAAAAATCATTCGTCGCGCAAAAAGTGTGGCTTGTTTAGTTCTGTATTCAAGAAAATTAATCCTAATAACACTACCCCTACTTTTAAAGAAGCGGTTGGGGTAACTTAACCCCTCACAATTTGTCGATGGCATACGAACTTTTCATGGTATCGCGTTAACCATCACGAAATTGATTGATTTCTACTCTCAATGTATTTTTACTGTTTTGTTTGCCACGGTTTTCAACTAAAATGAGCCAGAACGTCAACTTATAGCTAAACTAACTCTGCCCCTTGTAAAGATTATACGAGTTGACTTCCCTTTGTTCTGGTTTACAAAATTTATTTTGGTTTCAATACTAAGAGCATAGCATAAACTGTGCTTGACAAAAATACCAACGCACGGCATTTTTAAACTATTGTCGGTTATATATTTTCAAAATATGAGCATTGTGACATGCGATTTTTAGTAAAAATAAAATAGCGCACTGCTTTGTTTTCTAGACGGTTTAGGTATTGCTGTTTTGGTATTTAGTTATTAGAAACATCCATCTGTCATCAATTATATAATAACTCTACCAGATAGTGGCCTACAAAATGGTACAAAAATATCTAATTTCATGAACTAATGTTAATGTTCTGCATTCTTTTCAAAAGGTAAAATGATATATTTTCCCCTGAAATTTTGCGTTTTCCAGTATACAAACAGTACATGTATTCACAATAATATTTTTCGTGTCTGCATTATAATATCCTCATGAAATTTGTGCCATAACATAAAGGAAAGATAGTTCTTTAAAATGATACCAAACATGATAGGGTTTGTAAATCGGTTACTGAGATAAAAGACCATGCTAAGAACTTTCCAATGTCCCTCGTATGGGATTCAACTAGGTTCAGCTAACCACACACCTAGCTTGATCGTTCATCTAGTGCCATTTACCTCCTATGCAATCTGTTTACCTTCAGGAGGCACAAGACCCCTGTATTCTTGGCTTGACTTTCCCACGCTGGTACACTCTGTCAATTCAGATGTGGCCCATTGGAGATATATTACTCATGGCTCATTTTGTAGACTGATAAACTTATTGCATTACAGCTGACCCTAGTTCACATGCTAAATTTAACAGCAGTGGTGTTCATCAGTGTACTTGGTATTGCAAGAAAACCACTTTACAATGTTGCTTGTGTGATTATCGTATACAAACAAAGTGTTTCAGTACGTGTAACTAAGAAGTGGCAATTTACAAAGATCATGACTAGTGTGAAAGAGTAATGATTACGATAATATGGTAAATGAAATAAGAAAGAGTTATGTACCTCAACAAAAAAAAGTATGACCAGGAAATGCCACAATTACATACTGCAGCCCAGCCCACGACACCGTGAGGAAGAGACACAGAGCACCACAGACAATCAACAGCGCTAGCAAGAAGACTCTTTGAGTAAAGCAACAAACTATTGATTCCTTTGCCAGATGATTGCAAAAGTAAAAGGTCACTAAGAAATGCATAGCATAACAAGGACCAATCACAACACCCTGGCCCAACCAATGAGAGCACAAATAACCAGTGGATCAATAACAACAGAACCTTAGAACAGACAGAAGCCAAACCCACTAGATATTATTATCTTACAGGCGCCAAATCTTCGTACTAGATTATGCAGTTGGTATACACAAAAAATGTTAAGCTCGCATGTATGTTCCCTAGCTTATGCGATGCATTATCACAGAGAAATGAAAAATGGCAAATGACTCATAGATAGTCAGAGCTAACGAAAAACTCAAGTTGGGCCACGGTGGGCCCAGCCAAAGATAAACATTAGCCACCAACCCCCCGATGAAAGCTTTAGGTCAGTTTCTTCATTGAGTCTAAGGCCTGGCCCACTGTCATGCAATTAAAGAGGAAACCATAGAAAATCAGGAACGGTATACATGTACAACCAAGCATGCAGACTGTCGCATGATATCCATACGATGCACGTCACAATGACAATTTTTTTTATTCAAAGCGAACTTAAAGTCATATTAATAATTATCTTGATCAAAAGTAAATCTTTTGGTAATTACTAATTTATTTTTACCACTCTGTTTCTTCATCTGTTTCTACCAAAAAAATCATTATTCGCAGCAAAACAAGTACGATGTCCAGATGCTTTGAGTGACTTAGTACCTGCCCCCAACCCAAACTGTCCTAAAAATCTTGATTGAAAATGTAATATGATATTGATCATAAGACATAGAAATTGACGTGCAAATTTCTTAGTTCTTTCATAGTGCACGTTTGCTACGAGGAGGCTCAGAAACTTCTTAAACAAGGCTATCGGTATCATAAACTTCGCAAAACCTTTTCTAAATTTTATAGACAATACTATGATTTGATATCTAAATTCCAAGTTGGACTTAAATCTCTCTTGTGTCAAGGACTTTCGGAACCTGAATTCTATGGTGACTTGGTGTATAAATTGAAGACGATTGTTGGCTCTAATAAATTTTCAGCGACGTTCATTAAAATAATTTCCCATTATAAAAAGATTGGCTATAAATTAATGTATTGCAACAGACTGCATGCTTGGTCGTAAACCCAATAACGGTTGGCAACTTTGCTTTCCTCTTTAATTGCACGCCAAAAGGTCGGACTTCAGACTCTATGATAGTTCGGACTTAAAGACTTATCTATTGATGAGATGGTAGGGGCCTGATACTTTGGCTGTTTGTCAGGCCCACCGGGGTTTACCTGCTGGATTTCTTTTGCTCCGGTATTCAGTTTGATTTACTGTTGAGTCCTTATCTTTGCTTCATCTCCTTGTTATATCTTGATTTATATGTTCTCGGAGATGATGCATTGATAAGTTAGGGGTCTTTCATGCAAACCAAATATCTATGTGTCTTGATCCACATCTGAATTAAGGGTTAGGTTGGTGCCGTTAAACCGGTATAATATCTTACTGACCGTTCCAAGGCTGTACTTCTTTTGTTGATCTTTTATGCTTTTTCTGGCCTGTGTTTGCTATGTCTTTGTGAGCGCATGTTTATATGTGTCGTGTGGTCACCTGCTGGGAAAGGGCTGACCTCTTGGCTCTCGTTTGTGGTGTCCAATTGTTAGTTGGTCAATTTCCCATAGTTATCCTGTGTCAGGTGTGGTACTTGATTGTATCGATTCCTGATCTTTGCACCCTTGCTTACTTTCTCTTACCCATATTGAATGATAGAATGCTAAATCAGAAGACAATTGAGCAGATAACCTGTTGTATTAAGTGGGCTTGAATGACAGTTATTTAAGTGAATGGTATGCCAAACATCTTTTAAAAATTTCACAGAAAAACAATTTAGATAGGCATGTTCTCATAAGATTTTGCTTTTAAACTCAATTCAAAGGACCAGTGAAATACAAACTTTTATACTTAATAATATATCTTCATTAACATAGTCATAAGTCGTAAATGAAAGAGATTGCTTAACTTATTTTCATACGACTAAAACTGATAGAAGTCACAAGGAACTAACAAATAACATATATTTTTGGTTTATGTACATTTATACATAACTTGTGTATTGTGTGAACGACATGAAACCTTACTGCTTGACATCAGTCAGATAATATGACATACCTTCCTTCAGGAAATAAAAGCATTTTTTACGTATTGGTTATTAGACATGTGGCGAATTAATCGTTTATGCTAATGCATTATTAATGCATTTTTTTCAAGTAATTCAAGGTAATGATTAATTCACCAGTTTTTGAATCACCTTAATGCTAATTCAATGAATTACCTCAGTCAAAATTCACTGCCTACTGACATTACTTTGAATTACTGTCTATCAGAAATTTTGACATCAATAGTATACAGACTGCACAATAGAGAAACGCGATACGCAACAAAAGGATGTGTTTCCATAAATTATTTTCATTCACAGTTTTCATTTGTTTATTTATTTTGTAAAAGTAAGTAATGGTGCAAAGATCAGGAATCGATACAATCAAGTACCACACCTGACCCAGGATACCAATGGGAAAGTGACAAACTCACAGAAGACACCACAAACGAGAGCCAAGAGGTCAGCCCTTTCCCTGTTATTTGACTAAGGAACATGCAAAATGAACTGTGAAACTTGCAAGTAAAGGTTTTGATTTTATATCAATACAGTGAAACAGCTTACAGTCACTGGCAATCCCAGATGAACCTTGAATAGAGCAAATGAAACCTTACTGCTTGACATCAGTCAGATAATATGACATACCTTCCTTCAGGAAATAAAAGCATTTTTTACGTATTGGTTATTAGACATGTGGCGAATTAATCGTTTATGCTAATGCATTATTAATGCATTTTTTTCAAGTAATTCAAGGTAATGATTAATTCACCAGTTTTTGAATCACCTTAATGCTAATTCAATGAATTACCTCAGTCAAAATTCACTGCCTACTGACATTACTTTGAATTACTGTCTATCAGAAATTTTGACATCAATAGTATACAGACTACACAATAGAGAAACGCGATACGCAACAAAAGGATGTGTTTCCATAAATTATTTTCATTCACAGTTTTCATTTGTTTATTTATTTTGTAAAAGTAAGTAATGGTGCAAAGATCAGGAATCGATACAATCAAGTACCACACCTGACCCAGGATACCAATGGGAAAGTGACAAACTCACAGAAGACACCGCAAACGAGAGCCAAGAGGTCAGCCCTTTCCCTGTTATTTGACTAAGGAACATGCAAAATGAACTGTGAAACTTGCAAGTAAAGGTTTTGATTTTATATCAATACAGTGAAACAGCTTACAGTCACTGGCAATCCCAGATGAACCTTGAATAGAGCAAATGACGCTGGGATGTGTTGAAATGTAAGGTATTTTATCCCACTTTATTTAAGTCAAGTGTGTGTTATTTTATTTATGAATCATTTTAAAGCTAATTAAATGAACTTTAAAATGGTGTGAATTTTGTTACAATCCAAATTCAATTTCAAAGAAACAAATGTTTTGATCACAATAAGGGTAATTATCACTTGATTGTTCTGTTCATACATTTTGACAATTGACCACTGACACTAACATCGTGTCTCTGTGGTCAGTTGAGCTGCATGTTAAATGTATTGGAAGTATGAAAAGGGCAAAGACCAGGAATCGATACAATGAAGCACCACACCTGACCATAAAACAAGAAAGATTTGAGATTTAGATATAGCCTGCGCTTTGTTAATGGGCTAATCCAGTCAAGAGACTTAAGATGTTTATAATTTTACTCCCATAAAATATACTTCCAAATAAGAAAGTATTTTCGAAAGCTTCACAGTTGTATGATAGAAATATACAATGAATGTGATCACTTGAAATAATATCTGGGGTTGCTACATCGGAGTGTTATTTCCTCCAATTTTCAAACATTATGAAGTTTCAACAAAAGTTACTGACAAGAATACGAAATTCTCTACAAAAAGTGTAGATATTGTAACCTGTGGCTCATATGAAATATTTATATATATATAATATCTATATGTGAAATTCACATGTTAACGATATGCACACATTTTGTTCAATGTATCAAAATTGTTCAGTTAAAAGTATTTTAGGATCCTGTTTCATTTGAATGAAAGTAATGCTTAATTGAATGCATTACTTTCTTAAATAAAGCTAATTCAATGCATTACTTTTTCAAAATCAAGCAATGGTAATGGTAATTCAATGCACCTTTGGCGAGTAATGCTTATTCAATGCATTACTTTCCAAAGTAATTCGCCCCATGTCTGTTGGTATTGCGAATGCCACGAAGAAATAAGAGCTACTGTAATAATCATATGATCAAAATTAGGGCCTTGTCTTATTATCAACTGCTTTCGTATACCACATTTTCAGGATTGGCAACATAGCAAATAATATCAAGCAGGCACATGTCTTTAATACTAAATACATACATGAATACTGCAAAACCATATTTTGGCATATTTGGACCTTGCAAATTAATTTTGGTTGTTGATTACAGGTGTGACCTTCATTCTCTTAAGTATTGTTTGTGTAAATTGTAACGTGACAATGTAACATTACAATCGAATTATCATGCAAAGAATTATCTTGAGAATAATACAATCATATTATTTTGAAACAAAATAAATTCACACTTTTACGACCTTCTGGTTATATGTTTCAATAATTAATAATGAATATTGCAGTTATGTGCTTTCATAATATTAGTATTGATATTATAAATCATTATCACTGACTTTGTGATCACCATAAACATTTTATAGAACGTGTTTTCTCTGCCAATGAAACTTAACTAAGCCATTTCCGTGGAAAAAGGGTGTTATAGGGCCCTTTTGCAAAAATGGAGCCGTATTTCTTTTTTAACTTTCTACATGCTGCTTGCCCATATAGTCGACTATAATGTGTATAAAATTTATTTTGTTTCCTTAACTAATAAGGAAAATATTGAATTTGATAATAACCCCTTTCGTGAAATTGATAAGAAACAAATATACCCATACCATTACCCTTAATAATCAACCGTAGATAAGTATTTCGATTTTATAATGCTGTTAATATAACCCCATAGAATTCATTTCTTAAATGCATTGATATTATTTGATAATATACAAAACTCTCTTAGAAATTAAGATTAAAAAAAGTTTTCGAAATAAATTACTGCAATTTTGATATTTGTGATGACATATTTTTGGGCAGCCTCACGGTAACCGCCCTTGATTTAGCCTTAGCAACATGCAAATGTATAAAATATAGCCTTTTATCTAACCTTATTCCGCACAAATCTGCTGTTATACGCTGAGTACAACGAACTCATTTTCTATGTGACATATGTGAATTGGATCCCGCACTATATTAAGAAAATGAACAGGATGCGACAGCTTAGCAAGCAAGACTCTTTCTGCGACTCTCTTACACTTGTCTGTCGGATGATACTTTAAGCCGTGGCCACGTCTCCCTGACATAAAAACACCATAAACCTACCCGGCTCGGTGCAGGTTAATTCCAAGGAGCAAACCAAAAAAGATACATCAAGAAAACGGTTATTCTAACGTTTAATAAGATTTTTCACTGTTATGTATCACACGTACGTGTACATACGAGCTTAAAAGGAGGCTACACAGGCTCGTCTGATTATACACTTGTCAAAATTACACATTGTTGGAAATCACATGTCACGACTAATATAAATTAAGAGCTGTGACAACATGTCATGGCATGTAATACTTTTCGGTAGTTAATCAACATCAGTAATCCATTAATCTAAGGTGGAAATTAAAGCTACTGAAAAACAAAATTTATGCTTTAACGCGGATTACCTCATCAAGCAATTTCCATTTTCAATACTAAAAGAATGTTTTAAAATTACAAAATTCATTAAATGTTTGTTAAATTAAAAGACGCAGAAACCAAAATGATCAATAAAAACATTATGTGAAAGAAACATTATAGAAATATCTCCAGAAAACGCCATCATTTTTTTTATGGTTAACGCAATAATCTATTTATTTAGTTTATCATATGACGTCGCGTCTGGGAGTGAAATAACGCCATGCAATAAAATCTATAAACCACTAGTGGTTTATCGATTTACGGGAAACGTTATTATGTCCATAACAACGTTGCGTACATAATGACGCAATTATAACGTTTTAACGCCAAAAATGAGATTTCAAAGTAATCTTAATGTCATATGATAAATAGAATCTAACATTCGTGCTCCTGTATTATTGAATTTATTAAACTCGTTGCGAAAAAGAGATAAAATGCTCGGCAAGCCTCGCATTTTAACTCTTTTCCCCAACTCGTTTAATAAATTCAATAAAACATGAGCACTCATGTAAGATCCTCTATATACTAGATGTTTCTGTTCTGTGAAATATGTCGTTGTTACATTTCCTGACTATACAATGTAGCTCAAGATCTTATAATCACTATAATTTAGTACGAAAATTGATTTAATTTGAAGCATACTTGATGTTAATCAATTTGAAAATACGTAAAATTTCAATGAAAATGTTGCGCGTGTTTGTGTGCTTCTTTTACATCTTACTTCTTCCTTAAGAGGAAAGTGAGTTGAAGTATAATATGAAGATTAAATATAAGATTAAATTTAAGCTTAAGATAAAGATTAAGCGAATAATTAAGTATACTTTCATGAAATCGAATCGTTAATACAACCTCCTCTTTCAGCGCTGGATCATATATAATTAATGCAACTTCCTTGGTATGTTTGGAACCATTATATAATAGTACTAGGCACTCAGTCCGTGTTGGCCCATATGCAAATGATGCAAATCACTGGTCAATTTTGGACCATATGTAAGTAGTACAAGATCCTCAGTCAGCATTAAATTATAAATAATAACAATTGCAAAAACTCCTTGTTCAGTTTCAGCGTTGGACCATATATATTATATATGATGCTAACTCTTAGGTCAGTTTGAGGCCATCTATAAATAGTACAAGCTCCTCAGGCAGCGTTGAACAATATCAAAATAATAAAATCTCCTCGGTCAATTTTTGACCATATATAAATAGTACAAGATCCTCAGTCAGTGTTAGATTGTATATAATTAATGCAGTAATGTCAATATAATGCAAATTCCTCGGTCAGTTTGGGACCATATATCCATAGTAAAAGATCCTCAGTTGGACCATATATTAAATGATGCAAACTCCTAGACCAGTTTGGGACCATTTATAAATAAAACAAGTTCCTCAGTCAGCTTTGGACAATATACGTAAGTAATTTAATTCCCTCAGATCAACCTGCACATACGCAAAGTCTGAACATCACGCTTGTTATTATTTATTGGAAAGTATTATCTCAACACTTGTGCCTTGCAAAACCTCAATATTTGAAACTAGTCTATGTAGCTGAGCAATTTGGCTTTAGTCTTATTTGATCAATACATCGAAGACGGGCTGAGGCCCTATTCAATATATCCAAGCTTACAGACCATCGAATCTGGGTTCATTGATAAAAAAATGTTTTAATAAAATAAAATAAGAATAATATTTATCTACACTGAACCGAAGTTATAAGTAGCCACCATACAATTTTTGCTCCCGTTCAAAAAAGTAAGAATCACTCCTACAAAATTTAAACTCTATAAAAAGGTCCAAGGCTTTGTCAAGACTCTGCAAATTATGTCATTTCAAAATGACTGGTAGACCTTGCACAGACGACGTCCGAGTAAATGTACCATCATTTCAAGCAATGCAAAGTTAGTATGCAAACTGCATGGTTAAGCTAAAAATCCTTTGATTAAATTGTTGACCGTGGCTGTCTTAAGAAATCTTTAACAAATACTATTTAAATGACCTTTAAAGTTTCACGTTAAAATCGGAAGTGGATACCAGATTAGTAAAAAATATCGTTAGAAAATGGGCTCATCAAGTTGCATGGTGTTTTGACCAACATATTAACATAAAATAAAACACATACAATGATTTTAGTATGTGCAGCTGATGATTTCCGAAAATTTCGCAAAATTTGGAAAATTATCATTTTTTAAAAATTCATAAAAAATATGTCATGAGCAAAATGTCAAAGTGTTTGGTGTTTTTCAAGTCGACTAGGCAGGCTTGCAATTACCTGTACTTGAATTCGATCAAAACTGCACTCAAAACGCTTATTTTCTTCTAAAAGTTGATTTTTGCATTTTTGAAACCAAAAATCGTGAAGTGATAGAAAACGCTTCCAAACCACCGCTTAACTTTAGTCCATTACAATGCACATACTTGGGCCAAAATTCATTTCAATATCACTAGGGCTTAGTCAGAAAAAAAGAAATTGAAAAGTGGCTACTTAGAACTTCCGTTCAGTGTATATTGATAACATGATACATTGTGCCATTTACTTTATATTATCAAAATTGATTGAATCTTAACTTTGATTAATGTTTTCAGTCGCGGAGACATGACGTACCATTCAGTGGGGAGATGCTTAGAGCCCAGCTTTTGGAGCTTGCGCGTATCAACAAATGTTCATCATTGATGAACTGCTGCGAAGCCATGGCCACCCTTTCCATCCAGATTTCAACGCCACAGAGATGATATGGAGCCAGATGTAAGACATCGTACGAAAAAGACTAACCGAGCTTTTAGGTGAGTTTAAATATGATATTTGATAGATTCTGTAAAATACTATTTTTGCATTGTTGTTGTTAATAATAATAATAATAATAATAATAATAATAATAATAATAATAATAATAATAATAATATTATTATTAAGTTTATTATTATTATTATTATTATTATTATTATTATTATTATTATTTAAGCTTTAATATATTTAAATGGACATAATATTATATTACAGTTATAACGATATCTTAGAAGCTATAAATGCGGCTGCCACCTAGATTGGTGTTGACAGATGGCGAGCAGTGTACGACCACGTTGAACGACACATCAAGACGAGCAAAACAAACCACCACGTTGTTGATGACCACATCGATGCTCTGGTTATCAACCTCAGAGACGATTCATCTGACAGCAGCGACGCCAAAGATTAATTGAATTATTTTGTATGCTGGTAAAATAATAATTATAATAATAATGCCATAGAGAAAAACGAAACTTGTTCCAAATACAAAAAGTAAAAGACCTGTATTAATAAAGAAAACAACATAACAAGATAAAAACATAATAACGATATGAAAAAAAAAATGAGCATTGCATGGGGTTTGAACAATGGACCATGTGGAATAAAATTATAGGAAGCGTTAATAATTGCAGTCCATAATACTTGAGCTATCAGTTCTTATTGGTTTAAAGTAACTAGCAAAGTTATTGTTCCTTGTACAGCTGTGAAGTTGCCACGTGCTTTCTCTTATAAATGATAGCGAAGTTTACCGGACCTATATTTAGTTTTGCAACGAGGTGTTAAATTATGCTAATAGTGGTCACCAACGTCAGGTGAAATTTTCCGAACTATACCAGAAAAATAACTGATGCTCGCCTGTTATTGGCAAAGGGTTAATCTGTGTAGGATGCAACTCTAAGTAAACGATCACGTTTTCTGTCCTAACTAATCTCCCTTAGTGTTGCAAAATATACATACAGTATGCCACTCTTTTAGAATACTTCATGCGCAGATCCAGAGGGTAGACTCTACACCCAATCCCCCTCGGTAAATCACAATATATAATGTGTGTTTGCAATACTGGTCTGGATACCCAGGAAAATTACAAAGCTTTCAAGCCAAAATACAATGTTTGGCCATAATCGGTAATGCCATTTAAACGACATGGGTCGATGATGGTCTGCTTTTAGTGATATTTGGATCTTCTCACCCCTCACCAAAAAAAAAAACGAAAGACGGTTTCAAAGTTGGCCCACCTCTGACAAAGCTTTCTGGATCGCGCATCACCTTTGAACTGATCAGAAAAAAAAGATAATTTTCAACGATTCTTTTGATTTTATATAAACAAAATTGCCATAAAGTACTGGCTCTGATGTAACTTGTTGCAGTTTTCAAGCCAATTCTGACCCTTGGTTTCGTAGGATAGTATGTTTATAGTTTCTTATACAAGGGCATAAGGGTAACTGGTCTCGCCTCCCTGCACGGTAGCCAATTTTTTGATGGATCAAATTATTTTAAGGCTTCTTTTGTGGAGAATCACATTTTGTTTCTGATTATGATCAGTGGTTTTAGAGATGTTACCATTGTCTTGAACTGCAATAATTCGGTTTAGCTTTTTCTCTAGATGGTCACTGTAGGTAACATCCCTACCTAATTTTATTCAATTCTGACCATTGGTTTCAGAGAAGAATATGTTAATATCTTTTTAATAGGTTAAGAAAAAACAATCACGATTTTGATGATCATATATACATAAGGCTACCATTGATTTCAGAGTAGAAGCCTTTCAAAGTTTCGTATATAAGTACATCAGGGGATCTGGTCATGCCCCCTGGCAGTCACGTTTTTCGACGGATCAAAACGTAAGTGAGTATAAACAGAAAATACCACAATCACACACTACAGACCAACCCACGCCACCGTGATCACTAACAGTCACAAGACATTATGAAGACAATTAAAGCAACCAACTCTCTTTTCCTCGTCAAGACGGTTGCTAAACTAGAAAGAACACAAAGTAATAAATAACAAAACAAAGACCAAAAACATAATCACCATAAGTAATGGGAGGTTCACAAAACAATGAATGAACAACAAAAGCACCACAGCCTTAGAAAAGTCAAAAGCTTAAGCCACTCGGGGGAGGGCTTAAATGAAATTTAATGGCGCCAAATCTTCGCCCTAGATTATGTTGTGGCTAACACCTAAACTTGTATAAATCACAACAATGCAATGCATCATCACAGAGAAACAATCTAATCACGTTAACCCACTATGATGAAACATTGACAAAGACTCACGACTCCCAGATAGTCAGAGCTAAAGAAACCCCCACTTTCAGCCACGGTAATTTGTTTTAACAATTCTGTAGACTGTCACAATTTGAATATTTCTGCCAAGTATATTTTAATTCTATTATGAGGCCCTGAGAATAAATAGATCATGTTTTCTGCAAATACTATCGCGTAAGCCCTCACCTTTAGGATGGGAGGAAGGTAGTGGATTTTCTCCTCAAATATTTGCCTTTGATTCAGCTGCAGTCAAACATATTTTAGCTAGCGTAAGGCCTCCTTAAGTACTACTGTCACATGGAAACAATCAAATGAAATATCATACAGTGATACAACTGAGAAAATTGCGCTCAACTCACAGACAGTCAGAGCTAAAGCAAACCTCTTAATGGACCGAGTTGGATCCGCCTAAAGACATATACAGAGACTTACCCAACGATTTATGTCGAGGTTGTCATTTGTCTCAGTGGCCTGACCTACCGTTGTTCAATAAAAGCACACTACTTTTCATAAACCATGATTGGTTTTATAACATAGAGACTGCCACACAGCATAAATAGCCAGGCCGCGTAGCGCAGTCGGTAACATGTCTGGCTACAGATGCGTGTCTGACTGCAGATCCAGGGGTCGCGAGTTCGATCCCGGTCCGGTCCCATACTTTCGTGGAGATTGATCATGAAATGATTTCTACGGTCATTCTCCTCCCTTCCGCTGATTCATTCGAGAAGGGTTGTTGTCAGTTACAAGCGAAAGTATGTGCACGAATTACTGGTTAACCGCTTGTTCAAGCCTGCCCAGGAAAAAGTGTGGTTAGGTGAACTGACCGTCCCGCAATGACCATAGCTGTTGACTTGGGACGTAAAGCAACAAAACCAACCAACCAACCAACACAGCATAAAGGTTATATCCAACTCTTTTATAACAATTTGTGATCTTATCTCATACCATTTTTGGGCCACTGTGACCTGTACCTTAGGCTCTGACCTCATTTCTAGAATAATTTTGTCCCACGCATATCTCCAATGTTGTTTGAGATAGGAATCCTAAATTTGGTTTCAATATGCATCTTGTAATGGTGGAGTGTCGCGTACTGTGATCTTGACCTCTTACCTAGTTTATAGTTTTTTAATATCTGAAGCATATTTTTATATTGTTTTAGATAGGAATCCCAAATTTCGTGTGTAAATGCATTTTGTAATGTCAGAGTGTCGCATACCATTTTAAGGTCAGTGTAACCTTGACTTTGGCAACTGACCTCGTTTCTAGAATCTGCATGATGTCTGATATGTTCTATATTATTTGAGTTAAGGGTTGCGAATTCGGTGTGTGGTTGCATCTTGGGATTGCAGAGATCCGTGTACCATTTTTGGGGTCATTGTGACCTTAAAGGCCCTGTCAGACTATAATGTTTTAGCTAACGTACGCCCACGTATGAAATATATATCTAGTACGCTGGCATACGCTGAAATCTAATTAAAAATCAGAGGAAGCCTCTCTCTGAAATTATACAAAGTAAGTAAGGGTGTAAAGATTAGGAACTGATACAATCAAGTACCAAACCTGACCAAGGATACCAATGGGAAAGTGACAAACTCACAGTAGACACCACAAACGAGAGCCAAGCGGTCAGCCCTTTCCCAGTAGGTGACCACAAAGCACATATAAACAGACGTGCACAAAGACATAGCACACACAAGACAGAACAATAACATAAAAGATCCACAAAAGAAGGACCGCCTTGGAACGGTCAATAAAATATTTTTCTTGAGGGCTTTTTTACGGCGCCAAACTTCACCCTTGATTCTGATGTGGACCAAGACACATTTGGGAAAGTGACAAAACACAACACACACGTCAGCCAAGAGGTCAGCACTTTCCAAGCAGATGACCACAAGGCTACAAAGAACAGCCTCGACATTACAACACACACCAACATGAAGCATAACACGAACATAAACGATCCACAAAAGAAGCTTCGCCTTGGAACGGTTAGTAAAAATAATTTTTCTGGAGGGCTTAAACCGGTTTAACGGCGCCAACCTCAACCTTAATTCAGATGTGGATCAAAACACATTGATATTTGGTTTGCATGAAAGCCCCTAACTTATCAATGCATCATCTCCTGAAACCTACGCGAAACGAACATAAAAGTTTGTCTAACTTATGAGTAACTTATTCATAATTTATTCCCGACCGTAACATAATTTATACTTGTATCAGCGTATAAAAGCGCATGTCCAGTGTATCACTAGCGTTCTTGACTTACGAGAAACTAATGCACAACGAACGTCTAACGTGTGCTGAATTGTACATATAACGTAAGCAAACTTACATGTAGCGTACATCTAACTTATGTCAAACCTATAAAACAGTACAAAATTTAGGGACCACTTTGTCATATGACAACGTACACCAACGTACTCTAGCGTGTTAGTAACGTATTGAAAACGTATCTCTAACTTATTCAGCGTACACCAACGTACTTGGTGAATTTTCATACGTCCTCATACGTCGGTGCTTACGTACCTTAACCTATGCATAACTTACCCATTGCGTACATCTAACTTATGCCTAACGTATAAGCAATACGTCGGCATATGCTTAAGATTTTTTATGCAAGTATAAAATTTTGGGATTTATTCGCCGTTTGACATGTAACGTGTTTAAAACTCATCTCTAACGTGTTCAGCGTAAACCAACGTACTTGCTTAATCGCATAGGTTAGTGCTAACGTACCTTAACGTATGTATAACTTACCTGCTGCATACATCTAGCGTATGCCTAACGTATTGAAGCAGTACGTTCGTATATGCTGTAATTTTTTATGGATGCACAAAGTGTTGGACCTCTTAGCCGTTTGTCAACGTATACCACCGCACTACAGCGTATTCGTAACGTTTTTAAAGCTTATTTCTAACGTACTCAGCGTATACCAACGTATTTGCTGAATTTTTCATACGGCGGCATACGTTGGTGCTATACGTCGTAGTGTGACAGGGCCTTACCGAGACCTCTGTCCTCGTTTGTAGAATAATCATGTTTGGGTCGTATCTCCTATATCATTTGACACAGGGATTTAAATTTGTTGTGCAGATGCATCATTGGAGCTCAACATGTCGCATACTTTTTTTAGGGAACTGTGACCTTGACCTTTGACCTAGTCTCGAAAATAATTGTGTTTAGAGCATATATTTTATATTGTTTGAGTAAGGGATCCCAAATTTGGTGTATGGATGCATCTTGGATTGAAGGAGTGTTGCGTACCATTCTTAGGTCCATGTTACCTTGACTTTGACCTCTGACTTCGTTTTCTAGAAGCCATATGGTTTCTGGTGCATATCTCCTACATTATTTGGGGTAAGAATCGTAAATTTGGTGTGTGGTTGCCTCTATGGATTGCAGAGTTCCGTGTACCATTCTTTTGGTCATTGTGACGTTGACCTAGACCTCTGAGAGCATATCTTCTATATCATTTGAGACAGGTATCTCAATTTCGGATGGACGGATGCATCTTTGGAGGTCGATATGTCGCATACCATGTTTTGGTCACTATGACCTATACCTCTGACCTAGTTACTAGATCGTGTCTGGAGCATATCTGCTGTGTTATTTAAGGTAGGAATCCCGAATTCATTGTGTTTATTTATCCTGGGTTGGCAGAGTGCCGTATTATATTTTGGGTCACTTTGCTCTTGACAGTGACCTATGACTATATTTCTTTGTTAATCATATCTTCTATATTACAAATAACTTTCCTAAAATTATGTTTTATGCTAGACCAATTCCTTTGAGAAATATTTGCCACGTTACTGTGACATGTCTCTTTTGAAAAAAGGATTTGTATCCTATATTAGACCAAGGGTACACATACACATTTATTAGTTGTATTACTTTATTTAATTATGAGGTAGTATCAAATTAGCCCCACTATGAGAAATATGTATAGTGTACACTTTGCTGGAACTATTTTTTGTAATAACTTAAGTATCTTAAGCAGCGACATATTTCACGTATGATACTGTGATTACCTCTCTGCCTGTGTATAAATATGTAATATGTTTCTTTGTTGCCTTTTGTGTCATGTTTTCCATCTCTTATTGTTCATGCTGTTGGAAACGCTAAAAGGTATACAGTATAATACTTTGTATTTTCATGATATTAAAATTCTGTCCACCAGGCTAGGCTGAATGCGCGCAAACATCTCATCCTGGTGTACTCGTTGTTTACGTGTAATAAGTAAGCCAAACCTGATAATTTTCATAATCAGGACACGTTATTTCCGCGTTTTCAGCCAAGCCTGAGGGACAGATTTTTTCATAACGCGGAAACAAAAAAAAATGTTTTGTATTATTATATTCATCCTGTAGTTCGATCAGCGTCAATGCAATATACTACTTTACAAATACATGGAGATGAATGTGCATACCATTTCGAAGTACAGGTATTTATTCCAATTAAGGATTTAGCATTTCTTGATTTGCAACAAGGTCCCTTTACAAGCCAACTTCAATATTGCAATCCAAATTCATCAATCACTGAGTCAACCATTGAATTTCGTTGACTTAAACAGGACTGGAAATCGCCTCTTCATCATTTACAATCGTCACGTGTGTGTGTTGTCGTAGATAGAGTTTGTTGTAGGTATAAGGCGACGACTTGCTCCCAGGGCTAACACTTGCCAACGACGTACCAGTATCTCGAACTTTACATGGGAAAATAGTACGTACAAATGCTCTTCTGTATTTTTTCGACATAGCGTTGTACAATATAGGATTGACGGTGGAATTCACGAAATAAAGCACACCTGAAACAATCAAATAGCGTGACAGTAAAACCTGTGTAAACGGCCACTCAAACTTAGACAAAATAAAGACCATAATGACAAATCGTAGCGTAATGAAGGTCGAAAGTATTGTAGAATTCTGCAATACTTGTGACTTGCGTTACGCGATAATTATTCTTGAAAGCCAATTCGTGGTCTATTTGAGAGTGGCCGTTTTACACGGGTTTTACTATATAATACAATTTGAGAAAACAAAAAAGCAATATTTTGTTTATATAATCAAGGGCTTTTAGGGTAATTGTATTTTGAAAAAAAAGAAGGAGCCACAATACAAGAAAAAAAGGAAAACAACTTTCTATTTCATATTTTCTTTCACTAAATATTTTAAAACTATTTCAAATCAACAAATTATTGTAAAATCGAGGGAAATATAAAATGTTATAGTTAAGGCTCCAGATGAAAAATAGCCATCAAAAGATCTGGCACTCTCTAACCATCGATGACCATTAAAAGTTACTTTGCGTAGAAATATTATACAGTCTTTGGGCAGTGTGAAAACAGATGTTTGCATTTTTGATGCCTCTTTTATTCTGATTAAAAGTGGCATACCATAGTTTGTTTAGCCTGTGAATTATAGGATAATTGTACGATTCTCTGCTCATATTCATTTGTACGTGCCTCCATTTGGCAATTGTTTATGCAAGTTGACAAGGGCAGCTGGCCGTAGTTAAATAGAATTGCCATTGAGACTTTCTGTTACTTTTCATAATGCAGATAGTGTACCTACGTTACAATTGCTGATATAATGCTGCTATTTTTTATAAATTGAATAGTCATATATAAAATACGCAACAGTACTTACGTATGCAATGCATCATCACAGAGAAACAATCTAATGAAATTAACACTTTGACTATGAACAGAGAGTTTATGGTACTTTCTTACCACCAATGACCATTTTAATAGTCGGAGTCTAGAACTCTATAAGCATTTATGCTTTCGTTCTAATTCTTGGTATGTTTACAACGTATATATTCTGTATATCTCGTGTATATATTGAATACAATATGTCTAAACCAATAATATGTAACCTTTGCATAGGCAGTGGGATATAGCATGGCTGTTATGCGACAGTCTGCATGCCTGGTTATAAACCCAATCATGGTTTAAAGCTTTGGTTTCCTCTTTAATTGCAGGATGGTGGGTCAGGCCTCAGACTCATGACGACACTGACCTTGAAATATCATCGGTCCGTCAGGGCCTGGTTTTTGGCTTTAGCGTGGCCCTCAGTGGCACAGCTAGATGTTTTATAGACCCCACTCTTTGATTAAAAAGACAATTTCTTTTGTTTTTGACAGTTTGTTAAAAGTGATTTGATTGTTTCCTGTAATGAAATACGACATAAGTTAGGAAGCCTCCACACGAGCTAAACATTTTTTTTGTGTTTGACAATATTAGAATCAAGAGCAAAGATTTGACCAGTAAATGCATTTACGTCCTCCTTCACCCCACCCAACCAGTGGTCTTGGCTGCTGTCATTTAAAGGCGATGGGTTCGGATGTTGTTGATTTATTGTTTCTGTAGCTCCCTTTGTTTGTGTAAGGTGTAGTTTTGTCCTTGTTTTATAATGCAGTCTTTGTTTTATTTCTAGTTTTGTAATCCTCTTGCCGAGGAAGTGTATTATAAGGGGTTTATTTAGCTCGTACTGTCTGTGAGTGAAAAGCCCATTTTGTTTCATTAAAGTACAATAAAATCTGTGTAAAACGGTTACTCTCTAAAATACCAAAAATGTTTTCAAGACCATTAATCGCTTAATGCAGGTCAAAAGTATTGCACAATGCTCCAAGGGGAGCATTCTGCGATACTTTCATTAAGCTTCCATTTGTCATTAAGATCTTCGCTTTGCCTATTTTTGAGTGGCCGTTTTACACAGGTTTTACTGTATGTTAATTTGATCTGGTTGACCTGTGATGATACATAGAGGATATTCGAATGTTTTTGTTAAATATGTCTTGTATTTCACGAATGTGGACAATATTTTATATTTCATGAGTGGCGAAGCCACGAATGAAATATGATTATTGTCCACTTCACGAGTGAAATAAAAGACATATTTATCAAAAAACATTTGAATTTTCTTTTTAATATCAACAAATTTCCCATAACTTTTTAAGATAAAGAGAAGCAAATCTTACTTTACATTAGTAATTGTTTTGATTTTCTAGGTGTAGCAGACGAATTAATAAAAGCTCTTTCTTTTATTAAGCTTCTAACCTTTTTGTTTACATTTCAATAAACATTGGAAACACCAATAGTTGTTTCCCTTAGAAAAGAAACAGATATGCCATAAAGAGTTGCTTCCCTTAGACCATATTGAGAAAATAGAAAAAAATAGTTCCAATCTTATGGGTTCTCTCCCCTGAAAATATCAAATCTTGTATTTTCACTGCTGTGAAAATTCAAGTTTTTTATATTTTCACGGCTGTGAAATAAATGCATTATATTAAATCAATATTTTCCTGTATTTCATTACATAGTAGATAATAAATTGCATAATTAAGAATGCCTCCACATCAGCGATTCAGTTTTGTGTTTTGACAACAGCAGAGGTTGGAGCCATGATTTGGCCAATACAAATAATTGAAGACAATCGATGGCTATGGCTACTGTCCATTTTAAAGCGGGGATTCTGTTCGTGTTACTTTTATAATTTGCTGTCCTTGTTTAACTTTGTATAATTTGAAATGCATATTTATTAACAAAGGTTGAAACAAAGCAGTATTAGACCACCCCTTCTGATTGTGATTGATACATTGCAAGTAGCTAGCCTATAGAGGAAGTAATTATATCACTCGGTATTAGGTGACAAGTGCATCAGGTCGAAATATTTTGGATATACGTTCTGGACAAAGCATTTTCATGTTTTATAACAATTTGGGATTGTTTTACATACACTTATATCACCTATCTCCACTCATGATAAAATACTGAAACGTTACTTTTTTTTCTTAGTTTGAAAAGTATTTCTATGCGTTATGACTAAAAGGAATTTAGCATAGAAATTGGTATATTTACCTCATTTGCTTTCTTGTATTTATATGTGTTACTCTGTCTAGCTGCGTTCTGGTATGGCGTTTGAAATAATATCTGCAGAATCTACATAGGAGGTTTGGCCAATCAAAATAATTTAAGCCTCAGTACGGCTTCAGCTGCTGCACTGGTGAGGCTATTGTTGAATCATTGTTTACTGTTGCCGTCGTGGTTTGTGGGATTTATGTTTGGTCCTTGTTTCGTAATGCAGTACATAGCATCCTCTCTAGTTTTCAATCAGTTTATTGAGGAAGAGAAAGCAGGTTGCTTAACATGTGTTGTATTCTTGCTATCATATAGATGTTAGTTTCGTGTATCTCTTCCTAGTGATGTCTTGGGTTGGTTTGTGATCTGACATGACTGAGCTGCGGCATGAGATTTCTAACACTTTGATTTTTTGACAAGTGTAGACTCCGGTGAGCCTCTTCAGCCTCCTTTTAAGCTTAGAAACTCCAAATGGTGTTCAGTCAGTAGATTAACAATCGTAGAATACTCAAGCGATAAGCAAAGGCTCTGATCAGACTGCGCGTATGCGCAGGCTGATCTGAGGCTTTGCTGGTCGCACATACCACATTGTTGGAAATCTCATGCACTGGCTCATGTCATACTCGCTTGCTTTTTTGGAAAACAGTATAACGCAGTTTGTCAGAAAACACGCCAGTAATAGCAGTCACATGACACAGATGCCTGTCAACTATATATGCCCTTTGCCAAACAAAGCATGCTCATAGATTCTAGCACCGCCAAGTTTTCGCTTAGGAATGGTATTGTAGTACAATCATCCTTCAAACAAACATCACTGTGAAAGCAACTTTATTGGCAGTCGCTAATATCAGATTTGGATTCGACAACCTTAATATGTCTAGATTGTAGGCAAAAACTTTTAAACACTATCCGTCTCTAAATTAATGGGCCAATCATCTTTGGTCTTGGTATGTCTCATTAGGGATTATTGAACCTTATAAAGTTTGTTCAAATGATGAAGTTCAACCTGGTTGATCTTGACTTTTAAAAACCTTATATTAAGGTAACCTACATTCTTTTGACTTGGTGTTAGGTGGGCGCTTCAGGACCTTAGTACTTTAGTTAGTTTTGCAATATTCTTGCTTGGAAAGAGAGATCTGGTTGTTATACTTTGATAACGTGTTTACTGTCATGTGGGTACCTGTGTTCTGTGTCTCGTCCTCGCACTGCACTGAATTGGTCTGGGCCTGTGATTGTTGCATTACCTGGTCATAGGCATGTTTCTAATTTGATAAGCTGGGTGTCAAACCACAGTCATTTGCCTCACAAATCGTTATGCAAAATTGCCAAATAAAAGATATCAATTTAGGACTGAGACCATATAAGACTCGCAATAAATAATGCTACTAACCTGATATATGAAATATTATGTTTTGAACTTCAATTAGCTGGGGTGTCCAGTTATCAGACTTTATATAAATAGTCATCAACCTCTGAGCGTGGAATGGTGCCCAACAAATGAAGAAAGCCGCGACAACTGCAACTGTAACATAAAATGGTTGAAAACTAACAATGCATCTACATTGAAGTGTATATACGCCATACCTATTAAATAACAGAGAGAATCTGTTTGGTGCATGTGTGGAGTTTACAAACAATTTAGCCTTCCTTTTAGGTATTTTAATAATCCAAAATGATGACCAAGGGTTATAAAAGACATTAATATTCAACACGCTTCGTGCCCAGTTTATAAAACCCAATCACGGTTTGTAGCTATTGAATTGTACTAGTTCAAGGGCATGCTTTATAAACACTTTACTGCTCTTCTCAGCCATAATCAATTGGTTTTAATGATTATACTAATCATGACTGTTACATTTCTAGATTACCATATTTTGATGTGTTTTTCTCTTTTAAATATTCGTAAACGTAGTAAACCATCTTATGATATACGTAAAATTGATAACTAGACTTGTATAAAGTGATTCTTAAACTGGAAACACTTTAATCCTACAAGACGTCACATTACACTTGCACGCTTTGTGGCACTTTCTATTACTTCGTGTGTAAATTGGATATCCATGTAGAGGTTAACAAATCCTGCGATAAAAATGTAGCATCATCAATTTTTCCTGTCATTTGCCGAAGTACATATTGCGTGATAGAAACGTGTAAATAATTTTAGCTTGCATTCTGAATGGTAGTGTCTAAAAGAGGTAATCACAATTCACATATGCTGGTGGTGGAAATTTAGTGTGAGCACTAGTAGCCTCATGGTCAGAACATTTCTAAAATTTTGAGTGGTATATAAAGTTGTCCGACAGTAAGGATTATGTAAATTTAAAGCGAATATCAAGCTTGACATGTGTATCCCAGGGGGGTACTCTGATATTTTCATATATACGTACGTTCAGGTCATTTTTTGGGGTTCGAAATTTTGAATTTCAATATTCTTTGGGGGTTTCAAAAAAATAAATATTTTTTGGGGTATGAAGATTTTGTGGATATTTTTTGGGGTCAACACAAAGTTTGGCTATATTTAGGGGTTATTTCTATGCATTTTAGGGTCTTTTCTTAAGGCCATTGTACAGAATGGGGATATTTTTTGGGGGTTGCTAAAATTTCAAATATTTTTTGGGGGTGCTTGAAATCCCTGATATTTTTGGGGGGTGAGGGTAGATGCTGGGCTCGAGCATACGTATGAAAAACATTGAGAGTACCCCCCTGGGATGTGTATACAATAGCTTTAACCATAATTATCAGCTACCTCTCATAAAAACTGCAGTGCTGCACGATGGCGTGATAAACATTGCCTATTTCATGGCATGTGGCTTTATCATGACGTTGCACCTTTTGAATCGCGTCGTCAATGACGTTTAATCGACACATAAAACGATCATTACGTCATAATCGCTAGTTTGAAACCAACTTGTAAATTGATAAATATAATGCATGTACCAGGTTTGCGTCTTTTGATATCAAATTTTGTCAGGTTCGGCAAGCCTCGCGATTCAGCAAGCGTTCTCGAAGCCTTTCCTGGAAAACTTGATAAAAAGGCACTCAACTAGTATTCTCTATGCATCAGTCAGTTTGATCTAGATTTTTACTGTAAAAGTATGTGAGTATAATCAGAAAATGCCGATTTAAAGTAATGCAGACTAATCCACAGCAATGTAAGGTTGAGACACAGATTACTAACAGTCACATGACGTCAAGAAGAAAATTAGATTTAAGCAAAGCAACCAAATCGCTCTTCCCCAACGAGGTGATTGCAAAACTAGAAATATCACTAATTACTGCATACTTAAAAAAGGACAAAACACGAAAACCTCACATACAATGGGAGCAACACTAAACAATGAATCACCAACAACAGAACTACAACCTTACAAGGATAGCAGCCAAACCAAACGACAGCAATCATCACCCTAGATTCAACTGTTTTAACATGATAAAAAGTGTTTAGCTCGCGTGGAGGCTTTCTAACGTATGCAATGTATCACCACAAGGAAACAACCAAATACATAAACATACTGTGACGAAAGAGAAAGACTATTTGGTTTTCTGATGGAGGGGGGGGGGGGGTGTTATTTTCCAACAGCTTAGAACTAGATCATTTTTCCAGATAAATTAAAACATTTAACCATAAAAAGTATTTTGTATAGTTGCTATTAGGCCCTATATGCATGTTTAACTTGAGTTTCATCAAGTTAGTATATATCTGATCAACATTCTTCAAATTTTTTTTTATAAAAATCAGCTAATTAAATAGAGAGAGAATAACATACCAGGCGCGTAGGTAACCCTGCAACGATGTGGATCCACTCTCGTGCCAGGGGGTCCGGAGCCATGCTCCCCCGAGAAAAAAATGAATAAAAATGGTGCGATCTTGTGCATTCTGAGCGCTATTATCAACCTAAAAATCATCATTTTAAAGGATAATAAATCAACAACAACAGCAATCAGATGTAAATGTAAGTGCATAAGTAGATACACTGGTTGTGGTGGTGGTGGTGGTGGTGAGTCTGTGTATGTGAGGGGGGGGGGGGGGGGGGGGGCTGGGAGAGAACAGCCCCCAAAAGCAGAATAAATTTTAGAAATCAATCAAAAATACAGGCTTTTCCTTTAACATATGTAAGGTGAGATTTTTAAAGAACCTCGGACAGTCTCCTATTCAATCTGCCCAAATTTTGACAGCCTGTGGTTGGGATAATGCATAATTGACAACTAAATTTGTGTGCTTAGATCCAACCCTTACATTTAGTGCACCTCGCAAACAAAAAATGTTTGGAAAATATTGCAGAATTATGCCAGGACATCAAGGTTAAGGGGGAAGGGGTATTTTTTGTGACCAAATTTTTTTTCACAGAAATTCAAAGTTTCGCCTTGTATTCGCCTAAAGACATGGGAAATATAATGTTTGCAGCATAAAACTTGAGATGAAAGTGATGCGTTTGCATAAAATACATGTTCAGTAGATTTCATCTTTTCTTCTAAATAAGTATGCTGTCCATGACTTTTGACTATTTCCTGTTATGTTTCAAGTTCAGCCAGTTGACTTGTTCACTGAGGTGTATCATACCTACATACTGTATATATCAGAGTCTAGATAAACACAGTTTTAGAGTGTAAAATGGTAAATATTTTCTTACCCATCAGATTTAACCTATAATTTGGTGCTTAAAAGAACCGTCTCATTGTGATGAGTCTTTTGAGTACCAACAACATATGTTTTGGTTGAGAAATAAAACAGTTAATTACTTGGTACTCAATCATAACAAAAACCCTGATACATGCCATTTACCTACAGGTTTGTACAAAAATAATTCCTAATAAAGTTTTATGATATTTTGTTTTTTAGCATCGCCCCCCCCCCCCCCCCGTGACTTATCATGGCATTTTTATATAATGTGTGCAATGTAAAGTTACAACTGTATGCAAAAGGATTAGTTTGGTCACGGGGGGGGGGGGGAAAGCACTTCAGTAAATCTTTTTCTATTTTCTATGTGTTAAATAGCGAAAACAGAGTTTTCAACCCATATTTTCTAATTGGTACTTGTCTCCTATGAGAAGAACACCTTTGTGGATAACTTAAGGGTAGAACCTACTATCATTTTCATGGGAAAAATATCGTTTTCTTTGAAATTTTTCTCTGGCCATTTTTATGGGCAAATGTTCATTTAGACTGTCCGAGGTCCTTTATTGTTTACTTTTTGTCAGGGCTCCCTAAATCCCCCAAAACTATGAGCATGCTCCCTGCATTCCCTAAAATAATTACCAGTGCTTTCCAGCTCCCTGAAATTGAATAGCCCTTTTCCACAGCAACCACAAACCCCTGAGGCTTCTGAATTTGAGGTACAGAACAATTAAAATCTCGATCTCTGATAAAGCCATCTTTCTTATTTTACTTCAGATGCCTGTAAATGGGCCCCCAGGGGTTTTGAGGATCTCGGGAGAATGACTATTTATTTTCAGGGAGCTGGGGGGCACTGGTAATTATTCTAGGGGAGCTAGGGAGCAACCTCATAATTTTGGGGATCTAGGGAGCCTTGCCAAAAAGCAAAAAAAAAAAAAAATAAGGAAAAGCCTCCATTTTGTTTGATTTTTTAAAAAAATTCTTCTGCTTCTGGGGGGCTAGCCCCCAGACCCCCCTTGTAAATTCTTAATGTGTTTCTTTTTAAGCTGTATTGATCTGTGAGAGAAATATGGCAATTAAAGACATATGCGGCTATTTCAAATGCGCATCTTTCCCGCGTCTGGAAACGGGTAAAGTTGTCTGCACCCTGTCTTTCGACCTTTAACGGATTCGGATCAACACAGCTTTCCGATATTCTTATGTCATATCGGTGTTCCGACATTTTCTTGACAAAAAAAAGTAATTAAGGTGTGAAAAAAATATCTTTTGGCATCTTATCAGAACTGATCATCCCAGCACTAAAGACAGATAAATGTAGCTCAGTCGAAATCAAACGAAGTACACAATTATCCTGGTTACGAAAACGATAGTGGCCGAGTCTCTTCTATTTGTACGGTTATTTAGAGCGGCGCACGACCTGACCTAGTGGTAAGCGTGTCTGGCTACAAAGCCAGAGGACCAGGATCGATTTTCGGACGCGCACAGATTTTTAGTGTGTTTTTTCTTTCTTTTTTAACATTTTGACGCTACATTGTTTCATATACTAGTAGAATGGCGTCATCAAAACGACCAAAATAGAAATTCCTGAACTTTTATATTGAAAAACGCATGAAACCTATGGGGATGGGGTTAAATTTGGCTCTTTTGAAAGAGAATTAGTTCGGTGACCCCAGATTTTTTATTCTTTTTTATGAAAGGTATTATAATAGTTCATGAATTAAAAATATTTTCTTTTTTATTTTTTCCCTTAAGGACATATGCTACTAAATACTTCCCATGTTGAAATATTTTCAATACTTTGCATACAGTTTGTTTTATACATTGGTTATCCATTTATGTAATAAAAAGGATATGTCACCGTGCTTATTTTTTCAGAATCTCATATTGAATTTTTCAGCATTTGACCAATTTTTTCAAAATATATAATAATAACACTAGTCCTAAATACTGAGCTAAAACGGTTGTACTCTTCAGCCTGCTTCTTTCTTTTAACTTAAATTATTGCCCATGATCTCAAACTTTTTAGATAATGTGCAAGTTTATTTGTTATCCCATGCTGTGACAAGATACTGCATGATATATTTTGGCAATTCGTCGAAAGTTGGAATTTGTTTATAGAATAAATCATGTATTAAAAAATCTGATGTTGAAAATCTTAGAATTTTATTTTTAATTCATGGACTAAAGTATACCTTGCAGAAAAAAATAAAAATCTGGGGTCACCGAACTAATTCTCTTTCAAGAGGGCCCAATTTCACCCCACCCCATAGTTTCATGCGTAATTCAATATAAAAAGTTCAGGAATGACCATTTCGGTCGTTTTGATAATGCCCTTTTACTAGTATATGAAGCATTTTAGCATTAAAATGTTAAAAAAGAAAGAAAAAACACACTGAAAATATGTGCACATCCAGGGAATCGATCCTGGTCCTCTGGCTTTGTAGTCAAACACGCTCACCACTAGGCCACGAGGGCAGGTCGAGCGCCGCTCTAAATAACCTTACAAACAGTAGAGACTCGGCCACTAGCGTTTTCGTAACCAGGGTAACTATGTACGTCGTTTGATTTCGACTGAGCTACATTTATCTGTCTTTAATGCTGAGACGATCAGTTAATAATATGATAAGATGTCAATAGATATTTCGGACACACTTTAATAGCTTAATTTTATCAAGAAAATGTCGGAACACCGATATAACATAATAATATCGGAAAGCTGTGTTGATCCAAGTCCGTAAATGGTCGAAAGACAGGAACTAGACAACATGTACCCGTTTCTAGACACGGGAAAGATGCGCATTGGAAATAGCCGCATATGTCTTTAAATAAGCGTATAGGCCCTAATAAACAATTGTAAAAAGACTTTTAATAGTTAAATGCTTTCACTAAAGTGTCTAGAAAAATCTAGTTTATTAAGCTGTTGGCCAAAAAGAAAACCGAATGGTATGTCTCTAAACCTCCAAGCCTCCTCTACCAGGTACAGCAACAACATTTTAAGAATGGCCTCATACTTTGAGTCATATATAATGCATTTCATTTGAAATTAATTATATGTCATGCATTCCATGGCTTTTATATGTCATTTATTCCATGGCAAAGACCTGTCTTTACATGTATAAGACAGAATATTAAGTGATAATTAAGCCATACACTCTTATATAGCGTCATAGTTTTCAAGTATGTGATTTTAATTCTATAGAAAGATGAATACATTTTAGGGAGAATTGGCTAATATTTTTTGGGGATTTGGGGAGAAGCTGAACTATTTTTAGGGATTTGGGGAACGAAGGCAAATACTTTTAGGGGGACGAGGACATTATTTGCAGGGAGACGGGGAAATCAATGCATTATTTTCAGGGATCAAGGGAGCACAGACCCCCTGGGGGCCTCGTAAATGTTTAGTGCTGTGTATTGTTTTAACTTCGGCTAAAAGAACATGCGTAGATGTTCATGTTTTCTCATCTGCTTTATACTTGCTGATGTAAGAAGAGATGCGTTTTAAATAGTTTGAGGGCAAAACAATGTCATTTTGATGTCAGAGAAGTACGGGTATCACCGGAGCAGAAAAATGTTATTCCTCCGATAATTCGAACGCAATGTAATTGATTTATTTGTCCAATTAATACTGTTTTAAACGTGATATTGTTTTTTTTCTGACACAATTGCTATGCGAAAATTACTGTTAAGTCGGCAGTATAAAGTGACAGCCCTTCTTCAGGCAGCCAGACTTCTCAAATGTACACCATTTAATATCGAAATGGACCAATAATGTTCCTGGGTGTATAATAAACCCAGCTTGCTTAAGTTTTCAATTATGATTAAATGGATAATATTGACGTTTTATTTCAAATGTCAAAACCAAGTCACTTGCTGATTATCATAAAACTGTTACTACACTAAGATCTGATTTCAATAGAACAATTGCTGAACTAGCTACAAAAGTAATCCACATTTCAGATGATTTTGCTCTGTTCTACTGGAATCCGAGGACATAGCGTTTTTAAATCGTTACCTTTCTTTTTAGGTTCAGTATATAAACTGATATGCAGCCATTTCAACCAAATTAACTGTGCAAAAAATGCCAGTTAATACAATATGCTTAAGCCAATACGCAATTGGTTATGAGAAGAAAAATGTCGTCGAGTTGTGTGTTTTATTAGAACCTTACAACATTAATTGTGTTAACATTGCTTTTAACTTGATTAAATTTGAACACAAGCCTTGTTTCGCTACTTTATTCTTATGTGTTTTTCCCGTAAAGCTGGCATTTATCCAAAAGCGGCTTGTTAAAGTGCACAACCTAGTAAGTTACACCGTTTAAGGGAAATTATGTCTGACCTCGAGGTTATAAAACTTTTTCATACTCAACTCAGATGAGCACGAAATTTCAACTGCTCATAAGATGTACTGACAAATAAAGAAGTTTTTTTGCTTTTTAAGTTGTTGGCATTTAATGAGCTGGATAAATTTCGTGCTAAGCTGAGTTGAGCATGAAAAAAGTTTATAACCTCGTAGCTAGATAAGGGTGCAATATAAATCTGCTAAACCATGGGCCATTCCGCCAGGGGAAGGGGTCCTGCTAACGTTTGTTTTTTTGTTGTTTTTAGTCGTAAACGTAATTCACACAGGTCCGTACAACCCTCCCTCGAGAAGCAATTGGACCCAATGGGCTGAATTGCTTCTCGAGGGGGTTCGTACAAGTAGTTCTAAGAAAACCTATTACCACATGTGATTTTTCAGGGGGACCCTTCCCCTCTGGATCCGTGCATAAAACACCTACCTAACAT
Source organism: Loripinus fragilis (assembly GCA_964019695.1). NCBI lineage: Eukaryota > Metazoa > Mollusca > Bivalvia > Lucinida > Lucinidae > Loripinus > Loripinus fragilis. The sequence goes on from OZ026517.1 coordinate 73,897,512, forward strand.
CTTTATCACAGCTTTTCTTGCCTTTGCAGTCGCAGCGTTGTTTCTATCTGCTATGAAAGCTGTTCTATTCAGCCGACATCCAATAAGAATATACATAACGAGTATTATTGACATCGGGTATACAAAGAAGACAAAGGTCGAGACTTGGAACCAGTACGTCATGGTATCACGATGTTCATTGGGAATGTTACACATTAACGAGTTCTCATAAGGCTCTTCTGTGATTGGATCATACACTGTATAAAAGGTCCGTGTGTAGTAAGGGAAGGGAATAGCACAAGTGCAAGCCAAGATCCATTGAAGAAATATCAGTTTTACTGCACGTGAAGGAGTGTTGAGAATCTGCGACATTAAAGGGTGACATATTGCTAAATAGCGCTCGATAGTGAAAGCAGCAATTGTTAACACAGAGGCATATGATGTCATTTCTTGAACATAACTCTTGAGGTAGCAGTATACTTCCCCAAATCGCCATGGATACGCTTCCCAAAATGTGTACAGCTCTGGTGGTAAAGCTGAAATAGAAAACAATCCAGTGAAATTAAATAATCTTATTAACCTACTCTCAGTCAAAAACTTCTTCCATGTTTTTTTTTTGTAAATTTATTAATCTCGTTTAGGAAAAGAGATAAACACATTCAATAATACAGGAAGTTGAATATTAGATTCTATTTACCACATGACATTAAAATTACTTAAAAATTACATTTAACATTTTAAGGTATCGCATAATGAACGTCATTACGTATCGTTACTAAATCTGAAACCCACTATTGCTTTATGGAGTTCATTGCAAGGCGTTAAAGCACTCCCAGACCCGAAGTCATGTGATAAAGTAGCAATGCGAGGGCTGTTCAAATATAAATACAAGTAGCTTCATAACTTTCTTCACATATGCTTAACAGCAAAAGGATCGCATATTTTGCACATAATTGGTATATTTTATAAAGTGGGTGTTAAATATTGATCTAATGATATGAAAGGTATCAATGATGTATAGAACATGTGTATAATCAAATGCATCAAAAACGGATAGATAGCTCATTGGAATAATGCTAATGAATGGGCATAACTCTGTGAATAATGAAATAACTCATAATTAAGGCAAACTTCGATATGGTGTATGCCTAAAACCACTGAACGGATTTCAATGAAAATCACTCTGCATCATAATCAAGACATACAGACTACTTTTGAAAGTTAAATTGTTTGGAATTCTTCCTGGACCAATGTGAACGAGTTACATTATCGGACAATTAGCCGGAAGTGTGTATAAGGGGGGCAAGTATATCCAAACAATTGTTTTAAACGGTTCTGTTGGACAGTACCTTACTTGACATAATGTACCAGAGTTTCTTACATATCAGAGATTCCGGTGGTTTGTCAAGAATAATGTAAAAAAAAAATGGAAAAATGAAGATTTTTGGATCTCCAGTATAATTCCAACAGCAAGGATTTTAAAAAGTTTTATGCTGTTTTCTTATTTGTTACATTGTGTTGTCATGACATGCAGCAAAATCAGATTCAAAACATGGCTCTCCCAATGTACAGCACTGTTTTTGCGTTGTTTTTTTTCATTAATTAACAAAAATAATAATTAACTGTGTAATGGCGAATAAAATGGCCTGGAACGAATGCATGAGTCCTGACAAACATATTCATACAATTCAGGGCTAACTTTGAATACTGTTCCTGGTATTAAATGGGTATTGAAGAATATGCGTTTCTTTTGCTGTCCAGTATAAATGCTACGACAAAATGGTTTACGTTTCTATAAAGGACTATATGTCACCTTTAAACTGGCATCAGACTTAAAGAAAAATACAGTATACTCATCGAGTTATAGCCCTTTAAATGAGGTTCACTTAGTATACTTTCAATCTAAATGCTTCTAACATATACCGCGTATAATTCTTCGATAAATCGGTAATATTTTTTAAAATTTTGAAGGAAGTATCCCCATATACTTACGTATATAATGAGTCTGTGAAAGTTGCGAAAATTGGACATGTTTTTGTTAAATTACATTGAATCGTTTTCACTGAAGTCTCCTTTTGTTTGCAAATAAATGGTAAGCAAAATACCGCCTTTCAGTTTTTAGTCAAACTTATCTCTAACAAAATGCACGAAGCAACATTTAAACTAGTTTTAACTCTAAGACAATATGTTGATCGCTCATACTGAGTTGTTGATGAAAATCATTGAATGATAGTCGGTAATTTTTTAACGCTGAAAAGCATTTTTAATAAGTCATTAAGTCAGAAATGCCTTAAGTGAAGGGGTTATAGAACTTATACTTAATTTTGTTGTCATAACATTGCGGCTTTAATCTAGATTTAAACGTTAGCTTTAGTTTTTACCAAAATAGGCATTATTATTTACAATAGAATTACTGACCTGGTCTTGAGGACTAGACAGATTGAACATATTTTAATTAATGTAAACACGTCATTAGGAAGCAGAAAAATGCTTGTAAAATGATATAAAAAAAATGATAAATCTGTAAATACAGGACGGGATGTTTTGAAAACTTCCTTATGACATATTAAGCATTTTAAGCAAAACGCAAAGAAAAAGACACAGGGACGTTCATTATTGCATCACCAGTACCCCGGTATCCAATTTAGGTTACCTTGCACCCCCAGGTCAATCTTTCATGGGTGCCAAATTGTTCATTGGGACCCCCTGGATGCGAACAAAGGTGTTCTAAAAAAAATGGTTTGGGATATGTGAAAATGCATGGTTTCCATTGCAACCCATAGCGGATTTAAGAATGGGGGTATGCCTGCAAAAGTACATATATCTCATCTGTTTCTTATCCTAGACTACTAAACTTTAATATCAAATTAAAGCGTAGACATAGGCCTATTATCTCCATGTTGCATATGCAAATTATCTAATTTGCATATTTATAAATATTCATGAACATATTAAAAATGTGATTCACAGATTGGGGAATATGTACAATTTCAATAATATCCCGTCTTCGCAAAATTTTAAACCAGAACAACTGCCAAGTGAGCCTTCAGTTGCTCTCAGACAAAAAACACACACAACTATGACATGGAATAGCCACATTAAGTTTTTTAGGATGAGACTTTTATCTCTTTCATGCAAACCAAATATCTATGTGTCTTGATCCACATCAGAATTAAGGGTGAGGTTGGCGCCGTTAAACCAGTTTAAGCCCTCCAGTAAAATAATTTACTGACCGTTCCAAGGCGGTACTTTTTTGTGGATATTTTTTTCTGTCTTGTGTTTGAAATGCATTTGTGAGCGTCTGTTTATAGGTGCCTTGTGGTCACCTGCTGGGAAAGGGCTGACCTCTTGGCTCTTATTTGTGGTGTCCAACTGTGAGTCTGTCACTTTCCAATCGGTATCCTGGATCAGGTGTGGTACTTAATTGTATCGATTCCTGATCTTTGCACCCTTACTTACTTTAAGCCGTGGACTCGTCTTCTGAGGCGTTTTTTTAAAACCAAAACCATTGGCTGGTTGAGACTTCAGGTGCTCCCGGACATAAAGCCACAAAACCACAAACCAACCCAGCCCAGTACTGGATACAGCCAAGAAAACAGCCACAAAGGGTTGTAATTATTTTACGGACACTTTGATTTGCTTCTAGATGAGTGAAAGCATCACTTTAGGCATAATCTGCACGACCCGAAATGGGCGAGTCACTCTGTCCACCCGTTACCATGTCCAGTTATTGAAGATGCTCATAACTCTTGAACCACGCGGTATATTTCAATCAAAATTTGCACATGCATGCATGATAGCATTGTCTAGTCATTGACATGCGTAACAACTTTTTGTGATAGACGAGGCTTTGCTGAGCATCAGTCCTGCCGATCGAAGTCAGCTAGTGAAAATGATCATAATTCTTGAACAACATAATATATTTGGATCATATTGCTTAGTAGAATATACTTATTTATCTTAAAAACGTCCAGCCACTGGTATGCGAAACGGTGACGAGGCTGCTGGGAGAATTTATAACGGAGAAATCTGCCCGAAAATCATAAAAAAAAACTATTTTAAATTGTAAATAAATAAATCGAAGTTATCAATAACAACACTAGTCTATTTAAAAGGCTTGGTATCGAAATGCACGACACACAGGTGTGCACTATTAACACTGTGTATCCGTCGGTCCGTCCAATTTGCTTTCCAGTCATATTCATTCTGGTTAATCTACGTTCACCACAGATCGTGCACATTACAGTCAGTTGATCAACCGCTTCATGATGATTTTGATCATTGTCGATATCGTACCCAGCGCATACTCGATATGAGAAGGTGTATGTACAGTAGCGTAAATTTTAAGCAAACTGTGTGGGGAAAATAAATGGAAAATTTATGACATTTTTCGTTCACAATTTAAAATATCATGGATTATTAAAAAGCTTCTTCTAATATTCTCTGCAATAACTGCTCTCACGACTAATGTCTTTGCATCCTGAAAATGTTGATTAATAGAGAGAGGGTGTACCTTCAAAAAGGAGACCTTTTGCAGTTCTTCTTTATAATTTTGCTATACATTGAGTCGCTACAGGAGCACGAAATGTGCCTCGTGAGTGTATGTTTTGCTTTATTTGGAGCAGATTTTGAATAAAAAATCATTTCATCGCCCAAATTTGTTGATTTGTTTGTTCGTTATTCAAGAAAAAATATTCTTGATGCCATAACCTCCTGTTTTCAAGAAATGGATGGGTAATTTCAATCCCTCATTATTCACCAAAGGCAAAATACGAGGGGTGTTCCAAAAATAATGTCATCTGTGCTTTATATTGCAGAAATCGTGCTATTTATACACTAAACCACATCGTGTCGATTTAGTGATTACTGGCTCGTGACACAGGTAAAAATCTCGTCCACACGTTAACGTAGTACGGGACTCATGGAAACGATAACCCAGAGTTTTTATAAAAGTAAGAGTTATCGTTATTTTTTGCCTTAAAATGTACAAGTATTGGCATTCACAAAAACGTGCGTATCATTTATCAACACATCTGTATGACTAAGTATATATTTAGGTCCACGCCAACGAGTTGGCAGAACTCTATTGTGTTTGGCTTGTCCGTCCATCTGTCTTTCCATCTGTCTGTCCGTCCATCTGTCCTTCCTTCTGCTGGTGTGGTCACTCTAACTTAGTCATTATCAATCGGATTTCTTCCAAATAACATATATGGATTGCTTGCATCAACTCTGATTCAAATTCAAATATAGATTTTTTCCTACAAATGATAATCAAGATGGTCGGCAAAATGGCCGTCTATCAGTTTGCATCCATCGTGTTCACTCTTACTTAGTCACATTTAATTGGATTTCTTCCAAATTTCATATATGGTTTGCTTCCATTAAGTGATACAGGACCCATGTCAAAAGATAACGGAGTGTTTTTTAAAAAAGTAAAAGTTTATCTTTATTTATTGTCTTAAAACGTACAAGTATTGGCGTTCACAAAAAATATCATTTATCAACACATCTGTATGACCAAATATATTTTGACCGTCTGGTCCAGTTTCACCTCAATGCGTTTCCAGTTATACTGGTCAGGCAATTCTGGTCAGAAAAGTTAATATTCATGCGTATTCAATGTATGTACTATTAGCTGATAAAGTGTCTTGCCCCATGACACACACTTTGACTCTGGTGATTCACAAATTAATAATCCTTCGATCCCTAGTTTAACACTCTAAGAATTGCTGAGCCACTGTGCTTCTTAAGTCCATTATCTTTGTAAATATGACGTCGCAGGTGGGAGGGCTCCATTTGTTTAGCTTGGGTGAAACCCAAGAGCAACGTATTGGACACTGTGAGAGCGCTCGCCAAATGCTGGGGCGTGCCTTTTTGCTATTTTAAGCTAGCCAGTGGGGATTTTTTTGACTGAGGCTTATTTTGTATATATATATATGCGAGCTGTGAATAATCTAATATGGCCGTCCACATATGCATGCTTGTCTTAGCATTAAGTTATTGCCTTTATGAAAAGAACTAAACTCGTGTATCATCTCGTCTTTACCCATTGCCGCATTGGTAGAATGTTCAACTTGAGACCAAGTAGTCCCTGGTTTGGGCCCTATTGCTTGTTTGTTTGTATACTTATCTATTTGTTCGTTTTTGTTTTTCATGGGAGTGATATAATGACATGTACCACTAGTGGTTTACAAATTTTGGTAACGCTATCACGTCGCTATGTAATGACGTCCGTAATGGTTTCTCATATAATTATATGGCAACATCAAAGCAAAGTTCCACGCAATTTCTAAACGCGATTTAAAAGTAGTTTTAGGGTCATACAATAAATAGAACCTAACAGTCGTGCTCCTGTATTATTACATTTATCAAGCGTGTCACGAAAAAGTGACAAAATTCTTGACAAGCCTCGCATTTCATCTCTTTTTACAGCTCGTTTAATAACTTCAATATTGGGATCAAACGTGATTTTCTATGCATTACCACCTGCTAGAACACCAGGGTGGTGTTGAAACCCAAACATGAAAGGCGAGGGTTATGACTACCCCTGAGGGGTCTAGCAGATGATAGTGTATCAGAAAACCATTATTGCATAAGGTCATTTTCTCACTTGAACACTTGCAACAACGTTTTCGAAATAGAACCTTTTTCCAGATCAAAGACTTGCGTCATCCTGACGACACTTCTATACCCATTACTGCTGATGACGTCAATTTTGTAACGAATCCAGAATACTTATACTGTACGTAAAGTAAAGAAAAAAAGAAAAGAATAAAAGCATCACAAAAATGCTATGAATCATCAGCACGTGAATTGCCCTCTCTCTCTCTCTCTCTCTCTCTCTCTCTCTCTCTCTCTCTCTCTCTCTCATACACTCACCCTCATTTTGACACACACACAAGCGCGCGCACGCACGCACGCACTTATAAGGTCTTAAGGTGTCCTAGAACGTGCCAAATGAGGAGTAGACAAATAATAGGCTTTTTTTTGCACACGGACATCAACTCAAACAATACGCTGTCTACGCACACGGACCTAAATTAAACAATGAAGCAGGTATGGCACTTCATGCCTGTTTTTATTTCAGAGGTAAAAAGTGAAAATAGCACAAAAAAGAAAAACGAGCACGGTGACATATGCTTTTTAATTAATTATAAGTTTCTATGCAAAATTTCCTTCAAATTAATAAGATTTTTGTTTCTGTAGTTACATTGTGTTACATTTTTTATTCTAGATTTAAACGATTTTTTGGCCTTAATGTTTTTTTACAAAATGGATTTTTGCTTAAAAAATAAGCGACGTGCATTTTTTTCGCTGTTTTTTGTATTCTTTTATTAGCCAATAGCATGTAGCGTATTCCCAGGAAAAAATATGGCATTTCTCACTTTCAACTTTTTTAAAATATGAGAAATTGATATTTTGAAAAACTCATATTTTACGATTTTTAAAGTTTAATAACTTTTTAAAAAGCACGGTAAGGTCCTGTTATTTTTGTCAAAATAGATGAGTTTTGAGCTATTTTTTAACATGTCAAAAGATGGTAACTTTTTGGACATATGCTGGTGAGTCCGGTACTACCTTAACTGGCCTCGGTACAGTGAACATCGTTTCATAGCCTATTTGTCAGACCACACACAAAATGACAGGAAAACAATCTGAAAATAATTTTGAAATTAGGACCAATATTAAAGGTATGTCATTACTCGGCATAAAGGCTGCAGATACTCATCGCGAGGTGTGTGACATTTATGGGGAGGGCCAAATGTTTGTATGTAGGTAGCTAAATTTAGTGCTTGGCAGCAGCAACTAAAAGATGCTGCTCGCTCAGGTCGCCCTGAAACAACTACGACCAGAGGTAACATAGAAAAAAAATCTGAAATATCCATATAACTGATGCTTGATTCACCTTAAGACAATTGGCTCGAATGACAAACTTGTCGTTAGCAAGAGTTCATGCAATTTTGAAGAAACACCTAAAAGTTAGAAAGATAAATGCAAGATGGATACCCCATTTGTAAACAGATGAGCAAAAGAAGACGCGTGTAACAATGGCAAAAAAAACTTCTCAAGATGTACCCAAAATATAGTAAAAAGGCTTTTGATAATATAGTCACTGGTGATGAGACCTGTGTGTATTATTTTCAACCAAAGCGGAAGGTTGTCAACCGAAATTTGGCCAGTAGAAATGCCAGACACCCAAGTATTGCCAAACGAATACGTACGGTAAAGGAGGTTGTGTATGCTATTTTTTCTCTAATTAGGGTCCAGCTATTCAAATCCCGGTGCCAAAAGGCAGAACGGCCACAGGCAAGTTCTATAAAAACGTTGTTCTGAGAAAATTGAAGAACTACTACAAAAGTCGCCGCCCCAAAACAGGACTGAAGTATGTCCGACTTTTGCATGATAATGCATCCGCTCACAAGGCACGTATTGTGACTGACTTTTTGGAGTCAGAGAAGGTTACCGTCCTTCCGCACCTCCGTATTAACCAGACTTGGCGCCCTGCGACTATTTTCTCTTTCCAAAACTTAATATCATTTATCTGGAAGGAGCTACAATTCGAGAAATGCCATTGGATCTGCTGTCTATCAGTGTCTGATGGGTGTCCCCATTGAAGAATATGAAAATGCTTCCAAAAATAGATTAACCGGCTAAAAAGGTGTGTTCTGGCTGGCGAAGAGTATTTTGAAGGGCAGAGCAAATTAAAATGAAAAAAAAGCACTCCCGCTATATAAGCACCGATGCAAGTGACGTTATTTTTGGAACACTCCTCGTATCTTAACATGATTCACGTTAACCACCACACCATTAATTGATTTTTACTCGCAAGGCATTCTAATTTTTGATTTGCTACTGTTTTCAACTAAAAAAAACCAGAACGTCAACTTATACCGTAACTCATTGTTCCCTATGAGTAAATTTTCAGAGTTATCTGTCCTTTATTCTGGTTTAAAAATTACCTATGGGCTCGTTACAAAGACTACACGCCATGCTGGATAAAATACTAACGCAGAACAAGAAAAAAAAAAACACTCACGGTTGTGCATTTTGAAAATATATGATATTGTGACATGCGATTTTCAGTAGTTGAAATAAACACATTGCCTTGTATTGCGGTGGTGGCATTGCTGTCTGGGCATCGACAAAACTCGGTTATTGCTTGTATACAAGCTTCACCACATAAAAGCCTGCGATATGATACAATAAAATAAATGAATTTTCTACAAACTATTCAACAGATATAAAGTTATGTATTTCATAGACTTTTGATTTTTTTTCTCGCATAAATCAGTACACATAATCACAACAATATGATATCTGTCGATATAGTATCATCCTCATGGAATTTGTGTCCTGAAATAGACGACGATGATGCAAGCATGAATAAGTTCGGTAATCGGTTATTGAAAAAATGACCATACATGTATACTGTAAGACTTTAAAAACGAACGCACGACCTGCTTAAATGCTAATTTATGTCGTAAATTGAATATTTTCACAATGTGAAAAATAAAAATGACAAGTTCCGTCATTTAGCTTTATTTTCCGTCATTTTATTTTCTTATTGAATATAAGAAAATCGAAAAGCTGTGGCTTATGATTGCCGTGACGTTGCGATAATTCTGAGACAACTCAAATTCAAAAAGTCACAGAGTACCAATACCTTCCATAATGAACGAAAAAAAAAGTTTCAAACCGATGTTTGTTCTTGAAAGCAAAAAAAAGACAAAATAAAATCATGAAGTTTTAGGCCTTTGGCAACGTTCATTACGTCCCTATGACGTCATTGATTTTTGACGTAATTGGCCATTTATATCCTAAGGATAAGGAATAATCAAAATATTTTATTGCCAACAGATACCCCTCTATTAGTTGCATAAATGACAAAAGTATCGCGACATGCGCGGACGTCATACGTCTGTCATTGCTGTTTGAAAATTTAAGCCTAACGTAAGCAAAGAAACGCTGCGAGTGGGAGTGTAATAAAACGATTATTTCTGAAATATCTTATGTTTTTCTATTTGTCAAGACATCTGGCTACCACCTCAAAGTGTTTGTCTTCAAATTAAATCAAATTCACATTTGCCAGACGACAATTTTTGAAAACACTTACGTCGATATTACGTCAGAATGAACAGCATGAGCAAATCGAAATCATGGCAAATCATGGTCCATTGTGCAAGAGGATAAAAATGATAAAGAAAACATCCTCTAATCAATCATATGGAAGAGACAGAGAATGTAAAATGGTGCGTTTCTAAAGTCCCTCGGTATATTTCGTACTTTCCAAATGACTCTCGTACTATGTGAAAATTCTAACGGTTATTATTTACGTCGTTTCCAAAACTTCTTCATTTCAACAACATGGACTATGGTATAGAGAGGCCCCCAGGGGGGGGTCTGTGCTCCCTTGATCCCTGAAAATAATGTATTCATCTCCCCGTCTCCCTGCAAAAAAATTCCTTGTCTCCCTAAATGTATTTGCCTTCGCTCCCCAAATCCCTAAAATAGTTCAGCTTCTCCCCCAAATCCCCAAAATATAAGCCAATTCTCCCTAAAATGTATTTATCTTTCCGTAGGATAAAATCACATACTTAAAACTATTAAGCTATATAAGGGCGCATGGCTTAATGATCACTTAATATTTTGTCTTATACATGTAAAGACAGGTCTTTGCCATGGAATACATGACATATAAAAGCCATGGGATGCATGACATATAATGAATTTCAATGAAATGCATTATTATATGGCTCAAAGATGAGGACATCCTTAAATTGGTATTGCTGTACCTGGTAGAGTAGGCTTGGATGTTCAGAGACATACCATTCGGTTTTCTTTTTGGAAACAGGGGCTGATTTTTCCAACTATAAAAAGTCTTTTCTACAATTGCTATTAGTGCCTATACGCTTGTTTAACTTCATTTAAATCAAGTATATATCTGATAGCGTTCAAAAATTCATTTAAAAAGGGCTATAATAAAATAGCAGGCGTGTAGGTGGCCCCGTAACATTGTGTACACAAACTGTTGCTAGGGGGGTCCGGGGGGCATGCTCCCCCTGAAAAATTTTGACAAACATGGTGTGATCAGGTGCAATCTGGGGTGCCCCAAAGTATGTTATTACCAACCAACCAAAAAATCAGCAATTTTAAGGGAAAAAAATCCACAAGAAAACTTAATTGGCACATATCAGTCTCAAACCAATGTAAAGGTAGATGAGCATGTTAGTAATGAAATAAATACAGTGACAGTAACAATTAGAATAACAAGGGGGTTTGGGGGGCTAGCCCCCCAAAAGCAGAAGAAATTTTGAAAAAATCAAACAAAATGGAGGCTTTTCCTTATTTTTTTTTTGCTTTTTGGCAAGGTTTCCTTTATCCCCGAAATTATGAGCTTGCTCCCTAGCTCCCCTTAAATAATAACCAGTGCTCCCCAGCTCCCTGAAAACAAATAGCCATTCTCCCCAGATCCCCAAAACCCCTGGGGGCCCCTATAGACTGACTTTGCCCATGAAAAATATTTAAATATAAGGCGGTTGATTTTCTTTCTTTGAGTAGTAATTTGTTAGTAGTAGTTCTGACAGAAACTAGTGTACGACACTATAGCTAGGGGTTGTGGTGGCTTCTTTTATGCCTCATGACATATTATATTTATAGGCATAATAGACATGCTGTTTTTAAATTCAATGAAAATATAAACTATTAGTCTGGCGAAAAAGGGTTATCGAATGTGCGATAACAGCATGGGATAACTACATGTTGCCTACTTGGCCGTGCATTCTTCTGAGATTTTTATTAACCTCTGTTAGTAAACAAACTGCAGATACTAATTTCGGAAGGGTTGGTTAGTTCCTGTCCCGTTTCGACTAATCATTTTCGTAGAAGTAATTTTCTCCCTGCTCAAAGTACAATGCACTCTACATCTACTGGCGATAGTACACATATGTACAGTGAATACTTTAAGTACTGCGAACGATTATTTATATACTGAAGTTTGTCCAAATAATAGATCGAGCCCTATATATGACATTTCAAAGAAAGGAGTAAACGAGTATGACCAGGAAATAAATGTACCACAATCACACACTGCAGACCAACCCACTGCATCGCGAGGTAGAGCCACATAACACTAGCCATCAAGAGACACCATGAAGACAAGTTAAGTAAAGCAACCAGCTCTCTCTACCTCATAAAGATGATTGCAAAACTAAAAAAAAAAACACTAAGTACTGCATAACAAAACAATGACAAAACAGAAACTCCACTAACCATGAGAGCAACAATAAACAGATGAATCTGCAACACCAGAACCACCGCGTTACAACAGACAGCAGCCGTAGCCACTGGGGGCTTCAATGCAGTTACCCTGGCCAAACATTTCCCCTAGGCTCTGCTGTTGTGAAGTCACGACACCAGAACACAACAAATACACTCACCACAACAAGAGTACATATAAACTAAAGCAACCATCTTCTCACATTTAAAATATAATGGCATAACTAAATATGGCACAACAAAATACCAACACATACATACATAACTGTGACTAAACCATCAACCACACAATTGAGCAGGAGCAAGCAAATAATTAACGCCACTAGAACCACCGCCTTTGAACGGCAGTCCATTGGCTGTTAGTTTTCTTGTGTCTCATGGTGCCGTGGTTTGGTCTGCAATGTGTGATTTTGGGGTGTCCTGGTCATACTCGCTTAGTAATACGTTTTCATACCTAAACCGGTGATCATCTGGCGTTTCTGTACTTAAGACATTAAGCTCCGTATAAAAATAGTTGCTTAGTACAATAAGTGTTTTGATGAACTGCGTGAACTAAGCTTGGAGTATGGAGTCTGGGGTATGGAATTCAATTCCAAGTTTGGGTTTTACAAGCTAGAATAACATTAACAAGCATGTTTTGTATTCAACCTCAAGCCTGGTATTCTATCCCAATGTTGGTTTTGAATTACAAGCTTGGTATTGGAAGTGAACTTCCAAGGTAAATAAGTGTACTTATTTTCTTGAATCTCAAGACTGTTATTAAATTCCATTGTTGGTTTTGGCATTTAGACCAGACTTTGAGTAAATGCTTTGCTAGTTTTCAAAAAGTAAAAGTGCTAAACTGTAAAGGATAGAAGTGCTAATCATTTCCAAAACTTTACAATATCTTTCCTGTGCATGCATACGAAATATACTTAAAATTGTGACGTTTGTCACTGGAAGGGTGAAACTGGTGTCTTTCAGTTTGTTTTTAGATGCTTTCCCCCCCCCAGACCCAAGATGCCCTTTGGACAATGACATGTCGCTATAAACATATACAACATATGTAAAGGGCGTCCTTGGTCTAGGGGGGAAAGGGGTTGTAGAAGCCAAAGAAGACATCAAATGTCTGACCAAAATAGACCTCTTCGCCAAATGGTCGTTTTTATTGCACATCAACTGTATAAAATATATACTCTATCGTGATAGACCATTTGTTTACCTTAGTGTAACGGTCTATTTCACATACATGTTACTGAAATGCTCTGAAATAACAAGCACAGTCTATGATCATAATAAATTCTCATTCAAAACGAAGTAGGATTATTATATGCATTAGGGACAAAAACGATTATAATATACGGACTAGGCTGCAAGGGTGCATATACGACTGGTCAATATTTATTTGTTGAATGTGCCTAGTGTCCCCAGTCTTTATTTCAACAAAATAAAACGAACGTCTCATTCAGGGAAATGGCACGCCTCATCGCTAGAAATTCTTTTCCATATTAAAGCACTTAGCACTTCATGGAAGATTAGCTGCTCCAACTGGCTTTAAGATTCTCCCACTGGCTTTATCACCCGATGAATGTCAAAGCAAGACACTTAAGTTTTGAACTGAATCTAACTCAAAGGATTGGAATTCAATCCTTAATCCTTATAAAAGATACATTGAATACTAAGCGAATATTGCATTGCATTGAAGCGTTAAATACAAAGTTTTGGATTGGACCCCAGGCTTGACAATGAATGCGCACATTGGGAATGAATACCTCATATACTTGTGAGTCACGATACATACATGTACTTCTTTGAATCTAGGTGATTGTGATTCAATCCCAAATGGTCCTTGAATACCAATTGAATTAACATTACATTGAATACCCGATACAAAGTTTGGGATTGAATCCCAGGCTTGACATTGAATGCCAACATTGGGACTGAATAAGCACATATACTTGTGAATGCCGCCATGCACTGAATACCGAGTTTAGCATTCAATACTAGCTTAACATTCAATATCAACATTCAGTAGTAGACATTAGGATTGTGCTTGAAAACCAAACATGCTTTGTAATGCTATTCTTGCTTGTAAACCCCCAAATTAGGAATGGAATTTCATACAGCAGACTCCATACTCCAGGCCAAGTTCACACACTCATTTTAAGAAAAAAAAAAACAACAAAATCGGTAATCAAGTACGAAGCTAAGCAAGTTTTGAATGAAATATAGAGCCATTAGAGGCATCTTCAAGATCAAGATGGCAACCGACATGGAACTATATGGCATGGCACAAACATATCAAGCAATGAACACATCTAACTATGTTTTTATTACAAAATGCATGTTTTCATTATAAGTACGTATGAGTATGTGTAAATTTGTAATGCAAAGGTTTCTGTCTGTTTATTTGGAAAAAAGGATAGCGGGAAGGTTCGTCTGTAGAGCTAGACAAAACAAAGCTTATTTCAAATTAACATAATGAATACAAACACTGAGAAGGCATATATCGTATATGTGCATAGGGAGTTTGTTTTTATGTCCATTCTGTTTTCCTTATTAATTCCAACAGATAAGTAAACGTTATAAAAATAGTGGGGTATAGAATAGTCTGCAAGCTGGTTATAAATCCTATCAACTTTCAGAGCTATGGTTTCCTCTTTGATTGCAAAGCGGTGGGTTAGTCCTCAGACTCAATGGCGACGCTTATCAGAACCTTTTTTCGGCAGTTCAGTGTCTGTCTGTCTATGAGGTAAGAATTCATTTGAATTCATCAAAAAAAAAAAAAAAAAGAATAGTTTTTATGTTTTTCACGTTGATTTTTGGCGATGACTTTTTATTACTAATTTTAGCAAACTGTGCTCGCGATGAGGGTTGTAGAGAAAAATTAGCGCCGATTTCTCCAAATGGCTCCAAAATCCAAGATGCTGCAGTTAACCCTGCGTACGTATGCACTCTTTCAGATTTTTAATCAAAGCTAAAATAAACTAAGGCGCACTTCGAATCGAACTAAAGTTCCTATTATAGTTCTTACGTAATAGATGCGCTCGCACGTTTACACCCGAACGACTAAAGTTGGAACTTTTAGTTGGTTGGCAAGTAAACAAAAATAAAAGCCCTGTATGCTTCACTTCAATTCTTCGTCGTAGACAAAAAGGATGTTATAAACTGCACCGCGCTTTCTAATAATCATTTACGATTAAGTGGGACCAAAACTTATGCTCAGCTAGGTTTATTTTACAAAAAAACATGTCATTTTGAGGCTACTGACCGATCTTGAACCCATCGTGCTAGATCTTGAACCCATCGTGCTAGACGGGTCTAGAGTAGGGAACCAGCCTATCTACTAGAGTAACGGTGCTCCGACCATCTCTGTTGGTTCGTGACGTCACCCTAGTAGCGACTATAGGTGTTCGAATCAAACTTTAGTTACTATAGTAGGGACTATAGTTCGATTCGAAGTGCGCCTAAGTTTAATATGTCAGATGCGCCGCCCTAATTCACTACATGAAACTAAAGGGAGGGATGGCCTGTTTAAATATATTGGAAATCGCGCCTGCTCCGCTCGTGCGTTAAGCTACTGGGGCCATCTCGAAACCGCCTGTTTTGGAGCACGTGTATAAGAGAAAAATAGCACGTCATGCGTAATCACAGCTTCTGCTCCTACATGTACAAATGATCATGCTTGAATTAGAATCCGTACTTTATGGGTTTACAATCAGCAGTACATGCATTATGCTGTACACAACTGCTGAATAACGGTATATTCACCGCTTGTGAATATTCTTTTGAGACGAACCCCCACGAAATTTACCTGTCAATAAAAGACTCATCTATGTACACGAAAATCTGTTTGCGCCAGAAACCTAGGACCTTTTGGAGAAATTGGCGCTAATTTCCCTGTACAACTTTCATCGCGATCACATTTTGCTAACATTGAAAATAAAAAAGTAATCGCCGAAAATTAATGTGAAAAATATATAAAATCTAGAGAATGTTAAAATTGTTTAATTATTTCGGTATGATTATGCATTGCATAAGTTCCGAAACTTCCGTGCGAGCTAAATATTTTGTGTGTTTTAACTGTGACATAGGCAGAATCTTGGGCGACGATTTTGCCAGTAAAACATTTTAAAACCACACTGGTGGCCTTGGCTGCTGTTCACTTTGGTCATTATATGGAAGTATTGTGTCGAGTCCTTGTTTTGTAGCGTGGTTCTTGGGGCCCTTTATACTAATACATTCATCATCGGCAAGAGAAATGACTATTTTTGTGTTGTGGATATCTGTGTCTCTTCCTCGTCACACCGGGTAGGCGGCAATCGAAAACGCTCTAAACAATCGATGAACGCTGATCAAAAATCGCTAGAAACAGTGTTTTCGATTGCCATTTGTCGCCAGTTGGGCGACAAATGGCAATCGATAACTCTGTTTCTAACATTGTTTGATCTACGTTCGTCGATATTATTAATGTTTTCGATTGCCGCCTACCCAGTGTGCTCATGGCGATATCGGCTGGTCTGCGGTCTGTGAGTGTGTCAATTCCAGGTCATTACAAGCTTTTGAAAGGTTAGACTGTCTCTGATCAGAGCATCAAATTAATATCAAGATGTGTCTGAATGAAAATTAGACCTGCCATAAAGATGTTACGTGTAACTACACAAATGACGGCTATGCTAGCTTACAGCTAGTTTCTAACAATGACAGACAGGACAATTTCCATTATACATTGTATCAAAACACTTAGATCACCGTCATGAAAATCAGATTGCAATAGATCCAAATACAGCAAAACTTCGAAAAGAACGTCACTGTTTGTTTGATGTGTTTATAACTTTTATTCGAAACAAAGACAGGCAGACAGACAGACAGAAAGACAGACAGACAAACAGAGAGAGAGAGAGAGAGAGAGAGAGAGAGAGAGAGAGAGAGAGAGAGAGAGAGAGAGAGAATTTGAATAGTATTTCCCACCTCACATAATAACAAATGCACATGTGGAATTTAGACGGCTTTAACTGGCCTAGCTGATACATGTGACTTTATTCCCTTAGACAGATGGATACCAACTTTATCCGTGTTGTTGATCTGGTCAGAATATATTATTGATTTCTTATAGTATTATTAGTCGTATGTCTTAAGCAATGTTTGTCCAGTTAGAGTCTATACATGCTCCGATTGTCAGTTATGTGTGCACAACAAAACGACCAGACGGCACTTAGGCTATAATCAGCTAATTGAACTAAGTTCTCTAAATTAGAACCTATATCAGCAGCATGAGCACATACCATATTTGATCTACAATTTATTTGTGACACGAACATCAGGATGTGTATTGGTTTGATCAAGAAAACAGAAACCAAGCTCCTAGCTCAGTTCAGCATATAGTAAGATACCACCGTCCAATTCATTATGTTTGATTATTGCTTTCTTGTGGGTATCAAGTGGAGACAGATTAGAATGCGTTTCTGTAAACAGTTTGGACACAGTTCAGGGCTGACAAAATGTTTGGCCAGATTAGGATTCGAATTGTTTGACACTAGGCAGAGTACTTTCCATAGTTTATGTTTATGAAGCAATTTTATAATTTAAGTTAAAATTGAAAGTTTGTTTATAAGGACAGATCGGTCGATTATGTCAAAATAAGAAAGAAGGCAAAAATCAGGAATTGATACAATCAAGTACCACACATGACCCAGTACACCACATGGGAAAGTGACTAAATAGCAAGAAAACATCACAAACAAAAGAGCCAAGAGGTCAGTCTTAAATTTCTAAAATCTAGAAAGAGTGCTCAACTCATCCACATGTCAATTACTTTTATTAATGTTGTTCATCAGCTATGATATGATTCCAGATTGGTGCTTGTGTATTATATCATCTTTACAACACACTGCAGGTATAATCATATGTTTTTCAAATAATTTGTTGGTAAAATGAAAATTGGAATTTATTTTGTTGTGTCTGAGTTAAATCTATATGTATGCATAGGTAATGGTAATGTGCTGATTTTAGATGAGACGGGTCAAGGGAAGCAATCGACGGTGTCAAAATATTTACCGCCATGGCAAGAAAGTCGAATTCTTGGACCCAGCTCAAAGATACCTGTGACTTTTCTTGGTGTTGGTTTGAAAACTGTTCTGCAACAAGACCTATCAGAGCCAATATTTTTTGGTGATTTAAATTATAAAATAAAAAGAATCTTTGGAATGCCTTCTTATTCAGATTAGTGCAAAATATAACCAAGCGTTGTAAAAGAGTTGGATATACCATGGATAATATTATGTGATTGCATGTCTTGTTATAAATCCAAATACAGATTATAACTATGTTTCCCCTTTAATTGCATGGCTGTGGCTCGGGCCTCATAATCAATGACGACCCATGTCTTTTCTAGTTTTGAAATCATCTTGACGAGGAAGAGAGAGCTGGTTGCTTTGCTTTGATTGTCTAATTCCGGCTATCTTGTGACTGTTGGTGTTCTGTTGCTTTTCCTCGTGGTACCGTTGGTTGGTCTGCAGTGTGTGATTGTGGTATTTCCTGATCATTCTCACTTACTTTATGAATCAAATGGAGGCCGTTTGGAGTAAAATAAAGCAAAGGAGATCAAATGTCACCAAATCAACTATGTTTAACTGATTCATGGACCGCAATCAAACTTGCTAGGTACATGCATTGATATAGCCTTCCATTGGACAATTTATCGTTTGTGCAAACATGTTTCAAGGAAATGACTTAAGCTAAGCATGAGCTGACGGAGTATGGTTTTTGTGTAATTTGGCGGTTTTTATGTTTGCACTTTTTGGCGGATTTGTGTTTTGGCAGATTCTAAATTCAAGTTTCGAAACAATTCCGATTTCTGATGAGTTCCTGTGCTACGCATACAAGCTCTAGATTGTGATTTGCAAGTCAAACACAATAATTTAAGCTGTTTTCAACATCGTATTGGTGTGCATTCTATCAGTTATACTGTTTTTTAATTACTCACTGGTAAAGCAGTCAATCAGTTATCATGCATACTATTGTTTGACTTCTAAAGAAATAATTACACCTTTTTTATTGTGAAGGATATGCCTGATAACCACGACTGATTAGCATTGCATTTTCTCTATATGCATTTTGGAATAAAATCTCTGCCAGTCTTGTTACTCTTGCTTTCTCTGATATTATCGGCGTTTTTTCTTTTTGTCGGTTTTCACTTTAAGCGCTTATGGCGCCAAAATAAATTGACCGCTAAATGTACGTGTTTTACCATATGCCATTATTTGAGGTATATAATTAATTTTGTTTACATAGTTGCGAATCTTTAGTAATCAGAATTTTGTTTACATGGTTGCGAATTTTTAGTAATCAGAACAGAACAGAACATAAATCTTATTTAGCATAACAAGTTCATAGTCACACCAATACATAATATATACAGATATATATTCTACTCATATATTCAGTGTTAAGACATGTATAGTTCGAGAGTGAAAGGAGTTGTAGGCACTTTCAACCATATTTTGCTGTAATCCCCTGCCAGTACATTCTAAGGGGAGCATGTCTACAATACAGAACCACAACAGGCGTCGCATCATGCAACATACATGGTCTACACTCGTCATTTGTATAGTTTGTTTTGTATGTCACGTAGGAGCATACTGCAATCAGGCCAAAACCAGGCCAGATGCCTTAAAGTGACATTGGACCAGGGGCAGCACTCTTTGCATCTCCCTAAATATTATATCTTTCTGAACCCACATTTTGCGAAAAAAATTAATCCCGGTCCGACGCCACCCGCTGGGCTCTCTCTGTTTCCGAACATTCTTTAGTAATCAATGAGGAAGTATGGAACCTACGACAGGACACGTGTCCGCAAACAGCCAATCATTGCGCTTTATTTTGAGTCTGAGACTGTCCTCAAGTTTTATAACCTCGAGGCCAAGAACCACATCACAAAAAGGACCCAACACGCAACATAAAATCCCCACGAACAATGGGAGCAACAACAAACAATGAATAAACAACAACAAAACCGACTGAGGGACGGACGCATGGATGGGACCGACTGCAATATGACTTAAGTTTTCTAGTTGCGCGGATATAATCAAGAGATGTATAAGATAGACGTGTTACTCTTTTAGAAACTGTCCTGTCGCATCAAACGCGACATGGACATACCAGAGGGATCAAAGAGCGAATTTTGAAAATCAACATTCACTGAGCTTGTCTGTCGATTTATGGGGATGGTTTTGACTGTTAATCCAGAAGCTACCTAGTATGTCATTTTGTATATATTATAAGGTGTATCCTCATTCAGTGAGATTTCCAACATGTAAGGTGTTTGCAAACGGAACAAGCAAAATTAGAATGTACTTTCTGGGAGCTCTCTGACGATTACCTATTTGTGAGTCATGCAATTACAAAAATACTTACCCAAAATTAAAATAAGAACGTCCGATATAGCCAAACTGAATAGATAGCAATTGGTTGCTGTGTGCATATAACGATTACGTGCAATCACAATGCATGTACATATGTTCCCAAATAATCCGGAAATGAAAATAACTATATAAATAGTGTTAAGAACAGCGAGCGTCCAAAGATCCATATATCTAGAACCCAAGTATTGTTCAATCAAAGCTTTTGAATCGTTCGTTATATTTCTTAAGGAAATATTTGAAGAAATATTTGAAGAAATATCCAATTCTAACTTTAATGTTTCCTCTTCCATGTCGTTTGCACATTTCGTATTTGAAGTGTTCAGGTTTCTTGCAGAATAATCATATGTAACGATGATTTTAATTTAAATCCATAAGAAACATTTCTTGGAAACTCGTCACAGCATTGTAGATAGCTATACATTTGCAGTTATCCCAGTGTGGGTAACGGTCAAAGTCGATTTAGAAAATTCACGAATAATAAGAATAATTCCATATTGTGTTAAGGTAATTCTTCATAACTCGAATTCTAATAACTCCAAACACCTGCTATAGTCGAGGTTTATTTGAAATACGCTCATTATTTCCTATTAATATATCATAATGGACATAGTCTCAAGAAAACCTGTCTTCAGGGTTTGCGAACAACAAATGTGCAGACCAGCCTGCGCATCCGCGCAGTCTGATCAGCGCCTTTGTTATTTGCCTATTGGAAAGTATTCTATCTAAACATGCAAAAACCGAAATTTCTATGGTCTAGCTTGTCTCTGTAGGCTAGCAGACTTATTTGAATACGACCTGGTCGGAAACTCCAAAGACAGGTTTTCTCTCGACGAGGCCCAAAAAATTATATATGTGGTTCTTGAAAGAGCCGTCTCGTTAAGCTATCCACGGATAAATTTATTTTGCTATATATTATTCTTAGACAATTTCCAATTAATTAGCTTACACTACTGATTCTTCCAGGTGAAAACTTGTCCAATATACTTTCAACTAACAAGAATCAGTTGTTTGGTAAGGCGAATCTGTGTCAGGGGAGTTGTGATATAGTGACTAGATTACGTTTCCGCGAAAATGTATGCATACCAGTATACCAATGCCATGACGATAAGATATTTTACTTCTCCTAGGGAGAGGGGGGTATACTCTCATATTTACTTGATACATAGACTTGGACCCAGCATCGACTGGTTACGCCCCAAAAATATCGGGAATATCAGGCAAAGTCAAAAAATATTCAGTAACCCCCCTCCCCCCCCCCCCAAAAAAAAAAAAAAAAAAAAAAAACAAACAAAAAAAACAACAACAAAAAAAATCTCAATCTGTACCTTGACCTTAAGAAAATAACATAAAATGCATAGAGATGACCCCTAAAATTAGTCCAGTTATGTGATGACCCCCTAAAATATTCACAAAATCATCATACATGTACCCCCAAAATATTCATTTTTCTGAAAAATATTAAAATTCAAAATTTTGAACCCCCACAAATGGACCAAGTCTACATATGTGCTACATTTTACATAAGATACGTTTCATACAAGTATATAGTACTTACATGACTTATTTTGAGTCGGAGAGCAAACGTTGGGTATTTCGAAATGCATTTATCGACCAAGCGAAAGGGGTTTCAGGGGAGACAGACTATTCACAGACAAAGAATAAAAGAGGACTAAGTTGTTTAAGATTTTGAAGACCAACGCCCTATCCAAGACACTTAACCCTTTGAGGACCGTAAACCCCTAAACGGGTTCCTTGACAACGGTGAAGACCCAAATGAAACGCCGCATACTGTTAATCCAAAATCGATCTTCAGAGAAAGAAATGCATATTTTTTGGAAATTAAAACCCATGCACGAACCCGCAATTTTCACAATGGACCATCCTAGCTGAATTGTACGCGTATGAAGCTTTATGGAAGGTTTCATTGGTCCTAAAAGATTTAAATCTAACAGAGCCCTATTGGGTCCAGTTCCTTCTTGAGGGAGGTCCGTAAGGTTCTCTGTAAAGCCCCAGTTACACTGTCACGATTCAAGCCCCGATTCACCACGACTCATCCCGATTTGAGACAGATGGTAAAATCGGGGTCCATCGGGATGCGTCGGGATGGAAAAAAAGAAATTCCAGCATCAATACGATGTCTCACGATGCTCCTACGGTGTCTGCACGATTCATCTACGGATCCACTACGACTCATGACGGCAGCGCTACGATTCACCACGGTGGAGCTACGAATGCTCACGATGCCTCCGCGATTCGATACGGTGCTAGTACTATTCAAGCCGGTAGCGCTACGGTAGCGTCACGACCTCCCACGAATGTGCACGATTTAGTGGTTGTCATGCGACAGTCCTAGGGGGGAGGGGTTACTCTCATTTTTTCTCCATATGTAGGTTCGGGCCAAGCATCTACCGTTCACTTCCCCCCCCCCCCCCAAAAAAAAAAAAAAATCAGGAATTTCAAGCACTCCCAAAAAAAAAAAAAAATTAAATTCTAAATTTTAGCAACTAAAAAAATATTCCCCATTCTGTACATTGACCTTAAAAAAGACCCTAAAATGCATAGAAATGGCCCCTAAATATAGTCCAATATTGTGATGACCCCCCCCCCTCCTCCCAAATATTCACAAAAATTTAATACCCAAAAAATATTCAATTTTCTGAAAACCCCAAAATATATTAAGATTCAAATTTTGAACCCCTCCCCCCCCCAAAAAAAATAAAAAATAACCAGAGCCTACGTATGTATGACAATATCAGAGTAACCCCCTGGGGTGACAGTTTGTCAATATCATTATCTCTTCAATCTTTGACGATGTCAGTCATGCCATCAAAAAGAAAAGCTGCGGGAAAATCAAAACAGTCACCGGACCCACGGGCTAGGCTCACTCCTGTCCCAAGTCCGGTGTCATGTCCAGTTGTATCAGATGACTTCCAGTTCAAGCTGCAAATTCACAATTTGAAGTCTCTGGACATAATCCATGATGCGCTGCACTAAAATTGAGCCGTGACATGTGATTTCCAACAATATGGCATTTTGCATGTGTAGACTCAGACGAGTTTGTGCAGCCTCCTTTTAAGCTTAGAAACTCCAAATTATGTTCGGTCAGTTGCCTAAGGGTCATAAACTATTCAAGCGACTAGCAAATGCTCTGATCAGACTGCGCGTATACGCAGGCTGGTCTGATCCTTTGCTGGTCTCACATACCACATTGTTGGAAATCTCATGTCGCGGCTCAATTCACTTTTGAAAATAATTTTCAGCAATGATACCTCTGTTTTTATACCAGAATCTTGTGTAAGTGATAACCCGATTCGCTACGAACGCACACGAACGCCCACGAATGACCACGAATACTACCACGGTACCACTAGGAATGATCCCGATCCCGCTACGGTAGAGCTACGATTTAGGCCACGCCCACAATCCAACACGATTCACCCCGACGAGTTTAAACGGTTTAAACTCGTCGTAGCCCTGTCGAGGAGGTTGCCGAATCACCAGGAGTCTTCATGAATCACCACGGTACTACTAGGATTCGCGCCAATGTCTCTAAGGTGCTGCTACGACTCATGCCGATGCATCACGACTTGATAAATCGGGGTGAGTCGTAGCTCCGTCGTGGCCAAAATCGTGACAGTGTAACTGGGGCTTAAAATACGTTGATGACTAAAAACGTTGCCAGGACCCTCTCCCCACAAATAACGGATTTCTTTTGATCCGCGCATGTATGCCATCTGTCTACGTGATATGCAGATTGGTCCACATTATACAAATACTGACAGATTCGTCACTTGTCTCAATAGTCAAAAATGGTAATAATGTTATTATATATAGTAATTATAGATATAATAATTGTTCTATATGCAATACAATACAGGTGCCACCTTATCTGATAGAGCCATGCCAACCGCTCAACGGTGGCGTTATTTTAAAACTAACGTTCGTCTTTGACATGCGTAATAGGTAAATGCGCGTGCTGGTACATTTGTAATTATACTAGTGCTTAAGAATCGTTTTTGAAGCTGCATTTGAAACCCCCACAGACTGGTGACCAGTGGATTATAACGAAATGTCGTCCAAATAAATTTATTTTTGTAATTTCCGCTTCGAAACAAAGATATAGTATTACTTAAAATTGACTTGTTTCGGTCACTTCTTGAATCACTATTATCGGGCCAGTATTGTAATATTTACGAAAAACCATTATTTCAAATTCTTTGAAAGGAATGAAAAGTGTATCCAACTAATGCTAAAAGTATTAAATAAATCACAGAGAAAAGTGCTAACATCCTTCTTTATCGCAGTAAAATATTCCAATACAGAGGTGTTTATGACTACAGCAATAAACCACAGCGCATAATCTTAGTCAGTTATGACAGTCTTAGCCAATGCGTGTGCTTAGTACATCACGTTGAAATGTTTAGACAGATGTTGAATTACAGAAAACAAAGTAACATGTGAACGAACAAGCTCGGTATCTAAAAACACAAAGCATACAACATTATTATATATACCAGTCTTTTCTTGACCTGTACAGCCAAAACAAAAAACAATCAAAGGAAAAGCTAGATTATGTTCATTTTGGCTTTTTCTGTACATAGTTTACATGTATAAGAACCATGACAACAACATACTTGTAACTTACTGCCAAACCTTTGGCCAGATCGCGTGTATTCGCAAAAGCCTTTGGCCAGAACGCATGGATTCGCAAAACCTTTGGCCAGAAAGCGTGGGTTCGCGAAACTGTCGATCAGAACGGCTGGATTCGCAAAACCTTTGGCCAGAAAGCATGGCTCCGCAAAACAATTGGTCAAACCACCTGGATTCACAAAACCTGTGTCAGAACACCTGAATTTGCTAACCTTTGGTCAGAACGCCTGACTTCCAAAACCATTTATAAAACGCCTGGTTTCGCACTTACTTTTGGTTGGAACGTCTTGATTCGCAAACCTTTGTTCACAACGTCTGGAATTGCAAAAAAATTAGTCAAAATGCCTGGATTCGCAAAACCTTTGATCAGAACACCTGGATTAGCAAAACTTTTGGCCACAACATCTGAATTTGCAAAACCTCTCGCCAGAATGCCTGGATTTGCGAGTATTTGGCCAGAATACCTTGCTAAATATTTTGTCAGAACGCCTGGATTCGCAAAGAAACTTCAATATAACGTCTGTATTCGCAAACCTTTGATCAGAACGTCTGGATTCGTATATTGATTCGAATTGGACAAACAGTTGTTGGTTAATTGTTAAAAGTTTTGCTTTTGTATTCGATGTATGCGTTCTTATATTTAAATCAGTATACAGAGACATATACATAATGTGTCGATGATTGTATGGTTATGAAGAAATGACCGGTCATTTTGGTCATTTAACAAGGCAACGTTGGTTTACATATATCATGGCAGATGAAAAGGACCCATTCCATAATAAAATGTATGTTGTTACTGTCCTTGGTATTGACGACTATTACAGGAATAAGATATGTGGTATAAAACGCAATTAAAAAAGATGACGGTTTCGTATATATTGGATATTTGAAATGTGCATGCGTTTGCTTGTAGCTACATCATTTAGATCAAATTGCACAAAATAAATGTTTCATTTGTTTCACTGCAACAACAAAGAGCTGTGTGTATTATACTACTGCATGCACCTACCATTAAACATGCATTGATTTACCATTAAAGCACCAGTAACGTGACTAAACCCATTAATTATTATTTATTATTTTTGGTTGAAATATTTTGATATGTTTATGCTACATGTATACCATGAAAATAGCACGATATTAAAGGATGAATGCCATTAAAATAACCCTAAATTCTGCTTCAACTGATTTCCAAACTTTAAAGGCCATTAGGATATGTCAATTCTTGTGAAGAGCTGTTTTAATGCAATATTAATGGGAAATAAATTAATGGGAAACCTTTTTTAATGGCAATTAAAGTAACGATTATAAATTGTACGCCCCATGAATGAACAATAAAAATATTTGAATGATCTTAAATGTATGGTGCTGTTAATTTAGCGTATCATATGACGTCGCGTCCGGGAGTGAAATAACGCCATGCAATAAAATCGATAATCCACGGGAAACGTTACAGTTATGGCGTCCATAACAACGTTGTGCACATAATGACAAAATTATTGCGTTTTTACGCCATAAATGAGATTTCAAAGTATTTGTCATATGATAAATAGAATCTAACATTCGTGCTCTTGTATTATTGACTTTATTAAACTCGTTGCGAAAAAGAGATAAAATGCTCGGCAAGCCTCGCATTTTATCTCTTTTCCCCAACTCGTGTAACATGTGTAATAAATTCAATAAAACATGAGCACTCATGTAAGATCCTCTATGTAGTTAATTTAGGAGGTCTAAAGTAGTTTTTTTGGCTAATCTAATGTTGAAACTAGTGTTGGCATTTAATTTAACAGGGTTTTTGTACTGCACTGTTTGACCCCTGTTGCCTTATTGAAACTGTGTCGGAGTCAATTTCTAATATTTACATTTCCACTGCGACTCTTTAAATGAACCTTTGCATTTGAGATGTGGTTCATACCTTCATGAACAAATCGATTTCAGCCACACCCACATACGCGCAACGTAACGCAAACGTCAGTAAACATGCAACATTATTGGATGGACTTGATGTTAGCCCGCTCAAATGGTGCGTATGTGACATTAAGCGCGGAAATTTGGCGTTTTGGCTATTCCAAACCCTACGTTATGTCTGATTTAATTCAAAATATCTGGAAAACCAGCCAAGTTAGGTGAAAATTGATAGTTGACTGATAATATAAAATGTAAATATAAGCAATAAATTCAATTTTCGGAATGTTCATGGAATCATGAATTCTTCGGGTCTCTTGCAAAGTTAACGTGAAGCCCTTCGGGCTTCACTTACTTTGCACGAGAACCGAAGTATTCATGATTCCATGAACATTCCAAAAATTGAATTCATTTCTTAAATGTCCACTTCTAACAGTCGCGGAGCACAGTGTCTCAGTTACTGGGATCGAATGATTGCTGGTTCGAGCCTCGCAACCGGCGGAGTCACTGTGTTGTTTCCTATAGCAAGACACTTTATCCGATTCTTAGTGCTTGTTCAACCCAGGCAGACCCGTCCCGATATGACTGACAATTGTTGACTGGGGCATAACCAATCAAACCATCCGGTTAGCGGTGGTGATGTACTTATTGTTTTCCCCTGGATACCAGCTTGCTTCTGAAAACGATTAGGAATAACGCAGATCGTTTCTACTAAACTGGAATTCAGCTCTCACCATATGCTTTCGGATCTTTTTAACTCATTTTATAAAAGTGTGACAAAACTCTTTGTATGCACATGTCATATTCTTCCCAGTCAGTGAGTCAGTATTTGAAAATGCCACCTAACATAAAATGTAGAATGGAGCCTCTTTTCGGCTCGTGGGGGGGGGTAACTTGAGGGTAACTTTGGTGCGGGTGTGCGAGCCAGTTTTTTATAAACCTACCGCAATCATATACCTGGTCTTCGGAAAAAATGCCCCATTCATATACCTTTTCTTAGAGAAAGGGGGGGGGGATATCGTATACCTGGCAGCGCTGAAAAAGGGGGCTATTCGGGCCGCACATCCGTACTTTGTCATATACAGGTAGTTACCTCCCCCTCCCCGAGCTTTTCGGTTTCAGTTGACTCTACAAAAGTCCTGTCAGCGATACATGCATCTGCTGAAATGATTAGACAGTGTCTAAAAGTGAGTATTTGAGGTCACCCTACAACCACAGCACCTTTGTCACCTCGTTTTCAACTCCCCAGTAATAAGTTATCTCGTCTGCTTCTTCTTAAAAATGACTCCCCAGCAGTAGGCCGATGTTGATGCAAGTTCACTCTTAGCGGGTCAAACTGTTACAGCTTGGTCTACGCTGATCATATTTAAAAAAAGTTATTCTGACCGAGTCATATTTAAAGCAAGGGGGCTTTAAGGCAGTCAGACAAGAAATTTCAAACATGAGCTACTATACCTGGCTGGTTCAATTCACCCCATCTACGTTCCCTGTATTAACCTATTCGGGGTATTGACTTTGAGACATCTCTCTTTCACACCATGACTATGTGTCCAAAATCTATTGGAAATTTACAATACAAAGTAAGGAAGGAGACAAAGATCAGGAATCGATACAATCAAATACCACACCCGGCGGGAAAGTGACAAAAACACAAGAAAGCATCACAAACAAGAGAGCCAAGAGGTCAGCCATTTTCCAGCATGTGACACCACAGGCTGCAAAGGACAGACGAGGTAAAGGAAGTAAGGGTGCAAAGATCAGGAATCGATACAATCAAGTACCACACCTGACCCAGGTTACCTATGGGAAAGTAACAAACTCACAATTAGACACCAAAAACAAGAGCCAAG
Organism: Loripinus fragilis; assembly: GCA_964019695.1. Lineage (NCBI taxonomy): Eukaryota > Metazoa > Mollusca > Bivalvia > Lucinida > Lucinidae > Loripinus > Loripinus fragilis. The sequence continues at coordinate 73,926,574 of OZ026517.1, forward strand.
AGGTCAGCCATTTTCCAGCAGGTGACACAACAGGTTGCAAAGAACAGACGAGGTAAAGTAAGTAAGGGTGCAAAGATCAGGAATCGATACAATCAAGTACCACACCTGACCCAGGATACCAATGGGAAAGTAACAAACTTACAGTTAGACACCACAAACGAAAACCATGAGGTCAGACCTTTCCAAGCAGGTGACCACAAGGCACATATAAATAGACGTGCACAAAGGCATAGCCAACACAAGACAGAAAAACATTAAAAGATAACAAAAGCGGAACCGCCTTGGAACGGTCTGTGAAATATTTTACTGGCGGGCTTAAACCGATTTAACAGTGCACCAACCTCACCCTAACGTCGAAATCGAAAGTACAATTTTAATAATTAGAAATTCATCCAAACAATACTATCGGTTCATTTACTCTCATTGCAGATCATCAGATGACATGATTGCCACAAGTCAATTCAAACGCTTGTGTGTACACATTAACGCATGGCTTGAAAAGTTTACCCGTTTTATAGCTCCTCTTTCTATTAATTTCGTAGCATCAAAGGTAACTTTTAATGCTTTTCACCTGCTGCTTTCTATGTCATATAGTCTTTGCTTAGAAGAATCAACATGGCTCTAAAAGAAAGTGATAAATCTGGGACGTGGTGGGAATGTTTTGGCCAACTGTTCTGATATAGATCATCCTAGGAACGGGTTGACTTGTCAATGTAATTCAAAGAATGAACTTCATGATAATAAATAGATGTTAGTGGCATAATCAAAAGCAAAACTAGAACGATTAATTTATTTGTCACACGGTCAAATTAAGTACCACAATAAAACATGGGGTTCCCCTTGTAGAAAGGATATAATGTTATTGTATATCCTCGGTGGTACCGTGTGTTATCCCTTTAGGTCCTAAATTTTAAAAATGAATCTTCCAGTTAAAGAACTGTACTAATCCGTACTAGTTACCTGCTGCTTTAAGGACATGCTTGTATGTGACACTTTGTTTTGCACGACATGCCTCTGAGCATGCCTTTCCTCCATGGGTAGTGTAGTTATGGAACCAAAGAGTACATGTGTCAATATTGCAGTGACAAAGCAATGATAAACTATTAACCCTTTGTAACCTAATGGATTATTCCTTCTGGTTTGATACAAACAAACTTGGGATAGTCCATTGTACATACATGTTTCTAGTTATGCCAGGTTATTTTTTTAAATATTGTATTATTTTGTCGGAAGATCATTTCATCTGGGTCTTCACTGTTTGCAAAAGTACTCGTTTAGGACCCGCATACAAAGGGTTCACGAAAGGCATGTGCCTTCATCTCAGAATTGCTTTGTTTGTCTTCCTGGTGTCTCGTAATTGTTGTGTGGCTCTTCCTCACGATACCACGGGTTTGTCTGCAATTTGTGATTGTTATATTTCCTGATCATACTATTACTATTTTTGAACAGACTTAGTAAAGTAAGTAAGGGTGCAAAGATCAGGAATCGATACAATCAAGTACCAAACCTGAGCCAGGATACCAAAGGGAAAGTGACAAACTCACAGTAGACACCACTAACGAGAGTTCAGAGGTCAGCCCTTTCCCAGCAGGTGACCACAAAGCACATATAAACAGACGCGCACAAAGACATAGCAAACACAAGACAGAACAAAAACATAAAAGATCCACAAAGGAAGTACCGCCTTGGAACGGTCAGTAAAATATTTCACTGGAAGGCTTAAACCGGTTTAACGGCGCCAACCTCACCCTTAATTCAGATGTGGATCAAGACACATAGACGTTTGGTTTGCATGAAAGACCCCTAACTTATCAATGCATCATCTCCTAGAACATATAAAACCGACTCTGCTGATTTGATCATTTTGTAATTTTCCAGATTATCTGGATGTTTCAATTCACCAGATCGAAGGAGAAATAATCAGCTCCACCATCTCATCAGGGTCTACCTTATTTATATTAGCAAAATGACATTCTACCGTTATCCAATATATTTACTAATTCGGGATTAAATTTGAAAAATAAAATAAACCAATTGAACGTTTGGGCTATTTACAGTCTACTGTTAATAACCAATTTAACGCTTTGAGTTATTTACAGTCTACTGTAAATAACCAATTTAACGCTTTGAGTTATTTAGAGTCTACTGTAAATAACCAATCAAACGTTTTGAGCTATTTACAGTAGTAATGTTTTGAGCTATTTTCAGTCTACTGTAAATAGCCCAAAGCGTTAAATTGGTTATTCACAGTTGACTTTCAATAGCCAAAAACTAAAGAAGTTTAAATAGCTGAAATTATGGAGCATGTGTGCATATTTTGGTTTTTGCTGGAGCATTATTTCTAAGTACATGTGTATAGACTCACAAAAATTGATTACATGTTGCAATTATTGCTACATGACTGAGCACACACTTGATTTCTATTATCTATGTTGTATTTTATCGTACAATGAAAACATAATGCGCAAACGAACCTGAACATGTTATTATTCCGTCAATAAATTGTTTTGGATTATGTAAGGGAAATAGATTATGAAGTATAAGCATATAATTGAAAACGCACAGTTGGTTGGATTGTTACCAGTGATTTTTATCATTCTTTAGTATGCCAAAACCACTTATCACAAGCTAAATATCGGTGTACATCCCGTTCCTCGGGTATCATGATTCAGCTAGTGTTTGTGCGATAGTATAGAGTAAAATGTGATGCGTATGCCATTTGGTCGAAATTGCACTTTTTTGCATCGGCATACATCGATGTGACCGTTTTGAGCGTCTATCTTTTTTTCCTAAACTTTTAAAATACAGCCCATCCAGCAGTCGTTTGCGGGTGTATCTCGTTGTTTTTAATCCTCTGTTTCCCGATATTGTCTGTCAGTTAACACATACGAATCATTCGGGAAAGTCCGCCATAATTCGAGAATCGAATCATGGCTCGGGTGTACAGATGTATTAGATTGGTGCCCCTCGTTGATAAAGCTCCACTTCCGCTACGCATATAACGTTTGGTAACTAGTAATTTTTTACAAGTAGAAAATCCTACTCATCCGACTGCGCATGCTCTAGAAAAGATTTTTCAACACAAACTTCAGTATTTTTTCAGCTACTATAATTTGATAATTAAGTAAAAGAAAAAAATATAAACTCCCAAAACAAAATAAATTTAATAAAACGGCTTGTTTAAAAAAAGCACTTTATGTCAAGGGTATTTTCCAATACACGTCACTCATGACGTCAATGTGTATGCGATACGTAGGCGCAATGGAGGCTAGTAGTTACCTGTCTTAATATGCTGACAAGCTATTAAAGGGAGAGAACCAGTCTACAAATGTATGTAAGAAGCATTACGCGTAGTACTATGTACCAAAAAGCTCCATTTTGTTAACCGGAACTGGTGTATGGAAAATCAGTTCTGTAGCATGTAGGTTCAGCTCTATTAAAATCGATGAAAAGTTTAATCAGCAGAATAAATGAAGTGTATGTATTTTTCAGTAAAATATCGCTATAGAGATATTTTATAGCGGTATTATATTGAAAAAAAAGCATAAACTTCATTAAAGCCGTTTGCTTTGCTGCAATCACACTTGAGATTGTATAAACATGGTGTCCGTGACGTCAGCGTCACGTTATATGACGTCAGCGACATGTTATCACCCGCGTTATTAAAGTAGATCCTCGATGTACATCCGGGGTCTGATTCCACGGAATTCCGCGGAATTGGCCGAGCCAGTTCCGATTGACATACGAATATAAGTTGGGTAACTAGTACAAACACTGATTAGTGTAGGGGCCAAATCTCAAATTTTGAGTTCTGTTGCACCCCCAAGGAAGAAAAACTTGGTCACTATTTTCAGTCAGTGACATGTCTTGGGGCCTTGGAAACCCATGTTTTACTAAGTTTTCTGTGGTCAATTTTCTGTAAATGGCCTGTAACCAACGTTACCCTACTAACATAGAAAATGGTAGTATACAAAATGCAAGACTAATAAAATATTTTACAAAAGTATCAATGAAATTATTTGAACTTTAAATGTTTGATCTAGTCATAAACATCAATTGCAGACATCTGTGAGATATATTTTGCTCAACAGCGTGACGTATGTTACATTTTATACGAAATTGCAGATAATGACTTTACAGTTTGCATATGAGAATTAACCATGTTCCCTAACCGCAGAAAGAAACACTTGGTTACTATTTTCAGTCAGAGACATGTCTTGTGGCCTTAGAAACCCAAGGTTTACTAAGATTTCTTTGGTCAGTTGTCTGTAAATGGCCTGTAATCAATGTTACTCTACTGACTTTAAAAATAGCAACACAAAATACAAGACTAATGGGATATTTCCAAATAGTATTAATGAAATTATTTGAGATTCACATGTTTGAGCAAGACTTAAACACCAAATTGAGACGCGTGGAGTGTATTTCTGCTGGTCAGAGTTAATTATGTTACATTTTTTATGAAATTGCATATTATGACTTTATAGATTACATATTAGAATAAACCATTTTTCCCAACCTTAAATATGTGATAAAGATCTCTATTCAAATGATGCATGTCCATTCTTACATATGAAAGCTACTTATTACTTGTAACTGGCGACAGAGGTAGCAAAATAAACGTTTAAATATGCTTATTAGCACGTTACTTCTACTGACGTACATATTTTCTGTCTAACTTGTTTACATTGCATTGGAATGTACAATGTCTTCTTTCATCTCTGTCACAGTGAAATAAAATAATAATTTAATACACAGAGTCAACGACGAAGGAAAGTTTGCTGCTGTTAATATATAATAGGTAACGTAGGTAGCAGTATTGTCCTTTGCATAAATCGATAAAAACACTAAAGTGTGGAACGTAGACTCAAATTTTTCCTTAGCCTTACGACATAGCCTGTCGACAAGGTTATATTTGAGTCTACTCTCTATCTTTTTTTAAATAACTTCAATTATAGTCAAATTATTCTAAATAAACAATAAAATAAGAAAGTTTTGCTATTTTGATTGATTCTGTTATTTGATATGACTGTTTGCAGATTTTTTACAAATGGTTCATAACAGTAAACATAATATCTACTTCATGATTCAAATATTGGACTGAATGTTTTATTACGTTTCGTTGTCAAACTCACAATAGGCCTGTAAATTACGTTATAAAACCAGGATAGAAAATATGTAAGCCAGTAAAAGTTGCATGCTAATAAGCGTATTTAAATATTTATTTCACTACAGTTACAAGTTATAAACAGCTGCAAATATGTTAAAATGGTAATTTACCATTATAATAGAGACCAACATTATAAAATTAAGTTTGGGGAACATGTTTTATTCTAATATGCAATTAAAAAGTCATTATCTGCAATTTTGTATAAACGTAACATACGTAACGCTGACGAGCAGAAACCTATCTCACACATGTCTGCAATTAGTGTTTATGTTTAGGTCAAACATTTAAAGCTCAAATAAGCTCATTGATACTATTGGAAAATATCCTATTAGAGTAAGTGTGTCTTGGTTGGTCTTTCGATGACAGAGGCTCTTAATAAGGTTATTCAACGATGTAAACATGCTACACACGCAGCTGTCATTCACCATATTGGATCAGCTGACAGCTTCAGTGTATACCCAGTCTTTCATCAGTTAATTAGAGGTCATGTCTCATGTTTTGAGAAATTACATCACGAAAGATTTATCTAATACAAGTTTACAAACATAATCAATTGTTTTAATATTTCTGATTTGTATGATATAGAAAACAATCCCTTAGTTGGGATGCTCGCCATCTAACATATAATGAATCTGTTTTTAAACTATATCAGTTTGTTGAAACAGTGATTTTTCATATAAGGCTTGTCTTTATATTACAGTATCATATTACATGTATTAACCAGTCCTATATACGAGATTAGCTAGTACTTGTAACCGGCAACATACTGTACTAAATATTTGTAATCTTAATATGACACTACACTTAAAATTAAATGGAAATGATTTCCTTTCACTGAAGACAAGACAGCCCTCAAGCAATATTAGTATTAACAAATGGGTACAAGAATGAGTCAGTTTATGACTAAAATGCTGTCTACAAGCTGCTATCCGCAGTATTATTCACATTTCGGATGGCTCTGCATACAATAAGCCTAATTCAGTAATCTTTGAAACCACCAAACTAACCATAAGTCTCATACTTTTCATTTCATAGATGATGTGCAAACATGTACAATTGTTACAAATAACTCTGACAGTGCAAAACAACAACAACAAAAAACTACATTATTAACAATGTAAGAAACCAATAGCTGCGTGTTAGTTGTGACACCTTTTTCAACTGACAATCATTTGACAACTTAATATGTGAGCTTCAGAGATTCAAACCATGTTGCTAAATTTTCTTGTGTCATGTTTATGATTCAAGTTGTTACTCCTGAAAGTGGACTTTCAAAAAGATTCAATAACGGACAGAAGATTTGCAATTAATGTTGCCATGAAATATCTTTATAGCTTTGCAATTAGTTTTATCACATACTATGTTATTCAGTCTATGAGTATGGCTTTACTTTTACTTTTTCTTAATTAACAAACATATAATTTCTTTCAAAATTGCTGTATAATATAATAACATAATAAGCATTACAATATGATATAAAAGAATCGTGCCTAACAAAAGTAGAGAAGATTGCAATTGTGACAGATGAAACATTGTTGTTATTTGTTTTCAAAATGTAATTGCCAACAGTGAAAAATAAATGTATTAAGCATGCAAGAAACCCTGTTAAGGTAAGATCTACAAAACATCAGGTACATTTGGGTAAAAACCATGCTACTTCTGTTCTGATAAATACTTTGGTTGATATTATGTTTGCAGTCTTTACAAAATGAGTTAGAAATTTTAGATTACATGTATAGCAAACACAGTCAAGACCTAAAATGTCCTGTCTCTTCTTCACAGTACCGTTGGTTAGTCTGCAGTCTGCGATTGTGACATTTCCTGGTCATACTCATTTTTTAGCAAACATTGTTTTTTTTTCAAGCTTGATAAAATACTCCGAATGGCAAAAAGAGCCAGAACTTGCAGGAAATATATATATAAGCTAAAATAATAGCAGTTTGCTGTTACATATGTTATGGACTTACCTTACATATACATTTAGTGTAAAGCGTATATAACTTGTAAGACAGCTAATCATCAAATCTGACCAATCTGTTACCCATTCGCTCTTGTTTAACGAAGGCTTAACCAGAACTTTGTTAGTTTTAATATTTGTCTTCCTCTGTACTAAATCAACAGAAAGTCCCTGCTCTGGAAGGCACCGCGCACTATCATTTCTGTCCTGCCACCAGATGCAGAAAATATTGCTTTGTTATTTTTACTTTTAGTTTTTAATTGATATACGGTATCCTCATTCCAATATTTGAATCATGAAGTAAATATCATGTATATTACCATAAACCATTGACAAAAAATGCAAACAGCCATTTCAAAGTAACAGAACCAAACATACTAAACTCTTATATTCGTGTTTATTTAGAATAATTTGTCTGTAATAATGTTATAAAAAAAAAACATGTTGAGAGTTGACTTAAATTTTACATTGCGTGTAGTCAGGCAAAGGCAAAAAATTGAGTCTATTCGCCACAAATTCTATCATTTTTATCCATTTATGCAAAACATCATTTTGTTACCTACGTTACCTTATTCATATATTGACAGAAATGAAATATCCATGGTAGTTAAACCTGTTTGTTCTGTCGCTTTTTAATTTAATTTAATTGTGAAAGAGATGAAAGAAGACAGTGCCCATCCCAGTGCAATGTAAATGGACGAAAATAAAATATGTACGCCAGTAGAAGTGAGACGCTTATAAGCATCTTGAAATATGTATTTTACTACACTTTATTGCCAGTTGCAATTTTATAAATTGCTTCAAATATGTGAAAATGAAAATTCATCATTAGAATCAAAATCTTTATAAAACACATTTATGGTTGTGGAAAATGGTTTATTCTGATATTCAATCTTTTAAGTTATTATCTGCAATTTCATAAAAATGTAACATAAGTAACTCTGGAGAGCAGAGGTACATATCACAGATGTTTACAATTTATATTTATGTCTAGCTGTAATGTGTAAAGTTCAAATAATTTCATCAATACTATTGGAAATTTTCCTATTGGTCTTGTCTTTTATTTTTGTTGGTATGTTTAATGTTAATAGGGTAACATCAATTACAGACCTTTTACAGACAACTGATCAAAGAAACTTAGAAAAAAACATGGGTTTTAAGGCCCCAGGACATGTCTTTGACTGAAAATAGTAACCAAGATTTTCTTCCTGGGGTTGGGGAACATGATTCATTCGTAGATATATTATCTAAAGTCATTATCTGCAATTTTGTATAAAATGTAACATACGTTACACTGATTAGCAGAAATACATCTCACACATGTCTGCAATTGATGTTTATGACACGATCAATCATTTAAAGTTCAAATAATTTCATTGATACCATTGTAAAATATCCTTTTAGTCTTATATTTTGAGCACTAGTATTTTCAATGTTAGTAGAGTGACTTTGATTACAGGTCATTTACAGAAAGCTGACCACAGAAAACTTAGTATAACATGGGTTTCCAAGGCCCCAAGACATGTCCCTAACTGAAAATAGTAATCAAGTTTTTCTTCCTGGGGGGTGCAACAAATTCACAAAATAGCCCATATATATCAGTTTGGCCCCTAGACCAGATAGGTTAAAAAAGAAGGCAACGATACAAGTATCACACCTGATCCGAGATACCATATTGAAAAGTAACAAAAAAAAACAAAGAAAAATCACACACAAGAGCCAAGAGGTCAGCCGTTTCACTAGGCTTCAAGTAGCAGACAAGACAGCATAACCAAGACAAATATGAAACATAACTAACAAAATGATCCACAAAAGAAGCACCGCCTTGGAACGGTCAGCAAAAATCAGTAGAGAGCTTAACCATGTTTAACGATACCAACTCACCCTAAATTCTGATGTGGAATAAGACACATAGATGCTTGGCTCGCATGAAAGGTCATCTCCTAGAACATAAAAATCAAGACGCAAAAAGAAGATATACAAAGATAAGTACTCAACAGTACAACTGAATATCCAAGCAAAAAAAAAAAAAAAAAAAAAAAAAAACAGATCAACTCGATTGGACCTGACCATTAACAGGACATCAGGATCCAACCCTATCATCTACATATGTCTGAACCGTCATAGTCAGAGGTCCGACCCGCTTGCTTGCAATTAAAGAGGGAAACTGGGTTGACCACCAAGCATGTAGTCTGTTGCAATACATTAATATTTAAACCAATTGTTATAATGCGAGATTATTTTAGTTAACTGTGCTGAAAGAACATATGCGCCTACAATTTTCTTTAATTTATACACTAAGTCGCCATTTAACTCTGGCTTTGACAGTCCCTTGCTTAAGAGATATATAGGTCCAAAATCGAGTTCAAATCATATTATCGGTGGTAAAAATAAGGAAAAAAGTTTGCAAAGCTTATGATACCGATAGCCTCGTTTAAGAAGTTTCTAAGTTAAACGTTAATTGCGAGTGTTGAAGTCTGCTGCATGGCTAGATGCTCTAGACTAGCAAATCGAATGGGGAATAAAATATTAAGTCAATTAGATGTAGAGCGAGGAACATGACCATCTAAAATAGGAAATTGACAATTTTCAAAAATCAAAATCTTCACGTTTATCGTAAATTTTGGTAGAAACAATATCATTCGAAATGGACAAAACAATTACTAAAACGAGGCTTCAGTTTATGAGGCATTTACTTGATTAATTTGAAGCTCTGAAAGGAATATTTGACTTACCATGTTGTCTAAATATATATTATTTTTGCTTAAAATATCATCCAAATATCTGGATGTAAAGTTAAAAGCCTCAATAATAACAGACTGCTTATCATAAGTAGGAGACGACATCAATTCTCAGTCATAACAAAACAACAATAAATACACAAGCAGGGGGGGCACAATTAGCGCCCGTTTGAACCCCTACAAACTTGTCTGGTGTCATGTAAAGTTAAAAGCCTCAATAATAACAGACTGCTTATCATTAGTAGGAGACGACATCAATTCTCAGTCATAACAAAACAACAATAAATACGCAAGCAGGGGAGCACAATTAGCGCCCGTTTGAACCCCTACAAACTTGTCTGGTGTCATGTATTTTTGGCTTCTCATCTATATCTTTATTTATATAATTTATTTATATCAATATGGCTATTAAATAGATTATTCTACTGCTCGTATAAGATGTGCAAGCTCAGCAACATCAAGTTTTGACCAGAACTCATAACTCTTGAACCACACGCCTGGTATATTTAATCAAATTTTGCATACATATGACATATGAATATCAACATTGTCTAACCACTGGCATGCGTAATATTCTTTTTTGGTGGACGAGGCTTTGCTGAGCATCAGTCCAGCCAGTTAGTGAAAATGCTCATCACTCGTAAACCACAGGGTGTATTTGTATCAAAATGCATACTTAGTTCTTTGACTGGTATACAAACAGGTGACGAGGCTGCAACGTAGAAATATGCCAAAAAATCAAAAAATATATTTTAAATTGAAAAAGATACAAATCGAAATTACCAAAAACAACATTTTTAAATACATAAGAAGTTTTGCACGACCCGCAGATTTGCACTATCATCACTGTGTGATTCCGTCTGTCCGTCATATTTGCTTTCCACACATTCCTTTTGTCACCAGATACTGATAAATCTACGTTTACCGCAGGTCGAGCACATTACAGTCAGTCAAATCAATTAACAGTCCTACAGTCAAAATGATTAATCAACAGACATCCTCTGTAGCTATTATATCTAATTCCATTGACTCTCTGGAAAGTACCTGCCTTTAATTAAGGCAAGAATACTATCTAAAATTAGCACTTAACGTGTTTAAAACAATGTGTAACAGGGTTATTATTAGCTGAGCTGAGTCTATATTAGTATGGCAATGATGATCCGGTCTCCATTGTCCGTCGTCTGTCCACTTTTTCAAAGTAATATGTCTCTTATATCAGTTGGCTAATTTTGATCAAATTTCATGTAAAGTGTCATCAGGTTGGAAGAAAGGCTGTCATAGGATTTTGGGTGGATTGGATTGGAACTCTGGTTGTCATGGCAACATATATCTCCCATACACTTATAATGGGGAGACACTTAACAAATCTTCTCTGAAACAATGAGGCCCACAATTTATGCATGTATATTTTGTATATGGCAATGTCTAGTAGTCCCCTGTATAAATTCGGCCAGTCAAGCCCCTGGGGTCTAAACTGGCCCCGACCTGGGATCATGAATTTCCATAGACTTATAATGGGGAAAACGATGAAAATCTACCCACCGCCTATATATTTAGTATGTAGCAATGTCTAGTGAACCCTTAAATAAGCCCTGCCAACCATACCCCTGGGGTCCAAACTGATCAAGAGTTTCCACAGACTTGTAATAGGAAAACCTTTGAAAAATCGTCTTCCTTGAAACCATGACGCCAACAGCTTATATATTTAGCATGTGCCAATGTCTAGTGGCCTCCTAAAAAACCTGCCAACTATGCTCCTGGGGTCCAAATTGGCCACGCCCCATTGGCCCTTAGCTCCCATAGACTTCTCATGAAAAAAAGTAAATACAAATCATCTCCTCAAAAGCCATGAGGCCCTCCGCTTATAAATTTAGTGTTTTGCAATGCTTAATGGTCACCTACGTAAACCTTGCCAATTATGCCCCAGGGGTCCAAAGTGGCCACTCCACGGGGTTCACTTACTCCCATAGACTCGTAAAATAACTTTCAAACTCTTTTGCTGAAACCATAAGACATACTAGGTGAGCGGCACAGGTGAGCCTCTTGTATATTTAGTGATATTTTGACACTAGTTGCATAGAGCAGCAGAGAAGGCGGAGACGGGTTAACTAAGATGGACAGTCTACTCTTGGCCTTCGCTGCTCACATACACAAAACTGGAGGTACTGATAATTCAATTTTATCTGTTAACTTCAGGATCATGAGAATACAGTTATAACACATGTATCTACGATATTTTGATCTTAAGTGAGTATCAGCAAACACAAAGATAATAGGTTTATTATACAGACAGAAAATTAATGCAAACATTTAATGTACATGTATTTCAAAATAATATTTAGAGTCAAGTTGAGGTACATCCGATTTTTTTTAAATATTTTGTCAATGGTTTACTAGCTTCTGCCATACTGTGCGTGTAGTTTTCTACCTCGTTTAGACACTAAAACAAGAATATCGATGAAATCCATCATTTCGACAATATTTCTCAATTTGGCTTCGGCTTCCTACATACATGTATACTGACAACGCTCTCAAGGGAGTTAGTAGTCAAAACGTACTTTTATGCACACCTATGGGAAATCACTGAAAAGATCTGTGATTCTTTTGAGTTATGTCATTTTTTTTCAAATTTCGACTTGCTCTAAATTCAAACGAATTTTCTACTTTTTGAGCAGCTCCAATTGTGTTTTGAAAAAAAATAACTCACCGTTGGGCGATATTACTTGGACGTTTACGATTTCCATTATAGATGTACCACGACCTCTAATTAGTGACCTTTTGGTCTTTCGATTTCAATAGATTGATGCAGAATGCGTAAAATGAGCCAGTCGGGTTGGAACAGCTGTTCATAATAAATGTAAATAAATGCCTGAAACCCTGCCAGACAAGAGTGACAGTGACGTAATGCTTTGCTTACAAAGTTATTAGGGACTTAGAATCGATAGATCACTTGTGTATGAATCCTATCCGCAGCATAGGATTCATTCACAAGTGATATCTCGATTCGCGTTAGCTCAAGTGGATTGTACAAGTTACTGTTTACTAAACAATTGAAAACAAAATATTACGTCACTGTCACTTTTGGTCGGCATGACAGTAGAACAACATATCAATATTGTAAATACAGTCACGCTTCAAAGCTTTTAGCTTATTATTTTGTACGCACATGCGTACTTGCGTTATTGACACTACGCTCGGTGATGTGATTATATAATGTAATGAAATGTAATGACTTGCCATACTGACCTAGTATGTGTGTATACTACGACAACTTGTCCGACCATTTCCGCTAAATACAGAACATGTCGTTTGTCACACGTCTTGTAAGATTCTGCAAGAAATTAACAAGATCATCCTCATGCCTCAGGGGATGAGTGACATTCGGATACAAATTGCGTCGTATTAGTTTGCAATATCGACACTATGCAATAGCGACACTGAGAATTAAACAACTGTCCGTAATGCGCACGACCCGTAGTGAACGCAGATGTTAGAGACAATAAATTTCAAGTTAACATCAGTTTGTACTGCTCTGACTGCGCCGAGACAGAAGAAATGGCGAGAATCGTTGGTAATAAATCGCAGTTGAAGTTATACATTTCACCCGAGACAAAACAAGACCAATATCTTCACCTTAAAACAAGGTTTACTTTTTGTAGTCAGCGTGAAAAGGACCTGCGCAAGCGCTGACACAGTAGTGAAATGAAGTGCGAAGTTTGGCTGCGCATGCCGTATATCCTCATAAATATTAAGATGGAAACAATTGTTAGTTTTTTCTAGTATCCGAGCAGGATAAATATTACATGTGTCAAGGGCTGTATCTCTGTTATAAATTATATAGTACCTAACTATTTCTATAAACATACCTCAGACATAAGGGAGTAATGACCCAAGGCCAAATTGATACAAGGCCAAAACAACCCGTGTGTTTTAGTTCCAGTCATTGTACTGAGTGACAACCAATGTACCATGATGTACGACTATAGTTCTAATCGAAGTCAAATAACCCAGATTATAATTGTACCATAATCGAGGCTACTGTACTGTGCGACCTGATGTTCACAAAAATACACAATCGCTGCAAAGAAGTTTGGAGAATTTAAAACGTGGAAAGCTGCCAAAAATTCACTAACTCCGTGTTAAAATTGAATAAAAGTATTCAAATCAAAATTACCAATAAAAATAATATTATCAGTAATGCAGCAAATCTTCGCAATTTTCCTGGTTAAAGTAGCAATCTATCTACACGTATTTATATAAATGTCAAAAACAGTTCACCAGAGTAGAGAAAAATGGAGAATTCTAGACATTTAGCAAAATAATTCATTTATTTTTCGTTACTCAGTACGCATATTTCTATTGTTAGCATTTACTGTTTAACTCACATTCCAGTAACTAGGTATTAATCAACCAAATAATTGTACTAGGAATTTGTAAGCCTGTTAAAAACTGTTTTGTAAATTTCTTAGTACAAAAAATTAGCTTACAATTATCGTAATAAGCTAATGACCTGTCAATATTATTATATATGTTAATTTATTTCACATTGGGAAAGGAAATCTATAAGCTCTAAGCTTTCATTCCAATCCTATAGATTGCTATTGTATGTATATATGTCTTGCATGTCAATTTGAATCAGAAATAAATATGTTTAAACCAAAATAATTCATATTTTCTGAAAAATATTTATAATGGCATTTTAAAAAGAAAAACACAGAAGAAGAATTTAAAAAATTGGTTTGTCCGAGATCTGCACTCAAGACGCTCTGCTTGATGAGTATATGTGTATATAACCATTTGAGCTTTTTTGCAAATTCGATTTTGAGGTGTACAGAAAACATGAGATCGATATTACCTTGGGTATACGCAGAAAACTTCCATAATCACAAAATTAATGTTGAATCGAAAGAAATATTCGAATCGGAATTATCAATAACAGTATTATCTTAAAGACTTTGCATCGAAATATTGCAGCTAATCTTCGCCGTTTTCTCAGTTAACGTATGATCGATTAATTTAGTATTATAGATATCCGCCATCATACTTATAATATAAATTATATACATATAGATGGTGGGGGATTCCATCAATTTTTAGATAAATCATCATTAATAGCAAAATGTTTGTGTTTTTGAAATAAACTGAGTCTTGACCTAAACAGTAATATAGTTTTTTTTATACATTTTAGATCAAACGTGACCATGTCACTTTGCATAAACTTTCAAATGCATTAGGTGTATATGGAATTAGATGAAATGCATGATTATTTTAACTTATCAAATTGTAAGCGTCCTTTGGACTGTGACGAAGTCAAACTGACAGTGCAATTTGAAAATACTTGTCTCTTTAAAGTCCCCTTCACAACTTATCGAAAGTTATGCGTGTATATTATATACATGTAGGCACAGTGAATCCCAATTGGGGTGCGACTTTGGAGGTTTTGTGGTCCTGGCATAATTTTAAAAAAAGATTTCCAGGTGCTACAAAAAGTTAACGAGGGTTGAATATTCTCTCCCCATCGTGCACTAGTGACAACATTGACCTGGCCTCGAGGTTATAACACTTGAGTACAATCACAGACTCAAAATAAAGCACAATGATGGCTGCATGCGGACACGTGTCCGCAAGCAGCCAATCAATGCATTTTATTTCGCGTCTGAGAATGAACTCAAATTTTATAAACTGGAGGCCTGAGACTGTTGATATCTGCCAAAATCTTTGTGATTTCCATACGGTTTTGCGAAATGCAAATGGCTCATGATATTACCAAGAATAAGAAAATAATAATGCCAATGCAATATTGCATAAATTAAACTAATAGCCTAATGGTTAATTCACCTGTTTGGAAATAGCAAATACCTGGGTCAAATCTTGGAAAACAATGTATATATTCTTAATACTAGTCAAATGTATACATCTTGTTTTTAAAATTAATATTTTTCTCATCACGTGAATAACTTTACATCTTTTCGTTTGAATTGAGTGGTTTATGTGTTCTTCGTTATTTCCTAGGTTTCCTCTGGGGTGTTAAGTACTAAGCTCATTGTAAGTTTCTGCTACGTGCGTATTTGATGCATAGACGTACGCCAGATTCCAATTAAATTATCCATTTATGCACAAATAGAAACTAGATAAATAAATAAAAAAAAGATAAAAAAATAAATGGTGGGGCATTCGAACCTGTAATCTTTTTAATGCTAACGACAGAATGTTATCCATTAGACAACCAAAACATTGTAAAATATTTCATTCAGATAAGTACTCTCTATATGTACATGTACCACATCTAAGCATGCATTTTACGATAAGTCTCAAAGACTGAGTTGGGGGGAAAGGTCGTTGTTTATTCACATCTCTCAGGCCAGTCTTGTCAGGCTACAGCAGTGTAGGTCACATATAGCAATGCAAAGGCAAACAAATTTTAATTTAACAAAAGAAAAACTATGAATCCCTAAAACTTCTTTCGTTTCACCCTTGAATACACCGTAAACCCTTGATAGCTCAGCGTATTCATTATGTCGTGCATCATGAACACACCATCTACCCATGATAGCTCAACGTATTATGCAGTGCATCGTTTTAAGAAATACCAAGACGTGTTAATTTGATTATTATAACGTTTATGAAAACGTGCAAAACAAAACCTCGGACATTCGTTCGCGTTAATATATATAGCATCTGTCAAACTCAGCTTTTGCTGACATGCAGATTGTTGTCTAGATCACATAAGGAAGGTTTGTCGCATTGATCAATGTTAGCTTTAGGTATCGACTTAGGGATTCCTAACAGCATGCACGCTGATCAAACTGGGCACATAGCTCGATAAAACGACTATGTATATAGGCATTAGTATTCATACTTTAGTGGAGATTGATCATGTAATCAATTCTAAGGTTATTCTCCTCCTTCCGATGATTCTAGAAGGGTTGTTGTCAGTTTAAAGCGAACATATGTGCACGAATTACTGGTTAACTGCTTAGTCAAGCTTGATCAGGAAATTGTGTGGTTAGATGATCTGACCATCTCGCCCGCCATCTCTATATGACCATACCTGTTGATTGAGACATAAAGAATCAAACCACACCAACACAGACATGGGTATCAAATAGAAAAACAACATGCACCAGTCGTTTAATACCATGGCCCAATTAAATCTGATTTGTAAAAATTGGGACTATAAAATAATATAATATATGTCATGAACTGCAAGGAAACTGATTTAACTGTTGTACCTGACTCCATGGTTGTTGTGATTCAGCATGCATTGTTGTTATATTCCCCGCTACCCACAGTCTTTCTGATAACCATGGCTACAACTGGCTGGTGCATTGAAACTGTAGAAAAAGTAAGTAAGGGTGCAAAGATCAGGAATCGATACAATCAAGTACCACACCTGACCCAGGATACCAATGGGAAAGTGACAAACTCACAGTAGACACCACAAACGAGTGCCTTTCCCAGCAGGTGACCACAAAGCACATATAAACAGACGCGCACAAAGACATAGCAAACACAAGACAGAACAAAAACATAAAATATCCACAAAAGAAGTACCGCCTTGGAACGGTCAATAAAATATTTTACTTGAGGGCTTAAACCGGTTTAACGGCGCCAACCTCACCCTTAATTCAGATGTGGATCAAGACACATAGATATTTGGTTTGCATGAAAGACCCATAACTTATCAATGCATCATCTTCTAAAACATATAAATCAAGATATAACAAGGAGATAAAGCAAGGATAAGGACTCAACAGTAAATTAAACTGAATATCGGAGCAAAAGAAATCCAACAGGTAAACCCCGGTGGGCCCGACAAACAGCCAAAGCATCAGGCCCCTACCATCACATCAATAGATAAGCCTTTAAGTCGGAACCATCATATAGTCTGAAGTCCGACTCACCAGCATGCAATAAAAGAGGAAAGCAAAGTTGCCAACCGTGATTGGGTTGACTACCAAGCATGCAGTCTGTTGCAATACATTAATGTTATAGCCAATCTTTTTATAATGGGAGATTATTTTAATGAACTGCGCTGAAAAATTATTAGAGCCAACAATCTTCTTCAATTTATACACCAAGTCACCATAGAAATCAGGTTCCGAAAGTCCTTGGCGCAAGAGAGATTTAAGTCCAACTTGGGATTTAGAAATCAAATCATAGTATCGTCTATAAAATTTTGAAAATGTTTTGCGAAGTTTATGATACCGATAGCCTTGTTTAAGAAGCCTAATCCTTTCCGAAGAAATCAAAATATTTTAGGCTTATACAGTTGCAAAATATTTTAGGCTTATACAGTTGCAATGCACCAATAAAAACCTTCATGAATTACATTTCATAAAGGTACACAGCCACTTTAGCAACAGCAGCGGGTGCTGCTGTTGCTAAAGTGGATGTGTACCTTTATGAGGATGTTTATTGGAAGGCCAATTAATTGCCCATAGAGAAACATAACCTATTTTTTAGACGACACTGCGATGACTTTACTAGCGTTTGATTGGTTGAAAAACCAACGCAAAATTTGCAGGCCTCGCTTGTACACCGCTGTGTCTGATTGTCTTTAAAGTATTCGGGTGGCCTACGCCTGAGAAGGCAAGCGCAATATGTGCTGGCGAGAACAACTCGCTAGCGATCGCCAGTGTATGCATGCATTATTTGATTGAAATATATAATGTGATTCAAGAGTTATGAGCTAAGAGACAAGGGAGAGGATAACACGTACTACTCGTTGGGAAGGCCCCAATATTTGATCGCATACCAATTTACTGTGAAGCCGATCTAGGGCACGCCATCATGGGTTCCCAGGTGCGACTTAGAAACGGAAAGAGACAACCAATCTGCGGACATTTCTTTAACACCAGAACAATTCACTTATGTTCAACTAAAGGCAATGGTCCATACAAAGTGGTTTATTTATTATACTATTATAACTATTATGACAAACCATTTTGTCACGCAATATATCATTAATTAGATAGGTATATTGCACCTATATTTATTTCTGAAGTTCATTGTGCCACCAAACCGCAAAAGTTAAAATCGCAAAAAACCCGATGTCCTCTGAACTCTTTGACGTACATTGGTAATCGCTGGAATGTGTGCCTACAATGTGTCTGTCTCTACATGTACGGTTAGAGCGCTGAATAAGGAACCAACGAAACATGTAGATTAACCCATATACGCATAGCATTGCAAACTCAGTTTCAGCCTGTCATCAGGGGCCCTGTATTTAAAACTTTTATTTAAACTGAAAGTTCTATAACTACTACAAAGATGAACAAATGATACTTTATTACTTCCCAATTGCCAGAAATACAGCAGTAAATAAGACATTTAACAGACTGAGGTAGTGTACACGTATTTGCTCATATTTTTCTATTGCTCTTTTTTACTAGTCTGATTCCAGCCTAACTCAGTTTAGACGCCACAGAGTCTCCACCTTTGGCTAACAAAATTACCACCCAACAACCTTTAAAACGAAAACAGACAGGTCCGATTGAAAAGAGGGAGAAATTTCCCTCGGCTTGAAGGGGCTAACAGTCGCAACTTTGTACACTCTACTTAGTGCATTCAGTTATAGTCATACACTTTCCTATCTTATTGAAATATGATCGTAATATGGTATGAAATCTAACATAAATGGATTTTGATCTTCGAAAAGGACACATAATCTGCTAACTTTGTTCTTTGATTAGTAGTCAAGAGCTGTCTAAGTGGGATAGCTATATTGATACATCAAACGTTTTCTTTTCGCTTTCCTTTGCGAACAGAGGTTTAAAATCATTAATGCTGTTAAACTATTGCCCGCTAGGTATCTAATATTCCAGACATTATATGAGCCATGATATGTGATTTCCAACAATGTGGCATTTTGACATGTGTAGACTCAGATGAGCCTGTGCAGCCTCCTTTTAAACTAAGAAACTTCAAATGATGTTCAGTCAGTAGCTCAACAGTATTAGAACATTCAAGCGACTGGCAAAGGCTCTGATCAGACTGCGCATATGCGCAGGCTGATCTGAGGCTTTGCTGGTCGCACATACCACATTGTTGGAAATCACATGTCGCGGCTCAATTATTAATGATGTTTCAGATAATTTCCATAGGGGGTTTCTGGTTACATCATTAGTCTAGAATGGCAGATGTCTCACTATGCTTCTGTCAAATACTTAAATAAATCGTATATATGTTAAGACCGACACCCCTGGGGCACACTGGATAACACTGGGACTGGTTCTGATGCTTAGCTATCGAAAACTACTTGTACAATGCGTACAGAGGATGCCAAGATAGCTTATTTGCAATAAATGCTATATACTCAGCCAAATTATAAAGCGACTCGTTAAGGGCCAGCCTTTTATACGACAACTGGCTGTAGGACAATGTATGCTAGAAAAATGAAGAATCTTTGGTGCATATAGAGTACCTTGTCTGCAGCAGGGTTCGTTGAGTTCTTGTCTGATTGGTCAAAAATATTTTTTGGGTCCAAGACCCTGTGAGAGGTCACAAAACTTTAATTAAAATGTCCATAATATCTAGGCCAATAAGATGAGGGATATAGGTAGAAAACGGTTCAGTTGAATTTCACAAAATTAAGTGTCTAATTTCAGTTATTTGGGGAATTTAGCGTTATTGCCAAAACATATACACAACTCAATGCAAAGTCAGTATCGCGTAAATTTCCAAAAGCGTTGAAATCACTAAAAATATAGATTTCTGAGGCTTAGAAATGGTAAGGAGCATAAATGGATTAAAAAATGACGGGATTAAGTCTTATAGAATATTACAACCCTTACGAGGCTGTCAAGGTAAAAAACAACGTTTTTTTCTTATGACATCATTTAACTATGTCACGCGCTCTGTTGCACGCCAGTTTTCTGCTTCACTGTGTACCAGGTATAAAAAAAACAACAGATATGATGGAAACGTTAAATGTAATACCAGGACGAGAGGCACACCTCGGCCATATAATAGCCTGCATATATCATGCTTATAGTCTCAATATGTATGAGCAATTTCCAGAAGAATGCAAAAGGTTAACCGAATGGCTTGGGATGAATAACTTTTTTCCACAGCTAAAGGACATCTTCTACAAGTCAACATCAATTGTCTTTTTGATGCCAAATGAATAATTAACTAAATAAATAAACGCCTCATTACTTCTGGTGTTTTTGTTTTAAAAATTGCCGTGTTGCATTAAAATTAACAAAGTTACATTAATCAGCATGAACACCTTTAGTATGTTTTTGTATATGTAAAGTTAAGCGTTATCTTAAGGGCCGCCCCATGTAATGTACAGGCTTTATTAATGGGTTAAAAGTGTAATTCGAACAACTGTTTGAAAATTATTATGTTGATATACATAGTCAAACATAGCAAAAGAGTGTGAAAAGGAACTTTTTACATTATATTTATAGCGACCTCCAAGATGATACATTTCAATAGTTAGAAGGCTTCCATGAGAGCTGAACATTTATTGTACTTCAACAACAGCATGAATCTAGGGCGAATATTTGGTACCTGTAAGATGCATTTAAACCCTCTGGTGGCTTAGGCTACTGTCCGGTCTAAGGCGGTGGTTCTGTTGTTGTTGATTTGTTGTTTATTGTTACTCTCATTGTGGGAGTCTGTAATTGTTCTATTTTTTGTTGTACGTTACTTTATGTCCCTTCTAGTTTTTCAATCATCTTGATGGGGAAGAGAGAACTGATTGCTTTGCTTAGTTTGTCTTCCTGGAGTATCGTGATTGTTTTGTGGCTCTTCCTCGCGGTGCCATGGGTTTGTCTGTAGTTTGTGATTGTGGTATTTCCTGATCATACTCACTATTCTTGGCATAAGTTTAAGGTCACTCTCTATTAAATATTGTAGAAATCACCATTGCCAGCAAAATAGCCAGTATAAAACCCATAGCAAAATTATGTTTCGTGCCCCTGCCATTTTCAATGGAGGAGGAGGGGAAGTCATACCATAGCATCACCCTTGTTCGTACGTACGTCCTGTGCATACGACAAAAAAGGTTTCGTGCATTATCTTTTGAAAGAGTGGTGTATTGGATTCTTATTTCATGCACACTTATACAATCATAAAATACAGGTCAAGCTAGATTTTGGATAATCTCAACCTATTAATTACAGAGTTATGGCCCTTCATCTTAGAATTGAGTTCCCGCTTAAATCCTTAAGAACAAATTAATGTAGTTTGACAAAATTCGGTATATGCATTGATATTGACAAGGTCTAAATTATAATTGTCAGACATTAGTTTGCACAAATCTTTAACAGAGTTATGACCCTTAATACGCTTTAGAAGTTCATTTACTATTGTTTCCACTCGATATATTGAAAACCAATTGATGGAATTTGACGATGAATTCAACATGAATTGATATTGGCATGATACAATGGCTTTTTTGTCATTAAAATACCTTTTTATTAGACTTACGACGCTTGAATCATGTCATGATATCGTTTCTGCTCAATATATTAAAACGAATGGATGCAAGATGGCATTATTTTGCATAATCATTGATATTTGCAAGATATAGGTTTGGATTGTTATGTCTCAAATTTTGCAAATTTATAACAGAGAATAGGACATTGACTAAGGTCAGAATCATTTTGCATACGTATATTTTCATAGAGAGAAACATCTCTAAACCTATTTTGTTTGTTTGTTTGTTTGTTTGATTTGATTCTTTACGTATTATCAACAATCTTGCAGTTAAACAGTGACGGTTCTTCCTGGGTTGAACCAGTACTAAGCTAGGATAAATGTGCCTTGCTCAAGGATCACAACGCAGTGACGCTGGTAAGGCTCGAACCCGCGGCCTCTCGGTCTCGAGTCAAGCACTATACCACTGAGCCACTGCGCTCCCTGAAAACCTATTTTGTAGTTGGGATATGAAAATTGGTTACTTGTAGAAAATCTTTTCAAAATAGCAATAATATGGTTTATATGACAAACGGAAGTGTCCCTCGTAGCGGTTAGATGTGTCTTACCAACTTGGGGTGGTATATTATAACAAAATTCGATTCCTTCACTTGATTCGTATTAATCTTGAATGAATAATATCTTCTACACACAAACAGTCTGATTATTCCCGAATGTTAAATTAGCTATATCTAGTTAGAGACTAATGTATAAAAGTGGAATGAATGGTATGGACAAACGCAGACTAGAGAAATTTAGACACACTTTCTTTCGTTAGCACTCACAAAGGTTGGTAAGAGAATCGCAATTACCGTGTTCAATATTCCATTAGGCATCCATTTGTTTAATTATGACAAAACGAACAGCAGAACCTTTCTCTATCATTTCCGTCTTCGTTCTTAATCGAAATGACAGTTGCAACGGTAAATGACAGCCGCTACGGTAAAACCACACACTTGAAACACGTTTCAATAATTGATAAAAAATCAGTACATAATTAAAGCGCTTTACAAGAAATGTTTTGCAAACTATGACAGATATACACCAGGCTCCCTTATGCACCCTCTGTGAGTTGTATAATATGTTCGTTGGACCCCCTTATTAAGAACCAAGATGTTAACACTCAATATCTTGGGTCTTATCCGCCATTTTGGACGGTTTCAAGATGGCTGCCTTGAAAAAAGACAAGATGTCTATATATTGATAATCAGCCTCCAACGATCTGGTATGCTTAATTTTATGAGCAGAACATCTATTAGACCCTCAACTTCATTTCTGATATTAACTAGAAATGTGTCCATGGGACACGGATGCCCCCGCTATTGTCAAATTCGCATAAATAGGGCACTGACATTAACAAAGGGCCATAACTCTGATTATAATCGGTGGATTTAATCCGTAATCGAACTTGACCTGTATTTAATGATTATATACCTGTGTATGAAATATGAATCCAATACACCGATGTATTCAAAAGATGTCACCCGGAAACCATTTTTCATATAGAGATCAAGGGCCATAACTCTGATAATAATTGGTGGATTTTGTCCTTAATCGAACTTGACCTGTATTTTATGATTATAAACCTGCGTATGAAATATGAATTTAATTCACCAATGTATTCAAAAGATATCGCCCAGAAACCATTTTTCATACCGAGATCAAGGGCCATAACTCTGATAATAATTGGTGGATTTTACCCATAATTATACTTGACCTGTATTTAATGATTATATACCTGTGTATGAAATATGAATCCAATACATCAATGTATTCAAAAGATATCGCCCGGAAACCATTTTTCATTCGGAGATCAAGGGCCATAACTCTGATAATAAAAGTGGATTTTGTCTGTAATCAAACTTGACCTGAATTTTATGCTTATATACCTGTTTATGAAATATGAATCCAATACACCAATGTATTCAAAAGATATCGCCCGCAAACATTTTTCGTACGTACGGGACATACGTATGTACGTACGTACGGACGTACGGACAAGGGTGATGCTATATGCCCCCCCCCATTATAAATGGCGGGGGCATAAAAACTTAGCGTATTTTCTTAACATAGTATAATCACCATGGCTGACAGTTTGAAGTACATTTGTGCATATTTTCGTTTATCTTCAGAAAACGTTTCAATGGTAATTTTGATAATACAATTTATAGTTACATGTTTGAGTTATCATTAAGTTTGGAGATATGTTCACTCTCGGTATTATTTTAGTCATGTAGTATGACAGCAAAGATGACTGTCATAAATGAGAAATAGGTCCAGAATAGCCAATTGGCTGTAATAACTTTTTTTTGCCAACTTTTGAATAATAACGATTTTAATAAGATTATGATCAAATACTAGTATTGGCACATCTTATTGGCCGCTGTTACATTTACAATGTCATTTCATTCCTCATTACCAGAATCGCCCATTAATCATAAAGCCATCAATCTTTATAATTTTGCTGCATACAAGTTTACTCAACCCATTTTAATACGTAGACAGCATTTACTCTACATAAAAATAAATACACCTCTTAATGCATCAATCTCACTGATATTATACAGAAGGACTTTATAAAGGCACCACCTGCTTAAATGCTGATTAATGTCGAAAAGTGGTTATTTTCATTATGTGAAAAATAAAATTGACAAGTTCCGCCATTTAGCTTGCATTTAATAAGAAAATCGAAACGCTGTGGCATATGATTGCCGTGACGTCGCGATAATTCTGAGACAACTCAAATTCAAAAAGTCACAGAGTACCCATACCTTCCATAATGAACGAAAAAAAAGTTTTTGAACTGATGTTTGTTCTTGAAAGCAAAAGGAAAGACAAAAGCAAATCATGAAGTTTTAGGCCTCTGGCAACCTTCAGTACGTCTACAAGAGGTCATTGATTTTTGACGTAAATGTCCGTTTATATCCTAAGGATCAGGAATAATCAAACTCTTTGTGATGCCAACACATACTCCTCAATCAGTTGCATAAAAGATAAAAACATTGTGACATGCGCGGACGTCATCCGTCTGTTATTGATGTTTGAAAATTTAAATATGACGTCAGCAAAGAAACGCTGCGAGTGGGAGCGTAATAAAACGATTATTTCTGAAAACTTTTGTGTTTTTCCATCTGTTAAGACATCTGGCTAACACCTAAAAGTGTTTGGTTTCAAATTGAATCAAATTCAGATTGGTCAGACGACAATTGTTGAAAAACACTTACGTCGATATTACGTAAGAATGAACAGCATGAGCAAATCGAAATCATGGCAAATCATGGTCCATTTTGGAAGAGGATAAAAATGATAAATAACATCATCAAATCAATCATGTGGAAGAAACAGAGAATGTAAAATGGTGCGTTTTTAAAGTCCCTCAGTAGATAATAAAGTTTAATTTGGCTCTCATAAGATTCATCACTTATTGCAACATTTGTAGTTGAAAGCTTATTTTGGCGCTTCAGAGTTTTACATACACTATATGCTTACATTAGATCCAGGAAAACGGGCATCTGAGTCAAAATAGCCTGTAGCCATACCTATATGGAGCTATCTACAATGTGGGTTAATGTAAGGTAGATATGCAAGGAGATAGGGGTAGGGTAGAGTTCTTGGCAGGGTAGGGTACATTATGAGCATGATAAGGGGTAGGGTATGAGTATGTGTTTATTTGGTAATGGTAATGGATTAGATACACAACCCTTATCCGAACCCTACTCTAGTTTCTACAGATTCTACCATATCCTCTCTTATCCCCTACGCACAGAAACTCCTACAAATACTGTCACATATTTGTGACAGTTTTGAAACTACGCATATCTGGGACACTGAGTTTTAGTGGTTGAGTGTATTTAGCTGGGGCTTTGGCGATGCATGAAGTTATTGGTGAGTGAGTTGTTTTTAAACAGGTGACTTTGTGGTTGAAGTGCTGGTTCATTCATTGCTTGGCTTTTAAGAGAGACAGACGAAGTGATTCAACACAACTGTAAGTTAGTTATTTTACTTGTAAATACCCCAATAACGCGGCCTGATCATTGCATATTCCAACACTAATATCGCCAGAAAAGTTGCTTTCCTGTGTCCAGTCCAATTTTACATAGATGGCTCCAGACAAGTATTTTATCCCAAATAAGTGTAAGCAGTGCCTCAGATAAGTAGTAGCGAAAATCCATTATTCCTGAAAACCTATGTGTATAATTCTTAGTCCAGATAAGGGTAGTTGATGCAATGCGCATTCATTGCTCCAGAGCAGCAGTATTTGCGCATGCGCATACTATTAAATGAATAAGTTTGAAATCCAATCTGATTTTAATACAATATATCGTATGGTTTATGTAGATAGTTTTACATTGTATGATTGCATGAATTATGCTGTATTTTAAGTCAATGTCCCATAATGCCGTTTGCATTTGCATAAGACTTAGTGCACTTACATTTTCTTGTAGGTGGCTTTTTGTGGTTTTATACGTCGACTCTAGAATCTACACTGTTATGCAAAATACCAGCCATTCAATTATGTAGATCTAGCTAGCCTGTGTGTCGTTACTAAATTACCTGTGTGGTGTAACTAAGCCTGTGTGGCGAAACTTATTTACCTGTGTGGTTTAACTTCATTGCCTGTGTGGCGTTAATATGGCCTGTGTGGCGTTAACTTGCCTGTGTGGCGTTGATATAGCCTGTGTGGCTTTGATATAGCCTGTGTGGCGCTAACTTTGCCTGTGTGGCGTCAGTTATATACGTTAGTAAATTACCTACGTGATGAATGAATCTACATAACTTTATGGCATGGTAAATGGTCTGGTGTGGTGTCCGTTACGTTATATAGTCTGATGCGGACTGGTCTGGTGGAGTATCCATTACGCTATATGGTCTGGTGTGGACTGGTCTGGTGTGGTATCAATTACACTACAAGGTCTGGTGTGGACTGGTCTGGTGGTGCCTGTTACGCATATGGTCTGGTGTGGACTAGTCTAGTACGGTCTGCTATGGTGTATGGTTTGGGACAACCTGGTCTGGTGCAAAGTTGCTATGGTTAAGCGCAGTCTGGTCCGAGATGGTGGAGTCCTTGATACATGTATGGTAACGGTGGTGGTGTAGATAAACAATACAATTGACATTGACTTTATACAAAGTGACACTTAGCGTTTTATATATAATTGAGCGCCGATCTGACAAAAGGGTCCTTCGGGCATTTTAGCAGTTTTTGTGTGATCAAAATTTCAAAAATGTCTAAATTTTCAAGATTTTGCATGTTCTTACAGCAGAGTCAAAGTGCTTTTAACATGTAATACATTCAAAGGCGCAAACAATTCTGATAAAATTAAGTGATACGTATAATGTGTGTTGCCATGACAACAGCTTTGCATATGGACTACACACTTCCTTTAAAACAGGGTACCTCATTTCCAATGCTTTTGTAAACACGGGATGTGCGTATGTGGGCTATTTGTGCAGTCTATGCAATTGTTTACACATAAAATATACAGAAACACGGAGGATTCTTGAAAAAATGCTACTAGCGTCTTTGTATTAGCGTCATATGTTAAAATAATGGTGTTGACGTCAGAACGTCATTAACAACGTTAAGTGACGTCATGTTTAAAACGCATAATCTATACGAGTTTAAACGCTCATATCTTTGTTATTTGTAAAGATAATCTCTTCAAATTTTCTTTAATTGTTCACAACAGCTAGGTCTGTCTTTCTCTGTAAATATCTCACTTTTGACTTTTATTGCCAGAAGGTCCCTATTGTCAGATCTTGGCTCATATATATATGCTTTTACATAGTGTAAGAATATGTGAAAAATAAATGCATATATATATTTGTATATGGTATATCTGGTTTGTTATAATGGCTTGTAGTCTGGGAGAACACAATAACAAAAGAATCCTGCATCACAATTGAGGGAAATTGTGACAACTGGGGATCTCGGCAGGATCCTTTTAAATTTGATAAGGATAATTATATATTGTGTGCATATTTTTGTCTGATTACAAGTTTATTTTGACAATCTAGTGAATACAAATATATGTACAGGGTCACGTGAACACAATGGATCTTGTAGACAAAATAGTGGCTAGAAGGTGATAGACTGGTTGAATTTGTACCAGAGCATGAAGTGAAAGAACAAAAGAAAGAGGAAGAGGCTGTAGCTAGAGAAGAGAGAAAGTTAGAAAGAGAGTTAAAAAAATCTGAGCTGGAGCATTCGTTGAAATTAGAAATGCTTGCTAAGGAAATTGAGTTAGAAAAAGTTAAGGCAGAGCATGCTTCTGCTATACCTTATTCAAGCTCTAAAACAGATGTTAAAGCTAAAATCCGCAAATTGCCCCCTTTTAATGAACAGCGTGATAACATGGATGCATACCTGAAGAGGTTTGAAAGATTTGCTGAAAGTGCAGGTTGGAATCGTGATCGCTGGGCTACTAATCTGAGTGCATTATTGCAAGGTACCGCTTTAGATGTATACTCACGGCTTTCTAGTACAGAAGCTGTAGATTATGACGTACTCCGTGAGTCACTTTTAAAAAGATTTCAGCTCACAGAAGAAGGATTCAGACTTAAGTTCAGGAAAAGTACTCCAGAAAAAGGTGAGACAGCATCACAATTTGTAACACGGATAGACAATTATCTATCACGTTGGATGGATTTAGCTAAAGTAGATGAGACATATGTAGGTATACGTGATTTGTTTTTATGTGAGCAATTCATGAATTCTGTCCATAAGAATTTGCAGGTTTTCTTGAAAGAACACAAGGTAAAGTCAGTTCGTGAAATGGCAGAGTTAGCTGAACAGTATCATGAAGCACATGGTTCTTTAAGTGAGACGAATGCACACAAATCAAAGGTAGATAGCTTGTCCAGTTCATGTAACCAAGCAGTCTCAAAGGACCCTGATCACAAAACAAATACTGAAAAAGAAAGATTTTGTTACTTTTGTCACAGCAGTGATCATTTTGTTCGAAATTGCCCAAAGAAAATAAACAGTCCTTCTAAAACTGCTGGTCTAGTAGACAGAGGTAGAGGTCAAGGCAATTCAGGTAGAAATATATCTAGTAGAGGTCGAGGTCGTTATCAAAGTGATGGTTTAGGATGGTCAGGTAAGAATAATAGCAATACAGATGATACTGCTCCAAAGTCTGTAGCTTGTTGCATTTTTCCAGAAGAAGGACTGCATGAGTGTTGTATCATTGAAAACAAAGCACAATTGAAATGTGGACATGATTTACCATCACTGAGTGCAGCATGCAAAGGTAATAACTCTCAATGGGTCAGAAACAGTAGTACTGGGATGCCAGTTGAGACTGGATATGTTGGGAAACATAGGGTTAATGTTTTGAGAGATAATGGGTGTAGTACAGCAGTAGTGAAGCGCAGCTTAGTTGAACCTAATCAGATTACCGGTAAGTATCAACATTGTGTTCTGATAGATGGTACAGTGAAAAAAGTAGAAGTTGCCAATATTTATGTAGACACACCATTTTATAAAGGTCATTTAGAGGTCTTGTGTATGGAACAGCCAATTTACGACCTTATAATTGGAAATATCAGTGGTGTGAAAGATCCATTTGTTGAAACCACAATTACTTTGCCAGACAATGACATGACAAAGCAAACAGAACATTCAAAGGATGACCAAGGTAATACGAAAGCCACAGTTGACATTGCACAAGGTGTGCAGACGAGAGCCCAGAAGGAGAAGGAGAAAGGTAAAGTAAAACCTCTTAAGGTAGTAAATCCAATTGCAGAAATAAGCTTGGTGGAAATTAAAGAGGCTCAAAATGGTGATGAAACATTGTTAGTTCCAAAAAAGATGGCAGAAAGGAGCGAGAAGAAGGTATCTAAGAATGGTAGTACACATTGGTATGTAGAAGAAAAGGGTATTCTCTATAGGAAATTTAGTCTGAACATGTTGAACATGGTAAGTTGTTCAAACAGTTAATGGTTCCAATAGGGTATAGACAGCATGTTCTGAGATTAGGGCATGATTCCATACTTTCAGGGCACTTAGGCATAAAAAAGATGACAAACAAAATACTGTCAGAATTTTATTGGCCTGGTGTACAGGGTGATATAATAAGGTACTGTCGCTCATGTGATATTTGTCAGAGAACATTTCCAAAAGGTAAAGTTCAGAAAGTACCCATTACTGATATGCCATTGATAGATACACCATTTGCTAGAGTTGCTATTGACTTAGTGGGGCCAATTCATTCCCCATCAGAAAGAGGTAACCGATTTATACTCACAGTAGTAGACTATGCTTCAAGATATCCAGAAGCCATACCACTTAAAAGGATTGATTCAGAGACAGTTGCAGAAGCTCTGTTAGATATATTCAGTAGAGTTGGATTTCCTAGGGAAATATTGACAGACTTAGGTAAACAGTTTACTTCAGACCTTATGCAAACTGTATGTAGATTAGTTTCAATCAGTCATTTAACCACAAGTCCATATCATCCCCAATGTAATGGCCTCGTAGAAAGATTTAATGGGACTTTAAAGTCGATGCTACGCAAAATGTGTGAGGAGCAGCCTACCCAGTGGGATAGATATATTTCACCTCTTTTATTTGCGTACAGGGAAGCTAAACAAGAAAGTCTGGGATTTTCACCATTTGAAATTATATATGGTAGGTCAGTAAGGGGTCCTTTGACTATTTTGAAGGAGTTGTGGACAAAAGATGTCCCAGTGGATGAACTTAAATCAACATATCAGTATGTACTTGATTTAAATGAGAGGTTAGAAGAAACTACAAAACTAGCTCAATCTGAATTGAAGAAGTCGCAACAAAGGTATAAAAAATATGCAAATCAAAGGTCAAAAGATAGACACTTCCAGGAAGGTGATAAGGTACTTCTTTTATTACCGACGGACAATAACAAGTTACTTATGCAGTGGAAAGGTCCGTATGAGATAAAAGAAAAAGTAACACCACACGATTATAGGATATGTGTCAAAGGTAAAATCAAACTGTTTCATGCTAATATGCTGAAAAAGTACATAGAACGTACAGAATCTGCATCAATGGGTGTCATAGAGACGTTAAACAGAGAAACAAAGGATGAATCTGAAGATGATAGCAGAGGTATTATGGCACAGGTATGTGTTGCAGTTGTGACAGAAGACCCAACTGAAAATAGAGAAATAGACTATGGCCAAACGAATAAGATGAGTTTACCAAACCTGACACCTGAAGAATCTATTCATGACATTAAAATCAATCCAAATTTATCTGACCAGCAGAAGAAAGAATTGTTGGATCTGGTAAGTGAGTTTTCTGATGTTATCACTGATATTCCTGGGCATACTAACTTGATAGAGCATAATATCAAGTTAACATCTAATGAACCCGTTAGATCTAAACCATACCCAGTACCATTTGCCTTACATGAGAATATAAAAAAAGAAATCCAGTCTATGTTACAAATGGGTATCATTTAGCATTCAGATTCACCATATGCGTCCCCAGTTAATATCGTAAAAAAGAGTGATGGTAGCAATCGGTTCTGCGTAGAATATCGCAAACTAAACAGAATAATAATCTTTGATGCTGAGCCAGTAGGTAATGCTGACCAAATATTTACAAAACTTTACAAGTTAGACCTCACAAAAGGCTATTGGCAGATCAAAATGAAAGACACGTGCATTCCTTTAACTGCATTCATTACATCAGAAGGTCTATTTGCATTTCGCAGAATGCCATTTGGTTTGGTCAATTCGGGAGCAACATTCTGTCGAAGGATGCGGAATTTGTTGTACGGTCTAGATCAGGTTGAGAATTTTATAGATGATGTCATAGAACATACAGAGACATGGTAGGGTCATTTAACCATTTTGAGGAATCTGTTGACTAGACTAAGGAAAGCTCATTTAACAGTTAAACTGTCAAAGTGCATATTTGGTTTTACGTCTGTTGCATTTCTAGGCCATGTTGTCGGTGATAGTATTCTTATGCCTTCTCCTGACAAACTGATCCAAATTCAGCGTTGTCCAAGACCAACAACGAAGAAACAGGTAAGATCATTTCTTGGCCTAGTAGGGTATTATCAGAAGTTTATTCCAAACTTCAGTGCTATAGCCTGTGCACTGACAGATCTAACACGGAAAGGTAATCCAAATATTGTTGTGTGGTCAAATGAGCATGAAAGCTCCTATAAAGCATTAATTGATGCACTATCCCACCCGCCTGTTCTTAGGGTACCAGATTTTGAAGAAGTATTTATACTAAGGACTGATGCTTCAAATTATGGTCTAGGTGGAGTTATTTTACAGGAATTTGACAATGTGAAATTCCCAGTTGTATATGCCAGCCGTAAACTGAAAGGATCTGAATTGCACTACTCTGTCATTGAGAAAGAGTGTTTTACTGTTGTGTGGGCCATACAGAAGTTCCAAGTGTATTTGTATGGTAGGGAATTTATCCTTGAAACTGATCACCAACCTCTTCTCTATCTTAATAGGGCAAAGGTTTCAAACCCAAGGATCATGCGCTGGGCCCTGGCATTACAGCCATATCGTTTCACGGTAAGGGCAATAAAAGGTACTGACAATCTAGGTGCTGATTTCCTCAGCAGAACTTTGCCTTAATTGGTAAAACAAAATGTATTTGTTTTCTTAATCAGGGGGATATTGTCACATATTTGTGACAGTTTTGAAACTACGCATATCTGGGACACTGAGTTTTAGTGGTTGAGTGTATTTAGCTGGGGCTTTGGCGATGCATGAAGTTATTGGTGAGTGAGTTGTTTTTAAACAGGTGATTTTGTGGTTGAAGTGCTGGTTCATTCATTGCTTGGCTTTTGAGAGAGACAGACGAAGTGATTCAACACAACTGTAAGTTAGTTATTTTACTTGTAAATACCCCAATAACGCGGCCTGATCATTGCATATTCCAACACTAATATCGCCAGATAAGTTGCTTTCCTGTGTCCAGTCCAATTTTACATAGGTGGCTCCAGACAAGTATTTTATCCCAAATAAGTGTAAGCAGTGCCTCAGATAAGTAGTGGCGAAAATCCCTTATTCCTGAAAACCTATGCGTATAATTCTTAGTCCAGATAAGGGTAGTTGATGCAATGCGCATTCATTGTTCCAGAGTAGCAGTATTTGCGCATGCGAATACTATTAAATGAATAAGCATGAAATCCAATCTGATTTTAATACAAGATATTGTATGGTTTATGTAGATTTACATTGTATGATTGCATGAATTATGCTGTACTTTAAGTCAATGTCCCATAATGCCGTTTGCATTTGCATAAGAATTAGTGCACTTACATTTTCTTGTAGGTGGCTTTTTGTGGTTTTATACGTCGACTCTAAAGTACTGCCGCATTAATAAGAAACGCGAAAAATCGACTTTAAGAGCATCTTTTCACGTTATTTTCTCTAGAAATTTTCGATATGCGAATAGAAAAAGCTGCAGTATTTTTTGACAAAATTTTCATTTTGGTGTTTTTAATGTGTTTTTCTGTAATTAGATGGAATTTTGGCATATTTTTGGTTCTTTTCAACGGGGGAGTATTACTGTTGATAGAATGGACATAAACTGACCCAGTTTATTAATAATATGCAACGGTTGACTAAATAATTCGATGTCGTTCAGGTCAGTGATCCTCGTGTTGGTTATATACTGAACAAAAGAAAAAACGCTACACCTGAATTGTTTGCCATTTATATGCAAAATAATGCAATCCAGTAAAGCAAATGAAAGTATATCTGACTGTTCAAAGACTAGGTTATGCATAAAGTAACAGGTTTACGGATGTTGTGCCGAGGAAACACATGGAAGTAAGAAAGAGGGCAAAGATCAGGAATCGATACAATCAAGCCCACACCTGACCCAGGATACCAATTGGAAAGTGACACTTTCACAATTAGGCATTACAAATGACAGCCAATAGGTCAGCCCTTTCCAAGCATGGGACCACAAGGCATCAATAAACAGACGCGTACGAAAGCATAACGAAAACAAGACAGAAAAATGTCATTTATATGTGACAGGGGTCCAATTTTTCAGGTTACAAATTTGAACAGAAATCCCACACAGTTTAGGCCTTCAGAAATCCACTGCCAACCAGATCCGACTGGACGAAATTGTAATCTTAGACAGGTGACGACCAAAAATGCGTTGATCGCTTAGAAAAGCAACCTAAGAAAGCGGGTTTTTCATCAGGCCAAGCTTGAAATTTTAACACTGAAATCTCCATAGGAAAATCAATGTGTTGTTGCATCTTAGTCTGAGCACATTACTGGTCGAGAAATGGTAGGAACAATGTCCTGATAGGTCTACCTGATTTGGCAAAAGAAAGAAAGTTATCGAAAATCTTGATAAATTAAAGATTACCAAATATTTAATATTCTCTATTTGTTTTTGTCAAAGGGAGACATTTTACATTTTTTACACATTTGATAAATTCGAAATTGATTTCTGAGCTTTTTTCAAGTAGTAAAACAGTTTTCTTGCGTATTAATGCAACTCAAGTATGACGAATTCTGATAAGCCTAATAACCACTGCGCATGCGCAATTGCAAAATTCAGTGAATAAAGCTTTAAACACAAAAAAAGGAATTAACTCATCAAACGAGACAAAATGGTGGAGCTTCGATGAATTGCTTGGTTGATGTCTTGAAAACATTATTAAGCTTTAGTAAATACTTTTCATCCAATGCTTTCTTACAAAATTTAAAATATTGTAGTGTAGCATTTTCTCTATTGTTCAGTATAGCATAAAGTGTTTTGTACATATAAAGTACTGCTGCATAAATTAGAATCGCAAATAAATGACTTTGGATGTACGTTTTCAATCTACATTGTATTGAGCATTCAATAATCCTGAATCATTTCAGGGCGTATTTTGACAAAGATATTAGCTGGTATTACGGCTAATTTTTGCTCTAATAATTCTGATGGTAGAATTTGGGCATTTTATTTCACTTATTTGACACTTGACAGGGATAATCCCGGGGAAGGCCTCATCCATTTTGTTAGAAAACTATTATTTCTTCTAAATGGACGTTATTTTTAGCTGGGCCTCATATATAAGCTTTTCAAAGCTCATGTAAATTATGCTCTAATATAGATATTAAGGATTCGAGGGCCCATCAAATTTTGCAAAGGGCCCATAGAAATTTCAAAAGGCCCATAAAAATTATGTAATCTGCATGTATTTGAATAGGATATTGGCCATTGGCCCATTTTAAGGGCCCATCATCAGTTTGGTCCAGGATTATCACTGACTTGAGTGTTACCATTGAAAGAATGTATGTAAACAGCTCAAATTAACTAATTACAGAAAATGTATGGTTGACAATAATACGAGTACTACATAGGTAGTTGATATTGTTTAGTCCGTTTACCACTGTAAAAGTTGTTTTTATGAAACTGTCCATAATAGCCACATCACGCTGTTTTAGTAGAAAATGACCTTACAAACATAGCAGACAGTGTTTACCAGGATCAAACTGATCGTATTGGATCAGTTGGATATGTGTCTACGCTGATTGAATCGATACTATCGACTGAATGGCAGTGCTTAAAAATAAAACTGGCATGTACAAAGCAATCACGATTTTAAAATGGGTGATGCTTTTGACACTTACCTGTAGAAATTTAAGTACAGATATATAGGCCGTCACATGGCTGTTCCACCGTTTGAGTTCCCCCCGCTTTTCAGAAAGCCTAAAAATGTCGAAATTCCCAAGAGATTAGGGGTAAGGGCTGTGGTCGTAGATTCTTCAAACAATTTTATTCTGACACTGCAGGATATTCTAAATCCGTATTTAAGCTTAACGTTCGGAAAAATGCAACTAATAAAATAATATTCCAGATTTTCGCGTTTCTTATTATTGCAGCAGGACTATAGAATCTACACTGTTATGCAAAATACCAGCCATTCAATTATGTAGATCTAGCTAGCCTGTGTGTCGTTACTACATTACCTGTGTGGTGTAACTTAGCCTGTGTGGCGAAACTTATTTACCTGTGTGGTTTAACTTCATTGCCTGTGTGGCGTTAATATGGCCTGTGTGGCGTTAACTTGCCTGTGTGGCGTTGATATAGCCTGTGTGGCTTTGATATAGCCTGTGTGGCGCTAACTTTGCCTGTGTGGCGTCAGTTATATACGTTAGTAAATTACCTACGTGATGAATGGATCTACATAACTTTATGGCATGGTAAATGGTCTGGTGTGGTGGCCGTTACGTTATATAGTCTGATGCGGACTGGTCTGATGGAGTATCCCTTACGCTATATGGTCTGGTGTGGACTGGTCTGGTGTGGTATCAATAACACTACAAGGTCTGGTGTGGACTGGTCTGGTGGTGCCTGTTACGCATATGGTCTAGTGTGGACTAGTCTAGTACGGTCTGTTATGGTGTATGGTTTGGGACAACCCGGTCTGGTGCAAAGTTGCTATGGTTTAGCGCAGTCTGGTCCGAGATGGTGGAGTACTTGATACATGTATGGTAACGGTGGTGGTGTAGATAAACAATACAATTGACATTGACTTTATACAAAGTGACACTCAGCGTTTTTTATATATATATATATGATTTTACATAGTGTAAGAATATGTGAAAAATAAATGCATATATATATTTGTATATGGTATATCTGGTTTGTTATAATGGCTTGTAGTCTGGCAGAACACAATAACAAAAGAATCCTGCATCACAATTGAAGGAAATTGTGACAAATACCTTGGAAGATATAACTTGCTGCAAGGTAGGTTATACGTAGGGCAAGATATCGTATTAGTTTGTGTATGTGTCACGACTTTTGTATTTTAGGTCAGGGATAAGGGTAGAGTAGCCTACCTTATCATAATCATCTCACCTAACTTATACTCGGATGCACATCCTAAACATACATCCACTCAGATCTCCATGGATATTGGCAGATATGAGTAGGAGTAGGGTATAAGTATGGCGGCGTATGTGCCAGCTGGTTATGTACGATATAAAAAGGGTATTGATATAAAGGATAAGAAAGTGTCGGGCCTGGTAGGACATTGTAGCAGCAGGTTACAGTAGGTGAAGGGCAAAGCAGGGTTTATTTGGAATAGGATATAGTTTAAATAGGAGTAGAAAAGATGGGCAATGTTGGAAGCGAGATAAGTAGTAGTATGGTAGAGTGGGACAGGGTAGGAAAGGGTGCGAGTTTGGGTAGGCTATGTTAACATATATTATAAGTAAAGGTATGGTTATCATAGGAGAAAGTTGGGGTAGCTTTTGCCATGTAGCGTGAGTGATGATACATGTAATGATAGGGAAGTTAAGAGACTCTTAAATGATAATTCAAATTTAGTGACCATTACAACTTATCAAGAAAGGTGGCAAAGATCAGGAATCGATACAATCAAGTACCACACCTTACCCAGGATACCACATGGGAAAGTGACAAAAACACAATTAAACATCACAAACGAGAGCCATGAGGTCAGCCCTTTCCCAGCAAAGTATGTTGTGAGAAGAATATATTTACATTTACTTTAAGCAATAGTCATATAATATTGCATGTTATGCACGCTACACATTTCACAATTAGATCAAATCAAAATTATGTAAAATGAATTTCGAATCATGTTTAAAATGTGTCTATTGGGACTATTTAACATAGGGTTAAGTAGAAGCAACTACTTTAACTGAATACATCTAGAATGTTTCAACATTTTATATATTACTTTAGATTTGGTAAGTACAGTTAAACTGTTACATAAGCATACATCCAAAACTTGATAAAGCAACAACTTATGTAGACTTCTGTGAAAAATAGTAAGTGAGTATGATCAGGAAATACCACAATCACAAACTGCAGACAACCCCGTGGCACCGCGAGGAAGAGCCACTCAACCATCACGAGACACCAGGAAGACAAATTAAGCAAAGCAATCAGCTCTCTTTTCCCCATCAAGATGATTGCAATACTAGAATGGACATAAAGTAACGTACAACAAAACATAGAACAATTACAGACTCCCACAATGGGAGTAACAATAAACAAAAAGTCAACAACAACAGAACCACCGCCTTAGAACGGACAGCAGCCTAGGCCACCGGGGGTTTAAATGCATTTTACTGGTACAAAATCTTCGCCCTAGATTCTGCTGTTGTTTAAGTACAAGAAATGTTCAGCTCGCATGGAGGCCATCTAACTAATGCAATGTTTCATCATGGAAAACACTCTTATCAAATTAACACTCCATGATGAAACAAAGAAAAGGGCTCATGGCTCACAGATAGTCAGAGCTAAAGAAAACCTCAAGTTGAGCCACAGTGGGTCCAGCTACAGATAAGCATCAGGCACCAACCCACCGATTAAAGCTTTACGTCAGAGCCGTCATAGAGTCTGAGGCCTGACCCACCGTCATGCAATTAAAGAGGAAACCATAGCTATAAACCGTGATTGGGTTTAAAACTAGGCATGCAGACGGTCACATGATATCCAAATTATATCCAACTCTTATATAACGTTTTACTATCTTTTTGAATTGATCACTAAAATTAGGTTTTCCAACAATTCGTTTGAATTTATAGACTAAATCACCATAATATATAGGTTCTGATATGCCTTGTTGCAGAAGAGTTTTTAACCCAATATTGTATTGTGAAGTTTGGGCTTAACTCTTTCAATTGTTTTAACCAGAGTATAATAGAAAGTTAAAGATTTTAGAAACTCTTGAGATGGATAAAGAGTCCCATACTGACAACGAAAGCTGCTGATTTAAAGTTTTGTTGATACTATCTAAGTCACTAATGATGTTTGCAAACGCTTATGTTGAGGCATGTCTCAGCTGATTGTGCTTATATTATTTGTGAAATTATCAAGCCTGAAGAAGTTGCAAACAGTTGTCTTTTAAGTTACATTTTACAGCAGAATATCATGTTTTACTATATTAAAGTGGCCTTTCTGATATGCTTTTTACAGTGTGTAACCGAGTTTAAAGTTCAATAACTGGCACATTGTATAAAATTGAAAAAATAATCCTAGCAGTTTGTGGAAAACAAATCAATTTTCTATTAGGTAAATACAAAGTATGAGCTCATTTGGAAATAATACATCGTAAAAATTATGAAGAGACAATTT
This sequence comes from Loripinus fragilis, assembly GCA_964019695.1. Taxonomy (NCBI): domain Eukaryota; kingdom Metazoa; phylum Mollusca; class Bivalvia; order Lucinida; family Lucinidae; genus Loripinus; species Loripinus fragilis. The sequence goes on from OZ026517.1 coordinate 73,965,960, forward strand.
TGGACCCAGATTGTCTGCTTTGCTTTCAATATCAGCGATGAAGTTGAGGGTCTTAAATATAGATGTTCTGCTCATAAAAAGCATAACAGATTGTAGGTGGCTTATATAACACTACATGGGCAGTTTGTTTGTCTTTTTCAAGGTGGCCATCTTAAAAAAGAATCCAAAATAGCGGGTAAGACCCAATATATTGAGTCTAAACATCTTTATTAGGGGGTCCAATGAACAACTTTGTGCCCATTCCAGAGGCTTCTTCTCAGGGGGTGCCACTCCTATACCACGGTGTAAAAATCGACGTTCGATCCTTAATCTGATCCTGTCAATCATTTTCAACCAATTATTCATGAACTTAGTATAGAGTTACAACCATAATTTGCCTACTCACGGAAAATCCGTTCACTCCTTTATGAGAAATGTGCAACCTATCTGCATAAAACCACAATGTCCACGCCTTTTCTGCTGTCCGCATATGTTTAAAACATTGACTTGTGTAAAACATTTACTTAATAAAGGATGAGGTGTAACTATTTTTCAGGATGCAATTAAACAAGCAAGAGAGTATAATCAGGAAATACCACAATCACACACCGCAGACTTACCCACGTCACAACGAGGAAGAGCCACAGAACACTGACTGTCTGTCAGGATAATATGCGCTGAGAATATGCAGTTCTGCGGTTTTGCGGTATTTTTATGGAAGTTATATACATGTTTCTATAAAAAGTACTCAAACAAAACAAAGGCGTATATTTCCCCTAGTTGACATGATTACAAACACCAAATTTTCAAATTGCCCTAATGTTTTAAAATTCGTGTACACTACCGCCCGCATATTTGTCCTGCAAATTCGCGTTTCATGTGCGTTTCCAACGCGTTGTACGTGCATTTCTGATGACTTGTCTTGGAAATTTCAATTCCCGTTTCCTTTGACCTTTTTAAAGCCCAGTTTGAATTATATATCTCACTCCATTCATTGACTAATATTTTGAGCCGACGATTACGATTTTTCACCGGAATAATGAATGCCCTGTTGGAGTTACCGAAAAATTAATGAACCACAGTAAAATCACATCTATAATCATCAGGTATAGATCTATAATTAGTTTCCTTTAGTGCCCAGTGTAAAATGTTTTTGTTAAAACAACGACATGAAGCAAATGAATGGAACACATGTCGCACTGCATTCAATTTTCTTCGTGGGGATTCGCATCAAACAATTTCGAACTTTAAGATTGGGTCACCTGAGATTAGGTACAAAATTTCCTGTTAAGTAAAATCATCGAGCCAAACTCACTTGTTGACTTTCTAACTAAATAGATCTCTCCCAATAGAAAAAAGAAGGCACTAAACAAAAGCAATTGCACGTGCCCAGGCTTCATCTGATCAGTCCTCAAATAAAGTAGAACAGTATCCAGTTCCGCCCCTCTAACCTGCTCAAGAGGTAGGAATCGACATCGCTTAAACAGCCTGTACCCCTGCCCCACAGTGCCCAGAATGTCGGTTCCAAAACCGCTGAAACAGCCTGCACCCCTGCATCACAGTGCCTGGGAGGTACATGTAGTTTCTGACACAGCTTAATCAGCCTGCACCCCTGCCCCACAGTGTCAGGGAGGTAGATTCTGACACTGCTTAAACAGCCTGCATCCCTGTCCAGCAGTGTCCAGGAGGTAGGTTCCAACATCGCTTAAACAGCTTGCACCCCTGCCCGACAGTGCCCAAGAGGAAGGTTCCTGCACTCCCTGCCCCACAGTACCTGGGAGGTTTATTCCGACACCCCTTTAACAGCCTGCTCCTGCCCCACAGAGCACAGGAGGTAGGTTTCGACACCATTTAAAAAGCCTGCACGCCTGCCCAACAGTCTCTTGGAGGTAGGTTCCGACACCCCATAAACAGCTTGCACAGTGCCCAGGAGGTAGATTCCATCATTGGTTAAACAGCCTGTACACCTGCCCCACAGTGCCTTTGATGTTGGTTCTGACACTGCTGAAACTGCCTACACCCCTGCCCCACAGTGCACCAGAGGTAGGTTTCAACACTGCTTAAACAGCCTGCACCCCTGCCCCACAGTGCCCAGGAGGTAAGTTCCAACATTGCTGAAACAGTCTGCACTCCCGCCTTACACGCCTGATTGGTGGGTTCCGACACCACTGATACAGCCTGCACCTCTGCACCAAAGTGCCCGACAGGTAGGTTCTGACAACTCTTAAACAGTCTGCACCCCTACCCCACAGTGCTTGGAGGGTAGGTTTTGACACAGCTAAAACTGTCAGCCCCCCCCCCCCCCCCTGCCCCACAGTTCGTGGGAGGTAGGTCCTGACACGGCTTTAACAGCCTGCAGCCATGCCCTTCAGTGTCTGGGAGGTAGCTTCTGACAACGCTTATACAGCTTGCACCCCTGCCCAACAGTGCCCCGGGGGTAGGTTCCAACAACGCATAAACAGCCTGCACCCCTGATCCATAGTGCCTGTGAGGTAGGCTCAAACACTGCTTAAACAGGCCTCACCCCTTCCAACAGTTCCCTGGAGGTAGGTTCTATACCGCTTAAACAGCCTGCACCACAGTGCAGGGTCGTAGGTTCTGTTATCACTTAAACAGCCTGTACCCCTGCCCACAGTGCCCAGGAGGTATGTTACAACATCGCTGAAGCAGCCTGCAACCCTGCCCCACAGTGCCCTGGAGGTAGGTTCGGACATCGCTTAAACAGTCTGTGCCTCTGCCCAAAAGTGCTCTGGATGTAGGTTCTAACATCACTTAAACAGTCTGCAACCCTGCCCCATAGTGCCAAGAAGGTTGGTTCTGACACCGCTTAAACAGACCCCAGCACCACATTGCAAGGAGGTAGGTTCTGACAACGCTTAAAAAGCCTGCAACCCTGCCCCACAGTGCCCTGGAGGTCAGTTTCAACATTATTAAACAGCCTGCACCCCTGCCCCAAAGTGCCTGGGAGGTATGCTCTGACACCGCTTAAACAGCCTGCACCCTTGCCCAACAGTGCCTGGGTGGTAAGTTCTGAGAACGCTTAAACAGCCTGACCCCTGCCCCTAAGTCACCAGGAGATTGATTCTGACACCGTTTAAACAGCCTGCACCCCTGATTCACTGTGCCTGGAAGGTAGGTGCCTACATCGCTTAAATAGTGTTCACCCCTACCCCACAGTGCTTGGGAGGTAGTTTCCAACATTGCTTAAACAGCCTGCACCCCTGGCCCACAGTGCCCCGGTGGTAGGTTCTGGCACAACATAAACAGCCCACATCCCTTGCACCATAGTGCCCAGCAGGTAGGTTCTGACACCGCTTAAAAAGCCTGCACCCCTGCCCCACAGTGCCTCGGAGGTAGGTTTCAACACCACTTAAACAGCCTGCATCCCTGCCCCACAGTGCCTGGGAGGTAGGTTCCAACACCCCTTAAACAGCCTGCATCCCTGCCCTTCAGTGCCCGGGAGGTAGGTTGCAACAATGCCTTAACTGCCTGTATCCCTGCCCCACAATGCCTGGGAGGTTGGTTCCAACACCAATTAAACAGTCTGCACCATTGCCCAGTAGTGACCGGGAGGTAGGTTCCGACATGGCTTAAACAGCCTGCACCACTGCCCCACAGTGCCATCTGAGGAAGGTTCTGACACCGCTTAAACAGCCTGCTCTCCTGCCCCACAGTGCACGGGAAGTGAATTCCGTCACAGCTTACACAGCCTGCACCTCTGCACCACAGTGCCTGGGAGGTCTGTTTCACACCGCTTAACAGCCTGCACCCCTGCCCCACAGTGTCCCAGAGGTAGGTTCCAATACCCCTTAAACAGCATGCACCCTTGCCCAACAGTGCCCGGTAGGTAGGGGTCGACACCACTAAAACAGCCTGCACCCCTGCCCCACAGTGCCCCGAACGTAGGTTCCATTACCAATTAAGCTGCCTGCACCCCTGTCCGACAGTGCCGGGGATGTAGGTTCAAACACCAAAAAAGGTAGGTTCCAACACTGCTTAAACAGCCTGCACCCCTGTCTGACAGTTCCCTGGAGGTAGGTTCCGACACCGCTTAAACAGCCTGCACCACAGTGCCTTGCAGGTAGATTCTGACACTGCTTAAACAGCCTGCACCCCTGCCCTACAGTGCATCATTCTGCAGGAAATTACCACTTTCCTAGAGACACATTCCTTCTGACGCCGGATGCTGATTGATCTACATTCACCATGTGTCGTGCACATTACGGTCAGTTGATTTTGAGCTATTTTCGCTCAGAGAAGACTAATGTTGATAGGATGTTAAAATCAAATCAAACAAAACCTTCCAGGCCTATTTCTCTTAGCAAGGACGAGCCAGGACAGTCACTCAATTTGTTTTCTCATATTGTTTTAACCAGCGGTTGGACAGAAGAGCGTTTGGTAGGCGTGTCAAGTCTTATTCAAAGAGCCCCATTTCATATTTTGTTTAATCAAAACATCCAAAAGATAACAATGCTGTAAATTCAGAAATTTTCGCGAGAACCTTATTTTCGTTTAATACATATTTGCGACGTTAAAATTCGTGATGATGGCATGATTTAAACACGTCAGTAAATGATGGAGTGATTTCTGGGGCCCCCATGGGTTTTGGGAATCTGGGGAGAATGGCTATTTATTTTCAGGGAGCTGGGGAGCACTGGTAATTATTTAAGCGGAGCTAGGGAGCAAGCTCATAATTTTGGGGATATAGGGAACCTTGCCAAAAAGCAAATAAATAAGAAAAAGCCTCCATTTTGTTTGATTTTTTTTAAATTTCTTCTGCTTCTGGGGGGCTAGCCCCCCAGACCCCCCTTGTAAATCCTAAATGTATTTCTAATTGTACTAACATCCTCATCTACGTGGATCTGAGGAAGAAATATGACAATTCAGTTTTCTTATTGATTTTTCCCCCTAGATTGTTAATTTTTAGGTTGGTAATACATACTTTGGAGAGCCCCAGATTACACCATTTTTGTCAAAATTTTTCCGGAGGAGCATGTCCCCGGACACCCCTAGCAACAGTGTGACTACACAATGTTACAGGGCCACTTACACACCTGCTATGTTATTATCGACACTTAACAACACTTATAAGTGTGCACATATAAATGGGCTGATATCTCCGTTAATTCTGGTCAGATCATTTTCAAATTTTCCACAAATATAAACGATATGTGTGTTATAAAATTGCATCTATTTTACTTTAATTAAAATAAAACTATGAAGAATGCGACCACAAAATTCATATTTATGGTAAAATCAAAGTTCATATTTTACCAAATACTTTAGAAGAGACCAAACTTGATCGAATATATCACAAAACAAAGCGGTAAATATCACAATATTCTTGAAGTAAGTAAGGGTGCAAAGATCAGGAATCGATACAATCAAGTACCACACCTGACCAAGGATACCAATGGGAAAGTGACAAACTCACAGTTAGACACCACAAACGAGGACCAAGAGGTCAGCCCTTTCCCAGCAGGTGACCACAAAGCACATATATACAGACGCGTACAAAGACATAGCAAACACAAGACAGAACAAAAACACGAAAGATCCACAAAAGAGGTACCGCATTGGGGCGGTCAGTAAAATATTTTACTGGAGGGCTTAAACCGGTTTAACGGCGCCAACCTCACCCTTAATTCAGATGTGGATCTAGAAACATAAATATTTGGTTGGTCGAATCCTGCAGAGGCGTCCATGTCCATGTAAACTTTGTAGCGGGTATGTAGTCGACGACATTAACTTTGCTTCCATTTAGATATGCAGTGGTGGCCCATTCTTCATGGGCTATAGCACAATCGAGCAGCAACTGCATTCCTCTGTGGTTTCTGAACAATGGAATGACCTCCGTATCCAGCATTTCGTGTTGTTAGCGAGCTGCAGTTGAGTTCCAATTTATATATAGTTTTATGATGTAAGGACACACCTGTACACACCATAACAGAACCACCACCATTTTATTCAAAAAAATGCTTAACTATAAAATGATATGCATAAATTTATTTTCATAGAAAGATAAATTCTAAAACAAAGAAAACTGTGAACTTTGATTTTATGATATATTTGAATTTTGATTTCGCATTTTAAAAGTTAAAGTTTTATGAAAATTAAAATTCATGTAATATCATGTCATGAATGTCATCTATAACTGTTGAAAGTTTCTAAATGATCTGACTTTTATATATGAAGATACGGGTCCATTTGTATGTGCACACTTATAAGTGTTGTTAGGTGTATTTAGGTAATTATCCATTTTTAAGGGAATTTTTGAAGAATGCATATCAGATGTATACTTACTTGATTTAACTGAAGTTAAACAAGTTTATAGGCACTGATAAGCAATTGTAGAAAAGACTTTTTATAGTTAAATGCTTTCACTAAAGTGTCTATTAAATCTAGTTTAAGCTGTTGGTAAAAATCAGCCCCTGTTCCCAAAAAGAAAACCGAATGGTATGTCTCTAAACCTCCAAGCCTACTCTACCAGGTACAGCAACAACATTTTAAGGATGGCCTCATACTTTGAGCCATATATAATGCATTTCATTGAAATTAATTATATGCCATGCATTCCATGACTTTTATATGTCATATATTTCATGGCAAAGACCTGTCTTTACATGTATAAGACAAAATATTAAGTGATCATTAAGTCATGTGCTCTTATATAGCTTCATGGTTTTTAAGTATGTGATTTTAATTCTACGGAAAGATACATACATTTTAGGGAGAATTGCTAGATATTTTTGGGGATTTGGGGAGAAGCTAAACTATTTTTAGGGATTTGGCGAGCAAAGGCAAATACTTTTAGGGAGATGAGGACATTATTTGCAGGGAGACGGGGAGAGCAATGCATTATTTTCAGGGATCAAGGGAGCACATACCCCCCCCCCCCTGGGGGGCCTCATTTCTCCATTCCGCGAGCGTTTTATTTTCGTGAAACATGTAAAGCTTTTCCGACGTTACAGTACTCAGTGGCCAGTTGAGGAGATTCCGTCGCAGCACCAAAAACGTGCTATACGTGCTAAAATTTAACAAAACTAACACATACAAATTAAATATATATAAATATTATAAACACATTTCGTTCCTAAGATCGTGGGAAAAATTGAGAAGGTACACCACTTTACAAGAAACCATTGTTCTTTAATACCAGAGTTGTATCCCTTTGATAGTGCGCGTGATAACTGATCTGATGCTTTATTTTTTGTCCTGCTGAATATATTTTACACTACCCTACGATAAAAATGCACACATCGCATATACATGTACACAATGACACTCGTTAAGCGTCTCTACACAGCTATGCAGTGGGGTAGATATTTATCTGCAGGACTACAAATCAACGTCAACTACCGTGCTTTGTGTATGAGACGTGCGCATGTTATTGTATGCATGTTACTATTGAGAGTTGTGGTACATGTTATGTGGATTTGTCAAATAAGGAAAGTGCAAGTGTCCATGACCAGTAAATGCCACAATCACAGACCAGGGCCCGTAATTACAATGCCTCCTTAAAGTTAATGAAGACTTGAGTTAAGTATTTATATTTAACCATGCTATATTAGATGCTAAATAAATTGCCTGGATCTATGCAGTACTTAGGGTCAAAGATATTATTGTGATCTACACCAAAACGAAACTAATTTGATTTTAATCAGTCTGAAAGGTTATTTTTCGCATCCTGAAAAACCAATACTCAGCTTAAGTCGTCCTTAACTTTAAGGAGGCATTGTAATTCCGGGCTCAGATCAACATATTGCACCGTAAGGATGCGTCACAGAACTCACACGACAACTAAGTTTGTAAACAAATAGTAACACGGTCATCCTCGGTACAACTACACGTACAACATACATGTACAATCGCTGTAGACTGATGGCTGAAATTGGTTTTGCCTCCCCAACCCCAACCATAACCCTAAAGAATCTAGGAGACATATCCTACCTTAACCCGTATAAGCCTTGCGTCCTTTTTGTGGGGCATATGCGAACAGCGCAGACCCAGATCAGACGCCCCAGAACGTGGCGTTTGATCAGGATTTCCTCTGTTTGCTTGCAGGGTGTTCTAATAAAAATAAAAAATACCACCAAGCACCCCTAAAATTTGAAATAGACTCGTCCTAACGCTAGAGATAAGAAAGTATATTCGGCTTTAATTGGTTAAAGAACTGTCCAAGCTGAGTGGAATATGTTAACATTTTGTATTTGCAATAATATTTACCAATAACAAAGTTATTTTACGCAACTCTATATTTTTTAGAATAATACATGCATTTTATTACATCAAAAACGTTATATGCACATACAAATCACAAGGAGAATTCGTAGCATAGCGAATAAATCGCTTGTCCACTGTTCGAACCCCGTCACATCACCATATTATTTTATTTTTTTCTTAATTGTTTTTTAAATTATTTATTGAGCCGTGGCATGTGATTTCCGACAATGTGGCATTTTGACATGTGTAGACTCAGACGAGCCTGTGCAGCCGCCTTTTAGGCTTAGACAGTCAAAATGCTGTTTGGGCAGTAGCTAAATATTCATAGAATATTCAAACGGCTAGCAATGGCTCTGATCAAACTGCGCGTATGCGCAGGCTGATCTGAGGCTCTGCTCGTCGCACATACCACATTGTTAGAAATCTCATGTAGCGTCTCATTTAAAGATATAATTCATAAGCATTTCCAAACCATTTGGATTGCTGAATATTGCTTTACTTGATTGTATCGAGTCCTGATCTTTGCACCCTTACTTACTTTAATGACAGCAAACAATGCATACCCTATCGAGTTGATGCATTCAGTGGCATCTCGCATATGCGTTTTCGTGTTTGATAATGTCCCATTTGATGGACACTTTGTATAAATGTTAAAACTGTTTTCCAATAATGCTTAAAGGATACATGTGAAAATATGATACAATGAAAATGTAGAAAAAGAAATGAAAGCAATGATGTGATTCGAACCTGCGCATTATGGCAAAATAAATGTATGTTCTGCTGCCAGCGACTCTACCTTCTGAGCTATACAAGCTTTCAAAACTACAGCTGACTGCTGAACATGCCAGCATACTGTTTACAAACAAGCAAATGTAAGCATGGTCATTAGATCTTGGCAGCACTATAGAAGGTTTTTAGGAACGATATCGTTTCTCTACCACCACGATAACGTATATCCATGCGCGGATCCAGGAAATTTTCGTCGGGTTTGACGATGGGGGGGGGGGGGGGTCCAAGCCCGACTGACTGAAAAAAAGCTCTGACAGTGTTTTCTTTATTCGTTTTTTGTAAGTCCTCAGCTTATTTTGTAGAGGGAGTCCAGTGATCATGGCTTTTTCAAAGAAAACTATCATTAAACTATAACGTTCCGATATTCCATGGAGAAGGACGGTCCAACATTTCCAGGGGGTCCAACTTTTCCCAGGGGGTCCAATTGTATATTTCTATTTAAAGCTATAAAATTTGTGATTTTCCAGGGGACTGGGGTCCGGACCCCTGCCCCCTCCTCTGGATCCGCACGTGACATGGTTAACTGGGTTCGTCCACACATCGTCTTGGCCAAAAGACATAGCATGACACTCACTCCATTGCTGCAAGTGCTGTGCGGCTGGTGTAAACAACGACTGGGTCCTACTGTTTAGTGATTGGAAATACGCTTGGGAAATCAAAAAAGCCATGATTAGGGTAGTGCACCGTGTATCAAAGGCGTTTTGTGCAATGGGATCTTGTATTATTCCCAACGTCGGATGTGAAGGGAGTCTCTACAATGTTGCTAGCACATATAAAATACCGAATTACCCACATGTTTTGTCCCACATTGTATGCGGCGATCACAAATGAAATAAATTGCTAGAAACGCTGTTTTGTATTTAAAAAATGCGTATCGCTGCCTATCAGGTATTATTTTATAGTAATAAGGTTGAAGGGTTCACCACATCAAGAAGTCTGCGAGTATTCTATAACCACCCCCACACACACTCCCCCTTCAGCATATGAACAAACTAGAGGATCTGAAGGTCCTATAGCGCTTACCTGATCTCATTGATTAAATCAAAATAGGTCAAGGTCAACTTAGGCTTAATATTGAAACATATTTTGTTTTACCATATATATGGGGGTGTTTGATTTCATTTGGAATTATCACGTGACGTATGCATTACAGCGCGTTCTGGCTCATTTGGCGCCTTTAAATGAAAAAAAAACCTAGCTAAGTATCTGAAAATCAGCCAATTTCTGGCTTGCCATTGGGAATTTATGTGTCCAAAATGAGTACATGTACGCTATATAAGGCATTAGTTATGACTCGACAGGGCTCGCGAAATAGATGGGTTACTGGGTGCCACTTTGGCAGAGATATTTGTAGCTTATAGCATGGCATCAGTGTTGTACAGCTCAAGTCGGATGAAAATCCCGAATTTACGTAGACCTCGAAGTCTCCCAATTACTGATATTGCTTGGGCGCGCATTGGCTCAGTGGTAGAGTGCTTGACGCGAGACCGAGGGGCCGCGGATTCGATCATCACCGGCGTAACTGCGTTGTGTCATTGAGCAAGAACATTAATTCTAGCTTAGTACTAGTTCAATCCAGTAAGCCCCGTCCCTTTATAACTGAAAGATTGTTGATGGGACGTAAATAATCAAATCACCAAAAACAAACAAAACTGATATTGTACTGTTTACCTTAACTTTAAACATTCGTATGAACAAACTGCAACCGAGCCAGCACGGATCCACATAGCCTGCCAAATCCACCTCAACTTAAAATATGCATGCGTGCGACGGTTCAGAAAAAAGGATAAAAAACTTAACCCCCACTGGAAAGCTGATCATGCATCATTTATGTTAGCTTTTACGGATGGGATAAGCAACACAGTATCATTGGTTAGACCATAAATAGTCTACAACGAGCTAGATGCATGTGAACTGCTCCCACAAACACAAAAGATCATCGTGAACGAGTCCGTGTGTACTCCCCCTCCCCCCCCCCCCCGCGCAGATCACCCCACCTGCCCTCCCTCCCCGTTTCCTCTAAAATGACGCCCACACTCTTTTATGAAATGAAAAATATCAACTCAAGCGTCGTGGGGAGGGTTTTTATGAGCAGGAATTACTCTATTTTGTAGTATTTTTCGAGTCCGCTGATTAATTGACAGTTTGGGTCGCTTAGAGTCATTAAAACTATATTTTTCGTATGTCCTCGTTAGCATTTCCGTCAAATTAACGATTTTAGCCGGTAGATACTTTATTATCCTCCAGATATGGAGAACACAATGCAAACACATATGCAACATACAGAAGAAAACGTACAAAAACAAAGACAAAATAGTTATGTACATCTACAAAATGTTTGAGAACCCGTAGTTCTCTACACTCACAGTAGTAAACAACAGAGGCACAGGCTATCCTGCACGTGTGCTTGGGTGATCTGCGCCCAGTCGTTTGCAATCATTGAGACGCTTACTGTCACATGCTTGGCCTAGTCCCGTCCGTTCCACTGAGGTTCTGATAGGTCTAGTCAGAATGTGACTTAACTTTGACTGTGCCGCTTTGAATACCTCTAAGTTTAACCTTAACGAAACGAAATTTAAGGATTTTAACCGAGAAGAAAACCAAGCACCCACTTTACGAGATTTTTAACTAAGATATATAAACTTTTCTTTTTTTTTCTTTTACGGGACATTGCGTTCGCTTTCTATACCATTAGTCCAAACATTTTTATGAGCACTCAATAGGATCGTCTCATCTTGAGTCGGTTCCACTGGGTCCTCACAACATGTGTTTGGTAAGAACTACAGATTTTTTTTTTATTTATTATTTTTTCTAAGTATCCCCACTTATCCTGAGGCTTAATCAAATGAATGACATAACATCAATCCATCATTTAAAACATGCTTTGGATACTCATTAGAACTTTGTTGCAGATGTTATAAATAAACGTATTTTCAATATTATACAATTATTGACTATTGAGGCATTAGACATGATGTGATATCGACCTGAGAGTACCAATATTGACCGAGGCGGAGCCTCATGTCCAATGCCTCAATAGTCAAAAATTGTTTTATTATATAATTTCTCTAAACAAAAAAAGCAACAACAACAAAGTCTGCGCTATGGACTTTGTCTTGGATAGTCTTGAATTTCTTTTATTTACATGATGACTAACTGATTCATTCAGTTAAAAGAGGAATGAATGCAAACTTTATTTGTAATTACAACTGCAAACAGAGAAGATCCGGATTAAATGCTGCATAATGTGGCATTTCATCAGGGTCTACACTGTTTGCTAAGACAAAAATGATCTTCAGGGAAAAAACTGCAATTTTGTTTAGAAATTAAAACCTGTGACCCCTTGAATTATACAATGGGCCATTCCAAGTTTATTGCATCAATCCAGAAGGAAGAATTCATTAGTTTAATTTAAGAGTTCTGCTAATTACTATATTCAACAGCAAAGTCTAAATTACATGTATATGATGAAACACCAAATCTTGTGAATTTCGTGCCATGTCACTCACTGGATTGTATTTACAGCAAATCATGCAAGTTTCATACTGAAAGCACACCTGTTATGGAAAGTTTCTATGAAGTCTATTTTTAGTAACTAATATTGAATGGGGAAAAACCAGCAGCCCATGTGATATGTAGTTATATGGACTCGAGTGGATAGGCATCTGGGCCAATCAAAAGATGTCTATTTATAGGTTATATAATAAAACCTAATATGTACACGTATAATACCAAAATCTATAGAGACACAAGCATAAAATAATAGTTTCACACTTAAGCAAGACAATTTAATAAATGCCTCAGTTAAATTATCTGATCCTCATCCAAGTCATCTTCATATACAATATCTATCACTGTGCCTACAGCTGTGGCAAAATAATTCTCCACCTCACCACAACCAGTAGAAACATCGCACAGTTTTTGACTGCGAGCTGAGTAAGGTCCTGCCCCACCCTACCCTATTGGGAGTTTAGCAGACCGTTATATCCTATCTGAAAGAACAATCCAAGCTGCAACAAATAAGAGATGTGTGCACGTTGTAAGCCGAGACGTTAGCCTGCAACAGGCTGTAACAGTTTGTTACATATGTTACCATATCAAAATATAAAAATATTGCACTTTTGAACACGTGTTTAAGTTCTTTTGAGTTATATGATAATATAATCTAGCATTTGTGCTCGTGCTGTATTGAGTATTGAATTGAGTAAACTTGTTGCGAAAATCGTTAAAATGCTCAGCAAGCATCAAATGTATCTGTATGGATGTAGGGATTGTTTGTATGGTTTTTGAAACGAGCTGGATTAAACATAGGTAACGCAATTTACAAGTAGGTAACGTAATTCACATTCTACGAAAAACCCAGATTAGTCCTATCAAAGGGCCAAACGCAACAAATTGACGGTGATTATATGTTTCTGACTTGTTTTTCAATTGTTATTTTCTCTTTTTCAAACCTTTATATCTCGTTGCTGCTACCACCCGAGGTTTATTGTTGAGTTTATGTGTATACTTTGAAATTGGCACTCTCGCTTTTGCACCCTTGTCCATTCCAGTTGATCACAGTGACCTCAAATGTTCTCATGACTTACTATGTTGATAACATATATGGTTTATATGATAAATAAAATAGTTAACTTCAATTTATAACTTCTTATCTTCAATTGGAGTTAGCTAATTGGCTATGTGAATTACGTTACCATGAACATTTTGCCATTTTTCTGAGAAGGGCTTATCTTTGTGAATGATGCAAACCTTGTTGTTTTTTTTGTAATATGTACGTGAAAAGGCATTTATTGAATTTAGATTATTTATTCTGCATTGTCTTAGTTTGTAGTGAGCCACAGCAAGTTTTCAAGTATATGGAATATTTAAAATCATTATTCTATAATCATATTTTAAAGTGATATTCCAACAAGATTAATGAAACTAGATACAACAGCTTACTTCCAATGTGCATCGGATGATGTAAAAATGTTATGCAACACACTAGAACCTGATATTTTGCTGAAAAATATATGCTTCTCCGCAGGAAATAAGACCAGAGTCTAAGGTATGTAAATTACGTTACCGACCTATTGGCACAATGTTCTTTATACAACTTTACAATTTATTATTTCCAATACCAAAGAAGAACGTAATTTTTTAATATTCATCATCTACTGTTTCAAACCAATATTTTTTTTTTCTGGTCAACTCTTCAATTTTGATGAAAACAAGTCAAACAATAATTGTACTCATAGAATAACAGTTGGATTCCACTGTCAATAAACAACAGATCCAAGTAGAAGTGCATGCTTTAAAAGTTCATAAATATTCCAGTTTTGTAAGAAATTTGGTATGCACAAGTATATTTCATCACAGTAACGTAGTTCACATTCAAAGTCAGTGGTGCTCTTTGTGAGGCTGTATGAATTGAAATTTTTGGATGAGCACATTTTTTAGACATCATAATCTAATTGACCTATACCAATGAATAAAAAAAATAACATTAAAATGAAAATCGAAGCCAAAAAAAATGTGGGACAAAAATTGGCTGCAATTGGTGAACTTAACTCGTTTTGGCTAAAACTCAACTCGCTTAATAAATTCAATAATACACGAGCACGCATGTAAGGTCTTCTATATATTTTATGGGACGCTGAGCATAAGTGGGCTAAGACAATCATATTGAAATGACAAAGTGTACATTTGCCGTCATCACCATTGTTTCTTTTCTTTCTTTAACAAAGGCAAAGCACGTAGGCAGGAAACAGCATTTGCAAAAAAAAAAACTACATGTAGTACCTGATAAGGCTGTTCCTACGGTAACAGTCTGATCAGAGACTCATCTTTTTGCTTTTTTAGCTAATAATGTATTGGCAATTAGGATGGATTAGTCTACAAAATGTCGCTATCCAAATGGAAGATTCCGTTTGACATTCAGCACTTGGCTTGAAGCATTTCGAAGATAAAGTGGGAAGCTGCTAATAGTCTCGGTAAGTGTTTTGGTAAGTGTCTCCGTAAGTGTCTCTTACGAATAAGCTGTGTTTGACACTTCCGATTTGTTATCTTTAAAATGATTTCGGAAGTGTCTTTATTAAGGCACTTAGTTATTGTTAATCTCAAGACTTCCATGGGCGGATCCAGAAGGGGGGGGGGGCATGGAGGCCTAGCCCCCACCCCACCCTGGAAAGTTATAAGTGGCTATAGACACCCATCGAGAAGCAATTTGACCTTTTATGTCCAATTGTTTCTCTGATGACTAAAATAAATAATTGGGTAGTGCAAATATAATCAGACCAGCTACAAACCCAGTCACAAAGAGCCAGGAGAGTTGCAGTCAGGCAGTTTCAAGTGACGCAATTGATATCTTTAGACCTCTTTTGTCACTCAATAATTACGAGGTTAAATGGGACAGCAATATCGAAAGCAAATAGATCTGAGATTTAAGCCCTAGTTAAACCCTGCAATATGCACAACAAATCAAAATTGAATAAAAAATATGATAGTTACAAATGTTTGTATAGGTATGGAGGGCAACCATTTTAGGCTGAGTGACCTTTCACAGCCCTAAAAAATGCATAAACAGAATATATAGTTTCGTGCTACTCACCTACTCGCAGTTTCTCGTATCAATTCGTACCCGCTCGCGAGTCACTCGTGACAGGCATTGAGCAAAGGGCACCGAAAGAGCGTCACAGATCGGAGCAGATCGTACCAGACCGCATCACATCTTAACAGAGCGTGGATTTTGCCTTGTCCAAGGCCGATACCGACCACCACGATTTGGAAGCACGATTAGATGCGTTGTGTGGCGTTTTGCTACGATGCAATACGATCTGATGCGATGAATACGATTGAAAATTAATCGTGCTTTTAAAGTAGAACTTTTTAGGACCGCCCAAAAATGTTCTGCGACCAACACGATTACCACGATTGACATCAATATTTGATATGAGCTGATACGGGGGCCGCGATTAGTCCACGATAAAGACCTTGATTCCAATCGTGGCCCTGATCGTGATAGTGGGTATGCCACAACTTGTTGTTAAAACTAGAAATGCAATCTGCGACTTGAATATTTTGAACACTATTTCTGCCAGCTCCAACTGTTTTAGTACTGTTTGCCTTGTATTCCAATGGATTCTTCTTTTTGGTTTCATACAATACACTTGGGTTGGTCCATTGCATATATTAAGGGGTCACAGGTTATACTTTCCAAAAATATATTTTATTTTGTATCCGGTATCCAAAGGGTTAATTACAAATGAGCCGCTACATGTGATTTCCAGCAATGTGGTATGTAAAACCAG
Organism: Loripinus fragilis; assembly: GCA_964019695.1. Taxonomy (NCBI): domain Eukaryota; kingdom Metazoa; phylum Mollusca; class Bivalvia; order Lucinida; family Lucinidae; genus Loripinus; species Loripinus fragilis. The sequence goes on from OZ026517.1 coordinate 73,982,243, forward strand.
CAAAGCTTCAGATCAGCCTGCGCATACGCACAATCTGATCAGAGCCTTTGCTAATCGCGTGACAATTCTATGAATACTAAGCTACTGACCGAACAGCATTTGGATTTTACAAGCTTAAAAGAAGGCTGCGCGGGCTCATCTGAGTCTACACTTGTCAAAGTGCCACATTGTTGGAAATCTCATGTCGCGGCTCAAATAAATTTGCAACTTTGTGCGCAGCGATATATTTACATTGCATACAGTTCAATGTAAAAATTACAAATGTGTTTAGTCAACACGTAGGGTGAGGGGCGGTAGTGAGGGGGGAGATTTGGAAGTTTTGTTGTTATTAATATCTGATACCTGTATAATCATAATTATGCATCTTATAATAGTCTGGATATGGACCTTCCTTTACTTCCATATTTTGTGTATGCGAGCAGCAAACGCTCTGGCGAGACTGCACAGGCTCAGTTGGGCTAGCTGATATAAGTTTAGTATGATAGGCGCTGTCCGATTTAAAGATAGCATTTAAATTAGGGTATGATCGTCAATTCGTCTCAAAAGGATAATTAGAATCGACTCGGACACATGGAATCTTGAAACTATGTAAACACACGATTAAATTGATTACAGGTCCATGGGGATCTATTCAGTTACATTGTTATATTTTGTAAGGAGTATTTTCTTAAGAGGAGGGTCACAATGTCACGGGTGCTTCTTAAATTCCGATTTTGATTAAAGCTAACTTTTATATTTCCAGTGTAAACATTCTACTGGTTGATCGTAAATTAGATTGCATCATGTGTTTTCTCGAATGTCGTGATCATATTGAGCATGATTTGTATAACTCTAAACTGACCAAATACTGGTAGTGGCGATAGTGTGGGGACTCATGGTTGTATTTTAATCCCGTCGAGGATTTTTGTAAAGGCATAATATTTACATGCACGTTGTTCTGCACTTCAATCCTTTTGACATGCAGCATCACTAGATTCAGAATATTTAAATAGTAATATAGTATTACCTGTCTTAAGCGGCCACTTAAAATAGACAAAACAAAGGTATCAATGGAAAATGGTAGCTTAATGAAGATCAAAAGTATTGCAGAATGCTCCATGGGGAGCTTTCTGCAATACTTTTGTCATGCATTAAGCAATTATCGGTATTGAAAACCAATTTTGTGTTCTTTTTGAGTGGCCGCTTAAGACAGGTTTTACTGTACGTTCCTATGAGATTTCCCTTTAAATGATACAACCTGGATAAGTCGCTTCTCACAGAACAGCAATAAAGTTGTGAATAAGAACTTTAAGTAAAGTAATTTAAAAACAAAAAGAGTCGGTGCCTATGTGGGGACATGTCTTCTAAGATAAAGCTTGATAATACTGCTGTAAAAAGTCAAACCGAGGACGCCATTCCCGCCAAACGTGCGCTTCTTCTTCAATAAAAATACAATATACATAATGTCCACATCGCTAGATATTCGTCCAAACCCAGATGCACTTTATCCAAAACGTTTAAAGAGACTAAGTCTGTAACTATGAGCATTTTTGGACACACATTTTTTTTCTTTTAAAATCATTTGAAAAAATAGAATTAAGTTATGTTTTCACAATAAATATGTTCAGTACAGCTACAAACTGCATGGAAAATTGAATTATCATATTAAAACATGTGTTTTTCTCTTGTTGGTAATTATTTACGTCCCTCCAATAATTCTAGACAGTTGATTTTTAACATAAATGCTGTTATTTTGATAGTGATAATGTGTTAAGATGTATGAAAATGGTAAAATGTTTACCTGAATTTGAGTAATTTGTTCTTAAAAAATAGAAACATAATTTCTAAAACTAGAAGATCAAAAGTTACAGACTATGCAGCTTTAAGATTAAGCTGACATGTTTTAAAAATAACGTCTTAAATACATTTGGTAGTTATATTATTTGCATGGCTGTGCCATGCATTTTCTCGCCATACCACTGGTCAGACAAAACTCGACATGAAACATAGTGAGTTTACGGCTGCCACCAAGGTTCACATTTGCTTGTCCCATAGAAAACAAATCAATATTGTCTACTTGCATAAGATGGTTCAAACAGCCTGAATAAGAAATATTGACTTCTAGAAGATAGCATCTCTGTTCTTTCAAGAGTTATTCGAGACATGTTAATTTGAAAGACTTTGTAAAGGGCATCAGATGAAACGTCACTCAGTCACATTGATATCACAGCTCATCGTGTCTGTAGAATATGATAGAGACCGAGTCCTATAAAATGGTGACTTAGAAGATCATTCTCTATTCGATAACAAGTCCATGAAAATAGCTAGTACAATATTAAAGTAAGTAAGGGGACAAAGATCAGGAATCGAAACAATCAAGCACCACACCTGACCAAGGATACCAATGGGAAAGTGACAACGTCACAAATATACATCACAACGAGAGCCAAGAGGTCAGCCCTTTCCCAAAGAGGTCAGCCTTTTCCAAGCAGGTGACCAAAGCATAAGGTCGAATCTAGATTTCGACATAATATGCACAGCGTTGTTAACGACGTCACTAAATAAAGTTAATAAAAGTGACAACACTAATGAGTGTTCTAGCTTGTTGCATGTACATTACGCGACGTGTTATAAATGGTGGTGTCTCTCCATCCACAACCATATGCTTGTACTTAAGGACTTTGAAAACGCATCACCTAGATTAAATCATTTATTTCACAAACCCTGGGAATGTCAGCGAGATAATCGTTATTGCATAGCATAGTCTGACTAGTTTGTAGTGTCTCCTAGAAAATTCATGGTTTTAAATTTACTTTAAGGTATTGAAAAAGTATTCGCTTTAAGAAAGGTGTGGTCGTTTTTGAAGGACACAAATTCAGCTGCAAAGTAAGAAAGAGAACAAAAATCAGAAATCGAAACAATCAAGCACCACAACTGACCAAGGATACCAATGGGAAAGTGACAACGTCGCAAATAGACATCACAAATGAGAGCAAAGAGGTCAGCCCTTTCCCGGCAGGTGACCACAAGGCATCAACAAACAGACGTGCATGAAAGTATAAAAAAACAAGACAGAAATAACATAATTGATCCACAAAAGAAGTTAACACGCGTTAGTTTTGATTCCTGACTAAACAGATGTGCGTCTTTTGCTTTTTACACGATTGCACATTCATCATTGAACGATAAAAAATGAATTGTCAGTTCGGTATGCTCAAATATACACCGCTTAAAATACCGACATACTCCACCCACCCTGCTTACTATAGCCTGTAACAAAATTAATCGTCTTGGGCCTTTCAAAGTTTCGATGTTTTTACGTCCAATTTTATTGGAAGAGGCTAAGGGCATACGCAAATGACAGATTATGCATAAATTAGGCTTGTATCACGTGTCTGTATTGTGCAAGTGATGTTAACGTATTTTTTAAGACTTTCTAGATCACATGACAGCAGATCTCCTGCCATGATTTACACCAAAACGTCTTCCCCACATTACTGCTAGTGTATGTAGTCAATATCAGTAATGAAAGTGTGCATAAATGTAACTTATGGAGATGTTTTTTAAAAAGAAGCTTTAAATTAATGTTCAAATTTGATGTTTATTTTCGAAGTTTTGAAGTTATGAATTTCTTTTAATTAGAAAAAGTCTATAAACTCTTTTAGTGATATGGTATCATACAAGCCACAGTTTAAAGATAAAAATAACCAAAAAAGCTCCATTTAACTGTGCATAAAGGTGCTGGATGCCGTATGTACCCATGTGACGTCATAAACAGCTTAGCGTGATAGTGCAGTCAAATTAACGACTTATCCATACCAATTCTGGGTTGCAAAGTAAAACCTGCGAGTAACTTATCAATCACATAATATACGGTTTGCCAATATACTTCAAATTATGTCGTGAGGAAATTGCAGGAGCCTTACAAGAATTTTGTACCCGCTGGTGTAAACGAGAGCATGTTGAGTCTAATGCCTTAAATAGTTGGAAACAAAATATTTTTAAAATTATTGATGGTAGAATTTCATTTTATAGCAACAATTTAGAGCTTCTACCACCTAAACCTAAATTCACTTTTAGACATTTGAAAAAAGTGATCCAGGAATTCCATAGGAGGTTTGTTTTGGCCCCCACAGATAAGGCTGCTAACAATGTTGTGGTCATTTGAAAAAAAGTACTATATTAACACCCTAAAGCAAGCACTTAGCACTGCAAAAACATATGAGCATAACAGGCTTGATGAGACGTCTATCGTTGATAGGCATCGATGCCATATGACAGCTAAGTTTGGGTTGTTTGTTGATGAAGACCATAGCAAGCTTCCTACGTTATACTGGTTACCTAAACTTCATAAGCGGCCCTATAAGTCACGTTTTATTGCTAATTCTAGTGCATGTACAACTACTGAGTTGTCTATTCTTTTAACTTCTTGTCTCACTGCGATTAAAAACCATGTCATTAAATATTGCACAACAGTTTATGAAAGAAATGGTAAAAATTTATTTTGGTCTATTGAATTTAGGTGAAATTCTTAATAAACTGAAGTCTAGAGGTTTTCTAGCATCTGGTTTGTCTACATATTATTTCTCTACTCTCTATACTACCTTGCCTCATAATCTAATCAAAGAAAAACTAACAGAATTAATTGAACAAACATTTAACAGAGAGGGCTCACTTTATTTGACTTGTCATGATAAAAATGCCTTTTTTACTTCTGAACAACCTAAACGATATAAATTGGGGTCATGTCAGAAAATGTGTGATGCGCTCCATTATCTTTTGGACAATATATTTATAAGATTTGACTCAAATTATACAGACAAATGGTAGGTATTCCAATGGGTACTAATTGTCTTCCTCTTGTTGCAGATTTGCTTTTGTTTTGTTATGAGAGAGACTTTATGTTGTCTCTGTCAGACAATAATTAAACTGATATTATTGAAGTTTTTAACTCAACCCCCAGATATTTAGATGACTTACTTAATAAAGATAATCCTTATTTTGAACAAATGGTAGGTCAGATATATCCCACTGAACTTCAGTTAAATAAGGCGAAGTCTTCTGATACTGAAGCTCCGTTTTTGGACTTGAACTTGTCAATAACAAATGGCATAGTTTCTTCTAAAATTTATGACAAACAGGATGATTTTAATTTTGAAATAGTAAATTTCCCATTTCCTGATGGAGATGTTCCTCGCTCTCCTTCCTATGGTATATATATTTCTCAGCTTATTCGTTTTGCTAGAGTGTGTTCTAATGTTGATGACTTCAACAACAGAAACTAACTGCCAAGTTAGTAAAACAAGGTTATAGATATCATAAAATTCGAAAAGCATTTCTAAATTCTACCACAGACACTCTGAGTTAATTGTTAAATACAATAAATAGGTTAAAAACTCTTCTGCAACAAGGCATATCAGAACCTATATTTTATGGTGATTTAGTTTATAAATTCAAACGAATTGTTGGAAAACCTAATTTTAGTGATCAATTCAAAAAGATAGTTAAACGTTATATAAGGGTTGGATATAACTTGGATATCATGCGACAGTCTGCATGCCTAGTTTTAAACCCAATCACGGTTTATAGCTATGGTTTCCTCTTTAATTGCACGACGGTGGGTCAGTCCTCAGACTCTATGACGGCTCTGATGTAAAGCTTTAATTGGTTGGTTGGTGCCTGATGTTTATCTGTAACTGGACCCACCGTCACTCAACTTGAGGTTTTCTTTAGCTCTAACTATCTGTGAGTCATGAGCCCATTTCTTTGTTTCATTCATGGTGTGTTAATTTGATTAGAGTGTTTTTCCATGATGATACATTGCATTAGTTAGATGGCCTGCATGCGAGCTGAACATTTCTTGTACTTCAACAACAGCAGAATCTAGGGCAAATATTTGGTACCAGTAAAATGCATTTAAGCCCCCCTGTGGCTTAGGCTGCTGTCCGTTCTAAGGCGGTCGTTCTGTTGTTGTTGATTTTTTGTTTATTGTTATTCCCATTGTGGGAGTCTGTAATTGTTCTATGTTTTGTTGTACGTTACTTTATGTCCACTCTAGTGTTGCAATCATCTTGACGGGGAAGAGAGAGCTGGTTGGTTTGCTTAACTTGTCTTCCTGATGTCTCGTGATGGTTGAGCGGCTCTTCCTCACGGTGCCACGGGGCTGTCTGTGGTTTGTGATTGTGGTATTTCCTGATCATACTCACTTACTAATTTTGCAAGAAAAGTGCAAATATATGGTGATGCGTTTTCAAAGTCCTCTAGTATATTTCAGTACCCATTGGTCAGATTTCAGCATTCTTGGTATAAACGTGATAAGTACCATGGAGGGTTGATACATTATCACATGACTCAGTAAAAATAACTTCTATATTATTTGACATAGGAATCCCAAATTTTATTTGTGGACTCATTTTGTAGTCGAAGAGTGTCGCATACCGTTTCTGGGTCACTTTGATCTTAATGACTGCTCTCAGTTTTAGAAAAGGACAACGTAAAAAATGGGCTGTCCAGTATATGGCAAGACTTCCCGCCAATGTGTCACATGCTATACCCACTTCTCTATGGGAGATTTGTCGCATAACTAAGACATATGTTGTTCACTATAGACTATAAATGGCCATGCATAAGCAGGGTGCTTAAGATCCAGCCAGATAAGATAATAGGTACTCGATGGATGCATGTGTTAAATCGAGAAAATAGTCACAACTCGGACGTTAATAATCAGAACTTATAACAGAAATAATATAAATGGACAAGTTCAATAAGCAAGTATGCAGTGTGCACAAATGCATACAGTGATAGGGCTGAACGACAGCCAGCTTTTTTGAAATGCTTATACTTGTATCGGGAAAGAGTGGTGAGTCTTTCGTCAAAAAACAGTTGAGTTGTGGACCTTGACTTATGGTCATTGTATTGGTCTTTTAAATGAAAAATCCAATGCAATGAAAATGCATTCCGTTTGACAGATGAATTGTTTGTATTAAAAATTAGATGCGTTTAAATATAATTATGTATTGTATCTTTTTGAGTCAGAATAAAACCAAAGTGCACCATATTATTTTAAACTTTGCAGGTGTATTGTTCATGGTCTGAAGATATGAATGTGCGCTGTACATTATCGTCACATTCTTTTTATTTTTATTATAAACTTAGTCGCAATTTAAGCTCTACCTTCACTCTACAGTGAGTGGTATACAGATCTTCGGACTATAATATGAAGATGCTGTACATGGTATTTCGGCGTAGCTGACTCAAAGTTTCCCGATTTTCAGCCTAGTTATTGGTATTAGTTTAGTACGAGGGTCATCCAATAAATAGGGGGAATTTCCTTATAATGTAAGAGTTTATACCATTTAAACATCACAACTAAAACCATAAGGTGGCATAACTTGTTGCGCATACAACAACATATCCAAAGGTTTGACGGAATGTGATGTCCCTTGTTGCTTAGCAACGTAAACAGGTTCTTAAAACTGACCTGGCCGGATCCCCTAAAATCGTTGCCATGGTTACTGGCATGTGCAGATCAGTTCCAAAAAGAATCTATTCTATAAACTACCACATAAAGTAATTATCCTGTAAAATTCATTGACTTCTTTTGAAAATTGTCATATTGGCAAGGGCATTTAGCGTAAAAAAGTGACAAAAATGAAAACTTGTTGAATCAGAAAAAGGGATATGGGTCATGAATTAGCCCTTAAATTTCTGTTGCTTGGTATAAAAGTTTAAAATCACCCTAAAATTATTAAATATATTCTCTATTTTGAAACAGTATCTTTAAAAACCATGTATCAAATGTTTCCATTGTTGCCTAGCAACAGTATAATATAGAATTAACAACCAGTCCATTTTTCCACAATTGCCTGGTTGTTAGGCAACCATGACTAACTTGTACATGATAATGACCATATTTTATATGTAACATTGAGAACAATTAAACTATAACAGATTAAAGGACAAACTATGTTCAAATACATGATGAAAGTAACATGCCAGACTGTGCTTCTTTAGCATGAAGTTATTGTATTACGAAAATCTGGCTAGGCTAGCTTTAGTATCACTTTTTCGTTGCTAAGCAACAAACGACCACACTTTCCAACAAAGTTTTGAATATGCTGCTGCATGCCCAACAAGTTATGCCACCTAATGATTACATTTGCGATGTTTTACTGGTACAAACTCTTGTTTTATAAGGAAATTCCCTCTATTTATTGGATGACCCTCGTATTAGAGAATAAAATAGTAATTTGTGATTGGTAAAATACTTCAAGCTAAAACTGGTCCTGCTCCCCTACAAGGGAATTTTGCAGACACATCCTATCTTGAAGCAAATTTCAAGCTGCGTCTTTTAAGAGATCTTTGCACTCTGTATGCCGGGCGTTAGCCTGTAACAGCCTGTTTGGTAGCAGCCTGTTACATATGTTACTGTAACAAACTAAGAAGAAAAGTAAACTGAAAGTTTGAGCTATGGGGAAGAAAACCATTAAATTGTCTAAGTATTCAAATTACTTATGTAGTCAGCAAGCTGAATGCTTAAGCTACATAAAAGAAACATTTTGAACAAAATTACAACTTTTGTGTTATTTTGCAAAATATATATTTCTCCCATGGTCCTCAAAGCATACATTAAGAATTATGCAAAATTAGTCAAACAGAAATTTGAAAGGCTGCTATCCCTTTACATCATCTTTACATCGAACCTTTCCACTCCTTTGGTGCTTAAGTCTTCGGGTCTTAGATCAAAAGTATTTCGATGTTCAACGTTAGGCTCTATCTATATCTTAGTATTATACTTATCAGGACATATTGAAAAAAAGTTGATCTATAACGTCTGTAACAAGGTAAAGGGGCTTGATAATCACCCATGAATTAATACCTAAGATTAAGGCACCAGAGCTAGAGACTTATAGGAAAACATGCGAAACATATTCTTTTTGTATTGCCTGCGAAGCAAGGATGACACATAGGGATCATGACTCCGGCGGTGGCGTCGTCGTTATCCGCGGTGTCACACCTTGGTTTCCCATCGATTACTCTTGATGGGATGCATCAATTTCATTTAAACTTAACAGGAGGGTCAAGCATTATTCAATACAGGTCAAGTTCGAAAATGGGGTAATCCGCCAAATTTTGATTGCATTATGGCCCATTATTTCACTTAGATTTTGGCTAAATTGTCAATTTGTGGTTTCCGACCAATAATTTTTAAGGGATACAACAATTTCTTTCAAATTTATCAGAAGGGTAAAGCGTCATAAATACAGATCAAGTCAAGCCAGGGGTCAAAAGCTCAAATTCAACTTTTTCAGAACAATGTCATGTTGCATATCAAATTAAAGAGAATCACGAACGCAACAACATGGTCGCAAATAGTTTGCCTGCAGACCGCCCCCTACACCCCTCTCCTGACCCTGGGACAGGGGTCAATAGGTAAAAAATCAACTTTTTCAGAACATGGTCATGTTGCATAATAAATGAAAGGGAATGGAGAAGAGAGCACCATGCAAGCACATATTCTCTCCTTACAGACACCATTAACATGTGGTCGGATTAAAAGGTAAAAAAAATCTGAATGTGGTTATACTAGTTATCAAATTAAGGGGTTAAAATTAAAGACTAACATAAAAGCAAACACTTTGGCCTTACACACACCCCTGACCTCTGGGTCAGGTTGAAAGTAAGAAAAAGGGCAGAGATCAGGAATCGATACAATCAAGCACCACACCTGACCCAGGATACCAATGTAAAGAAGACAACTTTGTAACGAGAGCCAAGAGGTCAGCCCTTTCCCAGCATGTGAAGTCACATATTGAAATTGTACAGATTAGTTTATTTGTTAATGTAAACTAGTTGACCGGCTTATAACTTTGATCTGTATGATATCCAAGGTAAACTTAGGGCTTAGAGAAATGGGATTTATGTTTTGTGATTTTTAAGTTTCCCTAAAATAACCCTTCGCCCGGGATATAAATTTGACAAATTTACCTTGTTTGACTTATGCTTGGCCAGGCGACACATTGGATTATGGGAATTCTAGTTGTTGTTTTTTTCTTAAATATCATCCAGTACATCATATATTTTACTTAAATAATACTACCAAATTTGGCTCCTTAAAACTGGTTGCAGGGTTGTTAGACAATATATTTAAGATAGAAAAGCAAACTTTTGGCTTTTCTATATGCCAAATTAGTATGTTAGTACCTCGTAATGTTGAAACAACCACAGATGAGCTGTAAGAGTAAAATGATATTGGTCACACTTATCAGTTTGTTTTAAAGGGTAATCTAATTTAAGTAACGCACATAACAACTTAGGAAGTCGTAATTTTGCTTAAAAAGCTTGCATGTGTAGCTTAAGTAGCCAGCATGCAGAAAATATGAATATTTTGAATAACTAGACAGTATAAAGGATTCTTTCTGTAGCTCAAAATTTTATTTTCCTTTCTCTAAATTTGATATGGTAACCTATGTAACAGGCTGTCAAAGACTAACGCTCCGGCATACAGAGTGCAACTGTCTTTTAAAAGACGCAGCTTGAATTTCTCCTTAAAATGCGATATGTCTGCAAAGTTCCTTAGGAGGTGAGGTGGAAAACCCATTCTCAGCCATCAGTCTTTTAAACATGTGTAAACGACTGCAAAACATGTATGGCTTATATTCCGATGTTTGACCATGGTATGTATTTTTCTCCACCAAGCTTGTCCCAGATGAAACCACAATGTTGCCCACTCCGTATAAAGAAATTGGGATGCATTATTGGATAATCGTAATAAGCTCTGCATTAAATAGCTGATTCATGTATGTCACTGAGGGCGAATTAGGGGGTGATTACATGTATCATCCGCTCTTTTGCGTGTATGGGTCGCCGCTCATTACATACTCCGTCATGGTATGACTTCTGCTTAAACTACTGAGTAGTGGATTCTTTATGTTTTCCAGAAAGCGAATAACAAAGGCGCTGATCAGACGGCGCTTCAGCGCAGGCTGGTCTGCACCTTTGTTGTTTACATGTAATAATGTCTGCTTTTCTTATGTCGATATACATATAAATGGCGATTTCCATCATTACTGTAACAATATGTATGGGAGAATCTTTATGGATAAGTATGAAAACCGTTACTATTTGGGGCAGTCTGTAAGAATATTACATATATCAACTATAGACGTTATGAAGGCATAAATTGTGAAACTATCCTTACAAAACAGCACATACATTTGTCAAAAATGATTAACAAAGAAAGTGTAAGTCCAAATATGAAGACACCGCCGGCCGCGTTTCCCGCATAGATTGCTATTTATCTACAATACAAATACAATGTACAAAAATGCATAATCACTGGCATCCGTTATATGGGTATATAACCTAATCCCCTTTAGTGGGAATCCAGATGTAAGGGCAATACTTAAACCGCACTATGCTATGTGTGTGGGCAGTGCGAGCTCTGGCGCGAACGGCTTGGCTGAGTCGTTTCCATGCGCGGACCCAGAAAGTTTTGTCAGAGGGGGTCCAACTCTGACAATTTTTTTTTTTTTTTTTTTTTTTTTTTTTTATGAGGGGAGGGAGAATCCAATTACCTCTATAAGCGGGCCGTTAACCGCTTGCCAGGGAAATGCCATTTAAATGGCGTTTCGCTGGTGTGCCGATGATAACCCAACATTGATTTCAGCTTGATAGCTTTGTGATATTTCAGGGAATCCGGACCACTATTGCTAAGAAACCCTATATTTTTGTGATTTTTCAGGGGGGGGGGTCCGTTCCCCCTGCCCCCCCCCCCTTCTTGTCCCCGCCTCTGGATCCGCGTATGCGTCTCAGACTGTTTGCCAAATAACTAATTAACTGGCTCAAGTAGAGTTAGGTTTTCTCACGGAGATACTCGAGCTGCATATTCCCAATAAAATTAAGTGTGCCAACTTCAATGGATACAATCTGGTAAAAAGTATTAGAAAGAAAGGATTCCGGTTCTAAAAATCTCAAGAGGTTTCCGAATTCGCTTCTCTAATCACAATTTAATTATATTTCAAGTTGTGCTCCTCACATTTCCATAAGAAAAAGCGCTTTACATGCTCCGGAAAGATAGATGATGATGATTCTAACCTCAGTAAAAGAGATGCTTCAGTCTGACTACTGTATCAATATACACTATGGTGTGGTGCCGTTACTTTACAAAATGAATGCTTTCTGGCAGGCTTTAACTGGACTTGTACCAGTCTCCATCTTATGCCATTTTTTTTATTATTTATAAATATATTTTACTTCTTGTACTCCAATTCTAGGCTGAAGACGTATATTTAATGCCAGTGCTATCAGAGGTAAGGGGACTGAATATGATTTTGCAATACGTTATCGTACAGGGACGGATCCAGGATTTCTGGAAAGGGGATTCATTATGTATAAAGGGTGGGGGTTCGTATTGCTGATTTTATCTCATTTTTCTTAAATATCCCATGAAAATAAAATAATTTGGTCTCATTGAGACCACATTATTTCATTTTCATAGGATATTTAAAAACGGGGGGCAGGGAAGGGTGTGAGCGAACCCCCTAAACCCCCTCTGGATCCGCCACTGTCATGACCTATACTTTTGGAGACTGTGCATCAGTCTAGCTTAAAACATGTTTACATTAACCAATAAAAGCGTCCTTTTTTGTGGGGCATAGACAAACAGTGCAGAACCAGATCAGACGCCGCAGAACGCGGGTTCTGATCATGGACTCCACAGTTTGCTTATAGAATGTTTTATCAAAATTTGCATTAAAATGAAAAATAATCACAACTACCATTTAAATGAAAATGGACTGGTCCAAATGATAAGAGTGGGCAATTTCATTCGGCTTAAATATTTGTTTCGATCCTTTACGTCCAAGTCAACAATATTTTAGTCATGTCGGGACGAGTCGTCATAGAGTTGAACCAGTACTAAGAGGAGAATAAAGTGTCCAGCTCAAATACACAACGCAGTGGCTCTGGTGAGGCTCGAACCCGCAAACATGAATCGGCGTCTGATCAGGTTCTCCTCTGTTTGCTTACAGAATGTTATATTAAAATTTTAATCAAAATGAAAATGCCACCCAACAACCTTTCAAAGGGAAATGGGCTGGTCCAATTGATAAGAGGGGAAAATTCCATTAGATATAAATGGGTTAACAACCATATTAATTATTGTTCCTCAGGGAGTGTTATCCTTAGTCGTCTTCTTTTTCTACTTTGTATTAACGACATAGATATTGTGTCCAATATTCGTCGTTTTGCTTGGTCGGTAAAGTTAGCACTAATTTTGCTGCAGCAAAAAACGGTAAAGTTGGCAGCATTTTTTCTGCAGCAAAAAACTGTCAAGTTAGCAGCAAGAGTAAAAAACGGTAAAGTTGGCAGCAATTTTTCTGCAGCAAAAAACGGTCAAGTTAGCAGCAATTTTGCCGCAGCAAAAAATGGTAAAGTTGGCAGCAATTTCATGGCAGAAAAAAAACGGTCAAGTTAGCACAAAATTTCTGCTGCTAGCAAAAAATTTGCTGCTGGCACAAAAATTCCTGCTAGCACAAAATTTGCTGCTAGCAAAAAATTTGCTGCCAGCATAAAAATTTCTGCTAGCACAAAATTTGCTGCCAGCAAAAAAATTTCTGCTAGCACGAAAATTTCTGCTAGCACAAAATTTTCTGCCGGCAAAAAAATTTCTGCTAGCACAAAAATTTCTGCTAGCACAAAATTTGCTGCTGGCAAAAAAATTTCTGCTAGCACAAAATTTGCTGCTGGCACAAAAATTTCTGCTGGCACTAAAATTTCTGCTAGCACAAAAAATTCTGCTAGCACAAAATTTGCTGCAGGCAAAAAAATTTCTGCTAGCAAAAAAATTTCTGCTAGCACAAAATTTGCTGCCAGCAAAAAAAATTCTGCTAGCACAAAAATTTCTGCTAGCACAAAATTTGCTGCTAGCACAAACAATTCTGCTAGCACAAAATTTGCTGCTGGCACAAAAATTTCTGCTAGCACAAAAAATTGTGCTAGCAAAAAAATTGCTGCTTGCACAAAAATTCCTGCTAGCACAAAAAATTTTGCTAGCAAAAAATTGGCTGCCAGCAAAAAAAATTCTGCTAGCACAAAAATTTTTGCTAGCAAAAAATTTGCTGCCAGCCAAATATTTTCTGCTAGCAAAAAAAATTCTGCTAGCACAAAATTTGCTGCCAGCAAAAAAAATTCTGCTAGCACAAAAATTTCTGCTAGCAGAAAATTTGCTGCTGGCAAAAACTTTTCTGCTAGCATAAAAAATTCTGCTAGCACAAAATTTGCTGCTGGCACAATAATTTATGCTGGCACTAAAATTTCTGCTAGCACAAAATTTGCTGCCAGCAAAAAAATTGCTGCTAGCACAGAATTTGCTGCTGGCTGCAAATTTTTTGCTAGCAGCAAATTTTGTGCTAGCAGGAATTTTTGTGCCAGCAGCAAATTTTTTGCTAGCAGAAATTTTTGTGCTAGCAGAAAATTTTTTGCTGGCAGCAAATTTTTTGCTAGCAGCAAATTTTGTGCTAGCAGGAATTTTTGTGCCAGCAGCAAATTTTTTACTAGCAGAAAATTTTGGGCTAGCAGAAATTTTTTTGCTGGCAGATAATTTTGTGCTAGCAGAAATTTTTGTGCTAGCAGAAAATTTTTTTGCTAGCAGAAATTTTTGTGCTAGCAGAAATTTTTTTGTTGGCAGCAAATTTTGTGCTAGCAGAAAATTTTGTGCTGGCAGCAAATTGTTTGCTAGCAGAAAATTTTGTGCTAGCAGGAATTTTTGTGCCAGCAGCAAATTTTTGCTAGCAAAATTTTTTGTGCGAGCAGAAATTTTGTGCTAACTTGACCGTTTTTCTCTGCCAGCAGAAATTTTGTGCTAACTTGACCGTGTTTTTCCGCCATAAAATTGCTGCCAACTTTACCATTTTTTGCTGCGGCAAAATTGCTGCTACCTTGACCGTTTTTTGCTGCAGAAAAATTGCTGCCAACTTTACCGTTTTTTACTGTTGCTGCTAACTTGACCGTTTTTTGCTGCAGAAAAATTGCTGCCAACTTAACCGTTTTTTGCTGCAGCAAAATTAGTGCTAACTTTACCGACCTCGTTTTGCTGATGATACCAGCTTGTTTATAATAGTTGAAAACCCAGATACTGCTGCTGAACTTCTCAAAAATCTTGAAAAATATATGAATTGGGCAAAAACTTGGCGTTTTTCTTTTAATCCCAAGAAAACCGAGTCTCTTCTTATCTCCCGTAAACTGAATAAAACTGTACAGTGGCCTCTCCTAATGGATAATCAAGTTATTATAGAAGTAGAATCTCATAAACATTTAGGTGTATTTCTTTCCAATGATTGTACTTGGCATAAGCTTATCGAATATGTCAAGGAAAAAGCCTGGGGTAGAATGAATGTCATGAGAAGGTTGAAGATTTGTCTTGATAGAAAATCTCTTGAAACTATTTATCTTACCTTCATAAGACCAATACTGGAATATGCTGATGTTGTCTTGGACAACTGCACAAACTATGAGAAGCAAGAACATGACAAAATACAGACAGAGGCGCTAGGATTGTGACTGGGCCAGCTAACCTTGTATATTTACATGCACTTTTAGATGAAGTTAACTGGGAACCCCTGGAAGCTAGGCACATGAAGCACATACATTTATTTCTTTATAAAATGTTTAACAATCTCTCTCCAGAGTATATTTCTTCGTGAATTCACCCTACTGAGGTACAATCTGC
This sequence comes from Loripinus fragilis, assembly GCA_964019695.1. Classification (NCBI taxonomy): domain Eukaryota; kingdom Metazoa; phylum Mollusca; class Bivalvia; order Lucinida; family Lucinidae; genus Loripinus; species Loripinus fragilis. The sequence continues at coordinate 73,997,952 of OZ026517.1, forward strand.
GTAATGCAAAGAATATTCAGACTATAGACTCTAGAACTACTCAATATTTCAATTCTTTTTTGCCGTCTTCTGTTAAGGAATGGAAAAACTTGTCACTTGATGTGAGAAACAGCGATTCTATTATCATTTTTTAGCGTAAATTGAACTCTGACATTTAATCCATAATTAGATATTTCTATGCAGGTAATAGACGTGCTCAGGTAGTTCACACCAGATAACGTACAAAGTGAAGTTCACTTAACGATGACCTCTTTCAGAAACGTATTAATGATGCACGTCTCTCTCTCTCTGTGGTAATGTGGAGAATACTGATTACTACTTTTGGCGTTGTCGATTTTACCATGCACAGAGAGCAGAGCTTATTCATGAAATCTCCCAGCACACTCCAGTAATTCTACAAATTAATTTATTTGGAAATCCTTTGCTATCTTTGCCCACAAATGCAGTCATTTTTGAAGAAGTTTACAAATATATCACTGACAGGAAGCGCTTCTATTCCTAACCCTTAAGTATACTCTGTTCAAAAAAGCTTGATTTTTCTGTTGAAATGATTGAAACTGCGGGCAGCATTTCCCGACGAATCGCATTTTTCTACAATAGAAATAAGTTGTACAAAATTGTCATATATATATAGCTTGCATCCGTCATTTAGCTAGGTTTGTCCTTTTATACAGTTATCAAGGTGGAGTTATTCCAAGAATGAGCTGACACCTCGATTTAACAAGAACTATTTTAGAATGATAATTGACAAAGACACATGACCGAAGGGCCGCGGGTTCGAGCCTCACCGGGCGTCACTGCGTTGTGGTCCTTGAGCAAGACACATTTATCCTAGCTTAGTACTGGTTCAACCAAGGAAGACTCGTCCCTGTATAACTGGTAGATTGTTGATGGGACGTAAAGAATCAAATCAAACAAATCAAACAAACAAAGACACACAAGAACTTTGCTTGTTCCGACCATAGCGTGGCTTCAGGCCAAGTATTCAGGACTTCAAAGTTAAATACTTGATATTTTATTACTTCTCCATAGGCCAAAATACAGTAAATCAGACATTTTGTGAAAATTGGTACAGTGGTTGTGTACATGCTTGTTGCTGTATTTACTTTAACGTTCCCATTATCTTCACACAGGGTAACATATTTAATTTCAACAACTTTAAGAACAAGACATTTTAGCGAATCAAACATAAACCTCATGCGTCCTGGCGCATTATGTTTAAAAACAAATCTATTTTTAGCTCTACGAGCGTAAGAGCAATATTTTGAGTAATATTTATCTGAAATTATTTTGAATTTAGGCAGGTGGCTAAGGAGACGGTGCTTAAAGCTGCATACTCTGTCACTATGAACATTTTTCGAAAAATTTTATTTTCTTTTTAAATCATTTGTTAAAGTAGAATTAAGCTATGTTTTCACAATAAAAATCTTCAGTACAGCTGAAAACTGCATGGAAAGGTGAATTATCTCATCAAATAGGTGTGTTTTTCTCTTGTTGGTAATTATTTGCGTCCCTCCAATAATTCTAGACCGTTGAATTTTAACATAAATGCAGTTGTTTTGATGGTGATACCTTGTTAAGATTTACGAAAATAGTAAAATGTTTACCTGAATTTGAGTATTTTTACTGTGTTCTTGAAAAATAAAAAAAAAATATTTTTAAAATAAGAAGATCAAAAGTTACAGACTGTGCAGCTTTAAAGAATTTTCTTATTTAGCTCTTTTTTCCTTACAAGCGGCGACTCGTGTCGTCTACTGGCTCTGATAGTGCTCCTGAAAGATATTTTTGAAAAAAAAGTCGATATTTTAAAAAACGTCCGCTGACGACAACAAAGGCATCCCAAATTAGCCATTATGCAAAGAGTTAATAGCGAAGGACAAAAAGTCCCATGTCTCATGACACGGTTCATTTATCAAATCAATTTCTTCTTCAAAATCGAGCCAGGTTCCTGTAACAGAATAAAACTATTTCAAAAGATCAAAGGAATTATAACACAAGCAAAAATGAACAACACCGCATGTACCTGGCTTATATTTGGTCACGTGGTTGTCGCTCATTTCCTTGCTTTCTTGATTAATTGATTTATTCTTACTCAGCAATCTTAATTTACTAGTTTCATTCTTCATTTGATGGTAGACTCGTGCTGTGAAAGCAGAATTTAAGCCAGTTTCTTTTCACTGCATAGACAAACATTCAGGCGAGCCTGCGCAAACGCTTAGTCTCGCCAGAAACTTCGCTGCTCTTCACGGAACACAAGGTCGGCTTAGATCAAATACTAGGTAACTAACCGTACAAAGTTGCCGCCCATGCACGTTTAAATAGGTACATGTACTTTACGCACAAAAGATTCATTATAACATGGACTGACAGGTACATGTACATAACCACCAAAAGTTAAAAAAATATATCACTTAAAGCAGTTTTTTAAGTTAACTTGACTCAGTTATATTTTTGAACTTGCAATTTTGACCTTGGCCTAATGAATTTCAGACATAACCTTAAAATGTTACTTTCTGTATCCTCACTCCGAAATCATTGTTGAAAAGGCACATTTGTTTTTACTTCTTCAAGTGATATAAAGAGAAGTAAGCCAAGCTTACGCCTAATTCATATAGACTATGCTACTGACTGGTGCCAGTGTCTTCTTATGGTTCATACATATGACTAACTTAAAACACTCGATGCTCAATATGCAATCGCTCCAAGTCATCAACTATTGGTTTGAGTCTGGATGGTCTTGGATATTGTAAACCACAAAAAAGTGCGTTTATTAGCGATCGAGGGTGTAAAACCCCCTACCACCGAAAAAGGAAATATAACTTAATTTACGCTGAATAAACATGATAAAATGATTTTATGTATAGGTTATTCAATGTTTTGTGTTGGTTATGGAATATACGACGGAGCAAAACATTGTATAACCTATTAAGCCCTGACCCAGCTGTGTCCTGTTTTGCTGACACATAGGCATCACATCATTTAATAAACAGTTTATGTAGTATTTTGCTGCATTTTATTTAGGAGTATGTCATTTCGTTTTTAACCGTGGACGCGTTCAGATTGGACAAATGAATTTTATTAGCAGCATTTTTATTTTATTTTTTGCAAAATAATCTGGGAAGTATTTCACTGATCACATGTGACAGATGTATATGCTGGTCATTCCCCACTGTTTGTGCTTTCTACTCTGATACACAAACAGTGGAGACTCGTTCAGATCAGCGTATATATCCATGTGTCGATTGATCATGCTGTCTTTATCCAAAAGCATTTAGGCGCATGCAAGCCGTGTAATTTCTGACCACGCTTACAACATTTGGTTAAAACTCTTCTGCAACAGGGCATATCAGAACCTATATTTTATGTTGATTTAGTTTATAAATTCAAACGAATTGGTGAAAAACATAATTTTAGTGATCAATTAAAAAGATTATCAAACGTTAAATAATGGTTGGATATAACTTGGATGTCATGCGACAGTCTGCATGCCTGGTTTTAAACCCAAGCACGGTTTATAGCTATGGTTTCCTCTTTAATTGCACGACGGTGGGTCAGGCCTCAGACTCTATGACGGTTCTGATGTAAAGCTTTAATCGGTAGATATGGTGCCTGATGTTTAACTGTAGCTGGACCCACCGTGACTCAACTTTAGGTTTTCTTTAGCTCTGACTATCTGCGAGTCGTGAGCCTTTTTCTTTTGTTTCATCATAGTGTGTTAATTTGATTAGAGTGTTTCTCCTTGATGATACATAGCAATTATATTTAGAAAGAAGGTTTCCATGCGAGCTGAACATTTCTTGTACTTAAACAACAGCAGAATCTAGGGAGAAGATTTGGTACCAGTAAAATGCATTTAAGCCCCCGGTGGCTTAGACTGCTGTCCGTTCTAAGGCGGTGGTTCTGGTGTTGTTGACTTGTTGTTTGTTGTTACTCCCATTGTGGCAGTCTGTAATTGTTCTATGTTTTGTTGTACGTTACTTTATGTCCCTTCTAGTTTTGCAATCATCTTGATGTTTAAGAGAGAGCTGGTTGCTTTGCTTAGTTTGTCTTCCTGGTGTCTCGTGGTTGTTGTGTGGCTCTTCCTCGCGGTAACATGTGTTTGTCTGCAGTTTGTGATTGTAGTATTTCCTGATCATACTCACTTACTATTTTTTACAGCCGGTTCATTTTTTTCTGTAGTTGCAACTATTTCCGCGAATTAGCTAAAATTTGAAAATTACATCATTTTTAGTCGATATCACACTTTCTTTTGGGATTCTAAAAATAAAAATGAATTTGGTGGAATTGATATTTTCAGACTGCATTTTCCTCTGCTCAAGTTATGGGAGGTGATCTTATTGTGTGAGTTATGGAAAATATACCACACTGAATATGGTCCTTCTCTTGCATCTGATTGACTGAGAACTTAAGGAAATAGGCGGGTCGTGGGCCAATTGCAATTAATATTATAATAACCATGTTATTTTTAAATAAGCTTGAAACAAATATGCGGTGCATCCATTTATCTATTGAATTTTGTAATGCAGATTTTCAGAGAGAAAAAAAGTAAATATGAACAGGAAATACCACCATAACACACGGCAGACCAACCCACGGCACCGTGAGGAAGAGCCACAGAATACTAACAGTCACAAGACAATTAAAGCAACCAACTCTCTCTTCCTCATCAAGGTGATAGCAACACTAGAAGGGCAACAAAACAAGGACCAAACACAGAACCACCACAAACAATGGGCGTAGCAATAAACAATCTATCAACAACAACATAACCACCGTCTTAGAACGGACAACAGCCTAGGCCACTGGGGGGCTTAAATGCATTTTACTGGTACCAAACCTTCTCATAGATTATGTTGTTGTTGTTGTTGTTGTTAAGCATTAACACCGTTTATCACGCATAAAGGCTTTCTAACTATCATGACTATAGCAATGTACCATCACAGAGAAACAATCTATCAAATTAACACACTATGACGAAACAAAGAAAGGTACACACAGATAGTCTGAGCTAAATAAAACTTCAAGTTAAGCCACGGTGGGCCCAGTCAAAGACAAGCATCAGGCATCAGCCAACTGATGAACGCTTTACGTCAGGGTCATCACTGAAACTAAGGCCTGACCCACCGTCGTGCAATTAAAGAGGTTACCAGAGCTATAAACCCTGATGGCGTTTTCAGCAAGACATACAGACTTCCGCGTAATACCCATTTTATAAATATCCATTTCTTTATAACGTTTGATTATCATTTCTAATTGATCACTTAAAGCAGGTTTTCCAACAACTCCTTTGAATTTATAAACTAAATCACGATATGTTCTGTTGCAGAAGAGTTTATAAACCAATATTATACATGGGGTGATCAGAAAATTCGAGAAGAAGTGCTATTAAATCACATTGCATTGATCCATTGCAATGAAAATTCACAGATATAAACTACCATTCATAGCAAGTTGACTAAAATTGAAATATAGAAAATGTGACGTCAGACATATGAGCACGAGGCGCCGCTGTGACGTCACGTCGCTGGAACCGGCCCATCTATACCCTTGGGTTGCTTCTCGGGGCTAAAACTCGTAGTTGTGTTTGAATTGATTGGTGTTTTTAAATGAAAGTAATATTCCGCCATTCTTTGTACATGATATGAGGTTTTTATTTTATTCCTTTTCACTAGTATTCAAATGAATAGGTTTCAGTCCGAAGGGCAGACCTAAAAAGCGTCAATTTTTCGAGTTTTTGTAAATTTTAAATAAAAAATAACTTACTTTCTTGTCAGAGTTCATCGCAATAATTATAATATCAGACTTAACAATCAATATTAGTTCTACTGTCCTGAAAAAGGGTGTTTTTTGAGTGTGTAAATAGTTAATTTTAAAAAATTGACACAGGGAGCGCAGTGGCTCAGTGGTAGAGTGTTTGACTCGTGACCGAGGGCCGCGGGTTCGAGCCTCACCGGCGTCACTGCGTTGTGTCCTTGAGCAAGAACATTAATCCTAGCTTAGTACTGGTTCAACCCAGGAAGACCCGTCCCTTTATAACTGAAAGATTGTTGATGGGACGTAAAGAATCAAATCAAACAAACAAAAACAAACAAACAAAGAATTGACATGCGTAAACAGGCAATTGGTTCATAGAAGTTGAATGCTTTGTCTTTTTGACAGTACTGTTATTCGTTTCGATTTAGAACACCATCTGTTATATATACATCTTTGAAAGTCGTTAAATATGCATGGAACGCAATATGGGCTATCACAACATAACAAAACGTTGAAGTGCAATTGGTTGTGTAGTAAAATGTCAAAATGCAACGTAAAACGGACCGCTTCGCGCTACATAGCGTTGCCTTGACGACATATGTAACGCACGTAGACGACTAACATCAAGCATGTTGTAACCGATCAACTTCAAGCATAATTCTATATAAAAAGTTAAAGGACGACCATTTGGTTATTTGGATGATGCCCCTTTTCTATGAAGTAATTCAGCATTAAAATGCTAAAAAGGGAAGAAGAAAAAAGAAACTGATAATACGTGCTCACCCTGGGAATCGACCCGGGATCTCTGGTTTGGTGTGCGCACACGCTAACCACTAGGCCACGAGATCAGGTCGTGTGCGGCTCAAAATATCCGTACGTATAGAAGAGATAATCCAAGTCTCGGCCAATATCGTATTTGAAACCAGGGTTGAAACTTCAAAATTTGTTTTTGCCTGATCTATTTATCTGTATTTGGTGATGAGACGAAAGGTCTAATAGATATTTCGGACACATTATAGTTACTTTATTTGTCATGATAACGTCGGAACATCGATCTGAAATAAGGGTATCTGAAATTGTATTGATTCGCATTCATAAAATGGTCGAAAGACTGTGTCCAACCAATATTCCCTGTTTCCCGACGCAGGAAAGGTGCGCATGGGAATTAGCCGCATGTGTCCTTAAAGCTGCATAGTCTGTAACTTTTGATCTTTTAATTTTAGAACTAATGTTTCTATATTTCAAGAACACAGTAAAAAAACTAAAATTCAGGTATACATTTTACCAATTTCGTAAATCTTAACAAATTATCAGTATCAAAAGAACAGCATTTATGTTAAAGTTAACTGTCTATAATTATTGGAGGGACGCAAATAATTACCAACAAGAGAAAAACACACCTGTTTTATAAGATGATTCACTTTTCCGTGCAGTTTTCAGCTATCATGAACAGATTTATTGTGAAAACATAACTTAATTCTACTTTTACAAATAATTTAAAAAGAAAATAAAAAAATCGAAAAATGTTCATAGTTAGAGACTTAGTCTCTTTAACAATCAGTAGCGCAGTCGGTAACGTGTCTGGCAACAGATGCGAGTCTGACTGCAGATCCAGGGGTCGCGAGTTCGATCCCGGCCCGGTCCCATACTTTCGTGGAGATTGATCATGAAATAATTTCTACGGTCATTCTCCTCTCTTCCGCTGAATCATTCAAGAAGGGTTGTTGTCAGTTACAAGCGAAAGTATGTGCACGAAGTACTGGTTAACTGCTTGTTCAAGCTTGCCCAGGAAAAAGTGGGGTTAGGTGAACTGACCGTCCCGCAATGACCATAGCTGTTGACTTGGGACGTAAAGCAACAAAACAAAAATCTTTAACAATCAACTCTAAGTGTCTTTGGTAGAATAAAGAAAATGCTATACGAATTTTATGAAATCGATAACCTTGTTTTAATAACTTAGCAGTCAAAAAGTAGTTTCTGTTGTTGAAGTCACTAACGTTAGAACACACTCTCGTAAAAGTCAGAGATACGCAATAACAGCAGTCCGATATGATCACTTAACATTGTGCATCCACACACATGCAATAATAAATAGCAGCCACCTGATATCATTTTACAGGCAGCATAAACACACCGCCTGATATCAGTTTACATGGTACACCAATACGCCATCAAGCAATAGCAGCAACTTGATATCACTTTGCGTTGTACATCGACATTGTGCATCAGCAATCGCAACGCCCTGACTACTTCACAATGTACAACAAGCAATACATGCAGATTGATATCACTTAAGGAGGTACATCTGGACACCAGCAATAAGCAAAAGCTTGTTTGTGATGTCTAATTGTGAAGTTGTCACTTTCCCATTGGTATCCTGGGTCAAGTGTGGTGCTTGATTGTATCGATTCCTGATCTTTGCCCTCTTTTTTTACTTCAATTGACCCACTGCGTTTTGGAAAAAGGGCCATTGGAATACTACGTATTAGCTCACCCATGAGCCTTCAGCTCAGGTGCGCTAACAACTGTCACAGTGGCACAACAAAGAAAATAGATTTTCTACTCAAAGATAATCAGAGCTTTTGAGTCCATGTGGGCCCAGACAAAGACGACGACCAACCCAACGGTGTAGATGTTTAGGCCATGGTTGTATCTTACCAAGTTGAAATAATATATGTTTAAACAAAAATATCTATTTTGTTTGGTCAAAATTTCAGGTGAGATTCTAAATGTTTTTTCTAGCATTTTAGTTCACCTACACATGATCCATCTACTATATATACAATGTACATTGACCCATAATCTTCTAAAACGTATACAAGTAGTTGAACAACCTATTTACAGAGAGGGTTTGCTTTATTTGGCTTATAATGAGACGCACGCTTTTTAAATTACTTTTCACGACTTAAGAATGGGATGGGTGAATTCAACAACAGAGAAAAATCTAAGGATTCATTACATACCATCAAAGGAAATAATATGAATGTGGTTCAAGCTCGTGACCATGACTTTGCATGTTGGTTGAATGACAAACCATTCCAACAATACATATTATATTCTGTTCAGGTTTAAATATTCATCACCACAATTGTTGTCAAGATATTTGGCAGATTGACATTTGAATTTCTCGGTGAACATTCCACGTGTTCACTGAGAACAGGCTCTAAAATATTTGATGCTGTGTACAGATCAATATGGTTGATTCAAACACCCATATCACAATGATTATGTCTATATTAGGGCATACACATTACAGACATTAATGGTGTCACCCACCGACACAACCAACCATTACATTGTATGGGTAGCATATTAGTGTCAAAAGAATATGGGGTTTGATATTCTGTCCTAATGGATTCAATTCTAAAAAGGTAAATGAGTATGACCAAAATTTGCAACAATCACGTACTACAGACCAACCACTGGCGCTGGGAGGAAGAATCAAAGAACAATAACAGCGACATCATATTCAGAATACAACAAAAAAAAAGCAACCAGCTCTCTCTCTTTCTTCTCCTGCAAGACGAGTGCAAAACTAGACAGGACACAAAGTACTGCAAACCAAAACAAGGACCTAACACTAACCACCCACAAAACAATGGGAGCAACAACAATGACAAAATAACAGCCGAACCACCACCTTAGAATGGATAGCCACTGAGTTCTTAAATTAATTCATTTTACCTGCCAAATCCTCTGCCTAGATTCTGATGTTGTTAAAACACAAAATCAGTTTAGCGCGAGCGGAGGCTTCCTTACTTATACAATGTATCACCACTGGGCACGTCCAAACCAAACCATAACCTAGCCACAAACCAACCAAGCCGTAAGTTAGCTTCTCAGTAGGATGAGTGTGTAGGTAGTGTAGGTATCAAGGGGAGAACATGCGCTTCTACTGTATATAATATACCTTGCTACGTCAACTTTAGTTCATCTTGGTTATGTTTCCCCACCACCAGAATATCGCATATTCTTGAACCAACAACCCATGTAACTTATTTATTTGCGAATGACAAAGACAAACAGAAAATTAGTTACAAACCCAACCTACAATTGCACCAGAACAAAAGTAACTCGTGCTGACGAGCCTTTATTCATTGGGCACATGATTGGCATCTGACCGACAACTATAGAAACACGTGTTTAATGTTTCCATCTTCATATCATATCTATATTTATTTGTTTGGGTACTTGGATGACGTTGACATCAGAAGGTAGACTAAGGACTTAGTGACTTCCAAACATTATACACCACTGACTTGTATGTTGCAATCTGGGCACTCAGTGAACATTAAGGGCCAGATTATTGTAGTTCTTTATTTGATGTTGCTTCTATAGCTCGCGCGGTTTTGTTTTTGTTCAGTTTTTATGTTTTCTATGTGTCCTTTCGAGTGTTCGTGCTTTTATGGGCGTGTCTTAGCTTGCCTGTGCTCTGATGTACCTGCCCTGGGTTTAACTGTTATTGTCAGATGTTGTTGTTTTCTGATATTATATATTTTTGTGTTACGTCGAATCTGTTACTTTTTATCTTTTTATAACATCACAGCAGCCACATTACCTTGACTCAACATTGATTCAATGCTGATTCAACGTCATGGGGTTGAATCAATGTTAATTCTATGTTGAGTCAGCGATGTGTGCCTGTTGGGATACTAGAATAAAGTAGCACATGAACCAGTTCTCCTTAATGTGCTCTTGACTACACTACATTGTTTGATCTGATATGAATTAAAAATATTTACCTTTCGATGCATTCAGTATATTCTAAGTATCTATTTTCACTGTCTGCGAATAGTTATAATAGTTCAGATCATGATATTAGTTAGGGAGATAATATGCATTATGCTTGTGGGAAGGTAGTTGAATCTTGTGACTGTTGGTTAAAGGGGCGTGACAATGCGTGGAATATGATGAACATGTATACGAAGATTGATTGATACCTCGATTAATAATGATATAAGAAATAAAGAAAATAGTATATTTAGACTTGCAAACATGATGCTGTATTTTTCTGTTTTTTTTTTCTTTCTCCAAAGACGTTTGGTTAACATTTTAAATTACTTTTGCAGCATAAAGTGATTTACCAGGGATTGGAAATAAAAGGTAACAGACGCCACATAATCATCTAGAGGAATGGAGTAATTTAAGCCAAATGGTAAAGATTTAAAAAAAAAAGATGTAAAGTAGTTGCACATGTCAATGAGAACATGGATGAATAGACACCGTTGGATACATACAAAATTCAAGACCTGTGCAAAGTATGTTCATGTTGCATATGGTGTTATTACCCGCAATGTTATTGTAACAGCAAAATGGAACTTTCAAATTTCAAAATTTGAACATATTGTCATTATCATTCTAGAATTGAGCTGCACAAATATATATGAGGTAGTTCGATCATTCAACAGAACTTTAGTCCGGGTAAGTCTGGTTCCCGTCATGTGTTAAACATTTAATCGGCAGCCAATCACTGCCATCGAAACAAAATACTGGTTTCTTAATTTTTAAGAGTTTGGCAAATGCGGAGAACCAGTATCGACCAAAGTAAAAGGTATGGTTGACCAGCAGGAACTGGACATGCGCAGACAAGGGCTAAACAGGAACAGGAAGATAGATAAGTGATCACGTGACACTAAACCAGAGTGAGTTTGATCAACTTTTGTCTAACCGCAGTACCTGCAGTTGTATGATCGAACTACCTCTATATATACCCATTTACGGATACCCACGATTAGGCAATTATGTACATTGCATTGTAAGACTGAAAAAAGCCGCATTGTGGCCGATTATGCTGTCTGTAATTTATATTCCAGCTTATGCGCGGATCCAGAAATTTCCATCAGAGGCGTGGGGCGGTCCTGAAAACTTTATTTTCTAATCATCAACATATTTCACATACCTCGTGAAGCAATTGGACCCAAAGGGTTCTCAAGAGGGTCCGTATCAGTATTTCTATGGAAGCATATGGCAACTTGTAATTTCAAGGGGGGAGGGGTCTGGACCCCTGCCTCACCCCCCCCCCCCCCCCCCGCCCTCTTGATACGCCAATGTAGCTTTACCAATAAAGACAAGTTCACGTATTCTTAACCCTTATCATGCCACTATTCTTATCCTTAAAATGTCTGCTTTTGCATCTGCTGCATACATTCAAATGCACTTCAGACTATAAGAATCTATCATGAGTGTGAGGGTGGGATAGAAAAAAATCCGTCCCGAGGATCACTGATTGGCAGCACGAGGCTTGCCAAGTGATGGCAATGCAAGCTTCGTGATGCCAATTGGTGATCTCGTTTATATTGGAAACAGCATGAAAAAGCTTTCCAGGAAATCCTGAATACGCTGAGATGCGACATGGTGATGTCATTTTAACATTACAATGACGTCACGGACCGACATGCGACCAGCGTGCGGCTAATCGTTTTTTATTTATCCCTAGGGCTGGTACGGAATTTCTTTCTCACATGGGTAAAAACACTGGAAATCCCGATCTGGTGTGCGAGAATAATTTTTTATATCATGGAAGCAAAGAGTTTGTATCCCGAACAATTTGGGTCCATACTGTTTGCCATATAGACCATCTAAGAACACTGTTATTTGGCCATTTCAGGAACAGTAACTCTTAAATTGTTTCATAGCTTTCTTTGATCATTTACTGGTGCCTTTGATGGACGCTGGGTTCCAGAGTGGTGCGCGTATGGTAGGTCAGCCACGCCTCATTACATTATAGATAGACGGTGTCACTGGTTACTTAAAATAGCACAGCAGCGTATTATTACAGGTAGCATGTCATTTGTGATAATCTTGCATGTTCATTGATTAAGGAGTTCACACCCAATCTCTTTGTTCATACTCCATCTCATTATTTACACAAATTGCACTTTTTGAAATAAAATGCAGTCTATCTTGTGTTTGTGTAGTTCAATTAAAAAAAAATACTGCATTTTTAAACTTCTCAAAAGCAGATCTCGTAGCTTGTGATATAATGAAATATGTTCTTAAAAGGGTATCCTTTGGAAGCAAAGACTGCACCAAAGAACTGAAACTAGAGCGTGCATTTTTCCTGGGCCAGACTAGCTAGAATCTTTCCTTCAATGTGCTCTTGTTCTGCGATGGCCGGGTTCATTGATATGGTAACAAGTGCCATATCTTTTCTTGTTAACACATTGATATTGAATAAAAAGTGGGTGAAGTGACCAAATTAGGCTTTATGTATATGTAGACAATTACACAATCCACAAAATAATCAGGAAAAACGGTTCCTTCAGAAATAAAGAGAACCTACACTATAAGAAAAACAGCAGACTCTGTTTTATTGAGTCTGTTCATGAGAACTAATGGAAAGTGTAACAATGCTCATGCCCCTAGCACCGTCTTAAGTGGTATTTTGCTGTCAGTCAGAACCAAATATTCCTGAAGGACCAGAATATGTAAAAATATCAACACTATATCGATGCACAGGGAGAAGTTTTACCAACTCCACACAGAAACAGCGACAGCTGTTGCGAATCACAAATCCCTTAATAGTAAGTAAACCCTCCTTTCATCATGCAGACGTTTGTGAACAAACTCATCTGTATCCTCGAAATCAACACCATACATCATCAAATAGACCAACAATGGTATGTTTACTGTTTTGTGTAGCTGTAATAAGATCTGACCTCTTGGCTCTCGTTTGTGGTGTCTACTGTGAGTTTGTCACTTTCCCATTGGTATCCTGGGTCAGGTGTGGTACTTGATTGTATCGATTCCTGATCTTTGCACACTTACTTACTCTGATGATTTTTAAAAAATAAAATAAAATAAACTGTTTAAATTCTAATTTGCTGTTACACACGCGGCAATGTACAAAATATATAATTTGTGTAAAATATTTGCCCATTGTAAATTTTTATATGCATATTTATGACTTTGTATGTTTGTACATTTACCAGGCATTTTAAATTACACCTCTTCAATATAGGCAATATATTACCCAGCAGCGCGTTCCATGCGACAGGCAGTAAATACGAGTAGGCGGAGCTAAGGTACTAGTGTTTACACTGATAGTTACAAGGCATGCTAATGATTGGCATTTTCACGTGTCATGTTTACAAAGATCAAAGGAAAACTGATACCGCCTCTTTCAATATGCATACTGTTATTAGGGTATCTTAATAATTAAACAAAATAGTTCCCTGTGCAAGGTTACTAGAATCATTTCTTTTACCAGTTGCGGATGTGCTTTGATATTTATATAGAATTCATCATTATTTGTTTTTAACGCTTATGGTATTGGAAAAACAGCACATTTGTAACTTGCTTGGGAGCAGTAACATCGGCGGAAGGATATTTAATTATTCACGGTGGTCTAGTTTAGCGTGTTCATCATGTTTCACACAGTTGTCAGTTTATCATACTCAAGTACGACGATCAGACCTCTACACGAAAGTCAGAGATATAAACAAACATCTTCTATCTACTTTATTGTCAGTTAAGGATTTTACTCGCTTTTACTGGAGATTGTATAAAGGAATACTGACAACACATTAACGTTTATTTTTCATTGGATATTTCACCTGAAAATGTCATCTACTGGGATGTTTATCGCTAAGGTTTGAGAATATAACTTTGATATTCTAAACAAGTGTTCCCATGATAAACTAGTTTAAGTCGACGATGACTAGGGTATGGTATATTTACCTTACTACTACTGAAAACCATATTGCTTAGACAATGTGCACGTTGAAAATAATATCAAAGTATTAAACATGTTGTTGATCTGGATTACGTCGTTTGTATGCTGCCTTTGGACAGTACAGGGCTTCACCCACCTGGATCACTACCAATACAACAGATGTGAGAGAATAACAATTCCATTATGTCTGAACATGCGTTACAACATGACGAGGATGCCGAATCTGGTGGGTCACACAAACCAGAAGGATGCTACTATGCAGGTTCATGAGTTTCTACCTCTTGTACAAATCGGATGCTCGCGATTTCTTACATTCTTCTTATGCTCATTGTATGCACCAATGTGCACGGACATGCAACAGATGGGCGAAGAAACAATGGTGGTTCCTGCCTGTAGATCAATGTGCCTTGAAGTGAAGAGTAAATGTGAACCCGTCTTGAAGCGCCTGGACTTCGTTTGGCCACCAGCTCTAGACTGTGCACAACTTCCCTTGAAAAGTGATCCTAAGAAAGGGATTCTGTGTATGGAGGTACCCATGGATATGTATGATCAAGAAGATCTAGGAACCAGTGGTCCACATAGTAAGTTAAACGATGAATGGATACAGTATTTTGATGATTATAAAGACAAGGTTTCACAAGATAAAGTTAAAGAGCCAAAGCCACCAGCTGTGATGTGCCCAGACAGATTTCTGTTTGTTGACAAGATACACAAGAGAAATAATTCATGTGCACCAAGGTGCAATATAGATGTGACTTTTAGACGAGAAGATAAAAACTTTGCTGAAACCTGGACAGTGGTGTGGGCATCGTTATGTTGTATATCTACTCTCTGTACAACTCTTACGTTTCTTATTGATACAAATCGCTTTAAGTATCCAGAACGCCCAATAATATTTTTATCTATGTGCTATACAATTTATTCCATAGCTTATGTTATCCGTGCTTTGACGGGACCATCAGAGATATCGTGTGAAAAACGAAGGGACGGAACAGAATTTCTAATACAAGAAGGTCTGGAAAGTACCTGGTGTATTATAGTGTTTTTGATATTATATTTCTTCGGTATGGCCGGGGCTCTCTGGTGGGTGATATTGACAATAACTTGGTTCTTAGCCGCTGCCAGGAAGTGGGGTGCCGAAGCCATACAGTCTTTAAGTAGTTACTTTCATCTAGCTGCTTGGGCGATTCCCGCCATATTAACAATAATAATCTTGACTATGAGAAGAGTGGATGGGGACGAGCTAACTGGCATGTGCTATGTTGGTAACCAGGACCCATTTGCTTTAACCTGGTTTGTTTTAATACCTTTAATATTTTATTTATTAACTGGGGCATTCTTCTTACTCTCTGGATTCGTGGCGTTATTCAGAATTAGAAACAATTTAAAACATGAAGGAACAAATATTAGAAAATTAGAGAAGTTAATGGCTAAAATTGGAGTATTTTCTGTTCTGTATACTGTGCCAGCAACTTGCGTTATTGGATGTTTATTTTATGAAAGAGTGAATATTGAGAGTTGGAGACGGACAGCGTTTGCTAGTGATTGTAAATTAACAGACGATGGTGAGAAAGATTGTCATTTAGAACAGTCTATTCCATCAGTGGAAGTGTTTATGTTAAAATATTTCATGTGTCTAATAGTTGGAATAACCAGTGGAATGTGGGTCTGGAGCTACAAGACACTCAAGTCCTGGAACATATTTTGTACAAACCGGTTTACGAGAAGAAAATCAAACGTTAATTCACATGCAAGTACCAGTTACAAGCCGGCACCAGTCGTTGTCATGAGACCTAGCCATAGTCATAAACATACACCCAAAACAGCAGCTTCCAGGGTATAGTTTTTTGGAGATTATACTGAACAGATATAACTACCCAGTAACACAATTCGCACCTTTCCCTAACAAAATCAAAGTAATATGTCATGAGTCTCTGTACGCTTTGTCAAGTCCCTATATCACTGGTTTGGGATCTTCTCGGGATACAGCCTAATTACAGGGAAATTGGACTTTAGTTAGAGTGTGTAACGAAAACTTAATTTTCTTATTTCTCAACCAAAACGTATGTTGTGGGTACGACAATATTTACAATTTTACGCTGAATTTGTTTTGTTTATCTAAACCTGTGGATCATATAGGACTGACTTTCTGTTACACACATCGTAAATTGTGCATGATATATTACTATAAGCGTCATTGTTCCTGGATTCGAGTGTTCTTGTTTGGACACACTTTCGAGTGTCCATGCAAGGACACCGCTAAAGTGTGTCTTTACATGTACAATCTAATCCTTGAAGAATGCGAGCTCTATTCTGGAATATGACACTGAGACCTATTGCTTGGATAATCTGTGTTTCAAGATGTCTAGTTTAGTGATTCTGGTTTGGGTTTCCATACACTTTTCAGGCTTCTAAATTATCAGGCTGATATTTGAATGCAAACATTTTAAGGCTTGATATGCCTTTTATTACTAATGCCCCCTTCCCCCAAGTGATAATGATACTCACTGTATATGCGGAATCCCAATTACCTACCCTCCCTTTTTAGATGTCAGTGCAAGCTTACAGCGAATAATCTGGTGAGACTATGTGGGTGCGCAGGCCTGTTTAAGCCTTCACTGGTCGTTTGCAAGAAAAGTAAAAGGTCAAAATAGGCTGAAAAGTAAGGAATGCAACTTAGTTATAGGGTAAAGTCGTGTACATTCGGACAGACAGCTAAATTCGGACAGCGACCTTGTTTGTTTCATATTTCAAATATTGGAATAAAAAATAAATTTACTATTAAGCAAACCGTGAAAATCCGGATGAGACGGCTCATAAGGAGCCGTCTCATCTGGATGTACACTGTTTCCAATTGTGTGTCCGAATTTACCTGATGTCCGAATTTACCCGACTCTACCATATTCATCTAGAATCTTGTCTTTTAACTAGCAAATTTTATTGCCTTACTATTTGCAGCATTCTGTAGATTTTTTCAATTAACATATTCAAACAAATATTTCAGAAATACCATTCGAGTGTCGAACAGTTAGTATCCAGGCCAGGCCCAACATTTTGTTGGGCCTGATCTGGATCCCAACTGTTTGAAAAGGCATCAGCATACAATACTAGCAGGCTAAAGCAGTATTTTTTGCTGTGAGCAGAGCACAACTGGTCGGTTTGGATTATTCATAACTTTATTGTCTTAAACCTGGAGCTGATCATACTATCAGCTACTGTCCTACCAGCGAAGAGTAACATTGACGTCATGTTTTGTTTACAATTGTTAAGTAAATCATTTACTTGAACACTCAACTTGAGCTTATGCGAATCGATATATCACTTGTGTATTAATCCTATCCTGCGGATAGGATTAATACACAATTGATCTATATATTCTAAGTCCCTGAAAACATTGTAAACCAACAAGACGTCACTGTCACTCTTGGCTGGCAGGACAGTAGCTTGTTAAACATGTTAAACTTGATTATGATAGAAGAAAAATGGCTAAAACATTCAATCTTTACAGTTGTACCCCATACTTTCTGTGTGTAAGTGTTTATGTCAGTAAGTGTATGTATTTTAGAAACAAGAGTGAGAAATCATGGAGTATGTCGGATGACATTAAAGATAAAAGCAACAAAGTGTTATTAGACAGATAATAGCTATATAAATAAGTCGAGACAAAAAGTACCTTATCAACGGTGAAAATCAGAAAGAAACACACCGTAAAATGTAGACTGGCCTCAGTCCTTAACACATTTTTCATCATTGTGTCATATCAAATACTTGTAGACAGTCTAACTCTGATGGCTCTGTCTTAAAACAGAGCCATCAGAATTAGACTGGCTACAAGTTTATGATATGACACATTGATGAAAAAAAAATTAAGGACTGGAGCCAGTCTACAAAAACGCGGCGTCTCATTCTGGTTTATAGCATTAGGTCGTTCGTTTTCCAAAACTAACCAAAACTTTCTCGCGATAACAGTTTCCAAATATTTAGGCAAATGGAAATATGAGTGGCGCATGATCAGCTTGCCTCTTCAGAAGCCAGCTGATCTTAGCCCACACTGTTTATACATGGGTTCAGATGTAGTTGGGTCGAAGCAGCAAACAACTTTCAAAATTGACTGACATATTTTTCCTGCTATAAATTGAAGCAACAAGTATATGTTACGTAAAATTCAAAACACCTGCACACTTCTTGGGCCGATTATTTATTAGAAGCTTAGGTTTTTGGCATAAATACATAAATAATCATTAAGGTAAACACCAACTTATTACTTGATACAAAGAGACGCTCTTTGAAGTTAATTGATAAGATCAGTTTTACCAGAAAGAAGATAAATTACAGTCAAACTGAGTTTGGTCTAGTCTGGATACGTATTTATAGTACAGGGCTTTATGCCGATGCTAGTTTACATGAAATAAAAAAAAACAACAACTACATTTCGATTTCTTAGGCCAAATACAAAAAAAATATATAAATGTGTTTCTGAAAGTTCTAGGTAAGGTAGGCACACCTTATTATTTAACTATTATTTTATTCAACATAAACACGATAAATGCCTTTCAAAATGCTTAACATTATATTTTTTCCCAGAAAACCTGAAATTTCACCAGTAAATATAGGTAGGGTCGTGTTACCCTATTATTTTATTTGGCCTTATTTATGTTCAATGTTTAATTGCAATAGCAATGAATGGGATATTATGATGGTGGAGGGGGGCATTTACTTTGATAAAATCAAGCCTCTAGATAAGATTGAGTGATTGAAAATATCGTATTTCTTAACCATAACATATGTTGTAGGTATTCAAAAGAACCGTCTCATGGACTCAAAAGAACCGTCTCCATAAGACGGCTCTTTTAAACACCAAAAACAAATATTAAAATTGATGAATAAGACAAACAACGCAAATGAATGTTGATCTTGACCAATATGCGAATATAACCTGAATTGTGTATGCACATTAAAGTCGGTTCCAGTGGATATTGGCAATACATTTACCATTAATTTAAGTAAAAAAATCCCAAAGCACACCTCCTACATGTTTGTATTTTAGTGGATTTGATGAAGGTGTTCATGATCTGTCCTAAACGCCATCTTGTACTTAAATCTGTAAGCGCAGACTCACCCTTGATCAGTCAGTAACTTCGCCACGCAAAAGTGATCTAATGTTTGCACCTCAAAACAAGAAAATAAAGGAATGATGGTCCCTTGTTATATTGAGGTGTCACATGTTAACATTGTATTTCTTTCTCTGAAGATCGATTAGGTCTTAGTAAGCATTAAAGGCCCAGATGAAATGCCGCATCACGCGGTATTTCATTTGGGTCTTCACTGCTTGTCGAAGTATCCGTTTAAGGGTTTCTGGTTCACAAAGGGTTATGTAAATCTCGGACCCAATAATGGGTCCGAATGTAAATAGACCAGGTTCAAGGAACTCATGTTGTATAATGATTTTATGATGGAATTGCATATGCAACATTTCAATGTTCCAACAAGAGGAATCCAGATTCTTTGTGAAATATGAATTTTGTCTTTTACCTGTAAGCGGAGTCCAGGTACTAAACTCAGTAAAATAGCTTTTGCAACAAAATTCTTTAATGAAAACGTCACAAATGTCAGACTCATTTGAATATATTATAAGGCAGACTTGTTCAGTATGGTAAATATATGTAAGATTTCAAGATAGCTTTCATTGTATACATTTTGCTCTTGTAACAGACTCTGATTTTCTTGCAAATTACAATTTTAAATTATTTTAGTTGGAGCGCCATTAAATTCCTATCTCGCCATAAAATTCCTATCTAAAAATGATAAGTCCTCATTTTGCCTTGTCCGCTAATTTATATCTAAAGTGATAAGCTAGCATGATGGGTCCTCATTTTTGCCTTGTCCGCTAATTTATATCTAAAGTGATAAGCTAGCATGATGAGCCCTCCTTTTGCCTTATTCGCTAATCCCTATTTAAAGTTATAAGTTAGCATGATGAGTCCTCATTCTGCCTTGTCAGCTAATTCCTATTTAAAGTGATAAGCTAGCATGATGAGTGCTCCTTTTGCCATGTCCGCTAATTCCTATTTAAAGTTATAAGCTAGCATGATGAGTCCTCATTTTGCCTTGTCAACTAATTCCTATCTAAAGTGATAAGCTAGCATGATGAGTGCTCCTTTTGCCTTGTCCGCTAATTCCTATTTAAAGTGATAAGCTAGCATGATGAATCCTCATTTTGCCTTGTCCGCTAATTCCTATTTAAAGTGATAAGCTAGCATGATGAGTCCTCATTTTGCCTTTTCCGCTAATTCCTATCTAAAGTGAAAAGCTAGCATGATAAGTCTCACTAAAAGGAGGACTAATCATGCTTATTTGAATATATTATAAGGCAGACTTGTTCAGTATGGTAAATATATGTAAGATTTCAAGATAGCTTTCATTGTATACATTTTGCTCTTGTAACAGACTCTGATTTTCTTGCAAATTACAATTTTAAATTATTTTAGTTGGAGCGCCATTAAATTCCTATCTCGCCATAAAATTCCTATCTAAAGATGATAAGTCCTCATTTTGCCTTGTCCGCTAATTTATATCTAAAGTGATAAGCTAGCATGATGGGTCCTCATTTTTGCCTTGTCCGCTAATTTATATCTAAAGTAATAAGCTAGCATGATGAGTCCTCCTTTTGCCTTATTCGCTAATCCCTATTTAAAGTTATAAGTTAGCATGATGAGTCCTCATTCTGCCTTGTCAGCTAATTCCTATTTAAAGTGATAAGCTAGCATGATGAGTGCTCCTTTTGCCATGTCCGCTAATTCCTATTTAAAGTTATAAGCTAGCATGATGAGTCCTCATTTTGCCTTGTCAACTAATTCCTATCTAAAGTGATAAGCTAGCATGATGAGTGCTCCTTTTGCCTTGTCCGCTAATTCCTATTTAAAGTGATAAGCTAGCATGATGAATCCTCATTTTGCCTTGTCCGCTAATTCCTATTTAAAGTGATAAGCTAGCATGATGAGTCCTCATTTTGCCTTGTCCGCTAATTCCTATATAAAGTGATACTGTAAGCTAGCATGTTGAGTCCTCCTTTTGCCCTGTCCGCTAATTCCTATTTAAAGTGATAAGCTAGCATGATGAGTCCTCATTTTACCTTGTCCGCTAACTCGTATTTAAGTGGTAAGCTACAATGTATATGTTTTCCAAACGATGATCTGGATCCACGAAAATCCCCTATCGGAGCAGGCTTATCTTTGACAAGTTTGTTTGCGCGTGCTTTTCCTGTCTATATTTGTTTTTGATATACAACAAGTATTGCGATTCGAATTCATGTCTGGTTGGACCTTTTTACCTGATTCTGTTTAAATTAAACAAAATCTAGCTGAGAAAGTGGTCGTACAATACTGCTCGGTGTATTGATCAGCCCTACTTCAGCTACAATACAGACCCCGGGTGAAATTGATTAGATTCCCGGCTTCTATTGATCTCGCAAAATTTCAATTACACTAATGTTATCAATTTAATTATGGGTAAATAAATCACTATAGCTATCGGACGCTACTTAGCACATGTTGCTTTTATCCTATTGTCAATATTAAAAGTGTGTGTGGTATCTTGTCTTGGGAAATGTGGCTTAAAAATGTGAAATTCGTACTGTTTTAAAAGCCGTATTAGAGATAAAAAGGCGCAATAGCTTTGGGACGAAATGTGATATTCTTGTTCAATTTTAATGATTGGCACATTTCACTAAACGTGTATATATAGGCATATTCGGTGAAATTCGCTACAAGTGACTTGTATACCCAGTCTTATCCAACAGTGGCTGTCACCAGGGACAACACAATTCTAAACTGAAATTCAATGCAATCTATTAAATACTCTCCGACCTGTTTGAAATGATATTGAGCCAGTGCATGAGATTTCCAACAATGTGCCATTTTGACATGCGTAGACTCAGACAAGCCTCTGCAGCCCTCTTTTAAGCTTAGAAACTCCAAATGGTGTTCAGTCAGTAGCTTAACAATCATAGAATACTCAAGCGACTAGCAAAGGCTTTGATCAGACTGCGCGTATGCGCAGGCTGGTCTGAGCCTTTGCTGGTTGCACATACCACATTGTTGGAAATCTCATGCACTGGCTTATTATACATGTAAAACGAGGTCATGACGTATGCATGTTTCTGAAAGAAACATTTGAGAACTCTCATGCGGGCAACTGCGCCATAGCTTTTGCCCGGCCTTGTATTATACTGGTTAAACTGCGAGATTTTCTCTGACGTACATGGTATGAAATTGAGTCCAAGACTCCAAACACCTTCTCTGATACACCCTGAGAAAAGTGTGTGCTTTCTTTTTGACCTCAAAATATACCTAGAAATCTCTTAAAAATATCAAATTCTCAGTCAACTTATGCCAATTATTTAATGCTCAAATAATAGTTATACCATGGAATGTGCGCCTGTACGTGGAGATAATCCACGAGCTTTAGCTTACGTTCAGGTGGACAAACATGGTACACACATGTAACTATTTTATACCACCTACATCAGTGTAGACCTTGCACATCACGAGATATTTCGTGCTTAAGTTGGTAAGGGTGGTATAATATACATTTAAGTGTGTTCTTTGGGTCTACTCTTTACATAAAATACCTCAAAAACATAATTGTGTTTATGATTAACTGTGATTAGCTTCTGCACTCAGCGCAAAAACTACTCACAGTTTATCATAAAAAATTCTTGGGTCCTTGAATCGGTTTGTAGATTTGGAAATTACACCCTACTGGAATATGTCTTTTTGATAGTAGTTTTTTTATATATGTGAGGACTCTTAAGTTGCACGTTGGAACCATCTACACAGAGAAATGGAACTCAAGGGGCCTTTGACAATTCCCAATCTAGGGAAACCGCTGAAACTGAAAATATTTCTAACTGTTCTTGACCGTTCGCGGGAATCAACTGTTTTATCATGCTTTTGGTCAAGTGAAGTATACTGTGTGACTCAGATTGTGCCAATTGCACATGCCCTGCAACCCCCTAAACATAGCTTTTATACTCTTATACAATATGTTCGTTATTCTCCTTCTTCTATGATTACGAGTTAGTTGTGTGTGGTCCACAAAAGTGATTGTATGCGAGAAAAGGAATAAGGAAACCTGGTCTTTCATTTTTGTCTCATTAAATGAGATGTTGTGTTATGTTATGATTTTATGTTATGATTTGATATTACTTTTGTGTTATAGTTGAGCCCGGACCAGTCCATGATATATTTGTACTTATTACATAAGCGTACAGTCATATTTCATAATGTGCATACTTAGCTATCCAACCGGGCTAAAAGGCTACATGAATTTGGTCTGGGCCTTCATATGCAAGGGTGAAAGTTTTCAGGAATATTCCTGAATTCAGGATTTCGAGGCTAAAAATGCTGAAATAGGGAGATTATAATCATGATAATAGGTTTTCCTGATTATATACAGTCTGTCTAAAGGCAACTGATCATTTGAACTTGATTTTGTGAATATTTAGTAGGCATACTACAAGTTTTTAGATTGGAGTTCCAAAAGTTCAGGATTCGGGAAATTTTGAACTTGCACCCAGGCATATGCCTCCATACTTTGTGTGTTCAAGCCAAAATGTCAATTGAGTCACGTTGTTCGCTTATAAGTACCAACATATCACGTGCTGGTTCATTACATGTACATGTATGTTACAATTTAGCTATTTGAAGCTACTTTTTGCCGTTGGTTAAGTAATAGTTATACCATGGGCTGTCCGCCTGTACGTGGAGATAATCCACGAGCTTTAGCGAGTGGATTTTCTTACGTTTAGGTAAACGAACATGTTATAACTATTTAATACCACCTTCATCAGTGTAGACCTTGCACATAGAGTGATATTTCATGCTAAAGTTGGTAAAGGTGGTATAATCCATGATAAACTGGTATTTGTCGCATACATTTATAGACGTTCTTGAACTATCCTGCGGGGTACATGGCTAGCATTTTCAATTGGTCGAACCATATGCGTATGAACAGGCAAAACGTGGACAGAGGCACATGTTATTTTGGTACTTATCGAATATGTATAAAGTCAGGCTTTAAACATACAGAAGCAGCTAGAATGGTAGAAGTTGTTCTGATCCTTCATCTAAGTGAAGGCTCTTGCGATACTGTGCGTTTTCGCAAGCTCGTCTAAGCATTGGCTGTTCGCATATGCGATATGTACCAATATATTATGGGCTACATGTAGGCCATTTTAAAGTTTTTAGTTGGATCAAGTTTGTGGCATGATATATTCAATGACTTCGCAAGGAACGCAGCTATGTAAGTTTAGAGTCCGTTGAAACACTCAGTTTCCGATGAGTCATGCCACCAACTGGATTTTGATGATGCTGACCGAATAATTATATTGAAAAGCTATGAAAAGTGCTTCTAAATAAAAAGATTATGTTTTAGCATTTCGTTGTATTTATTCCAATCATCACATTTATTTTAACCCATACCATATAAGCCTAACGTCCTTTTTATGGGACATTGACAAACAGTGCAGATCCAGAACAGACACCGCATAATGCTGTGTCTGGTCAGGATTTTCACTGTTTGCTTACATGTACACAATGTTATATCAAATTTAAAAAAAAGATACACAAAAATACCATGGACACCCATAAAATTGGAATTGTTAAATCAAATAGGCTGATCTCACAGTTTGTATTTCTCAAATTTGTAGGACTAAAGACATAACTGTGATAAAGCCTCCTTCATATGTAACGGTACTTCATGTACACTCAGTGGCCATTAGTGAGTTCCCAAAATGGCAAACGTTGTTTCATTTGCAAATAAAATTTGAAATTTGAAAAAATCTGAAACTCTGAACATATCACTATATGCTATTTTTTCAACTTAAGAATGCTAGATTATTTAGAAATAATACCATCTAGAGGTCGTGAGTGTTATTCATTTTGACCACCCCTGATTTCTGAAACAGTTTGAAAATTTGATTTGGGTTCTACTGCTTCTTTTTTATATGACTATAGATATTGCTTATTTTCTATATATTTTGGTGTTAATGATGCTAATATGTAACAATCTTGAGCTGTGAACAAGATGTGTTCACATTTTCCTTAATTCACAGCCATATTGGGAATGGATGGGGTGTTTGTACCCCTGACCCAAACATGTAAACTATTGAATGAATCCACATGCAAACTTAGCAACAGGTATCAGTCTTTCTAGGGTCTATATATGAGTATTTGAAGCAATTAGTCTTTAAATGTTTCATTCTTTCAAATCGAAAAGACAGCATCAATTGATACCTAACCCCGGGGTCTAATTTTGCTTTCATGAATTTGCAAACAGAACACAGTTTTGATACCTAACAAAACATGCATACCCCATATTCCTCCGTTTGTTTATTTAGTTTGTTTTAACAGCCAAATTGATAAAGATTGGACTGTTATTTATCTCAACAAAAAAAAAGATTTTTATGAAAAACTGCGAGTATCTTTGCACCTTGCAATCAATGCAAAAGCTATTAACAATCTATGTTTTGTGTTTATAAGTCATTTCACAGAAACAGTACAACGCAAAATTAAGCCAAAAAGCTTTCCAAGATAGCAATAAAGGCCGCTTTTATTTACTTTAGCTCACAAGCACCAGTTCAAGATTTTACTCAAGGAGAGGTGTGAAATTGATTATTTACACAGATTAGTACTCACATCAATGTGGTCAGAAAAAGGCATCATAAATCTGCTAAGAAGTCTATTAAACTTTGGTAACCTAGGTTTAATGAGCTGCCGCAAATCAGCTGACCATTTGGTTTGAGGTCAGACAGACATATCTTTTGGAAAACAGCATAAGCAAACAAAATAGTCTTAGAGGCATGGTCTAAGCATAGGTATCAGCAAGTGATCATCAACTTGAAGCTGCATCCTCTGTTTTATTTAATGGCTCTAAATAGTTGGCCATCCAGAGCGTGAAAAAAAATTCTGTTGGCATTTTTGAGTACATTTTGGCATCCATGCTCAAAGTGTATCTTGATGTGTTTTAAGAAGGATAGGGGTGGATGCCAAGTCTGGAAATGCCCCAAAGTCCCAGAATTAGGTCAAAGGTCAACTGAGTGCAAATTCTTGTAAATACGTCAGATTTTAGCGTTTTTATCAATTAGCTATCCAAAATTATGATTCAAAGTAACGCAAAATCTCTTTTGGATAATACAGCCATGCTATATAAACAAACAGCATCTTCAAGGCATGATATGTGTTTGGATCAAAGGTCCTTTAAGTGCAAAATCGGTGAAAATTGTAGCAATATTTTATTGATATAGGGGCAAAATTCTAATTTTAAGTTCCCTTCTATCCTAATGGAAGAATTTTTTATGTCTATCGTGCTAGGTATGTGTCTATCACGTTTGGAAACCAATGATTTACCAAGTTTACCGCTGTCAAATATTCATAATAGGCATGTAAAGTACGTTACTGTATAAAATCAATTAAAATGTAATACAACTAAAAATAACCATTTCATTTTAAAGAAATATTTTCTTTTGCTTAATGCTTTGTATGAATACGTCATTTTATGCAATTATCTATCCTTTTATACATAAGATGTGTTTTAGATGTTACTTACGTTACATTTTACCAATTGAAATTGAGTCATTTCTCAAAGGTATATGTTCCTAGCTATAGCTTTCATGAGGACTTGGCCATGACCTCATGCTTTTAGGACTAAAATATATTTCTTTTCTCATTTCACACATTTGTTGTGTTTGTTCCCATCTATGAGTAATTGTAAAACACTTTTTACAAGGCTACTACCTGCTAATTGCTTATACTAAGCATAGCTAGACCAAGCCTCCTTTCATTAATATGGTAAATACCATATATTGGAAGGAATATATCCTCACATTGGTCTTCACATCGGCCTGTTAGCAGATGGTAACATACATAACATAAGCTAATATACAGGTACATTTCTAATAATTACCATTCAGTGAAACATTTTTAACTTTTTGTGGGGTATATCATGGCCTGACATTAAGGGTAATCTTCCATATAACTTTAAACATTTAATTTTAGGGTTGTCCTTTCATTTGCACATATTAATGGAATGGTGTGGATTCAAAAGCAGCATTTCTTTGAAATCAGGATGCTTGTGTATACGTATTCCTGCATATATAGAAGCAGTATAGATATTATATTAAAGGTAACCTCTAATTTTAAGATGCCATTTAATATATATCTATGTCTTTCACAGCGCATTTTTTATGCATTGTAGTTGTTTCAGTGTCGATAAATTCAATTCTAAGTATCATTTTAAACATATTTTGCTTATTAATTTTTGCAATGATGAAAGAGGTCAAATGCTGTGAGGTAATTGGCATGTGTTTATTTATGTTATTCTTTTTAACTGTAAAATGGCAATGCAAGTTTTGTTCCAAATTAAATTTCCCCAAAACAGATGTCTGGTGACTAAATTAAATCTTAGGAACACAGGCATTCACCATATTGGAGCACCTGATGATTTGATTGTGTTCATAGTTTTCCATCAGTTTGGGGTCATTTCTTAGTATTTAGAGTAAATGTGTCCTGAAATGGTTATCTAATATGTACATTTACTAGCATAAACCTTTGGTTTAACATTTCTGATTTGCTTGATGTATATAAGATCCTAAGGTAGTTAACTATCTGTTAACAATGACAATTTGCTAAGACAGAGATTGACTGCATATAGGGTAGGTGACTAACATTAATGTATACATCTACTGCTCGTAGATACAAGTGCAATATATCAGATTGGATAGCACTTGTAACTTGTAACATACTTGAAATGTATAGTTTTAATATGGCATTACTCTTGAAATAAAACTGAACTAGTTTCCTTTCACTATATACAAGACAGTCCTCAAACAGTCTTCACAAATATCTACAAGGATATAGGTACAAGAGTGAGCAAGTTTATGCTAATAATGCTTTCTGCAAGCTGTTGTCAGCAATATTGTTCACATTTTCGATGGTTTAGCCTATATATTTAAGACTATCACAATAAGCCTTATTTAGTAAACCTTTTAAAACCAACAAACAGATCATAACTCACTTTTCATAGGACATATATAAAGCATGTACTAGGGTTACAAAGAGCTCAACAAAATTAAATACTGCATAAACAAAACTAAAAACAAACTATCTTGTGAATAAGAAAAGCAGAGAAATCAGCTGCGTGTGACACTACTTTTTCAACATTCAGATTAATCTGTGAGTTTCAAAGACGCAAACCATACTAGTGAATTTTGGGAGTCATGTTTTTTTTTGTTTTATGCTTAAGAATAAAAGTTAACTGATCTTTAAAATAAAGTATCACTAACGTTCGACTAATTTGTTCTTTATGTTACCATGAAGTATGTTCAGATGTTTTACAAGACTGCTACATGGCTCATGTAACCTTACCTCAACCAACCTTAGTCTAAGATAATTAACAAGCAGAATAGTTTATATCAGAGTTGCTGCAGAATATAATAAGATAATCAACATTACAATATGATATGAAATCTAGTTCAACAAAACATTGAAGATTTTAATGGGGACAGATGATAAATTCATTTTATAATGTAATTGTCAACAGTGAAAAGTGAAAACTAAAAGAATTCAGCATACAAGGAAAATCTTTAATACTAGATCTATTTAACATCCTACATTTGGACATAAACCATGCTGGTTCTGTATGACGATGTTATTTTTGCAATCTTCAAAAACCTATACCTGCTATAGAAGACACTCAGCACTGCCCCTGCCTTAATTACTGCCTTGCCACTAGATGTATGAAATATTGCTAAGCTATTTTAATTAATTATTGATATTAAGTCAATATTTAAATCATGATGTAGATTGCATGTTTATTGTTATGTACCATTGGTAGAAATCTGAAAACTGCAATATGAATGTAAAAGAACAAAGCAAATTACAAAAGTAATTGAGTAAGACCAGGAAATGCCACAATCAGATATTGCAGACCAACCCATAGCACTCTATTAGATTAAGTCTTATATAGAATAAAATGTGTGTAGTATATGTAAGCGAATTGTGGAGAGCAGACCCAAATTTTATATAAGCAACAATTTACTACCTTTATCCATTTATGTAAGGCATCTTTTGTTACCTACGTTACCTCATTCATATATGTGCAGCAATTTAAGATCCATTATTGTTAATATAGTTTTAATTTTATTTCATTATGAAATATATTTTGCCAATTCCAATGCAATGTTAATGATAGAAAAATGAATCTGTAAGCAGCTATGTGTTACATGCTGGAGCCAGTACAAATTGCATACTAATAAGCATATTTAAATATTTACTTGATTTTTCTTCATTGCAAGTTAAAAGTTATAAACAACATTAAATATATAAAAATGAACATTTTCAAATAGAAAATAGACCCATATCATGTATACTTAAGGTCATGTATCATGGTTTGTTCTAATACATGTAATTTGTAAAGTCATTATCAGCAATTTAGTATAAAATGTAACATACGTATCGCTGACGAGCAGAAATACATATCACATGTATGCAATTGATTTTTTATGTCTAGTTTAGACATTTGATTCTTAAACTGTTTCCACTAATACTATTAAAATAAATCAACATTAGCCTTGTACTGTGTGTACTGTTTGTTTCGATGCCAGTAGGGTAACGTTGATTACAGGTGATTTATAGAAAAATGACCACAGAAAAGTTATCAAAATATGGGTTTCTAAGGCCCCAAGACATGTCCCAAACTGAAAATAGTTTTACTTTCTGAGAGATGCAGCAAACTCTCAAAGCAGCCGATATATCTCAGTTTAGCCCAATTGAGGGAGAATTTCAGTCAGGATTGAACAAAACTTACGATGTTTGTCTTTGTAAAATCCATATAAGGATGCTTCCAAAGGGTTTTTTTTTATGATAAACATGTCAATTTAAGCCTTCTGAAAGACCTCTACTATTTTTAGAGTTTCAAAAGCATCTTGTTGTTGGACAAGAGAAAAAGCAACACAGTTTGTAAAAATGCTCCGATTATTGCACTTGATGACCTTTGACCCCATTTTAAAGTCGACATATGAACATTTAGTTATAAAAAACATTTTCTCAATGTTTTTCAGACTTATAACTATAAGCATACAAAATTTGGCTTGAAATGAAATATGTTTACATATAAAAAGATAAAGTTGTTTTACAGTAGTACATATTTTCTCATTTTTGCACTCAATGACCTTTGACCTAATTTCTAGCCTTCATATGCAAATTCAGACTTGGCATCCACCCCTATGGCTTTGTACACATGCTAAATATTAAGTTAAAAGTGGTCTAACAAATGTACTCAAAAATGCCAACAAAACCAAAAATATGCATCTTTTTTCGATTCGGATTGCCAACTATAAAGCATTCTTTCAGGAACACTATTAAAGTACCAAACGACTTGGATCCAGATCAGGACCGACCTTCGTAATCTGGGTCCAAACAGTTTGCAAAGGTTATCAGCTGGCAAGGTTCATAAGTAATTTGTTTAAGGGATATTGAGAGTAGAAAAGCTGTCTTCGAGGTTTCTTGCGACAGTTGGCTCAACTGCACAAACTAATTAATAAAACTTTCAAGTTATATATAGAGAGAGAAACTAAAGAGACTGTGTTATTCGTATGCTATACATGTAGAAAAAGATGTGATTTTACCTGCAAACTCTGCAGCGGTTCAATTTTTTGTAATTTTTTACACTGATATTCGGCGATATCTATTTTTACTTTTTTAATTTTAGCAAACTGTGTTCGCGATGAAAGTAGCGCTGATTCCTCCAATGGGTCCGAAGAGTGTGGCACATACAGATTTTTGTGTACACAGATGAAAATTTTGCAATTACTGGAATTCGGCTATATTTTCTGTCTTTTCGCAGAAGCATGACAGAAAGGGTTCGTCTCAAAAGAATATTCACAGGCGGCAAATTTCCCCTTCTTCAACGGTTGTGTATATTATAAAAAAAACTGTTGTTTGTATACCGATAATTTACCCTACATATGTAGAATCTACTTTGAGCATCATCATTTGTAGGTACAGAATCAGGGATTTCGCATGGCGTGCCAATTTCCTCTATGCACATGCTCTAAAATGGACGGTTTCGAGATGACCCAACTATTTTAACGCACGAGCGAATCAGGAAAGTCTTTGAAAATTTAAGAACAGGTCAAGAACACATTATGTTCATGAAAAGTCTTTAAAATAATCAAGAACACACTTAAGAACAGTTCAAGAACACCAGAGTCAACACATCGTTCAAGAAAAGTTATTAAAATGTTCAAGAACAATTTATGAAAAATTCAAGAACATCACAAATTCTTAAAAAGTTCTTACTGTTCCTAATGTATGTTCTTGAAAGGTTCAAGTACAGTTTTTCTTGAACAGTTCAAGAATTCTTGCTAAATTCAAGATCTGTTCTTGACCTGCTCTTGAATTAAGAACTCTATTTCGAAGGGGCTTGGAAATGGGCGCTATTATTTGTTTCAACTTTCATTTGCTAAAATTAAAAGTTATCGCCGAAAATCAATGTGAAAAACATAAACAATCGAGTTTGATAGTGTACAATGCGTCAAAGGATTCAGTGATTTCCATGCTGGGTAACACACTGATTCCAATCTTTGTTTTCGATCGCAAAAAAACTCTCTCTCTCTCTCTCTCTCTCTCTCTCTCTCTCTCTCTCAAATTGAGACGGTTCTTTTGAGCACCCACAACATATGCGTTGGTTGAGATATAAAGGTTAGAGGCAAACATTCAAGATTCTACTTAGCAGACTTGTTTGTGTCAACCCTGGTTGACCCCCATCCACACATGCACACCACCGCTCCTGAAGCCAAATTTTGGCTTGACAGACCACACAGAAGTTTTCCACACATTTTCAAACTTTCTTTTGCCTACTAGTGTCTAGACTTTATAAGTCTAACTAGTGTCGTCATTTGATAACTGTTTGAAACAGCCTGGACCCAGATCAGGCCGGACAAAAGTTTAGACCTGATCTGGATCCAAAACTTTATAGCACTCTGATGGTTTTCCTGACAGAATTTTCAAAGAAGTTGATTTTGGGGGGAAAATCGGTAGGCGACAAAAAATACAAAATTATCCAGTATGCAAAGAGTTTAAATACATTATGGACACTTGGCTCTGCAATGAGAGATGTTGTAAATTTTAAAGGGAATCTCATAGCTGGAGTGTATTTGCTAAATGTCCTGTGAAATTGTATATCAGTATTATTATGGAGCCAGGTCCAAGGTGCCATTATAGCAATTAGTTCCAGTTCCCTGCCATTTAGGCACTTTTGCTGGGTTGTGATCCTAAGTATATTGGATTTAAGAATTGAAAATATTTTGAAGTCCCAAAGGAGGCAGATTTTTAGAGGTCCCGGATAGGGATTAGGACTTATATAGAGAGTCAAGGAAAACTCTCTCCTTTCTCTCTCTCTCTCTCTCTCTCTCTCTCTCTCTCTCTCTCTCTCTGAACATAGCATTCAAAGTAAATAGCAACACAATATAGCAATGTAGTTTAGTTTAATAACAATAATGAAACACACATGTAGAAACATGGGAATGCTCTCTACAAACAGACATTATCAATTTATGAACCACAGAAAAATAAGTTGAGTATCACAAGTGGAGATTGACGACAGAAATGCATTGACAGATATCCAGTTAGTTGTCAATTACCTCTTCACCAACGTTAGTACAAAGTCCTCTAAGAAGCCCCTCGTCCATTGCCCTCGTACTTTTTGTAAGTAAGCTAGTTAGTAAGTCTCAAGATACAATCAGAACCGAGAGAATCCTGAGATGATGTACTTATCTGTCGCCCTGGCAACATTCATCGAGGGAAATCATTCAACGTTTAACTATGTATTTTATGATCAGTTTATCACCTCGTTCCCTCAGGCTCTCTGTTTATGATGCACTGGGAAGGCAAATTATAGACAAATCAGCGTCGAAAGAAAATGACAACTTCTGCGAACAGTGTAGGCCCAGAACAGCCTTCGCAATGCGAAGGCTGTTCTGGGTCTACGCTATTCGTCGACAGTGTCTAAATACCTATTCAGCTGGGTAACCGCCCACCCTAGGCAGAACTCAAGCAGCCCAGAATTAGACTACTAAAAGGGCGTTTTGTGCGATGTGAACATTTATTATCGTCCTATCATGGTTAAATCAGGGCTGCATACTGTGAGTACAATAGATCCATCTGTTGTATGAAAATTCTGTTAGATTAATTTAGGCATAATTTGAGAATACATCCAGAGAAAATGTAACGTTTGTTACTTTATAGGTGTACGATATAAGTCCGATATTCAAGAATACATAGAAAAAATCTCACTGTTGTCTCGGACTGGGTCCGAGTTGTTGTGATACGACCGAAATCGTTTTAAAAATGTCGAAATTGGCGCTAAACTCAAAAACTTTTGAAAAAAAATATGTAGCTCTGTATAGTTTGTGGAAAGTTTTGAAAGTGGTGTTAAACTTAAAAAAACTTTTGAAAGTTTTTCGTACTAGATGCTATTATATTTTGTGGAAAGTTTGATAATTTCAGCATGCTTTGAGGCAATATTTATTTATCTTTATTTAAAGAGGATAGCACATTTAGCGATATATGTCAGAGTAATCGGTCTCATTCTGCTGAGCTATTGTCTCAAACGGAATTGTTCCAATACATGCACCAGATATTCTTTACGATACAAGACAGGCACATGTACAGCGATATGTGAAATATAGGACACAGAGATCTACTTTTATTTTGTGATCAACTTCCGGCCATGCTCAATAGTTATCACGATCTGTCGTGTTCATACATTGTAGGATATTAGGCACCATACTGTTACAAGTCTGTGGTTAACGTTTTAGCTGCACAGGGACAGATAACACGGTAGTCAATGTATTAAAAGTAGCTTTCAAAAACAAAGTTGGTATTCTCGGAAAAACAAGTTTATAGTTCGTGTTGCTCTGGGCCCGGAATTACAATGCCTCCTTAAGTTAAGTAGACTTTTACGAACTTAACTCCAATATTTCTTAAAGTTAAGATTCTATCTTAAATGTGCATTTATAATGCACCGTTTTTGTGAACCTAACTTAAGTATAAATCCTCGGCTAAAATCGTTAATTTCACGGAAAGGCTTACGAGGACATACGAAAAATATAGAGTTTTAATGACTGTAAGCGACCCAAATGTTTCGCGCGTCCTGTAAATTAATCAGCGGACTCGAAAAATACTACAAAATAGAGTAATTCCTGCTGATTAAAACCCTCCCCACGACGCAGAATTACTTGTGTTAATATTTTCCATTTCATAAAAGAGTGTAGGCGTCATTTTAGAGGAGACGGGGAGGGAGGGCAGGTGGGGGTGATCTGCGGCGGGGGGATAGGGGGGAGTACACACGAACTCGTTCGCGATGATCATGTTTTTTGTGTGTTTGTTGAAGCAGTCAACATGCATCTAGCTCGTTGTAGACTATTTATGGGCTAACCAATGATACTGTGTTGCTTATCCCATCCGTATAACCTAACATAAATGATGCATGATCAGCTATCCAGTGGGGTAAAGTTTTTCAGTATCCTTTTTTCTGAACCATCACACGCGTGCATGTTTTAAGTTGATGTGGATTGGCAGGTTATGTGGATCCTTTAGCAATCCATGGTTGCTCTCATATGCGATAAATACCATAATATCGTGCTGGCTCGGTTGCAGTTTGCTCATACGAATGTTTAAAGTTAAGGTAAACAGTACAATATCATTTTTGTTTGTTTGTTTGATTTGATTATTTACGTCCCATCAACAATCTTTCAGTTATAAAGGGACGGGGCCTCCTGGGTTGAACTAGTACTAAGCTAAGATAAATGTTCTTGCTCAGTGACACAACGCAGTTACGTCGGTGATAATCGAATCCGCGGCCCCTCGGTCTCGAGTCAAGCACTCTACCACTGAAGCACTGCGCTCCCAAGCAATATCAGTAATTTGTGAGACTTCGACGTCTACGTAAATTCGGGATTTTCATCCGACTTGAGCTGTACAACACTGATGCCATGCTATAAGCTACAAATATATTGCCAAAGTGGCACCCGGTTACCCATCTATTTCGCGAGCCCTGTCGAGTCATAACTAATGACTTACATGGCGTACATGTACTCATTTTGGACACATAAATTCCCAATGGCAAGCCAGAAATTGGCTGATTATCAGATACTTAGCTAGTTTATTTTAATTTAAAGGCGCCAATTGAGCCACAACGCGCTACAATGCATACGTGATAATTCCAAATGAAAAAAAAAACAAAAAAAAAAACACTCCCATATGTGGTAAAACAAAATATGTTTCAATAATAAGCCTAAGTTGACCTTGACCTATCTTAATTTAATCAATGAGATCAGGGAAGCGCTACATGACCTTCAGATCCTCCAGTTTGTTCATATGCTTAACAGGGGGGGGGGGGGGGGGGAGTTATAGAATACTCGCAGACTTCTTGATGTGGTGAACCCTTCAACCTAATTACTAAAAAATCGTACCTGATAGGCAGCGATACGCATTTTTTAAAATACAAATCAGCGTTTCTAGCAATTCAGTTCATTTGTGATCGCCGCATACAGTGTGGGACAAAGCATGTGGGTAATTCGGTATTTTATATGTAGAGACTCCCTTCACATCCGACGTTGGGAATAATACAATATCCCATAGCACAAAACGCCTTTGATACATGGTGCACTACCCTACTCATGGCATTTTTTGATACCCCAATCGTATCTCCAATCACTAAACAGTAGGACCCTGTCTTTGTTTACCACTGCCGCACAGAACTTGCATCAATGGAGTGAGTGTCTTGCTAAGTCCTACGGCCAAGACGATGTGTCGACGAACCCAGTTAACGATGCCACGCGCGGATCCAGAGGAGGTGGCAGGGGTCCGGACCCCAGCCCCCTGGAAAATCACAAATTCTATAGGTTTATATAGAAATTTGCAATTGGACCCCCTTCAACCTGAGAAAAGTTGAACCCCCTGGAAATGTTAGAGCGCCCTTCTCCATGGAATATCGGAAAGTTATAGTTTAATGATAGTTTTCTTTGAAAAAGCCATGATCACTGGACTCCCTCTGCAAAATAAGCTGAGGACTTACAGAAAAAAGAAGAGAAAAAACAACGCCAGAGCTTTTTTTAGTCAGTCGGGCTTGGACCCCCCCCCCCCTTCCACCGCCAAACCCGACGAAAAATTCCTGGATCCGCGCGTGGATATACGTTATCGTGGTGGTATAGAAACGATATCGCTCCTTAAAACCTTCTATAGTGCTGCCAAGATCTAATGACCATGTTTTCATTTGCTTGTTTGTAAACATTGAAATCAAAACAGTAGGCTGGCATATTCAGCAGTCAGGTGTAGTTTTGAAAACTGTTTGATATCATCTTGTATAACTCAGAAGATAGAGTCGCTGGCAGCAGAACATACATTTATTGTTTCCATTATGCGCGGGTTCGAATCCCATCAATGCTTTCATGTCTTTTTCTTCATTTTTATTATATCATATTTTCACATGTGTCCTTTAAGCATCATTGGAAAACAGTTTTAACATTTATACAAAGTATCCATCAAATGGGACATTATCAAACACGAAAACGCATATGCGAGATGCCACTGAATGCATCAACTCAATAGGGTACGCATTGTTTGCTGTCATTAAATTAAGTAAGGGTGCAAAGATAAGGAATCGATACAATCAAGTATTGTGATATTAAGCAACCCAAATGGTTTGGAAATGCTTATGAATTATATCTTTAAATGAGCCGCTACATGAGATTCCTAACAATGTGATATGTGTGACGAGCAGAGCCTCAGATCAGCCTGCGCATACGCGCAGTTTAATCAGAGCCTTTGCTAGTCGTTTGAATATTCTATGAATATTCTACTGCCCAAACAGCATTTTGACTGTCTTAGCTTAAAAGGCGGCTACACAGACTCGTCTTAGTCTACACCTGTCAAAATGCCACATTGTTGGAAATCACATACCACGGTTCAATAAATAATTGATAAAAAATAAAATTAAAAAAAAACATGGTACTGTGACGGGGTTCGAACTCGCAACCCCCGTCAAAAAGTTAAATCTTAACTTTAAGGTAGCCTCGCTGCTACCTTAAATATTTAAGTATTTTGTCGAGATAAGGAGACATTTAAGATAGGGAAAATGATTGTAATGCACTTTTCGTAAAATTTAAGTAAGTTCGTCAATTTAAGTCTATCTTAACTTTGAGGAGGCATTGTAATTCCGGGCCCTGAAGTGAAATACATATACACATATGCACATTTATAGTTTCCAATCAAAACTGAAGGTGCTACGTACAGTGTGTAGGCTCGGGACAACATTACCCTTATTATAAGTCATTTGGGCCAGTATTCTTATCGCATATGCGCAAATGTCTTACAAAAATGCACGTGCTGACGTATCAAGCGGAACTAGAGATCTAATATTTGGTCTGAGATTCATGTAAATTGTGTCTACATTTTAGAGCATACATGTACAGTAAAACCTGTCTTAAGCGGCTACTCAAAATAGACAAAACAAAGATCTTAATGACAAATTGTAGCTTAATGAAGATCTAAAGTATTGCAGAATGTTCCCCTTTGAGCATTCTGTCATACTTTTGACCTGCGATAATTGGTCTTGAAAACCATTTTTGGTCTTTTTGAGAGTGGCCGTTTTAGACAGGTTTATCTGTACAGTTTTGTCGGACCCGTTCTGCATTCACACTGTTTACGAAGGTTATTGGCAGATGACAAGAGTGCTATTAGTTGGAAAAGACTTAATGCAAAGTGTATTTTTGCGTGGACATACTGTACAAATGTATTCGCAAAGTTATTTTTCAATAAATGGCTAATTTGATGGAGGTAATGTTAATACAGTGATAAAATTAACAAAACCGACCGAGAGATAGTGATCAAATTTAACCAGAAACGACCACATTACCCTAGGGTCACACATTAATCATTCATAGTTGCTAAGATGTAAACAGTTCACAATAAAATTAAAATTCATTAAGAAAGCCTTTACGAATTTATTGCCCTTCGTTATCACAAAAATTTACATTTTCAAAATGCGCATAGAAACGGTCTTGTGTGCATTGTGCTCCTATTTCGCTCGTAGCTCTGATTGCTGCATGAGGTGGAACACTGTTTCAACTAGAGCAATCTCATGGGCGGATCCAGGGGAGAGTCAGGGGGTCCGAACACCCTGGAAAATCACAAGTTGCTATATGTTCCCTTAACAAAAACTGGTACGGACCCCCTCGTGAAGAAATTGGACCCATTGGGTCCAATTGCTTCTCGAGGGAGGTCCGTACGACCCTCCGTGAAATTCGTTGATGACTAAAAACAGTTTCAGGACCCCAGGCATCGAGGTTATAAAACTTTTTTCATGCTCAACTCAACTGAGCACGAAATTTCAACTGCTCATAAAAACTAAAATGCTGACAAATGGAGAAGTGTCTTGCTTTAAGTCCCTCAGATGTTGTATTTTCATGCTTATAAATATTAAAATGCCAACAATTGTTGGCATTTTAACATTAATGAGCAGGATAAATTTCATGCTCAGCTGAGTTGAGCACGGAAAAAGTTTTATAACCTCGGGGCCTGGACTCGCGCATGAATATCCACATCAAGGTCGTATACATGCAAGTTTAATGTGTCAAAATAAAATGACAATTTACCACACAAAACAAATTTCGTTGCAGATCCTGCTGCCTGTAGGTATCCGTGCGTTAATCTCGTGCACGACAGATGTCACATTTTATCTAATCGTCTTCAGTTTGTTTGTCCTGATAATCGCATGAACAAGTGTCACCTGGGATTAAAGCAAGGTCAATAGATCAGATCGTAGATTTTTTTTATGAAAATGATAAGAAGCATTCATTTGACCCAGATTAAGCTGCATTATAAAAGGGTTCTAGACTGCCAGCCAGGGAAATATGCGAAATGAAGTTGGAACCATCAAGTTTACTCTTAGTCTTGTACCCTGCCTCTCCAACTCTGTCCTTTTAGTACACAAAGAGACGCTGGATACCAGACAAGTTTACTCTGTGCTATGTGGGCCGCGTCGCGAGAAAATCTGGGATTGTTGCATGCGAGAAACAAAGGCACTGATCAGCCTGCGCATCCGCGCAGTCTGATCAGTGCCTTTCTTATTCGCCTGCATGCATGGTTTCTATATTTGAAAAAAGAGAGCTGGTTGCTTTACTTTGATTTTTTTGTGGCTGGCTGTGTTAGTCTATTCCTCACGATATGCCATTGGCTGGTCTGCAGTCCGTGCTTATACACGTAGCATCACCTGCTCATAGACTAGTGTTCGTACTTACTTTCTGTCAAAACATATTGTATGAAGCAATATCGACACTATAGTTTGATCTACGGGGAGAAGTTCTACTCACTTTTTAGGCCGTTGCATAATATAAATTAGATTGCATCTGGAAAAATCAAAGCACTAAGAGTACTGATGGGAACATGTACTTTTAAAGGCGTACGAATAAGTTATCTATGACTCTTCACAATGTTGGTAGTTTGAGGCCACCTGATTGTGCTTCGTAGAAACGAATTCTAATATTTGAGCACTCAAACAACTGACAACAATTAAGCCGCTTATTTTGTGCTCGTGTGGCCTCAAAAATCTGCACACAATATAGCTGTGTTTTATTGTTTGCTTTGCATCATTGGATACTTTTCAGGCTTTTAACCTGCAACCTTCGATGGAACCTGATTTCTAAATGCCAAATATTGCTTTCTTCGAAGAAGCAACGGTGGTTCGTTTAGAAAATGATCTGGTTTCTACCGATTCTCATATTGGGGACGTTTTGGTAGGGACGTTTTGACCAGATGGGGTGTTTTGAACGATTCGGAGACGTTCGGGCTTGTGAATTTGTTTGTTTGTTTGTTTTGTTTCTTTACGTCCCAAGTCAACAGCTGTGGTCATGGCCGGACGGTCTAGGTCCTGGGCAAGCTTGAACAAGCAGTTAACCAGTACTTCGTGCACATACTTTCACTTGTAACTGACAACAATTCTTCCTGAATGATTCAGCAGAAGGACCGTAGAAATTATCTCATATTCAATCTCAACGAATGTATTGGACCGGGCCAGGATCGAAATCGAGACCCCTGTATCTGCAGTCAGACTCGCATCTGTTGCCAGACATGTTACCGACTGTGCGATGCGGCCCGGTTGGTTGGTCTTGAGAAAGTTTCTTTTATCTTATTAATATTGGATTGTTCAAACTTGGGCGTTTTGACTTGCTACCAATTAACCAAGACAAAATATACTCAGAGCTTGAAAATACAAGATAAATACCGAAAAGAGTGACATTAACAAAAAGCAATACTAGTGGTTATGTTTTCTGTAATTTAGCCAACTATTTGATGTTTTTTCAAAAACTAGAAAAAGTGAGATTTTACGTTATGCCTATCATGACACTGCTTAAAAGGCGGGGACTCCTGGGCCTTGCCTTGAGAAAACGTGTCTTCGAGGTTTGCGACAATGACGTTAAACTGCCTGCATGCTAATAAGATACAAAACTTGGGCAATAAACAGTCATTATTAATAAAAACAATAATAAATGGATGCTGAAATTTTCGCATGTATTTGCGCCAGCTGACACAAGCCATTGCTTTTCAAATACAAAACAAGCAGATTATATCAAAGCGTGGTTATTGGGTGCCTGACTGCACGTGCATGCAAGCAGCCAATCATTGCGCTTTATTTTGAGCTTGATAATGTACTCAAGTTTTATAACCTCCAGACCTATTCCCCCAAAACCGGATCATTCGAGCATAGAGAGACCTACAAAACAAGGGGGGAAAGCAGACATGCATATTAATGGATACCCCAAATACTGAAAGTAACTAAAGGAAATGATAAGGTCTTCACAAATCTAAATGAAAATTCATACAGGCTATAAAATCAGACTCGTTGCGTCCAGTACAGATACGATTCGCTTACGTAAATGTTCGGCGCGCATACCTCAAATATTTTGCCATCGACCTTGGAAAGTGGTTGGGGTGGGATGGTAAAATAATTTAGAATAAACTCTAGCTAGGTCAGGAAAATACATATAATGCAAATGAAGATGATGAATTATTTGCATATCTCGAATATTGTTATTTCCATGGCGAAAGGATAATTTGGAAATCAGAAAAATACTAAATTCACATATAATAGCTACCGAACATCTCGACTTTCAATTTGGATATAGAACTAGTGGAAGTGCTAATTACAAAGATTATCAGTGTTTGGTAATCAAATTAGCTATAACTTCTTAAACACTTAAAATATTCGACCTTGATTCAGATAAGGACATTAAATTGCGATTGTCTTTGCATTATAGCAACAGCAACAAACATTATTTGTGAGAACATTCGGACATATTTTATTTGGAATCACTTAGAGACAACTCATTCCATGCAGCTAAAGACACTGTTACGCGAATCCAAATTCTAAGCGATTTCACACTCATTTAGAGGATATATGTGGTATTTGTATTAAGCAATATCTTGGGCAAACGATATCCGAGACAGTTTGAACTTTTGGACAGAATTTCAGATTTACGCTAATTTCGGCGTTCATTTTAGGAAATTTTCGAACAATAACTATGTCTACTAGGAGGGAAATTAATTAGTTGTACATCTGTATACCACCAGGGAAATCACCTAACTCACCAGTAGAGATATCACCTGGTGGTCCAGGACAGAATCAAGCTAACATTACGAATACAAACAGAGAGAGAATGCCATAGAGGAGCCTATCTGGAAACACCTCGAGGGGAACATCAACACTTAACATGCTTAAAGAAGTAATTAGTACATTACAAGTAAATTAAGTCACCAGTCAGTGTATATTAGAAACAAAATAAAGGCATGACTGGTGCAAAATATCCGGAAACCCTATCCTGAGATTTTTAACTGAGTTCCACTAAAACCAGGTCACTTAGTTTTAGGTGGATATAGAAAAGAAGTATTAATCGAGGGAATTAAAGAATAGAATAGCAATATTATCAAAATGCTCAGCAAATCTGCTTATGCTAGATCAAAGACTTGGCTGCATGGATATATAGCATCTATTACATAAATTAGTAATTAATGACAGGTCTCTTATAGCTTGAACCTGAATTTACTGAAGTACCAGTAAAATGCGTTTAAGCCCCCCGGTGGCTTAGGCTGCTGTCCGTTCTAAGACGGTGGTTATATTGTTGTTGACTTTTTGTTTATTGTTACTCGCATTGTGGGAGTCTGTAATTGTTCTATGTTTTGTTGTGCGTTACTTTATGTCCATTCTAGTATTGCAATCATCTTGATGGGGAAGAAAGAGCTGGTTGCTTTGCTTAATTTGTCTACCTGGTGTCTCGTGATGGTTGAGCGGCTCTTCCTAGCGGTGCCACGGGGTTGTCTGCGGTTGTCTGCGGTTTGTGATTGTGGTATTTCCTGATCATACTCACTTACTATTTACTAGTTGGTGAATTCAGTGCACAAAACAGTTGATACAAAAAGTAGTTATTGTATCGTGAAATCTTCTAACAGAGAGCACTAAGGACACTGTGGTATAGCTTGTGTAATCTGATAAGAGTCATTTAGTAGTTCAACAATGAGACGGTACTATCTTGTTTCTCAACAGTATTGTCTTCTCTAAACAAATAGTCATACCTTAGAAATTGATATTCTACTACAACGTTCGAAAATGGGCCTTGGGTATGTGCGTAGCCTACTGGCCAAGTTAGCTTACCAGGCTGATTAAGTGTTCATGTTTGGCTGGAGAGTTCACGAGAACATTATCTTCAAGCTGACATATCTTAAGAACCTGACTATATATATTTGCAGGCGATCGTATATCACTGGGGTTGGTTGTATGGCAGGGAATCACTCATTAACTACATTAAAACCTGTGTAAAACGACCACTCAAAAATAGACAAAACAAAGATCTTAATGACAAATGGTAGCTTTATTAAAGTCGAAAGTATTGCAGAATGCTTGGAGCATTCTGCAATACTTTTGACCTGCATTAAACGATAATTAGTCTTGAAAACCAATTTTGGTCTTTTTGAGAGCGGTAGTTTTTACACAGGTTTTGCTGTATAATGAAATATGTAAGTATTCTAGTGTTTGAGTCGGGTAAAACATATGAGTCAGTTCATGGGACTTTGGTACTTATCGCATTTAGTCGTGCTTTAAACATGCATGTATGCTATCTAGTTGAGCTGGATGCCTTGTTTTTCGCCTGAGTCTTTATCTAGGTCCATACATGTACCGTGTGTGTGCAAACAGGAAAGGCTCCGACGAGACTGCGTGGATGCCACGCAGGCGTATTATGAGACTTCGCTGATTCCACATGCGAAAAGTACCGTAGCAAGATTACATGACCTGGCTCACATCTGTCATCTGTGACGGCTATGTCTTTATATACACTTACTGCTAATGTTCAGTGTGAGAGAACTAAAGCCAAACGGAATTACTCAATCTTGTCAATTGGACCAATCTATATATCCGTTTAAAGGGTTGTTGGGTGGTATATTTCGTCTGATCTGGGTCTGCATTGTTTGCCTATGTCCCACAAAAAGAACATTATGCTACACAGTGATGCAAACGGTCAGCTGTTCTGAAGCTGTTTTGACCTTATCCAATTAAAGTCTGGTGCCGTGTCCAGTCAGGGTTTCCACCGCTAGCTTACATTATTATCTAATATAGTTTGAATTCAAAGTGAATAATCCCACGCAATAGCCCTTTAGTTGGAAACGGACTCGTTCAAATGACAGGGCCTGGAAAGAACGTGCGGCTTAGTCCTAAAAGTATATGAACGACGACACAAAGTCGGAACCCATATCAGCCTAGCGTCTTTTTGTATGACATATTTAAACAATGCAGTGTAGACCAAAATCAGACGCCGCTTACAGAATGTTCTCTTAAAA
The DNA here is from genome assembly GCA_964019695.1 of Loripinus fragilis. NCBI lineage: Eukaryota > Metazoa > Mollusca > Bivalvia > Lucinida > Lucinidae > Loripinus > Loripinus fragilis. The sequence goes on from OZ026517.1 coordinate 74,042,328, forward strand.
CTTGAATATGCCTGAACAACCCTTTTAACGGAAATGGACGGTCCAATTGATAAGAGTAGTAAATTCCATTCGGCTTAAATGGGTTAATTAATAAAACATCTTCAACATGCCACATTCTCGTTTGTAATGTTGTATAATTATCAAGAAAATTTAATTTCCGCCCAGTCTTGATAAGAAGAATCGAATTGGAATGTCTGTCACATTAGATCTAGATAGCATGTTGCAACAAAGGCCATGGCAGGGGAAAACCAGAGGGATACTACATGTATGTCCATGCTCACACAGGCTATTTTGCACATGCTCTTAAAAAATGTGATTGTTTGTGCAATTATCAGAGTTCTTATTGGTAAGAGATCTAATCGTTTCGAAAGGTACCAGTTTGATGATCAACAAATAAATGAGCCGCTACATGTGATTTCCAACAATGTGGCATTTTGACATGTTGAGACTCGGACAAGCCTATGCAGCCTCCTTTAAAGCTTAAAAACTCCAAATGCTGTTCGGCCAGCAGCTTAACAGTCATATAATTTTCCAGCGACTAGCAAAGGCTCTGATCAGACTGCGCGTATGCGCAGGCTGGTCTGAGCCTTCGCTGGTCGCATACACTACACTGTTGGAAATCTCATGTCACGGCTCAAATGCACCGGTTAGAAATTTTCTGCAAGTAGCAGAAACACTTGAGGTATCACTAAATACTGAAACCACGCACTCTGATCGTTTCGCCCCTAACAGTATGCATTTCCTGTTCCGAGCAAAATCTTTCTGCATTATTCGTTTTCAGAACTTTACGACCCAGAAATGAGCGCAAAGCAGGGTGTACCTATACATGTATATGCTGTTCATTAAAATTAGTTGCAAAGCTTATACAATGTACGTGTATTCGAATACGGTGGAGTCTGGTCGTGATCATCACCAAACGTGTACAGCTGCCACTCCCAGGTGCAAACCGTTCTCTTATCTCATTGATGAAACTATGGGCTCGTATGATTTAGCTATCCCCTTTTTTGTACTAACTCTTACATATTGCCCGTCATCAACCAGTGTAGATCCATATGAGACGGTAGTTTTACGTCCCACCAGATTATCCTCTGTTGGGTATGATATCAAGATTCAAATAAAGCAATAGTGAGCTAAGCTCAGGACACCATATTGAGGTGAATGGACTGCCCTGGACCGCCGGGAGGATATGGCCTTCGTCCGTCGCTCGCGCAGTTTAATATCGGTGGTACTGGCGCTGGCCCAAAAATGGGAGGGGGCAGTTGACAGAACAAGATGAAATGCCGGATTATATGGCATTTTGGATTGCCAAAGCACTTGTTTATGGGTTTCCAGTGTACAGAGGGTTAAGCAAAGGAGCCAACAGAAGCAATGGGGCACACTCTGCAATTTAAGCATTTTCAGACTTAAAAATGACACAGAGTGTCCCCCATTGCTACTACCAACCTTTTTGTAACTGACGGCCCACAAATCATGTACAGGGATAGGAAATTGTTCATTCATAATACGGGGCTGATCTTGGTGAGACGTAGCATTCCTCTGTGATTCACGTGTGTGTAAACGTTTAAATTCTGGGTACAAAAGGTAAAAGATATGTGATGATTTCATAAAAAAAGCTTTGTCAAGATCAATACACTTATGTTTACAATGAATACTTTTTGAAATCCATTTAAAATGAACAGTCACAAAGTAAACTTTGTCAGTTTTATCTCTAGGAGGAATTGATATGGGCTACTTGGGCTTAAGCCATTCAAAATGAGGACTGTCGAACCTCGTTTTTTTATATTGCTTTATTATTACTGAACCGCGGTGAAAGAAAATATGTCATAGGGGTAATTCAAACCGATAAACTAAGCTATATAAATTAGTAGGGAGCTTACATGTACACGTAATACTTTGGATGCAGCAAGTTGAGCCATTATCTTCTTCAGAAATGGAATACCTACAACAAACACGGATGTACAGTATGACCTGTGCCTTTGGTATTCACAGGCAACATAATCAGGCTTCCTCGCGGTGCCATGGGGTTGTCTGCAGTTTGTGATTGTGGTATTTTCTGATCATACTCATTTACTATTTCTCTCGACGTTACTCATTAAGGCTTCTGTTTGAGTTTATTCTTAATGTCATAAGTAGCATTTCTTTAGCCATGTTGGCATTTTGGGAGTGAGGGGGATGGGGGTGGGGGGGGGGGAAACTTACTTGTATCATTGCAGACAAAGTGCCTTTATCAAGGTCACAACACAGCGTCTTCAACATAGGCGCTTATTGGAGGGTTTTGCGAGAATTCGGTTACATGTACCAGCATCTCAGGTACATTTGTACTGTCCCATATACGACTGTGCTGTGTGGATGCTCAGGTTGGTCTGCGCATTTATTTTCGCTTACAACAAGTCTGCATTGATATATTGCACTGTGTTAATAATCGTACAAACCACATCAATGAGACGAATGCAATTAAAATGGTTTTGGTTGGTTTAACTATACTTGTATGAAAAGCTTTGAGGTGTGACTGCTTTTGAAATAGTATAGATTTGTATACAGGTTAATACTATGACGTCACAGCGGTACTGTACAAGGCGATATTAGCATGATTGATTAAACATCAAAATGAGCACCATAGTAAAACATGTGTAAAACGGCCACTCAAAAATGGACAAAACAAAGATCTTAATACCAATTGGTATCTTATTGCAGGTCGAAAGTATGCAATATTTTGTAAAACTTTTGACCTGCATTAAGCGACGATAGGTCTTGAAAACTATTTTTGGTCTTTCTGAAAGTGTCCGTTTTACACAGGTTTTACTATATGCAGAGTGGTTGTCATTTTAGAGAGAGAGAGAGAGAGAGAGAGAGAGAGAGAGAGAGAGGCAGACAGACAGACAGACAAAGAGGGAGAGAGACAGAAAGAGACAGACAGACAGACAGAGAGAAAGATAGAGAGAGAGAGGGAGCGAGAGAGAATTTTCCTGGATGGTATTAGACAGCATATTTTCACGTTTTGCTTGGGTTGTAATATTTTTGCTGCTAATTTTTCAAAAGTGAGATTTTTTTTTAAGAAATATTGTTTTCATGAATGCTATCAATGTGTCAAACAGATGTGATCCAGTTCAGGCCCGCCATTTGTGTTTGGCCTGATCTGATTCAACAATTATTGCGAATGTTGATCAGGTGACAAAAGTCGTGATTAGTAGAGAAAGGGCTAATTTGCTTGTATGGCATCCTTGTTGATGTTTTTCTCTAACTTCAATGTAAAGTACGGAAAAACTAGAAATATTCTGTAGATCGTTATTAAAAGAACACAAGCTATTTACTATCCTAATTATGTTAACCCAGTGCAAACCCATAAACCAGCAGGATATAAATCTTTGATGCATGTTTTATTCTAAGCACCAACTTGCATACAATTTACGACTGGCGCTGAACGCAATCGTACAGAGGAAATAAGCCCACGATTATTCCATAATCTTGTGAAATTCGCAGAGAAATTCATCATAGCTAACCTAGACCTGTGTAGTCCATTCAATTAGGTCCATTTAATTCACCTGCTGGGAAAGGGTTGACCTCTTGGCTCTCGTTTGTGATGTCTAATTGTGAAGTTGTCATTTCCTCATTGGTATCCTGGGTCAGGTTTGGTGCTTAATTGTATCGATTCCTGATCTTTGCAATCTTTCTTACTTTATTATTTTCATGTATACATGTAACTAATATTCTCTCATATACCTATCTAACTGACTATTCAAAGAATATGGTGAGAATCAAACAGAAGAGTACAAGTGCTATAAGAGAGGATAATGTCTTCTTAGTATGAGTTGTTCATTTAGTACAAAGGCATATTTCTACTGTTTGGACGATTGTCAGTATATAGGCAACCTTGCTCGCGCACACAATGTAAGACATAGCAAATATTAGGCTTCTAATCCCACTAGATAGTTGTTAAAAGAGTGACAGAAATGAATGTATGCGATAAGTATTGAAATCTCATGAGCTGGCTCATATATGTATAGACATAGGTCAGCTGGCATGTGAAGCTGATCAATATATCTTACAACCAGGCAACCACCAATTTAGCATTTTATTCCAAAGAAACATCTAAAGACTAGCTGTCAATAATATAAAATTGGCTATCTATTATTGTCTTTCAAGTGCACGCTAAACTACACAAACACTTGCTCATTTTAAATGCGCATTACAATTATACATAAAAAATAGTTGAGATGTTTGTAAAACAAAAGAATATGGTGAAATACACTCATTTATTGAATTGACAAATGTTGTAGGTGCACATTGGAATTGCCTCCATGAATTGCCTCCATGAGCAACATATGTTACTGAAATTAAGGAAACCTATTTTGAAGTATACATTTATCAAGAATCATGTCCATTAGCTTATCTCAATCAAAATACCTGTCACTATATGGCAAATTGCTTATATTTACATGACAGCAATATCACCAAAGGGGTACGCGCATTAAGAGGCTATTTTGGTCATCCTATGAGGCAACAAAATGAAAATTGTTTTTTCACAAGTTTTTTTCTTATTAGTTTATAAGAACAATATCCCAAGTGTTAAAGTCTGAAATTGATTCTATTTTTACAGTTGCTATAGTAACAAAAATGGCTGCCAAAATAGGCTGAAAATAGGAAAGTGACCATTTTGGAGCAAATTTAGACATTTGATAGAGAAATTAACATAGAGCACAAGCAAATAACAAAAAGATATTTTAACAGAGGGTGAGAATTATCAGAGCACACAATATATTAAAAAGGTTTTTTTTGGTATACGCTTGTGCTGATATCTCATTCTTAAACAATTGGTCAGAAAAAGCCTTAAATTTGGCTCAAGATGACAATTTCTCTATTTTAAGCCTATTTTGTCGGCCATTTTTGTTACCATAGCAACGGAAAAAGTAAAATAAATGCCAGAGTTTTACACTTGGACCATTCTTCTAATAAACCAATTGGTGAAAAGCAACTTTCAGTTTTTGGCTCCAGAGGGGGCCAAATTTGCCCCTTAATGCACGTACCCCTTTGATTTCATGAATTAAGCTTTTGCTAAGCTGGCATTGCGTGGTTGTAAAGCCCTATTAAATCCCCATCTCCTGAACAAGGAGGTCGATGATATTGGGACATGGTGCATGCATGTAGCATTGGGGACGTGGGACCTACCAAGTGTGTTCAAACTATGATTCTAGGTTGATCTTGACACAAATTGTGACCCTAGGTTGATCTTGACATACATAACTTCGAGGTCAAATTTGTTTCTAATGCATTTAAATTGGGAAAACATGAAATGAACTGTTGAAGTCAATGCATTATACTCACTATATATGTTTTATCTAATAATTTGTCATGAGGACGACATACAAGAAGACGTACAAGATGAAAGTTCAACCAACAAAGTACGCATACAGAATAAAACAGGCACAGTAAACTAGCCAAAGCATATAAAGTCAGTGCCAAACACGAAATGGATACATACATGAACGGCACGTAACATGATAGAAATAACTATCAACAAGAAAACAGTACCCCATTAGAATGGACAGCAGCTACAGATACCCAGGTTCTAAATAGGTAAGGTCATTTTGGAACTTAATTGTGATTAGACTACCTACATGTAGTGTGTTACATGTATACTGTAGATCAAATTTTGTTCTGCGCCATCGTCTACGTCCATGCCTTGTGCATACAATCAGCGATTACTCTGACGAAACTGAACGGATACTCAAGCTATTCAGAGCCTTTGCTGGTGATCTCATGTGCTGACCCAAATATAATTTACTGGACAATTTGTCAAACATGACAAATGGGCATTCTAGAGTCTATTGTTGTTCAAAAACAGACACGTGTACGAAATCATGATTAGCTGAGGCATCACGTGATGGTTCTTTTGATGACCTTTTGGTCCGCTGCCCCATATTTGTTTTTAAAAACTTCTCAACAAATAGGCACATGAACTCACTCCCTACCTTGTCTTACTCCCAACAGGAGTCAAAACTGGGCAAATTAAAAATAAAGCCCCTATGGCCCAAAACTAGGTACCAATTGAGTAGTTGTTATATCCCCATCAATACTTTTTCAATAGTGAAAATACACTGAGCCCCAGCACAACTTATATGGAAAACGAAAGTTACCTGCATGTCACCAGCCCTATCACACACTTTCAGTCTGTAGATCAATATTACACAATATTCAAAGTCAAAAGGGGACATTTCACCTACCAATAAACTTTTTGGGCAAAATCTCTCGGGAAACAGGACAATTGAAATGCTCATTGGAAACAATTGACAACTGCAGATGACGCGATGTCCTTCACCTCAAGCAGGGCTGTATGATATGAAGTTTTAGTTTCGTATTTCATTCAAACTTGTAGAAATACCCATCCTAAAAAGCTTTTAGCTGAAATATCCTCATATATCATCATTTTAAATTAAAAATATTCTATTTTTGATCCCTATACTAGAATATATTAGAATTCGTCCATCGACAAATTCGAAAGTATCCCCTGATGCCTTGCCAAACCATTTAGGTTCTATTAACTTATCATCGACTGTCAAAATAGAAAAAAGATACATTATAACGGCGAATGAGATTTAAACCTGTACATCACGGATAGGAAACTTAAAACATTTTTACCGACCGTTCCAAGGTGGTACTTCCTCTGTGGATCATTTATGTTATTTATGTTTTGTGCTTGTTTCTTGATCCCTATCTGAACTAATGGTGAGGTTGGTGCACCGTCAAACCAGTTTAAGCCCTCCAGTTAAAAAGTTTACCGACCGTTCCAAGGCGGTACTTCTTTTGTGGATCTTTTATGGGTTTTTTTCTGTCTTGTGTTTGCTATGCCTTTGTGCGCGTCTGTTTACATGTGCCTTGTGGTCACGTGCTGGGAAAGGGCTGACCTCTTGGCTCACGTTTGTGGTGTCTAACTGTGATTTTGTCACTTTTCCATTGGTATCCTGGGTCAGGTATGGTACTTGATTGTATCGATTCCTGATCTTTGCACCCTTACTTAGTTTTATAAACAGAGCCGCCGGCTCTGAAAAGGAAATATTATGAGGGTATTTCTGGTTCTGTATATGAAGGTTGAAAAAATCGACGCAAAACCTTAAGTTTTCCATTCGGTGCTTTTATTGTGTAAAATCTGGTCTTTTAACTTCTTATCTAAGCTGTTGCAAGCTGCAAATTGTGTACAGTTTTGTCTAAATACTTTTTGTCTTGAAGATTGTTTACATCAAGTCAAAGACGATTCAGTTATAACCGTACACAAATTGCAGCTCACAACAGCTTGGATTAGAAATTAAAAGACCAAGCGGAGCACTACATTCTCATTGTTTTGCTATTTTACACAACAGAAGAAATATTTAGTTATATTATAGACGCTTTGCCAGCTTCCATATGCAGAGCTGGCAGCTCTGTTTGTGAAGTTTCCTACCAGTGACAAGACTTATAAAGTCTGATGAGATATTATTTTTATCCATATACTAGATGTTTGTTTTTATTAATATTGTCATAAAGTAAAGTCATTCCTCTCGAGCTACCAGCATAAATTAAAATTCTGGACTGGAATGTTAGCATAAGATAAGAAGTGGAATAGTAACGATTGGTATGGATTCATAGGGACAATACCAACATCTACGATAATTCAAGAAGGGTTGTTGTCAGTTACAAGCGAAAGTATGTGCACGAATTACTGGTTAACCGCTTGTTCAAGCCTGCCCAGGAAACGTGTGGTTAGGTGAACTTACCGTCCCGCAATGACCATAGCTGTTGACTTGGGACGTAAAGCAACAAAACAAACAAATCAACATCTACGACCGATAGACATGCTAAATTAAACTAAAATCTTATTTCAAACAAGCGGAAGTTATAGTTACATACTAGATCCCGTGTTTCCTTTACTAAAACAAATGATCAATCTTAAATAATGAAATACAACAATTAATGATAATGAGAAAGGAAATAAATACCAATCAAGAAAGGGTCCTTATGTTTAGGTTCATGTGATGGATTCTTTGAACCATGTACACTCAGCACTTAGGAATTTAGAACTTATCGCATCGTCTACAGCCTGCACATCATGTGCAGTCTCACGGATGATTCACTGCTCGCTCGAACTAAGTTTGAAAGTAAAGTAGATGAAGGCTCAAACAACATTTTAAATATCTAACCTTTTACAGGATAGTCAAAAGCGTACGTTAACTTTTAAGCACTGAAGTCATAAAATTGAACTTTCCAGTTTATGATGTTGATTAATCCATCCAATTTAACAATAACTTATTCATTGAAGATTGCAAACAAATAGTCACTGACTAGACTGCTCCTAGGAGCAGTCTGATATGGTCTGATATGGGACTAATTTGCTTGCATATGCTTTTACTGCGTAAGTAGTTGCTTTAAGCACCCCGTCCTCAAGTATTAGACTTGTACCCCACCAGTAAATAGAGCGATAATATAATATGTGCACATTCATAAACATAAACAAACAAAAATACAACATTTCCTCGGTAACATCGTATTTACCGGTCCCTGTATTTTGGACAATAAAGGTTCATATACAAGAATTTCATACTTTAACTAAATACATAAATGCGACCATAAAACAAATGACCAGTCTTAAATAATCAAATACTGCAATTAATGATAATGAGAAAGGAAATAAATAAAAATAAAACTTTTTTCATTTTTATTTTTTACTTAAAGTAAAAGAATAATAAAAAAATAATCAAACTATTTTTTTTATTTATTTCTTTCTCATTATCATTAATTGCAGTATTTCATTATTTAAGATTGGTCATTTGTTTTGTGGTCGGATTTATCTCTGTAATGGTTACAGAACTTTCAGTTTGAGGTCTTGAATACAGGGCCTGAATACAGGCTACCTCCAGTATAGCTTTAAACATGTCGGATAGAAATATAAAGACCATTGGCGTATGTTCTGGCACAACTGGTGATTTTAATACCAGATGCACCTGTCTTCAGATACATTGGCGTGATAACTTTATTGCTACAAGATCAAAGAACACTGTTCGCACTAAATGAAATGTTTATGCCAAGTGTTCAATTGAATATTTCGTTGCATTGTACAGATAACATATTTGATCAATGCTTTTTTGTAATTAGGAACGCGGTTCTTAAAGCGCCATGATGACAAAAAATACTAAACAATTTACATTATTCAAAAAAAAAAATTGGGCGTGCTCTATATTCAGAATGTTCGTTCGTCCATCCTTCCATTTGTTACCAGTTAGCGAAAACCCCTAACTCAGCAACTATTGAATTGTTTGATGATAATTTTCCCAAACAGATAAACACGGATAGGCTTGCTACAAAAATCATTGTCTGAAGCTAAGCCCAGGTTAAAAATGTGAAAACATGTATACATATCGTGACGTAGTGGTCAACGACGTAGTCTCAAGATCGAAAAGACCTGGGTCCGAATCCTAGGCGGGACGGTTTATTTTACTTTTTTGTTATTTTATTCGTGGTGGTGGTTGAGGGTCGGGTGGTGGTGGGAGCAAATCGCCTTGTTTTTAACGCACGAAATCAGATATAAAAAATCTCTATCTCTGTGAGTCTAATACTAATTGGAATACGTTCATAGTATGATTGGTGAGTACATTTTGTCTAAGGAATGTTTTTTGTAAGACAACTCCCGCTGTTTTGGATCTCGGTTAAATCCAATGCCAGTGGTACCTATACTTTTGCCATTTGTATGCCCTTACGAAATTTCAATGTACATGTAAAGTATTTTTGTGCAAAACATTAAACTCAATAGTCAGTCAGGTACATCATTAAACATTAACTATTAGCAAAAGTAACAATGAAAGTGTCTTAAAAGTTGTTTATCTTTATTTTCTGGAATTATCGCAATTCTCGTGATTTCATGGGTAATTTTATCATACATGTAAGAGCATATTACATAACTTTAATATTATGCAATAAACGTATGTAGATGCACCTACTTAATACGAACAGGTACTGTTTAATGATTGAAACATACTATTTCTTTTCTTCATATTTTTGGCAAAAGCGTGTGCTTCATGTTGATTTGGGGGTCAGTCTTACACCACATGCATATCAAAACTGACCTTTTTCATGAATTAGGCCTTATCAGGCGGCGCATTTTCTTTACGAGACGAACTCACATTAGGACAAAAGTGATGGCAATAGATACAATGTACTAATCAAATAAATGTGTCAAAGATTATTACTAAGCAATTTTTTTCAGGTTTTGTTTTTTGGTTCTGGAGGGGTCTGACATCAGGCTTCAAGCAGAAGGTGGAGACACACGAACACAGATAATCTTATGAGTCACCTGTACATTCAATGTAGAGCAAAATAAGCAAAGTCACCAACTCTCTCTTCCTCGGTGATAATGAAAACCGAAATGAAGACGACACAGACAATTATAAAACAAATCGACTCCTACCCTTGTTAGGTTCTAAAATTTGCGTGCAGGTTAGTTACTGTATCAATTTCTCATGATTGTTGCGGTTTATGGTCTGTTAATTAGTGTAAACCAATCACAGTGCAAGCCCAATTACTCTGACTGGACTTATCAAGATATAAGATATCACAGCCACACTGGTAAATGTATACGTCGATTTGGTGGTATTTACGCGTTTTGCCGGTACTTCATAGACCGGAAGCGGTAGATATTGGTGTTAATACTATATAGAAAAACATGCCATATGCCTATGGACTAAGGAATTAGATCATTTTCAAGTATTAGGCATGCACATGGCAATTTATGTAAGCATTTAGGAATAGATTCGAGTACCGATCTGGAGGATCGGTACTCGAATCTATTCCTAAATGCTTACATAAATCGCCATGCACATACTGAATACTTAAAAATGATTGAAATCTATAGTCCCTTTGGCATGTGACATGTTTTTCTATATAGTATTAACACCAATATCTACCACTTCCGGTCTATGAAGTACCGGCGAAACGCGTAAATACCACCAAATCGACGTATACATTTACCAGTGTGACAGCGACAGAGTTGAAACAATCTGACACATTTCAAATGATTCTTTACCTTTAAATCAATTTTAATGTTGATCGTATTGACTGTGCTTGACCATAAAAATTGCTTCAAACAGATAATACTTTGTAATCACCGAATGACAACATTTGATTATATTCTTCGTTGATTTCAATCAAATAGCAACCTATACTCTCTTACAAGACGCAATAGGTGATTATAGAACGTAGAATCGGAATTAAATCTTTATAGCAGATAGTTATCATTTAAGCCCTAAATAAAAAAAACGTGAAAAAAACGATAACTGATTCCATGTCATTCTCTGGCTTTATCTGATGGCTTAATGGAAACAATTTGATTAATTAGTGTGACTAAGAATATGTACTGCAGACCAACTGAATCCACTAGATCTTTGAGTAGACTTCAACAATAAGTAGCAGTGACTGTCAGGACATCCTCTCTGCAATGCCCAGTACCTCAGTAATGTGTGGTAACTTTTGTAACGTCAGCCGACAAGCCTACAAACCCCGTCAGTGGAAAAGCATTCTCAATCACCAAGAGTGGTTCCTTGCTGTATTTCTTACTGTGTTACTTATATAGGCTACTTTGATTTGTATCTACAGTCTTAACGAAGAATTGCCCATAAAAATGGCAAGAGAAAGGTTTCTACGAAATAGTCAGGGGCGATCGGGACTCCCGTGCGACTTTGATGCCGATTTATGGTGACCTAAACCAAATCAAACTTTAGGGGATAACTAATGAAAATCACCTGGTCACCCATCTGGGTTTCACGTCTGGACGTCATTATGACGTCATCAAAATAACGTATATTGTATCAGTGCAATTTAAACGGTATGTCCATTGTAGTCTATGGCGATGCTGCGTAGTGGTCACTATGGAGGTGGAAGTGACGTCATTGCAAGGTATGATGGGTATATTGCGCAACAGTTGCATCAGAAAAAAAGATGACAGCGAAGTATCATATAGCGGTTGTGATGCTAAAAATAGAAATGATTCATACTAAATCAAGACGTCCGCCGATTGCACAACCATTGCGTGAGAATGAAATGACGCAGAACGATGATTCTATTGTGATATATTTTTGAAACAGAACCAATAAAAAAACAAGTCTGTCATATTAATTTCGGTAGCACAACTGTGGACTCACTGTGTAACTGCGCTTGATATGATGCTTTGTTTCTTTGACGTAATAAAGAAAAGGACTTTGAGATCGACACTTATTGGATTGATGAGACATTTCCTATAAAAGTAAGTATCTGCTATATTAGTATACTTTTATCCTGTTTATGACTAGTGTAGATACCTCTGTTCCGACTTCGGTGCGTCTTCGGCGCGAAATAGCCCTTTTGGTGCTGATGTGCCGTAAAACCCATATTACCCACTCTATTCCAACGGCTATTATAATTGCATGGTTCTATTATCTAGTCTACTGATTCTCAAACATAACCTTTTTTTCTCCTGTTGAATGAAAAAATAAATGATAACCGTTTCAGTTCATTCTTCAATGTCTAGACGTCTGCTTTCTTTGTATGTACCCCACCTTGGCAAAAGCTGTCTGTGGATTTTAGGGCTAAGCATGTCGTTAGCAAGAATATCCATATACAAAGGCAGACTCAAACTTTCCGACTGGGTAATAACAGGTGTGATACTATCTATGCAGCAATCAATAGAGGAGCCGATTAAATTGTGTTATACACAGACTGATCTAGGTCGTCAATATCACCATTCAAATCTAGCGGTTTTCCTTGTGAAGAGGCTCCTATACTATATCTTAACCTGATCTATTTCACCCTATTCTTCTTTTATATTATTCATCATACCCAAAGATAGTTGTTTGTAACCTTTGTCAAGTGAAGTTATCGTATTACAATACAAACATGAATAATTTTTACGGTCTACAATGTCAATTGAGGCTCAAAAACGTTTGTTGAGAGATAAAAGTAATGAAGAGCATCAAGAAAAAAGTTCATTTGGTTGACATAAAAGTCATTTATACTATGTCAGCTTAATACTTACTGCATCAATTTTGCCATTGTTCGTTCTGTTGTCTGCTGAGTTCTTTCAATTTAAGCCTTAGTTTTCTGTTTCTCTTCAGGCTAGATTTTAAAATCTACCAATTGTGTTGATATAGTCCGTGACTTTAAAGAAGTAGAGTATACCGATTTGTCTTGCTTCTTTCCTCAATGCTGTGATTTATTTTCACTTTCCTGTATGGCCGTCGTGTGTGTATGAACAAATTCAATAGGCAAAACGACACATGTAAATAACCTGAATCATTGTAACTGAGCAGACACTGGTGGAGTTTACTAGATTTGCTGTCTGCTGCATTTTTTTAAATTATTTATTAAATTTAAAGGCGAAAAAAAAAAAGAAAAGTAAAAAAAAAACGATTTTATCCTTCAGGCTTATGATGCATTTTATGCCATAACTTAAGTGCTATTAGCCCACGCCCCTATGCAGAGAGAGAGCGAGCATCAGACTGAAGTAAATGATCTGAAGTTTCAACTACAAAAATTCCAAATTTACTGAATTTACTGTATAAAAAATCGTAATCTTGAACATTAAAAAACAACTTTAGATGACCAAAAAAACACTGTATTTTCTATATGGACCATCAAAAAATATTGAATTTTCTGTATTAAAAATAGAAAAAAAACTGTTTTCAGTTTTGAAATTTCAACTTCACGATTTGTAAATTATTAAGTTTAATCATTATTTTAGTATAAAATCTTTAGTTTATGTTTCCTGCATTTGGTATACAGATGAGAGAAAATATTTTTCTTTTATAATTCTAGATGCTGTATAAGTGCCAGTGGTGTGGGATGACCCACGATGACTACGATAGTTTTGCAGAACACATAGACTTACATGCTTCTATTGATATTTTGAATGGAGACTCTTTTCGCTGTCCACTCTGCAAAATTATTATTCTGACGACCTATGAATCGTGGAAATCACACGAACAAGCTCATAAACAAGCAGATGAACGTTTGAATGATTCCCGTCAACCATCCGCTACAAAAAGAGCAAAAATTGCGGATGATAGAACTGACACCTCTTCCTTAAATAACACAGATCAGTATCATCATGAACTTCCCTCTCCAGTACCAGGTCCAAGTCATTTATCACCCGAGCAAACAGGAAGTGGTACAGCTGAGACCAATCAGTCTCAACTCAGTTACAAGTTCGAAAAAATAGGAGAAAAGACATTTAAAAATGGCGTTATTGACAGACACTATCGTGTGAAATTTGACCCACATCAAAGTTTAGATGGCAAAAATCTATCATCAATGCATGAACAATTAGAAGACATGTTTGATGATGTAATCGACCAAGCAAGTGCTAATCTAAATGACAATGACTTAATGAGGTTAATTGTTCATCATCCGGACTTAACAAACAATATTCACATTCCTCTTAGAAAAGTGGAAAATCTTTCAGGCCATGACGTTTTAGAATATGTGGAAAACGTCATGAGTAGTCACCAAAATCTCGATATGAATGACAGTTTTAACGTAGATGTAGGTACGATGGAGTTACCTAAAGGTGGAACAAGACTGCCTATTACTTCTTTAGCAGGTGCGGATAACTCTATTGAAAGGAAACGTAGTGTTATAGAAGTTAAAAGTTCTGACAATAGCTGTTTACCATTAGCTGTAGGCATCGCTTTTGCAACAGCAAACAGAGTTACGACTCAAGAGTGGAAAGAATTAACCAAGAATGATCAAGGTCTATCTATTGACAAACTTGTCTTAAAATACCGAAAGTGTCCCGACTGGTACAGAAAAGATTTAATACGCAAGACTAACAAACAGAACCTGTTTATACGTTCACTATGTCATGAAGCTAATGTTGATTATTCACGACCCTTAACAATATGTGATATAAGTCAGTTTGAGGAACTATTGTCTGTCGACATTTTGGTAGTCAGTTCACGACTTGGAAATAAATTCATACGAGTGCCTACGGACGAAAATAGCAACAAGCAACGTCTTTATTTATATTTGGTAGAATACGAAAAAACATACCACTTTCATGTCATATCATCTATTAATGCTTTCTATTCCCGCTCAAAAAATGATTTTTGTCAAAAATGCCTGAAACCTTGCAATAGTAAACACCAGTGTGCAGCTAGCTGTTTTGTTTGCAAAAGGAAAGACTGTTTTGCTTCTGGTGTTGAAATGAGCTGCAGACATTGTCACTTTACTTGTAGAAGTAAGTCCTGCTTTGATCATCATAAGCTGGACAGTAATAAACAAAAGCAGTCACTATGCCACAGGTGGTGGAAGTGTACAAATTGCAAACAAATAGTTGATACAAATAAACTTAACGTCGAGGAACACGTTTGCGACACGTACTTTTGTAAATCGTGTGAGAAAATGGTAGATACTAATTCTCACAACTGTTATATTCGCTGTTGCAAATCACAGGAAAGCAAACCCCGTTACGTATTTTACGATTTTGAATGCGAACAAGAAGGTAATGCAATTATTCAGTGCGAAGAGGGATATCTGCCCACCAATGTTAAAACGTGTACCTTATGTAAAACACTTAAAACCATGTGCACTAAATGTTCAGTCTGCAAAAACTGTCAACGAGCTGACTGTGGTAAGTATACTCATGTTCCAATCTTAGTCGTGGCCTCGACAGTCTGCGAAGTATGCATCAATGACTGCGACTTTTCGCCTGAGTCAAAATGCGACAATTGTGGAACACGTTGTAAAAAATGCAACCAGTTTGACAAAAAGGAAAATTGTTTCGAGAGAGCGCCTTGTCGTGACACATGCGGCTTTCGAGAAATCATTTTTAGAGGTCAAAATGTCAAACAAGACTTTGGAAAATGGCTTATAAATCCAGCTCACAAGGGATTTTGTACAATAGGGCATAATGCGAAAGGTTATGACAATTATTTTTTACTGGAGTATCTCATCGATAATTCCATCAGGCCTGATATCATTTATAATGGCTCCAAAATAATGTACATGCACGTGAAAAGAGGTCTCGACATAAGATTTTTAGATTCTTTGAATTTCTTGCCGATGAAGCTAGCCAAGTTGCCAGAAGCATTTGGTTTTACACAGTTAAAGAAAGGATACTTTCCACATTTGATGACTAAAAAAGAATTTTTTTCATATAGTGGTGCGTATCCTGCAGCAGAGTTCTATTCCCCTGACTATATGAGTCCCGAAGAAAGGTCTGAATTCCTGAAATGGCACGAGGGGAAACTAGACAGTGGTGAGCAATTTGATTTTCAAACAGAGATCTTAGAGTACTGCAGAAGCGACGTAGATATATTGCGAAAAGCCTGTCTTAAGTTTCGAGAAATCATTCAAAGTGTGACTGGAAGAGAAGAAGTGTTTTATGATGAAAATGCTGGCGCACCAGACACACGGCTCAGTGGCGGTGTTGATCCGTTTAGTCAGGTAACGATTGCAAGCGTTTGCATGAAAATATTCAAAACTAAGTTTTTAACCGAAAATTGGCAAGTAAAGGTAACGAAAGATACAGATGTGTCTGACTGGTTGCCTGCCACTTACCAAGATGGCACACTGAGTGTGTTCATTGATGGAGTTTATATGAGTGGGGATCAGCTTCAGCAAAACGGCTGCACTATTGACGAGAAGAGATATGTCAGTAGCCCCATAGCACAAGTACCAGCTGACGGTTACAGTAGTCGCGATACTTACAGTAAGGCGTCGATCAGGTGGCTAGAATGGTACATGTACCTACAGAAACTGCAAGGAAATCAGTTACACATACGTCATGCGTTGAACGGCGGTGAAATAAAAATTCCCGGCACAAACTATTATGCCGATGGCTACGCCGAACAGCTGTGCGTGTCTAAAACGACAGGTAAAACCGAAAAAAAAGTTGTAATCTATAATTACAATGGCTGTTTTTATCATGGATGCAAGCTTTGCTTTCCGAACCAAAGACGCCAGATAAAACTGCCAAGAACAAATCAGTCATTAGAAGAACTCTTTGCTCTCACTCTGAAAAGAGAACAATGCATACGGTTTCTCGGATTCGAACAAGTTACCATTTGGGAGCACGAGTTTAATCAGCTCTTGCAAACTAATGAAACGGTTGCAAACTTTGTGAATTCGTTAGACATCCAAGACCGCTTGGAACCTAGACAAGCATTTTTTGGTGGTAGAGTTAATGCAACAAAACTGCATTACAAAGTCAGTGATGAGGAACAAATCCATTATTATGACGTAACATCATTATACCCCTTCGTCCAGAAGTACTCTATTTTTCCCGTGAAAGAGCCGCAAATTTTGACAAGTGATTTCACAGACATATCAAACTACTTTGGCATCGCAAAAATAAAAATTCTACCACCAAAAGGTTTGTATTACCCCGTCCTGCCGCTTAAAATAAACGGAAAGTTACTGTTTACATTGTGCAGAAAGTGCGCTGAACAACAAAATCAAGAAACGTGCACATGTAGCGACGAAAAAAGATGTCTGATTGGCACTTGGTGTACACCTGAAATTAAAAAGGCCATAGAAAAGGGATATGAGGTGCTAAAAATATACGAAGTATACCACTGGGACGAATCATCTCAGTTCAATAAAGAAACTGGCGAGACTGGTCTTTTTGCCCAATACGTCAATGTGTTTCTAAAAATCAAACAAGAAGCCAGCGGCTGGCCTGAATGGGTCAAAACGGATGAAGATAGATCGAAATATATCACCGAATATGCCAAAAATGAAGGAATCAATTTAGACAGTGGCAAAATTTCGAAAAATCCCGCTCTGCGCTCGATTGCTAAACTGATACTTAATTCATTCTGGGGTAAATTTGGCCAAAACATGAGAAAACCAAAAACTTCCTTTTTTCACGAATCCGAAGCCGACAAGTTTTTTCAATGTATTAGTGACCCCTCAAAGACCATGAAAGATTTTCATATTATATCGCATGACATGCTGCAGTTGACATGGGAAGAGAGTGAAAATATACTCAAAGAAGATTATCAGACAAATGTTTTTATAGCAGCATTTACGACATGTTGGGCGAGGTTAAGATTGTACTCTCTTTTAGAGATGTTAGGCAGAAGAGTATTATATTTTGATACTGATTCTGTCATATTTGTGAGTCGCCCAGCAGACATCAACCCTAAGACTGGGCCTTTCTTGGGCGAACTCACAAATGAGCTGAAAAGGGCCGGCGATTATATCACAGAATTTGTCTCTGGAGGTCCAAAAAATTACGCTTACAAAACGTTCCTCGGTGAACAAGTGTGCAAAGTCAAAGGGTTTTCATTGAATTATAGTAATAGTCAACTGATCAATTTTTCGTCAATGCTGCAACTTGTTTCTACACCAAAACGTGACAATTTGAATTCCACCCGAAGCGTCAAATTGGGAAAGAGAAAAGCAGAAAAGAAAAAAGAGGACAAAATTATACTAACTAATCCGAGGAAAATTACAAGGCAGAAACTGAAGCGTAAAATTTATAATCGAGAGGAACGAAAAGAGTATAAGGTCGTTTACGATAAAAGAGTTCTTCAAAAAGGCTCCTTTGATACTCGACCATATGGATTTTAAGTTCTGTATTTGTAGTGCAGTAAAACAAGTCTGCACCAATCAGTTAGACACTCGTATGAATTGCTTTCTTCTGTGCTACACCAAGGTTATTACAACAAAGCAACAAACTATTTTTTTGTTATATTTTTTAATATTCATATATTGTGAATGCCATATTACAAATGTTTTTGACACATGAATGATTACACTGAAAAAATATATTGTATTCATCAAGAACTCTATACATGTCGATTGCTGAAAATGACCTTTTAGTTGACAGACAGTACAAGTTTTGATGAGATGCCGCATTTGTTGCAGCATCTCATCAGTGTATGCACTGACTCTAAGTGTCCTTTTTACGGGACGCTAGGCAAAAGTGGGTTAAAATGCAAACCGTATGATGTCTAGAGTTCTATCCATTTCATGTTGTTGTATAATGCTATGAACAAATGTGTTTTTATGATAATTTGCTGGATGAACAGTAAAATTAGAATTTTAACCATTTAATTTCAGTCTTGCTTGTTTTCTGTGGTGGAGAATAGCCGGGTGGCGACCCTTTTGTCTTTTTCTTTACGATAAATCCATCACCTTTTTGAGGCAAAGCCTTGATGCTGGGCTGTATGTCCGTATAATACACATTAGAAATAAATGATCTTGGCGTATCTATAGCTGTCAGAGCCTGGTAAAACCGTTCATATCCTATAGGTCTCTTAGCAGTTTTAGGACACACTGCATCACGCAAAAGATCAACTATATGTGAGCCTTGTATGACTTCTCCGTTCGCAATTATTTGCCCTCTCTGGTTCCATTTGATGATATTGCCACCGTGTTGCTGTAGATACTGTAATAAGCCATTAGCTTTTCTTTGCATCTTCACCGGTATCGTGTATTGAATGATGTCGCCAAAAGCAGGCATATTTAGCTGGCCATATACTTCATTTTCAGCAGAGTCTCTATCGGTATTTACAGACGGTATATCATCACTATCCGTCTGTACACTATTCTGGTTCTTGGCATTGTGAGAAGACTTTGTCAGAGTGTCATATTTCTCTTTTGCCATCAGTACCAGTTCCTGTGCCATTGTTGATCAAAGATAACACTGGTTTAAGTATAATTTGCAAAACTGAACGTAATTTGATAAGAGCGACCTTCTTTAAAGAAAGACTGGTTTGCCTGTTTATCAATGTAAGAATTTCTCTCTTAAATGGTACAAGTTTCTTCACAAAATAACGACTGATTTTTACTGTTCTTTTATAAATGTTGAAAACAATCTCACAAAGCACCTGTAACTGTTTAACAGTTATTGATTTTATCAGGGCTATCCTTTGTGTATCGTTAGTAGTATACAGTAAATGTAAGAACGAATATTGCGACTGAACACGTCGACTCATTTTTTCAAAATGAAGTCAGTGGAAGAGGGCTCTCTTATTTTATTGAGGCACAAAAACATGAGTATCTTCATTTGGAAATATTTTGGTTCGCAGGCGATATTCATTGGGGCAAGTCACAGTCATATCACTGACAAGATAACCATAGGGTTGACTGGTCGCTTTCTCGTAGGCATCTTTGAAATATTTGGTTTTCCCAGGATACGCTTGTGCTCCAAATCCAGAAACCACGGATCTATTGTCTCTGAAATTCCGAAACATGATGACGTAGTGACAATTAAGCGAAACGCTTCTGGCATATTTCCCTGGCATAAACAGATTTTGAGTCAGAAATATGACTGAACAACACCTATGATGAGCAGTTACTGTGAATAAGAACAGCACATCTTCGCTTCTTGTCACCTGTGTCATCAAGTCGTCCAAGACAATAATTGTGTGTTGTTCTGGATTAGTCCATTCCGTGATTTGTTCTTTAGTGGGTAAACCATGATGGAAAATGAGTCCCGGTATGCGAGACTCCATTTGCTCAAACAACTGTTGGTATTCGCCGTATGCATAGATGATTGTTTTCGGTCGTTTCTCAAACATTCCATGTGCATTTTCTAAAAGTCTGTATGTAAACCTTGTTTTCCCCGCCTGGGTCGCCCCCGACAAAAGGATGGAGCAAGGTGATTGGAATGGTAGAAGAGCCCGTCTCTCCCACCATTTTTCGTCAATACAACTATCAGGACTCATAACTGTTCTCGTCAGTGGTACTGGCTTAAATGACCACCAACGCATATTACATATGGATTTTAAAGAAAGGAACGAGCCACAAAAGTAAAATGTGTAATATTTTTTTTTTATTTTTACACAAAGCAATCATAGTTCAAATGACACAATGACAATGTTTACACCCATTTTTAAATGAAGAAAAGAAAATACCGATTGACTAAAAAATTCGCGCACACACACACACACACACACACACACACACACACACACACACACACACACACATTTACTGATCACTTTAATCGAACCTGAGCTATAGCGGATTCTATAATAGATACATGAACAATAGGGTTCAAATACAATCAAAAACATGTGAAGCATACTCCACCACATGATGGTCAGGAAGAGAATACGATTTTAATCCGTCTACGATATCATACAGATTCATGTAATTGCATTTCATTAGCAAATAAAATAGAACATAATATCCACAAATATCAGTGTTCTTGCTCTGAAAAGGAACATTGTTATACAGGCATCGGGTTGTATTTCGTCTCAAAAAATCCTCAAAGTTGTCACTGTAAGACTGCGGTAGATTTCCTAAGCTGTCAAAACATTCAGAATTAAAAGGATCTTTGAACCAAAACACTATCCAATGCTTTCCAGGTAAGCTTGATGGATCGGTGTTGCATATAAATGCTGAAGGAAAAAACTGAACTTTTTCAGGTAAAGTATCAGCCGAATAAACGTCGTCAGTGACAAACGAAAGACACATATTTTCTCTAATGACACATAGGAGCTCTTCTGTATTCATACTCGCGTGTATTTCACTTCTCTGGAGTGGTCCACCTCAATTAAAGCGGGAAACTCCGCATAAGCTAGACAGTTTAGTGTTTCTGTTGTGTTTGCGGCAAACTTCACTTCTAATCTGACGCTTCCTTGTCTCACCAAGTTAATATATTGCTCGCCGAGATCATTAGGGTCAATGCTAAAGGCATATACGGCAAAGCCTTGATCAAACATGGTTCTGTTTATCTGAAGACCTGCATCTTTATTCCATTTTTCAGCCACCTCAAACAAATTGACAAATGGCGTGACAATGTT
The DNA here is from genome assembly GCA_964019695.1 of Loripinus fragilis. Taxonomy (NCBI): domain Eukaryota; kingdom Metazoa; phylum Mollusca; class Bivalvia; order Lucinida; family Lucinidae; genus Loripinus; species Loripinus fragilis. The sequence goes on from OZ026517.1 coordinate 74,064,080, forward strand.
TCTGTTCTTTCCTACATCCATTTTCATTGGTCGTGTAGGGACACTTTCACCATTCACGTAAAGTGCCATCTCCTCTGCGATGTTGAGAAACGTGAATGGATTAGTTGTATAATCGCCATTTACCGCAGTTTGCTTTACGAAAGCGAAAAAGGCCTTGGTTGGCAAATTATTTGACCAAATGTTCTGCCAAATGAAAGTGCCTGAGCCGCTCGGAATAGTGTTCATCTTTAGCTCTGTCCTAGACAGTGGGTATTTAGCAGTGACATCCTTCAGTATTTCGCCATGATTAATAAGCACACCGCTGTCGACTTTGATTTTGCAAGCTTTAAACACAACGTCTAAAAGCTCCAGTTTGTAGCTCGGAGATGCTTCTTTGCTTACTAGAACGAACGAAGCGCGATTTCTGAACAGTTTCAAGTGTACGTCGACGCCATTGACTAGGTATTTATCCAGTCTGAATATGTCTTCGTAAAGAGGGCCTTCCATGTCAAATATGTTGCTCTCTTTCGTGAACTGGTACCGTTGAGCTAATCCCCCATTGGAGCCAGCCTCGGGATCTACGTCTTCGGTATCGTCGTCATCCAGATAGAAGAGTTGAGACTGTAACTGTGACTTTGCTATGTCACTTCCATTTGATAATAGCAATTTCAGATAGGCCTTCCAAGGGTAGTAGCTTGTGTTTAAGCTGATCAATTTTCCGTTTATGTACGTGTCTATCTGTGACCACATACTTTGAAGCGGAATATTGACAATGCCCGTCTTTTCTTTAGCTGCCAGGGCAGATCCATCCGCCTTGACAATTTTGCATTTGACATACAGACGGCTTCTTCGTAAATCCATGTATTCATTTCCTTGACCCGGGATAGTGATCTCAATTGGCGTATCTTCAGTATTGTAAGTTGACACGGGTCTACACTCTGAAAAGTAGATTTTTTCAATAGCCACCTGATTGGGAGGCACAGAAAATATAGATAATTCGGAAGGTTGTCCAATGTCGGTTACTTTATCCGTTAGATACGCCATCTTTTACCAAATATGTTCTCTTCGTCTTCTGTTTCTATAAATTCCGAATATTTGCGTTTCTGTGTTTTCTGTCTGTTGCCCGGATTTCCCCTTTTCCTTTTCTCGTCGCTCGGTTTTCCTCTCTTAGAAATCTCACTTTGTACAATGTTAGCTGTTTTCGGTGCATTAAGAGATGACCTCTTCTTGCTTGCTGGTTGATAAATGACGGTTTCATTTGGTGTTGGCCGTTTTATACCAATTGGAACATGGGGTGAGCCATCTTGAATAGCTTCATTGAACTCTGACCTCGCCCTGTCTTCCACGGCAGCTGTAGGAGTTACTTCTTTTCCGACAACAAGTTTCTGCTCCGGTTCTTTGGTTACATGTGGATTGACAGGTATCATATATGGTTTCTTTGAGTACATGTTAGCTATTCCGCCGCCACTTTGGCGTCCTCTGTAGTAGCCGGGATTAAATTTTCCGTCAATCATATTTTTATAAAATGATTTCCACACCCTTGGGTCAGAAACGTACGTTGTTCCCACCATTTTGTTAGTACACTTGTTGGGTAAATGGCAGTTTTTTAAGATGAAGCGTCACTGACACTTTTTCCTGAATGAATGAGGCCTGATTGCCTTGCGAGTCGTTTATATAGATGTGTACGTCTTGAAACTGACCAATTCGTAGAGGTACATAGTAAGGCACCTGATATATGATATTTTGTTTGTCGTCTTTCAACCAAACACGGCGAAGCAGCGGAACGTCGTGTCCACCAAGAACTGTATTATCACACAGATTTGAAAAAACAAACAATTCGGAGGTTGGATACTTGAACGCTTGCACACGATCAATGCAAATTTCAAGAAGCGAAACAGTCCAGTAACCAGTAAGTGATATCGGTGTAGACAGATGCACACGAAAATCATATGGTTTGTTATTTGGATAGATCAATTTACTATCCTCAGACGCTAGTACCATTCGCAAGCTCATCTTGGTAGAAAATGAACAGGTATAGTTTCAATGCCTTAAATTTATAGCTGTTAGATATGATGAGGAGGCTACTGCGACACTTCCTGAAGATCAGATTCTTTAATCCACGAATCAAATTTAGATGGCCACTGATGCCAGGAAACTAATAGTTCCGTTTCACCGCTAGAGGTTTTCCTCTTCTTCTTCAGTATTTTACTGACTTTCCAAATGTCCTGTGTACCAACTTTTTGTAATTCTTGCGAATAGTATGACCCCGTTAAAGCCACATTGGCAAAATCTTTAAGCTTATAAACTGGTACCCCGTGTCGCATAAATCGACGAGCTACGATAAATACTTCACCTGTCCATTTTTGACTGTATTCCCTCATAAATTTTGTTTTCTCTTGCGTTATGCGCACCTTATCATTCACCTTAAATTGGTAAGGGCTTCGTTTGGTTTTCTTGACTTTCTTTTTTCCTTCCTTTTTAGTAGGTTCAGAACTTTTATTTATTTTTGTTTTGGTTCGCACCAGATACTCATTGAGTCTCACTTCATCTTCATTTGATTTGTTAACTGCTGAAGGCGCCATATTCCCCAGGGGACGTGAGGGTGTATTGTTGATAGCCTTCGTAATATCAGGTAATTGTTTAAGATACTGGTATGACTGATTGTACATAAACATGCGAGAAAGTCTGTTTTGCAGGTTCTGGATTGATCTTTCCGCGAAGCTGCTTTTAGTTTCGTTTTCAGTAAAAATTTGATGGATGCGTCTTTCCTTTAAAAATGCTGCTAAGAAGCGGTTTTTGAATTCACTCCCTTTGTCTGTTCTAAGTAATTCAGGTTGTCTCCCTTGCTTTAAAACAGATTTTAAACCGCTGATTACTTCTGAGGCGGTTTTATTCTTAAGTGGAGCCGTGAAAATAAAACGAGAGAATACGTCTTGTAAAACTAAAATGTATTGATAATTTTGGTTATATTTCGAGATGTTCCGAACGTCCATGAGGTCTCCATCCCACTGAGCATCGATTCCTTCTACGAGAACAGGACTTCGCTTAAATTTTCTTTGCACACGCTTTTGAAGTGAATAGGCCTCCAGGTTGGACAGAAACCTATTGATAGCAGAGAGCCCTATCTTAAATTGTCCATCTTTTTTTACAAACTTGTACAGTTTTTCAGGCCCACTAAAGGCAGCTGCATGTTTAGGATCAGACCAGATGTTCTCTAAATACTGTTTTTCTTCTGAAGATAACATTGTGACTAAAATAAATGTGACAAGACACCCGTTTATATACGTGACTACGGTCATGTTCTCGAGAAAAGAATCAAACTGCGGTTGGCTGTAGTTGTTTTGGGGCGCCATTTATGGCTTAACATTGCAAGGGCCATGTGGAGCATTTCTCAACGAGAAATTGATATGTCGAAAAGGAATAATCAAAACATTATTGGCAGACAAAAGGCGCATTGTTATATTTTCCTGAGCTACCCCAAAGGAATAATCAAAAACATTATTGGCAGACAAAAGGCGCATTGTTATATTTTCCTGAGCTACCCCTACCTGTCCACTTGTATTTTTTCGACATTTCATTTTCTCGTTCTCCACTAACAAAATAAGTCAACAACCATGTGCAAGAATAAGATATATATTCATTCATTCATACAAATATATACAAATATACACAGTACATGCAACTTTATTAAACATAAATTAGACAAAATACATTCATACAATTTGTTTGTAATCAAGTCCTTTCGTGATCATCATCTATAAAATCCACATAAGTTTTCAAGAAATTGCAAGATTTACATTTGCAGTTTGTCTTTTTAATTTCACTTATTCTTATGTACAGAGAATCTTCTTTTTCGCTCCCGAGAACCCTGGGAACATAGTCCATCCAGTTACATGTAACTGGTCGTTCCGTACACACATCTCCCTCTTCAATGATTTCGTATCCCAATATCAACTCATCGTCGTAATTAATTCTGATCGAAACGAACTCATCAGTAGGAGTTTTTGGTTTTATTTTTTTACAGATAAAAACATGCTTGAACACAAACAGAAGTTGTCTCTATAACAAATGTGTTAGTGCTGTCATATTTCCTTTCTTTTACTCGAAATTCTGGTTGATATTTACAAAAATGATCCATTTTAAATCTTTGTCACTTTAAATAATAACAATAGTCATATGACACAACCAAACATGAAAAAAGAATACATATAACAGTCAGCAAAACATTAAACTTTAAAACAAATGTATATAAAATCAGTTACCAATTTGAAAGCACTGTCATATGGTCAGTCTTTTTCAATAGTTCATGAAGTCATTTGGATTACAGTTAGAACATGTCAGAGCCCCTTCTTGGTTCTGGTGAGTTTCCTCGCAGAAACAGACTTTGTCAAGCTCACCGTCGAGAAGTTCTTCAACAAGGAGCATAGCAGATTTAAGTTTGTCCCACTGAAGAAAAGTGAGTGCTATGCCAGTTTTCGTCGGGGTTAATTCCTTTCGGTCCTCTGGTGTAAACCAGCGTCGGATGTTCACCAGTGGGTACCCACTTTTTACAGACACGTGATAGTTTCCACCCAAGTGTACCATAAAGTCCACAGTTTTAGAATCGCGGTATTGATCCAATGCACTGTCAATATTTTCTAAGTAACAGTACTGAAGTTTCTTCCACTTTTCAAGATTTAAAGCTATTCCCTTTTTAGTAGGAAATAATGTCCCGTCGTCTCTTCTGTCATAATGTCTTACATGTATGAGCATTTGTCCCTTGAACATATTTCCGACAACATAACAGTTGTTTCCTATGTCTATTTGACACAATTGCTGTTGGTCTCCGCCTTGGTCAAATCCAGTTTTCATCCAGTGTTCAGTTCTGTCACTAGCAGGTAAGCTCACTGAAGAGTTCTTAGTGTTTATCAGTAGACGGCCAGGCCAGTCGTATCCGTCACTGGCACTCTCATCAACATCTGTAATTCCTTTCGTATTATTCTGCGCTAGCGGCAGTCTCAGAAGTGCGCCACGACTACCTTTTCTATCCATAATGAAGCAGATAATATTTTGCAGTCTTCACAGTTGTGCTACCGAAATTAATATGACAGACTTGTTTTTTATTGGTTCTGTTTCAAAAATATATCACAATAGAATCATCGTTCTGCGTCATTTCATTCTCACGCAATGGTTGTGCAATCGGCGGACGTCTTGATTTAGTATGAATCATTTCTATTTTTAGCATCACAACCGCTATATGATACTTCGCCGCCATCTTTTTTTCTGATGCAACTGTTGCGCAATATACCCATCATACCTTGCAATGACGTCACTTCCACCTCCATAGTGACCACTACGCAGCATGGCGATCAGGACTTTCTTGCATTTTGTTTGCCAATTTCAGTCGAAATGCACAAAATTTAATCTTAGGAGGTTAATAATTAAAATTAACATGTCGCCCATAGTGTTTTCGTATCAGAACAAAAAGATGACGTCATTGAAATGACGCCTAATATGTAAATACCACATATATATGCGTTTTGTCCATTTCCAACGCATGGAAATAGTCCTTTTATAAACTGGCAGCCTTATCATGACTGAATACAAACTATTTTAAATCGTAACAAACAAAATATATTTAGATAGTGTGAAGTCAGTTCGAGGGTGGGGCGTAAATGCCGTCACGATTTACGAATAAAGACTGTGGAGTGAATGAAAAACACGATAATGAACGGTGTAAATATAATTATGCTTATACATATATAGATGTACCACGACCTCTGACCAATGACCTTTGGGTCATTCTATTTCAAACGATTGATGCAGAATACGTAAAATGAGCTAGACCGGGTAGAACATATGTGTATGTCAAAGCTTTTATAGTAAATGTAAATAAATGCCCGAACACCTTTTTTTTCTAGTACAACATTGTAAATAGAGTCACGCTCAAAAGCTTTTGGCTTATCTGTAGCTGCTTATCCTACACTCAAAGAAATATAGTAGTATTAATCATTTGCATACACTATCAACCAAACTCATTATAGTCTGATTTTGACCCCCGAAGGATCAAACGTTAGAAGAGTCTACTTTGTAGTAAGTTCATGATATGGAAATAAGGATAAACCCTCTACAAGTTACCCATTGTACTTCGATAGCACGGCCAATAGAAAACTGTTACAATCTGATTTATCTTTCGCATGCTTATAGGTAGAATCGTCTTCAAAAGTCAAAATCGGACAATAAGGCATTCTTGTTGATACGGCTAAAGAAATATCTGAATCCACATTAAAATAGTTGTTCAAAAGTCATACACATATTGACCACTGGCAATATTTTACATGAGTCCTCTTCTGCTCCACGGCAACACAAATCAGTACATTATAAATGGTTTACTTTGTACTTACACCGAGATGTTTCGCATACAGACATGCTGCAACTACATTTTATCAGCTGCAGAGGGGTTTCGGGGGCAGGAGGCAACATGCGCGGATCCAGGAATTTTTGTCAGTCTTATTTAGTCCTCAGCTTATTTTGCAGTTTACAGAGGGGGTCAAATGGTTTTATTGCTGAGAAAACTATACTTATACTTTACCAAGGATCCAGAGGGGGTCCATCATTTTCCAGGGGGGGGGGGTGTCAAACTTTTTCCAGGGGGGGGGGGTCCAAATGCTAATTTCTTAAGAAACCAATGTACGTACTTGTTATTTTTCAGGGGGGGGGTTCCGGACCCCCTATCCCCCTCTGGATCCGCACATGGGCAATGTCATCATAACGGGACAATATTTATCACAGTCCCGCTTCTAACCATAATTGTCAGGCATTGATTTCAGATGAGGTTTTCCAAATGATACACTGGTACTGCGCACGTTTGACACCTTCGAGAAACACAGCTCTTGGAAGTGGTAGTTTTTGCAATTCAGATTTTATTCTTCCAAATATTCACTACGTCAACGCAGTGAGTCGAACAATATCGGTGACTGGCTAAAACAAAGTAAGAAAGACGGCAACGATCAGGAATCGATACAATCAAGTACCACACCTGACCCAGGATACCAATTGGAAAGTAACAAACTCACAGTTAGACATCACAGACGAGAGCTAAGAAGTCAGGACAATTTACAAATATATTACTCTAGTGCATCCGCCATAGTGCTTTCTAAGGGCACTGAGCCGAGGTGAAAGAATGCTTCGTGGATAGAGTCTCTAGCATAGCTAAATGCCTGCCAATATGATTCCTTGCTCTTTCCTGACATTGAACTAGTTAATATCAGCACCTGAAAGTGCATGGAATTCGATCAGAGCCCTGATTGTGACATCATCCATGCCACATTGACATCTTTAATAAGTGTTCTGATCTTAGAAACCTGGGCCCGGAATTACAATGCCTCCTTAAAGTTAAGTAAGTCTTAAGTTAAGTATTGATAATTTAACATGCTATATTAAATGCTAAATAAAGTGCCTGGATCGATGCGGTATTTGAGGTCAAAGATGTCATTGTGATCTTCAGAAAAATTAAAACTATTTAGATTTTTATTAGTTTTAAACGTTATTTTTCGCATCCTGAATAATCAATACTTAACTTAAGTCTTCCTTAACTCTAAGGAGGCATTGTAATTCCGGGCCCTGATGATTTATGAGCAAGACTGTTTAAGAAAATGTAAAATATCAACACTCTGCAATTGTTTAATATATGTTTTATTTAAGAGGTGAAAACAATATTTGCTCCTCTGCAAAACTGGGAGTAGGATTGTGCATTTGCTCATATAAGACAAAATATTTAAGATAGAAAAGCAAACTTTGGTTTTTGTATTCGTCAATTGAGTATAGGCTTGTTAAACCTATATAATACGATATTCATTTATATCCCATAGGGAACAATGTTAAACACATATGATAATTTTACTCTTAATTCAAAATTTCGGCCAAAGGCCTTTATCAAGAAAAACATGCACTTCAATGTCAACTACATAGTCTCTGTTCCACCATCTTGTAGTTGACATTGAAGTGCATGTTTTCTTGATAATGGCCTTTGGCCGAAATATTGAATTAAGAGTAAAATTATGATGATAATCTAGAACGGTTTAAAACCGACTCAGAGCAGTCGTTAAACTAAATGACGATAGCCAAAATTACCACTTTTAAATTATAATTAAGTTCATGTAACGCACATGATACAACATGTAGCCGTAAACAGCTGTCATATATAGTAAAGTCATCCAGTAATTTGCAGACTGTTAAAATGTTCATTGATTAGCTAGTTTTATAGTCTTTTTTCTGTAGCTCAAACTTTCAATTTTCTTATTCTCAAATTTATAAAGTAACATATGTAACAAGCTGTTACAGGCTAACACCCATGCTTACAGTATGCAAACATCTCCTATTCGATGCACCTTGAATTGGTACATACGATAGAGTATATCTAAAAGAGTTTGGGATGGAACAGGTCAATACTCAGCTTGCAGTCAAAATCTTGTTTGATGATTATTCTGTTTTTTTTATGAGATGAGGAGGACAATTATTTTACCAGAGAAGCAGAAATAATAATTGATATTGTATATGACTTGGATAAGGATTGGTTTAGAATGTTAACATTAGAAAGGGACATTTACTAAATTGTACTGTTTAAATGTGAAACGATTATTTTCTATGTTCCTCTAGGATGTATCTTTATTTTAGAATTATTCATATTAGGAAATATTGAAAACAAATATTCATAACATCTGTAACAAAGGTACAGGGGCTTAATAATCACCAATACCTAAGACTTAGGCACCGGAGGCTGGAGAATTTAGCTAGGAAAACATGCGAAATATATTCATTTTATCCTGAAATATCATCTCTTACATCAAGTCAATGTCCTTGCTCATTAATTATGTCATGTAACATATGTTACAACCTTTAACAAGAGCTTCAATCTTGTTGTTAAACCTGCAAATTCTATAATTTTAATAATATGAGCAAGACAATCCCAAATATGCAAGATATCCAACAGCAGCAAATGTTTTCATACATTTTTACTTAAATGATGCCTACCAAATTCGGCTCCTTAAAATTGGGTATAGCCTTTGTGTTGTTTAATTGCACGTATAAGACACTATATTTAAAATATCAAAGCAAACTTTGGATTTTCTCTAACCAAAATGAGTTTGTTAGTACAAATTAATCAAAACTTTTTGGAAAATGCACATATAAGCTAAAAGGCAACTGATATTGGTCACAACTTTCATGTTTAAAGGGTAATCTAATTAAAGTAACGTACATAACGCCACAGGAAGCTGTAATTTTGCTCCAAAAGAATTTATATGTAGCTAAAGTTGTCAATATACAGACCATACGAGTAATTTAAATAATTAGCAATCTTTCTGTAGCTTAAACTTTTAATTTTCTTTTTTTTTCCTAAATTTAATATGGTAACATATGTAACAGGCTGTCAGAGACAAACGCCCCGGCGAACATATTGCAAACATCTATTTATAGACGCAGCTTGGAATCCTCTTTTAGATAGGATAAGCTTGCAAAATTCCCCAGGGGGAGCAATAACATTTTCAGCCATCAGTCTAAAGGTGGCCCGATAAGCTGGGTATTTATAGGAAATCTACGGTATTTTGCATGCAAAATATAGTTATCGATAAATAATTCATTGTCAAAGTCAGGTAAAGCATTGATGTAACCATCATATGACTAAAATAATTGATATTATGTTAAAAAAACGTTCGTGTTGGATAAATATGACCATACCAACACAAACTATAGCTTTTATTAACGGGCAGTTTCTTATTATGGTCGCCATATTTATGACGTCATAACTAGCCTCAGACGCGGATTTGAGATGGGTGACCACCTTTAAATTAAAGGTAAGACTCCACTGAAGGTTTTGATATAGGTCACCATAAATCGGCACACAATTCGCACGGGACCTATTTTTTGTCCCTAAGGGCCCTGACTAAAAATGCTATTTTTTCCATAGAAAGATAGTAGATTCAACTCTCAAATCATCTGCAAAAACGTTTTTCTCATTGAACAAGTACGATTTAGAAATATGGGTTTGCAACACCGTTTCTGCTATTCAACATATAGGAAATAGAAAAAAGTATTACTGAAGTGCCCCCCCCCCCCCCCCGTGCCCGAACTAATTCTTTTGCATACAGTTGTATTTTTACATTTCACAAATTATATAAAAATGGCATGATTGGGCACGGGGGGGGGGGGGGGGGGGGCGCATTCAAAATGTTAAAAAACAGTATATTATAAAACTTATTAGGAACTATTTTTGTACAAACCTGTAGGTAAATATTAATTTACAATGCCAAGTATCAGAGCTTTAGTTACGATTGAGTATCAAGTGATTATTTGTCTTTTTCGTAACCAAAATATATGTTGTTGGTACTCAAAAGAACAGTCGGAATGAGACAATTCTTTCAAGCATCAAATTATAATTTAAATCTGATGAGTTTGAAAATAATACAATTTTACGCTCTAAATTGTGTTTATCTAGACAATGATGTATACAATGTGCAGGTATGATACACTTTAGTGTACATGTCAAAATGGATGAACTTTAAACATTACAGGTAATAGTCGGAAGTTATGGACAGAATGCTTATTTAGAAGAAACGATGAAATCTTCTCAACACAAATTTTATGCAAACGCATCACTTTCCTCATCTGTTTTATGCCGCAAACATAATATTTTCATGTATTTAGGTGAACACCTGGCGAAACTTTGACATTCTGTGAAATAAAATTTTGTCACAAAAATTACCCCACCCCCTAAACCCTACAGTCCTGGCAAAATTAAGCAATTTTTTCAAAGTATTTTCATTTAGCTGGGTGCACTAATTGTAAGGGTTTCATTTAAGCACAAAAAATACAGTTGTCAATTATGCATTATCCAAGGCACAAGCTATCAAAATTTGGGCAGATTGAATAGGAGACTGTCCTGGGTTCTTTGCATATTACATCCAACCGTACATCTAGTACTTTGAACCACAGTATTATGCACGTGACTACAACCGTCACATTACTTTCCACTCTGAGAAGTCTGAACTCAAGACTTGGCCTGGAAATATATGGATAAGGCAACTCTGCTCTGGCAGTTGACATTATCCCACCACTGCCACCAAATGTAACATCAGCCGACGAGCCTACAAACTCCGTCAGTGGAAAAACATGCTCAACCAACAACAGTGGTTTGCTACTTATATTGTCCACTTTGACCTATATCATAAACTACAGGGTTTCTAATTTGCATATAACATCCAACCAACCATCTAGTACTTTGAACCAACGTATTATGCACGTGACTACAACCGTCACTTTTTGAAGTCATATTGTTACGGATTAGCCCAGTATATAATCAGGAAATACCACAATCACACTACAGACCTATCTATTGCACCACGTTCTGTCTTACTGTTATGATCCGTTGCATTTCGTCCTGTCTAATTTGACAATCATTTGTTCAGACTTGCATATCATAATTGTTATATGTAATTCAAATGATATCTCATATGTTATGTTTTATAAGTACATTTTTTTTTTGTAAAACTACAGTGGATTTGAAAGGTATTGCTGATTCCAGAATTCGGTCTATACAGGTAGACTTCACCAAATGTAGTCGAGAAAATACTATAATTTCTATTCGATGGTGAAAGAAAGAGCTTATTTATTTTGCAGTTACATGTAGTGAGAAACAGTGTTTTTTCACTTCTGGACAGACCTAAAATATATAATTTGTGACCATGTCAGAAGGTTTGTGACGCTCTCTGCTATCTTTTGGAAATGTATTTATTAGATTTGGCTCAAAACTGTTTAAACTAATTCATATTGTCTACCGTGTCGCGTAGAGCAGTCGGTAATGTGTCTGGCAACAGGTGCGAGTCTGACTGCAGATCCAGGGGTCGCAAGTTTGATTCCAGCCTGGGCCCATACTTTTGGGGAGATTGATCATGAAATAATTTCTATGGTCATTCTCCTCCCTTCCACTGAATCATTCAAGAAGGGTTGTTGTCAGTTACAAGCGAAAGTATGAGCACGAAGTACTGGTTAACTGCTTGTTCAAGCTTGCCCAGGAAAAAGTGTGGTTAGAAAAAACAAACAAATAATAATATCTAGATAGTGAAGCACAGTGGCTCAGTTGGTAAAGCATAAGACCGGGGATTTAAGGGTTGCTAGTTCGAGCCTCACTGCCTGTCGAGTCACAGTGTTGTTTTCTGAGCAACCACTCTATCAGCTGCTTAGAACTGGTTCAATCAAGGTAGACCCATCCCAACATGACTGAAAAATTGTCGACTGGGACGTACAAAATCAAAACAAACAAACGTTATCTAGAAGAAGTACACGTACTTTATATTGATAAGTAAGGAATAATGCAAAGATCAGGAAAACTAATTTAGAACAAATGATAAATCAGATATATTCCACAGAACTTCAGGTAAATAAGGCAAATTCATCTTTGACACCTAATCCCCCTTTTTGGAATTGGACTCATCCATATCAAGTATTGAACCCACACCTGAAAAGGCATATTGATGTATTGGAACATAAAGCCAAAAGTCAGTACCGGGACTGTCAAAGCTAACATACGAAGATAGGTCTTCCAACACTCGCTTACAGGAGAATTAGGGATGACATGATAGAGACGTACAAAATCCTATTTCATAAGTATGATGATCCACAGTAAGTAGTTTTATAAAACTACGAGAGGACTCATGTACAAGAGGGCATAAATATGAAAGATTAAAAAATAGATCTAGGTTAGATGTCAGGAAATATCTTTTTTGTATGAGAGTAGTGAATTCTTGGAATCAGTTACCACCTAGTGTTGTTGAAGCAGAGACAGTTAGTGCATTTGAAAGAAGATTAGACCAGCAATGGAAGCATCAGCCTATATACTACAGTTACAGAGATAATAACAAAGTAAGTAAGGGTGCAAAGATCAGGAATCGATGCAATCAAGTACCACACCTGACCCAGGATACCAATGGGAAAGTGACAAACTCACAGCAGACACCACAAACGAGCCAAGAGGTCAGCCCTTTCCCAGCAGGTGACCACAAAGCACATAGACATAGCAAACACAAGACAGAACAAAAACATAAAAGATCCGCAAAAGAAGTACCGCCTTGGAACGGTCAGTAAAATATTTTACTGGAGGGCTTAAACCGGTTTAACGGCGCCAACCTCACCCATAATTCAGATGTGGATCAAGACACATAGATATTTGGTTTGCATGAAAGACCCCTAACTTATCAATGCATCATCTCCTAAAACATATAAATCAAGATATAACAAGAAGATAAAGCAAAGATAAGGACTCAACAGTAAATGAAACTGAATACTGGAGCAAAAGAAATCCAACAGGTAAACCCCGGTGGGCCCAACAAACAGCCAAAGCATCAGGCCCCTACCATCTCATCAATAGATAAGTCTTTAAGTCGGAACCATCATAGAGTCTGAAGTCCGACCCACCGGCGTGCAATTAAAGAGGAAAGCAAAGCTGCCGACCGTGATTGGGTTGACTACCAAGCATGCAGTCTGTTGCAATACATAAATGTTATAGCCAATCTTTTTGTAATGGGAAATTATTTTTATGAACTGCGCTGAAAAATTATTAGAACCAACTATCTTCTTCAAGACACATTATAAACAAATACCACCTAGTCTGAGAAGAAGGGTGAGACCTTATCAATGCCTTATAACAAAGACGCATTATAAACAAATACCATCAAGTCTGAGATACCAACCACTCAACCCCGCGTATTCCCTCATAAACTAAAACACATAAAAACGTTATCAAAGCTGGGTCCCCCCTAACAAAACTTTCTGGACCAGCGCTTGTGTTCATATCAAGCTTGTCCATAGACAACGATCTAATAACTGAATAAATACGCCAGCTATATTCACCTGTGCAGTGGAGTAGTTAAAACTAATTTGTTCTGTTAAGAGATAGTTCCGCCAGAATATTCCTTTGATCTTCATTGATTTTTCATAACGAAAGAATAATACACGAAATATAGTTAATCAACTGTAATTATAAGGTATCTTCCGCTTGTATGAGGACACTTATTTATAATGGTTGAGCATAAAGAACGGGTGTTATAATAGCCTATTATACCACTAAAGTATGAAATCTGGCGGGTAAATGGTATCATAGTTGGAACACAGAAAATTGCCACTCAACGTATAAGATAATGCAGCGTTTGCATACAGCATAATTCTATCTACTGTTTGTTACATTTGGTGTTAGTACACAATTACAGTCTTCCGGTTTGGTAGCCCACGAAAATAGTACCTTTAGAAATTTAGCACTTGCCGTTTCTGGGCCCTTTATGGCGTAAATGGATGCTTTATTCGACTTTAAATGTACATGTGATTCAACATTGGTCTATATTTGTCAGGCTGATGCAGAAAAATGCATCTTTGTGTGGACTATTTTGTCACAGACTCCCCAGCGCACTCCCCAGGTAACGTCTGACGCGGGTCGGATTTCAGCCCGGATTTTTTGACTGTTCCCCAAAGAACGGAGAATGCTGAGAAAACGAGATTATCAAGGTAGGTTGTCTTTTCACTTTTTTGATAGGTGAATGACAGATCTTGCCACTCACAGACAGAAAAAGGTCCAAGCAATGTCCTGGAAAAAATTGCAGACGCTCGAATTCTGCCTTTTTACATGGAGTTGAATGGGACCGATTAATTGTGCACCGAACCCTATAAGAGAGAAGGTGAAAAAAACGAAAATCTTTGTAAAACAGTCATTTTTCAATGAATTCAGATGAAATTTCGCACACAGATCAGGAATCAAAATAGAAATAATTTGAAAGTATTTTTGGAAGAAATTTAAATTTAAATTTTAAAATTTTATTGAATTTTAGTTTAAATTTTAAATTTTTCTTAAAATTATTTTTAAAGCCTGGTTCTCTCGAGGAAAGACTCAAATTGCATTATATTCCAGAAAATGCAATTAAATGGCCATACACAAACAGTTTTGACCAGGATTTGACTAATCAATCCGAGCAGGCTGACTGTGATACTCCGTTTTTGCAGACTGGCTAGCACTACTGTGCAAGTTGATTTTTGTGATTGTATTCCCTTTTCTACTGAAATGTGCTATGAGTGCTTACTCACTTTAACTGTACCAGTATGGTGACTTAGCATATGGGTATTTATTAAAACACTCTTAGGATACTTACACTCATTAGAACCGCCTCATAGAGATGGCACTTAAAGGCATAATGATGAGGATCCGCAGGGACTGGTCGGGACCATTCCCCCAAGCAGGTTCCCTGGCCTCATTGCTTAGACCAATAAAATTCAATTGTATTTGGCTGTTCAACTCACCGGGTTGAGGCTGTACTAATTTGAACTCAAACTGAAACTTTTTCAGCTAAACAAATCAACTGC
This sequence comes from Loripinus fragilis, assembly GCA_964019695.1. NCBI lineage: Eukaryota > Metazoa > Mollusca > Bivalvia > Lucinida > Lucinidae > Loripinus > Loripinus fragilis. The sequence goes on from OZ026517.1 coordinate 74,079,440, forward strand.
AGCACCCCCCCCCCAGCTTCATCCGAGATCAAATTTTGTTCTTATTTCGACCACGCAAGCAGTAGTATTGTTTGGTACTCATTAGAGTCGCCTAACACTCAAAATTGTTTATGAAGCTACTCATTAGAACCGCCTCGCATAGATAATGATATAACATAGTTATTTAAGCTCATTTAGTTACCTAACCCCCAATGAAGCACTTTCACACAGGTACTCTTATTCTGTGCTTAAGCGGGTTGTGATATTTCTCGCTCGACGAGGCCATTCTAATGAGTAATATTTACTTACAGTCTTTTCAGAAATTTCAAATTTGGGATATAGTTTCATCAAAAAAAGAGGATGAGCAATTTCCATTATGATATGAGCATTAAATCTAGACCTAGGTCTCAAATCTTTCCCACTCTGGCCATTTTGGTAGCATGTAAATTACGGAATATTTCACATTCAGAACTAGCGGTGTAGATCATGATTAGAATGAAATGATGTGTTTCGTCCAGCATCAGGCACTCATCAGTGAAGCTGCTCTACTTCAGACACAAAGTAAGTGGTATAAATTGCTGTTTTCAGCATACTTGGGTGCAACGTAGCTTGGTTTTGGGGACAAATTTGAATGTGATTCAAAACTGTTCGCGATTTTGCTTAAAATCACTTTAAAATTTGATTTTTTAGCTTCAGTTTTTAAATTTTGTAACTAAAGTTTATGTGAGATTATCCTTTAATGACTCTTACAGATGCCTAAACTTTCTTTTTTGCTTTTGGGTTATTGAGATTCGTTGAAATAATTGAAACTATGAACTTTTTCATCAGACTAGTTTGAATAATTGAACTTTTGCTTGTGTCAGCTTGTGAGGGGGGTCACATACGAAATCCTGGATTTGTATCGCTTTTTGGTGACTGAGTTAGTCTTTTTGGACGATTATTTGCTTAACTATATGAGTTTGATATGTCACAGAGACAAAACTTAAAAATTCGAAAATTTGCAGATTCTTGAAGGTGTTAGTACACAATTACAGTCTTCCGGTTTGGTAGCCCACGAAAATAGTACCTTTAGAAATTTAGCATTTGCCGTTTCTGGACCCTTTATGGCGTAAATGGATGCTTTATTCGACTTTAAATGTACATGTGATTCAACATTGGTCTATATTTGTCAGGCTGATGCAGAAAAATGCATCTTTGTGTGGACTATTTTGTCACAGACTCCCCAGCGCACTCCCCAGGTAACGTCTGACGCGGGTCGGATTTCAGCCCGGATTTTTTGACTGTTCCCCAAAGAACGGAGAATGCTGAGAAAACGAGATTATCAAGGTAGGTTGTCTTTTCACTTTTTTGATAGGTGAATGACAGATCTTGCCACTCACAGACAGAAAAAGGTCCAAGCAATGTCCTGGAAAAAATTGCAGACGCTCGAATTCTGCCTTTTTACATGGAGTTGAATGGGACCGATTAATTGTGCACCGAACCCTATAAGAGAGAAGGTGAAAAAAACGAAAATCTTTGTAAAACAGTCATTTTTCAATGAATTCAGATGAAATTTCGCACACAGATCAGGAATCAAAATAGAAATGATTTGAAAGTATTTTTGGAAGAAATTTAAATTTAAATTTTAAAATTTTATTGAATTTTAGTTTAAATTTTAAATTTTTCTTAAAATTATTTTTAAAGCCTGGTTCTCTCGAGGAAAGACTCAAATTGCATTATATTCCAGAAAATGCAATTAAATGGCCATACACAAACAGTTTTGACCAGGATTTGACTAATCAATCCGAGCAGGCTGACTGTGATACTCCGTTTTTGCAGACTGGCTAGCACTACTGTGCAAGTTGATTTTTGTGATTGTATTCCCTTTTCTACTGAAATGTGCTATGAGTGCTTACTCACTTTAACTGTACCAGTATGGTGACTTAGCATATGGGTATTTATTAAAATACTCTTAGGATACTTACACTCATTAGAACCGCCTCATAGAGATGGCACTTAAAGGCATAATGATGAGGATCCGCAGGGACTGGTCGGGACCATTCCCCCAAGCAGGTTCCCTGGCCTCATTGCTTAGACCAATAAAATTCAATTGTATTTGGCTGTTCAACTCACCGGGTTGAGGCTGTACTAATTTGAACTCAAACTGAAACTTTTTCAGCTAAACAAATCAACTGCAGCACCCCACCCCCCCCCCCAGCTTCATCCGAGATCAAATTTTGTTCTTATTTCGACCACGCAAGCAGTAGTATTGTTTGGTACTCATTAGAGTCGCCTAACACTCAAAATTGTTTATGAAGCTACTCATTAGAACCGCCTCGCATAGATAATGATATAACATAGTTATTTAAGCTCATTTAGTTACCTAACCCCCAATGAAGCACTTTCACACAGGTACTCTTATTCTGTGCTTAAGCGGGTTGTGATATTTCTCGCTCGACGAGGCCATTCTAATGAGTAATATTTACTTACAGTCTTTTCAGAAATTTCAAATTTGGGATATAGTTTCATCAAAAAAAGAGGATGAGCAATTTCCATTATGATATGAGCATTAAATCTAGACCTAGGTCTCAAATCTTTCCCACTCTGGCCATTTTGGTAGCATGTAAATTACGGAATATTTCACATTCAGAACTAGCGGTGTAGATCATGATTAGAATGAAATGATGTGTTTCGTCCAGCATCAGGCACTCATCAGTGAAGCTGCTCTACTTCAGACACAAAGTAAGTGGTATAAATTGCTGTTTTCAGCATACTTGGGTGCAACGTAGCTTGGTTTTGGGGACAAATTTGAATGTGATTCAAAACTGTTCGCGATTTTGCTTAAAATCACTTTAAAATTTGATTTTTTAGCTTCAGTTTTTAAATTTTGTAACTAAAGTTTATGTGAGATTATCCTTTAATGACTCTTACAGATGCCTAAACTTTCTTTTTTGCTTTTGGGTTATTGAGATTCGTTGAAATAATTGAAACTATGAACTTTTTCATCAGACTAGTTTGAATAATTGAACTTTTGCTTGTGTCAGCTTGTGAGGGGGGTCACATACGAAATCCTGGATTTGTATCGCTTTTTGGTGACTGAGTTAGTCTTTTTGGACGATTATTTGCTTAACTATATGAGTTTGATATGTCACAGAGACAAAACTTAAAAATTCGAAAATTTGCAGATTCTTGAAGGTGTTAGTACACAATTACAGTCTTCCGGTTTGGTAGCCCACGAAAATAGTACCTTTAGAAATTTAGCATTTGCCGTTTCTGGACCCTTTATGGCGTAAATGGATGCTTTATTCGACTTTAAATGTACATGTGATTCAACATTGGTCTATATTTGTCAGGCTGATGCAGAAAAATGCATCTTTGTGTGGACTATTTTGACACAGACTCCCCAGCGCACTCCCAAGGTAACGTCTGACGCGGGTCGGATTTCAGCCCGGATTTTTTGACTGTTCCCCAAAGAACGGAGAATGCTGAGAAAACGAGATTATCAAGGTAGGTTGTCTTTTCACTTTTTTGATAGGTGAATGACAGATCTTGCCACTCACAGACAGAAAAAGGTCCAAGCAATGTCCTGGAAAAAATTGCAGACGCTCGAATTCTGCCTTTTTACATGGAGTTGAATGGGACCGATTAATTGTGCACCGAACCCTATAAGAGAGAAGGTGAAAAAAACGAAAATCTTTGTAAAACAGTCATTTTTCAATGAATTCAGATGAAATTTCGCACACAGATCAGGAATCAAAATAGAAATAATTTGAAAGTATTTTTGGAAGAAATTTAAATTTAAATTTTAAAATTTTATTGAATTTTAGTTTAAATTTTAAATTTTTCTTAAAATTATTTTTAAAGCCTGGTTCTCTCGAGGAAAGACTCAAATTGCATTATATTCCAGAAAATGCAATTAAATGGCCATACACAAACAGTTTTGACCAGGATTTGACTAATCAATCCGAGCAGGCTGACTGTGATACTCCGTTTTTGCAGACTGGCTAGCACTACTGTGCAAGTTGATTTTTGTGATTGTATTCCCTTTTCTACTGAAATGTGCTATGAGTGCTTACTCACTTTAACTGTACCAGTATGGTGACTTAGCATATGGGTATTTATTAAAACACTCTTAGGATACTTACACTCATTAGAACCGCCTCATAGAGATGGCACTTAAAGGCATAATGATGAGGATCCGCAGGGACTGGTCGGGACCATTCCCCCAAGCAGGTTCCCTGGCCTCATTGCTTAGACCAATAAAATTCAATTGTATTTGGCTGTTCAACTCACCGGGTTGAGGCTGTACTAATTTGAACTCAAACTGAAACTTTTTCAGCTAAACAAATCAACTGCAGCACCCCCCCCCCCCCCCCCAGCTTCATCCGAGATCAAATTTTGTTCTTATTTCGACCACGCAAGCAGTAGTATTGTTTGGTACTCATTAGAGTCGCCTAACACTCAAAATTGTTTATGAAGCTACTCATTAGAACCGCCTCGCATAGATAATGATATAACATAGTTATTTAAGCTCATTTAGTTACCTAACCCCCAATGAAGCACTTTCACACAGGTACTCTTATTCTGTGCTTAAGCGGGTTGTGATATTTCTCGCTCGACGAGGCCATTCTAATGAGTAATATTTACTTACAGTCTTTTCAGAAATTTCAAATTTGGGATATAGTTTCATCAAAAAAAGAGGATGAGCAATTTCCATTATGATATGAGCATTAAATCTAGACCTAGGTCTCAAATCTTTCCCACTCTGGCCATTTTGGTAGCATGTAAATTACGGAATATTTCACATTCAGAACTAGCGGTGTAGATCATGATTAGAATGAAATGATGTGTTTCGTCCAGCATCAGGCACTCATCAGTGAAGCTGCTCTACTTCAGACACAAAGTAAGTGGTATAAATTGCTGTTTTCAGCATACTTGGGTGCAACGTAGCTTGGTTTTGGGGACAAATTTGAATGTGATTCAAAACTGTTCGCGATTTTGCTTAAAATCACTTCAAAATTTGATTTTTTAGCTTCAGTTTTTAAATTTTGTAACTAAAGTTTATGTGAGATTATCCTTTAATGACTCTTACAGATGCCTAAACTTTCTTTTTTGCTTTTGGGTTATTGAGATTCGTTGAAATAATTGAAACTATGAACTTTTTCATCAGACTAGTTTGAATAATTGAACTTTTGCTTGTGTCAGCTTGTGAGGGGGGTCACATACGAAATCCTGGATTTGTATCGCTTTTTGGTGACTGAGTTAGTCTTTTTGGACGATTATTTGCTTAACTATATGAGTTTGATATGTCACAGAGACAAAACTTAAAAATTCGAAAATTTGCAGATTCTTGAAGGTGTTAGTACACAATTACAGTCTTCCGGTTTGGTAGCCCACGAAAATAGTACCTTTAGAAATTTAGCATTTGCCGTTTCTGGACCCTTTATGGCGTAAATGGATGCTTTATTCGACTTTAAATGTACATGTGATTCAACATTGGTCTATATTTGTCAGGCTGATGCAGAAAAATGCATCTTTGTGTGGACTATTTTGACACAGACTCCCCAGCGCACTCCCAAGGTAACGTCTGACGCGGGTCGGATTTCAGCCCGGATTTTTTGACTGTTCCCCAAAGAACGGAGAATGCTGAGAAAACGAGATTATCAAGGTAGGTTGTCTTTTCACTTTTTTGATAGGTGAATGACAGATCTTGCCACTCACAGACAGAAAAAGGTCCAAGCAATGTCCTGGAAAAAATTGCAGACGCTCGAATTCTGCCTTTTTACATGGAGTTGAATGGGACCGATTAATTGTGCACCGAACCCATTTGTATGAGCGGATCAATTGTGTAGCAGTCAGAGCAAATGTCAAATGCACAAATGTATCCGTGAATACAGGGTGCTATATACATTGGACAAGTTCATTTTGTTAACACATGACCGAAATGGCCGTTGTAACTGTCATGTAATTTGTTCATTATGTAAATAAGGAGATATATTTATGATTATAATGAATTAGAAATGTACTTTCATAAGGAAATGTATGCGAATAGCCTTGAAACTTGCCAAGTACTTTAAAGTTAAACTGACACAAGCGCAGGTAAATGTTTAAAATTTTTAATTCAAAGTAAAACGTTGATATGCATTTCAGCCAGTCATAGACTGGCTCCAGTCCCTAAAACAATTTTTCATCAATGTGTCAAATCATATACTTGTAGCCAGTCTAACTCTGATGGCTCTGTTTTATAAAACAGAGCCATCAGAGTTAGACTGGCTACAAGTATATTATTTGACACATTGATGAAAAATTGTTTTAAGGACTGGAGCCAGTCTAAGCCAGTCATAATTTCAAATGTTTTGGCTCCTTTTTGTAAGTATTAATAAAGAACATCTGGAGTTCCAATGCACGATTTTAAAGAAACACACGACCGCATATGACAAATATCAGCGATTGTGTCACTAAGCACATTACTTTATTTTATAATTAGTAGGGAATAATGAGCAAAATCATTAATGATTAGACAATGATGAGGTCATTTGTTTTGCAAAATTTCGTCCTTTAGGCGGAAACAATGATCCACGTTTAATATAAAGGATCTTACATTCGTGCTCATGTATTATTGAATTATTGAGCAATGCTTAATTTGACACCATGGTAAGTCAAATATACCCTTCAGAGCTCCAACTTAATAAAGCTAATACCTCTGATACCAAAGCCGCGTTTTTAGAATTGCATTTGTCAATTTCTAATGATATTGTTTAAACCAAAATTTATGATAAACATGACAACTTTAAATTTTGAAATTGTCAATTTCCCATTTTTAAAGATGGTGATGTTCCTCGCTCTACATCCTATGTAGTCTATATCTCTCAACTCATTCGTTTTGCTAGAACATCTACCCATGTTGCTGACTTCAACACTCGCAATAAATTATTAACTCAGAAACTTTAAACAAGGCTATCGGTATCATAAATTTTGCAAAACCTTTTCTAAATTTTATAAACGATACCATGATTTCATATCTAAATTCCAAATTGGACTTTAATCTCTTTTGCGCCAAGGACTTTTGGAACCTGAGATCTATGGTCACTTGGATTATAAATTGAAGAAGATTGTTGGCTCTAATAATTTTTCAGCGCAGTTTATTAAAATAAGTTTCCATTATAAAAAGATTGCCTATAACATTAATGTAGTGTAGCAGACTGCATGCTTGGTGGTCAACCTAATCACGGTTGGCAACTTTGCTTTTCTCCTTAATTGCAAGCCTGTGGGTCGGACTTCAGACTCTATGACGGTTTAGACTTAAAGACTTTTCTATTGATGAGATGGTAGGGGCCTATTGCTTTGACTGTTGTCAGGCCCACCGGAGTTTGCCTGTTGGATTTCTTTTGCGCTGGTATTCAGTTTTATTTACTGTTGAGTCCATATCTTTGCTTTATCTCCTTTTTATATCTTGATTGATATGTTCTAGGAGACGATGTATTGATAAGTTAGGGGTCTTTCATGCAATCCAAATATATATGTGTCTTGATCCACATCTGAACTAAGGGTGAGGTTGGTGCACCATTACACCAGTTAAAGCCCTCCAGTAAAATATTTTACTGACCGTTCTAAGGTGGTGCTTGTTTTGTGGATCATTTATGTTATTTCTGTCTTGTCATGTTATGCTTTCATGTTTGTCTGTTTGTTGGTGCCTTGTGGCCACCTGCTGGGAAAGGGCTGATCTCTTGGCTCTCGTTTGTGATGTCTAATTGTGACGTTGTCACTTTCCCATAGGTATCCTGGGTCAGGTGTGGTGCTTGATTGTATCGATCCTGATCTTTGCCCTCTTTCTTACTTTGGAGTGAAGCGGTTCAAAGTTATCTTTTGACACTGACATTACTTTGAAATCTTGGTGTCAGCGTGCAAAACTAAGAGTTTACAAAGTGAACCATATATACACGACGTTGCTTTGACCGTCACTACATATTAACACATTGACATCTGTGCTATTTTTAAATAGACAGTCAGACATAAGTTAAGCATCACCCATACATTATTTCAGGGACGTTTTTTGCGTACAATTTTTTTCAGAAGAGCAACCAGTTTGTAACATTTTGTTACCCTAGTCCTTTCTTGGTCTGCTGAACATATCAGAATGCCATTTGGTCATTTTGCTAAATTTTTACTGTGTCCTGTATACACCAATCCCTATTTTGGGATATATCCTTAAAAAGTGTCACAGCTTAAACCATGCTTGTTTTGAATTAAAAAAAGAACGCAGAAATAATCTAGACCAATTTTTAAAAATAGTGCCAAACTGATGCTGTTGAACTCTAGGCTGCATGTCAGTTATAGAGGAGCATCGAGATAGTTAATCGCGTGTTTATAACTTTTGCATTATCAATATATAACATGCCATTCTTTACACATCCGTAATGTTTATTCTTTTAGAAATATGAATCTGAATGTTCAGACAGAACTTGTCTTTGATATGGTAACAATATGAAATTAACAATAAACATGTCTAAGCATTTTGAAAACACTATAATGGGGTAGAGAATATGGACAGTGTAAGGGGTAAGTGTGCATGTATCATGCCTGGTTGTTTACCTTTATGATAATCTAATCAAAATTAGCTGTAAATAGTCACCAATTTATCTATTCTAATAAATAAAACATGAAAATATTCATGACTGGAAAGCTTCCTTCGTTTTTCAAGGAAACTATTGAGGCGATGCTTTACTATTATTATATTGGTGTATTTTAGCAGAAATAGGCACATTCATCAAACAAAGAAACGTTATGTTGAGCAAGCTAGGAAGGCAGTGCATATATTTTTTTTAATAATTTGGAGTCTTTATTTTCCAATTCGTCTGCTGTTGTATTTATTTGATAATGTTATTTTACTTGTTGCGTTTTATGGTTGTGAGATATGGGGCTTTGAAAATAGCCAAATTATTTAAAATTTACATAATGATTTCTCAGACAGATTACTGGTTTGATAAAAGTACCCCAATATATAACCCTGGCATTCAGTTTTGGTAACCTTGCACCCCCAGGACAATTTCATGGGTGCCAAATTGTTCATGGGGACCCCTGAATATAACACAAAGTTGTCCTAAAAATATTGGTATGGGCTTTATGAAAATGCATGGTTTCCATGGCAGCCCCAATTATTCTCAAAAATGGGTGTAGGCCTACAAGTTCGATTCAATCTAGGGTTCTTCTTAATCTAGAGCACTTAAATTGGTGTCAAATTAAAGCTGAGTCACGGGCATTTCTCAATGTGGTCAGATATGTTATGATAATTATGAATACCAATGAAAACCTGAAAAAATGGGGTAAATCATAAAAAAAATACATAAAGAAACATATTTCAGCCCCAAACCGTAATCAAACCACCATTGTTGCAAGTTTTTACATCATCAGTGATACAATTGTATAAGTCCTTTCATCCAGTGGTACTATATGAAAAGTATCTCATTTGCATATTCATGAATATTAATGAAAACTGAAAAATGAGGGAAACCCATTGGGTTAACTAGTATCCAAGGGGGTAATCAGACCTATTTACATTTTATTATGGGTGTAAATTAGTCCAATAGGACCACTTTTGATGCAAAAAAATATTTTCCCCAAAATAATTGCATTTTGGTCATATAAAATGTCATGGTTTCCATGGCAACCTATAATGCGACTTAAAAGAATGGGGTTTTACAAACAAAAATACTCATATCTCAGCAGCAACATATCCTAGAATACTCAACTTGGTACCACATTAATTGCTGGACATAGTATGCGTTTTAATGGTTGGATGTGCAAACTATCTTATATCCATATTCATAAATATTAAAGAAAACTTAAGAAATGAGAGAAAAATCTAAGATGAATTAAGGGGTTTACATATAAAATTACCAATGTCTCACCTACCATGTGTTCTAGCGTATCAAACTTGATGTCAAAAACAACGCTTAGACATTATTTTTACAGTAAGGTCAGATGTGTACAGTTTTTTCAGATATTAAAAATATTACAAATGGATATTAATGCATTTTAATGAAAAAAGTTGCAATGAATGAAAAATATCCGAAATTTCTAGGGGGTGCCATTCCAAAATTACTCATATCACAGTTGTTAAGTGCCTAATAGTACCTATAATGCTTAGAAATGGGCCGCCACGTGAGAAAACCTGTCTTCCGGGGTTTGCGAACAACACAGGCGCAGACCAGCCTGCGCATACGCGCAGACTGATCAGCGCCTTTGTTATTCGTTTTATGGAAAGTATCATATGTAAACTTAATACAGATGAAATTTCAATTCTCTAGCTAGTCTCAGTAGCTAAGGAGAAAGGTTTCAAACTCGCTTTAACGGAAACCCCGAAGACAGTTTTGCTTACCAAATGATCCATCAACCATCAAACTTCACTTCTTATGAGTATTGATGAAAACATGAGAAATTAGAGAAAAATACAGGACAATTAAGGAAGTATACCTACAAATTTACTCATATCGTAGCTTTTAATTGCCCATGAGTAACAAACTTAGTACCATATAAAACAGCATAATCTAAGTGTGTTTTTTTAGATAAAAAGTCTAAGATTTAAAACGACTGAGATATGAGTAATTTTGTAGGTACACTGCTGTCAATTATTATGCATTTTTTTTCTTTTTTTCTTGTATTTTTAATGTTTTTATATATATTGATCTTATACAAATTAGATCATTCTTATATCTGCCCACAAGGTAAAACTGTAAAGCCTAGACTTAAACTAAGCATAATGTTTGCTCCTCTGGGACAATTAGCAGCTGAGATAAATTGGTAATGTTGTAGGTATACCCCTTTATTTTTAGGCGATTTTTCTCTTCATCCTAATGTTTATATTAATATTCATGAATATTTAAATCAGACAACTTGCATATATCACCATTGAGTAAAAGGGCTGTATCATAGCAGTACATTGGTACCATGTTTGCTACTTTAGGGTCATCAGCAGCTGAAATATGAGTTAGTTTGTAGGTATTTCCCCTTAATTTTCAAGTATTTATCTAAAAATGCTCAGTGTTTCATCAATATTCATGAACATAATCCTTTGTTGAACATGACAATGTCTTAGCGTTAAGTTAAAACCAAGTTTGATACTCTAGGGTACTTAACAATTGAGATATTTATAGATATGTAAGTACACGCCTTGACTTTTTCGCATTTTTCGTTATTTACATTTATTTCTACTGTTTTAATTAAAATTCATGAATATTCATGTTAAATATTTTTATAGCTGCCCTAAAAGCTGCATAGTCTGTAAATTTTCATCCTCTAATTTTAAAAATAATGTTTTTATTTTTCAAGAACACAGTAAAAATACTCAAATTCACATAAACATTCTACCATTTTCGTAAATCTTAACTAGTTATCACAAGCTATCAAAACAACTGCATTTATGTTAAAATTCAACGGTCTATAATTATTGGAGGGACGCAAATAATTACCAACAAGAGAAAAATACACCTATTTGATAAGATAATTCACTTTTTCATGCAGTTTTCAGCTGTACTGAACATTTTTATTGTACAAACATAGCTTAATTCTACTTTTACAAATGATTTAAAAAGAAAATAAAATTTTTCGAAAAATGTTCATAGTTGCAGAGTATGCAGCTTTATGGTAAAAATATTATGTCTTAGCATTAATTTTCCCTAGATAGGATTTAATTTGTAGGCCTACCCCCATTCTTGAGAAACATATAAGGGGTTGCCACGTAAACCATGCATTTTCACAAAGCCCATACCAAAACATTTTTAGGACAACTTCGTTTCGCATACAAGGGGTCCCTATGAACAAATCGGAAACCCATGAAACTGTCCTGGGGTTGCAAGGTAACCTAAATTGGATGCCGGGGTATAAGTATGTAACATGTGTCTCATATTAACCCTTATAATGTATAAATCTAACTGACCTTTTATTGGAGATGGATAAACTGTGCAGACCCCGATAAGTTCGTTTGATCAGAATGTTCAGTGTTCGTGAATAATTATTGAAGATAACACCAACAAACCCTAAAATGGAAATAGATTCGTTCAAATAATAAAGTCGGAAGTCCATGCGGCATAAATGAGTAAATCAAAAGGAATGGTAAGTATAAATGTTTCATGTATGTTTGCAAAACAGGTCATACTAGTTCCACATCATTTCTTCTCACTATACCCAAAATCAAGTACATCAAGATTATTCTCTGATAAAGCGATATTGAGGATGTCAACTGCGATAAAAGTAGGGTAGCTTGAGACCTTGTCTGATAAATTTGACACCCAAGCATCCTATTTATCAAGATATACCAGATAGGACAAATGAGTTCAATGCGCTTCAAAAAGCAGGGCTTACTTTTTTACCCAAATATAGTTTAGACTTTAGAAAGTGTGCACATTATACTTTTTTATTACTCGACAGCAAATTATTACTTTTTTCAACATTTTGTTTTCATCATATAGAACATTTTGCAAAGCTATCCATGCTGCGAACACTCTTGTGAGTATGCGTCGGCTCGTCTGAGCTTTGATTGCTCGCCATTGCGATAAGTACCAACTTGAACTACCATGTGCTCTGGGTCAGTACTTGATAGTTTGGCACCTATCACATATACATACATATACTATTTTAAAAAGCATACAAAGCTGCTCAGTGAGACTGAATATATATCTAGATTTTGGTCATATTCAATGGTTTGTGTATATGTGGCGCCAGGAAGACTGACATTGGCGTAGCTCCCATTACGCAGTTACGCACGTGCGTAATAAAAATAGTTTCATTCAAGGGAGGTCACCTCATGTGGTAAAATTGAGTTTCCATACCACAAGGAAATGCTCTTAAAGGAAAGAATTCGCTCCCTCTTTCCTTTAAGAAAATTTCTCACTTTGAAAAGGGCCGCAAATGAAGAGTATCATTGCTTGATCCAGAAGGCTCCCTTTGATATGCGTAAGGTTTTGAGCGTTCTGGCTACGCTATTGGCTGAAACGAAAAGAATCAAAACAAACAACCAGTCCCCAAGGTTATAAGAAAATGCCATATTCAACTCAAGTGAGCACGAAATTTCTATTGCTCATAAAATCTAAAAAGCTGAAAAATAAAAGACTTGTTTTGCTTTCGAAGTCTGCAAATCTTCACAAGTTTACGCTGAAAATATTGATTTCTCTGAATCGATGGTTAACATAATTCATTTGAGTAGAAAAAAAGTAAAATAAGTGTCTTGATTTGGTTATTAATTAAAGGCTTGAAATGTAAACACGGTGGATTTTAAATGATTTCATGCTGAACTGTGAAATTTCGCCCTGAAATGAAGTGCCAGAGTGTGTTGACATAGTGTCTACCGAATAAAATTATAATAGGTGATAAATAAATATTTGAATATGAGCCAGTGCATGAGATTTCCAACATGTGGTATGTGCGACCAGCAAAGCCTCAGATCAGCCTGCGCATACGCGAAGTCTGATCAGAGCCTTTGCTAGTCGATTGAGTATTCTATGATTGTTAAGCTACTGACTGAACACCATTTGGAGTTTCTAAGCTTAAAAGGAGGCTGCATTGACCCATCTGAGTCTACAAATGTAAAAATGTCAATTGTTGGAAATCTCATGCACTGGCTCATATAAAGATGAAAGGCGTATTCAAGGTTGAGAAAGTCTATCTATTTACTCGCTAGATCAAACGTAACATTAAGAGGCGTAATATATCCAAATGAAGACTGCATTGAGTTCAATGGGAATTTTGTAATATTTACTCTAGGCTTGAAATCGTATCATAATTGTATCTGCCTGATTTAGGCTGTAATCTAGAGACGATTTATATAACGAGAGCAGACACTTTACTTTTTCTCTATTTTGTTTAGTGTTATATTTTATGTCACACCAGTTGAATCTTATTCAGAGGGTTTTTAGCCTAACTTTACAAATGTATGTAAATAGAGGATCTTACATGAGTGTTCATTTTTCATTAAATTTATTAAACGAGTTGCGAAAAAGCGATATAATGCGAGGCTTGTCGAGTATTTTATCGCTTTTCCGCAACGAGTATAATAAATTCAATAATACATGAGCATGAATGTTAGATTATATTTATCACATAATATCAAAATTACTTTAACATTGCATTCTTGGCGTGAAAACGTCCAGATTTTGCCATCTTTTACGCAGCGTTCTCATTACGCAAGTTTACGAAATCTGTAAACCATTATTGGTGCATGACATTATATCACCCCAAGACGCGTCGTCATGTGATAATGAGGGTTATTTAAGAAATGAATTAAATGTTTGGAATGTTCATGGAATCATGAATACTTCGGGTTTCTTGCAAAGTTAACGTGAAGCCCGAAGCTATAATTTAATCTTTTCCAGGTAATTCCTACCTACATGTATATGTTGTCATAGCAGCCAATGGAATGTAGTGGCTCATGCTGGTATGTTATGACGCTGCTGCCATTTTTCACCAGATACAACTCAGTTGTCATTACAACCAAACTTTCAAACCTACTTAAAACAGATTTGTGAAGTGTGTCTGTGACTTCATCAGCAGTAATGTTTAAACGGGTCGAGATTTTACCCTTACATAGATTACTGGCCGATTGAGATCATTAACGGATTAACTGATACATATAAGGGACAGTTTCAGGATCTCATAAAATTTATGGGGCCTCAAGAGGGGACTTACCTGTATACAACACAATTTCATTCACTAAGATAAAGATCAATATTTTATCATAAAATACCTAATCCCTTTATGGGACCACTTTATTGCCCCTGTAAGGAAGTCATACAATGTAATCACCTCATTATGACTGCCCTTTTGATCTGCCCAGTATGACCCTGGAGAGAGTCATAATAAGTGGTACCAGTATTTTTGCTCAAATAATTACATTGTACCTCTTTAACAAGTTCGTTTGGCTCATTTTCGCCAAATAAATTCCTTTAGATGCATTGAGAATCAATTAATGTGCTTATATGTAGAATACACGTACTATTTCAGACCCGTTGACCCACCCGGGTTAGTTCCCTCTGAAGAAAGTTTTCGGAATGTTCGGTAATTCTTTCAGTTCTCTACCATAATAGTATGGGATATCGCAGTCAAAACTACTTACAACAACATCCTTGTTTGAAGTTTCTTCTTCCTCAGCCAGACAAAACCCACTCGACTCGAGGAGTAATATGGGCATCGACGCGAGAAAACCTGACTTTCTTTCGCATGCAAACAACAAAGGCGCAGATCAGCCTGCGCATCTGTGCAGGCTGATCTGCGACTTTGTTGTTCGCTCTTTCGAAAGTATAAGAGCTACACTTAATGTTTACAAATTCTAGCTAGTCTGTGTGGCTGAGAAGGCTAAATTGAGCCATACCTTGTCGCAAACCCAGAAGAGAGAGTTTTTTGTGACGAGGTCTAAACTTCACGGCGCCTTCACAGCAATTGAAGCTAATAATGGTTATGTTCATCCTCCTCCCTGGTGTATGTGTTCACATTATTGTTCCAGTCGCGCCTGAGAAATACGGTTTCGTGTGTAGTTGATATTATATTAGACATCTCCTGATACAGCGAAGCCGCTGTTTTGCCCATTTATGTCAAAAAGAATATTCCATTTTATTAGCTTTGGTGTATTGGAATTAATTATTGTTTACTTTAAGGGATAAAGTGTAGCAGAATTTTAAATTTGATTCCGCTTACTGAAAAAAGTGCAAACTACATTAATAAATATAAGTTTTGGCATCTCATCTATTGACTGCATTGTTTATCATAATCTGGTTAGGGTAAACATTTTATGGCGAAAATTTGGTACCAGAGAATGCATTTAAGCCCCCCGGCGGCTTAGGCTGCTGTCCGTTCTAAGGCGGTGGTTCTGATGTTGTTGACTTTTTGTTTATTGTTACTCCCATTGTGGGAGTCTGTTGTTTTTATATGTTATGTTATACGTTACTTTATGTCTATTCTAGTATTGTAATCATCTTGATGGGGAAGAGAGAGCTGGTTTCTTTGCTTAATTTGTCTTCCTGGTGTCTTGTGATGGTTGAATGACTCTTCCTCGCGGTGCCATGGGGTTGTCTGCGGTTTGTGATTGTGGTATGTCCTGATAATAATCACTTACTATTTTTGGCATAACATATATGACTTTATTGATTATCAATATCCCGTTTATTAAAGGGCGCTTTGTTTAAACAGGTCAACGGTATCTGGTTTGGGCATATGCCTTTCTAAACTGTCACAGGCCTTTAGTTTAATAAGTGTGCGTACCAAAATTTTTTTTTTTCTTATTTCTCAGCCAAAACATATGTTGTGGGTACTCAAAAGAACCGTCTCAATGACACGGTTCTTTTGAGCACCCACATTATATGCTTAAACTGAAGGGTAAGAAAATATTTACAATTTTATGTTCAAACATTTTGTTTATCTATACCTGTGTGAACAGTTTTGTAAATGTGTAGAAACTCAAACGATGCCAAACATTTTCTCGTGATGGTGAGAAATCAGTTGTCCATTACAAAATATGCAACGATGTTTACGGTGATGAGACGAAACAAATACAATTATATTAAATTATTCAATTTGGTTATGTTAAAGTATGGAAACTGAAATATAGTGCCAGCACATTGGAACCAGGAAAACGTCCATGTTGCATTATCTAATGAAGAACGTAATTAAATTAGATGTACCTCGTCATTTCACGGTTTTAATTTTTTGTTTTTTCACGTGGTTGGCAATCTGTAACCACCCAATAGCTTTAGCTGTTGTCGGTTGCAAAGGCACATTATGCTTTATTTAGCAATGCTGCATCCCTTCTTGTTGTTTCAGTCATCTCAATAAGTTGCATGTAAAGTTGGCTTGTTGCTTGGCGTAAGCAAATCTAAATAATTTTAAAGCAATAAGTGTAGGGAAGAAAACCAATGACAATATCAAATCTTACATGTGAAAATAATGTCATTTTATTGGGTATTAATATTGATTGTATGCTTATATTTGATGACTATGTGGCCGACATATGCAAGGAAGTCGCCAAAACAATAAGCCGTATTGAAAAGACTTGGCAGATTTTTAACCAAACAAGGTAATATGTTCATATATCATTCTTGTATTGCCTCAAATTTCAGTTATTGTCCTTTAGCATAGCACATCTGCGGTACTACAAGTACAACCAAATTAGAAAAAAAGTGCAAAAGAGAACTTTAAGGTTATTTTCCAACAATCATACATCCTCTCTTAGTGAGCTGCTCACTCAAACGAATACTGAACTCTTAAAAGGGGACAAACCACCATATGTCAAAAGGCTTTAGCTGATGGCATGCGAAGTATTCAAAATGATCACTAAGCTTTCACCTGAAAATGAGCCACGGCATAAGATTTCCAACAATGTAGTATGTGCGACCAGCAAACCCTCAGATCAGCCTGCGCAGATGCGCAGTCTGATCAGAGCCTTTGCTAGTCGCTTGAATATTTTATGACTGTTAAGCTACTGCCCGAACATCATTTGGAGTTTTTAAGCTTAAAAGGAGGCTCGTCCGAGTCTACACTTGTCAAAATGCCACATTGTTAGAAATAAGATGTCATGGCTCAACAAATAATTTCAGAGGCGAAACGATTATCACAGTATGTAAACTGTAATAAACATCCTGTACCGTTCCTCCGCTAGCTCACGCCTTATAAACATGAATAACAGCACTCGTGCGTAACCAGTAGTCGGAAAATGCGTGTATTTAGGTACATGTACACGTTTCGATTTATATTGTTAGCGATACAGACAATACACATTCGAACAAGGTAAGAAAAGCCATTTTATCTATTTTATTCCGTTTTATTCCATGATTCTAACGGCTTCCTCCTTTGCATTTTGCTTTGTTAAAAAACGACTTGCTCACAATCAGAGCCGTTCTGTGTCGAAAACGAGCTTAAATGCCAGATTGCACGGTTTTAGTGGAATTGGCAATCACATGTATACATGATTACATGGTTGTAACTGTAACAGTAACTTAGATCTATGGAAAAAATGAATTTTAATAGGTGGGCCCTCGCAATTACAGCTGTACCAACAACTCTCAAATCACGATTTCCGACAACTGATTACGCACGAGTGCTGTAATTCATAATGTATAAGGTGTGAGCTAGGAGGAACGGGTACAGGATGTTTATTTTAGTTTACATACTGTGGTTATGACCAAGAAATCCCTCTTACATGTATCACAGGCCAACACATGAGTGGTGACATCACCAATCAAGAAATTGAGCCGTGACACGTGATTTCAAACAATGTGGTAGTTTGACAAATGTAGATTCAAACAAGACTGTGCAGCCTCTTTTTTAAACTTAGAAATTCCAAATAATGTTCAGTCAGTAGCTAAACACTCTTAGAATAGTCAAGCGACTAGCAATGGCTCAGATCAGACTGCGCGTACGCGCAGGCTGATCTGAGACTTTGCTGGTCGCACATATCACATTGTTGGAAATCTCATGTCGCGGCTCATACATGTATGCCCTGTAAAAAGGAGAATCATAGATCACAGAACAACTCTGAATCTGAAAATTCACAAGAACCGAGATATCCAGGACATATACATTGATTGGTGAGAGAGCAAAATGGACCAATAACGGTGAATAGTTAGCAGGAATAGGTTAACTCTTCTTCTACATGTATATTTCACATTCAAAACCCTAGATATTCACTGAGGAAATGGCGACACAAAGTCCCTTGTGTATTTAGTTGGATTAAAGGATAGAAATTTGCAAACGTAGCACCAACAGATAAGGACTGTTTGAATTTTCAACCAAATGAAATGCGAATTTAACCACAGTTAGGCATGCAAAGTAATTAAGGGTGCAAAGATCAGGAATCGATATACAATCAAGTACCACACCTGACCAAAGATACCACTGGGAAAGTTAGACACCACATACGAGAGCCAAGAGGTCAGTCCTTTCCCAGCAAGTGACCACAAGGCACATATGAACAGACGGACACAAAGGCATGGCACACACAAGACAGAAAAAAACATAAAAGATGCGCAAAAGAAGTACCGCCTTGGAACGGTCAGTAAAATATTTTGCTGGAGGGCTTAAACCAGTTTTACAGCGCCAACCTCGCCCTTAATTCTGATGTGGGCCAGTCAATATTTGGGAAAGTGACAAAACACTACAAACACGACAGCCAAGAGCTCAGCCCTTTCCCAGCAGGTAGCCACACGGCTACAAGGAACAGATGCGACAGCACAACATACACCAACATGAAGCATATATAACAATACGATCCACAAAAGAAGCACTGCCTTGGAACGGTCAGTAAAATACTTTTACTGGAGGGCTTTAACCGGTTTCAGGGCGCCAACCTCACCTTAATTCAGAAACCGTTTGCAAACACTGGTGTTCGCAGGAGCCGAGGAATGACAGCTGGATGTGGAGAGAGAAAATATGATAAGCAGGAGATTAACTCTCCTTTGGCCAAGACTTGCACCAAAGTTCAAAACGAAAATTCTGTATTTCTTGATAAATATTTAACCTGTATTTTGTGATAAATATTCAGGCTGTATTTCGTGATCAATATTCAGGCCTACCCTTGTAAACACACAACGACTAGTGAAAAAAAATGAAGCCATACATTGTATCCGCTTTTATTCAAAAATTCTCAAAGCTTAGAAATTAGGCATTTCTTTGAAGTTCTACGAGTAAGCAGTACAGTCACGTTTTATAACATTGCAGTTGTACGTTTGTATCTTTTCTTACAGTCGCCATCAAATTTGCACTTTTTACTGTAAAAATATTTGAAAGGCGAGACAACAGACGTAATGTTCAACCTTTTCCTGTTGTCCATTGAACCCCACAAAACCACCTTCTGACAAAGGTGATTCTTAATACCACATAAAAGAGGTTTATACTTGGACCAGGATGCTAAATTCATTGAATGTTTATGCTAAATGCTTATTTGCATGAGCCGCTTCATTGCATGCGAATGGTCACAGGTTTAGATAAACAAAAACAATAGCGTAAAATTGTTAATATTTTCTTACCCATCAGTTTCAACATGTCTTTTGGGTGCTCAAAAGAACCGTCTCATTGAAACGGTTCTTTTGAGTACCCACAACATATGTTTTTTGGTTGAGAAATGAGTAAAATATTTTTTGGTACGCTCCTGGAATATAGTTTAAGAAAAAGGGGCGAGAAATTAAGCAAAGCCATGTTATTGTCTATGTTAAATTTGCTGCCAGCAGGAAATATGCACACGGAATTAGGACCTATCTTTTTAGGTGGTTGAGTGTTAGCTTGTAGCTAAATTAAATGTTTTCTAGAGACCAGGCTTATGTTGAGCGTGCCTGCTCGGCTAGACCTTTCAGATGTTACTTGACTGTTCAGCTGGAACGTTCCGCATTATCCCCATCAGTGATTTTTATAAAGTTGAAAATAAAATCGAATTACCTGACTGTACGAAAATAGACCTAATGATAAATCAGGAAAGTTGAGATCAATTTGTGTCCTTTACATATGATCTGCACATGTGAGTTAGCATAAAAAAGGGTAGCAGCTGAGCTCAGCTGCCAACCCTTTTGGTGTCAATTTACACGTAATTTCCTATACGCAACAATTTGAGGCCAACTCTTGATTACGGTTTTGTTTCTTTGCTCGTATGGGTTGCACACAATAAAACGACGGTCAGTTATCACACTGTTCTTGGGCAACTAATTTGACTAACAAATTCCCTACTTAAATCATGACATCGAAACATCTTCGTACCATCACACGTTGATATAACGATGTTTTAAGGCTGTGTTGCCTGCTGGTAGAGGTCGAATATTTGATCGGATCTCGCACTAAATACTCTCACAAATATCTGAATATCAATCAGACCTGATATCGATTGCAGAACAAGATAAGCAACCCATTGGTTCCGTTAAAGTTTGTATATTAAGTCGACTTACACGATTTGATACTTGGAGTCATCTGTAGCCTACTGATGTTGAATAAGAAACATTTGAATTGTAAAGTATATGAAACCAAAATTGGTATTTTCTATCACAAATATGATTTGGGAGACTGTTCTACTAAGTACCCAGAGCAAAGACGTTTCGTCCAAATACCATCACCGTAACATTTAAAATAGTATAGAAATGCACTGTCTGATCTGAACAAAACGTATTTTATAATTTATATATATTGACTACGCTTTAAGCAGCTAATTCGAAGCATCGGGGATTTTGAAATCAAGAGTCGCTTTTCTCTGATGACATACCAATACTATTGCTTTGCAAATGGGAGGCATCACTTCCGGGAAGGTTTGCATCATACTTGCTTCATACCGTATTTCAATCGAGATTGGGTTTGACGTTTTGGTTGGTATGTTTTACCGCGTGGCTTCATTATAAAACGTAGAGACTTAGCGTCACGCCAGCAGTGCCCTCATTACAGAAGTTTAAGTAAAGATTGATAAATCAGGTGATGATGAAGAAATCCGACCTTTCCTCTTACACTGGTTATAGTATAGAAAACATACATGTCATGAACGCAGTCAGAACATATCTGCATACTGCTTGGACGCCTCTTGTCAATGACGTCGAGATGGTAAGTTTCTGCCAGAATTCTTCGGAAGCAGCCAAAATGGGGTCTTCAACATATTTACTTCAACAGGGTTGTTTTTCACTTCATGAGGAACTTAAAAGAGCCAGTTCATGAGATTTTGGTACTTATCACATTTACGTAAAGACACCCTTTAAACATGATTTCATAGCTACCTAGTGGGGCTAGAGGCCTACACTGTGACTTACGCTTACATCCATGTCCTTACTTTATGCGAGCCAGCAGTTAAGGTTCAGGCGAGACTGCGTACTACGCAGTCTCGCTTGAGCCTTCGCTGCTCGCATATTCGATAAGTACCAAAATCTCATGAGCTGGCTCAACATAATTTAGAGGCTCCTTTTATGGAGAAATTTCACGCTGAGTAGTATCAATCAGCCAGGAAAACTGAAATTCAAATGAGATGCACTCTGTCAAATTTAAAGCTTCTTTAACATACATTTTATCATCAATCATCGGAACACCTATCCAATTTAGCAGTAAACCGAATCTCTAAAATAGACGGATGGCTGAGAATGGGTTTGCTCCCCCCCCCTAGGGAATTTTGCAGACATATCCTATCTTGTAGAGAATTGAAAGCCGAGTCTTTTAAGAGATGTTTGCACTCTGTGCTCCAGGGCGTTAGTCTGTAAGAGCCTGTAACATACGTTACTTAATCAAACTAAGAAAAAGTAAATTGAAAGTTTGGGCTACAAATTAAAGACATTAAAATATTTATTTTTAAAAATCATTCATATAGTCTGCATACTGGATATCTTAACTACGTAGGACAGCCATTTGAACAAAATTGCGGATTCCTAAGGTGTCATATGCGTTACATAAATCAGATAACCCATTAAAATTTGCAAGTGTGGCTAACATCATTTACATTCACAATCTCTCTGTGTGTTTTGCAAAATGTTTTTAACCATGTCTGACTAGCTTATGCAATTGGCTAACAGAAAAATTAAAGTTTGCTTCCCTTGCTTAAATATTTTTTCTGAAATAAGCAATTTAACAACCCTACCTCTACCCAGTTTTAAGGTGAAATGTTAGGTATTAAAACTAAAGAAAAAATAGTTAAAAAATATTTGCAGTTGATGAATGTGTTTCATTGTTTGGGATTTATTTGCTTATATGAAAAAACTCATAAATCTGCAAGTTTGTTGCAAAATTTTTAATATCAGAGGCTGTAACATATGTTACCTGATGTAATAAATGGGCAAGCTCATTGTCTTTACGTAAGATATGCCTAAAAATGTTTTAATATCCTCGAGGGAATTTTGCAGACATATTCCTTCTTATAGTACAACTCAAGCTGCATCTAATAAGGGATGTTTGCACCCTCTATGTTGGGGCGTTAGTCTGAAACAGCGTGTTACATGCGTTACTATATCAAATAAAGGAAATGTAGTTTGAAAGTTTGAGCTAAAATTGTGAAAAAAATCGCAGCTGTTGGATATCTTACATTGTTTAGGGATTTTAAACTGGCTCCTATGATAAAGACTTATAGATCTGCTAGTTGTCATCAAGTTTTAAAGATCAGAGAGCGTTACATATGTTAGCGTGATAAGTAAAATCATCAAACAGTATTTTGACATCAAGCTGAGTAAGGGCCTGCTCCATCCTAATCCCCTTTGGAATTCTGCAGACAAATTACATCTTCAGTGAATTTATTTGGGATTTTGGGAAACTACCTTTTCCTTCACATTTGGGAAAATATTTTAATAAAATTGGGAAAATAAGTGCTAAAATACATGAAATTGGGAAAATAAAGGCCATTTTTGGATTGGGAATGACTCCCATATACGGCCTTAAAAACGGCCAAATAAAATCACTGATCTTATGTAACCATTCAAGGTGCATGTAATAAGAAATGTTTGCACTCTGTAAGTTGGGGCGTTAGCCTGTAACAGCTTGTTACATATGTTACTATATCAATTTGGGAATAAGAAATTTGAATGTTTTAGCTACCAAAAGAAGACATTAAAATTATCTAATAAATTGACATTCTTATAGTCTTTATACTGGATGTCTTTACTACATATGGAAACTGTTTAACATTAATACAGCTAACTGTGGTGTTATGTGCGTTACATGAACCTAATTATAATTTAAAAGCTATAATTGTGGCTATCGTCATGTAGTAAAACAACTACTATGACTTGGTTTCAAACTGTTTTTACAAACATATACTCAACTGATGAATAGGAAAAACCAAGTTTGCTTTTCTATCTTAAATATGTTGTCTTATAGGAGCTAATACACAGCCATACTCCCAGTTTTACAGAGAAGCGAATTTTGTTATTACCGTTTAAGTAAAACACATGAAAGCGATTACAGCGTGTGGATATTTTTCATTTTCTTAGTCTGTCTTGCTCATATATCTACAAGATGTCATTTAGTTAAAGATTAGGACACTTAATGTGTACTTAAAAGTCTTTGGTGCCAAAACACTAGGAATTATATTCATTTCTGATTATCAAGCCCATGGACTGGTGTTACAGATGTTATCAATGACCTTTTGGACACATTTCCTAATACTGTGCATATAATGCTAAATATAGAGCCACACATAGAAAAGATAGTTTTACATTTTTACAAGAAAATACAATAAATGAAATGGCCCAAACTATTTCTCATCGATTTAACACTCATGTTAAACATTTGTCGTTGTCTGCTTCTGTGGTAATCATTATTACAGGGTATCACACGCCTCCTTGCAACTAGTAGAATCATCACACAATATTTCAATCATTTACTGTTATTCAATTTTACCACCAGTCCACTCAAAATTGATGAGCCATTATCAACTTTCCAATTTTGCCATTTATGGCTTGGAACATTCGGAAACTGGTATGAATTCCTAATAGTTGGCTCTTTGAGTATGTGTTTCAAGTGATACTCTGCAAGTAGGAGAAAGACTAAAGCTTTACAAGGAGGAAAACTATGCCATTAAGAGCAATGAGAACCTGGACTGATGTACCTTGATATTTCTGTGATAAAGAATCATATCTTAGCTGGTTAACTTTTATAAATGTAGCCTTTCCATACATGCAACCCACATATTTTCATCTAATAATGTCTCTGCACTTATTATCTTTTCCCAAGGATTCAAAAACTTATTTGAAGTCTTAGTACGTCTGAAGTGCTGAAACCGAGGTAACTCTTTCCCTTCAGATAGAATAACTAGATGTATCACAGCAAGTAAAGCAATGAAATGCAGGATGAAAAGAGCACAAATAAGACCCTTTCAATTCAATGATTCACTAAGTTTCTAAGATAAGAGCGCTTATTAAAGGATGTAACATATATAACTCGTCATAATAAATGAGCAAGGGCATTGTCGTGACATCCTTCTTGACTACACAGTCAGAGGCAAGTGTTTTCAACTTCAGTGTTTTCAATGGATCATGAAATAAGGCACCTTATCAACTTGTTTACTCTGTATAAATCTTCCATAGAGCATAATATAGAACTACTGGTTATCCCATTCTACCTATAGTCCACTTTCCTTCTTTTGAATGCAACAGCTAATGATATGGCTGCAAAAACTGAGAAATCATAGGTTTTACATTATTTTAAGACATGCTTCAATGTACTGACATCAAAAAACAACCAACTGCAAACATAATTGATGGCAATGTCCAGCTTCATATTCTTTCTCTTATACAAGATAACTTTCAAGGTGTAACAGAAATTGTTTCAGACGGTCTGCCAAAACCATCAAGAGTCGATATTGTAACTAAAGAAAACTTATAAAGTTCTTTGGGCGCAGCAAAATACTATTGATCTAAGACCTGAGGACTTAAGCACCAAAAGACTGAATAGGTTCCATGGCAAATGATGCAAAAAAGCAGCCTATCAAATTTCTGTTTGACCAATGTCAGAAATCTTAAAGTATTCTTAGAGGTACAGGGTAGAGACATAGATTTTGCAAAATCAGAGCAAAGTTATCATTTGACTAGCATGGATGCAGAGGCAGCTGCAGTTAGATTGCTCTTGCCACTTCACAGGAAGAGATATATACCAGAGTCATACTCCATTGTATGCATATATGTGAAATGGCATTAAACCCATATTTAACCAGGTGTTTGATCCCATGACACTGACATGCTGTTTCTGCTTTTGAAGAATGCTAAGGATTCAAGTTTGGCTGAGTCAAGTTGTTTGATGCTGGCACTGGCCACACATGCAAAGAAAATTAAGTCTTTTGATGGCTAAAGAGGAGGATCACACGAAATGCTTATAAGTGATGTTTGTCACAATTACCAATTTTAAAAAGTAATCTTAATTAATGTAACACATATAATACCATAGGAAGCTGTATATTTGTTAAAAAATCTTTTCTTATGTATCAAATGTATTCAGCATGCAAACTACATGAATATTTCAAATAAATAGATAGCTTTATGTCTTCTTTCTGTTTCTCAGACTTTCAATTCATTTATTCTTAAATTGATATGGTAACATACGTATCATACCATTATAGGCTAACACCCTAGTTAATAGAGTGCAAACATCTCTTATTTGATGCAGCTTGAATTGTTCTTTAAGGTAGGATATGTCTGCACAATTCCCAAAGGGGTGGAGAGGAACAGGATTGTACTCAATTTGCAGTCCTAATACAATGCCATGATTCTACTGGTTGTGATGAAATGGGTGATTATTTTGCAATAGAAGCAGACACAATGATTGACATTGTGAGGGTGACTTGAATAAAGATTGTTTTTGAATAATTTTATTTAATAGGAATATTTATTAAACTGTGTCATTTAAATGAGAACTATTATTTTCTATCTAAATGTCTATATATTTTAATATTATAGGCATTAGGCAATATGTGATTACAAATGTTATATATAACATAGGTAACACAATTCCAAGGGCTTGTTATCAGCAATGACTGTAATTACTAAGACTAAGGCACCAGAGGCTAGAGATTAATAGGAAAACATGTGAAAAACGGTATTTTTCTGAAATATCATCTCTTACTTCCAAGAAAATTTTGTAGCTCATTCATTATGCCATGTAACATACGTTACATACTTGAATAAGTGCTCTGATCCTGATGTCAAACTTGCAAATGTATGATTCTTTATTGCATTAGCAAGACAGTGCCAAAAATGTAAGATATCCACGAGCATCAAATATTTTCATATATTTTTCTTCAATAATAGATACCAAAATTGGATACTTAAAATTGGGGGTAGGGTAGTTTAATAGCTCATATAAAACAATGTATTTGAGATAGAAAAGCAAACTTTGTTTTTTCTATTAGTCAAATGAGTACTTTAGTAAACTAAGATTAAAAACACTTGTAAAAATGCACAAATCGTCTGTAAAATGAATGATGTTAGTCACGATTTCAACTTTCAAAGGGAAATTTAATCTATGTAACGCATATAACACCATTGAAGGCTGTAATTTTGTTTAAAATGCTGCTTTTATGTAGTTTAGGCATCCAGCTTGCAAACTACATAAGAAATTTGAATAATAAGATGGTTTAATGTCTTCTTTCTGTAGCTCAAACTTTCATTTTGATTTTTTCCTTAGTTTGTTACAGTAACATATGTAACAGGCTGTCAGAGACTAACGCCCCGGAGCACAGAGTGCAAACATCTCTTAAAAGATGCGGCTTGAAATTTTCTTCAAGATAGGATATGTCTGCAAAATTCCCTAGGGGGGGGGAGCAGGACCTTTTTTAGCTCGAAGTCTAAAACTCCCCATACAGCGCATCTTTTTAAAAGGAATTGACTTGAATGCCGTTCCGTGTGCTCAAAACTTGGAGACCAACTACTAGCCCCTGGGCTGTTTGGAATCCTTGTAAAATAAATAAAAACATTAAAATAATTAAAACTGGGCACAGCGTGCGCGCGCTCAATATGCTTTGGGTCACGCTACTGACGCCGACATTCAAAACGGAAATAGTACAAATGTATTAGTTGTACTGGGTAGCGACCATATAACTACTCTTGCTTATGTGTTGACCAACGATGCGAGATCACTCCATCATTAGATCCTTTCGCCATGATAAACAAATTCCGAAAATTGCGTCTCCAATGTTGTCAACGGCATAAATTGCTTACACAAGAGATGGTTTCAAGCTGCAAGCAAACACGTTGGACCCAAATGAGATTGCTTCATAGGGAACAGTCGGATCTTTGACAAACTTTTGTGCAAATTAGGCTACCAAAGTATAGCTGCTGGCGTCTTAAGTCAACTTATAATGACAGCTAGGCTAAATGCCTATTTGTTGGACTGGACACCTACCCATATCCTATTTTACTAGACTAATGTGCGCGAGAAATGAAGGCTTTGGTGAGACTTGCGAAATCGAAGGCTTGTCTGAGCCGTCGCTGATTGTCTATAAAATAAGATCTGTTATTTCGTTTATTTTGTGATTTCGCTCCAGATATCTACATACATGTACAATGTAGCCGCATTTTAAATTCTATGCAAATCACGTCTTTTCTAAAAAAAAAAAAAAAAAGAAACTTTCAAACCTATAATTATCTGTGTCATTTATGAACAGTATCTGTGACATAGTTATAAGAAAGCTGTAATGAAAAATCGGCCTTTCACACATACAGAAAACGCAGGCTTTTTTTTTTTCATTTTTAATAATACAACATGTTCTCTCATACAAATAACA
Organism: Loripinus fragilis; assembly: GCA_964019695.1. NCBI lineage: Eukaryota > Metazoa > Mollusca > Bivalvia > Lucinida > Lucinidae > Loripinus > Loripinus fragilis. Next base: position 74,107,596 of record OZ026517.1, read on the forward strand.
AGCGGCAGTACATGGTTTTACGTAAACTTTACTGCTCGAGACGCACTGGGTATAATCAAATTGTATATTTGACAGGCGAATTCATCGTAGCATTTGTATCAAACATCGAGATTAGCTACTGTATTATGCGAGTACTCTTTTTAGTGATGAGGCTCATGTCATGTTGGGTATCAACGCACATTTGTAAAGGAACTCCTCATATAGGGATGCATAGCTTTCAAGCGGTCAATTGGTCTTAAAGGATAACCTTAATTGACGTTCCTACATTGGCTCTGCGAGTACCGAAAGCTTAGGTGAGACTATGCGTTGCACAGGCTCGTCTAAGTCGTCGCTGTTCACGTATGCAATAAGTACTACATGTACAACCCCATGATCTGGTTCCTTTATTAGATAATATCGCAGTGAAATGTTATTGCAAATTTATTCAAGATGGTAAACACTGATTTCTTCTACAAGCCCAAGCATATCTTTAACATCACAGGAAGTATTGGAGATTCCTGCAAAAACTTTTCTTTTCATATTTTAAAATACAAGATTGTAGGTGATAAATGATTGCTATCTATGGGTTTATTTTGATGATGTATTTCGCACTGTTTTGACAATTAAAATATTAATGTATTCGAGTCAAATTTTCACACCAGTTGTTACATATATTACATGTACGAGGGGCGTTCAATATGTAATGAAAATATGCCAGTAAATCCTAAAGTTTTATAATTACACACTTCATACAATGTAATTACTTTCATTAAAAGGTTTGCTTCTTGATAGTTTCTTAACTAATTTACACAAGCCGCTTTAAAAATAGGGTACTGAAGTATACTAAGATATTAGATGGAAACAATGTTTTCAAAAGCAGATAAATGTAGGTATGTTTTCAGTCTGTTTCTTCGTGTGGTAAATGTCTACATATTGGTGGTTTATAACTGCAAAACTCTTTGATATTGCTTTATATGCAATTAAATAATAAGGCTGCCATTTTGATTTAAATCCTCCTTGATGCAACATTCAATGGTATTCAATTAACATAGTCGTTTTTGCGTGACCGATTACATAGCGAAAATGTATAAGAAAATCGTTTGTAACATTTCTTCTGGTCGCTATGGTGTTTGTTTGCAAGTAATACAGCTGTTTTTGAAATTTCCATATCTTACCTCATTCATAAAGTACCTCTAAATACGTCATTTGAAATAAGAAAATCACTTTTAAAAATGCCATCTTTGGCTTACATTGAAATGGATCAGACAAAATACCGCGTTTCATCGATGTTTGCATTCGTATGCACTTTTTGGACATTGTTACACGTATTTACATGTGAATAAATTAGCTGGTAAATTTCAGACGATAAAATTATAAAAGTAAGTAAGACAGCAAGGATCAGGAATCGATACAATCAAGTACCACATCTGTCCTAAGATACCAAACGGGAAAGTAACAAAGTCACAATAAACATCACAAACAAGAGCAAAGAGGCCAGCCATTTCCCTTCAGGTGAGCATAAGGCAGCAATGAACAGACGCGAAAGCATGACAAACACAAGACATAAATAACACAAGACATAAATATCACAAATGATCCACAAAAGAAGTACAACATTGGAACGGTCAGAAAAAACTATTTTACTGGAAGGCTTAAACCAGTTTCATAACGTGCCAATCTCACCCTTAGTTCAGATGTGGATCAAGACACATAGATGTTTGGTTTGCATGAAAGACCCCTAATTTATCCATGAACATATAAATCAAGATATAAAAAGGAGATAAAGCAAAACAAGGACTTATCAGTACATAAAACTGAATACCTGAGCAATAGAAATCCAACAGGTAAACCCTGGTGGGCCTGACAACAGCCAAAGCATCAGGCCTCTACCATCTCATCAATAGAAAAGTCTTTAAGTCGGAACCGTCATAGAGTCGGTATACCACTCAGATGAGATACCCCTAGATATTGGTTTCAGTTTACATGTAACTGGTCTGTTGCCTATGCACTGTGTGTATAGAAACTTCGATACAACAAAAATTGTCCTTTCCTGATAAAAAGCAAAATGCCTAATTTCAAGAGCCATGCGTATTTTAGTGTTACGTCCATTGCTTTAAACGACGTCAACGTAAAAGGGTGTAACGTAATTAAACCGTCACATGATAAATCGGTACCGGTCAAAAGTTGGCACCGTTTGAGCAGATAAAAGGAAAACGAGTCCGAAAACTATTGATATGTGATTCATGTATGTGAGATGTTTGTTTTAGAAAATACAGCATGGCTTTCTACCTTTCTTAAAATGCTTCTATACAGTTCGGAATACAGTGTATATGAGTGTGCTTTTTAAAAAGTCTGTAACTTATTAAATTTAGAAAGATAAAATAATATTTTATACATGTACACCATTAAAACAACTAAGCTTTGATCTTTTGTTTGGCATAGAATCCTATGGGGTTTCATTACATATTGAACCCCCCTCGTAATTTGGAGACCAACTTACTATTGCAAAAAACAGTTAAATCTCGCAAATTCGAACTCTTCGGGACTAGAGGATTATCAGTATTTCAAAATATAGGGAGGTAGACATTGAATATATAAGCCCCAAAATGAGCATTATTATTTTTCTATCAAACATAAGTTTTTGACGCGTAAAAGAAACTTCTCAAAGAGACATTTTTTACACACCCATAACATATTTAAGTATAGACAGTAGCTGTTATTAAAATAGATAATGTATATGTCATATTCTCTGAATACAAGAAAAACGGCCATAAACAATAGAATTGTCCCTCTGTCAAATAGATCGAACAAAATCCAGCAGCTGCGTCTGTAAATAGCATCCAAATGAAACCCACAAACCTGAGATAACTAACATCCTTAGTGAAAAAACCCCAACTTCAGTGCGATGGATCAGCGACCACGCCCTGGTTTTGAAAGACATTGATATCTTACCAGTTACATCCGACAAAAGCACCTCAAGGAAGTAAGACTGATAGGGACAATATCCATAGTGACATGAACTGACTATCGGAGACGGTTGATGCTACAGCCAGCCCAGCGACCTCCACTGTTGAAGAACGTTCAAGACTGGCATCGAGGAAACAGTGGCCCAGATCATCCCATCTTTTAAAAGTCTACAAGACGAGAAAATCTGTACCATGGTTCAGCAGAGACCTGAAAAGGATAGTGCGACGGAACTCGAGGCTGTATAAGCATTCTGAGAAGACAAATCAATGGGGAACATTCAAGAGCTTCCAGATAGAGTGTTAGAAAGCGTTCAAGAAGGCTGAGATAGACCGCATCAACAGTGAAATCCAGAAGGATCTTGATGAAAGAAATACCAAACAATTCTGCCGTTGCGTCAAGTCCAGATGCCAAGACATTTTTAGTGTGGGTCCACATGTTTCGCTATATATTAATTTCAAAGTCAACACTGTAGGCGATTTTTTTTCATCACTGTGTTGATTGTTGAGTCATGCAACCTATGAGAATTAAGTTTGGCTCCTTCAATCTTTATTGAATGCTACCAATAAATCATATTGAAAAAGCTTGTTTCCACTGCTTATCTCTTTGAGTGTCAGAACCGCAATACTCCGACAGGAAAAGTATGTGCAGACGAAATAGCCTCAGATCAGGCTGCTTCTAAAATATGTCTGTTTATTGTTGTTATGTTTATGCACCCAAAGGAACTTTGGGAAGCATATAATAATCGCACTGTCCGTCCCTCCGTCCCGCTTCGTGTCGGGTGCATATTTCCTATATTCTTTGAGGTAGGAATCCCTTGTTTGGTGTGTCACTGTGACCTTGGCATTGACCTCTGACCTTGTTTTTTTTAAAAATCGTGTCCGGAGCATATCTCTTAAATTATTTGAGGTAGGCATCTTAAATTTGGTGTGTGCATGCAGCTTGGGATGACTAAGTGCCGCGTACAATCAACAGTGAGTCTGGTGCATATCTCCTATATTCCTTGTGGTAAGAAGTCCTCCAACTTTGGCGTGTGAATACATCTTGGGATGGCAGAGTGTCACATACTGTTTTCTGGTCACTCTGACTTCGACCTTGATATTGACCTAGTTTTTAGAATAATCTTGCCTGGAGCATATCTCATATTATTTTGAGATAGGATTTAAATCCCAAATTTGGTGTGTTGATGTATCTTGGGATGGTGGAGTGTCCTGTACTATTTACGGGTCACTATGACCTCCAATTCGACCTCTGAATTTTTTTTGAATACTCGTTTCCTGAGCATATTTCATATTGTTTGAGTTAGGATTTTAATCCCAAATTTGGTGTGTGAATGCATCTTGAGATGGGGGGTGTCCCGTTTTACTTTAGGTCACTGTGATCTTGACCTCTGACCTAGTTTCTAGAATTGGCATCGAGTCTATATTCTTTGAGGTATGAACTCCAAATTTGGTGTGTGTATGCATCTTGGGATGGTGGGGTGTTGTATAGCATTTTTGGTCACTGTGACTTTGACCTCTGACCTAGTTTCTAGAATAATCGTGTCTTGAGCATATCTTCTATATTTTTGAGCTAGGTATTTGGTGTGTGGTTGGATCTGGAATGACAGAGTGTCATGAACCAGTTTTAAAGTCACTATGACCTTGCCAATTTTGGTGTGTGTGAATGCATTTTGGGATCGGGGAGTGTCCAGTTCCTTTTGTAGAATTTTAATCCCAAACTTTGTGTGTGAATGCATCTTGAGATGGGCAGTGTCCCGTTTCATTTTTGGGTTACTGTGACCTTGACCTCTGACCTAGTTTCTAGAATCAGCATCGAGTCTGGTGCATATCTTCCATGTTTTTTGGGGTAGGAATTCCAAATTTGTTGTATGGATTCCTCATGGTATGGCAGAGTGTTGTGTACCATTTTTGGGTCACCGTGACCTTGACCTCTGGCCAAGTTTTTTTTAGAATTATTGTGTCCGCAGCATATTTCCAATATTATTTGAAATAGAAATCCACAAGTTGGTGTGGTTGCATCTTGGGATGGCAGAGTGTCATGAACCAGTCTTTGGGTCACTGTGACATTGGCCTATTTTATGGAATTATCGTGTCATGAGCATATCTCCTTTATTATTTGAGGTAGGAATCCCAAATTTAGTGTATGGATGCATCTTTGTGTGGTGATATTACGCGCGTACCATTTTTAGGTCACTGTGACCTTTACATATGACCTAGTTTCTAGAATAATAGTGTCTGGAGCATATCGCCTATATTATTTGTGGTAGGATCCCAAATTTGGTGCGTGGATTCCACTTGGGATGGCGGAATGGTGCATACCATTTTGGGTCACTTTGACCCTGTCATTGACTTCTGACCTCATTTCTAGGTATTGCGTATCTGGAGCATATCTCCCTAATTACAAATAACATTCTTCAAATGTGTCTTATGCTAGATCAATGTCTTTGGAGGCATTCGTTACGTTACTGTGACATTTCTTGTTGTTGTTGTTTTTGTTTTGTTTTTTATTTAGTATTATTTTTTGCCTCCATGAACATTCCAAACATTGAATTTATTTCTTAAATGAAATTAGCCAAAACAAAATGGTAATGATCAGACTGTTTAGATGATCAGGCTGATAAGTGCCTTTATTTTCACATACACCACACATTTTTATCATGAAGGGGTCATTTTATATTATAAGACGACATTTAACTCTCCTGTTCTGTTCCATTTCACACAAAGTTGACTTCTTTGTATCTAAATAATATTGTATCTGTCATGTTATACTTCAATTATGAAAGCAGCTTTGTAATGGATCGCAATGACATGCTAATATACACGTGTCACCAAGAAAAGGGCTAATGGTTTGGCGAAAGGTCTAGACCGTCCTGCGCAAATATATGCTGATCTTGGTCTTGGTTATATTTATGTTTGTAAAAAGGTTTGTCGCAGGTGACTCGATATATTGCTTGGTCTAGGTGCAATGTTCATACATTGAACTCATCCAAAAAAGAATGTCAGTTATTTCAGGGTAATATTTAACGCGTGAAACCCCTAGGCAACCTTGTAGAACCAAACGATGCCTTAATTCTTCAATTGACAAATATTCTGCAGTACATCTATCCTCCCACTGAAAAACCCATTATGCAGTACAGTCTAGAAGAAATTATTCTATAAAATTGATTATGTCCCCTTATGCCAGGTGCTTATCGATACTGTTTTGTAAGGTTTGACCCTTTCCCTGCCAGTGGCAATTTTTATAGTGTGCTGATGACATTTGTAAACAGTTTAGATCCTGATAAGGCCCGACGAAATGTCGGGCCTGATCTGGATCCAAGCAGTTTGATGCGTTAGCGGTATTTCTAAATTAGTGTTCTTAAAAACTTGAGTGACGTCAAAACATGAAAAATGACCCAGCATGCAAAGAGTTTTTAACAAGCATAAAGCTTAGTCGTCCATATGATACTAGGCATTCAAAGATTGCAATATTTATTAAATTATATGCAGTGATAAACTATAACAAACCGAGAGGGAAAGAATGGCGTGAATACCTACAAACAGATAATAATCAAATGTATAATGAGACGAGTAATTTATTGTTGTAAGTCTGCCTAAAAACGATTGGTGACAAGCGACAACGGCCCTTAAGCGCATCCAAGCGAGTCTACGACAGAGGCCTACTTCAAATCGAACTAAAGTTCCTACTATAGTTCTTATGTAATAGTTGCGCGCACACGCTTACATCCGAATGGCTGCAGTTGGAACTTTAGTTGGTTGCCAAGTAAACAAAGTGAATAGCCTTGTATGCCCCCTTTCAATTCTTCTTTGCAGACAAAAATAATGTTCATATACTGCACAGCCAATTCTAATTAACAATTACGAATAAGAAGGACCGCAAATAGTGCACAGCGAGTAATTATTTTTCAAAACAAATAATTTTGAGGCTACTGACAGATCTTGAACCCATCTTGTTAGATAGGGCTAGAGGAGTGAACCAGACAATCTACTAGAGTAACGGTGCTCTGACCCACCGTTGATCTCTAGTAGAACTATAGTAGCGACTCTCGATGCTCGATTCCTACTATAGTTACTATAGTAGGAAATATAGTTCGATTCGAAGTGTGCCAGTTCCGTAACCTGTATGGACAAATCCAGATTATCAAGTGGAATATTTCATTTTTATAATGCATAACTTTAAGAGTTAAAAAGAGTTTTCATATAAAACTCTTTTGAAAACAGCATTGTTTAGTTATTTGCCACTAAAATAAGTGCATATGAGCAGGAAATGCATTTTACTGGTACATGTGTACCCTAGATACTGTCGTTGTTAAAAACAAAATCGTTTAACTCGCATGGAGGCTTCCTAACTTATGGATTGCATCATTTAATCAAATTAACACACTATGATAAAACAAAGAATAGAAATCAGTTTTTACACCAATATTGTATTTTAACAATCAACTCTGTGTGACTTTGGGAGAGTTCAGAAAATGCTTTACGAATTTTATTATACCGATGGCCTAATTATTATAACTCAGCAGACAAAACTTGGTTTCTGCCTTACTTAACTGAAGTTCAATGGGATATGTCTGACCTACCATTTGTTCGAACTAAGGATTGTCAATATTAAGAAAGTCATCTAGATACCTTGAGGTAGCATTAAGTGCTTCAATAACATCAGCTACCACAAAGATTCCCTGGAATAATGTAGTTTAGAGTATCATTTTACAGTATACAAGCTTAAAGTTGGTTTCCAGACGAATGCACTTTGTGAAATACATGCCTTTATTCGATTGTGATCGTTTTACATTAAAACAAACGGCAGTATATCACTGGGTGCACTTAAATTCCTTCCGTTTTGTATATATGACAATAAATTGACATAACGAGTGGTTACCATGCCAAATCTCAGCTCAAATTGCGTAGGTCAGCATCATATTCTCTATAGTAGACGCATTGGAAAGCCACAAATATCTGACATTTGAAACAATGCCCATGATATGAGCCCTCATTAAAATACAGTTAGGCAGATTTTCTTATGTAAATACCCCAGGCAGTCTGCTATGTTAATGTATGGATATTTCAACCAGCATATGAGAAACTGCACTTGTTTGATGCATGATTGGTGCCTGCTTGCAAACGCCGCGATACAGTTCGCCAGTGGTTTCCGACTAGATTCTTAACATGGAATTTCCCACTCATTAATTGGACCAATCTATTTCTCTTTTAACCCATTAAAAGCTTAGCATCTTTTTTGTTGGACATAGGCAAAGAGTAAAAACCCAGATCAGATGCCGCAAAACACGACATCTGATCAGAGTCTCCACTGTTTGCTTGCAGGATGCTTTATTAAAAACTGAATAAAATTGAAAAGTTCCTCACAAAAACCCTTTAAATGGAAATTGACTGGTCCAAATGATAAGAAACGGAAATTATATTAGGCATCAATAGGTTAAGGGTTGTTGGTGGTACATTTGTACCTTTCATTCTTATTCAAATCTTAATAGAACTTTATGTTAGCAAACAATGGAGACCCCGATCAGAAGCCACGTTCTGTATCGTCTGATCTGGTTCAGCACTGTTTGCCTATGTCCCACAAAAAGGATGCTGACGTGTTGACTGTTGTCAAGCCCATCGGGGTTTACCTGTTGGATATCTTTTGCTCCAGTTTTCAGTTTTATTTACTGTTGAGTCATTATCTTTGCTTTATCTCCTTTTTATATCTTGATTTATATGTTCTAGGAGATGATGCATTGATAAGTTAGGGGTCTTTCATGCAAACCAAATATCTATGTGTTTTGATCCACATCTGAATTAAGGGTGAGGTTGGCGCCGTCAAACCGGTTTAAGCCCTCCGTTCAGTTGAAATATAATGTTCAAAAGACAGGGGCTGCGATTCTCGCAAAAATAGCTAACCGCTAACTTTGTTATTTCAACATGTACCTTATCCTGGCTACCGACTAAAATTTAATGGTAAATGCAATACTCTTTTCTTAAGATTTGTCAGTTAGTTTTAACACACAATCAGATCAGTGTGATATGTATGAACTACTTACAGAAAGCACTGGAGAGAGTAATAAAAAGACAATAAATATGCAAATAGACAACATTTAATACATGCTCTAAAAAGAAACCTTTTACAATAACATTGTAGGAGCAAATAGTAAGCAACCTAAAATGTGAAAATGGTAAACCTGTAACAATTAACAGCGACAGTATTTTAGTTAGAATACATCAAAGCATCTGAAATTAAGAATCATTTTGAAGCGTTATTGTTATTTTTGTGTCAACAACACATATTGAAAAAAATGATATTATATAATGGAGGAGAAAGGGAAAAACACGATCACAACACAGACACATACACACGCTCGCGTGCGCGCGCAATGGATACAATAAGCAATGCAACCAGCTTCCTCTCACTCTCTCTCTCTCTCTCTCTCTCTCTCTCTCTCTCTCTCTCTCTCTCTTAGCGAGACTATTGCCAAATTTGAATTGTATCAATGATATACATAACTGAGGGTGTTGGGGAGTGTGTTTATACAGTTTAATGGCCTGGCCTCGAGGTTATAAAGTTGAGTTCATTCTCAGACTCAAAATAAAGCGCAATGATTGGCTGATTGCGGACACGTGTCCGCAAGCAGCCAATCATCGCGCTTTATTTTGAGTCTGAGCTTGTACTCAAGTTTTATAACCTCGAGGCCAGGTAACGTTAAGTTATACTTTTGTATCGATCAGGAAAATTGCACAAAGGTAGGTAAGGCCTCATACTTAATGATCACCCTGAACTACAGTAAAACTTCAATCGGTGGGCTGGAGCCTCCTTGGCTGGGCGCACCGTGGCAAATTAGGAGTTGTCTTTAGCTCTGGCAGTGATACTACTCCTGGTAGCCCTTTTTCCCATACAGTCTAGTTGCCAGTAGAAAACCTTCAAAGATTATTATAGGGACACTTTTTGTTTGTCATGAAATGCATCAATAATATCACTTACAGCCCAAATAAGTTTTACGTTAAAAAATCTTTTGATATACATAATAGTGGCAACTTATAACCCTGGTTCAGTTTCCCCAGTAAAGAAACATTTTCTCCCGTAAAAAAAAATCATATGAAAATGGCTCCAGTTAAATGGTGAAATTGTGAAAGGATCACACAACAAAGGTAGTGATCTGATTTTTCATACCTGAAGAAAATGTTCATGTAATTTGGGATAATTCAAATTATTTATTTAAAACAATATATCAAGTTCCATAGTGCTCATGATAAGCTACTATATAGATTCCTAAATATCATAACTTTTGGCACCAGATGTAAATTTTGCTTAAAGTTCCATGCATCCTACTTCATTCATTTCAAGCAGTAACAAACTTTTATATGATAAGTAAACTCTATGTAAAGATACTTGCATTCTCTGTCACCACTAGTTCAGTACTGTTTGGTGCCTAAGTTAATAGTGTCTTATGTTAAATGTCCTTCGAGCTGGAAGTCAAATGTTTTCTATGGAATTCTGCAATCATAGGGTATGTTCATGACAACATTTTGGAACCCTCTTATTTCCTTTCAAATGAAAACTAACTTTTTTTACTTTCAAATAAGGCTTAAAACTGCTTTACTTACAATATACCATGAAGATTTTTAGCCAATTGAAGTGTGGTAGTTTGGAGGAATTCTGGGAAACGGAATTAAGTTCTGAATCATGGATATTTACAGATTCAAGTTTGACTTTGATTCATTTAGTGAAAAGTTTGTACAAGTCATTCTTTACTAGGGAAGGTTCTCTATTGCCAACTAAACTGTTTTACTTAGTAACTGTCCTGCCAGCCAAGAGTGACAGTGACGTCATGTTTTGTTAACAAAGTTATCAGGGTCTGAGAATCGATATATCATTTGTGTATTAATCCTATCCTCAGGATAGGATTAATACACAAGTAATCTATCGATTCGCGTTAACGCAAGTGGTGTCAAGTAAATGTTTTACTTTACAATTGCAAACAAAATATTACGTCACTGTCACTCTTGGCTGACAGGATAGTAAATTAATTTTCTTTTTGTTTACATATGATGATACATTGTACAAGATAGGGAGCTTCCATGCGAGCTACACACAACAGCATAACCTAGGGCAAAGATAGTGGGTTGATCTTTTAACGATACATTCTTGATGCATTTTTGCATGCGCTTTTAATAGGGATTATTTTTTCACAATATAAATAACCCTTGAAGTCCATCCAAAAATGCATCAAAACTTAAGTCGTTGCAAACATTATCGACTAATGTCAGTAAAGAGGCAAACAGTGTGGTCTTGGTCTCACTATTTCAGGAGACGACAAAAGCAGACAATTTTTGTTGTGATTGGTGTTTTAAGGGTTAAGTGACTCACATGCCGTTACAGAAAGTAAGCTTAGAAAACTTTGGCGGCCATATGCGAAACAGCTTATGTTCGTTCAATTAATTGAAGTTGTTTTTGTAAAATTCAGTCTTCTCATAGTATCACCAGTCCTATTTCTAAGTGTGCCATCTCGTTAGTTTTAGTGGTACTGTATGCATTCTCAGCCAAGACGACAGGATTTCACAAGACTTCGCTTGAAAGCTCGTTCGTGTGGCGTATGGTTTTCACGTCGCCCACTAGAAATTATGCAATTTGTAATTTGATTTTAGATTATCTGACAAATAAGGCTTAGTTTATACTGTCATATAAGGAATTCATAAGTTACGTGCGTTCAAAATAGAAACCAATGATATTAAATGTCAATCAAAGATAGACAACGATAAGGTTTCTAATAAATATTTATAAGCAGTGCTGAATAGTGTTCTAAACAGATAAAGTGGTATATACCATAAAGATACGCGAATGGCCAAACTTAACAACCAGTTCAATGGGGATGAAATTTAAAGACGATGATACCACTATGTATACTTAGTTCCTGCTCCGAGTAGTTTTGGTTTATGATACCACAATTTAAACAATGCACCGGTGCATTTAGATTGGAGTTAGTATGCTTTTATCACAACAAAACATATGCTTTAGTGCTCAAAAGAACCGTCTCAACCAGACGGTTCTTTTGAGCACCAAAACAAATGTTTAAATTGATGCTGCATTTGTACCAAAGGTTTTGTGTATCTGGACCTGAGCATTGCACAATGTAACATGTTTGTCTCAACATTAACTGATATTGTTTCAGCATTATGAAACATTCATGAGGAAGTGTCGTGATCTAAGATGCGATTAGCTTTTTAACATTGTATCCTTGGTATAGTTGAACAAATTGATTAGATCCGGCTTGAACTGCTCATGTTAGTTTCATTTAAGGTTACTTTCATTAACAAGTTTTAGTTGCGTTTTGGTCATGTTTAAGATCGTGCAACACACAGCACATGCCTCATTCAGATTTAAGATCAATACTTAAAATCAATGTCTGTTTACTTTCACGTTGTCAGTTTCTAGACTTGGCCAGTCAAATGTATATACGCCAAGTGATCAATAGAGTTACGAAGTTGGTTATATTATGGTACTTTGTTAACCTAATTGGATGAGTATAGGGTTTTCATTCATACTTCTAACTGTAAATCTGGTTCGTCAACCTATTCTAATCGAGCACGGACTATAAGCTGATGTTAGTTTTTTTGTTTGCTGTTGTTTCTTAAATATTAAGGAGTATGTAAATTTGGGCTTTTGTGTTTGTTCTATCCAATACAATGTAATACTCAGTACAAGTACGTTTCTTTATCAGAACGCTTTAGTCTTGAACTATTACACCTGTTTTAGCATATTTTTCTTTAGATTATGAAAATTGTCTTTTTACTAAATTCTGTTGGTAGAGTATTTTGTACACATACTGTATCTATCCAATGACCACTGAATAGGTGTATTTAATGCATGGACGAATGGTTATAAAGTATATAGCACATTGCTGCATCAGGTAAATATATTGTCATCAAGGAAGAATAGACTACAGTTGCACTTCAAAATAATTAAAGAATCAGATAAAAAAAAACATTAAAATGCTCATGATTTTGGACTTAAAAATACTTTCAATGTGATTTCTAATTGAGTATTATTGATGTTATAATACCCTTACACGTGAAAATAGTTGATTACTAAATGCTTTGGTGAATTCAAATTTTGCACCCCTACCACCTTTGGTAGCGTCTTGTGTTTTGTCATAGAGGCCTGCCTGTCTAATCAACTTTATTAGGTCCTATAACATCAAACGTCTTTTTCAAAAGGATACCAGCGATATCTTATCCATGTGGCGGTGCTTCTTTTGTGGATCATTTATGTTATTTCTGTCTAGTTTGGTTTTACTTACATGCACGTTTGTTTGTTGATGCCTTGTGGTCACCTGCTGGGAAAGGGCTGACCTCTTGGCTCTCGTTTGCGATGTCTAATTGTGACGTTGTCACTTTCCCAATGGTATCCTGGGTCAGGTGTGGTGCTTGATTGTATCGATTCCTGATCTTTGCCTTCTTTCTTACTTTGGGAAGCATCTGAAATAGCCAGATATCCTATCAAAGTGTCAGAGTTCCTTTTGCAGATTAAATACTTTCTACAATTCCTGTTTATCCTTGCTTAGTACTGGTTCAACCAAGGAAGACCCGTCCCAACATAACTGAAGAATTGTTGACTGGGACATAAAGAATCAAATCAAACAAAATCTACAATTCCTGTGGTTGTGACAGCAAAGCAAAACTAACACGTGATGTTTCAGCATTTTGATTTTTACATTCTAAAGATGCCGACTTGGTAAAGTGCATCATAACTTATCATTCCTAGCAAAAAACGCATACAGTAAGAAAGCCGCTATGGTGTCGTGGATAAACAACTTGCGTTGTAAACCAGGAGTCGCGGGTTCCATTCATGGCCTCAGTAGTCCGTCGTGTGGCTTCATCGTCATAATATTATAATATCAATTGCTAGTGGGGCGTTAGACACAAATGCACATACAAACGCACACAAACACACACACACACACACACACACACACGCAGACACACACACACACACACACACACACACACACACACACATGCCGAAACTTCATTATCATGTTTTTGTTTTTGTCTTTTAATGGTTTGTAAGTAAAATCTTACTAAACCCCATTGTGGGCTGGATGAGTACCCGTACCTATCACGTTCATAAACGAAATACATTCTTGCAATTCTTGAATATGTTTTGCAGGCGTTTTTCGACGAAATTGTATAATCATGACATTTTATCTAAAGGCTGACGTGATCTGTATGGAAGGATTTAACCTTCATGTTTTCCTTCTGGATCCGCCTATGATTTGGATGTGGTCTTTTGATAATTGGTAAATTGTACTGTATGCGTTTCATTTCTTAGTTAGAATGGCACATCAACCCATATAATGGATTTCAGCCAGTATGCAACATTCTTTTTTTTGACAGGTCTTTATGTTTGCTATACCACTTAATTGGTATGCAACCCTCTTATTAACACATTTATTTGCTATTATTTGAGAAGCAATATATATTCACCTTGCAAATTGTCAAACATTTTACCATCTTATGTTCAGTCGCTACGCTTGAGCGTTTTGTTTCCACCATGCTTTACTGAAGAATTGTCTTGTAGCGACAGGCTTCGTTTTCATGTGGTGTATGTAATGTTTTATTATTTGCTATGTAATATCAATGTATCAAAGTGATGAATGTAAGCTGCTCACATTTTATTAACACAATAAAATCAGTCAAAACCAATCAATCAAGGGCGTATTACTTTTGTCTTTCGTTTTCTTAATACAAACTTTTAATGTATTCATGTCTGAGTGCACTATCGTTTATATTCTAACGACTTACGTTTGCGACTTTCGCGCCACCGTGGGCAAATGGCTCGTGGACTGTTAGAGCCAAAATATCATTAAACCCGATTCTTATACGTGTACATGTAACCGGTCATTTTAGTGTCACTAACATTCCTGAACTTGATTTTTACTGCCTTATAGTAGTGATATGGCAGCCACATCAAGTTCATTCCTGCCATATCTCTGCTATAACGCATTAAAAATCAAGTTCATTCCTGCCATATCTCTGCTATAACGCAGTAAAGTCAAGTTTATTCCTTTAGTAACGCAGTAAAAATCAATTTTAGGAATGAGCTGACAATATGATTTAAATTCTTTAAAAAAGGCAAAAACGATTTATTTTGTTGTCACAATCACAGAAATTGTGCGAAATATGAAAAATCCACAGTACAGGTACATGTAACACTGTACACCAATTTCTCTGAATTTAATGTATAGTAAACATGATTTCTAAATTTAGTAGAATAAATTGTAGATAAAATTCAATATCTGTTAATGACCTCCTGAGATTTAATGATATGAGCCAGTGCATGAGATTTCCAACAATGTGGCATTTTTACATGTGTAGACTCGGACGAGCCTCTGCAGCCTCCATTTAATCTTAGAAACTCCAAATGGTGTTCAGTCAGTAGCTTAACAATCATAGAATACTCTAGCGACTAGCAACGGCTCTGATCAGACTGCGCATATGCGCAGGCTGATCTGAGGCTTGGCTGGTCGCACATACCACACCGTTGGAAATCTCATGCACTGGCTCATTATTATTTAATTGTGTAACTCCCTGCAGATGTGATATGCCATCAAATTAAAAATTGCACGCTGGATAGATTAGGTGTTGGTACCACAAGCTGCGATCGGAAAGATATTAATTTTTTGAAGATATAAAACCTTAAACACACCATATGAAAATGCTTTAGCTCACAAGATACATGTTATATTGGTCGCATTTTTTGTGCAAATACATCCTAAAACATGCAGACACAGCTATATAGTGGGCGCGGTAAGTCTACGTTTTAGTCTTACCATTCGCACACTTCCATACTTTGTTTTGCCACCATCGAAGGTATATAAGGATCTGCTGGCGCGTGAGCTTGTTTTAACATTGGCTGCTCGCCAATGCAATAAGTATCAAAATGTGCTGAGCGTCCTACATGTAATCAAACAGCACAAAGACCGACTGCATCATCTATAAATAGAAAAAATGAATAAAAAAGCATTCGCGCACGCAAATACACGACAAGCACATACATTGTAACAAGGCGATAAACGTGTTGTAAATGCATGTGTTCGGTTTAGTACGTTCGTTCCGGGCCACTTAATATTACGACAGACCATACGCTAATCTTGATCACTATGATGCTAATCGCTCATAATCGCCCTGAAAGATCCGTCCGAAACGAGCACCGTGTGGCCACAAAGTGGAAATATTTAAATTATATAAGCTGTGGACTAACTCAGTTGTTGCAGTTTGTTTGCAACGTCTAGTCCGTTTACAGAGAAAAAAGCAAAAGCCTTACCATTTTCGAGGACAATTTCTAGGATGGTAGCCGTCATAGAAATTCTGTAATAAATATGACGTCACAAATCACTTGTTATCTATCCCTGGGTCAGGATACAGCATTTAACCTGCCCAGCATCCAGTGGTGAATCATTAATGGATCAGCAGTTGCAATAAGACTTTACCAGTAAAATGAATAAGTAATGTTGAGTAAAATAAAAAAGATGTAGAACCTCGTCTGAACTTATGATTTAAACCAAAAGTGAATCATATCTACCCAATGACCAGTTGCCTAATTTCACGGCTCAAATTAATTTTAGCAATCTTGGTAGAGGTTCAACCAACGACAATTTGTGCCAAATTATTTTCAAAAGGGCACAGTAATGTTTCAATGTGTTCTCTGTATATACATGTACGTGTACATATAGGAAAAATGATCCCGCCCCCTGGCAACCATGTTTGTTCAGCGGATTAATATCATTTAAAAATCTTGGTAGAGGGCCACCCAATGGCCTTTTGTGCCAACCAATTCGCAAATCTGACAGTCAAGTAGTTTTTGCATTTTAGAATAATGGAGTTAATTTGGAATAAATACAGTTGATAGTTCAAAGTTGTGCAAAGCAGCACACATTCTTGAAGGGGAAAATTCTTATTAGTCGTTGACTTCTTTCAGAAAACCATCATATTTTGTAAAATTCATGTTGGCACAAAGTTTCGGTACTTAGGCCTATCGCATCAGTGACCATCAGTGAAAATCGAAAGCTCATTCACGAAGTATGGGGTGTAGTCAAGTGCTCGGATCAAAATTGAGATATATCAGCATGTGCGCTTATTAGCGGTATTTGCTCATGTGCGATAGGTACCGAAATATCGTTTGCTGGTCCAATTCAATCGGGAAAGCCTCTGGTGTACGTAAGGCGCATTACGCTTAGTACTATGTACGAAAAAGCTCATATTGTTAGAGTTCTGTAGCATATTAAAATCCATTTTTCTGACTTAGTACGTGAAAATTTGAATCAGCAGAATAAATGAAGTTTATGTTTAGCGAAATCTTATTGAAAAAACATAAACTTCATTTAAAACAGTTTGTTTTGCTGCAATCACACTTGTTATTGTGTTGGCATGGTTTATGTGACGTCAGCGTCAAGCTATGTAACGTCAGCGTCACGTTATCAAAGTAGATCCTCGATGTACATCCGAGGTCTGATTCCACGATATTCCTCGGCATTGGTCGAGGCAGTTCTGATTCTGTCCAATGATGTTTGAACCAACAAATATGCGATATGTACATGTGCACAGATTGTTTGTGTTCTAAGAACACTTTCAACACAGAATCCTATATGATATGAGCCAGTGCATGAGATTTCCAACAATGTGGCATTTTGACATGTGTAGACTCAGACGAGCCTCTGCAGCCTCCTTTTAAGCTTAGAAACTCCAAGTGGTGTACAGTGAGTAGCTTAACAATCATAGAATACTCTAGCGACTAGCAAAGACTCTGATCAGACTGTGCGTATGCACAGGCTGATCTGTGGCTTTGCTGGTCGCACATGCCACATTGTTGGAAATCTCATGCACTGGCTCAATTATACTTTAAAGGAATTTGGAATTTTATTGCCTTTTCAAATTTTTACAGGAAGTTAATTAAATATTCAAAATGGCGGTCTCCATTGACATAATGGAGGTCAGAATTTTGATTTTCGAATTGCTATAACTTTCTCATTTTATCTCCAATTCTGATCGGGTTTGCGACAGATTGCATGATTTCATAATGATTTGCTTATTAGCTCCACTTGCTTTCAATTTTGCCGTCCCCTTTAAGTTCGAGTCTCACTAGGTATGTTTTCGTCTAGTGATTCGTATACATCACTCAAGGATCTTTAATTATCTTCTTTCATCGCCTTGATTAATACGCTCATAACCTAAAAGTTGAAAGAGAAATATATTCTTCATTATTACACATCTGTCATCATATCGCAGTTTCTTCGACGTCACATTAATTGAAATACGGATTTCGCGAAAATATTATTGCATCTCTTTTTAGTAAACACACAATTTTCTGGGGGGGGGGGGGGGGGGTGCTTTGGCCTTTACAACCACGCAACTACCAGCTTAGCAATATACTCCCATAAAACTTCTCAAGATAAGCTGTCAGAAGCATATAGAAGAAAGTTCTCCGTATGCATGAAAAACGCTGTGAAAAGTTGTTCATTTCTACATGCTCTTTTCTTTGAATACATGAAAGTGGTTTAGAATTTGTTTAAAAAGATTTTATGGTGAAAAGCTTATTCATTGAAAAGACATATGTTGTAAGTACACATTGGATTTGCCTCAGAGGCAAATCCAATGTGTACCTACAACATATGTTACTGAAAATAAGGAAGAAAACTATTTGGAAATTTACATTTTCCAAGTATCATGTCCATTGTCTCTGCCTCTTTTAAACATCCCAAACTGCCAATCAGTATTAAAATTCCTGTCACTCTCCTGCAAATTGTTTATATTTGCACGACGGCTATATCTCCAAATCTGAGTTCATTAACTACCTCTTTGCTAACCTACTAGTTGCCTAGTTGTATCTATATATACGCCCCTGGCATATGCGTGAGAACTGCGATTGTGTTGCATATGCCAGTCTCTTAATACAAATGTACTTTAGGGTCCTAATTCAGTATGGTTCCAAACGTTTACTGATTTTGGATCCTAAGTTTGTACCAATATCCCAAAAGTTTACTGAATTAGGACCCTAAGTTTGTACCCACATCCCAAAAGTTTACTGAATTAGGGTCGTAATGTATTAAGGAAGCAGTGCGTAGATTATTTGTATACAAGTATACCTCAAACGAAGTGCCAACAGTTTCGGAAGCAGTCTAGTATTCAGTATATATAGGCGCAAAATTTACGTAAGCCCTGTGCCTACAAAACGAAATCATTATGATAAATCGATCATGGCAAAGATCATATTGTACATGTACACGTAGCCATAAGGCTCTGTTTTCTTGCAAAGTTATCGACGTGTGTGGTGTTTCATAATTTATATATAAAAGGACAGACAAATGAAGAAATTGAATCAAAGAAGTTAATACAAAGTATAAACAGATGATGGCGACTAGTAGGCGATTTGTGAGTTTGATTTACATTACGGGACTTTTTCAGTCTCATCTGTCTTCTCAGCTACTTGTATCCTACACTTCTTTACTCAAAGTCCCTTAAGACCTATTCACACCAACACGACGTGTCGACGCACAGCGCTACAGGTTTCTTGTTGCGTCTAACGGGGAAAAATGAACTATATATCTTAAGGCTTATTCATGCGTTTTTGCTATGTTTAACGGAACAATAGAACGCTATAAATATAATAGAGCTTTTGGGTCAATGTAAAGGCGATGACTTAAGTATTCTTATCTGGGCGTGCTTCGGTTATTTCATCTAATCAGGTTCTCTCTATTTGATAAAGAGTTAATAAGTTGTTTGAGCCGCGCAAACGTGCGTGCATTTCATGAACTTGAATCCTGATCCAAATACCACTATAAGTGGGTCATCATCGTGTCGCAGGTCTGACCGCCTGTCTGGCCTGTCAGTTGCGTGAGTTCAGGTCTACTTCATGAACAACTGCAATAAATATGTAATATATATATTTATTTGATTGTAATAGCTTTTATTTACAATTATGACAAGATGTGCTGTACTGTGCAACACAGTATACACGACATATATGTACGTATGTAAGTAAGTAACGTATAATAATATGAAGGGACACGGTAGATATAGTGTCAACACACTGCATATACCGTGTAGTCCGCCATTTTATCTAAAATTCCTTATTTACGAAAAATACTAATAATTCATAGGATGTAGTAAAATATGATACACGTAAATGATTTCAATGTAGTGAAGAATGAAAACATATCTGCAATAAATATGTAATATATATATTTATTTGATTGTAATAGCTTTTATTTACAATTATGACAAGATGTGCTGTACTGTGCAACACAGTATACACGACATATATGTAGGATTGTCAGTAAGTAACGGTTAGTTATGTAGAAGAAATAACTACTGCTATCTGCCTAAAATGTACAGTGTGCTACCAAATGCACACACTACCTAACTAACTACCTAAATAGTACATAACTAACTACTGCTTACTCCGATATCTACAATGTGAATATTAAAGCTATGGGGCCAGGCCTTGGTATATTGGGATATAGGAAATCTAGTATCCCCCCTATGACAATCGGCTCGCCAGCGAAACGTCATTTCCACATAAATTCCTATATTTGTTTGGGGGGTTATGGTCATCTGGCCAAGCGGCTCTTGGTCTTTAAAATGAAATCTTATCATGGTGTTACCTATTTTACAGACATACTTACGTGGTGCCATCTCGTTTAGCTTCTATTTAATGGCAATCATCAATCTCGCATCCAAATCATATTACTTGACTTTACGCTTACTGTAAAGGCGGCGCCTCATGAATGCGTAATTAGGACTAGTCAACCTTAGGCATAGGTCAAAGCTGAAAAGGAGGCGTGGTTTTATTCAAAAGTAACTGTATCATCTTGTGCCACCTCCTCAGTTATTATTTAGTCCTTAAAACGCCAGCAAAATAACTGCATCTAAAATGTCTATTTAACATAAGCAGGGAGGCAAACATTGTGGACCCAGATCAGACTGCTCCTACAGGAGCAGTCTGATCTGGGTCCACACTGTTTATCTATGAGGCTTCAAATAGTTTAGTGGACGACAAAAAACATATTTTTGTGATTATGCGCTTTAAGGGTTAATAAATGTTAGTTCAGTGTGAATACGGTTAGGATTTTCATGAAATGCACGCAAGTTTGCGCGGTCCAAAAAGCTGATTAACTCTTAACTAAATTAGAAATAAAACCTGATTTCCCTTCCTTAGCAGATGAAGTAGCCGAACCACGCCCAGATATGAATATTAAAGTTGCCGCTTTTACAGTAAGCGAAAAGTCATATAATACCAACGCTATTATAGTGGGGTCTATAAATAAAATGAATTTTTAACGCGATAGACGAATGTCTCTCTTGGTCTTTTTTCTTATTCAATGTTTTTTTATTCTGATAAGATTGTTTTGCTTCTGTGTGTGAAAGGTGATTGTAATTTTCTTCACAAATGCATACAAGCCAT
Organism: Loripinus fragilis; assembly: GCA_964019695.1. Lineage (NCBI taxonomy): Eukaryota > Metazoa > Mollusca > Bivalvia > Lucinida > Lucinidae > Loripinus > Loripinus fragilis. Next base: position 74,128,992 of record OZ026517.1, read on the forward strand.
AATATAAATTCGAATGGCCATGGTTATATGGTTCGTGTTTGTTAATTTACATAGTCTGGGTTTCGAAAGACATAAAAGCTGAAATTTGCATGTACAATGTGATAATAAAACTGATATAAAACTTAAACTGCCTTACAATTCAGAGAATAAGATTTGATAAAATCAATATGAATCATAACGCCAGGAATAAAATATACTTATGTTGTATAAGGTCAATGAAAATATCGGGTCAGATTCAATGAGCAGTTTGTATGAGAAATGGGGCATTTTCGAGTTTAAAGGTGTATATCGCGAGTCATGTGGGCTCCTCTGACTACGCTCCTGATAGGGTACACAAAACATGAAGCATGTCAAGAGCGTAGTCAGAGAAGCCCACCAAAAATACGGAGAGTGATATCTGACCTTAGTGATTTTACCTTTCACATAGCGAATAACAAACGTGCTAATCAGACTGGCCCAGTTTTTCACAGGTTTAAACGTTTTGCAATCATCCTGATGAGAGAGAGAGAGAGAGAGAGAGAGCGAGAGCTTGTCTTGTAACTGTTAGTGTTCTTTGGCTCTTCCTCACGTTGCCATAGGTCAGTCTCAGTTTGTGATTGTGGTATTTCTTGAATCATACTTACTTTCTATATTCATGCTGTGTATGTTTCTTGATATAGCAACATGACAATAGAACTACCACGTGCAGTTTAAGCAGCATGTTGTCAGCTAGATCTTGAAAGTACTGGTAACACACCGGATAGGCTGGAATCGAAAACTCTCTTAACAATCGACGAACGCTGATCAAAAATCGCTAGAACCAATGTTTTCGGTTGTCATTTGTCGTCCGACTCTGTATCTTACGATTTTAGTCTGCGATATTAAAACATACAGAAAAAAACTGCACAATCATGTTTATAATTGAAACCCCTAAACATTCAGATAGTTTAAAATAAGGTGATTGAGCATCCAAAGTTTAACTTTTTTTAAAATGCAGGTGGGGGCAAGATAAACTGCCTTGGGATGCTTGCCCCCATCCCCTCATTCAAGCGTATGAATCCGTACAACCAAGAAAACAGCAGAATTTGAATTGAATTATGATTTTAATTGATAAATCTTAATAAGTCGAATGAGCATCCTTTCAACTTTGGTGATGCAGTTATAGTCAGATAAACTGCCCTGGACAGATTGCCCCCTCCCCACCCCCTCCCACCCTTGCAACCAAGCGTACGATGCCATATGGAAAAAAACAACTGCACAATTGGACTTAAATTATGTTTATAACTGATAATCCTTAACATTCAGATAGTTTGGAATAATTGAAACATGCATCCAAAATATAACTTTTTATACAGGTGGGAGGGGGGCAAGATAAGCTTCCCTGGACAGCTTGCCCCACCCCTGCTGCCAATTGTATGGGGCTGTGCGACAAAGAAAACAGCTCAATTTGACAGGAGTTGTGATTATAAATTATACATCTTCACATTTATATAGTTTGAAATGAGCATCCGAAATTTAACTTTTCAAATATGCAGGTCGGGGGCAAGATAAACTGCCCTGGACAGCTTCCCCCCCCCCCCCACGCCTTCAACCAAGCGTATGAATCCGTGCAACCTCGAAAACAGCATAATTTGAATTGAACTATGATTATAATTGATAAATCTTCACGTTCAGAAAGTTGGAAGTAAGTGGAATGAGCATTCAAAAAAATTATCTTTGGTTATGTGAGGGGGGGATAAACCGCCCCGGACAGCTCCCCCCATACACAACAGCAACCAAGCGTATGAATCAGTGTAACAAAGAGACTGCAAAAATGAATTGAATTAAAATTATAATTGATAAAACTTTACACTCAGATAGTTTGAAGTAAGTGGAATGAGCATCCAAAGTATATCTTTGGTTATGCAGGTGGGGGGGGGGGGGGGCAACATAAACTGGCCATGACAGCTTGCCCCCACCGTTGCAACCAAGCGTATGAATCCGTGCAACCAAGAGACTGCAGAATTTGAATTGAATTACGATTATAATTGATAAATCTTTACACTCAGATAGTTTGAAATAAGAGGAATTAGCATCCAAATTTTAGTTTTGGTTTGGTTATCCAGGTGTCGAGGGGGGGGGGAGATAAACTGCCCCGAAAAGCTTGCCCCCACCCCTGTAATCAAGCGTAGGTATCCGTGCAACCAAGAAAACAACACAATTTGAATCGAATTATGACTATAATTGATAAATTTTCACATTTAAATAGTTTGAAATCAGTGGAATGAGCAAATCAATTTTAACTTTGGTTATGCAGGTGGGGGGAGATAAACTGCCCTGGACATCCCCCCCCCCCCCTACCCTGCAAGCAAGCATATGAATTCAAACGGAAAAGAAAACTGCACAATTGGTAATGAATTATGTTTATAATTTATGCACCTAAGCATTCAGATAGTTTTAAATACGTGGATCGAGCGTCCAATTTTTTTTTTAATGTAAGTGGCGGCAAGATAAACTGCCCTGGACAGCTCTCATCGCCCTCCTCCCCACCCCTGTAACCAAGCGTAGAAATCCGTGCAACAAAGAAAACAACAGAATTTGAATTGTATAATGATTATAATTGATAACTCTTCAGATAGTTTGAAATAAGTGTAATGAGCATCAAACTTTTACTTTGGCTATGCAAGTGGGGGGGGCAAGATGAACTGCCCTGAACAGCTAGACAACAGGACATGAATTGTGTTTAAAATTGATGAAAGTAAGTAAGGGTGCAAAGATCAGGAATCGATACAATCAAGTACCACACCTGACCCAGGATACCAATGGGAAAGTGATAAACTTACAGTTAGACACCACAAACGAGAGCCAAGAGGTCAGCCTTTTCCCAGCAGGTGACCACAAAGCACATATAAACAGACGCGCACAAAGACATAGCAAACACAAGACAGAACAAAAACATAAAAGATCCACAAAAGAATACCGCCTTGGAAGAACCTAAACATTCAGATAGTTTGAAATACGTGGAATGAGCATCCAAAATTTAACTTTTGTTATGCAGGTGGTGGGCATTATAAACTGCCCTGGACAGCTAGTCTCTAGTCTCCCACCCCTGCAAACAAGCGTATGAATCCTTGCAAACAAGAAAACAGTAGCATCTGAATTGAATTATGGTTATAACTGATAAAATGGTACATTCAGATAATTTGAAATAAGTGTAATGAACATCCAAATTTTACCTCTGGTTATGCAGGTGGGGGCAAGCTAAACTGTCCAGGACAGCTGGCATTATTTCAGACGAGTACGAAACTAATGCTGGTACGAGGATTGTTCAAATATGAATGCAAGTAGCTTCATAACTTTCTTCACATATATGCTACGACAAAGTATCATACCTTTCTGAAAAGAACTATTTGTCGTCTTTAAAATGGCACCAAACATCATGAAACACTCACTATATATCTCGAGTTACAGACCCTTATATAAAGGCCATTCCTGTATACTGAAGTTTTTTCTGAAGCAAATTGTCATACATGTTTTGATACATGTGCGGATATTGCATCATTACTTTGTAACTCACCAAATTTTAGATGCAAGTTTAAGGTAAATTGACAAAGTTTCTTGCAGGAAAAAGTTTATAAAATCCTATTTCAATCTCGAGTAAACAGGCACGTTTGTGACGTCATTCATTTAATGATAAACGTCATTTTGAGTTATCTACTGGTGATGCAATAATGAACATCGCTGTGTCTTTTTCTGTGCGTTTTGCTTAAAACCTGCTTAATATGTCATAAGGAAGTTTTCAAAACGATCCGTCCTCTATTTACAGAGTCATAACATTTTATATAATTTTTCAAGCAATTTTCTGCTTCTTAATGGCGTGTTTACATAAATTAGAATATGTTCAATCTGTCTAGTTATCAAGACCAGGTGAGTAATTTAATCATAAATAATGCCTATTTTGGTAAAACTTAAAGTTAACGTTCAAATTTATTTTAAAACCGCAATTTTATGGCAACAAAATTAAGTATAAGTTCTATTACCCCTTCACCTAAAGCAGTTTTGACTAAATAAAAATGCTTTTCAGAGTTTGAAAATTACCCTCTATCTTTCAATGATTGGTAGCAACAACTCAGTATGAGTGAATAGCATATTGACTTTGAGTTAAAACTAGTTTAAATGTTGCTTCATGAATTTTGTTAGAGAAAAGTTTGACTGAATACTGAAAGGTGGTGTTTTGTTTACCATTTATTTGCAAACATAAGGATACTTTAATGAAAACAATTCGATGTAATTGAACAAAAACGTGTTGGATGTTTGCAACTTTCACAGAATCATTAAATAATTTTATAGGTATACTTCCATCAAAATTTCAAGAAATTTCACCGGTTTATTGAAGAATTATACGCTCGTCTATATCACTGCTACGTTCGAAGCATTGAGTTTGTTAGTATACTAAGGTTACCCTCATTCAAAGGGCTATAACTCGATAAGTATACTGTATTTATCTTTAGGTCTGGTGCCAGTTTAAAGGTAACATATAGTCCTTTATAGAACCGTTTACCATTTTGTCATAGCATATATGTGACGAAAGTTATGAAGCTACTTGCATTCATATTTGAACAGTCCTCGTATTTATATAGTACCGCCTTTTACAAAAAGATAAGAGGAACGCACAAACACAGGGAAAACCAGTTACCGTATAAGTATGAACTCTGGGCTACACTTGAATTTCTTAAAAGACCACTGTTACAATTAAACCAAACCAAAGGGCCAGCGTCACCTAATGAATATTCAAGAACATAGGATCGTCGGTAATATATGCAAATAAATCATTATGTAAACTACAGCATAATGGGATGGGCTCACCAAAGGAGTAATCAGTCGATAAATTTGTTTATATAATTATGTTTAGCTAGCTTTTATCTGTAAATGAATCTTAATCGTGTCTCGGACGAGATAGAAGCATGGTACGGAGCTCCCGTTGGCACCCCATCCGTTTTGACTGAGTGTCCTCGGCCGCATGTACATGCGGTGGCATGCACGGATCCAGAGGTGGTGACAGGGGGTCCGGACCCCCACCCCCTGAAAAATCACAAAAATATAGGGTTTTTTTGCAATACTGGTCCGATCCCCTGAAAAATCACAAAGCTACCAAGCCTGCATTCAATGTTGGGCCATCATTGGCACGCAAGCGAAATGCCATTTAAATGGCGTTTCGCTGGCGGGCCAATGGTGACCCGCTTTCAGTGGTATTTGGATACCCTCATCAACTAAAAAGAAGTCAAAAAGACTCGGAGACCCCCTTTGAAAAAACTTTCTTGATCCGCACATGGGTGGTATGGTATTACAACTATAATAACCTTCTAGACACCATCATTTACTGTAAATCCGAGTAGTTTCAGGTTATGTACCAAACATCATGTCTTTTTCATCAATAATATTCTTTATGTCCCAGCTTTCATCTAAAACACAGCAGGGGTCCTGCCAGCTCATTTTCTTTCTGCATTCGAAACCTAGTTTTCCTGCCAATTTAAGATTTCTTATCAATTACATAATATAATTAGAATTCCAGAACAAAATTGCATCCCAACGTGAGAAGTGGGCCGCATCAGAGAAAGAATAATGTAGGTTCGGAAATTTTCGCGAGAATTTTATTTTCGCGAATAGCATGAAAAGACATATGAGTGATGTGAAAAATTCGCGACTAAGGAAAGATTTGCCTAGATCAATAAACGGAAGAGTGATTTTTCCATTTCGCAAGGATTCTATATAAATGAAGTCCTCGCAAAAATTTCCAAATTTACAGTAGTCATATGTGAATGGGACAAATAAAAGCATCATGCCATCATGCTCATCATCTCTGGCTTAGAAGCATTACGGTATGGGCTGATCCAGAGGTGGGGACAGGGGTCCTAACACCCCCCCATGGAAATTACATGTGACTATAGGATTCCTTAGAAATACCGGTATGTACCCCCTCGAGAAGCGATTGGAACCCTTGGGTCTAATTGCTTCTCGTGGTACGTACGGCCCCCTGTGAAATACATTGATGACGACTTTGATTTTGAAATTGTCAATTTCCCATTTTTAGATGGTGATGTTCCTCGTTCTACATGCTATGGAGTCTATATCTCTCAACTCATTCGTTTTGCTAGAGCATCTAGCTATGTTACTGACTTCAACACTCGCAATAAATTGTTAACTCAGAAACTTCTTAAACAGGGCTATCGGTATCATAAACTTCGCAAAACATTTTTAAAATTTTATAGACGATACTTTGATTTGATTTCTAAATTCCAAGTTGGACTTAAATCTCTCTTGCGCCAAGGACTTTCGGAACCTGATTTCTATGGTGACTTGGTGTATAAGTTGAAGAAGATTGTTGGCTCTAATAATTTTTCAGCGCAGTTCATTAAAATAATTTCCCATTATAAAAAGATTGGCTATAACATTAATGTATTGCAACAGACTGCATGCTTGGTAGTCAACCCAATCACAGTTGGCAACTTTGCTTTCCTCTTTAATTGCACGCCGGTGGGTCGGACTTCAGACTCTATGATGGTTCCGACTTAAAGACTTATCTATTGATGAGATGGTAGGGGCCTGATGCTTTGGCTGTTTGTCGGGCCCACCGGGGTTTACCTGTTGGATTTCTTTTGCTCCGGTATTCAGTTTAATTTACTGTTGAGTCCTTATCCTTGCTTTATCTCCTTGTTATATCTTGATTTATATGTTTTGGGAGATGATGCATTGATAAGTTAGGGGTCTTTCATGCAAACCAAATATCTATGTGTCTTGATCCACATCTGAATTAAGGGTGAGGTTGGCGCCGTTAAACCGGTTTAAGCCCTCCAGTAAAATATTTTACTGACCGTTCCAAGGCGGTACTTCTTTTGTGGATCTTTTATGTTTTTGTTCTGTCTTGTGTTTGCTATGTTTTGTGCGCGTCTGTCTATATGTGCTTCGTGGTCACCTGCTGGGAAAGGGCTGACCTCTTGGCTCTCGTTTGTGGTGTCTTCTGTGAGTTTGTCACTTTCCCATTGGTATCCTTGGTCAGGTGTGGTACTTGATTGTATCGATTCCTGATCTTTGCAACCTTACTTACTTTAAAACAACAACCAAAAAAAATCATTGTCAGGACCCCAGCCCCCTGAGGGTTTTTCTGGATCCGCCCAAGCACGGATTCTAAATTAGGGTTCATGCGAGCATCGCTATTCTTTTCTTTAGAAAACCACTTTTTATTGTTCCATACTTGCATACACTCAAAGCCACAGCTAACGCAATTCTTATTATATAATATCTTAGATAATTTGAGAATGTGTTGACAGATTGCATTCAAATTGGGCATAAGAATAATTCAACACATGATACATAAATGGCAGAAATTTCTTTACAGTCTGTTGAATAATAAATTCAAAATCATAGCAAATAGAAATATCACATTATAAGTAAAAGTCACAAAATCACGTAATCGGCGCCAATATTCAAAGAATATTACAACAGAGCAACCCAGGTACTACTACAGCAGTAGAATATCCACCAGCTACATGTACAAAGTCCCTGGTTTCAAAGTCCCTGGACTTTAATGTCATTGAACATTTATGGGATGAGCTAAACTGACGTGTGAGAAGGCATCCAGCAGCTCCACATAGCTTTCAACAGCTGCAGCAGCCTCCGCTTCAGGAATAGAGAAGCATCATACAGGCATTCATACAGAACTACGTTTTGTCAATGAGACAGAGGTGTCAGCAAGTCCTTGAAGCTAGAGGTGGTCAAACCAGGTATTAGTTGAATGTCCTGTAGTTAGGCCAATGTATTCTAAGGTTACAGATGATAAAATGTCGCCATCATGTGATTTTATTTTTCTTCTGCTGTGATATTCGCCATAACGTGATTTTGTAACTTTTGCTTATGGTGTGGTATTCTTATTTGTAATGATTTTTAATTTATTAGTCAATACATTGAATAGAAATTTCTGCCAGGTATGTATCATGTATTTAATTATTATCATATCAAATTTGAATGCAATCCGTTCAAACATTCTCAAAATATCTAACATATAGTAAGTGTTGCATTAGCTGTGCCCTTGAGTGTATGCCAGATGATTTTTCTGTGATTTTGCTTGTAGAAGTATCAGTTATTTAAGTTTCGTGACATTTTACAGCAGATCTGATGCCTTGCCTTTTCTTCCTGGATTACAGAAGATCTGAGATTTCCATTCTGTACAATATATGGCTGTGGTCAAGTAGCTGATGAAACCTATAATTTCTTGTTGTAGTACATTGGTTTACAGAATTAAATATATGACCGTGGTTAAGTATCTGATGAAACCCATAAGGTCTTATTGTAGTACATTGGTTTACAGAATTCTATTTAGTTTTTAGTTAGTTCCTGAGAATCCCATCCCTCTAAACTAAAGAGAACTAATTTTAGGGCATCCGGCATCTTTCCCGAGATTTGAATTAAACTCGCGGACAGGCATTATAATAATGGATAACCTGGCCTGCACTCTGCAACAGGAAAGCATAAAATTTAGATCGTATTGCCATATATTTATCTTAAAAAGACACAAGTATCGTGCCAAACGAGAATGAGCAAAATTGAATGTCTAGACAGTAAAGGAAAGGAAAGAAAAAATCCCTCATTCATTCAATATGACATACAAGATCGGAACAAAGCGTTTATACCACTTAAAATGGACCATTTGCATCTGCGGACACTATCTTTCTCTGATTAGATTGTCCATCTGTAAAGGGTGATAAAAGCTTACAAGGTATGTCAAATATAAATGAGCCGTAACATGGGATTTCCAACAATGTGGCATTTTGACAAGTGTAGACTCAGACGAGCCTGTGCAGCCTCCTTTTAAGCTTAGAAACTCCAAATGATGTTCAGTTAGTAGCTTAACAATCATAGAATGCTCAAGCGACTAACAAAGGCTCTGATCAGACTGCGCGTATGCGCAGGCTGATCTGAGGCTTTGCTGGTCGCACATATCATATTGTTGGAAATCTCATGCACTGGCTCAAATCCGAGATCAGAACAAAGCGGTTTGGACCACTTAAAAGGGACCATTTGCATCTACGGACACAATCTTTCTCTGATTAGATTATCCATCTGTAAAGGGCTGATAAAAGCTTACAAGGTCTGTCAAATATAAATTTAAATGATCGGCATGTGTGTTTTTGCAAAGAGGAGACCAAAATTAGATTGCACAGTACATTGGTTCATTTGGCGCAAAATGGTTCTTTTTATAAGTAATGATATAGTATTAATACTTGAATTTGATCTGTTACATAATACGAGGAAAAATTAAATTACCTATTCCAGACATCTTTTCGTGTTCACAATCTATTTCTCTGGGATCTTCGCAATAAATTCAGTTTTCTCTATGCCAAGAAATTGAAATTATGCAAATTTAATTTCGTCGATATAAATGATTCGCTTTTTATGACAACCGGTAATAGAAGTCTGCAGTGAAAACTATCGCCGTTTCTCAAGAGATTAGATTTTCCCCAGATTGTTATCACGTCTTCACACAAATATGAATATTAATTTATTATTATTTAATGAATTTTCTCATACGTACAATGTATCCCAGTTTGTAACATTGTGGAAGTCTGAGGGGCTATAGTCCGAAGTATCAAAGGAGTCCTTAGTCTAGTCCTTTGAACTGTATCTGTGGCTATATCCAGAGGATAAAACATTCTTTTCCGTGTATTAACGTTTGTCAAGCCCTCGTGTGATAATGTGTTGCAGCCCGAACCGCAAAGCACAACTACTCAAGGACCAAAGACAGACGACTAAAAACATAGGGACCAACAATAAACAACGAATCAACAACAACGGAACCACCGCTTTAGACCCCTGGTGGATGAGCTTAACCAAATCTTCGCCCTAGATTCTGCCATATACTGTCATATACAGGTATATGTACATCGCAGTGCGCTTATAATCAATTCTGATAGTCGGATATGCGCCTGACAAAATGCACTCTAAAATTTTAGCATTTTTCTTCCTGATAAATGGATAGACTGAACGAGGGTCAACGTTCTGAGGCCATTGACATACTGAGAGCTGGTTGTACCATAACCAATGCAGCTAGTCACTTCAATTGCTTTACCAGCTTCGAACGCGTTCTCAGCACACTGGTGCTTTCTCAGAATGTCCAATAAGGGCATGCCTAAAGCATTGCCAGGAAGACATGAAGCAAACGTCGTGACGTCACACCACACGAAACAGCGTAAACCGTCGTTTCAACAGACAGAGTTACCAGAGGAAAATCATAGGTAAGGAGGGTTACAAAATAAGAGGAAAAATAAATTACCTATTCCAGAAAACTTTTAGGTTTCACAATCTCTTGTCCCTGAGACACTTACAATCTATTTTCACTGGGACTATCAATATATTTTTCTTGGGACTTTCAATCTATTTTCTCTGGGGCTTTCAATCTATTTTCTCTTGGGCTTCAAATTTTCAACATTCTTTTGAAGTATTGTGCTAAAACGATGCTTTGCAGTAAGTAGTGTGTAGTCGATTTATCAAAAGAGTAAGTGAGTATGTTCAGGAAAAAAACACGCACACACTTTAGACTTATCTACGGCACCGTGGGGACGAGCCATAGGACACTTACGGTCACAAGTCAACAGAAAGACAATAAAAGTAAAGCAACCAGCTCTCTCTTCCTCATCAAGATAATTGAAAGACTAAAAAGGACACAACGCACTGTTTAACAAAACAAGGACCAAACACAGAATCCCACAAGCAATGGCAGCAACAATAAAAATGAATCAACAACAATAGAACCACCGCCTTAGAACGGACATCAGCCAAAGTCACTAGAGGGCTTAAATGCATTTCACTGGTACCATTTCTTTGTCCCAAAGTCTCTTGTTGTAAACACACACAAATGTATACTATTTTAGCTCCAATGGCGGCTTCCTAACTTATGCAACCCTGTCAGGACCAGGAGAGCGCTTAATCACGTGGTTTAGTGAGTAAACGTCCATACAAACATGACAAAGGTTTGCTGTTGACAGGGCGCTGAAACCTTAATTGCATATGAACACATGCTACATATATAGGTGAACACGTTAGCGCTCGATGGAAATATGAATTCTCAAAATTACGTTTACAAGGGCGGAAGGTGGTAGGGGGTCCGGACCCTCCCTGGAAAATCACAAATGGCTTCCTAAGGAATACTTGCATGGATCCCCAAGAGAAGTTATTGGACGGGTCTTATTGCTTCTCGAGGGATGTTCTTACGGTCCTCTGTGAAATACTTTGATGACTAAAAAAAGGGCCCCTCTGACTAATTGGTTTTCAAGACTAATTATCGCTAAATGCAGGTCAAAAGTATTGCAGAATGTTCCAAGGGGAGCATTCTGCAATACTCCGAGGGGAACAGTTTGCAATACTATAGACCTTCATTAAGCTACCATTTGTAATTTAGATCTTTGTTTTGTCTATTTTTGATGGCCACATAAGCCAGGTTTTCCGCATATAAAAACCTGATAACTTAGGGCACATATAGCCGGGTTGCGATGTCATATATGATTATCTAAGGTATATGTATTCAAGCAAGATGCGTGTCTTAGTACATATTTTATAGAAAGCGTCCACCTTGTCGATGATATAAATCAAACGCTAGATACATTTTATGTCCACGACAGACGTGCTAATGGACTATTTATACTCTGACAAGGACTTTATTTGAACCATATCGTAAGAAAAGAAACCATATTATGTCATCCAGAGCCTATGGTAGTCAGTGTGACTTTGAATAGCATGCTAATCTGGAGTTATGCGCGGCGTCGTTCACTGTTTTCACTGTCGGTAGAAAGAGCAGCTGGAAATGTGTGCTGATGTTGTCTGCTGCATTTGTTTTCAGTTTGACAACACATTGATTTGAACGACCACAAAACAACATGTACCAAAATCAATCCGACGGACTGGTCATTTGGAACAGTCTGATCTGGGTCCAAACAATTCTTCCGTTTAGAAGTTTAGAATAGTTCCCGACAAAGCTGGCGACAGTGATCAAAACATTAAGGAATTGTGTTTGTCATGTTTGTCGTGTATCCCATTTTCTGCGTGACAGTGCTCGCTGGTATCTCTGCTCATCAATTTTCACATTGGCTTTAAAATGGATGTAACTTCCATTAGATGTAATCACACTAATGGGTAATGGGTAATGTTATGCTAATGTAGGTCAGGCTTAATATCAAGTAATAAATGAGGCGTAAAATATAAACATTGATTAAAATGTTCACGTAAATAAACGTTAATGAAGACCGTGCGTGTTTGATTTTGCATGTATGATCGTTTTATTATCGATTGAATGATAAGTATGTTGCCCAGACATTATACATTTAAAAATGTATGCTAAATTACATAAAGGAAACCGCACATCAAAAAGTAGATGTGTTTGAAAAGACAGACGTTTGCACACAAACAATTTATCAAAATCGGTTGAGAAATAAGAAAGTTATTCATAAATGAAATTTCCATAATAGCCTTTTACAGCAGTCATTCTGAATATATAATGAGCTCAATCAGCAAGCTTGTCGATCTTTAGTCACTCAATCCTGCATGTCTGCTGGTGTTGTGCTTCTCTGTCTGCCATATCTGTTGGTATGGTGCCTCACTGTCAGCTGTGCCTGCTGGTGTGGTGCCTCACTATAGGCCATACCTTCTGGTGTGGTGCCTCACTATCAGCCATGCCTGTTTGTGTGGTGCCTCACTATAGGCCATGCCTTCTGGTGTGGTATCTCAGTATCAGTTATGCCTGCTGGCGTGTTGGCTCACCATAGGCCATGCCGTCTGGTGTGGTGCCCCATTATCAGCAATGCCTGTTGGTGTGGTTCCTCACTATAGGCCATGCCATCTGTTGTGGTACCTCAGTATCAGCTATGCCTGCTGGCGTGTTGGCTCACTGTAGGCCATGCCGTCTGGTGTGGTGCCCCATTATCAGCAATGCCTGTTGGTGTGGTTCCTCACTATAGAACATGCGTGTTGACGTGGTACCTCACTATTTTCCATGCCTGCTGGTCTACCGACATTTTACTAGTCGAGTGCAGATGGAAGAAGGATGGTTGCAAGTCTGGTGCTACCTATAAAGTGGTGTCATTACATCAGACATGACGGCTGATCCGGTGCCAATCTCAGATATGATAGCTTGTATAGCGCAACTCTATCATACATGCATGATCGGTTCATTAATTCAGATAAGTGCTGCTCTATCAGGCAAGGCATATTAGCTTTCCTACAGGTAGGATGTCGCTCCAATGGGTTTGTTAAATTTGTCGGCTACCATCCAGGATGCCATCTTGAATATATTAAATACTGAATGATGCATTAAGAGCATCACTGTGATGTTGCAACGATAATGTTTGTAATTCAAAAATCAGTGAAATAAGCATTTTGCATGCAAATCCATGGAGTTTGCCCGTCTCATGGAAGTTTTCTTATATTCTTTGTAATAAACTGCCATCTTGGGGCCATCTTATCCGCATTTTTATTTTATCTATTTTTTGTTATAACGGGTTTGAGACATTTTTTTCATATCGCACACTATTTTCACGTATTGTTGGTCTCCATCTTGGTCTCCATCTGGACGCCATCTTGGATATATGAAATTCTCAATGATGCCAGAGTGGCATCACTCGGATTTTTCAAGGACAATGCACTACCAGAATCAACAAAGAAATAAATTAAAAATCAAGTTCTAGGTCCTCCTAAAATTCGCCCGGATTCTGCCGGACTATTATATGTACGAGCAAAGACACTATTTTTACCATGCATGTGCAGTTATCTTAGTTTTGGTCTGAGCCTTCTCCCACGTCCACAGTTTGAATGTGACCTGTGCTGCTCTCATTTACAATAAGTACGATAATCTTGAGAGACTACTCATATAATTATATATTTACAGGCTCGAATCTATCCACACTATATATTTTTGCTTGCTTATAATGTATTGACCAATTTGGGACGTTTTGACTTGGGTACGCCTCTGCTTCAGTCCACCACCGGGTGTCCAACAACAGCAGAACTTTGCAAAGCATGTTGCGGAACAGTCTAAAATCAAAGGTATAAATTCAGTTAAATTGTGGAAGTTAAATCAAACCGCAGATAGTCTACACGTGCATAAGACAATGGCGCTCACGTTTTGCAAGTATAACTGCAAACACAGCAATACTATCGACCTACTCTACAGCATTCGTTGGTGATGTGTCCTGACTGCAACAATTAAGGCTTCAAATTATTTATAATATTAATCATTGGCTGACTCAATCTAATTATTCACTATTATTTAATCCGCATTCTTCTTAATTTAGGGAGCGCAGTGGCTCAGTGGTAGAGTGCTTGACTCGAGACCGATAGGCCGCGGGTTCGATTCTCACCGGCGTCACTGCATTGTGGTCCTTGAGCAAGACACATTTATCCTAGCTTAGTACTGGTTCAACCCGGGAAGACCCGTCCCTGTTTAACTGAAAGATTGTTGATGGGACGTAAAGAACCAAATCAAACAAACAAAAATCTTCTTAATTTAAAACTTGACAAGAAATTATATTGCACTCTATGCCATGTAAATAGACTCGAATATATGGAATGAAGTGAAACATTGCAATGGTCACCAAGTTTTTTTGTTTTTTTTTTTTCTGATCCGAAGGCTCAATGTGAGCTATTGTGGTCGGTCTAAGAACGGCATCTGGCGTTCGTCGTCACGGTGCGTCCGAGTTGTATGAGAGCAACTAAATACTTTATGCATTGTTTACATTACATGTAAATGCATTTCTGATCTTCAGTCAATGCAAAAGTGTTATGTTATTCATCGTGTGTATGAAAAAAGAGCGGATTATGATCAGCATGATCAATCAGCATGCTTCATCAGAAGTAAGCTGATCTGTTTTGAAAAAAAGGGTATGAATTTATAATACGTGGGAAAAGGGCGCTTATTATGTCGAATACAGTGAGTCACTTTAGTTACGCACCACTTATAAAATGTACAATTACTCGGTAAAAAAATTCTTATATTTTTATTCTGAGACTACCAGCGTAAAAGTCATTTATACTTGCATTAGCCATTAAAAATGTCATTGTGATCAGATCAGAAACGAATGAGAAAGTGGATCTTAAAGAACACTACCCTCAAAACACCATTTCACATTGCATTATTTCGAATGAAACTCAGATCACATTGCACTTTTTTCAGTATCGAATTTCTGCTATGCCAGAGATAAACTTAAGAGCCGATTAATTCTGCAATGTGTTTGTTAGCATCGTACTTTTTAAACGTTTTACTGTTTTGGTTCCCAGCTGGCCAAGGTTTGAAAAAGGTTGATTTTAGTTCATTTTTTAAAGAAAGTTAAAAATTCGTATGATTCTAAGTACACAAGTTATCAAAACACTTATTTTGTAATAATTCATTTTAAACAACCATGTATCCGCCGTTCATTTTCGTAAAAAAATAATAGAAATATTTGGCGTCATGGTGTTGACGTAAGTGATGACGTCACTGCAACCAATGCTATAAATGTGTCAATGATAAGATGTTTTAGTGTTTTGATAATTATACCTGCACAGTGTCACCAAACCACGTGGTGTGTGACGTAAATTTTTGGTACCACCGGCAGCTAAATCATCAACAAGAAGCATCGCCTCGGAACTTCAATCAATCGTAAGTATTTTATTTTCCAGCCGATTTCAACGACATATAGCCTATTCTAAGGGGAAAAGTGAGTTCTTTACAACGGTGTTAATGGATTTGTCACCAGATTAATACTTTAGGCCTGAAAACGAGGCAAATGTCTTGGCAATATTTGGGACTGGCTTGCCGTGGTTGCACGGTGTTTTTCACATTTTCTGGACATTTGCCTCGTTTTCAGGCCTAAAGTATTAATCTGGTGACAAATCCATTAACACCGTTGTAAAGAACTCACTTTTCCCCTTAGAATAGGCTATATGTCGTTGAAATCGGCTGGAAAATAAAATACTTACGATTGATTGAAGTTCCGAGGCGATGCTTCTTGTTGATGATTTAGCTGCCGGTGGTACCAAAAATTTACGTCACACACCACGTGGTTTGGTGACACTGGCACTGCAGTCAACAAAACAATTTGCGAAGGAAACCCTGTTTGATTATTGTAACTGACGTTAATATGACGTCAAAACGAGCATATCCTCAAAAAGTAACGGAGTTGCTAAATTCAACGACCGAGAAAGGGGGTTTTACTTGAATAGATTAATTGGGTTTTTGTGTTTTTCTATAACAACGATCACCATGGATAATGCCAAGCGCAAAACGCAAATAGAAAATATAGACGTTCAGGTTGCACGTGCATTTTTGTCAAAATTACCTTTGACGTAGCAGAATGATTCGCATGAATCCGGATTCCGAAATTTTTTCGATGTCATCAAACAGATAAAAAGTCTATAAGTAAATTATCATAGAGAATGTTCGATCCCAGCATTTTTGTCAAAAAAGGTGGGCCCTGAAAAAGTGGTACGTAACTAAAGTGGTTTACTTTCCCACGGGTTTTACCATGATTACTAATTCAAGACATTGAAATAGGGGATGTTTTCGCTGAAATATCAATATTCTATTTTGCTAATTGAACTGATACAAATCAGTTGTTAATGTCCCTGTATCAATAATTTAGGATGTTCAGAATCAGATTGAGAAGAGATAAATTTCTAATTAATTCAATGATGGAGCAATATTTTCTCATGTATTCAGTTCTGCCACTCAAGAAGGCACCTATTACGTGCCGTGCCTATATATATTTACTTCGACCTTAAGATTTGATAGTTTGAAACCTAATACACTTCCGCCCGCGTATTTGTCCTGCGAATTCGCGTTTCATGTGCGTTTCCAACGCATTGTACGTGCGTTGAGTTTAAATTGCGTATGAAACGCGGATCAACGTATTTCGAAACTCATGAATATTGATTAGCAGCCTTCAAACGCGTTTCAACGATAAAATATGCGTTTCTTCCTTTAGCCAATCAAATCGTTTTTTTTACAACGCAGTAATGCGTAAACCAATCAAAATTGAGTTGACCTTGATCAATGTTTACATTGTTATTCACGGTTTAACTTTGCTTTGAATATTTCTGATAAGACTTGTCTTGCATATCTCAATTCCCGTTTCCTTTGAGGTTTTAAAGCCCAGTTTGAATCAAATATCTCACTCCATTCATTGATCAATATCTTGAGCCGACTATCACAACTTTTTAGCAGAGAAATGAATGGAGTTACTCAAGGCCAAAATGAATATATAACAGTAAAATCACATTGATATTCATCAGATATAGAGCTATAATTAGTCTCTTTTAGTGCCCAATGTATAATATTTTTCTTAAAACAAGGACATGAAGCAAATTAATGAATTGAAAATATGTCGCACTGCATTCAATTTTGTTTCTTGGGATCCGCATCAAACAATTTCGAACTTTCAGATTGGGTCAACTGAGATTGGATGCAAACTCTCCTTGTTAAGTAAAATAATCGAGCCAAACTCGCTTGTTGACATTCTAACTGAATAGATCTCTCTCAAAAGAAAAAAGAAGGCACTCCTAAGCAAAAGCAATTGCATGTGCCCAGGCTTCACCTGATCAGTCCTAAAATAAAAGTAGAGCAGTATATCCAGTTCTGCCCATCTAACCTGCTCAGGAGGTAGAAACTGACACCGCTTAAACAACCTGTACCCCTGCTCAAAAGTGCCAAGGAGGTAGGCTCAGACCCCATTTAAACAGCCTGCACCCTTGCAACACAGTGCCAGCAGGTAGGTTTCGACACCGTTTAAACAGCTGCAACCCTGCAGGACAGTGCCGGCAGATAGGTTTTGACACTGCTTAAACAGCTGCACCCCTGCAACAAAGTGCCGGCAGATAGGTTTCGACACAGCTTAAACAGCTGCACCCCTGCAACACAGTGCCGGCGGATAGGTTTTGACACCACTTAAACAGCTCCACCCCTGCAACACATAGCCGGCAGATATGTTTGGAAACCAATTAAACAGCTGCACCCCTGCAGCACAGTGCCAGCAGATAGGTTTTGACACCACTTAAACATCTGTACCTCTGCAACAAAGTGCCGGCAGATAGGTTTTGACACTGCTTAAACAGCTGCACCTCTGCAACACTGTCCCAGCAGATAGGTTTCCACACCACTTAAACAGCTGCACCCCTGCAACACAGTCCCGGCAGATAGGTTTCAACACCACTTAAACAGCTGCACCCCTGCAACACAGTCCTGGCAGATAGGTTTCAACACCACTTAAACAGCTGCACCACTGCAACACAGTCAAGGCAGATAGGTTTAGACACCGCTTAAACAGCTGCACCTCTGCAACACAGTCACGGCAGATAGGTTTCACACCACTTAAACAGCTGCACCCCTGCAACACAGTGCCGACAGATGGGTTTTGACACCACTTAAACAGCTGCACCCCTGCAACACAGTCCCGGCAGATAGGTTTCGACACTGCTTAAACAGCTGCACCCCTGCAGCACAGTGCCGGCAGATAGTTTGCAACACTGCTTAAACAGCTGCACCCCTGCAGCACAGTGCTGGCAGATAGGTTTCGACAACGCTTTAACAGCTGCTCCCCTGCAGCAGAGTGCCCGGCAGATAGGTTGCGACACCGCTTAAACAGCTGCACTTCTGCAACACAGTGCGGGCGGATAGGTTTTGACAACGCTTAAACAGCTGCACCTCTGCAACACACTGCCGGCAGATAGGTTTCGACACCACTTAAACAGATGCACCCCTGCAATACTGTGCCGGCAGATAAGTTTCGACACTGCTTAAACAGCTGAACCTCTGCAATACAGTGCCAGAAGATAGGTTTCGACACCGCTTAAACAGCTGTACCTCTGCAGCACAGTGCCGGCAGATAGGTTTCGACACCACTTAAACAGCTGCACCTCTGCAACACAGTCCAGGCAGATAGGTTTCGACACCACTTAAACAGCTGCAGCACAGTGCAGGCAGGTAGGTTTCAACACCACTTAAACAGCTGCAACCCTGCAGCACAATGCTGGGAGATAGGTTGGGACACCGCTTAAACAGCTGCACCCCTGCAGCAAAGTTTCCGGCAGATAGGTTTTGACACGGCTTAAACAGCTGCACCTCTGCAACACAGTGCCGGCAGATAGGTTTCGTCACCGCTTTAACAGCTGCACCTCTGCAACACATTGCCGGCAAATAGGTTTTGACACCACTTAAACAGCTGCACCTCTGCAAAACAGTCCCAGCAGATAGGTTTTGACACCACTTAAACAGCTGCACCCCTGCAGCACAGTGCCAGCAAGTAAGAGTTGCCACCACTTAAACAGCTGCACCCCTGCAGCACAGTGCCGGCAGATAGGTTGCGACACTGCTTAAACAGCTGCACCCCTGCAGCACAGTGCCTGGCAGATATGTTGCGACACCGCCTAAACAGCTGCACCTCTGCAACACAGTGCTGGCAGATAGGTTTCGACACCACTCAAACAGCTGCACCCCTGCAGCAGAGTGCAGGCAGATAGGTTTCGACACAGCTTAAACAGCTGCACCCCTGCAACACAGTCCTGGCAGATAGGTTTCGACACCACTTAAACAGCTGCACCACTGCGGCACAGTGCCGGCAGATGGTTGTGAACCTCTTAAATAGCTTCACCCCTGTAGCACAGTGCCCGACAGATAGGTTCCGACACTGTTTAAACAGCCTTCTTTCTCTCTCTCTCTCTTTCTTTCTCTCTCTCTCTTTCTCTGAACACAGTGCCTTCTGTGAGGCTTGGACCAGGAGCCTCATCAACTGAAGACCCAAATTTAATCAAGCAAGTAAGAAGAATTTGATCGATAAAGACTTCAAGCTAATTATTTGATCTAAATGCAGCAGGTTCAGGTTCTGAAAGCTGATCCCAAGGCCTGATTACACAGATTTACGGACCTGTTTGATATGTTTGGACTAAACACGATGATCTGGTCCACATATTTAAATTGTAACCGATGTTAAACAAATGTCATGGGATGTGAAGTCAGCTGACATGAAATATCTCGCAACGATGACCATAAATGAGTGAGTGCCATTGACACAAAAAAGAAAAAAAAAGAAATGATAAACAAAGCATTTTGTGGGATAATGTTTTCGCTGTTTTCTCGGTTTCAATAATAAAATTATCATTGATTTACATGTAACAGGTCTGGCAACGCAATTGAACCTTTTTGATTGGCTGTTCAACAATGCGTTTCAGCGTGAATTGTACGTTGAACTGCGTTGCTATACTTGAGTAATTGATTGGTTAACAGGTAAATGCGTTGCACTGCAGTTCAACGCGTATCGAAAGTGGGCTTTGATTGGATTTTCGAAATTCGCTTTGGAAAACTAATGCGTATTACGTGCGTTTTCAATGCGTTTTCAACGCGAATTCGACGAGGACAAATAGATGGGCGGTAGTGTACTTGTAGACTCTCGTAAATTCGACGTCCTAAAGACTAAAAGTTTTGCATTAAATTATTAGTAGTTCGTATTATAGGGAGGTGGACATAAAAACATAAAATTGATTATTATCAGGTTTTTCCTATCAAACATATGTTTTGTTTGCGTAAAAGAGAGACGACAGTAATCATAGGCCCAGATAATGAAATTTTATGTGCGTAAAACTGTAATTATTTCCTTGCATTTCAATTTAAACATGTGTTTGGGGTGCTCAAAAGAACCGTCTCACTGAGACGGTTCTTTTGAGTACCCACAACATATGTTTTGGGTGAGAAATGAAGAAAACAGATTTCCAATACGCACTCTTATCTGGAGACCTGGACGTTTCTTTTGAGCATACAAACATATGTTTTTAAAATAGTTATTAAAATACTTCATAAATAGGCCATCTGAAACCCGGAATGGCCATAGTGCCCAAAATTAAATTCGAGCTAGCAAGTATTTCGAATAATCGGAGTCGGAATTTCGGCGAGGTTTTGCTGTCACGAACCAGAGAACCTCAAATGACTTGGCGAATTGGCGAAAATATAGAGACCAAAGTTTATCTCAATTTTGGTGGGGCTAAAATTTGACGCTTTAAAAAGTCGATCATGTAAATTTCAATTTTAGCCTAGAAAAACAGACACGCAAAAAGAAGAAAAGAAAATATGGTGTGTAGTATAGCCTTTATTGTGAACTTAATCGCAACTTTTAACCGATAGACAAACCAATTTAGTGAATTCTGTTGGATACCCTAATATTCACCACACATCTATTTTGGCCTTCACACTTGGTGGGCTAGGCGGCATCCATGAACATTATTTTAAATGCCTAAAACATCGTTTTAAACCGCCGAAACACGCATTTTTGGCGACCAATAAGTGTTTTGTTTATTTATGTTCGACGAGCATCGTTTAAGCAATCGAAAACCGTTGATTTTGGCAACCAAGCGTGGCGTTTCGATATAGAACATGTCCATGCGGTAAACGCCACAGGCTTCCGTCGTATTTTATTGATTGCGCGAGCGGTCTTCCATAGAAATCTTTTACAAAAGTCGATACTTGCACTCGATATCGCGTTGCTTTCGGCTTTGTTTAATTGTGTAATACACACGTTATAATGAGGCAAGTAAGCTAAATGGATTCCAACATGAAAATTAATACAAGGTAGAGATAATTTAAATGGATATCAGAGGCACTCATAGGAAATAGAGGTGAAATATTGCAACGGCATTCTCGCGAGACCTGACGATACCTCATCTAGATCTCTCGCATTTCGCCCTTTGCATCATGGGTAACTAGCGATATTTGGCTAGTCCCGTTCAAATCTCGCACTCCGATAGTGACAGAATTTATTGTTAAAAATAGCAAAAAGTTAAATTTTTGACAGTTTATCATTTCTCTTTTAGTCGATATTTCCTGGATGTAAAGCCTTGAGTCATGTAAGCAGTGATCGCATAATATATTTTTAATAAAAAAGGCGACTCAATCCCAGTGTGCACCGAGCGAAAGGCGACAGGTGAGTATGTGCTAGCATGCTTCATGTCCGCGACAATGATTGCAACGGACGACTCGGTAATCTCAGCGTTTTGTTTATATAATATTTTACATACTTAATATTATTGTAAAGTACGGTGGCCGAGTGGTTAAGGCGTTGGACTTAAGTTCCAATGGACGAATGTCCGCGTGGGTTCGAACCCCACCCGTACTAAAATTTTCACTATTTTACTCTTCATTTTTCTTTTTTGCTACACTTATGAAATGATGATCAGTATTAGCATATAGTCCCCAGGCTTTTTACCTTCTTTTCATTTTCCCTTCTTGTCAGA
This sequence comes from Loripinus fragilis, assembly GCA_964019695.1. Classification (NCBI taxonomy): domain Eukaryota; kingdom Metazoa; phylum Mollusca; class Bivalvia; order Lucinida; family Lucinidae; genus Loripinus; species Loripinus fragilis. The sequence continues at coordinate 74,151,243 of OZ026517.1, forward strand.
AGTTGTGCTTTATTATTTCCCGAAGCTCATGTTTTGTTTTGTGTTGATAGTCCAAGCCAGCAATTGTTCGATTTCCTGCCTCCATTAAGCAGTGCTCAGTTTTCAACTACAACCCTTTGCTCAACAGTCTAATGCTCTACCAATTAAGCCACTGTACTCCAACGGAACCCCATGTTAAACTACGTCTACCTTGAGACTGTGAGGGTTACATAACTTTTGAACTCCTTGGCCTAGAGCCTTCTCATTTTACACTGTATGCTTTTCGAGAAGAGCTTTGCAAATTACACCTATTCCAATAATTGACCTTTGGTTGTTTTTTTTTGATAAAATAATCCATATTTGAGACCGGGAACCAGCCAAAACAGTTGGGCCAACTAAAAGGTAAAACGGCAAATCCAAAGTGGATTTGAATATAATTTTCGATGCTCCTTCAGCACTGCGAGTATGAAGTTAATCTGTTGGCCTTGCTTGTGGACCATATTGCATGGGTTTTTTTCTGAGACTGGGTGATATCACGCTTTAACTGTTGTAAATTCAACATTGAAAAATGTCCTATAAAAGAAAGAACTGATAAACAAGCCATAAGAATACAGTCATATGCCTAAACTGTCTTGTGTAGGTTATCTCGTAATAGCAACCGGCCTCGTGTAGCTTATCTCATATTAGCAACGCTTCTCTTACATGGGTAGCGATTTGGGACATATTTTGCCGACAGCAAGCCAATATTGGGATCTTGTGGGCATTGGTATGTGAGAGTGAATGATCTCACTTGGGCAAAATTAGCGAAAATCCTAATCTAGTGTGCGAGAAAATTGGGGTTTTGAGCCCTTTTTACGAAGGAGCGACGTTAGCAAAGCTCTGTGCAATATATAGTATACAGCGTAATAACCAAGCTTTCAAATGGTGCTACGAATGAATGAGGCTTGTGTACTTTCATAACTTTGTCATCCTTCATTTTCATATCCGTTGTATTTATGCTAAGCATGTTCGTGAAAATATTTCACGAATGTCTCATATGAAATGAGATGAAACAATTAATATATTGTATTGTATTACTATGGAAGAAGAACATTAGATGGAAGATATTTTCTTTGTTTATTTTTTGCTGAAGATACATTATGTGATAAATCATTGTGCTCTCAGCTATAAGCTACTAAAGTGTAACACTTCGTAAAAGCACAGTAATACCCTCGACATGCAACATGTACATGTAGACTGTGCCATGTACAAAATATACATGTGCCTTATTGTATTATATGGTCGGATACGAGGGTCATCCAATAAATAGGGGGAATTTCCTTATAATGTAAGAGTTTATACCATTTTAAACGTCACAAGTATAGCCATAAGATGGCATAACTTGTCGTGCATGCAACAACATATCCAAAAGTTTGATGGAATATGATTTCCCTTGTTGCTAAGCAACGTAAACAGGTACTTAACGCTGACCTGGCCGGATGCCTTAAAATGGTTGCCATGGTTACTGGTATGTGAAGATCAGTTCCAAAAGGAATCTATTCCATAAACTACAACTTAAGGTAATTATTCTGTAAAATTCATTGACTTCTTTTGAAAAATGTCAAATTGGCAAGGGCATTTAGTGTAAAAAAGCGACAAAAATGAAAAAAAATGTTGAATCAGAAATAGGGGTATGGGTCATGAATTAGCCCTTAATGTTTTGTTGGTTTGCATAAAAGTTTTAAATCACCCTAAAATGATTAAATTTATTCTATATTATAAAACAGTATCTTTTAAAAAACATGTATCAAATGTGTCCTTTGTTGCCTAGCTACAGTAAAATATAGACTTAATAACCAGTCCATTTTCCCACATTTGCCTGGTTGCTAGGCAACCATGACTAAGTGGTACATGGTAATGACCATATTTTATATGTAACATTGAGAACAATTGAAATTTAACAGATTAAAGGACAAACTATGTTCAGATAAATGATAATAACAAAATGCCAGACTGCATTTCTTTAGCATGAAGTTATCGTATAAGGAATATCTGGCCAGGTTAGCTTTAGTATCACTTTTTCGTTGCTAAGTAACAAACGACCTCACTTTCCAACAAAGTTTTGGATATGATGCTGCATGCCCAACAAGTTATGCCACCTAATGATTACATCTGCAATATTTTACTGGTACGAACTCTTGAATTATAAGGAAATTCCCTCTATTTATTGGATGACCCTCGTATTAAAAATAATATTAATGTAAATGGACAGTCTGCTGAATGTCCTTGTTTTCCGACAATTGCAATGGCAGTAATATAACGGTGAGAACCCTGACTTGACTTCTCATATGCCCACTGTAATCATATATGATCACGTAATTATAACTGACTTACCCGTAAGAAGCTACCGAATTTATATTGAATATTGAGATAAAGTTTACGTTTTCCATATTTTAAACTTTGAGCAAGTCCTGCGTATACTGGAAATTCCTAAACGGGTACTTTAGCAAACAGTAAAGACTCAGATGAAATGCAGCATGATGCTGCAGTACAGGGTTTGCACTATTTGCTAAGATTAAAAAACCCGTCTTACCTTAGAAACTTCTACCTGTGGCCCATTAAATTGCACAATGGGCAGTCACAGATAGCTGGTCAGATTAGTGGAACCGGGCCGCGTAGCGCAGTCGGTAACGTGTCTGGCTACAGATGCGTGTCTGACTGCAGATCCAGAGGTCGTGAGTTCGATCCCGGCCCGGTCCCATACTTTCGTGGAGATTGATCATGAATAATTTCTACGGTCATTCTCCTCCCTTCCGCTGATTCATTCAAGAAGGGTTGTTGTCAGTTACAAGCGAAAGTATGTGCACAAATTACTGGTTAACCGCTTGCTCAAGCCTGCCCAGGAAAAAGTGTGGTTATGTGAACTGACCGTCCCGCAATGACCATAGCTGTTGACATGGGACGTAAAGCAACAAAAACTAACTAGCTAACTAAGATTAGTGGAAAAATCATGCACTTAATGAAACAAGCATGAAACTTGGCATGTGTGTTCACAATATTCAAATTTTATATAAAAACTCAGTGGCCTCGCGAAAATTCAAAATGGCGGACAAAATGGCGACCCCTTTCAAAATGGCCGCCTTTAAAGACTCGCAATAACAGTTTACTACCTAAAACATTACAGAATTGACAGATTTGTATGATTTGTGTGTCAAAATGTATGTTCAAGGAATCTTAATTTGCATATATTTTGCTTGTATTTGTCATTGTTAATGATATTTATGCCAAATGTGAGAAGAAAACGTCTGCTGTTTGTTATCAATTAATGTAACTGTTACTGTGGGTCCTGCTTATACACATATATTCTCGTTGCTTCGTTTTACATTCATTCTAAAATGAGTTGCAAAACCCCTGTCTTGGGATATTGCATCATTATCAAAGTTATTTACATCACCGTATCACTAGGGTTAGTTGAATTTTAAAAGTCTGCTACTATCTCAGATAAGACCAAGCAAAGTTGATAACGAACTATGGTTCTCATGAGTCCACACCCGGACGAATAATGTGTGACCCCCACAGAAAAGCCTTGTCAAAATCTGTGTATAGAAAATTTTAAAATGGGACTGAATACATAATATCTATTTTAACACATCAAAACAACGTTATATTAACTTTATTTGACATAATCATGTGACACTATAAATGGTTTTAATATCTGTTTCCCATATTTTTGTATTTTGCAGCTTCAAAGGTGGAAAAAGACATGTCACAAGGTTTCTGTAATTCATGTGACACAACCAAAGATTTGCCCTATTCAGATAGTGGTATCTGATATTGCAGACCAAGTTGTAATTTATTTACAGTAAAATATGTCTTTTATATGAATAACAGGCGTACACTTCTATTAACAAAGACATTTGTGTCAAAATAAGTCTCATTCTTAAGCTTAGCCCTAGGGTCTGTTTTTAAAATATAATCATACGTGATACTGATTTTAAGGAATCCAAAACGGTACTTGAAACAGCTTTATCTGTATAAGAAAGTGCAGAGGCTGAAAAGGTTTCACAGCAGAGAAAATCCTTATCGGTTGGCATTTAGGCACATTTATCAGACACCAATAGTGAAATGTAATTTACGTGACAGTAATTAACATGACGCAGCTCACATTGAAAGCCCTTGAATGACCAAGATAATTTTTTGAATCGGTGTGCGTAAAGGTGTGGTGTGTTCTCAGTACTCTTCAACACCACCGTTTGTCTAACATACTATGTTTTTGCATTTGGATTGAAATAAATCAGATTGTGGGTAAGCAGTAATTAGTGATGCTTCTAATTTTGTTGCATATTATCTGTTTACGAAGATTTTAAGAACAGTGTCGTATTCAAAGCATAAATACAGTAATTTAATCTTGAAATATATAAAACGTGTAAAACATTTGACAATTCTATGCATGTATTTGTTACAAAGTGTGTGTCACGTGAATAACTGGATTTTGTCACGTTGGGTACAATGGTAGTTCAACTATAAGTCTCTTTTATGAACGAAGAATGTTGATTAGAATAGGTTCTTGTCTGCTTCAATTGATGACATTCGTGATAGTCCTGTTGTTATGAATATTTTATGACTGGGGTTGACCAAATGTTAACTAGTAGTGTTTGTATTAAAAGACATTTATATCTACCAAAGTAGTTATCTGCTACATTGTCACATTGGATACAATGGCAGTTCAAGTACATGTATAATTATCTATTATACATGAAAAAAGCTGATTCGAGTAGTCTCTTGTCTGCTTCAATTGATGACATGTTAGTGACAGTCATGTTGTTTATGTATATTTCATGCCTAGGGTTGACCAAATGAAAACTATTAGTGGTCATATTAAAAGACATTTATATCCCTACAAAAGTAACTGTCTGCTACATTAAACATTTGTGATAAAAGATATATGAAGCTTCTTTCTGTGAACATACCGTGGCATTGTTACCGTTTCATAATTAGTTAACAAGACAACAAATAATCTGGAAATAGAGAGAACCTAGAATATGAGAAAACAGCAGACTCAGTTTTATTGATCTGTTCATGAAAACTAATGGAACGCGCAACAACCCACTCGCCCCGAGCCCCGGCCAGAGCAGAATTCTACTTACCATCAGGGCACAATATTCCTAAAAGACCAGAATATGGAAACATATCAACTAACAAACTCCATACAGCACAACGACAGCTGCTTAACCTCTAAATTATCTGGAAAAATGGATCCCCCAGAAATAGAGAGAAACTACAATATAAGAAAACAGCAGACTTGGCAGTCTGTTCATGAGAACAAATGGAAAGAGCAACAACCCCTGCCTCCAGCTCATAACCGTATCTTATTTTGAAAGTCAAACGAGAGTGACGTCACGCGAATTACAATCTGATGTCACGTAGATAACTATATGATAGAAAGTTCTCGCGATGGCTTCAAAGTTATGTACATGAATATGTCAATTCTTCTGTTTTCATGTCTTCTTTAAGTTTGATGTTAAAATATTGTTCATGTTTTGTTATTTTTTCAGTGGTATTGAGTATGGTGGCTGCAAGAGGTACAATGGCGTAGTTAACATTACGTGCCTTTGGGTGTTATTTACGTGACGCTAAATTAAAAAGGAATATTTTAAGAGTATTTGATTTGCAAAACTTATGTCCGCATGAAATGTCATGTAGGGGTATATTGATTAACATCTAAGGTTTTCATACAATTTAATACTGCAGCATGACAGTTGAAGCAGTTGAAAGAAGACAAAGTTGAAATATCTTTAATGTAGAAGCCTATAGTATTATTTACTCGAAAAGTTTTCGTAAATAGAAAAGTAGGATTTGATTTGTTGATTTTAGTTAATTGATATTGCTCTGAATTACAGAAAATAAAGTGTGTTGGTTCCAAATATTCAATGATTTTGATTTTTGTAACATTTCAATCATGCAAGCATGTCACATTCATAAACTAAATGAGCGTTAGGCACCGAGTTTCATAATGCTGCAGAAATGGCCAGAGCATAATCAGTGTGACAATATTTTACAAGATGATTATTGAATGATTGGGTAAAGTGAAAACATGCTTAAAAAGTCTATGTTTACAACTTCATTTTTCGTTTTAATTTTCTCCAAGATTTGCAACTTATTTTAGAATAAGTGTTAAAATAAATGCTGAGCATATTTATTTATGTATTTCTTCACATTTGCAATAGCACAGTTCCGTGCATGGAAAGGTGGGTTTAAAACACTTACATCTTCAGTAGAATTAATTCCGACAGCCTCACGCTGTTAGCTGCAGACATCGTTTGGCAATTGGTGGTAAGGTCGTCCATATTATTTGCGAAGGGTTATCTTGCTGCTGTCAACCCCATTCACTAGGACTTTCAAGGTCTATTTGACATAGTGTCGGCTGACTGCAAATACAGCCATGCAGCTCGTTTAATATGTTGAACCAGAGTTGCCCGGGTCGGAGGCCTTGTGTCATTGTGACCTTTGTTTCCTAACAGACAGCATCGATGTTTGTGGCCTGACTAGATGTAACATACATGGTGATAATAAACTTTTTCAGAACTCTTTGTTCTGCATCACCAATAATGGGTGGATGCATACCAAGCGCGTTTCAAGATAAAAAATTCCATTTTGCTGAGCAGCTCTTCCCCTTTCCACGAAAAGCTGACACGATACAACAGCCTTTGAAAGCGTGAAAGAAGGAAATGACGGGATTTTTCTAGCCAACATCGTGTACTGGAATTCACCTATGGTTTTCTTCCTGGCCAAATGAAATCCAAAGCTTTTTATACACCAAGTTCTCAATGGAAACATACTTACAGCTATGCCTTAACATTTGTGTCATTAGCTTTTATTATTGCTTGTTTGTACCTGCCACCCCCTCATCCCCACCCCACTTATTGTATCAATATGCATTGACATTCCATCAGAATACAATGGGTTACACTACCCGTTGAATCTTTCAAATATTGTAAACCCTGATCAGACTGCTCCTTCAGTCCTATCTGGATTTGCTTCGTTTCATCTGGGCCAGTGCATGAGATTTCCAACAATGTGGTATGTGCGACTAGCAAAGCCTCAGATCAGCCTGCGAATACGCGCAGTCTGATCAGAGCTTTTGCTCGTCGCTTAAATAATCTATGAGTGTTAAGCTACTGACCGAACATCTTTTGGAGTTTCTAAGCTTAAAATGAGGCTACACAGGCTCGTCTGAGTCTACACTTGTCAAAATGTCAAATTGCTGGAAATCTAATTCCGCGGCTCATCTGTCTGTCTGTCTGTCGGTATTTGTAGTGTAAATATGACACATTTACGCCAGTCGTTCATATCAGCCACACAAATGCCCGTGATATACGAGTCTGTCGATTTTACGTGACAGAATCATTTTCACCGTACACTGAGCAAGCTAAAATTGATGACAATGTGGCCGCTTTTTGCGCAACATCAAAAGGCTTCTGCGGCGTAGGTCACTTTGAAGCTTATACGATGTGATATGTTTTGCCTTTTAAGTCATCCAGACCTGTAGGAGCTGTAGTATATCTATTAATCATATTTTTTCACGGTAAATAGCGCACTGTATGACAAGACAATAGAACGCGGTATGAGTATAAATCAAACAGAAGTTGTATCAAGAAAAGGTGCATATATCCAGCATGCATTAAAGCTAGTATTACAGCTGTTGTCTACGAACATAATTTTGTCAAATACGCCTATTCGACTGGTCATTTCGTGCATCACGACCATATGATTGCACATTTTCAACATTTTATGACATCATCTGTGTTGCACATTTTTTACATTTTAAAGCACATTGTGTAAATAGTGTATCTACAAGCATAAAGAAAATAATCATAAATGTACTTAAAATGTCGTGAAGCACGAAATGACCAGTCGAATAGGCTTATTGTGTCGTATCGTATTTTACGTAAACGTACACTTGACAGTAATCATTTGTCCGTTTGGCTTTCTTTGACAGCATCGTTTACTTCCTTACTTTGTGTTTGCGGACTGAGACCAGGGGTCCAATGTACCACACCTGGCCGAGGACATCATATGGGAAAGTGACAAAGACACAAGAAAACAACACATATAAGAGAACCAAGAGGTCAGCCCTTCCCCAAAAGGTAACAACAAGGCTGCAAGGTACAGACAATACAGTATGGCAGACAAACACGAAACACATATGTGCCGCAACATGAGATTTCCAACACTGTGAATTGTGCGACCAGCAAAGCCTCAGATCAGCCTGCGCATACGTGCAGTCTGACCAAAGCCTTTGCAGCAAAAAAGTTTGCTGGTCACTTGGATATTCTAGTTGTATTGAAATCATCGTCTTGCAATTTATATTGGTCATCTGTGTTACTTTGGGAAATCAGCAATTAAGAGTTTTGAAACTGTTGGACTTTTTCTGAAAAATTTAAAATAAAGTAAAAATTAGAACATCAGTTGGCGCTTTCAGTTGAGAATGTATTCCCACCAAAGGTGCGTAAATTGTGGTTGGTCAGATTGATTAACAAATTGTTCAACACACTCTTATGATTTATGGGTGAGATATAATAAACCAAAGAGTTTTGTACTCCATTTACACAATCTAGTTTTGTGCATACATTTTATATGGTCAAAAGCGTATTTAGTCGAGTGGGTTAATGCGTATCAGCTATGAAGTTGGTAGTGAATTAACTACTACAAATATCTGACAACGCTGATACATAACAAAGTGATATAAGATGCAATAATAAAATTATCTTAGTACCTTATCTTAGTATGAGTAAGAGGTACATGCTATTTCACTCAACTTCTGTCTGTGACTGGGTTTAAACACCGTCTAACTGGCAAAGCGGCCAAGTGAAGATAGTCTCATTTTAACAAGTCGCTGTAATAGAGCCTATTACAAAGTTCAATCTGAATGACTACTTTATTAAACGCTGAAGTCCACCAAGGGGTTTCGGGGAACAGTGGAATGATGGCATATCTGGTCACAAAAAAGATTTACGTGGACAAATGGCAAAAGAGCAAATAAAAAATCATTATTAGCATCAACTTGAAGGAGACTGATATCCATCGCCACTAGGCGTCTCAGGGTCGTCGACAATTGCAAATGATGTATGAAAAATGCAATGATCAGGAACCGACAGCTACACACGCCGCATCCTACCGAAGGCAGTGACATGCACAAATCAAAAATGATTCCTTTTACCCTTTGGAGACCAGAAACCCCTAAGCGGGTACACAGGCAAACAGTGAAAATCCAGTTCTGCACTGTTTGCTATAAGACAAAATCTATCCTCAGAGCAGTTAATGCAATAGTTGTTTTTTAATTGTAATCTGTGACCTCTCAATATACAATGGACCGTCCCAAGTGTATTGTACACGTATAATACCATAAGGAAGGATCCATTGGTACACAGATGGTTATTCCAAAAGGCTGTTATGTATAGATGTACCACGACCTTTGGAGCATTCTATTACAAAAGATTGATGTGTAACGCGTAAAATGAGCCAGTCGGGCTGGAACATCCATGTGTGTCAATTTATTACAGTAAATGTAAGTCCTGAAACCCCTATTTCTAGTTCCAAAATACAGTCACCCCTCAAAGCTTTTTGTTTGTCTATAATCAACAGGTACGAATACCAACAGCCAAAGTAGTTCGGTCTTGGAAATATTTATGAGACTCGCATCTCATTTAGAAGATGTTTTTCTCATTAAATATCAGAAACGTGTTTATTAGCCACTTAACAGCATAACCAAGAAAAAGCGTGCACTACTGACCTACGAGGAACGAACCTAATTCACAAGGACCAGCTTGTGCATACTTGCATTACTGTTCGAACTGCTACATCTTCCTTTCTTACGACTATAGGTTAGTCTAGTGGCGTAGTTAAACTAACGTACGATCAGGATGTGAACAAAGCCGGGCGCGTATCTTTTATACTTTACGCAGTCTTGATGGGGTCTGGGGTTACTACACCTATATGGGTATGAAATCCTGTAGCGGAAAATGGTTTAGCGCATTTCACAGGGCTAAAATGAGCTCTCCAGATACGCACTTACACACCACATGGGCCTGCATTGTATTGTTGTTAAAGTTTTAGGGACCAAGGTAGAGGCCTGTACCTTATGTTTATATTTATAGTTTTAGTGACCTGTTAAGTTTTAGGGACCAAGAGCCTTGAAACTTTAAACAAATACGATACAGGCCCCTTTGCTACACACTGTTAGTTGCATTTTTCTTCCAAAAATCAAATTAAATGGCTGAAAACCTTTTACTGTATGCACATGCGTATTTGCGTACACATAAATACGCCCTTAAAAGCCCTCGCTTTCTGCATGCCAGTAAGGTTGGCTTTCCTGCTTCTTGGAGTGTTGGGAGACAATGCGTCTGAAATGTTGTTGTCAATCAGAAGGCAATTCAGAAACTGTGGTTTCTACATCTAAATCAAAGCGAACGGAAAATTAATGACAAAAATGCTCTATTTTATATGCAAGCAAAGTATTCTTCCGCGCACAGAAAACAAACAGAACCATTTATCAAATATTGTTTTATATTTTGTGTCTACTGTTTGACATTTCTGCAAGAAAACTGTGTTTTCTTTTTCTTTGGTGTCTATTGATGTGTTTGGAAGATGGTGAAACCTGTTTTGCATACATGACAAGGTTAAAATGCTTACACACCGCAGTCAGTCATCGAAGTTAAGTTGTATTTTTGCTCAGGTTAGTTTTCGAAGAATGTACAATGAGTCAATCTACTTGTAGAAGACATCCGTAAGACGTCTCAGTCCGTATATCTCAGTGATCTGCTAGCTTACTCAGAAACGGCATCCATTTGGAATTGTGAAAGAATGACAACTGACAGAAAATACATGTTGATCTAATATTAAAGAAGGAAAAAAAGAACGACAACAGCAAGAAAGTACTTTATATTTTTGCAATTTCCTCCTAGATCGAACTGAGGAAATAGACGCAACATTTACTTGTGTAAGTTATTGTAAGGTTTGTGCGTCTGTACGCCGGACGATAATCCACGAGCTATAGCTCGTTGATTATCTTCCCGTACAGACACAAACCTTACAATAACTTGCTTATTGCACCAGCATGCATTTGTACTTTGTAAAGTGCAAGATATTTGATGTTAGACATTGGAATATCAGTAAAAGACGCAATAATGTAATATTTTGCAACGAATCTCGGCGACTTTCAAGGCTGGGAAAGCATGACTGTGTTATCAGAACCTGTGGTGAGATCAAGTCTCACGTAATCCCTGAAGCATTTTGGACACAAAAAAGAGGTACATGTACATGTAGTGCATTAGTCTAGCTCCTAGACCTTGGTGTTTTTGTCAAATTTACTTTACTTTTCTTTTAGTATAATTTGAAATCATATACATGTAGCCAGTCTCATCTCTTCTCTTTTGCATCAAGTGGTATCCTCACATAATCACAAATATTGCTATCATAGAGGAAAGAGGAAGACTAAAGAAATTATCATTATTATTTAAAATGAAATTATCATTTATTTAAAAGAATATGATATCAGACTAGTGGCTAGTCAGTCTGGTACAAGACATGTTTCATGTTTATTTGACAATTTTTGCGGTCGCATTAAATACAAACAAACAAATTTTGCCTTTCTATACATGACGGACGTGTCACTTGTATTGGCAACTAGACAAGTTACCAATTTCAAGCATAGTTATAACACGGCGGTCCTAAATACATCCCCAACCCCCTTTAGCTGATTTTAAGAGCTAAAACGGGCGTATCTTCTAAGTAAATAGGTATTTAAGTGTGAGACTGTCTTTTAAGTTTAGAGGAACATTCAGTCTATTATTCAAAAGGGAAACAGCCTATGTGTGCATGTTTTTGCTTGCCAACTGGGCTTAATAAGTTCTTTCAAACAAGTGCCCAAATGGGTGTCTCATGTACAAAATGTGTCTTGGAAGAATTGTGAAAACCAAATTCTCAAAACTCACAGCCGACTCAATTTCTTAGATATTTTAAGTATCTATCACCGATAAAACTGATCACCAAATATTGCATTTGAGTACTTTTGCATACAATTTAGTGTTGCTATGGAAACTGTAAACCCTAAAGTTTGATGTTCAAGTTGCTGCTGAAAAGTAATTATCCATCTAGAATGTTTTATTTTCTAACAGAACAATATATACAAGGTTCCAAGAGAAAAGCGTCATATATTTTAGAGAAATTGTTCGAGAAAGATTTAGTACAGTTCGTTTCAGACAGCATTTTTAAACGCTTAAAATTTGACTGCTCATCTTCAGAGACTGTTTCAAGCAAGAAAATAAAACGTAAAAACTGTTTTCTCAATGGCTGCGTGTTCCTGGAGATCAGACTAACCCATGGAAATCAATAATTACCAAATTAATGAGAAATGAATTAGTCACAACTTTTTCAAATTTGTTCAAATAAACATGAAACACCTCTTGTAGTGCACATGTACGTTATCAAGGCCTGAGTAATCGAGATGCTACTATAGGTTTTCGGGAATCAGGGTGGGTACAAAGTAAGTAAGGGTGCAAAGATCAGGAATCGATGCAATCAAGTACCACACCTGACCCAGGATACCAATGGGAAAGTTACAAACTCATAGTAGACACCACAAACGAGAGCCAAGAGGTCAGCCCTTTCCCAGCAGGTGACCACAAAGCACATATAAACAGACGCGCACAAAGACATAGCAAACACAAGACAGAACATAAACATAAAAGATCCACAAAAGAAGTACCGCCTTGGAACGGTCAGTAAAATATTTTACTGGAGGGCTTAAACCAGTTTAACGGCGCCAATCTCACCCTTAATTCAGATGTGGATCAAGACACATAGATATTTGGTTTGCATGAAAGACCCCTAACTTATCAATGCATCATCTCCTAAAACATATAAATCAAGATATAACAAGGAGATAAAGCAAAGATAAGGACTCAACAGTAAATAAAACTGAATACCGGAGCAAAAGAAATCCAACAGGTAAACCCCGGTGGGCCCGACAAACAGCCAAAGCATCAGGCCCCTATCATCTCATCAATAGATAAGTCTTTAAGTCGGAACCATCATAGAGTCTGAAGTCCGACCCACCGGCGTGCAATTAAAGAGAAAAGCAAAGTTGCCAACCGTGATTGGGTTGACTACCAAGCATGCAGTCTGTTGCAATACATTAATGTTATAGCCAATCTTTTTATAATGGTACAAATTGTATTTTGAATGTAACTCTAAATTAACGTTATTCACTACTCTCAGATGATCTACATGGTAAGAACTTCCAGGAGCCCAGAGTATATTCATGATTGTGGCCTTGACGCAAGAAAACCTTTCTTCATTTTTGCGAAAGGTTAACGCTTCAAACGACCTACTCAGCTACAGAAACTAGCTAGAATCTCGAAACTTTCAATAAAGCATGTAAAGGCATTATACTTCACAAACAGCGAAAAACAAAGGCGCTGATCAGACTGCGCGTACGCGCAGGCTGATATGCGTCATTGTTGTTCGCGTTCAGCAAAAACAGGTTTTCTCACGACATGGCTTAATTGAAGTCATTATTCTAACTTAACATGCTCAAGAAGGATTGGGAGTAGATGATGAAAAAGATAAAGAGAGAAAATTACGGGAAATATGATGTAAATATAATGAAAATGTAATGAAAATAAAACTTCGACAGGTGCTTTCAAGAGGCTCCATATCTTTAAATCTATTTTTCTTCATTATAGCATTCTTCATTATAAAATCAGGCTTCCAGTAGCTATCTGGGTTCATCTAAAAGTGTAAACAAATGCTGTTAAATCTGCACATATGTGTATGGTGTTATCTAGCTGAGTCGTCGCCGCCACTTAATGCAAACATTGTAACATACTTTCAATCAAGCAATGGATAGAGATATTTCCATAATGACTGGTTTCAAATTAGCCGCACGGAATCATTTGAATATACGATCAACTACAGAAGTACCCACCCCTTAATGCCTGATTCATTCATTTAATTTTTATTTTATTATTATTTTATTAAAATTCTGCGAAAGCATTCGACCAAGATGACGTTTACTTTATGTTACCTAGCAACAGATGTATAGCACGTTTGTATACTACAAGGCATGATAGGTTTAGATGATGTGGAGGATAGATTCTAAAGTCGTTCATATACAGTAAAACATGTCTTAAGCGGCCACTCAAAAAGAAGACCAAAATTCGTTTTCAAGACCGATTATCGCTTAATGCAAGTCAAAAGTATTGCAGAATGCTCCCCTTGGAGCATTCTGCAATATTTTCGACCTTCATTAAGCTACCATTTGCCATTAAGATCTTTGTTTTGTCTATTTTGAGTTGCCGGTTTTACTGTACATACTACAGGCCATATTGTGCTTTGTACCTAGACTGGCTCCAGTCCTTAAAACAATTTTTGTCAATGTGTCATATCATTTACTTGTAGCAAGTCTAACTCTGATGGCTCAGAGTTAGACTGGCTACAAGTATATGATATGACACTTTGATGAAAAATTGTTTTAAGGACTAGAGCCAGTCTTTTTTGTACCGTACGCTCATTGCTGGCAATGGTAACGGCTGTTTTTTGAGAAACTAAAATGTATTTACATTATGTTTTATGATATTTATGAACATTGCAAACACATGTCCATTAACTGCAAAGTGTTGTAAACCGTAACATTATACACGCATAGTTTGGCAAGTTTGTTTCCATGTCGTGTTCTTGCATCTTTGTGACTTACAGTAAAACCTTAAGCAGCCACCCAAAAGAAGACATTGCTTTACGCATATGCGATAAGTACCAAAATCCGACGAAAAGCTCAATTGTATTCTAGTAGAATTTTTTGTATCATGTTTCAAGTTCATGTGGACTGCCAACCTTACACCGGAAATTCTTCCTAATGAAAAGTCTTTAACTCTTTGCCTACTGGAAAACTTTGCATGCTTTTTTGTCATCTGCTGATTTCTCATCAAAATCAACTTTTTAGAAATACAATCAGAGTGTCAACAGTGTGGATCAAGATCAGGCCCGACATTTTGTCGGGCCTGAGTTGGGTCCAAACTGTTTGCAACAATCAGCAGCAGGCGACACCACTAGGTAAATAGTTAAGAAATTACCTTCATACTTGTCGTGATTTTTTTCTGATTTCATTCACATGGAATTTCTATTGGAGAAATCAAGAAGTCTTAAATCTGAAGCACGACAGATGGAAAATTTGAGCTTTTATAATTAAACCATATACTGCACGTGCGTTATGATATTAGTTATATCAAAAACACATGGTTCATAAATTTTATCATGCAGAATCTTGAATAACTTCAGGGTTTAGTACCTTCACAACTGATGAGTTTGTCGGTTTCATGTTGAGAATACAGTCCACTCGTATTATCAGACTTAACTCCCCAGCTGTATGAAGTGAGCGTCGTCGCGAAAGAACTAGACTGGTATAAGACTATGAAATAGAGCAATCACAACTAAACTAACGTTCATTCGTTCGATCGTTCGATCGTTCGTTCGTTCGTTCGTTCATTACCAATATTTTCAGAGGGTAAACACATTTAGCTGTTGGCTATTGTAACACAATATCAAAAATGTCTAATTTGCATGTATTTTGGACAACATGGACATGTTAAAGTATCATAATTTATATTTTGCCCTGTAGTAGTTTAAGAGTCTTAAATACCAGGTTTCGAAAGAACCTGTCCGGTGTAGTTTTTAAGTTAAAATATCGCTGTTCAAACTATTTCTTTTTTCTGATAGTGCCCTCTTTTGAAAACACTTGCACAAACATTTTGGACCCAGATGAGACCAAACATAATGTCTTTCCTGATCTGGATCGATACTGTTTGACTATCTGGTGGTATTCCTGAAAAAATATTTGGAATTTTTGGAAAATATCAGCAGATGACTTAAATGTATGCCAAATCAGTCAGCATTTGGATGGCTGGGCTGTGGCTAGATTCTGTAGCAAGTATGCTGATTATACTTTCAAACATCTAGTAATAATAGTGCTGATCAGACTGCACGTATTTGAGGCTGACCTTCTCGTCTTTGGTTCGTCTTCGCCAAAAATATGAATAAATTCTTTGCATGCAGGGTAATTTTTCATGATTTTTAGTCGACTGTTGATCATGTTGATTGTTTTCAAAATTAACTTCAGGAACACTATCAGATTATCAAACGGTTTGGTTACAGAACGTCGGTCCTGATCTGGGTCTAAATTGTTTGCAAAGGTCAGCAGTTGACAAAAGTCGCCGCTAGGAAGGACAGTTACATGTGGACGACCGCACTGTTACACTAAATGAGAATTTATGCAATACAGTGACTTAGCGAGTTGGATGTGAATAATACGACAGTGAGGTCGCGAGTTCCTGCCCAAGTCCGGACACGTTTTTTTCATCGAAAAAATTCTCTCCCAATCTCTGATTTACATTATATATGTATTTAGGATAGTACGATATGATAACTGACCGTCGTGATACATAGGGGCCAAATAGAATGGAGCAGACAAAACATTAATAAATACATGTAGATAATTATATTAAACAATAAAAACTTAAGTAATAAACAAATATGCGATTGGTACAATGTACGCACATGCCTAATGGGAGTAATTTACGAGTGCTAATGAAGAATTTGACATCTTATGCTACGTTTACACTATGTCCCCGGCGGCCACGGCAGTCACGATTTCGGCCACCGTGGACGAAACGGGGTAACCGTAACACAACGTAGGGGAACGGGGTCGACAAACGTAGCTCGCCGTGGTTGCCGTGATCGCCGGGACAGATTTTTAAACAGTCAAAAAATTTGCCACGGCAGCCACGGCGGGATTGACCTACTTAAATGTGCCGTAGTAGAACGGGGAGAACGCAACAAAACGTGACAGAACGTAACAGACCTTAGCACAACTTGGAGTGTGTCCGCAGCGGGACGGCTTGTTACGTGACTGCAACCCAAGGTCTGCCAAGGTCTGTCAGGGTCTATCAAGTTCTGTTGCGGTCTTCCACGTTCTCCTTACCCGACTCCACAGCTCGAACCTGAACATGGAGTCTAAGAATCTCAGATAGATGCATCGAAGGAGGAAAAGAAGTGACAAGGATAGAACTAATCATTCTTGAATGTATGTGCGCGTGCGTGCATTAGTGTGTGCAATTAACCCTTTGCACTTTTTTCTTGGGTAGTTTCATTGTATTATCGAGGGATCAAAGGTTATAATTTCCCGTGGCAGAATGTGGCATTTATTTCTCTGAAGATCAGTCAGTGCAGACATTGATAAAATGCTGCATTGTGCGCCGTTACATTAGAATCTGCTGTGTTTTTAAAATAATACTCATAAATGAGTCACTAGAGTACAAAGGCCACGGTTAATGCTGATACCAATGGCTGGTGTTATCTCATCGAACAGTTTCGAAGAGCTTTTGAGGCCTAAAATGCGTTAACATCTTCAATGCGCAGCTCTCTTGCTATAAAAAGTGAGAAATATCCCAATTGTTGCTTTCGTTCTTCCGAAAACCATGCCCGCACTTTGCAGCCGTCTTTAACCTTCCTGCTAGACGATCATTTTGTTATACAGCTGCTGGTGGCCTCCTTGCTGCCGCAAAGGCTAGATGTATCATATAAATACTAAATCGGCTTCTTCATTGCCATTTCATGTTATGATGTTTTTGATCAAGGGTGTATAATATAACGATTGCAGCAGCTTTTTGAACCTCCTCTTTATACCGTGGGCATATTGAGGCTCAAACACCATTCATCGCCCATGTTTCATCGTAGAAAACCTTGGGAGAACTTGAAAAGCGTAGCAGAACTTGATCGCAACGTAACAAAACGTGAGAGGTCCCAACAGAACGTGGCAGGCCGGGAATAAACGTAGAACCATCCGTGACAGACCGCAGCGCGCCGGCGAGCCTCTATCACGGCAGATCTTGTCAGACCGTGAGAAAACGTAGCGAGACTTAACAGAACTTGAATACAAAGACAAAAATGACTAAAAACACCACGGCGAGCTACGTTTCTGGCTACCGTGACTGCCGTGGCTGCCGGGAACATAGTGTAAACCTAGCATTATGTTAACAATATTGCCAAATAATAACAGGTATCTTTGCATATTCCAATTTATCGTGTGTCCATGTGGCGTAAAAATGTTTGTTCTCAGCTTCCTACCTTTGATCTTATTCCCCTTGTAAATGTGCAGGATTGCTCTGAACAGCATGAAAGGTTGCTGCTATTCCATGACAGCGGACTAAATAGCTACACTGCGTACATGTATGTATACGTCTATTGTTAAGACATTTTTCTAACTGTATAATAATGGCATCACATTCGGTATAAACAGTGGGGATTATGAATAGAAGTAGAATAAATTTGATCTGGAACTGTACTTTCTGAAAGAGAAATATCCAGGTTCGGGGTGACAAGTACAGTAAAACCTGTCTTAAGCGGCCACTTGAAAAGAAGACCAACAATTGGTTTTCAAGACCGATTACCGCTTAATGCAGGTCAAAAGTATTACAGAATGCTCCAAAAGAGCATTCTGCAATACTTTCGATCTTCACTAAGCTACCATTTATCTTTAGTTTGTAAAGTTTTAGGAGGTTGCTTAGGACAGGTTTTACTGTATATGAGGATTAATCCTTACATATATTTCAGCAGATAGACACCAACTTTGTCTCAGGGATGCACGAGTATAATGTTTGATGTCAAAGTTTTCATTTAACAAATACCAAACCTTGAATAATGCGACGGGTAAACAACTTCTCATGTGAAAATGTTTTAAACCTGAAAGTATTATAATGTAGACATTAAGTATATACATGTTATCATGGCAACTGCGTGGAAATTGAAAAAAAAGCTTCAAATAATGGTTACCGAAGCAGTTCATTAGTTGCAATATTAAAATCTTAAATAATTTCACAGAAATGTTTCTCATAATGGCCTCTACCATAATTACACATATCGTTCTGCTCTGCTTAATAAAATGACCACCAGAGCTCTAGATAAGAAATATCTTATAACGACATCTCCTCCTGAACAACTAATTCAAACTCAAAATAATTTCACAGAAATGTTTATCATAATGCCCTCTACCATAATTACACAAACCGTTCTGCTCTGCTGAATAAAATGGCCATCAGAGCTGAAGATAAGAAATATCTTATAACGAAATCTCCTCCTGAACCACTGATTCAAATTCAAAATAATTTCACAGAAATGTTCCTCATAATGCCCTCTACCAAAATTGCACAAACCGTTCTGCTCCACTGAACAAAATGGCCACCAGAACTCAAGATAAAATATCTTTAAACGACCACTAGCCCAAATTCAAAATGTTTCGCAGAAATCTTCCACATAACGTTCTCAGGCAAATTGTACAAACGTTCCTCTCCGCTGAACAAAATGGCCATCAGAGCTAAAAATTGAAATCTCTTTATACGCATCCCCAAAAATCTCAGTTTCAAATTCATAATACTTTCACACAAATGTTTCCCATCATTAAATTGCTGCCAGAGCTCTATATGGTTTGTCTTTAAACACCATCGCCTCAACCATTTTTGTTTTGTTTGATATTATATGTTTTTAAGGAAAACGTATTGATTTTTTGCTTGTTTGTGTGTTTTTTGCGTGATTTTATTTTGGAAGGGGGGGGAGAAGGGGGTAACATATTATGCCATTTTATTTCATGGAAAGGTACACAAATCTTGCTTTAACAAAAGAACTGCAATTGCGTGTTATTATGCAACAATCTGCAGTCTGAATAAATATTAACATGGACCTTGGATTAAAATCCATGTCTGTAAATAAAAAATAATCGTCTGTATTGCAATCTCTCGCTCAATTAGGTTTATAATACACTTGGGCTCAGATCAGAAGAAGGTTTTACTTTGATCTTCTGATTTTATTACAGACTTTTTCTCTGAGGAAGCGTATCAGTAACTGGAATTGCATTCTATTAACATGTGCATAAGGCTATAATATATCATATAATAATATATAATGGTTTGTGGGAACAGTATAGGCTCAGACGAGCATGTGCAGCAGTGTAATCATTCCAGAGCCTTCTATTTGTTGCCCGCATAGACACAGAATGAACACAGATGAAGACTCAGGCAAATATTCAGGTTTCTGGCCCCACTACATAGCTGTACATGAATGTTTAACACTTTCCTTCATGAATATCCATGCTACGCTCCACCCACTAAGCTTAATTATATAAATAAACTTTCACGTTTGTACATGGAACAAAGAAATTATCAGTCAGGTCCACTAGTGTAGGATCATATCTAATCATATTTCCATAAGCACTGATCAGGCAGCTCTTACAAGAGCTGCCTGATCTGTGTCAACTCTGTTTTCCAAAGTGTTTGAGGTAAATGGTTAAATACGAGTATAATCACACGTTGATATTATAATTACAACGTTCCTATAATTACGCCTACTTAAAACAGGTATGCATCCATCCATTAACTACAAGGTAAACCTCGAGGTTTTGTGGGGTATTGAGCACGCGCGATTTTGTCTGTGGGACTATGACACGTGTTAAGATGTCATTTTATTGGTCAGTTAGTCACTATAGAGCTGTCAAGTTATATAATGACTATGTTTACATTTGCATGATTGTAAACATTGAAATCAAAACATTAGGCTGGCATATTCAGCAGTCATGTGTCGTTTTGAAATGTCTTTGTTGTCAGCTTGTATAACTCAGTAGGTAGAGTCGCTGGCAGCAGAAATCCATTCATTTTGCATTGTACGCAGGTTCGAATCATATCCATGCTTTCATTTCTTTTTCGTCAATTTTAGTGATTTTTATTTTCTAATGTATCCTTTAAGCATTATTGGAAAACAGTTTTAACATTTACACAAAGTGTCAACCAAATGGGACATTAGCAAACACGAAAACGCATATGCGAGATGCCACGGAAAGGGTATGCATTGTTTGCTGTCATTTAAGGCGATTTTCAGACACCCAAATGGTTTGGAAATGATTAATATGAATTCTATTCAAGTGATTGTATCTATGAATGAATAAATTAATAAAGATATAAAATCGATTTAAACACAAGGTACGGTGACGGGGTTCGAACTCGCAACCTACATGACAGTGTACAAACCAGTTATCCACTATCACTAGTTTGCGAGATCTCCTTATGATTGGTATGTGCATATAACATTTTAGATGTAATAAAGTGCATGTATTATTCCAAAAATAGTGAGTTGTTATTGGTAAATATTATTGTGGATGTTTTTTTCTTCTTTAAATGTCAACATAGTCAGCCTAACACTGCAGGACTCTATCAGATGACTTTGAGAGACAATCTGGAATATAGAGAATACTAGGTGAGTGTCTTTTGATATCAAGTTTACCAGGCAAGGCTTTGAGAACGCATGTTGACATCGCGAGGCTTGCCGAGCGATTTAACATGCGTTCTCAAAGCCGAGCCTGGTAAACTTTATATCAAAAGACGCGAACCTGGTATTCTATTTATCAGTTTACCAATTGTTAAACACTCTTCAAACTAGAGATTATGACGTAATTTTTGATTTCTGTGTTGATTCAGTGTCATTGGCGACGACATTCAAAAAGTGCAACGTCATCATGACCTGATAAAGGTAACATGCCGTGAGATAGGAAACGTTTATTAGGTTATGTTGAAACAACTCAGTTAATATTAGTGGTGACTGATAAAAAAGTAACCATGGACCACGTTGATGAGAATATTTTTAACAGAGTACTCATAAACACTATCATCTGAGTTCATGTCATAGCCATAAACCGCGTGAAATGTACAAAGTATAAAATCTGTGCAATATTATGCACTGTTTTCATATTTTGTAAACTCTACGCTTGTGAAAAACAAATATATTAAAACCTGTGTAAAACGGCCACTCTCAAAAAGACCAAAAATTGTTTTTCAAGACTAATTATCGCTTAATGCAGGTCAAAAGTATTGCACAATGCTCCAAGGGGGGCATTCTGCAATACTTTCCACCTTCATTAAGCTACCTTTTGTCATTAAGATATTTGTTTTGTCTATTTTTGAGTGACCGTTTTACAAAGGTTTTACTGTGATATCAACTGACAATAAAATATCGGCTCTATTGTGGACACAATTTACTGGGTTCTATAGTCTCGTTGCAAATTGCACCACTCAAGACGTCTGCAACATATACTTGATTTTTTCCCATACACAAATACTGACAGTATTGACAAGTGTGTGTAAAGAGGCAAACAGTAGGGGCCCAAATCTTGGTCTACACGGTCGAAAAGGTTTATGAAGCATATCAGTAGAATACATAACAGACGTAATTGTGTGATTGGCGCTTTAAGAGTTTTCATTATTCTAGATGGTCTTTTCAGATTTTACGTCCCTTTCATCTCAGTTTTATGTATGCTGAGTTTATCATTTTTGCCCCATCCCATTTACGACCAGATCCAGATACAAAATAACAAAACAATGTGTATTATATATAGCAATGAATATGCATTTTCCAGACTTAGAAATTACTATAAAGCACTGTAATTTGCATTTACTCTCTATGTTTACATTTCATTCAAGATCAAAGAGCTTACAGGAACTTTTGATGTATTCTGTGTGGAATGCTGTCCAATGTAATTACTACTTCACTTGTTTAAACAGCACAGTAGTAAAGAAGTATTTGTTGAAAACAGGGAAGTTATAAACTTTTCGCCATATTCCCAAATAAATTGTATGAATAACCTACATGATCTGCTTTTACAGTTAACCCATAAAGCGCTACTTATAATATGCAGCAGACGACAATTTCAAATTATGCTGCTTTTTTCAAAAATAATAAATACGGAATGATATTTCATGAGATTCACTGTTCCTCAAAATCATTGTAAACAGGGCAATAACCAAAATGTCGCATTTCACAATATATGCTTCCATAACGCTTATATTTAGAAAACAAGCACCCCTGAACGTAGATAACGGCATGGTGGTTTCTTCGTAATAAATAAAAATGAATAACAATCAAAATCAATTGTGTATGGCTTGTGGTAAGTAAAATGTTCTCATGTCGCTATGCCTCCGTAACGTCTATTTTCCATAACAAAATAAAATGACACAGACGAGTATATTTCATGAGAATGATACTTTGATGGACCATTTTAATTGTGTTTTCACAAAAATACGTCTGCTAACAGAATAAAAAGCATGATTAATTTGGAAATTTTGTTTTGAAATATGTTATTAAATACACCTGTCTTGTCAATTTACTCCAAAAGCAACATTGACATCAGATTAGGATCTTTTTATGAATGTTTAATCACATTATATACAAGTTGTTAAAATGCAAATGTATTTGCAGCAAATATTAGTGAAGATACATTGTAATCTGTCAACATTCGTTTCGTTACGGAATATAAAGCTTTTCTAATGCCATGTCGTTTGTAAATTTTATTTGATGAGCATGAAGCACAAAAACTAGGCGTCGAAAATTGATGAAAATATCTAGCTACTTTGGGATGGTAAAATAATATTTATACCGCCTATAAGTAGAAGCGAAGAATCTCAATTTGGATTGTACTATTGGTTCAAGATTGCAACACATCCCAGTAAGCACGTAAAAGCGGCCAACTATCGGTCCGCCAGCGAAACGCCATCCGGATGTGGCCCGTGATGGGATGCTGGCTGGCATTTTGTTCCTATAGATACCACAAATGAAGTGTTGGGTAGTGCAGCAATTGCTCGCGATCATTTTCATACATTAGATGACTTACTCCAAACAAATCCTAAAATATAATACATAAATTGTTGAATAAATGGCATAAGCTGTTCTGCATTTAATTCTATCATTTAAGTTTGTTCTTTAAATTCCTAGGAAAATAACGCACAGCAGACTTGGCAATTACTCTGCGACGTAATTAGATGTAAGGTATAAACAGACACTGAAAATGCCATACTTAATTAAAGGAATCTATTTTATAGCGTTTCATTATTAGGCAATAATAGAATATAACATTTGAGGGGAATTGCACTTTTGAAAGTGAGCTGTGCATTAAGTTATCTAATGACACAATTTAGTTATCAGATATTATTATTAACGTTATGCATGTGTATGTTTTATAGCATTTATGTGCGTATCTAGAGGATGTACGAGGGGGGGGGGGTCCGGACACCCTGGAAAATCACAAGTGCTTTAGGTTTAAGCATTAAGAACCCCACCCCTGGAAAAGCTTGGATTCCAATGGAAGATTCATGGGATAAACCATTGGCCCTCACAGGAGGTCCAATTGTTTATTCCATGCAAACTGGAAAACTCTATAACAGGACCCCCTCAGCTTAGAAAATGTGGGCTTGGAACCCCCCTTCCCCGACGAACACTTGACATTGCAGAAATGGTTACATGTATGTGTTTTAAAAAAATAATGTTTTACCCTCGAAATACTGTTACAACAATTTTTTTTATCTGAATTTTCAGGGATACCATTTGTTAAGGAACTGACATAACCATTGTTATTGGCTTCTTCTTATCCTTTCTCATATTGTATGTTTGGGTTTTGTTTGTAGACCTTGTTTGTAATGTTTTGCAATCATCTTGGCTGATTACTTTAGTATTAATTGTGAACTTGCTATCGTGTGACTGTTATTGTCATGTGTCTCTTCCTCATTGTACCATGGGTTGGTCTGTGATTGTTGCATTTCCTGGTCATACTAACTTACTATTTGAAACCTACTTTTGAGTGCTTACTCCGAGTTCTCTCAAACGCCCAGTTCTTTGAATGCCACTAAATTAGATGTGGCACAAGGGGCCCTGTATACAGATACAACTTATAACGCCAATTCTGCTCCAAAAGACTCATTAAAGATTTGCTTATCAGAGGATGGGCGGATCCAGAAAAATCCCTCGGGGTGGGGGGAGGGGGTCCTGACATTTTTATTGGGGTTTTTTTTTCTGTTTCCTTGTATTGTTTGTCATCAACGTATTTTACAAAGAGCCGTACGGATATTCATCGAGGAGCAATTGGACCCATTAAGGGTCCGTACCAGTACTTGTGATTTTCCAGAGAGGGGTGTCAATGAAAGGAGGGTCCGGGCACTCTGTTTCCCCCTCTGGATCTATACCCATGTTATTTTGTAGCCGCTCGAAATTAACGAGGAGATACAATTCTTCTTGGTAATAGATTTAATAAGGTTACACAACCATTATTTAGTTAATAGTAAAATATTCAGCTTATAGGCGTCATAGACTTTTGATGTTTATGCAAAAACAGAATATCAAAGGCATTCATGGCGACAGTAAAACTCTCGATATTTTCATGAAAGCTATTTCTGGCCCAAATCGAATTATAACGATGTTCTGAATATATTTCTTAGTCCTGCCCTCTGCTGATAACATTTACAAACAGTTTAGACCAAGATCAGGCCCGACGAAACGTCTGGCCTGATCTCGATCTAACCTGTTTGACACTCTGATGGTATTCCTAGAAAACAAATTCACAAAAGGCGGTTTATAAAGCAAATCAGCAGAAAACAAAAAGCATAATAACAAAGCATGCAAAGAATGAACATAGAACCCCTGTCAATACGTAACATTTTCTCTCTCATTTATCGTTCATTTATCGCTGATTCAAGAAGTTGCATGTATTCGTTAAGTTAACTGCAGCATCTTGGATAATGGAACCGTTTTGAGAAGTTTGCGCTAAATCTCCACAACATTTCATTGCAATTACATTTTAAAAAAAAGTTATCCCTGTAATTCGATATTTTTTATGTTTTTATACAAAGAGTTTTTTAATAAATTTTCCAAAGGTACTTTATTCAAACATACCGATATCATTTTCACTCTGTTTCAAAACGAGAAACGAAGTGAAAACTAGGAAATGAAAATAGTATTATTATGCTTATTTTTCGTTTTGAGTTCTGGTAATTTCCGAAGTTTAGATGTTTTTTTATCTAACTTTGTAGTGAGCATTAAACATCAAACAGAATACAATGTGGTGTTCCGTTAATATGTCGAACAACGCCATCATATGGTTCAGCCACAGTTTCCGCGACCTTGGTCATTATGCTACATCATTTCCTGGTCTCCTTCTAGAAAATACCAGACTATTTTACCCCACTCTGTGATGTCAATTAAAATCACTTGTAGTTGCGCAAGTTAACATCTTTTTCCCTTTGATCTTTCTTGGAATCAATAACCAAACCGTGTACCAGTAATACAGGTCCTAAACACAATCACAATTAGCCATAGTGGTACAACAGAGCGGAGACTCGGCGAAATTGGAACTTTGATCAAATTTGAGCTTAAACGGACGAAAAGAACAGCATATGATACCTGTGCACGTTTGCATAGCAATTTGAACCATGACATTGCTTTTAAGTACAGTAAAACCATTCTCAGAAAGACTCGAAATTCGTTTTCAAGACCAACTATCGCTTAATGCAGATCAAAAGTATTGCAGAATGCTCAAAGGGGGGCATTCTGCAAAACTTTCGACCTTCATTAAGCTACAATTTGCCATGAAGATCTATTTTAATTGTCTATTTTTGAGTGGCCGCTTAAGACAGTTTTTACTGTTTTCATTACAAGACCTGTGGTACATGATATAACAGCTTACATTGTACAATGCCTGTGATACATGATGTAACTGCCTACAATGCCAATGATACACGATATAACTGCTTACAATGCCTGTGATACATGATATAACTGCTAACAATGCCTGTGGTACATGATATAACTGCTTAAAATGCCTGTGATACATGATACAACTGCTTACAATGCCTGTGATACATGGTATAACTGCTAACAATGCATGTGATACATGATATAACTGCTTATAATGTCTGTGATACATGATATAACTGCTTACAATGCCAGTGATACATGGTATAACTGCTTACAATGCCTGTGATACATGGTATAACTGCTTACAATGCCTGTGGTACATGAAATAACTGCTTACAATGCATGTGATACATGATATAACTGCTTACAATGCCTGTGATACATGATATAACTGCTAACAATGCCTGTGGCAAAAATGGTATATTTGTCTACAATGCCTGTGATACATGATATTACTGCTTATAATGTCTGTGGTACACGATATAACTGCTTACAATGCCTGTGCTACATGATATAACTGCTTATAATGCCTGTGGTACATGATATAACTGCTTACAAAGCCTATGATACATGATAGAACTGCTAACAATGCCTATAGTACATTATATAACTGCTTACAATGCCTGTGATACATGGTATAAGTGCTTACAATGCCTGTGATACATGATAAAAATGCTAACAATGCCTGTGGTAAATGGTATATTTGTCTACAATGCCTGTGATAGATGATATAACTGCTTACAATGCCTGTGGTACACCATATAACTGCTTACAATGTCTGTGATACATGATATAACTGCTTATAATGCCTGTGGTATATGATATAACTGCTTACAACGCCTGTGAAACATGATAGAACTGCTTACAATGCCTGTGGTACATGATATAACTGCTTACAATGCCTGTGGTACATGATATAACTGCTTATAATGCCTGTGGTACATGGTATAACTGCTTATAATGCCTGTGGTACATGGTATAACTGCTTACAATGCCTGTGGTACACGATATAACTGCTTACAATGCCTTGGTACACGATATAACTGCTTACAATGCCTGTGGTACACGGTATAACAGCATACAATGTCTATGGTACACGATATAACTGCTTACAATGCCTGTGGTACACGATATAACTGCTTACAATGTCTGTGTAACATGATATGACTGCTTATAATGATTGTGGTTCATGATATAACTGCTTACAATGACTGTGGTAAATGATATATCTGCTTAACTGCCAGTTGTACATGTGGTATGTCCTTTTTATTATTACAGCAGCTGATAATGTACAAAACATGAAACTTGTGCGAATGCATAGACTTCAGGACATGTAAAAAAAAAACATATAAGCGTTGTGTCCTTTTTTGTGGGACATAGGCAAACATTATGATCTACTAAGATTTAAATTAAAATAAAAAAAAACAACCTTTAAATGCATCTGGGCTTATCCGATTGATAAAATTGGGATTTTTTTAGTCGGCTTAAATGGGTTAAGAGCCATTTCTGGCTGAAAGGCTGTACTACTCTTATTCCACCTGCTTTAGGTTATCTTTATCTCGTGTCATTTTAATGATGTGATTGTTATGAAATTGTTGTCAAAACAAGACACTTCACTATCTCGACGAAATATCTCCTTTATCATTTGAATCGTGTTTCGCGAAAGTTGACCAAATTGCATTGAAGAGTAGAAGCATGCACATTTCAACAGTCTATGTTGCTACATGTAGCAAGGATCTCGTTAGCTGAAGCACGTGGTGATGGATCATGCACTGTCCTGGGTGTTATAAGATAGACATAGGGATAATAGATAAATCATTCTTTTTTCGGTCGGTCTTTCTTATGGTTAAAGCATTTTTCTGGGATCTTGGTTTCAAACGTTTATTCGGTAGTACGTTTCTAACTATAGTTTTTAGTCACACTTTTCATTAGCTTAGTCTGTTTCAGAAAGCATGCTATATATACATTTAGGTCAAGTTTTAAAATGACAAAAAAATCCATGTCAGTCACATTTTCTTCCATTTTCTTTTTGCTGTTTCACTTGGCAATAATGGGCTAAAGATGTCCAAAAATTTAGGCTACATCGTAGGATTGGTTTTCAAAATACGTTCTACACAAAATGCACCAATGTTATAATTGATAGTATTGGTCCTTCAATTATTTTGAGGAGTATATAACGTTTGGATATTAATAGACTCCGTGAGATATTCGTACTGGTCTTTGGTTCATTAATCTTAGTGTAAAGTTTGTTTTCGTGAATAATTTAATGGACAATAACTAATTTTATGCGTTACAAGAATGGTGGAAAATTCATTTATTAACTGAACCTGTATATTCGGTATTTTAGGGCCATAAACGTTTTTAATCATGTTCAAAAAAACAAGTGTAGGCACTTTATAATATGAAAAATTCAGCTATACGCGTAATTATGTACAGAGCATTTCACTTTTCTCAATTGGGTTACATTCTTCATTTTGCAAAACAGTTAGACTACGCATAATTTAAAGAGTGAGTAATCACTCTTCGGACGGGATTACAGAGTTGAGGCTCTATTAAAAAAGCATTTGAATGTTTTAAACGTCAGGGAGCTTTAAGGGAACGTTTCTGTATGTTAAAATTTCTGGCTTGTGAACATGCCTTTGTGTGAATGGCCTACTGGTCAGACCATGGATAAATCCTACCCCCCCCCCCCCCTCCCACGCGGAGTTAGGGCTGGGTAGCCCGCTCGCAGCATTAGGAAAATACAACTCAGATACGAGCTTGTCATAGAATATTTTGTAAGAACATTAACATTAATTCAAAATATATATGGACCAGGATATGACAAAAGGTATCTTATGGTCATGTTTATAAAAAAAAATCTAGCTCATGTTGCCTCTGCATAGCACTTTCTCTTAAAAGCATTCCCTGAAAGGTTGAAGCAATTATCTTTAATATTGATGAATATATGGCGGTTTAAAGAAACATATGTAATCCGGTTTGGAACGTGACGTCAAGAAAAACTTTTAACCAAGTATGACGTCAGAGTGCTGGTTTTAAGTTGCTTGTTGGTTATTGTTGACTCAGAATAAACATCTTACAAATATAATGCATTCACATGTGTTAAATATGTTATAATGTAAATGCTAATGAAATTGAATCAATCTATCATCTCTAAGTTGTATCATAGGCAATTTAAGTGACCCACCCTTCATTATGAGCCGTTGTAAATGTTATGGCCTAATTGTTGCCATGGCAACAGCAGCATACAAAACATTACATATAATTAGATACATTTGAAACTTTGACGACATAACATTATAGTGGTGCCATAAAAGTATGTGAAATTTTCTCATTTCAGGCATTTTTCAAATGTAAATTAAGTAATAATTGCTGGAATGCCTTAAGGACCCTTTTCTAAGATCCGCGCTCATATTGGTATATGCATATGCTGTTTGTGAAAAGAGTTGTGTTATACTGTTATGAGCTTAAAAAATACAAGTGTTGAGATATGAGAAAACAGCGTTTTCTGAACAGCTTTTCTAAGTTTTTTCAGGATGGTATAATTGACAGACGGGGTGGCAGGACGGGCAAGAGGAATGAAGAGGAATTGTATTTTATGTGGATTTTGTTTTTGTATAAATCATATTAAGTAAATAAAAGCAATGTCGAAAATCTGAAGCAGAAGCGGCATTTCAAAACACGTGTTTTGTATCTTTTTCTCAAAAGAGTAGTTTTTGAATTGCGAATCGTTTTGCAATACAAGATCTGGCTTTAAAGGGTTAGAAAAGACAATATTTATTTTCGGACGGTCAAAGAGAGAGAGAAAATAAAATTATATACTACTATGACTACGGAGTAGAGGTTTGTTCAGAGTATTTATATGTTGTTTGCCATGATGGTCTTTAAAAAGGCCAGCTCCGTTTGCACATGAGCTTTTGGTACTCATCACAATGTTGATCAACGAAGACAAAGTGCTACAGACTCACCAGAGCCTTCACGGCTCCTTTAGAAAAAGTATGTATATAAAGATAAAGTCCCAGGGAGACCCAATATATGCATCTATGCTTGCTAGAACCATTTGACATCATGTGTGTTTAAAGGAGATTTATATACATGAGCGATGAATACATGTACAATGTAAAACCTGTGTATAAGGGCCGCTCTTAAAGAGACCAAAATTGGTTTTCAAGTCCAATCATCGCTTAATGCAGGTCAAAAGTATTGCAGAAAAGGAGCATTCTGCAGTACTTTTGACCTTCATCGAGCTACCATTTGTCATTAAAATCTTTTGTTTTGTTTATTTTTAGTGTCCGTTTTTCACAGGTTATACTGTACCAAAATCACCTGGGCTGGTCCAAATAGTCATGCTAACCGGCTGCAGGTATCCAGAGCAGCTAGAGTACATGTAGAAACCTGCGTCCACTTCTATACTATGTATGTGCTTGCGACCAATGTTCTTTCGAGATTGTGGGTGTGCACAGTCTCGTCTGAGTCGTCACTGAAAGTCATCTGTATAAATAACACCATTTAAACAAGCAAAATCAATGAATTGATGTCCACTGTCGAATAGATCTACAATACATTAAAGTAAGGAAGAAGGCAAAGAATAAATTACTGATCAGTAATCGATACTATCAGAACCACACCTGACCCAGGACCCATATATAGGAAAGTTTTGTTTGTTTGATTTGATTCTTTACTTCCCATCAACAATCTTTCAGTTAAACACGGACGGGTCTTCCTGGGTTGAACCAATACTAAGCTAGGATAAATGTGTCTTGCTCAAGGACCACAACGAAGTGACGCAGGTGAGGCTTGAACTATGCATTATAAGTGTATGTAATCATATACTGTTTGAAGAGACTGTCTCCAAATCAAATTTTATACTGACATTGTTGTAATTGCGTATACATATGTTGATGCATTACTTTACTTTAAGATTTTAAATCGACTTTAGTTTATCTTCAACATAGCTTTCATTGTTTAATGGATGAAACTGATAATTAAATCAACATAGTTCTTCTGATCATTTGCTTAAGCAATGTAAATTTTATAAGTAAATTGTTTATTTAGAACAAATATTTCTGTGAAATGGGAATAATAAGTGATAATGGTGGAGTTTACATGACAATAATCTCAAGTGATATGATCATATCCAAGAAAACAAGTCAATTGTTACTTATGATACCAATTTAAATTTTGAGGACTTTATTTGCCAGAACAAGGCCAGACCGAATTTGACATTCAAGTTGATGTGAAAAAAAATTGACAATGTTCTTTTAGAATGTTGGATGGAAAAGTAAAATATTTAATGTAAAAAGGTGCAGTCATGAAATCTTACTTACATGTATTGGTAGTTTTAGCAATTAATGCTAAAATAGCTGATGCTAATTTCCACTAGACAGAATGTGACATGACCAAATTATAGCAAAGCGTTATATGGATATTAACAATAAGAATGAGTTGCAAACACACCAGGGTATGGATTAAAGACATATGCAAAAAGTCAACTGTTCTGACAAAGTATTGGGAGAACACTCTACTCAGTATAAAATTGATATCGATGATAGACTTACATGCAAACATGTACGTGATTTTGGTGGTAAGTATCTATGCCTTTCTAATTACCATGGGTCTTTTAATGTTATCATCTTCAAAACAAATCATACATCTTTAACATTGAAAAGGATACCAGAAAGTTCAGATATTGACAGCAGCGTGACTTTAAAGACTGTATTGTAATTTATGTTACACGTGTGTATGATATAGTATACCAAATATTGAAAATTTATATCAAATTTGTTTTTGACAGTATTGCCTTTAGATAAAAAAAAAAGTGTTGATCTCATTCATTGTAGTTTATAAAGCGCCCAAATGAAGATTTGACCAGCACGTGATATTTTGGTACTTATCACATATTAGCAACTACCTCAGATCCATTAATTGCTCATGCTGATGCAGTCGAGCTAGCTCTATTTAAAATGGTCTGATAGCAATGATAATGTTCCCATGCGGCATGCTTAGTACCAAATTTAATATTAAACAAAAATTACACTGTTAAACTAAGTCTTATTGACAGAAATAAGTCAAAGAAAAATCCCAATGAACTGTTGAAGTCCTTCCATTTAGTCATGTCTATAAAACTATACTAACAATGTTATGGGTCTTTTCTAAGCATTAACTTATCTCTTTTAAATATATGACTAAATTGAACATTTTGAACAAATGCTGCCCTAGCTAGCTGTTTAAATGCTTCACAAAATTGTAGAAACAGGCAAAACAGATGAAAAGTGTAATAATTTCCTTAAATATTCTTGTTATGCATGTTACCAAGATTTCATTTTCTTCTCCAAACTAGACATGCTGGTTACTACCATAGGTAATATAACCATAGGGACAGGCATGTTGGTCACCATATTTGGGATAGAAATTGTTATGAATTAAAAGAATTTCAGTTTTCATTGAAAGGGCCAGGGATAACACCTAATAGTATATAAATTCTTCATTTCTCAATGTTAATCATGCCTGAAAGACTTAAATTTTTATAAATTATGAGCTAGCTTCCGTCCTTAGTCACGACTACCAAAGGATCCACTGCTTAACATCTGGTTGAATATGAAAAACATTTGCTCCAGGAAGAGAATCAAAAATCGGGGAATGTCATGCAACAGCCTATGCATTCCTACGTTTGTGGTATAAATTTGAGGTAAGAAAGTTCTCTCGTTTTGTCAGATTTACTTTTCGCGTAAAATAGGTGTACCAGAATTCGACAGTAACTAGTTTATCACGCGAAAAGTAAATATTACCTTATGAGAATACTTTCTGAACTGGTATTTATACCGTAAACGTAGTAATCCATAGGCTGTTGTATGACATTCCAAGATTTTTGATTTTCATCGTAGAGCAGTTTTTTTTCATATACAACCAAATGTTGAGCATCGGATTGTTTGGTAGGCGTGTTAGTTGTTTTCATTATAATAGTTGTTATAATCAATAGCTGATAAACTGTATATGTATTTGGTTGGCTCACACTTTTGATAATAGACTAAGCTTCTACATGCTTAAAATCCTGTTTCGTCTAAACTGAACTGTAGACAGTATGGAAAAATGTCCTGTATATATCATTTCTTGTATTAATTTCAATTAATATAAGTTAACACATACAAGTGTCAGATATAAATGCTATTATTCAAGCATTTAAGAAACAAGATTTGATTATTAAAATAAGTAGTTACTATAAGTGATGTTTACATATTCGATAAAAAAAACTCTTAATAGAAATAGCATTGTATATGCTTTGAGTTCAAGTTTCTTCCTTTTCATCACCTGTGCTTTTGTCAGAGTTTAATTTCACTGATATTCTATGTTAAAAAAGACACTTTTCATTATTTCTCTCATTATTGAGCCCTAAAATGGCAGTAATTAATGTCCATTAGGAGTTTAAACTCATATAATGCTATTTTTGCATTTAATTAATGTATTCAAAATAAAGTAACGTATGTAACAGTAATAAAAAAAGTACCTTAATGAGTTAAAATTATACTGCTAGCCATTTACTTCGAATTACAAGATAATATTGATTTGTAAGAATAAGGAATAATTTTGATATAGTGTACAAAACTCGTCCTAAATGGTATTTTGGCAGCACATGGTCTAGTGATTGCACAGGGCTGAATTGTAGTTTATTTGAAGTAAAGTAACGTATATAACTGCAATATAGTATGCATATGTTGTTTTAACGCATACTGGCATATAGGATTTGGAGATGTTTTAGGGTAACGTAGTTAACATGGCTGTAACATGGTAACGCCCCCACTGCCAGAAGGCAAACATGTGTCATTTTGCTTCTTATAAAGAGCAGTTTTTGACAATCATAGTGTACAAAATTCCCCCTGGGGGAGGGGGTCTATTAGCAGCTCATGGTCTATAATAAAGGAATTCTGACTGTGTCCCGTCATTATCCTACGCCTATTTGTATTAGGCAAAAGTGTGGGGCATTATTAGTTAAGATTTTGGAAATGATCTAAAACAGAATCCAATCTTGTAGGGGTCGGCGTGACATTTCGTCGCTTCAGTGCTATAGTGTTCTAAGTGACATTTTGGTCAAAAATGAGTTAAGCATGCCGTTGGAAAGGGGATCAAATGTTCTATCTACTGGTGAAGGTTTCATCCAGTAAGCTTAAAATCGCTGTGCGTTTCTGTTCTATCTACAAAAAGATAATTTCGTTCAGTGCTATAGTGTTCGTAGTGATTTTCATCCAATGACCAATGATAATTATATCACGTGACTGGGTTATTTCAGTGTCATACTGTTCTATCTACATAAATTCACTTCCCTTGGAGAAATTGCTAAAAAATGCAGTTATCTCCTTTACATAAATTTAAATTTCCTTAATTGAAGCGGTCTGTCGGTCTTATGACAAACTAATGGCTATGCCGGCTACTTTTAGGTCCATATAATCCGCTCAGTCAAAAAATATGGCGCAAATTGATCCATGGACAGAATAATAAGCTGTAGAAACAGATTACCTCACTTACACATATCTAAACCGCTTTAATTGAAGTAATTTGTCGATGTTATTACCATTCAATGGTTAAATCTGCTACTTTTAGGTCCAAATATTCAGATCAGACTAAAATATTATACAAATTGACCCCAATGACAGAAAAGTTAACTGTAGAAACAGATTACCTCCCTTGCATAAATTTTAATGGCATAATCCGTGATTTTTGTAACTGTTATGCCAAATTGATAACTAAATCTGCTATTTTTGTAGGTACAAATAATCATTTCTGTTCAGACTAGTATATAAATTGACTCCATAACCAGAATAATAAGCTGTAGGAAAATATAGAACACTTTAGCACTGAACGCAGAACGTGATTTTTAGGGCATAATGTTCTATCTGCAAACTGTAAAATGCCCGTAAATTCCATATTACTGTAAAAATGTATTCAAACCAAGGTCATTTACACTGTATGTATACATTTTAACCCTCTGGTATGATTCAAAGGTCTGTGATAAATAAGGCATCAAAAATCAGGATGCTAAAAATTTCATGCTCATTTTTCTCAAAACTTGTGCAATGGTAGATAGAACACTATAGCACTGAAGCGACGATTTTCGTCTGCTCAGTGTCACCCCACTGTTCCTGAATGTGTAAGTTTTTATTCCACCTGGAAGGGCAAGGAGGTTTATTATCATGTTACTGTTTGTTGGGGACGGATGCTGGCATCCGGACTCAATTTTAACACTTACAGTTTTTCAGTCACGTCGATTTTTCCCCCTTGCCAGGCCATACATTAAATATATGCTACACTCCTTGCAAATTTTCAGACATATAAGTTGCATGGTTTCAATATTAACAATTTAATTAGATGCATGATAAAGAGTCGTAAAGATCCTGATTAGTTTGTTCCTGTGAAGCCAACTGATCCGGATCTACAAGGTTTTCCAGAACGGGGTATATCCGGATTCTGCAGGATAAAGGCTTAATGCAAACCGAACAACTTTCTGGAAAATATTACGCGTAAAAAGTAGTTCTTTTTTTCGTTGTTTTTTTATTGTTTGTTATGCTTTGCAGTTTAGAAACTTCAGTTTGGGTATCGAAGCAATGATTTATTGCCAATTGCTAATTCAAATATGTTTAAAAAATAATACCTTGCGCAGTAATATAATAATGATAGGCATATCGTAAAAGACATAGTGGACTTGCCATTGTAGTCTGCTTTCATGGACAACAAACAAACAGGTCGGCGTGTTTTTTACGCGGCTATGTAAGTAAATAATATAACATTCATCTAAATCAAGAATTATCTCAGCTGACCCCAAAAAGTCGCTTAAATATTGGGGATTAAATAATCTTACTTGTATGATTTCATTCGAAGTTTTACTTTATGCCTATCCCGCCAAAACGGTCATGTGATATACACACTACATGTATATGTAAATTATTTATACATAGCCAATCGCAACGCGATTTAGTACGTTCTATTTATATATATACAATCGGTCAGGCATTGATCAATTTTATGTTTTCGACAACGCTTAGTAGTGTAGGCCGCTGTGTAATTCCGTGTGCATTTTTTGGTAAAAGTGTCAAACATACATTTTCTTGTAGAAAAATGTATCCTGTTAAAGAAAAAAGATGTTTACAATTTTTCTTTGGCGTTTTAACGTCACAGTGACGTCACAAAGTGACATACCCATTTTTAGCTTATTAAAGGCTTGAAAGTGGAGTGTTATGAATTCCAGCAGGCATAAAGATGAACTGTTTGATCAGTTGTGGTAATTCTACTTGCAACATGCTGATTTCAGAGCTTAGCCCCTGACTCTGGATATTAAAAAGGTTACATTAACTTCAAAATGATGTATGTACATTGAAAAGTGACGTCAGTACCAAAATGAAAATTCTGTGATAGTGAAAGCTCAAATAGCTAGACCCTCCTCTCCACACAGCAGGGAAAATGTTGTTCACTGTAATTTTCTGAAACTGCATTATATAAGAAGCAAAATGACATACGTTAGCTCTCTGTCCTATATTTAGACAGGCATGTTAACTACGTTACCTTATTATAGTTTCAAATCCTAAATACCAAATTATACCTTATTATTATTTATCGACATACTGTTTGCCTTAAAACATTTTTAAATGGAGGGGACAGCCGGTATGCATTTAAACAATAAACCACTATGATGTTACAGTTATATATGTTACTTTAAATGTATAACTATTTAATGCATTACTGTCACACATTGGACTACCAAAATACCTCCTAGGGGAGTTTTGTACACTATAATTTTCTAAAACCACATTCTACAAGCCACACAATAATGTGTGTTAACTCTTTAGCGGTTGGAGCGATACCGTGCGATAGCAAAAGTTTCTATGTTACTGTAAAATAATTAGAAATCTTATCTAATTACTCCTTATTCTTACATGCCAATATAGCCTTTTAATTGTAAGCAAATGGCTAGCAATATGATGTTATCAAAGTAGAAGGATCTGTTTTTACTGTGATATACGTTACTTTCTTTTAAATATATTTTTAAATTACAAAGGAACATTTTTTAACTTTACACTCCTAGTGGGCTATTTATTGCCATTTAACTGCCATTAATTGTCATTAAAGGAAAATACCGACAATGCATTGACAAATAAGTGAATAAAATTTGATCTTTATTCACATACAACGATTTCTTCAAGTCTGTGCGTTTTATAAAATATGTATATAGCATTTTATTTTCTTAAATTCATATTAAATGATATCTTATATCTCACTGACACTGATATATTTGCCTCTTTTATACGTGAAATGATATATAAAAGACACACATTAAGTCATCAGACATATCAGAAGAAATGCTAGATGCACCTCAGGAAAATTATTCTTATTTCACTACATTAATATATTAACTTATTGTGTAGTTTATAAACATTGTTATATGTTAAATGCTGAATGAAATATTTTGTACTATATTTATTGTATTTTAGATTATACAATAATACTAAGCATGGACTACCTTAGTAAGATTTATCACATTGTATAAGCCAGCTATTAATTACAACTACTATGCTGATACCATTCAGGAATAAAAACATTTTCAGAATTTGTAATTGTAGGTCAATTCAAAGATATATCTAAATAGAGAGTTGAGAATTTAAAACAGTCCTTTATCCTTGTCTTTTGAAAACAAAATGAACTGAAATTATTTAAAAACTTAACGATTTTTCCGCAAAGGTATGACACACGCCAAGCCTATCCATATGTTTATAACAACTTTATATCAGAAAGATGTCCAGTTTGGCGACAAAAGAATACCATTTAAGATGGTAAAATGCATAACAAGATAGTTTTAAGGATATATTGCACTGTCTTATCATCTGTTCTGTCTGGTTCTAAACTATTGCTAACGTTCAAACAGAACAATATTTGCTCTAATGGTTCATGTTAGTCATACATTTGAAAGATATATGTTTATCAATTAGAAAAGTCCCCAGGCATTATTAGTATTACATGTATTGTGTAGCCATTGCTAAAATAGCTGACCCACAACAAATTATTGTGTTTAATAAATTATTTGTTTTGCATTATTCTATCAATTAGACCCATTAATATTACAGTGGAATTTTGCTGCAGTTAATATCAAATTGATATTAAGCATGTCCAATGTGAACATCGTTGATACAAAATTGCAGCCTTTTAATTGTTTGCATAGTTCAAATCAAACAAAATAGATTTACTAGTAACGAATGAACAGATAAAAGGAGTAAGCCCATTTGATTTTGGTACTTGTCGCACTGTTGAGCAATGAAGGCTCAGGTGAGCCTGTGCATATGTGTATGTAGACTTGCCAGAGCCTTCGCTGCTCGTATACACAAAGCAGTATGAAGGATTTTGACCAAATTTTAGAACAGTAGCCCCTCTGCATCATCATGAGTAACTAAACAATGCAGTTGCAAGACCAAATTTTTATTCATGATTTACAGTAAAAGAGTCTAAAAATATTTTTCATCTAAAAGCAACGTGATTTATACTTGCGCTACTGTCAAAGAACATATCTGAAATATAGCGTTCAACATTTAGTAAACTATACCATACACACATATTACACAATTGACAATGAGGCACTGATAAATCAACCTCTGAGATTTATAATGATAGCCTGTACATTTAAATGAAATGTTTTCTTTAGGTAGCTGAATAAAAGTATACATGGCAAATTGGATATGCATACGTTATGCACATTTTAAACATTGCATGTGCGACTATCATTGGTGACAACGTTGATACTGAGAAGAGTGCCATCTTAATGCTGAACAGTTAGCATTGTGCATGCTCCTTTTGAATCTATGACCTGGCAAGTTAACAACTCATTCTAATCTTAAGTACACATATACATATACATGTAAAACATTGTTATTAATGATTACATTTATCATGTGTGTGTGAGGTTCCTATACTTTTTTGCCAACGTTCTGTTTAGTGGAAATTAATATCAGGTATATAAACATTTATTGCAAAAACTCAATCAGATCTAATCTCTTGACTGTATTTTTTTAATATTTCACATTTCTATCCAGCAGTCTAAAAAACATTGTAAAATCTACTTTACAATAACTTGAATGTCACCTGTTAAAATTTGGCCGGATACAATTTTAGCTGAAAAGCCTTTATTTAAATTGGCATAGTAGTAACAGCTGACCTATTTCCTTGTATATGACCATATCTAATGTTGCCTTAAAGTAAAACTCACCACTATAACCAACTTTCTCTATTTCCATGGAAATGTTTCTCATCAATAAAGCAGTTCTTTAGATATTATTGGTTGAGCAAGTGATCCAAGGTACTTACTTAATGTGATGGACAGTTTTGTTGATCGCACAACGAAATCTATGCTGTATATAAACTGAAATTAATTTCAAAGCTTCTGTAATGCGTTACCATCTGCATACCCAGCTTAAAGTCAGGTTACAAATTGATTTGAGACAGAGCTTTTAAACAATAGCTACTTACAGACACTTAAATAACTGGATAGAAGTAGCTCACTTAAATATTACAAAACTCTTAACTTAACATAATATTATAAGCTTTTCTGGCTAATTCATATATCGTATTTCTTAACTTGTTGGATAAACATATGGCAATATAATAAAGATTGTACAGTTCTACTACATGTATGTTATTTTAACAAATTTGACAGAAAATTGAAATGTACCCTTATAAGTGTTGCTACTTGAGTGCTATTATTTCCTTTGTTTATGAATTTTAAAATCTATAATTTTGGGCAAATCATTTCTTTGTAGATGTAAAAAATACATATATACTATTTTGCAAACGTAAATGTGCATGGATAATTGGTAGGAACTTCAATACAAACTAATAAATCCTTTTTTTAGACAGACTGATATATTGATATCTATTTAACAAGCACAATCAGTTTGAGATGGAATAAAATATTCTATGACATATAATATACGGAATAAAGCAATGTATATGCAGTCTTGAAAAGTGTAATATACGTTACATGATGCCGTACAAACAAAAACAAAACTAATATTTTACACCAGAAACGAAGTAAAGCATAGCATGGCTTTTCACTCTTGCTTATTAACAGAATGCTCATATTTGGTGTTTTAAAGTTTTCAAATTGAATTTCATGCTGAATTAAAGAATGAGCTTTTTGTTCTAACAG
This sequence comes from Loripinus fragilis, assembly GCA_964019695.1. Lineage (NCBI taxonomy): Eukaryota > Metazoa > Mollusca > Bivalvia > Lucinida > Lucinidae > Loripinus > Loripinus fragilis. The sequence goes on from OZ026517.1 coordinate 74,191,993, forward strand.
TTTAAAACTCTTAAAGTATTTGTGATACAAACAAACTGTTTGTAGCTATATATTGGTCCATTACTTGTCTTTTGGAAGGTGTATTAAAACCTGAAAGCTAACTGGGAAGTTTATCAAAGAGAATTATTTAACAGAATTTCAGTTATCTTTAAGGGAGTAGCTTAAAATGTAACATAAATGACATTACAATGGAACCATATAACTTTTATAAACATAAATATATGTAAGGAATGAAATGATCTTGTATGATAAATGAATGTTTGTCCAATTTAAATAATTAAAGTATTACCTTAACAACCTTGATTATATTTATTTTGTTAAAAAATGTAGGGTAACGTAGTTAACACGCTGTAGCAGCTAAACGTCCCAACCACCAGAGAGCTAACTTGTTTCAAAAAATTGAGCAAAGAACATACAAATATGCTAAGATCTAATTTTAGTCGCAAGACACACGCGGATTTCCAGAATCATTTTTTGGGGGTACGCAATGTGATTTTCCAGCACATTGACGTCAAATCGACGTCAATTTCACGTAAAATTGAAGTCCATATTGAATAAAAATTTCATTTTTGTGTTTCTATAGACGTTTTTGGCCATTTCAATACAACACACATAAAAATAAGACTCTTTTAGTTGTGTAAATGTCCTCACCACATGTAAGCTCTTTGATGCAACTGAAAAGACGGTACCCAATTTTGTGACGTCACTGTGACGTTAATACTGCAAGAAAAAATTGTAAACATCTTTTTCCTTACTCTGCATATATTTCTCTAGATGAAAATCGATAAGAATCACTTTTACCAAAAAATGCACACGGGAGCCCAAATTTCGACACAGGGGCCTACACTATAGAAAGTTGAAAATGTAAGAACAAATCTAAGTTTTCCCTTTTAATTCAACAAAGGAAACGATGATTTATTTTAAAAGAATAATTAACAGCTCGGACCCAGTAATATAACAGGCAGATAAACTGTTCCTATCGATGACGGATGTAGGTCATGATTAATAAGTATTGGCTTTTACTAAAGGAAGTGTGTATCAGTAAGCTAGGAGTACAGTTCGGGTGGCTATATTGACATCAAGGGACGTTTACAAACAGTTTGCAATGTTCCATTGATGCCAGAAAATATATAATTGCATTGATTAGGTAGGCTACTGCGTTTGTGTTACATGTTGTGCAATTTTCGACACAAAATGGGCCTCAACGCGACAAAAACCTGTTTTTGGGGCTTCTGAAAAAGCGAGTCTAAAAGCAGTCTCCTCATCAACAGAGGCTAGCTAGAAAATTGAAATTTCACTTGTAGCAATTCTAGAAATGATACTTCCCAAAAAGCAAATGAAAAAGGCGCTGATCAGTCTACGCTAATGCGCAGGCTAGTCTGCGCATTTGTTTTTCGCACCCCCAAGACAGGCTTTCACGTTCCGAGGCCCAAATATTTTTTTTTATCTCAATGTCAGTTTATAGGGTGTCGTGTGTGCGAAAAACATAAGCATGGAGCATTATGTTTCATACGACGAAAACAATAAATTGAAATTATCCTATTGTCTTTGATCCCTATTGTCTGCTACCTGCCGCAAACAGATCAAAAAGGTCTTTTAACTATCGGTCTTTACAATAGATAAATCAAACCAAAAGTAATTACTGATCATTACTCTTTCATTCTACAATTTGACTCAGTTTCACAAAAGTTTCAGTTTATATTGTCAGAATGGTTCATATTTGTCACATTTGACCGTACATTTGAACACTTAAGTGCATTTGAAATTGCCAGTGAGCGCTACTAAAACTATGCCCGGTTGTCCACTGTCGACCCGCCAACCAAATGCCATAATGGAGTTTTGGTGACGGGCCGATAGTGGCCCACTTTTATATGTTTTCTGAGAATGTAGATTACGTACTGTTGTATAGAGATCATAGAACAGTAGCCAAAGCTCCTACGCATAATGAAAAGAAAGCTGGACAAACTGTTAACGTACTACGACATCTCTTTCAGCTGTACACATGACAGCAAATAGGCACCGTGTTTAGAGAACAGATCTACCTACTCAAGAGGTGCAACTCATGACTTTAGATCAGTCTGCACATCGCCATAATAACATCCAGACCACCAGATACTTTCAGGGGTGTTTAATAATTATAATAAAAACCTTTCTTCTAAATCCAAAAATACATAGTAGGTATTCAAAAAGAATCACCACAATACCATTGAGACGATTCTTTTGGGCACCAACCCTCAACCCTAGCTGCTGCACTTGAATTACATATTGCACCATCCTCATGTATCAGTCCATTAAAAAGATATCTAATGCTCTATCATAAACTCGGTAAAACCATTAATGAGCCACTTAAACCGCCCTAGTATAACATGATATTTCATGCTATAGTTTTTCTTGTTAATATGGTTTTTAGCAGCGGCTACTGTTTTTTGTTGTTGATTTTTTTTTTTCAATTTTAAATAGTCTGATTTTTTCTTGCTCGCTCCGCTCGCAAACGTACATATAGAGATCTAAATTCAAAGGTGCCAGATCGGCGGCGCCCTGCTAAAATCCTGTCATTTTATTGTAGCCTACCATATCTTTCGGTTCCTTTTTCTGAATGACGTCTACCGGAGTCATCTGAGAACTATGTGTTAATGCTCACAACAATTGCCAATTTTATCATACGGTCAAGCATTGTGGCACCGGATCAGAGCAGTCTGAAGCCTGATACACACGATGAAACTTTTGTCTGCAACTTATGTATGCAACTTTTGTGTGTACCATACACTACTGTACAGACGATGCAACTTCACATTACCTGTTGCTCTTTCCCGCTAAAATTGTGCATACTTTTTCAACATGGTGCTTACTGAGCATGCTGAGGAGGACGAAATCGCTGTCCCATTGTGTCTGATGATCATTGCACTTGCAACGCAACATTTAAATGGACCGCGAATAATACGAAGTTTGGATTCAACGAAGAAATGTATATAGGGCTCACCATATTGTACCTAGCTAAAAGACCCCTTTCTTAATTGTGTAAGCACATTTGTAGAAATTACAGGTAAACTGACCTTCAGAAATAGCCGAGCTGTGATTGGCTAATTGTCTGGAAAAATATGAGACAAGTTTCAGAAAATATAGCAATGTCCTATTCGATGAAACTGTTTCATGAAACTCCAAAAATCTCTTGAAACATGTTTCTCGGACGTACACACGATGAAACTTTTGTCTGCAAATAATTATTTTCTTTGCATTTTCACAAAACAGTTTTTTTTCCAATCGCGCATGTTATAGTCTACAAGTTCGTTTAGGAAACCATTTGAAAGTTGAAGAAATGACATCGAAGTTCATTTTACCCATTCATTTCAAAATTTTATGACTTTGCCTTTTGAAAAAATGAAGCTTTCTGATAAAGAATTAAACTGCATGAAAATGTGCCAGAAGGCACCAAAGTGCGCGGATTTTTCAATAAATCCTGGGGAAGCATGCCCCAGACCCCCTTACCCGTGCTTGGCACCTACAGAACTAGCATTCATGCATTCTGTGAATCAAAACACTCACATTAACTCTCAAACTCGTTGCTACGACCCTGAGTATAGGTTGGAATTATTTTCGGTGTCTGAAAGTGTGCCAAGTTCATAACGACCCCCCCACGCTATAGCATGGCTTCGCGTCTTCTGCGCTCGAATGAAAATATTTCATGTTTTAAATATTGCCCCCCCCCCCCCCCAACATGGAATCCTGGATGCGCCACTGCGGTTCTATCGCTACAGTGTCAAACATTTGGGATCCAGATCAGGCTCGACGTTTTGTTTGGTCTGATCTGGGTCCAACCTGTTAGCAAAGATTATTATTTTGCTGGCTTCACCACTGGTATCATACCGAATTCTTGGCCGCGGATATTGTTCGACTAGTCTTTTCGCGGAGAATAAATAAACTGAAATTGAAGGTAGGGGCTCTCATTTGAAATAATTAAAACTTATTTACGAACACTTGTCAGGCGCGATTAAAGGCATTTACATATTCTTGAATAGTCACTCTAACATCACATCATGGCTAAGGCATTACAGTACTTAACCCTTAAAGCGCCAAGAAAAAATGCATCTATAAATGTCGTCTGCAGAAGTCGTCTGCTTCATATAATTGCCTAACATTACTGACGAATCAAGTATAGAAGCAAACAGCGTTGACCCAGAACAGACTGCTCCTATAGGAGCAGTCTGGTCTGGGTCCACACTTTCTGCCATAGATGCTTCTTAAACATTTCGGCAGACGAGATAAGCAGACGACTTTTGTTGCGATTGGTGCTTTAAGGGTTAAATATGCGAGAAAAAAATGCAAATAGATAATGAACGAGTCCTTGAAATCGGGACACTTTGGGATTGATTGACAATTACACATTTTTACAGAAATGGTTTCTATATTTTTGCGTTTTTGGTGAAACGACATTTACTTGTTTTTACCTGTATATTAATGATTTGGCTTAAATAAGCGCTGATTGTTTATGAGAACGGGATTTCTGCCCCTACCCCTTCAACGGTTGCAAGTCTAAACCATGGAGGTGCGTGGAAAATACTATAGCGTCCGCGGGGTTTTGTTATCTGGCCGCGGGGCAGGGCTTTTTAGGATCGTTTTCCACATATTAATTAAAGTGGCAAGAACTAATAATGGGCTCAAAGGCTCTTACATTTTGAAAGCCTGTAGTTTCTACCAGTAGGGACAGCTGATACTCGTTCTATTGCGAGTTTGATGCAAATCTGAACCACGGGTTGAGAGCATGCTCCTAATCTTACCGCGGATGTGACCATTGTTGGCGTTGTTCATGGCCGCGGGGTTCTGCAATATGCTTTCTTGTCCACGGAAATCCTAAAAATCAAAACGTCAGAATCATCTATGACAAAAGATAGGTAGCTGGTGTGCTGAAACGACTGGATCAAAACCCTGTTAGATCAGAATGTAGCCATTGGGTTTTCGCTTTTTTTTTATTTTTCTGTATGCTGATTTAGCACAATTATCTAGTTTCTACGGTAGTAGGATCGCCTGACCAAAGTGCTGAAGGTTGTGAGCAGCAAAATCTAGCTGTTTGTCCGTCTGTCGGTCTGCATTGGTTCTTCCTTCTTTTACTTATATGCTCGTTTAGCCTGCTTACATGTGTCTAGTAGCTCAGGTGGTTGGAGCGCCTGTCCAATGTTCTGAAGGCTGTAAGCAGCATAATCTTGCCATTTCTCTGTCTGTCCACTTTCCAATGGCTGTCTGTCTCGCTTTTTCTGTCTGTTTCGTTCTTTGCTCTTTTGACTTTTTTGTATGCCTGTTTTGCTAGATTATCTAGTATCTCAGGTGGTAAGTGTTCCTGACCATATTTTGGATACTTTCAAGTTTTCTAAATACCTAGGCTTGGCATTGGACCCAGCATCTACTCTTTACCCCCAAAATATAAGGAATATCAGGCATACCCAAAACATATTCGAACTTTAGCGACCCCAAAAACATTTTCCAAATCTGAACATTGACCTTAAAAAGCCCCAAATTGATAGAAATGACCCCCCAAAACGTAAATAAAATAAATCATAATTTCATCATATCTCCAAACATATTTATTTTTCTGATCTCCTGCCCCCCCCCCCCCCAACAAAAAATGTAATTCAAAATTTTGAATCTCCAAAAATGGACAGAACCTACTTATACAGTGAGCCACTTTAGTTACACACCACTTTTTCAGGGCCCATATTTTTTTGACAAAAATGCTGGAATCAAATATTCTCTATGATAATTTACTTACTGACATTTTATCTGTTTGTTGACATCAAAAATATATTCAGAATCACTCATGCGAAACATTCTGCTGCGTCAAAGGCAATTTTACTTACTTCGTCAAAAATACACATGCAACCTGAACGACTATATTTTCTATTTGCGTTTTGTGCTAGGCATTATCCATGGTGATCGTTGTGACAGAAAACACCAAAAATAATTATTTTATTCAAGTAAAACCCATTATTTTGGTCATTGAATTTAGTGACACCGCTACTTTTTGAAGAAATGCTCATTTTGACGTCATATTAACGTCAGTTACAATAATCAAACAGGGTTTCCTTCGCAAATTGTTTTGTTTTGAGTCACTTGTTGACATAGAAGTATCAAAACACTAAAACGTCTTATCATTGACACGTCTTATAGCCTTTGTAGTAGTGACGTCAACACTAACGTCAACACCATGACGCCAATAAATCCGTTATTTTTTTTACGAAAATAAACGGCGGATACATGGTTGTTTAAAATGAAATTATAAAATAAATGTTTTGATATCTAGTTTACTCAAAATCATACAAAATTTTACCTTACTTAATTTATTTTATTAAAACCAACTTTTTTCAAACCTTGGCCAGCTGGGAACCAAAATGGTAAAACGTTTAAAAAATTGATGAAGTTAACAAACACATTCCAGTCTTATATATTGCCAAGAATAAATCGGCTCTTATCTCTGGCATAGCAGAAATACGACCCTGAAAAAAAGTGCAATGTGAACTGAGTTTCATTCGAAATAATGCAATGTGAAATGGTGTTTTGAGGGTAGTGCCCTTCAAGATCTATTTTCTCATTCGTTTCTGATCTGATCACAATAAAATTGCAATGGGTAATGCAAATATAGATGCGCTTTACGCTTGTATCCTTAGAATAAAAATATCATATTTCTTTTCTAAGTTATTTTACATTGTATAAGTGGTGCGTAACTAAAGTGGCTCACTGTATATGATAATATCAGTGTGCCACCCCCCCCCCCTCCCGCCAAAAAGCTGACCAGTGTTTTAGAGCAGTATGCAGCAAAATATAGCTGTCTGTCTGCTTGCTTTCTCAGTCAGTCAATCAATCAGTCAGTCAGCCAGCCTGCCCAATCAACCGCTTCAATTTCTTAGTGTAGACAGAGCCTCTTTGTAAAAGTGTATTCTTGTCACAGAAGAGTATTTGCGTGTCCCAGGGGGCTTGGGAGGGGTGGGTAACTCTTTTTTTCTTCATACGAAGGGTCTGGCCCAGCATCTACCATTCACCACCAAGAAATATCAGGAATCTCAAGGACCTCAAAAATATTTGAAATTTTAGCAACCCCCAAAAAATCCTTGACGTAAAGAAAAGACCCTAAAATGCATAGAAATTACATCTAAATATAGTCCAATTTCGTGGTGACCCCCCCCCCCCTTCCAAAAAAAATATCCATATATCTTCATATCCCCAAAAATATTCATTTCTATGAGGCTAGAGGTCAAAATCTAGGACATCTTATTTCCTTTTTAGAATCATTTGGGTTTGAACAACAGTTGCGAGTTCAACAATGTGAGCGTTTGCGGGCACACTTTAATGATGGTACCTACGAGGGATGTTCGAAATGAATTGCTTATTGTCCTATATCTCAATATTCACGTGGGACACGATAAAAACCAATATATACCTATATAGGTTTATTTAAGGTCTACGCAACGGTGTATAAATGTACACGTTAGACTTAATGTAAGACACAAAATTTGCCATATTAATACACGCAGTCATTGACCACTGTAATAAAAATAGTTGGTACATGTAGAAGAGTCAACCAGAAAGATGAAATAAGGGGTTATATCAAAGCTTGCTCAAAACTTGCCTGTTCTTTGAATCAGCTGATGATTGAACTTTCTACTACTTACGGACCTTCTTGTGTGTCTTATGACACAGTTAGGCGCTGGAAAAATAAAATTTAATCTGGCTTAGAGTCCATCAAAAATGCACCAAAATCAGGAAGGCGAAAATTCGCAGCTTGTAAAGAAATCGTTTCAAAAATGAAGGAAATCATTGAAGGAGATGCCAGATTTACAGTTTGTGATATTGCATGAAACGTAGGCATGTCACTATCAACGGTCACTTTATTTTGAAGAAACATTTAAAAGTCCGAAATATTTTTGCTAGATGGGTGCCACATCTGTTGACTGATGAGCAAAACAGACAACGGGTTTTAGTGGCCAAAAAGCTGCTTAAAATGTTTCAAACTTATGACAAAAAGCAGTTTGCCAATGTCGTCCCAGGTGATGAAAATCGGGTCTATTAATTTGAGCTGGTCAGAAAGGTTAGCAATAAAATCTTGGCCACTAAACATAGCAGATGCCCAATAATTGTCAAACGGTCTTCAAGTGCAAGGAAGGTTTGGTATGCACTTTTCTTCTCTGGTGAAGGAGTCGCAATAAAAGTGCTGGTGGAAAAGGGCAAAAACATCACTGGAAAGGACTACAAAGACATATAGTACTGGAGAAGCCTAAAACATATCAGAAACGACGCTCTGTCACTGGTTTTAAACATATCTGTCTTCTACATGGCAATGGCCCTGCTCATGCCTCTGAAATAGTTACAGTGTTTTTGAAGAAAGAAAAGGTATCTATTTTGCCTCACCTCCTGCATTCCCTAGATCTTGCCCCATGTGATTTCTTTATGTTTCTGAAATTGAAATAATTCCTTGCTGGGCGGAAATACCAGTTATTTTATAAAACCATTTGCATTTGAAGAACATGTACTATTTGATTTTCTTACTTTCTGTGACTTTAGGCCTTCAGGTTCGTGACCAGATGTTCCACTCTTTTGAACAAAATGACTGCCAGAGCTCTAGCTAAGAAACTTCTTTTAACAGAATTTCCTCCTGAACAACTGGCCCAAAAGCAAGTTAATTTCACAGAACTGTCCCCTATGGTGTCTTCTACCAATTTTGCACAAATGGTTCCACGCCACTGAGCAATGGATCGGCAAAAGCTTCAGATAAGAGATGCCTTTGAATGATTTCTCCTCCTGAACCAATGATCCAAAATGTACAATAATTTCACAAACTTGGCCCTAATGATGCACTCTACCAAAATTATACAATTGGTTTGGCTCTGCCAGTAAGAGATTTCATTCAAGCTTGCACATAATGTCTATGGTGGCGATTAAGTAAAAGTAGGAAAAACATATACAAAAGTGGACAGAACTTTATCAAATCAGTTCTTGATTATCATTGATTTCTTTGAATAAGTGGGTGGATTTGTATTAGGTAAGATACTAGGAAACACTTTCCCTCATCCTCATAAGATCTTTAACAAACAGAAACCAAATGGAAATCTGAAGGAGAAAAAAACATGCCACGGTATTAGGAAACAAATTACAACTGTTTAGTTTTGGTTGTGCCAAACAAAGTGAAGAGAAAATTGTTTACCGCTTACCTGCCTGAAGAGCTTTCACAAACATTTATTGAGGGATCATTTTAACACTCTATAATAAAAGCGTTTGAAAATAAAGTTTGATTTTTCACTTCTTAAGTTAGCAATTATCATCTGGTTTCTTGCATTGTTCAATAATGGATTACATTTGATAAACTCTCCCCAAAAAAGGCTGTTTTTGTCCAATGAACAAATGCCAATGTCGTCAGAAAGATTGCTTTCCCATTTCACTTTGTGGCAATATGTTTGACCCTACATCAGAGACGGGACTTCCAGTTTCCATTTGCAGGTTATAGAAAAGATATCTAACTAACAACCTCCCTATTTGAACGCTTCAACGCAGCCGTCCCCACCAGTACTCTCAGTGCTTTGATTTTAATATAGTGAGCTGTACGTTGATTTTTTTAAGGTAACATCACCCAGGTTTCACTCCGCTTCACCTAATTCCATGCTTGTTCAGCAAAATTCTCTAAACGTTTAACTGGTAAGGACATATTATCTAACATGAATACAGAGCTACATGACTGCATTCATACTTTAAGAGCCAATGCCGAAAAAGCTTCCGACGAACTCACGGAAAGCAGTATGCATCTAAGGATAAGTTTGTTTGCCTCATATTGATAACTAGGATCCTTAGCCTGACGATCCATTTCAGAGATTCAGCACAGCGTTTAATTGTCACGCGCCCATGCCGCTGAACTGGTGACCTTAAGAGAAGTTGATATCCGTATCCTTTAAGAAGACATTAAACGTACCAATTATATTACTTTTTCAGAAAATTAAAGCTTGCAAGCTCACCGATAATGTACCATACATGTGTATAGAAAAGTGAAGACGACACTGAATCTCCCTATTTGACACCTCAATGCACACTATTTGGAACGTTCGCCCGATTAAACTTTAATCGAATAAATCAAATAGAAAGAAAGCAGTAAACCTCAGCAAATGAAATGATCTCCTCTGAATAAAGTCCTGTTGCTTCAGGTGAAACAGTTTTTCTTTCAAGAACAAGCACGTGTTAAATAAGAGTTTCACGAGTTCCCTAGAGAAGAATTTAAGATAAAATCAAAGTTAACGTAGATCTCTTCTGCATATCTATTATAAACTATTCATTTATTTTATCTATGAGTAATTCATGACCGCCGTCGCTTTAACAGGCATATCGGCCTGATACATGTATCCCCAAATGGCACGAGACTACAATTAATTTTACTATATAATTTAATCATTCATTACAACACCTCCTATTATACATGATGAAGCTGGCTTTCTTCTGAAGATTTCCCCACTCAAACATGGCCTGGTAGTCCTTCTAATCACTGACTAGATAGGGCAAGTTCGGCTCGCTTTGGAACCACAGGAGTTTAGACAAACCCTACATGTGTGTTGACACAGCAGTCGTGTTGGCTATCTTAACAGCATTTTACTCAGGTGCGCAGAGGCCTCAATTTTCCTAGAATGACCAGTTACCGGGACAGAAGCAACATTTTCTGAATATTTATTGGGCAGTTCAGATATACCCAATAACAAGGATGCTCACATGAATTGTAGATTTACAGCCCACTGACAGAGAACTATTTGCGCGAAATAACAATCCTCATTGTATACAACCAAACAAGGGACGTAATTGTGGTCTGATTCCTATCAAACAATCTCAAATTGACAACAGGCAAACGCTTATGTACAATGTATCGTTGACAGTGATTGCTTTATTGACGGACCAATGATACGACCTGTTACGTTTCAACTTAAAGAGACTAAGTCTGCAACTATGAACATTTTTCGATTTTTTTTATTTCTTCTAAATTCATTTGCAGTAGTTTTTGATTTGATTCTTTACATCCCATCAACAATCTTTCAGTTAAATAGGGACGAGTCTTCCTGGGTTGGACCAGTACTAAGCTAGGATAAATATGTCTTGCTCAAGGACCACAACACAGTGACGCCGGTGAGGCTCGAACCCACGGTTCTTTGGTCTCAAGTCAAGCACTCTACCACTGACCCACAGTAGAATTAAGCTATGTTTTCACAATAAATCTGTTCATTATAGCTGAAAACTGCACGGAAAAGTGAATTATTTTATAAAAACAGGTGTGTTTTTCCCTTGTTGGTAATTATTTGCTTCCCTCCAGTAATTATAGACAGTTAATTTAACCATAAATGCTGTTGTTTTGATACTGATAATTTGTTAAGATTCACGAAATTGGTAAAATGTATGCCTGAATTAGTATTTTTACTGTGTTCTTGAAAAATAGAAACATTAGTTCTAAAATTAAAAAGATCAAAAGTTACAGACTATGCAGCTAAACTGACAGTCGCGATATTTGTTTAAAGTCGCGATATTTGTTTAATAATTCTAATCGCTAAAGCAAAGTGAGTTTTGTGTAAAAAAAATTATCCAACGTTTATTACAGGATTATGGTATCGAAATTTGTTGATTTTTAGTGTATCTTAAGATCTTATGAATCATAATTCGCGTCATTTTCTCGCAATTTAAAGTTACCCCCGCCCCCCCCCCCCCCCTGGATCACGCATATTCCGAGATTCTCGCCAAACCTCACGGTCAAAGATTAGCCTATACCTGACCCTAGATAGGTACATGTAGGTCTAGGGGACGGAACAAGATGTATGCCTTGTAACGCGCGACGGTGGCCATGTTTAAAATTTTCGATAACCAGAACTCCATGTGATTAGATATTATTTTGGTTATCGCACTAAGTATCAAGACGAGACCCCATTATCAGCCCGACAGCTTTAGCTGGAATCCTGCTATAACCAATATCCCGTGTATCAATATGTTTATCGCATATTCCAATTCACTGTTTTAACGCGGTTTGGCGTACAAAGATGTAAGTAAAACAGAGGACTGGCGTAAACTCGCGATACTTAGATACAGGGTGTCTAACAGCCCTTAAAGCGCCAATCACAACTGCAGCAGACGACAAATTTTGCAACAACTTTCCTAATGTTTTAAGGCATGATATTACAGAAAATCCAGCACTCGATTCTCATGAAATACCATTACTTATTTGTTGTTTTTAAAAAAGCAGCAATATTTGAAATTGTCGGCTGCTGCAAATTATGGGTGGTGCTTTATGGAATAGCTGCACACGGTAACTGAGTTAGGTCGTTCATCTTCCATATTCAGTAATTAAGCCAGGTAGTGTAGGACACACCATTCCCAAATAATCGAATTGAAAGCTCAGCACAGATGTGCAAAATCAACTAAAGGCGGGTCAGCACTCGGAAATAAGCCAAACAACTTTGAATATTTATTTTAGAAATCCTATTTAACACCCCATTTCACTCTTTAAGGATGTCACAGTATGCTCAGTATTTTCTATCAGTTTATTTGACTTAAGCAGATTAGCCCTGTGAAAGGGTTGTGGAATGTATACGCCGTGGCTAAGAAAAACCCTAGTCCACAATGTGTGTGAACCCGGTACACCGGGTCTAGAATGTGCATAGGTACATACTGCAAAAATGGAATCATTTAAGGCCTTTACTGTCGCATATTCTTTAGATTGTTTGAAAAGATACAAAAACAATGGTGATTGCACTTTCGCCGTATAGATATAGCAAAGAGGCGATTCCTGTAGTTTTTGAAAAGTCCTGCAAAGCTCAGTCCGACTGAGTCTGACAGCTTTTAATCTTAAGTAAACCGAGAAATCCGCTTATGGTTTGCGAATTTCCTAATTATATCATTACTAAAGCATTTACGATTTTTTTATTTAAGCTTATTCTGGTTATCTAATACGCCCTAAATCATTTGCCATATGTTTAAATAAATTTTCCTTGCACCACCTTTTTACAGACCTATTGGTACAAATTTATAACCACCGTTTTTTTAATTGTTAACCCATAGCGTCCTTTTTGGGACGTAGACAAAGCAAAACAAGATCAGACGCAGCATAGTTGATTAAGTTTTGAATTAAAATGAAAAATACCATCAAACAACCCTAAAATTTGAAATAGAATAGGCTAGTCTACATAATAAAGATTGGAACGTTCATAATACTTAAAAATGGATAACTGAGCAAGCCCATGAGGCTTAAAGTAAGAGAATATTACCAGAGAATTCTTCAATCACTAATCAATGTCCAGCCTATGGTCAGAGACCACAGATAATTGCCATCTTTCAAGTAAAGATTGCATATTCTGTCATCGAGTCACCTGCTACCTGCAAAATTATCCAACTTGAATAGTACAAAAATAAGCTTTCACAAAAAGCTTGGTCTATGCTAGAATATATATATTTTTATTCTGAACAAGTCGTGTTTTAGTAAAGAGCATCGTAGACTTGTAGCAGGCAGACAGGTGCGTGGGCAGGCATGGAGGGTGGAACAGGGCAGACAGAGACATGCTAGCAGGCAGATTTTTCTTTGTGGTCCTTGGAACACTGGTCAGACGCTCTAGATACCTGGTTGGACCAAACTCTTTTCCAAATTCTTTGTATTGATTCATTGTATTGGTCCTGACTTGGGTCCAAGCTGTTTGCAAAGGTTAAAATAAATAAATAGATAAATAAATGTTTATATTAGTAAATAAACATAGAAGCAGTACAATTTTAAGCTTTTCCAAAAAGCCTGCCATCGCTCTTGCTTTACTGAAGACATCGGTAAAACGAAAGCTAAAAGATGGTAAGCTTTTTGAAAATGCTTAAACTTAAACATGTTTTATTATAAAATTTAAGCATTCCTTACACCTCCTTCAGTTATACATGAGTACATCACATTTCATTCTCAAACTCAAAATAAAGAGCAATGATTGGCTGCTTGCGGACACGTGTCCGCAAGCAGCCAATCGTTACGCTTTATTTTGAGTTTGAGACTGTACTCAAGTTTTATAACCTCGAGGCCAAGAATAACTAGCGACCGGGACAGAAGCAACAGTTTTTGCATTGGTCAGCTCTGACAAACCCAATGCACTGCCCAGTAAAAGGGAGCTAGTTTGTGCGAAATAAAATTCATCCTGTTCGTTTAGAACTAATCAAGGGACAAAATAGAAGTCTATTTATTCATTTGTTTACATATTTATTCATTCCTCTTTCCCTTCCTCAAATTGTATTCTGTTTATCTCTTACCTTTTTCTAAATTTGCATATTAAAATCTAAGTAAAACTTTAAATATCTAGAGATGCACTCATACATCATCTTGTGGAGCAAATAGGCTCAGTGCTGTTGTGTATGTGATGGTTTAGATCTACAATAAGTTGAGTAACTGGGAAAGCATCTTGCATTCTGGCCTTCTTCAAATAGTTGTAACACACATACTATGCTATATATGTATATTAACACACATTACAGCTTTAAACATCGATGTTACAAATGTAACCGTAAATGTACTAAAATATAACAATATCACAACATGTTTAATATCATGACAAAACAGCCGTAGTCTGATTCATATCATAACATTAAGTGGTAGTGACACACACACACACACACACACACACACACACACACACACACACACACACACACACACACACACACACACACACACACAGAGAGAGAGAGAGAGAGAGAGAGAGAGAGAGAGAGAGAGAGAGAGAGAGAGAGAGCGCAAAGCAACCAACACCCTCATTCTAATCCAAAAGATTCTCAAATGCAACTAAATTACAATAATAGGACTAAACACGAAATCCGCAGGGAACAACGATATAGTTATAGCCATTGGTTTAAACAATATTTTTTCAATACTAATACATATTAAGATAAGTACAACATTATAGAATATGATCTGACATTACGCTTTGAGGCTTACTGTGGTCATCTCCATGAAGGCTTATTGTGGTCATCTCCATGAAACTGTGGGGTTTTCAGTATTTACAATTCTTGGCCTTAGATGTTGTAATTGTTCCAATACACACATAGAGGCTTCCTAACTTGCTCAATGTTCATGTTTCAGCACAGCGAAACCATCATTTCACAGTAAATTAATTGTGGCAAAACAAATAATAGTGATTCTTTATATCCATAGCTAGAGAAAACCAATACATACGTAATTGAGTCAGGATTGGTAAAAGCAGGCAATCGTCAAGTACCAGTTCAAAGACAAAAGCGTTTGTTCAGGGCCGTCATTGAACCTGACGTCCAAGAGCAAAAAACAGCTCTTAACAGTGAATGGATTTATAACCAGATGTTCATACTGCTTTATACTACCCTCTATATGTTTTATCTCTTCTATCATTTGATTATCTGTTTTAATTGACCAGGTAAAAGCAGGCTTTCCCACAAGTTTTTAAAATTGTAAATCAAACCATCATAGTATTGGTTCTGATATGTCCTGACACAGAAGTCAGAATGGGGACAGGGGGTCTAGACCCCCTCGGTAATCACAAGTGACGTTATATGTTTCCTTAGAAACTATGGTACTGACACCCCTCGAGAAGCGATTCCAACTACTTCTCGAGGGAGGTCGTATGGCCCTCTGTGAAATACGTTGATGGCTAAAAAGAAAAAAAACGAGCAAAGCCTTTGACGAGACTATACTGGTGGGTAGGCTAGCTTGGTCCTTCTTAGGTCTATATAAAGTGGAAGGAAACATTGTAATCGGGACGTATGTAATTGGGCATGTTTTTGTTGTTTATTATTTTTTGCATACAGTCAGCTGACAGCGAAGCTTCTTATCAGACTTGGTGGATGTCCTGGCTGATCTGATTTTTGTTACCTTTGTCATGCACTGGTTAGTTTTTCTGTCGAAACTCGATCACCTGTGAAATATCGTTCGGTCAAAGGCTAGTACGACTAATGTTTAATTGTTACACAAAATATTAGATAAAAGGATGCAAGATAAGGGTATCGTTATACAACATACAATGGTATCAAATTGAGTTGCAAGCATTAGACGTATTGATGTGCAAGTGCAATCAGATCTGCGTCACATTAGGAGAAAAGAGACCATAAACATGCACCGATCCAGAGGGGTGAGCAAGGAGCCCATAGCCCCTCCCCACTCCCCTGAAAAACCACAAAGCTATAGGGTTTCATAGCAATAATGGTCCGTATCCCCTGAAAAAACACAAAGCTATCAAAAGTAAGTGAGTATGATCAGGAAATACCACAATCACATTCAATGTTGGGCCATCATAATCCCGCCAGCAAAATGCCATTTCAATGGCGTTCGCTGGCGGACTGATGATGGTCCGCTCTTATTGGTATTTGGATCCTCTCTCTCCTCATCAGCTAAAATATTGAATATGTCTAATAGGATCGTCCATGCACCATGTTGCTTGTCTTGCAGTGTGGTGATCTTACGCCAGAAAATGCAACAATACAGTAAAACCTGTGTGAAACGGCAATTCAAAAAGAGACAAAAGAAAGATCTTAATTACAAATGGTAGCTTATTCATGTTTATAAAGGTCGAAAGTATTACAGAATGCCCTGGGAGCATTTTGTAATACTTTTGACCTGCATTAAGTGATAATTAGTCTTGAAAACCAATTTTGGGTCTTTTTGAGAGTGGTCGTATTACACAGGTTTTACTGTACATCAAATGCAACCGTTGCATTCTATGAGATAATACACCAAGGCAATCTGATCAATAGCAAAAGAATGTGCTCGTTTGCATTTTTACTACTACCCCAGAACACACATATAAGCCTTTGTATTCGGGAAACCCCTAAATGAGTAATTGTGCAAACAGTGGATACCGAGATTAAATGCAGCATAATGTTGCATATCATCAGGGTATGCGCTGTTTGTAAAGATAAAACAGACGCACATTAAACTGTTTGTATTCTGGAAACTTGTGCAAACAGTGAATACCCAGGTGAAATGCAGCTCAATGCTGCATTTCATCAGGGTGTACACTGTTTGTAAAGGTATAACAGATCTTTAGACAAAAGAAAGCAATATTTTTCGCAAATTATAACCTGACACCCCTAGGTATGTACAATGGACTATCCCAAGCTTATTGTATCAAACAAGAAGGAAGGATCAAAAAGTATACAAAGGGTTAATCAGGATCTTCACCGCTTCCTTACAGAACACAGAATTGAAAATACAACCCAACAACCATAAGATTGGAAATGTAATCGTCCCATAGATAGTGGTGTGAAAGTAGATTCGACTTAAATGGGCTAAAAGAGACATGGCATTATCACCGGCTCATTCACACCTTTTTGTTTGACTGCGTGGCCAAATGGCAAAAACTAATATCGATTTAAAGGCCCTGTCTCTGTTGTTTACATGACACAATGTTTTGCAAGCAATGCAACTGCACAATATGCTTCCAGTTCCATCCAGTCTTTTGAGGCAAGGCAATTATGTCGTTAGGCGAGGGCGATAACTCTTTGACTAAGCTTCACAAGAACTTGTGTATGCTTATTTGGGCTGTCTTTAGAGACCCGAGCAGAGATCACAAATGACCTTTCAGTACAGGACTAACAGCGGTTATACATTTAGAAACTACTTTCCAAAGACATGGCAACAAAGCGCAGTTTAAGGGGTATGATTTCAGAACGCAGCTTATTAATGGAATTCTTTTATTTTCCAATGGAATAAAGATTGACTGTTCCATTGCATATATTTAGAGCAACAAGTTATACTGAATATGAGGGCTTTATTCTCGCGAAGTTTCGTGAAAATAAACCCCTCCCAAAATGGCGAAATCACTCTGTCCATACTGATGTAGGTAAATCATGCCTTGGTCGTGAAATTTTAACTTGCCAAATATGTCTTTTAACGCTTTTCGCGCAAATGAAGTGCTCGCGAAAATTTCCGAATTTACAGTATTTCGCAAAATATATTGTATATGTGTCAATGCATACACTTTTTTTACTTATATTAGCAAAGCAAACAGGGCATACCCTGATAAAATGTGGTATTCTAGGAGACTTCATCTGGGTCTTCACTGTTTGCATCATTACTTTCCAATCAACAACTGGTTAAACTGTTTTAAGAGGTACATTTTAATGAGCTCAACTTTTAACGAACTAAATAGATATTGTATTGGGTTTCAATGGATGAACATGGGTTTTGTAACTCCAAAACTCATATTTCAGTCTGATTCTGGGCCGCGATAAAGAGGCACTTTCCTATGTTATAAGAACTGTGCACACTAAAGATCCAAAATACAGGATAGTCTGCGTAATCATCATACGTCCGCCCTTATAAACTTGACAGTTAATTGAATCATTTGGTCATTCTGATTAATTAAAATATGAATACATGAAAAATAACTCCGACAGTCTTTTCTCGCGTGTATGCTCATTGTTTTCTCCGCCTTCGGGGTTTCATATTCTTTACAAAGATCGTACCAACATTGTCCAACTAGATAACGTTTATTTATTCAGGTCTTTGTGCATTTTATGTCATTTCCACACAGAGGTCAGAGTGGTTCAATTATTCCTTTTAAAGTAGTATCACTATTCAAGTTCTAAAGTAAAAAGTAGTCCCGCGCGAGCCCAGTAATCACACACTACCATACATATCAGCTATAAACCATAATAAATATAATGGGCCTTCAAACACTGATGGTATCAAGCTGCTATGATCTAGAAGATGGAACAGAAAATTCCTAAGGTGTGAAATTGTTTAACCCATTTAAGCCTAGCGTCCTCTTTATGGGATATAGGCAAATAGTGAAGAACCAGATTAGACGCCACAGAACGCGGCATCTGATCAGGGTCGCCACTGTTTGCTTGCAGAATGATCCACATTGTATTAAAATTTGAATAAAAATGAAAAATACCTTCCAACACCCCTAAAATTTGAAAAAGACTCCTCCTATTGATAGAGATAGAAAAGTTCATTCGCCTTAAATGGGTTTATGTCTAACGCCCTTTAAAGAGACTAGATCTGCAACTATGA
Organism: Loripinus fragilis; assembly: GCA_964019695.1. Taxonomy (NCBI): domain Eukaryota; kingdom Metazoa; phylum Mollusca; class Bivalvia; order Lucinida; family Lucinidae; genus Loripinus; species Loripinus fragilis. The sequence continues at coordinate 74,210,999 of OZ026517.1, forward strand.
ACATTTCGAAATGTTTTATTTTCTTTTTTGATCATTTGTAAAAGAAGAATTAAGTTATGTTTTCACAATGAATATGTTCACTATAGCTGAAAAATACACGGGAAAATGTATCTCATAAAAAACTTTTTGTGGCTTTTCCATGGATAGTAACCAGTACTGGGCCGGGAGGGTTTATGATTTGTGTGTTTATTATATGACGGGAACTCCCGAAGGCTCAACCGAAAGTGGTTTTATGGAGAAGTCGAGACTCGAACCTGCAACCCCTGGTTTACAAGACATAGGTTTATCCCCTACTACACCACGGCGGCTTCACAAAACAGGTGTGTGTTTTCTCTTGTTGGTAATTATTTGCGTCCCTCCAATAATTATATACAGCTAATTTTAACATAAATACCGTTGTTTTGATACTAATAAGTTGTTAAGATTTACGAAATTGGTAAAATGTACACCTGAATTTTAGTTTTTTACTGTGTTCTTGAAAAATAGAAACATTAGTTCTAAAATTAAAAGATCAAAAGTTACAGACTATGCAGCTTTAAAATGGGACTTATAGTGTAAATAGTGTAAACCCAGATAATACACCACAAAACGTGGCATTTCATCAGGGTCTACATTGTTTGCACTCACAAAAGACATATTTGGCATTTACATGTACGCCTCAAATATAACCAATGATGCGCGGATCCAGAGTGGGGGTAAGGGATTCGGATCCCCCTGAAAATCACAAAAATAGGGTTAGCAATACTGGTCCAGGTCCCCTGAATAACCACAAAATTACCAAGCCAGCATTCAATGTTGGGCCATCATTGGCATGCCAACGAAACGTCACTTAAATTGCCCGTTTTAGTGGTATTTGGACCCCCTCATCAACTAAAAAAACGTTGTCAAAGTTGGACCCACTCTGAAAAAACTTTCTGGATCGGCGCATGCCAATCGTACCGCAGAACTAGCTGAAAACGCATTCCAAACAAAAAAGTTAAGACAGTCTGATTCCTCCTAGTTAACTAACGAAGCAAAATAAACTAATTAGAAAGCGTAAACATCTCTTCAAGAAATTTAAAAGAACAAAAAGACATAACAGGCTATGAAAGCTACAAACACTTTAGATACAAAAATGTAGCAAAAATTAGAAATTTGAAAGAATAAGAAACTGACAAACTGACGGCAAAACTACGCAATAACGACATTGGGCTATGTGACTGGTAAACCAACCAAAAACCCTCAGTCCCTCCGTTATATAAAGATGGTATTATTTATCAGAAGAGGATGAGAACAAACTGAACTTGATGAAACAAAAGCCACCTTACCCTCTGACATTCCTCGTCCTGAACATAGTCTTGATCTTCTTTCTACTTCACCTCTCATTAAAATCTTAAATTATGTAAGCAACATGTCCAGATGCTGTCATCAATCGTGTGTGAAAGGAACTAGCTCAACTACTTTCTTTCCCCCTAAGTGATCTATTTAACTTCACGCTAACCTCTGGCAAGGTATCTTTAATATGGAAGAAAGCGAATGTAACTCCCATCTTTAAAAATGATGACCCTTCAATTGTTTCTAACTACAGACCCATATCTTTACTCAGTGCAGTAGGCAAAGTCTTAGAACAAATAGTGTATAAACATTTATTTGATTTCATTCGAGATCATGAATAACATACCGACTACTCTACAATCTGGATTTATTCCAGGAAGCTCTACAATAAATCAGCTTGTAGACATATATAGCACCTTTCTGTCATTCTCTTGACCAAGGCAAAGAAGTCAGAGCAGTGTTTTGCGACACATGTATGGTCTTTGATAGAGTCTGGAATCACGGTCTTCTCTATAAACTTGAATCTGTTGGGATCTCTGGCTCTCTTCTGTCGTGGTTTAAGGACTATTTAAATGATAGGAAACAGACAGTTGTGCTTCCAGGATCTGCTTCTTCTTGGTATCTCTTAAGGCCGGTGTACCTCAAGGATCTATTCTAGGCCCTCTCCTTTTTCAAATTTATATTAATGATATTGTAGATAATATTCATTCTTGCATTAGGATTTTCGCTGCTGATGCTAGCCTCTATATTATTGTAGACAAAGTAAGTAAGGGTGCAAAGATCAGGAATCGATGCAATCAATTCCATACCTGACCCAGGATACCAATGGGAAAGTGAAAAACTCACAGTTAGACACCACAAACGAGAGCCAAGAGGTCAGCCCTTTCCAAGCAGGTGACCACAATGCACATATAAACATACGCGCACAAAGAAATAGCAAACACAAGACAGAAAAACATAATAGATCACAAAAAGTACCGCCTTGGAACGGTCAGTAAAAATATTTTACTGGAGGGCTTAAACCGTTTCAAGGCGCCAACCTCACCCTTAATTCAGATGTGGATCAAGACACATAGATAGTTGGTTTGCATGAAAGACCCCCAAACTTATTAATGCATCATCTCGCAGAACATATAAATCAAGATATAACAAGGAGATAAAGTAAAGATAAGGACTCAACAGTAAATAAATCTGAATACCGGAGCAACAGAAATCCAACAGGTAAACCTTGGTGGGCCAGACAAACAACCAAAGCATCAGGCCCCTACCGTCTCATTAATAGATAAGTCTTTAAGCCGGAACCGTCATAGAGTCTGAAGTCCGACCCACCGGTGTGCAATTAAAGAGGAAAGCAAAGTTGCCAACCGTGATTGGGTTGACCACCAAGCATGCAGTCTGTTGCAATACATTAATGTTATATAGCCAATCTTTTTATAATGGGAAATCATTTTAAAAGCGGCTGACGAACAAACGCTGATCTTGCCAAAATACATGCTTGGGCAGTCAGACGGGTTGTATTATTTAACCCAGCGAAATCTGAGTCCATGGTACTAACACGTGAACATAATCACCAAAATTGCATCAATCAAATCTCTTCTGTCCGACACAGGGTGGGAAAGTATTGCATCGAGAAGACACATGCACAATAAACCATGTCCGCATATGACTGAACTGTAGTTCACTGTGGTATCATCTTTTCCAGAAGAATATCATTGACAGTCCTGTGTGTGAGATTGAAAACACTTCACACTTTTTCTTACGCTACAATCTCTATGGACAACTTAGGCGTGATTTGTTAAATAGAGTCTCGATTTTCTGTTAACCAAATGTCAATGTTTTCTTATATGGTAGTACTGATCTACCAAATGATGAAAATGCAGAAATCTTTTCAGCTGTGCAATATTATACGCCCTGATTCCAAAATCCAGGAAATGTCAAAATTTTGGTTTTCCCTACATGATCTTGGCCAGGAGGTTTGATGCCTTTCATGATATGTATACTAGTAGTCTACAGATTGGGTGAGTGTATACAAATTTATCCGGCAAAAGTCCTTAAAATGGCTGACATTCAAGATGGCCACCAAAATGTAAGGTTCAATTTAAACTAAGTTTTTTTCAAATATTGATATTTTCATACTTTCAGTATATGCCTTATATGCCTACTTAGCAATTGTAAACAAAGTATTGCGTAACTGCCACTCTTGGTTGGCAGGGCAGTAGTATTTTGTTATTTTCGTTTTCTTACATGTCATCATGATCTTTGAATTTAATGCACCTTACTAGCAGATTGATAGTAATTAGTTTAAGCACCTGGAATTTCTGTTATATACGTTACTTTCTCACATAGTCTTAACAGTGCACAAAAAACATTACATTAATTCAAGCACCTGAGGTGGTAAGTGCTTTTTTCTCTTGGGATGACATTTATATTTACTGGTTCAGCAGGACAATGAAGAAGAGGTATGTGTAGTGCAAGAACATTAGCTCAAGCACCTCTTCTTCGAAGCACCGTGCACTTATCTTTAAAACATGGAATTGCATGCTTTCTTATCTTAAGAGAGCACACAACAGCAGGAAAACAATAATTAATACTACAGTAAAACTTGTCTTAAGCAGATACTCAAAAATAGACAAAACAAAGGTCTTTATGGCAAATGGTAGCTTAATGAAGGTCAAAAGTATTGCAGAATGCTCTATTGGAGCATTCTGCAATACATTTGACCTGCATTTAGCGATAATCGGTCTTGAAAAGCAATATTTGGTCTTCTTTTTGAGTGGCCGCCTAAGACAGGTTTTTACTGTATATGAGCTTTTCACCTGCTGCAGTTGCAAATCTTCCGACAATGGTCGGACATTGTTATAGGGTGTCCGGTGTAGCCAAGCGCAGGGGGGGGGGGGGCAATATTTGAGCAGCGAGACGAGAAACCCTGCTTCTTTGGAGCTTGCAACCAGGCCCCGTGGTTTTGAATCTTTTTTCGTGCTGAACTCAACTGAACATGAAATTTATCATGCTCATAAAATTAATGTTAACATGCTAACCGTTGAATTGTAAACATTTCAACATTTATTAGCATGATAAATACAACATCTGAAAGTTGCAGAGCAAGAATAGTCTTTATTTTTCAGCTATTTATTTTTATGACCAATTGAAATTTTATGCTCAGTTGAGTTGAGCATGAAAAAAGATTTATTCATGTGGCTTGTAATGAGAAACGCGCATTTCTCACTTCTGAACAACCTTTGTGATCTTGTCAGAAAGCATTATCTTTTGTACAATATGTACTACTTAACAAAAGATTTAAAGATTTATTTGTGCGAGAGCAAATTATTTAAAGTTTTTTTACCAGAAGTTTCTGGGTGTCCAAACCTTTGGAGTTAATACGAATGCAAATATCTGCTGAAATGATGGTTTGATATGTGTTAAAGATGAGGTAAGCAATGGGTGTAATTTAATTCAAGGCTTAAAACAAGGGAGGACTCAAAAAATGTTTCAACTACATTAACCGCAATAAAACATTGATACAGCATCGTTTTATAAAGTCTCTTGTTTTTAAGTTAGGTCGAATCAGCCATCCTTAAAAGAAATAGAGGCTAAAACAGTACTGTTTTCGTTGTGTAGACAATACTTAATTTAAAGGGTTTTAGTGTTTAAGAGGGTGTCATACGAAAACCAATTAAGGGCTATAAGACAAGTTGATAAAATTTCGTCTCTGCTTGTTTAATTCATGAAAAGTGACGTGAAGCTGAATTTTAGGCTAACTGTAGGCGGTGACGCTATCCATAGAAGACGTTTTCAAACCATTGACTAACAGAACTGTTTCAGGTGTATATGCCACTCTAGCATCAAAAGATTACTTGAACGCTTAAGTCAGTTAGCTGAAAAGTCAAGAAATAGAAAAGGAGCATTTTAACGTCATAATGGAACTCAGAAACGTGGCATAAATGGATATCATTCTCTGAAGATTTCAACGTTTTTCATCATTAAGAACCTTTTGATTTACGTAAGAATCGAAAGTTTTAATATCGGATGTAGGCTTGTATCCTTTACATGCGCATGACATAAAAATATAACGTCAATCCACTGACGCCTGACCAGATTACGTTATGTCTTAGTCTATCTGACGGACGCGAAAAAACATTAATTTTAAGATTCTCATACCTGTTGGTCAAATAACTACCAAGCCAGTTATTTGACCAACAGCTACCAAGCCAGCATTCAATGTTGGGCCATCATTGGCATGCCAACGAAACGTCACTTAAATTGCCCGTTTTAGTGGTATTTGGACCCCCTCATCAACTAAAAAAACGTTGTCAAAGTTGGACCCACTCTGAAAAAACTTTCTGGATCGGCGCATGCCAATCGTACCGCAGAACTAGCTGAAAACGCATTCCAAACAAAAAAGTTAAGACAGTCTGATTCCTCCTAGTTAACTAACGAAGCAAAATAAACTAATTAGAAAGCGTAAACATCTCTTCAAGAAATTTAAAAGAACAAAAAGACATAACAGGCTATGAAAGCTACAAACACTTTAGATACAAAAATGTAGCAAAAATTAGAAATTTGAAAGAATAAGAAACTGACAAACTGACGGCAAAACTACGCAATAACGACATTGGGCTATGTGACTGGTAAACCAACCAAAAACCCTCAGTCCCTCCGTTATATAAAGATGGTATTATTTATCAGAAGAGGATGAGAACAAACTGAACTTGATGAAACAAAAGCCACCTTACCATCTGACATTCCTCGTCCTGAACATAGTCTTGATCTTCTTTCTACTTCACCTCTCATTAAAATCTTAAATTATGTAAGCAACATGTCCAGATGCTGTCATCAATCGTGTGTGAAAGGAACTAGCTCAACTACATTCTTTCCCCCTAAGTGATCTATTTAACTTCACGCTAACCTCTGGCAAGGTATCTTTAATATGGAAGAAAGCGAATGTAACTCCCATCTTTAAAAATGATGACCCTTCAATTGTTTCTAACTACAGACCCATATCTTTACTCAGTGCAGTAGGCAAAGTCTTAGAACAAATAGTGTATAAACATTTATTTGATTTCATTCGAGATCATGAATAACATACCGACTACTCTACAATCTGGATTTATTCCAGGAAGCTCTACAATAAATCAGCTTGTAGACATATATAGCACCTTTCTGTCATTCTCTTGACCAAGGCAAAGAAGTCAGAGCAGTGTTTTGCGACACATGTAAGGTCTTTGATAGAGTCTGGAATCACGGTCTTCTCTATAAACTTGAATCTGTTGGGATCTCTGGCTCTCTTCTGTCGTGGTTTAAGGACTATTTAAATGATAGGAAACAGACAGTTGTGCTTCCAGGATCTGCTTCTTCTTGGTATCTCTTAAGGCCGGTGTACCTCAAGGATCTATTCTAGGCCCTCTCCTTTTTCAAATTTATATTAATGATATTGTAGATAATATTCATTCTTGCATTAGGATTTTCGCTGCTGATGCTAGCCTCTATATTATTGTAGACAAAGTAAGTAAGGGTGCAAAGATCAGGAATCGATGCAATCAATTCCATACCTGACCCAGGATACCAATGGGAAAGTGAAAAACTCACAGTTAGACACCACAAACGAGAGCCAAGAGGTCAGCCCTTTCCAAGCAGGTGACCACAATGCACATATAAACATACGCGCACAAAGAAATAGCAAACACAAGACAGAAAAACATAATAGATCACAAAAAGTACCGCCTTGGAACGGTCAGTAAAAATATTTTACTGGAGGGCTTAAACCGTTTCAAGGCGCCAACCTCACCCTTAATTCAGATGTGGATCAAGACACATAGATAGTTGGTTTGCATGAAAGACCCCCAAACTTATTAATGCATCATCTCGCAGAACATATAAATCAAGATATAACAAGGAGATAAAGTAAAGATAAGGACTCAACAGTAAATAAATCTGAATACCGGAGCAACAGAAATCCAACAGGTAAACCTTGGTGGGCCAGACAAACAACCAAAGCATCAGGCCCCTACCGTCTCATTAATAGATAAGTCTTTAAGCCGGAACTGTCATAGAGTCTGAAGTCCGACCCACCGGTGTGCAATTAAAGAGGAAAGCAAAGTTGCCAACCGTGATTGGGTTGACCACCAAGCATGCAGTCTGTTGCAATACATTAATGTTATATAGCCAATCTTTTTATAATGGGAAATCATTTTAAAAGCGGCTGACGAACAAACGCTGATCTTGCCAAAATACATGCTTGGGCAGTCAGACGGGTTGTATTATTTAACCCAGCGAAATCTGAGTCCATGGTACTAACACGTGAACATAATCACCAAAATTGCATCAATCAAATCTCTTCTGTCCGACACAGGGTGGGAAAGTATTGCATCGAGAAGACACATGCACAATAAACCATGTCCGCATATGACTGAACTGTAGTTCACTGTGGTATCATCTTTTCCAGAAGAATATCATTGACAGTCCTGTGTGTGAGATTGAAAACACTTCACACTTTTTCTTACGCTACAATCTCTATGGACAACTTAGGCGTGATTTGTTAAATAGAGTCTCGATTTTCTGTTAACCAAATGTCAATGTTTTCTTATATGGTAGTACTGATCTACCAAATGATGAAAATGCAGAAATCTTTTCAGCTGTGCAATATTATACGCCCTGATTCCAAAATCCAGGAAATGTCAAAATTTTGGTTTTCCCTACATGATCTTGGCCAGGAGGTTTGATGCCTTTCATGATATGTATACTAGTAGTCTACAGATTGGGTGAGTGTATACAAATTTATCCGGCAAAAGTCCTTAAAATGGCTGACATTCAAGATGGCCACCAAAATGTAAGGTTCAATTTAAACTAAGTTTTTTTCAAATATTGATATTTTCATACTTTCAGTATATGCCTTATATGCCTACTTAGCAATTGTAAACAAAGTATTGCGTAACTGCCACTCTTGGTTGGCAGGGCAGTAGTATTTTGTTATTTTCGTTTTCTTACATGTCATCATGATCTTTGAATTTAATGCACCTTACTAGCAGATTGATAGTAATTAGTTTAAGCACCTGGAATTTCTGTTATATACGTTACTTTCTCACATAGTCTTAACAGTGCACAAAAAACATTACATTAATTCAAGCACCTGAGGTGGTAAGTGCTTTTTTCTCTTGGGATGACATTTATATTTACTGGTTCAGCAGGACAATGAAGAAGAGGTATGTGTAGTGCAAGAACATTAGCTCAAGCACCTCTTCTTCGAAGCACCGTGCACTTATCTTTAAAACATGGAATTGCATGCTTTCTTATCTTAAGAGAGCACACAACAGCAGGAAAACAATAATTAATACTACAGTAAAACTTGTCTTAAGCAGATACTCAAAAATAGACAAAACAAAGGTCTTTATGGCAAATGGTAGCTTAATGAAGGTCAAAAGTATTGCAGAATGCTCTATTGGAGCATTCTGCAATACATTTGACCTGCATTTAGCGATAATCGGTCTTGAAAAGCAATATTTGGTCTTCTTTTTGAGTGGCCGCCTAAGACAGGTTTTTACTGTATATGAGCTTTTCACCTGCTGCAGTTGCAAATCTTCCGACAATGGTCGGACATTGTTATAGGGTGTCCGGTGTAGCCAAGCGCAGGGGGGGGGGGCAATATTTGAGCAGCGAGACGAGAAACCCTGCTTCTTTGGAGCTTGCAACCAGGCCCCGTGGTTTTGAATCTTTTTTCGTGCTGAACTCAACTGAACATGAAATTTATCATGCTCATAAAATTAATGTTAACATGCTAACCGTTGAATTGTAAACATTTCAACATTTATTAGCATGATAAATACAACATCTGAAAGTTGCAGAGCAAGAATAGTCTTTATTTTTCAGCTATTTATTTTTATGACCAATTGAAATTTTATGCTCAGTTGAGTTGAGCATGAAAAAAGATTTATTCATGTGGCTTGTAATGAGAAACGCGCATTTCTCACTTCTGAACAACCTTTGTGATCTTGTCAGAAAGCATTATCTTTTGTACAAAATGTACTACTTAACAAAAGATTTAAAGATTTATTTGTGCGAGAGCAAATTATTTAAAGTTTTTTTACCAGAAGTTTCTGGGTGTCCAAACCTTTGGAGTTAATACGAATGCAAATATCTGCTGAAATGATGGTTTGATATGTGTTAAAGATGAGGTAAGCAATGGGTGTAATTTAATTCAAGGCTTAAAACAAGGGAGGACTCAAAAAATGTTTCAACTACATTAACCGCAATAAAACATTGATACAGCATCGTTTTATAAAGTCTCTTGTTTTTAAGTTAGGTCGAATCAGCCATCCTTAAAAGAAATAGAGGCTAAAACAGTACTGTTTTCGTTGTGTAGACAATACTTAATTTAAAGGGTTTTAGTGTTTAAGAGGGTGTCATACGAAAACCAATTAAGGGCTATAAGACAAGTTGATAAAATTTCGTCTCTGCTTGTTTAATTCATGAAAAGTGACGTGAAGCTGAATTTTAGGCTAACTGTAGGCGGTGACGCTATCCATAGAAGACGTTTTCAAACCATTGACTAACAGAACTGTTTCAGGTGTATATGCCACTCTAGCATCAAAAGATTACTTGAACGCTTAAGTCAGTTAGCTGAAAAGTCAAGAAATAGAAAAGGAGCATTTTAACGTCATAATGGAACTCAGAAACGTGGCATAAATGGATATCATTCTCTGAAGATTTCAACGTTTTTCATCATTAAGAACCTTTTGATTTACGTAAGAATCGAAAGTTTTAATATCGGATGTAGGCTTGTATCCTTTACATGCGCATGACATAAAAATATAACGTCAATCCACTGACGCCTGACCAGATTACGTTATGTCTTAGTCTATCTGACGGACGCGAAAAAACATTAATTTTAAGATTCTCATACCTGTTGGTCAAATAACTACCAAGCCAGTTATTTGACCAACAGCTACCAAGCCAGCATTCAATGTTGGGCCATCATTGGCATGCCAACGAAACGTCACTTAAATTGCCCGTTTTAGTGGTATTTGGACCCCCTCATCAACTAAAAAAACGTTGTCAAAGTTGGACCCACTCTGAAAAAACTTTCTGGATCGGCGCATGCCAATCGTACCGCAGAACTAGCTGAAAACGCATTCCAAACAAAAAAGTTAAGACAGTCTGATTCCTCCTAGTTAACTAACGAAGCAAAATAAACTAATTAGAAAGCGTAAACATCTCTTCAAGAAATTTAAAAGAACAAAAAGACATAACAGGCTATGAAAGCTACAAACACTTTAGATACAAAAATGTAGCAAAAATTAGAAATTTGAAAGAATAAGAAACTGACAAACTGACGGCAAAACTACGCAATAACGACATTGGGCTATGTGACTGGTAAACCAACCAAAAACCCTCAGTCCCTCCGTTATATAAAGATGGTATTATTTATCAGAAGAGGATGAGAACAAACTGAACTTGATGAAACAAAAGCCACCTTACCATCTGATATTCCTCGTCCTAAACATAGTCTTGATCTTCTTTCTACTTCACCTCTCATTAAAATCTTAAATTATGTAAGCAACATGTCCAGATGCTGTCATCAATCGTGTGTGAAAGGAACTAGCTCAACTACTTTCTTTCCCCCTAAGTGATCTATTTAACTTCACGCTAACCTCTGGCAAGGTATCTTTAATATGGAAGAAAGCGAATGTAACTCCCATCTTTAAAAATGATGACCCTTCAATTGTTTCTAACTACAGACCCATATCTTTACTCAGTGCAGTAGGCAAAGTCTTAGAACAAATAGTGTATAAACATTTATTTGATTTCATTCGAGATCATGAATAACATACCGACTACTCTACAATCTGGATTTATTCCAGGAAGCTCTACAATAAATCAGCTTGTAGACATATATAGCACCTTTCTGTCATTCTCTTGACCAAGGCAAAGAAGTCAGAGCAGTGTTTTGCGACACATGTAAGGTCTTTGATAGAGTCTGGAATCACGGTCTTCTCTATAAACTTGAATCTGTTGGGATCTCTGGCTCTCTTCTGTCGTGGTTTAAGGACTATTTAAATGATAGGAAACAGACAGTTGTGCTTCCAGGATCTGCTTCTTCTTGGTATCTCTTAAGGCCGGTGTATCTCAAGGATCTATTCTAGGCCCTCTCCTTTTTCAAATTTATATTAATGATATTGTAGATAATATTCATTCTTGCATTAGGATTTTCGCTGCTGATGCTAGCCTCTATATTATTGTAGACAAAGTAAGTAAGGGTGCAAAGATCAGGAATCGATGCAATCAATTCCATACCTGACCCAGGATACCAATGGGAAAGTGAAAAACTCACAGTTAGACACCACAAACGAGAGCCAAGAGGTCAGCCCTTTCCAAGCAGGTGACCACAATGCACATATAAACATACGCGCACAAAGAAATAGCAAACACAAGACAGAAAAACATAATAGATCACAAAAAGTACCGCCTTGGAACGGTCAGTAAAAATATTTTACTGGAGGGCTTAAACCGTTTCAAGGCGCCAACCTCACCCTTAATTCAGATGTGGATCAAGGCACATAGATAGTTGGTTTGCATGAAAGACCCCCAAACTTATTAATGCATCATCTCGCAGAACATATAAATCAAGATATAACAAGGAGATAAAGTAAAGATAAGGACTCAACAGTAAATAAATCTGAATACCGGAGCAACAGAAATCCAACAGGTAAACCTTGGTGGGCCAGACAAACAACCAAAGCATCAGGCCCCTACCGTCTCATTAATAGATAAGTCTTTAAGCCGGAACCGTCATAGAGTCTGAAGTCCGACCCACCGGTGTGCAATTAAAGAGGAAAGCAAAGTTTCCAACCGTGATTGGGTTGACCACCAAGCATGCAGTCTGTTGCAATACATTAATGTTATATAGCCAATCTTTTTATAATGGGAAATCATTTTAAATGCGGCTGACGAACAAACGCTGATCTTGCCAAAATACATGCTTGGGCAGTCAGACGGGTTGTATTATTTAACCCAGCGAAATCTGAGTCCATGGTACTAACACGTGAACATAATCACCAAAATTGCATCAATCAAATCTCTTCTGTCCGACACAGGGTGGGAAAGTATTGCATCGAGAAGACACATGCACAATAAACCATGTCCGCATATGACTGAACTGTAGTTCACTGTGGTATCATCTTTTCCAGAAGAATATCATTGACAGTCCTGTGTGTGAGATTGAAAACACTTCACACTTTTTCTTACGCTACAATCGCTATGGACAACTTAGGCGTGATTTGTTAAATAGAGTCTCGATTTTCTGTTAACCAAATGTCAATGTTTTCTTATATGGTAGTACTGATCTACCAAATGATGAAAATGCAGAAATCTTTTCAGCTGTGCAATATTATACGCCCTGATTCCAAAATCCAGGAAATGTCAAAATTTTGGTTTTCCCTACATGATCTTGGCCAGGAGGTTTGATGCCTTTCATGATATGTATACTAGTAGTCTACAGATTGGGTGAGTGTATACAAATTTATCCGGCAAAAGTCCTTAAAATGGCTGACATTCAAGATGGCCACCAAAATGTAAGGTTCAATTTAAACTAAGTTTTTTTCAAATATTGATATTTTCATACTTTCAGTATATGCCTTATATGCCTACTTAGCAATTGTAAACAAAGTATTGCGTAACTGCCACTCTTGGTTGGCAGGGCAGTAGTATTTTGTTATTTTCGTTTTCTTACATGTCATCATGATCTTTGAATTTAATGCACCTTACTAGCAGATTGATAGTAATTAGTTTAAGCACCTGGAATTTCTGTTATATACGTTACTTTCTCACATAGTCTTAACAGTGCACAAAAAACATTACATTAATTCAAGCACCTGAGGTGGTAAGTGCTTTTTTCTCTTGGGATGACATTTATATTTACTGGTTCAGCAGGACAATGAAGAAGAGGTATGTGTAGTGCAAGAACATTAGCTCAAGCACCTCTTCTTCGAAGCACCGTGCACTTATCTTTAAAACATGGAATTGCATGCTTTCTTATCTTAAGAGAGCACACAACAGCAGGAAAACAATAATTAATACTACAGTAAAACTTGTCTTAAGCAGATACTCAAAAATAGACAAAACAAAGGTCTTTATGGCAAATGGTAGCTTAATGAAGGTCAAAAGTATTGCAGAATGCTCTATTGGAGCATTCTGCAATACATTTGACCTGCATTTAGCGATAATCGGTCTTGAAAAGCAATATTTGGTCTTCTTTTTGAGTGGCCGCCTAAGACAGGTTTTTACTGTATATGAGCTTTTCACCTGCTGCAGTTGCAAATCTTCCGACAATGGTCGGACATTGTTATAGGGTGTCCGGTGTAGCCAAGCGCAGGGGGGGGGGGGCAATATTTGAGCAGCGAGACGAGAAACCCTGCTTCTTTGGAGCTTGCAACCAGGCCCCGTGGTTTTGAATCTTTTTTCGTGCTGAACTCAACTGAACATGAAATTTATCATGCTCATAAAATTAATGTTAACATGCTAACCGTTGAATTGTAAACATTTCAACATTTATTAGCATGATAAATACAACATCTGAAAGTTGCAGAGCAAGAATAGTCTTTATTTTTCAGCTATTTATTTTTATGACCAATTGAAATTTTATGCTCAGTTGAGTTGAGCATGAAAAAAGATTTATTCATGTGGCTTGTAATGAGAAACGCGCATTTCTCACTTCTGAACAACCTTTGTGATCTTGTCAGAAAGCATTATCTTTTGTACAAAATGTACTACTTAACAAAAGATTTAAAGATTTATTTGTGCGAGAGCAAATTATTTAAAGTTTTTTTACCAGAAGTTTCTGGGTGTCCAAACCTTTGGAGTTAATACGAATGCAAATATCTGCTGAAATGATGGTTTGATATGTGTTAAAGATGAGGTAAGCAATGGGTGTAATTTAATTCAAGGCTTAAAACAAGGGAGGACTCAAAAAATGTTTCAACTACATTAACCGCAATAAAACATTGATACAGCATCGTTTTATAAAGTCTCTTGTTTTTAAGTTAGGTCGAATCAGCCATCCTTAAAAGAAATAGAGGCTAAAACAGTACTGTTTTCGTTGTGTAGACAATACTTAATTTAAAGGGTTTTAGTGTTTAAGAGGGTGTCATACGAAAACCAATTAAGGGCTATAAGACAAGTTGATAAAATTTCGTCTCTGCTTGTTTAATTCATGAAAAGTGACGTGAAGCTGAATTTTAGGCTAACTGTAGGCGGTGACGCTATCCATAGAAGACGTTTTCAAACCATTGACTAACAGAACTGTTTCAGGTGTATTTGCCACTCTAGCATCAAAAGATTACTTGAACGCTTAAGTCAGTTAGCTGAAAAGTCAAGAAATAGAAAAGGAGCATTTTAACGTCATAATGGAACTCAGAAACGTGGCATAAATGGATATCATTCTCTGAAGATTTCAACGTTTTTCATCATTAAGAACCTTTTGATTTACGTAAGAATCGAAAGTTTTAATATCGGATGTAGGCTTGTATCCTTTACATGCGCATGACATAAAAATATAACGTCAATCCACTGACGCCTGACCAGATTACGTTATGTCTTAGTCTATCTGACGGACGCGAAAAAACATTAATTTTAAGATTCTCATACCTGTTGGTCAAATAAAATGTTTCATATTATTCATTCAAAGCTGGACACGATAATAAAATCCATGCTAAACTTTTGTTGGACAGAATATTTACACATTTACTTAGCTCGAAATTATGTAGACAAATAGGTATTGCAATGGGTACTAATTGTGCTCCTCGTGTTGCAGATTTGTTTTTGTTTTGTTATGAGAGAGACTTCATGTTGTCCAAGCTGATGTTGTTTACCTCAAGATATCTTGCTTAGTAGTGATACTCCTGATTTAGAAGAAATATGGTAAGTCAGATATATCCCAATGAATTTCAGTTATAAAGTAGGCAAATTCCTTTGATACTGACACCCCCCCCCCCCCCTTTTTAGACTTAGACTTGCCCATAACAAATGACATAGTTTCATCTAAAATTTATGATAAACGGGATGATTTTAATTTTGAAATATACCCCCATTCCTGGGGGAAAACTACGCATAAAGGGAAATAACTTAAAAACAAAGATTAACTAGTTCTGCTTGGGTTATAGACAGCAGATCGTACGATTTCGATGTTTTTTTCTGAAAAAAAGAATATTTAGGGTGTATGAATAATATTGTGGTTATCTAGTGGGGGAGGGGTCGCCACGAAACTCATACGCGGATCCAGAGGGGGGATAGGGGGCCGGACCCCCTGGAAAATCACAAATTATATGGGTTTCTATAGAACTTAGCATTTCCTCCCCCTGGAAAAAGTTGGACCACTCCCCTGGAAAATGTTGGATTCCCTCTGAATCAAGACAGAGATAACATAAATGATCCACAATGTATATTCAACACTCACATGATGTTTCTCGATTAAGTATTTTTATATACTGATCTTTCCGAGTGAGTTGTTTTTAATTTATTCCCTCTATTTTCGATTTTGATTTTAATCTATCATCTTGTAGAAAGCCTCACTGTCATTCTTTTACCTTTTCCTTGTTTTTCAAGGCCCGACGCGCAGTCACCTTGCCAAAATGCCCGCGATGATAGATAGATAGATAGATAGATAGGTAGGTAGGTAGGTAGGTAGGTAGGTAGGTAGGCAGGCAGGCAGGCAGGCAGGCAGGCAGGCAGACAGATAGATAGGCAGGCAGGCAGGTAGGTAGGTAGGTAGAGGGGTGGGTGGGTGTGGGTAGGAGTACGCGTGGCATTTACATTCGGTCCGGCTGTTTTAGATGCGGTTTAGATAAAGGAAACGTCACTTCCGTAAATAAAAGCAGATCTATTACAAAAATTGACGTACTTTGATCGATGAATTTTCATCAACGCACCTGACTATTTGAACAACACATGCGTGGACAGAGAGATCTACCTTTAGTTGTAGTGTACTGAGTCGGGGATATCCTGTCAGACCACAGTTTTCGCGTAAGGTGGAAAGACATTTTGCTGAAACTTTACCCCACCCATACATACCAACACAATGGGCTGTGCTTCCTGGACATGGGTATATTTGCTAGTAGTTGGTGTAGAATGTGGGATTCTGAACAATGAAATACCTAAGCTGATAATTATTTCAATGGATGGCTTTAGATACAATTACTTGGATAAGTTCCTTGTAAACGAGACCAATAATTTCCATTATTTCATAAGAAATGGAGTGAAGGCCCAGTACATTAGGAATGCCTTTCCTACCGTTACTTATCCAAACCATTACACAATGATAACAGGACTATACCCAGAGACCCATGGAATTGTTCATAACCGATTTTATGATTCACATTTAGATGACCACTTCTGGTATGACAACACAAGAGATAATGTAGACCCTCTTTGGTTTGACGTTGGCGCTGAACCCATTTACGTCACAAACAATAAAGCAGGCTCAAACAGAAAATCAGGATCTGTTCTGTGGCCAATGGGTATTGGAAAAGTAAAATGTATAGGACCAGATTATATTATTCCTGATGCAAACACTTTTAATGAAAGCATACCATTTGAAACAAGGGTTGATTACCTTATAAAGTGGTTTACTGATAAGAATCCAATCAATCTGGGGCTATTATATATGCATGAGCCAGATGTTATAGCACATGCTCATGGACCAGACTCCCAAGAAGTGAGAGATGTAATCAAGGGCCCTTTAAACAGTGTGTTAGGTCATTTGAGGAAACAGCTGGAAAAAGTAGGTCTGTTAGACTCAGTCAATATTATTCTGACTTCTGATCATGGCTTCACACAATTTACAAAATTTATTAATTTAGATGACTATATAGATGGAAGTTGGTATAAAGAAGCTTCGGAGTGGAACAACCATATTACAGTAAATCTGATCCCAGAAGGTGGTAAGTGTATTCATGCAGAGAAATCTTATTGAAGAAATTGTTTTAGGCATATGTAACAAAATGATGGGCACTGTTTTTTGTTCTTTTTCAAGAAAGAAAACATATGTAGTTCCAGATAAGAAGTTACTTTAAACACATAAAGCCATCGTAAAAAATGTTAGCTGCCACCCTACTTATAATTTTCCAGGTGTTATTATTTCATCACTGATTTGTTCAAAAAGCATTAAAAATAAGGAAAAAAAATGTCTCAAATAAGAACAATAAATAATTCCTGAAACCGCCTAAAAATATGGGTAAGTGCTATTTTGAGCAAGTCGAGCAGGTGACAACAAACTAAATTTTTTTAAGGATGGCCTTATTTTAATGATTTACTCATCGATCATATGAAATATTTGGCTTAGGTGTGCTCATAGAGATGATTCTTTTGCATACCAATCAGCAGTTGTGATTTAATTGACATCACTGGTCTGAAGAGGATATACTCACATACACAGGTAATAGTATGCAACACAGGGTGAAACTCTTCATCCTTTGGAATCAATGATAAACAAATGAACAGTTTGGAATAGGTTTTGTATAATGATAATACATTGAGAGTGTAAACGTAATAGTGAAAAGGGCCACATACATGATATGATAAAGCAATTTTCTTTGCCCAGAAGTACACAAAATTAAGCAATATTGCATCATCATCACCATAATTATCATCCAAACCATTAATTGGAAGGTTCTAACACTTAGGTTGGTGACAACAGCTCTTATTACATGCCGTCTACATTTTACATAGTAAAATTGCCGTTAGCACTCGGTAATATTTTCAATTGGACTGAATCCATAATGGCACAGTCACATGATGATGCCAAAAATTCATATTGGGGCCTCATTATGGATTTTTTGGCACTGCCTCATAGTGATGACGTATAGGAACTGTGCACTTTTTTGATTAGAACTAGGCTAGGCTACTCGTTTCAACATGGCTGAGTAGATTTAGAATTGTTAGGAGACACTGTTTTCCGATGTTTTTGACGCTCGATTCGGGCCGTGAAATAGCAAAATACCAGAAGAATAAAGAATGGGACATCAGAACAAGGAACAGTTCTAGGCTTTTCTCCAGTTTCGGTTAACAAACACAATAGCTAACCCTGAGGCTGCTAAAGTGCACGGCTGTCAATCTGATTGAGTGATCTATCCTTACCGGATCGTTTTAAGTTCCTGTCAGCTCTTCAAATAAAATATTTCGGAAAAAGTTGATAGTCTATGAAATACAGTGTAAGATGAAAGGTATACCACAATCTAGAAATACATGAATGCTTATCTTATGGCTGCCTATGATTGTTTTATTGACAAAAGTCTGTTGTAATGTCTCATTGTCAATGACAATGTAAACAATGCTTATCTTATGACGTCATTGATCTATGTCACGTTTTAAGTTTGATGCAATTTTCATCACGTCAGTTTTTCGGCTCCCTCTCTCACCGTCGCAACAGAGATAGAATTTGCGCGGATGTAATAAAAAGGTTATAATATGGCCGCTGTGTGCCTCTAGGTTATATTGGCACTGGATAGCCATATAGGGTCTCGGGCTAAAGCCCTCAGGCTGATATGGCTACCCAAGTGCCAGTATGACCTAGAGGCACACCTCGGCCATATAATAACCTGTATATATTGCACCTTTCATTGATATGATAATTTCCAATGTTTATCATCAAATATCTTGCAATGCACAAAGTGCAAAAGCATACTGATGGATAACCATGTTATTGTATGGTTTTGTATCTGTGCGGACAATAATCACCTCACTAAAGCTTGTGGATTATCTCTCAGTACAGATGCACCAACCATACAATGAGAAGTACTTAAACTATACTGCCTGTCCTTATGAACATTCCAATTTTTTTCTCATATAGGGTGCTGTCAGTCTTTTATATTTTGCAGGGAACACAGAACGAATAATCCAAGGTCTTGAAAAGGTGGTGGATCTCAACATTTATAGGAAAGGAAGTACAGCTCTAAAGCAACTACATTATAATGACAATGAAAGAATCCATCCAATAGTCCTTGTAGGGAATGAAGGGGTAGTGATAGTCAACAATGCAACAAAATCAAAAATTACATCGGGTAAGTTTAATTTTTGCTCAGCTGATTCTTAATTCTGGTTTATTTATATTGAAGGGAATCTAAAATTTGAGACACTAAGTTTGTCCTCATCTGATAGCTTTAGCTTGATCTCTGGTATAGCAGCAATCCTCCAGGCCAATTAAAAATAAGTATGTTTCGGGTAATGGGTCTGAAAATTTTAGGTAGGGTAGCTAGGCACACATTTATTTTTTTTTCTTGAAAAAATATAATTTTATGCATTTTGAAATTATATATTTTCCAGAAAACCTGAAAAATATCTAGGTTTCACCAGTAAATTTGTGTAAGGTCAGGTGACCCTAAACACATGTATTTTTACCCTAATCAATCTGTCAACATTAATATTTAAATGTATACTGGGAACCCCTAAACACCAGTAAACAGGCACTTTGGCAAACAGAGCAGAACCAGATGAAATGCAGCATAAAGCTGAATTTCATCAGGGTCTACACTGTTTGCACTATACTTAAAACAACTGTCAGGGATAGAAATACATCTTAATTTAGAAACTTCTACCTACTGGTGTACATTATGGGCAGTCCCATACATTTTGTGTCAATATGTATGGGAAAATCCATCACAGTATGAAGGGTTGTTTTCTTGTCTGATACTGCAGTGCTTATCTATTAAATATTTCATATTGCTCATCATATCTAAACTGGATGTGAAAACAAAATAATGTTCAGAGATAGAATGTCCAGAAACTATCATGCTCAACTTAACTGAGCATGAAATTTATCTCACTCATAAAGGTAATATGTCAAAAATTGCTACTTATTAGCAGGATAACTAAACCATATTATGAGAAGTTTAAACAAATAAAAAACAATATTTTTCAGCATTTTTTTTTTTAATCAGTTGAAAATTTTATACGTTGAGTTGAAGTACACTGTTAACAATCAATTTAAATAATTATATACAATGGTCCAAAAATGGCTAAGTTAAAATACTGTTCAGGGACTTTCCTACCTTTCTGAAGTTTGGGTGCAGGGGCCTTTTGAATTTGGGGAAAATAGTATTTGCACCAAATTTGGGAAAAGTTTACTCTGTCTAAATGAACATGATCTCCATATCAAATAACAAGTTATCAGTGTAAAACTTTTCATGTTGCATTGGTCTTTATAATTTAATCTGAATATTTACATCAAAATGTGAATGTAAACATCTGCAACTAAAAGTACTCATTTAGGAGTTTCCCTGATAGGTAATTACCTATCAGGGAAACCCGTAAATGAGTACTTTTGCATGGAAGACACAGATAAAATGCAGCATCATACTGCATTTCATCAGGGTCTACACTGTAAAGGTAAAAAGATCTTCAGACAAAAGGCCTATGTTATCAACATCTATTCAGGAACATGGTAAATGTTAATGCATTGAAAAACAATGTTTGATCGTTATTTTTGCATAAATTCAAGGATGTATGCATATCATGAATATATGAAAAGTACTGCATTATTTTTGTTGCCAGGTGGTTGAACATTTGCAAATATTCCTGGGCGGAGTCATATATAGGACTATAATAGGAGAGATAAATGGATCAGCTGTCATTAAATGTAGTGGCCTGGAACAAGTGAATTAATAACAGAACATGAATTGCTTTGTTAGTACATGGGTTTAAGCCAGTGATCACATGATTGTAAAAGGTGTGCAGGCATGGATTTTATGCAATAAAAAGGAATGCCAGTGAATCTGAAATAAAATTATTTTTGAAATTACTCGTTCTGTAATAAAATGAAAGAAAAGAAAGATATCACTGCTTATGCTTATAAGATTTCTAACCTGGACCTATGCACATAGGTTTAGATGAACAAAATTTTTGAGCTTAAAATGTGAATATTTTTTTACCCATTAATTTTAACATATGTTTTGGGTGCTCAAAAGAACTGTCTCATTGAGACAGTTCTTTTGAGTATAACAACGTATATGGTTTGGTTGAGAAATAAGAAAAAAATATTTTTTTGGTATGCACTCTTAAAACATCTGGGACCTATATGTTTTATCTATATGTTTGCAGTAGCAGGTCATGGATACAGGCCAGATGTGAGGAACATGTCACCATTCTTCATAGCTTCTGGACCAGCATTCAAGAAAGGTTATATTGCTGAGCCCTTTGATTCTGTAGACATATACCCACTCATGTGCCATATTCTGGGACTAACACCTGCACCCAATAATGGATCTCTTGATAATGTAAAACACATGCTCCATGAGAGGAGAATATTGGAGATAAGCTTTACCACCACAGCTGCTTCTTGTGAGTATAATTCTATACAAGTACAAGCTTTCACAAAAAAGCTTTTCCCTGTTATGAACAGGGTATATGGTTATACCCTGCCTTTCTTGGCTTATATGGTTATTCCCTGCCTTTCTTGGAGATAAGTTTTACTACCTCAGCTGCTTCGTGTGAGTAATTATAATAGATCTACTGCCATTCTCAAGAACTGGCCCTGAGGTTATAAAACTTTTTTCATGCTCAAATCAACTGCATGAAATTTTATCATACTCAGATGTTAAAATGCCAACAATGAAATGTCAACAATGTTGGCATTTTAACATTTATGAGCATGAGAAATACAGCTGAGAAATTGAAAGCAAGAAAGAAATGTATATTTCATTATATTAATTTTTTATGAGTTGTTGAAATTTCATGCTTAGTTAAGTTGAGCATGAAAAAAGTTTTATAATCTCAAGAACTGTTTAAGTTCAAGGTGTACAACTGCAGACAATTTATAAAATATGAAACCTGTGTATTTTACACCTCTATATTTCCTCTATTTTATTGCATAAAAAGCTGTGTCGCACGCTATTAACAGCCATGTTTTAACCAGCAAAAACCCATGTATTAATCAGGCAATTCACATGCTGTTGATGCACGGCTTTTGTACTTTACATATACGCATTGTAGGCTGGCACAAAAATTGACCTCATTAACAGTAACATGCATTTAAATGAACGTAATTTAGTGACGTTAGGATGACGTAAGTCTTTGCTCTGGAACAGGCTTTTTCCAAACCTAGGAATCCTTCCTGCTTTTGGGCGCCATTACAGTAATACAAAAATTAATTTTTCGAAGCCTTTTCCAAAGTTTTCAACTGACAAAATGACTTTATGCAATAATAACCATCAAATATGGTTTTCTGATACACTAACATCTGCTAGACCCCTCAGAGGCCATTAAAACCCTCGCCTTTCAGGCTCGGGTTTCAACGCCACCCTTGGGGTCCAGCAGATGTAAATGCATAGAAAAACATGTTTGTTCCCTTTTTTGTAACAGGTAAATTGAACTATCTTGTGCATTAAGATGTTTATTGAATGAACGTGGAAGTAGGCAAATTCCTGAAAGTATTGTCAGTGAAAAACAACAACAACGACAACCACTTGAAAATGCTTGGCAAAAACAACATGACATACTATAGCTCTAGCTTACTGTGTACTGAATATATGGCATTCAACCTTAAGGAGCCTCCCCAAAATTAAAATGAGCCATGACATGAGATTTCAAACAATGTGGTACGTGCGACCAGCAAAGGCTCAGACCAGCATGCGCATACGCGCAGTCTGATCAGAGCCTTTGCTAGTCCCTTGAATTGTCTATGACTGTTAAGCTACTGACCAAACAGCATTCGGAATTTCTAAGCTTAAAAGAAGGCTGCACAGGCTCGTCTGAGTCTACACTTGTCAAAATACCACATTGTTAGAAATCTAGTGTCGCGGCTCTTTTTCAGACATTCATGAAGGGATGAACACCATGGATTAAGTTCAAAGTTAGTGATACATAAAGGGTATCAAGCTAGCTTTTAACTGATTCCATGTCATTGGGCCTTTCATGAACCTACCATCTCTTACATTTTTAAATTGAATATATATAATGTACACCTAAGGAATCTTCTAACACACACTTTTGTTTTGGCATTTTCTTAGAAACATGAATTTCAAATTAAAACATACTTTGGAATACATTAGAACAATGTTTCCCAGTAATGCATGGTTATTTTCAGAGAGAACTGACTTCGAACATTTAAAATATTGAAGTTTGTATTAAAAACTTCAAAAAACGAAAGTTGCAAATTTACCATTTTTTACCATTTTAAGTATTTAAATTTTGATAATCCCTGACAATTGTGGTAAATTGGGTTTCGATCAGGGTACATGTAACAGGATGGCCACAGTAAAAATTTATTCTGTTAGCTTACAGCAGAGCCCTGCTGAGGGTACTCACTTCCCCAGCGAGATGATTGCAAAACTAGAAACCACAATAAGCAATACACAACAAAACAAGGACCAAACATAAAACTCTGACAAAACAATTGGGGCAACATTAAAAAATGCATCAACAACAACAGAACCACTGCCTTCGAATGCTCAGCCGAAGTCTCTGGGGGCTTATATTAATTTTACTCCCAAATATTCGCCCTAGATTCTGTCTCCCCCCCCCCCCACCTACCCCACTGAAACGCAGACTTAAGCCTAAATTCCAATTTTTGTGACTTTCGATTTTGACCCTTTCAAATTTAGTAAGCTGTATTTTGCATACTGCTCTAGGTATTGTCCTGAACAATATTGAAGTTTTGTCTAACAACAGAATATTGAATATGTTTACCATCATTAAGCCAGTACCTTAATTAATTTTTTGAACAATTGGGTATGTTACCCACTACTTTTTCATTCATTTGGGTATTGCAAATGTTAATTTGGTATTCAACATTTCTAATAAATATTTATTTGGGTATTTTGGTTTGGCAATTGGGTATTTTTGTAAATATTAAAACTTTACTTATCAATTTATACATTTTGTCTTATTGCAGCTATGAACATAACATGTTGCTCATAATTGACTTTGTTCTCTCAGATCATATTGAATAAATGCTGAAAACCAGTCTGTGTACATTTAGCCACTCTGAGCTGAAACTGAACTGCGGTCGGCAAAGTGGAACAATCTGGTACCCATGACTATTTGATTGTATTGGCCCTATTGGGTATACTGAATTTCTTTTGCTTTTTGTTACCCTACCAGATCAATTTTAATTGCTTTTTTTGGAAAATTTATTTGGGTAAATACGCAAATACACACACTTTTTAAGGTAATGTTAAGCTTTTGTAGCAAATTGTTTACTGTATGCGTTAGAAGATTCCTTAAGTATAGAATTTACATACATATAATTTAGGATACATAAAAATTTAATGTTCAATCTTTAACGGTTCTGTTGGACTGTAAAATGGAACAGCAGAACAGCATCATGAATTTGAACAGCCAAAGAAACAAACACAAGGTTCATTGTCACTACTGGTGAATGTTTGAAGTGCGTTGTATACATGTGCAAGTGAGCTTAGATAGCTGTTAATTATACTTCTGTTATTCATGAGGTACATGACTACAGAGTGAACAGATTTGGGACCTACCAACCTTGGATCATCATCACTATGATCAGATTTCTCTTAAGATTGATAATTGACCATTCCAATATGATAAAAACATTTAGTATGCAAGGATCTACATGGCAAAAAAGGGTAATTAAATGTAACATGCATTGTTTATTGTAGTTTTAGAAATAGTTGGAGCTGGTTTACTATTGTAAAGGCAATGTTTAGCATCTGAAAAGGAGAACTTCAACCAGAACCCCCTTTTCACAACCATTTTTGTTAGTTCTGCCATCTGTTTTTATATGAATGTACTTCAAAAGCAAAATATAATTGTATACAATTATGAACCCAGATCAGACTGCTCGTACAAGAACAGTCTGATCAGGGCTCATAGTGTTTGTTTCTATGGTAAAGTAAACATATTCTGTACTTTGAATTTATGCAGCAGACATAATATGCAGGTGACATTTTTAGGAAAAATAAGACTGGCAGTAATAGGGTTAAAATGGATACTAGACCATTCAGATTCCATAATGATAAAAACATTAAGAATGGCAGGATCTTCTTGACATAAAAGGGTATGGTAAATGATCCAAAATTTTAAACACTACATTGTAGGTGCCTGTCAAAAGAGTCAAATCAAACAGTGCAGACCCAGATCAGACTGCTTCTCAAGAAGCAGTCTGATCTGGGTCTTCCCTGTTTGTTATGTGACATCCATTTTGTAAATTCCAGCCCTGAAAACCAACATTTTATTTGAGAACAGAAAGAGAAAAGTGTTTGAAACTTTAGAACAGTTTACAAAGTACCATAATAAGTATACAGTAAAACCTGTCTTAAGCAGCCACTTCAAAATAGACAAAACAAAGGTCTTAAAATGGAAAATGGTAGCTTAATGAAGGTCAAAAGTATTGCAGAATGCTCCAAGGAGCATTCTGCAATAATTTTGACCTTCATTAAGCGATAATCATTATTGAAAACCAATTTTTGGTGTTTTTTCTGAGTGCCGCTTAAGACAGGTTTTACTATAACATGCATTGTTTATTTCAGTTTTAGTAATTGTGGGAGCAGCTGTCACTATAGCGGGCTTATTTTCTATCTGTACAA
This sequence comes from Loripinus fragilis, assembly GCA_964019695.1. Taxonomy (NCBI): domain Eukaryota; kingdom Metazoa; phylum Mollusca; class Bivalvia; order Lucinida; family Lucinidae; genus Loripinus; species Loripinus fragilis. The sequence goes on from OZ026517.1 coordinate 74,236,846, forward strand.
TAATTCACGCCAGGAAGAAGCCAAGATTCTTGTTGCCAACAACGTTCCGGGGAGCGGCTGAAGGCTCAACACAAAGTCATAAGCTTCTCAATGATACAGACGATGATGATGACGATGAATTATGATATTAGTTATGGTCCTAAATCTTAGAGCTTTTGATATTAGTTATGGTCCTAAATCTTAGAGCTTTTAGATAGGTCAGTCAGTGTGATGATGGTGGCTATAAATTACATACAATGTAAAGGTACTGTAGAATCATGTAAATTCGAAGTATAAAGTGCTAGAGGTGTTATTTCAAATTATCAGTAGTTTGAATTATAGGGAGGTAGACCTAAAGGTCTATAACTCACAGAAATAATTATCATCAGTTTTTTTCCTATCAAACATTGTGTAATGTGCATAAAAGAAACGTCTCCCTGAGACGTTTCTTTTATGCACACAAAACATGTTTCTTATAGATAGTTATTTAAAATAGTTCATAAATAGGCCCTATTCTCTGATTGAATTTTATTTTGGCAAATTGCGTTAAAAGACATATTTGTGACTTTAACTATTCGTGACTAGGGCATGATTTACCTATATCAGTAAACGCCAGAATTATTTAGCCATTTCGCAAGGATTTTATCTTAATGAAACTTCGCATATGCGAAGTTTCTCAAAAATAAAACCCTTGTGAAAATTTCCGAATTTACAGTAGTTATTGAAAAAGTTCATAAATAGGCCCTACTCTCTGATTCCATTGTGCCTGAAAATTCATTTGAAATAGTGAGTGTTCAGAACAATCAGAGTTTGAGTTATCAAGGTTTTACTGTAGGTGTTTTAATCTTAACTCTTTCCTCATTATTTATTGTCTGCTCATACACACTAGGTTACCTGGTAGGCAGCAGTTCTAAATATTTTCAACAAAACAACATTTCCGCCTGCCAAAATTAATGTTTTTGGTTGCCAAATTCATGTTATGACAATTGAAAATGTTAAATTTGCATTCAACAATTGTCATTTTGGCAGTAGAAAGTTGTTTTGGGCAATTGAACAATATTTTTTATATAAAATAGTTTGTTCATCATTGCGGCCTACAAAATTTAAAAAAAAAAAACAGAAAAAAATTTAATAATAATAAAGTTATGCACTTTTTTTTCTATTTTCATAAGCTTACGAAAGGTTCTAAACAGCTAATTATTATTCATAGGAATTTTATGACATCGTATGAGTCAAATAGTGCTATAACTTTAAAGATCAAAAACTGGGTAACAATTTGAATTTTAAATCTTCAGTTTAAATGCAGGAAACTGTTTAACTTGTTCAGATTTTTTAAAAAAAAGAGTATGAAAAATTGAAGCATAAGCAGGAAAATTATATTTTAAACTTTTAACTTGAGGTTTTAATGTTTAAATTTTCTCATATAAGTTAACATTTTTCCTCAGTTATTTTAATATTTTAAAATGAAAAACCATGAAAACTTAATTTTTACTCTTTTTCGAAATTAATATTTTGAATTAAATATGCAGTTTAAAGATGAAATAAAATGTTAATTAAAATTTGAATTTATAATTGAATTTAAATGTTTATTTAGATTCGAATTTGAAGCATAAATTAAGTTAAATGAAACCAAAAATAAACAAAGTCATTTATGTGCGACCAATATTAGGTGTTTTTTTGCAGTAAAGAATAGAAAATAAATTGTTTGAATAATTTGAAAAACTCATATGATAACATGCCCAGCTATTTAGTTAGGCAAAATGTGTTGTTTTTGATGAAATCTTTCTTCTACGTCCATATTTTGTGTAGGCAAACACAGAAAGATGTAGTCTTTTTGACTGGGTGAATTAGCAGAATCCTGGCCCTGAGATTATAAAAAACTTATTTCATGCTCAACTCAACTGAGCATGAAATTGCACTGCTCATAAAAACTAGTCTAAAATGCTGAAAAATAATGTTGCATTTATCATGCTAATAATTGTTCATTTGAAAACAATTGTTGGCATTTTAACATTTATCAGCTTGATAGATTTCATGCTCTTTTGAGTTGAGCATGAAAAAATACCTTTGAGCCAGACTTTTAAATTATCTCCTATGCTATAAGTAACAAAACTTCCTTGGCTGACTCAAACTATCCCATGACTCCAGATAAGGAATTTGTGAATGAATTTCTTATTATACTCGAAATAAATCCACATAGAGACATCTTCATATGAAAATAGATAAAGGTTGGGACCTATCATTTGACAGGGACCCAACTGCATATTTCAAGGCTGAAAGAGTGCACAAAGTGCTGTTGTCTTTAACCCTTTTCATTCTTGATACCGGGAAACACAGGTATTTTGGCAAACAGTGAAGACTGAAGACCCAGATGAAATACCGCATAAGGGGCATTTCATCAATGTCTGCACTGTTTACTAAGGTAAAAATAATTTTTTGGACATAAATACATCATAATTTAAAACATTTGACTTGTGGACTATCCTTTACTGGTTGTATCAATATGTTTGGGAAAATCCATCAGACTGAAAAGGGTTAAACTTGTGGAATAATTTTTCTGAGAAATAAGAACATTTGTGTTATACTGCTAAACGGGCCAGTTCATTACAATATGGTTTCATGACCTTTGTGTCCAGCCAAGACTCAGATCAGCCTGTGCATGTTTTAAATCTGATCAGGGTGTTCACTGTCAACTTGAGGATACAACAAGTCTGTAGCTACCCATAGAGTGCAAGCTAGGCCTCGAGGTTATACAACTTTTTTCATGCTCAACTCAGTAACTGGGCATGAAATTTATCATGATTATAAAATTAAAATGCCAATAATTGTTGATATTTTAACATGCTCATAAATGTTAAAATGCCAACAACTGTTGGCATTTTAACATTTATTAGCATGATAAATACTAAAAGCAAGAAAAGTATTTATTTTTCTAAGTTGAGCATGAAGTAGTTATTATAAGCTCCGGGCCAGGACTCTGATCTGATCATATTTACTTTTTGATGTCCAGGCAGTTCCGAGTATTTGCTGGGAGTACAGTAATTAATGTTGATTTTGGACAGGCACAGATATTATTCATCTGGGTCTATGAATCGGATAGATGTGTCATTTTCTGTTTGAGAACAGAATAAATATACTCCTGATGTATTATTAATTGTTTGACTCACTAAGACCTGTACTTTTAAAAGTATAAGTCTTGTGTGTAGGACTCAAAGGGTGTAAATTGTTGTTTAATATTTTTAGTATTTTAGTCCTAAGTGACTCTAAATGTTTTCTCCAGCTTCTTGATTAATGCTAGTCTTACTGTTATATTAGCCTGACTTTGTATGTTCACTGCTCTTTATGTTTAACTCTTTATGATTAGGATTGGGTTCAAATTTGGGTCAGGGGGAATGAATTTTATGGGAGACCTGGGTTAAGAATGTGTACACTGACCTTACACAAGTTTATAAAAAAATGATGCTCAAATTTACATGAGAATGGAATTTGTTCCACCTCATGTAAATTTGTTCCAGTCATTGATTTTAAAATGCCAACAATTGTTGGCATTAAGTCATAACCAGAAATTCAGAACAATTGATAGCTAATGCAGCCTCCTCTGTGAAAGAAAATTGCCAATCTGATTAAAATCCTATCTTAATATATTGCTATTTAGAAGTAAACATGGGATTCTACAACCAGGCAACCACCAGCATTTTATTTCAATGAAACATCTAAAGATTAGCTTTCAATTATATAAAAATGGCTGTCTATTATTGTAAATCCAGGTGCAAACCAAACTACACAAAAACTTGTTCATTTCTACGTACTCATTACACTGAAACATTAAAAGACTGTTGTGAAATAAAAAAAAAAATGAAAATATGGTGAAAAACACTCATTTTTTGATTTGGTATATGTTGTAGGTGCACATTGAAATTGCCTCTATGAGGAAATTTCAATACAGTAAAAACTGACTAAAACGGCCACTCAAAAATAGACAAAACAAAGATCTTAATGACAAATGGTAGCTTAATGCAGCTCGAAAGAATTGCAGAATGCTCTCTTGGAACATTCTGCAATACTTTTGACCTGCATTAAGAGATAATCAGTCTTAAAACCAATTTTTGGTCTCTTTTTGAGTGGCCTCCCAAGAGAGGTTTTACTGTATGTAGCTTCAACATTTGTTACTGAAATTTAAGAAACCTATTTTTGAAATATTATACATTTATCAAGAATCATGTCCATTAGTTTTGCCTCTTTAAGACGTCTTAATCAGCCTATCAGTATTAAAATAGCTGTCAGTATATGGCAAATTGTTTATATTTACATGACAGCTATACCACCATAATTGATTTCATGAACTATGCTTTTGCTAAGCTGGTAGTAGTATGGTTGTAATCAGATTCGAAAATTGCCTCAATTATTTATATTTTAACATTAATGAAGAGTACATGTTTCATGCTTATGTGAGGTGAACATGAAAAAGTTTTATACCCTCGAGGCCAAGATTACTTCTGCAGTCTATAATTTTTGCCATTCTTTCACAATATTTATATGCTATGGGCCTGGTGGCGACAAAATCTGTCTTCGGGGTTTTCAATCATGTCATACCAAAACCAGACTGCTTGGCTACGGAGACTAGCTATAACATTGAAATTTCACCTGAAGCAAAATTAGATATGATACTTTACAAAAAGCGAATAACAAAGGTGCTGATCAGACTGCGCTAGCACTCATGTGATGATATGTTGCAGCCCTCATTACTTTGCGGTTCAGGCTGCAACACATTAGCACACTCTGGCTTGGCAAACGTTAATATACGGAAAAGAATGTTTTATCCTGTAGTATGTATAGTCTACAAAGGGTCAATTATGGTACTTGTAAGTCATTGAAATTAAAATCTTCTTTGGAAATTGCTTGGCCCTTGAGATTTTTTTCTATTTTTATCTAACCTAAATCTCAGTTAAACCGTGACAAATGCTGCAACAAACAAAGACAAAACATTTAACCCTTTGTATACTGGAAACCCCTTAATGGGTACCTTGGCAAACAGTGAAGACCCAGACGAAATGCTGCATAATGCTGCATTTCATCAGAGTCTACACTGTTTGCTAAGATTGAAATGATCTTCAGAAAAAGTAATTCAATTTTAATTGAAAATTATGACCTGTCACCCCTGAGTTTAATACAATAAACCAACCCTAAGTTTATTGTAACAAAAAGGTGTAGGAATCCATCAGAATACAAAGGGTTAAAAACTATTTTATGAAAAAATATCTTTGTGAAACTTTAAAGAATTTTTGAAAGTAGGTAGTTTTTATGGACAGCAAGTAAATGAAATACTTAGGGAATATGTTTAGTGGTCTGATAAAATCCTTGAATGTGCCATATATTTGCCCTTGGGTGAAAGTTTTCAGGATTGTTCTTTAATTCAGGATTTTGAGGCTGACTTTCCATAGAAAGTCAGCCTCAAAATACTGAATTAGGCAGATTATAATCTGATTAGTTTTCAGATTATCTAAATATAATAAATGATTTAAACTTGAAATTGTTCATTTTTAAAGGCATCCTGCAAGTTTTAAAACTTGAATTTCTAATGTTCAGGATTTTGAAAATTTTGAACTTTCATTCATATGTAAGCCACATATAAAAATGGTGTTATATCTGAATATTATCACACAATCAAATGATGAGACAAACAGTACAGGCCCTCAGTGTTGCCAGTCACAATTTTCAGGTGATTGTCCCTGCTCAGTGTTGTGGCTTTCATTATAACTTACTCATATGGTACCTTGCTGTTTGTATAAGTCCTATTGGGACATTAAACAGGAAATGGGTTTGAATATTCTCCTATACTCTTCTAAGAGTGGCTCTTTATATAATATGTGAGGATAATGTTCATGATTTTATAAACTGTATATAAGGAATGTATATAATACATGAGGATATTGTGTTTTTATAATCTGTATATAAGTCACTGAGACTATAACATATTTTTGTATTTATATTGTGACATACAGTAAAACCTGTCTTAAGTGGCTACTCAAAAAAACCCAACAAAATTGTTTTTCAAGACCGGTTATAGCTTATGCTGGTCAAAAGTTGAGAGCATTCTGCAATACTTTCAACTGGCATTAAGCTACATTCTGTCTTCTATACCTTTGTTTTGTCTATTTTAGAGTGGACGCTCAAGACATGTTTAACTGTATGTGGATGGCTAAATATGATAATGCATCCTTAATTGCTGATTGAAGTGCTAATAGACATTATTATTTTCAATTTTGCAATGTTTTACCACAAATTTGAATCTTGCCAATACTAATATATATTGTTCAACCCTTTCTATACTAAAGGGTCATTCCTTTTGGTTTGATACAATAAACTTGGGACACTCCATTGTACATATAGGTGTTTCAGGTTATAATTTTTAAAACATATTGTATTTTTTTTGCCTGAAGGTCTTTTTAACCTTTTAAAACAGTGAAGACCCTGATGAAATTCAGCATTATGCTGCATTTCATCTGGGTCTTCACTGTTTGCAAAAGTACTTGTGTAAGGGTTTCCACCCCAATTTTCTTAATTTAATTTATTTGTTACCGCTTTCGTAACAGAACTTTATTGGCTATTCTATGAGAAGAAATTTATTCACGTTGTATAACTTTAAATTGACTACTTAGAAAACAGTGTGGATCTACACTGGGTTGAAACAAGGATATATCTTGGTTTAGTGGGAGACAATATTTTGAGTAGAAGCCAACTTATTTTTCATGCAATATTCATTTGACCAATTTTATAATTGAGCCGGGACATGAGATTTCCAACAATGTGGTATGTGCAACTTACAAAGCCTCTGATCAGCCTGCGCATATGCGCAGTCTGATCAGAGCCTTTTCTAGTTGGTTGCATATTATATGAGTGTTTAGCTACTGGCTGAACGTCATTTGGAGTTTCTGAGCTTAAAAGGGGGCTGCAAAGGCTCCCCTGAGTCTACACTTGTCAAAATGCCACATTGTTGGAAATCTCATGTCACTGCTCATATGGCTATGCTTTCCAATGTCTTAATATACTGACCATTTGTGTACTTGTGGTGCGTTTGTTAAGACGTTGTTCATTTTATTATACATGTAGTATAATTGTCTTTATAATGCTCCATTTTCTAATTTTAAGGGTTACTGTCTTTGTTAATTTTTCATTATTTGTGTTGGATCTATATTATTTAGCCAAGTGGTTTTTAAAAAGGTTTATCTCTTTTTTTGGAACGAGTTTAATAAATTCAATAATACAGGAGCACGAATTTTAGATTCTATTTATCATATGACATTTAGAATGCTTGAAATCTCATTTCTGACGTAATAAAACGTTGTAATTATGTCATTATGTACGCAGCGTTGTTATGGACGCCATAACCTTTCCAAAAATCTATAAACCATTAGTGGTTTATCGATTTTAATGCATGACATTATTTCACTCCCAGACGCGACATCATATGATAAAAATGGCTATGCATATTGCATGCCTGGCACATTGAAAGAATGACTTGACATATGTATAATGGGTATATTCAATTTAAAGGTTTGTATACAAATATTTTCTCTGATTAGTTACAACAAATTTGATATACTCCAATGTATATATAGAGGGGCCACAGCTTATAATTCCAATAGTGTATACATATTTTTTTTTTATCTGAATATCATTTTGTCTTTAAAGTAATCAAAAATCGCAGGCCCTATGGTAAATGCAGCATTCCTGGTAATTTGAATTAGGTCTTCATTTTTACCAAAAGTACACATTTATGATTTTTATGAGCAATAACTGCGGTATTTGATTCACATTAACTATCAAAATGAACCATTGTTCACTCTGCGGTGTGCTGCAATTTATTTTTGACACATTTGAAATCATTTTGTTGTCTGTATCCAACGATTTCGTTACCCCAATGCATTTGTTACGCGATAACAAAATGTTGTAGAAGGGTACCAAAATGTGGGCCCACAGCCCAACGCAATTGGTGCTCTAAATTTGGTAACGAAAGCGGAGATAGCGTTGATACAAATGCAACGTTAACAGCTTTTGTAATTCTTTTGGTTCAGTTTGTCCTTGTCTGTACGTCATATGAGTAAGTCCTTTCGGCATTTGTGCTATATTGACATATTTCAAGTTATTCAGTGCAGTGTTCGATCGGTTGATGCCATTTGGCTTTTGGTTGGATGTAAAACATTTGATTTGATTTAGAGTTGTGTGAAGTTCATTTCATTGTTGGACTCACGCTAGGCTTGGTTTCATGTGCGACTCAATTCTGGATTTGGTTCTGTTTGTTTGTGATTCTGTCAAGAGCATGCATATCCTGCATTGCACGCAGCATGAGTAGCAAATGCTGCTCCATATTTATTAGCATATGTATTTTATGCTGTTCCACTGAAGTTACAAAGTAACTCTGATAAAGCACGATAAGCTTACACACAGAGTGGTGGAGCATTGGAGCAAAATTTAGGCATAATAATATAAAGTGTTGAATAAATCACGATCTTCGCCACACTTTCCACAGAGCAAGTATGAACTTGCTAGTTTATTTGGTTTAATAATTCTGTTCCTAGTAGACTCTCTCCATCGATTCTGCCTGACATATAAGTTGACCATTTGAATATTGGGACTTTCTTCTAAATGTTAATACAAATGTTTGCATCTTTGGCTTTACCTCACAGTGTTCCATAGCCATTTTATCCCCATTGCTTATTAGAATTGGATGTTCACCTTCATCTGCACGGTCATTACCATCGTCATCACTTAATGCATTTTCATCACTATTATCATGTTCACTAAAATCAAATTCCCAATCGTCGCCCGTTTTGAACCCATCCTGAGAATTACTTCCATCTTCTTTCACCTTGCTTACCTCTGCCTCTTCAACCAAATCAACCGCACAACCATCAAAACTTCTTGCATCATCTGACTTTAACATGTTATCACTTATTTTTGCTGCATATTGGGAATCCATCACACAATTCACTTCACCTTCTATATCTGCATCGCCATAATCCAAATACACTTCAATGTGCATCACCAGCTCGCTATTTAAATGAAGATCATCATCACTTATCAGCCCATCATTATCAACGTCACATACAACAGCGGAATTTTTTTTTCCTTTACCGTAAGTAAGTGTAATGCTTTCCTCAATGTCAGCACTGACCACTTCACCATTTTCAGTACTTTCATCTTTTTCTTCACCATCACAATTTAATGCTGTATCATCTTGAAGATACTCCACATGAAAGTCAATAACTTTTAGTGGTATATCTTCATCACCTCCTACATTTCTCATTTCCTGAATATCATTAAAGCTTTAAACACACTGTCATCGTCCCTAATATCCTCATAATAGCTGTTTGTTGGAACATCACCACGTAGGAGCCTCTAACGAAAAACTCCCCTACCCTGATTTTTGTGTAGCCATAAATGGTTATAAGGTGATGAGCCAGAGTAGTTCGCCAAATGAAAGTCTTGGCACAGTCAGGTTCTACACAAATCCAGTGCTCATGATCTATGGAATGTTTCTCCAATACTGGTCTTAATAAGTTCCTCTTCAGTGTGTAATTTCTACCATACGTACTGGAATGGTTAATAGGCATTTTTACTCTGAAATCTGTGAAGTATATCTAACAATCCTAAGAATTTAATAAACTACCACTGAACTGATCGAAATATTTTAATACAATGACTGTATATCCACATGCCAACTGTCCTTTCTGTGCTTCCAGGTTTTAAGTGACCCCAGTTTTTTGCCGATTTATTCTTTGATGGTGATTTTAATTGAAAAATGAATTAGAGAATTGAATTAAAATATATAGACCACATGATTGAATATTTTTTACACTTAAAGATTTATGTATAGGCTGGGATAAGATGGAATTTTGGCGTGTTTTTGCTGCTCTTCTTTGAATTAGTCCCAACTTAACACGAGTTTGAGACTCACTGGCGTCACTTCGTTGTGGTCCTTGAGCAAGACACAGTTATCCTAGCTTAGTACTGGTTCAACCTAGGAAGACTTGTCCCTGTTTAACTGAAAGATTGTTGATGAGACGTAAAGAATCAAATCAAACAAAACAAAACCAACTGAACATGACGATTATGTGACTTTCAATTATTGTTTCACATACTGCAAACATCTTACACCTATGACCACAGCCATCAATTCTAATCTTTGAATCGCCATCTTCTTCAATGGGGCTAATCTTATTTTGGAGAATATCAGGTCTTACTTTGATTCCTGTTACTTAAAAGCTATAATGGATATCTATGGAAAATATTTACAGCTCTGGACCTTTCTATTCCACACCACCTACGTAAAACAGTATTGTGTTAATACGCTGTGTGTATTACTGAACAGTGTTGATAAAAGTAGCAAGTGGCTAATGGCTATAAATAATCCGACTGTGGAGATGATACACTAACTATAACAATATTTAGCGGTGACATGATAATATTCTGCATTAAAACTTTTTTGAAAAAAAATACACATGTTTAGGTCATAGAAGAGTGTCAGTGACACCTGATGACACAAGAGTGATGCAAGATTGAATAAACAGATCAGTTAAATCATTTGACTTCACGACCCATTTGGTAAACAAGTATGTCACATGTTCCCACATTACTCAAATCAGATAGATCAGTATTTGACAGATATTGGAAGATCTTGTATTATGCTAAAATCATTTGGCTTTACATGTATCACTATTATCTCAGAACCGAAAACTCACAATGTCATAAGGCGGTTATTGATCCATAACAGTTGATCAAGGGCCAATGATTGATTTAAAGAACGAAAAAGGCTACGATATTGTAAATGGCAAATTGGATTTCAAGTGCACAGTAAAATTATTGCCATAGTGGATTGGGTGCGTCGTGCACAATAACATAAACTGACTAGTTTCCTGAAATAAAATGACTGCCTCTTGTCAACTAAGGGACATTATGCAAGGCAATTAATGCGGCGATACTAATTGCATGGATGTATGTACTGAATTATGTATAAGTTCCATATGTACAATAAGCTGGTCCAGTGGCGACAATAGAACTAATGTGTGCCTCGCTACAAGAAAACTCAATTTTCTGTTTGTAAACAATAAAGACACAGATTGGCATGTCCACTCTACGAAGGCAAAGGGATATAGTTATGGTGTAGTCCGTCTGTCTGTCTGCCCCACTCTCCAGTGCCATATCTCAGAACCCGTCGAATTTGATGTATGCGTGGTTTAAATGATCAGTAACATGGGCATTCAATATCGTGTAAGTAATGTCAAAAGCAACTCGTTAACACTTGAGTTACTGCCCTTGACCTCGTTATAATAGACAATTTCTACCCATCTGGAAGCATATCTAGATTCGTACCCATTGGTCCTATAAGATGCATTCTTGGTCATCCTATAAGTTTTATCATTATCGACTCATTCATACTTGATAATTGCCATTGACTTAGTTAAAATATGTGATTTCCGTGCATCAGGAACCATATCTCAGCACCTTTTGGTCTGATTTGATACAATCTTTGTATGAATGATAAGTGCTATCAACAGTCAAAATGCTTTAAGTTACGTCAAAATCGACTCATTAACACTTGAGTTGTTGCTATTGACCTAGTTTGAAGATAAGCACAACAGTGTCAAAAATCTTACCCCACCCACGTGACCCCTTAAAAGGTATCAAAGATCAAATATTTAAATTTTGCAATAACTAAGTCAGCGAAGATATGAGTAGTATAGTGTGAGCATCATCTGCTCCGATTGCTTGGCGCTCAGCTCTCTTGTAACCTGATATGGACCCAATTATTTTTTCTGACATTTTGTCACCAAGAAAACATAAAAAATCTGTTTGCCAGTTAATCGTTTCTGAAGTACATAAAATGCTTATATGAACAAAGGATAGGAAATTAAGTCCCCTGTAACCACATCCAAATAAATTTTAGGGAACGAAAGAAAAGTAGATGAGTTATTCAATACCACAGACATTTCTCCCTAGTGCTAGATACAGTCTTGATAAAGAAAAAACGTATTTCTCGCTTCTCAGCAAAAATTAAAGCCCACCTGGGCAAGGATACGGACACCTTAATTGCTGCATTTCTCAGAGAAATTAATGCTACATTGGCTTAAAATATAATTTTTGTTTCTATTCCCCACTTGTAATTAATATAATTTTTGATAAAAAAAAAACTTGTATTATTTATACTTTTTGTCTTTGTGTCTGTACTGTTCTCACCAATAAATATGTTACTGTCCCGGTCCTTTTTGAAGAAAAGCGGAGGGACTTAGTTTTTGCCTGTCCGTCCTCCCGTCCATCCTTCTGTCCCCCTATAGAAGTAGGTACCTTGAGACGCAACTTCTCTTACATTTTTATACCGGTTCTTTTGAAACTTCACCGGTGTTTTGTTCATGGTCTGAAGATATGCATGTAGTTTTTATATAATCCTCAGATTATTTTTTGTCCTTTTTTTCGCAAGTTGAACTAAGCCATTTTCGGGCATTATCTATAACAATGTGAATTGACAGGGGATACCTTGAGGGCGCAACTCCTTCTACAGTTTTATACCGAATCATTTGAAACTTCACTGGTGTTTTGATCATGGTCTGAAGATATGCATGTGGTGTGGATGTAATCCTCAGATTATTTTTTTTCTTTTTTTTTGCAAGTTGAACTTTGTCATTTTATTATCAATAACAATGTGAATGGACAGGGGATACCTTGTGGGCGCAACTCCTCCTACAGTTTTATATTGATTCTATTAAAACTTCACTGGTGTTTTGGCCATGGTCTGAAAATATGCATGTGGTTTGGATATAATCCTCAGATTATTTTTGTCACTTTTTTCACAAGTTGAACTTTGCCATTTTTCTGGCATTATCTATAACAAAGTGAATGGACAGGGGATACCTTGTGGGCGCAACTCCTCCTACAGTTTTATACCAATTCTTTCGAAACTTCGTTGATGTTTTGGTTCATGGTCTGAAGATATGCATGTGGTTAAGATATAATCCTCAGATTATTTTTTGTTTAAGCTAGTCTTACTCTCCTTCAATCATATTTATTTAGCATTCAAATGTACTATTCATATGAAATCAAATAAGTAACTCAATTTTAATTTTATAATTCGAGATCACATTTGTTGTCTTTTCATGTGAATATAACAATAAAAAAACTAATCCAACATATTCCGCCAATAATTATTAAAAACTAATGGTTAAATTTCTTTTGACATTGATTCAGACTATTTCTCCATTAATGAAATGGAAAATACTGAACTGATTGTGAAGACCCAGATGAAATGCCAAAGAGAGCGGCATTTCGTCAGGGTTTGAATTATTCTCTAAGTGTCTCAGCCACAATCAGATGCACTTATTGTACCAACAGCTTGTTTTATGCTCATGTGATACAGAAATTAGTGTTATAACACTTTATTTTTGTTTCAGAGAAGTGCTAAGGGGTTGTTTTAAGAGGGCAAATAGCATTGAACATCATTGACGGAACAGATTTTCACATCAGAGCATACAATGGTAAAAAATGCTTGAAAATACTCTAATGTTGTTTGATTTGAAATTGAATTGATTGTGTTTTTTTTTCAAATAACTTCATACCCATTTTTTTAAATGTACATATAATGATCTATTTTTGTATAATATAGACTGTCCTCTTTCTTTTGTTGGTTAAATTATCAAGCTATGTCAACCAGTACATAAATGACATCTAAAAGACCAAATATATTTTCCAAATTTAAGAAGTAACAAATAGCCCAGCACCCTTAATTGTGGCAAACATGTTTAGAATACAATTGATTAAGTGAATTGTGAAGTATAACATACCAGCTAATGATTTTATATAACTTAGAGTACTTCAGGAAACAAATAAATTTACAGTTTTCATTCGACAGGAATGGTGTAAAATGGTCCAAAAAATGTCAAGTTCGTAGATACCCTTGTTTTTATTGAAGACTTTGAAAGATGGGTGTCAGGACTAAGTTCACATATGAAATAGAAGGATTGTTTGCAACAGGAAGGATTTAGGATTCTTTGAATGGAAAAATGTCCTGTCTGTAGGCGTACGCAAATGTTTAAATGAATATTTAGAAGCAGAATTACACTTGTATTGATTTAATCTAAATCACATCTGTTTATTATACCCGCTATTATTAATTTTGTAGAAAAGTCTGCCCGTCCATGTGTGCGTGTGTGCATCTGTCCGTCAAGTATCTTGTAAATGCATCTCCTCTTAAACCATTGGACGTAGTAACTGCAAACTTTGCAGGTGCATAGATCACATGCTGTGGAGGTAACTGAGCAACATTGTGTGTGACCTTGATCTTGGGGTCAAGGTCAAAGTTCCAATAATGTATTTACTTGTAAATGCATCGCCTCCTTAACCATTGGGTGTATTTACTTCAACTTTACAGGTGCATAAGTCACATGATGTAGAGTGTACTGGGCAGCATTTCATGTGACCTCGACCCTTAGGTCAAGGTCAAAGATCGAATATTGTATTGTCCTGTAAATGAACGTCGACACAGCACCTTCAAACTTTGTGGATGTATAGGTCACATAATATTGAGGGTACTAGGCAACACTTCATATGACTTTGAACCCAAGTTCAAGGTCAAAGGTCAAATAATGTATTTTCTTTTCTAGTAAATGCATAATCTCATGCATAATCTCCTAAAGTGTTGGACGCAGCAACTTCAAATTTTGCAGGTGCATATGTCATATGATGTAGGGGGTACTGGGCAACATCTTATGTGTATTGTATAATGTTTTTTCTTGTAAATGCATCTCCTACTTAACCGTTGGATATAGCAACTTCAAACTTTGCAGGTGCACAGGTGACATGATGTAGAGGGTACTGGTCAACATTTTGTGTAACCTTGACCCTTAGGTAAAGGTCAAAGGTAAAAAAGTGGGTATTTGCGATAGTGTACCATCAACTGCTGCTCTAGGTTTCTTATATTATAATAATTGCTTTGAATTACACTTAGATTTTGGAAAGAAAACTGTATAATTTCTCTCTTACTAGTGAGAAATAATTATTTTTTTCTATACAAAATCTAGGTGTAATTCAAAGTAATCATCGAAAACAGAACATAAACCAATCTGATGTAGATTGAATCAGTGTTGTTGTTTGTTGGGGGGTTTTTTTTGGGGGGGGGGGGGGGGTGGGGGAAGGGTAACTTCTCTTCTTTATATTCAGAAAGTGTTTATGTCTACAGACAAGGCATTTTTATATTCAAAGACTGATAAATCCTTTCTATTGTGAACATTCCTTGTAATTCATATTTGAACGACTTGTATCTCAAACATTAATTTTGTTTGTTAGTTTTGTTGCTTTACGTCCCAAGTCAACAGCTATGGTCATGGCGGGACCTAGCCACACTGTTTCCTGTGCTTGAACAAGCAGTTAACCAGTACTTCGTGCCCATACTTTCCCTTGTAACTGACAACAACCCTTCTTGAATGTTTCAGCTGAAGGAAGGAGAATGGCCGTAGAAATTATTTCATGATCAATCTCCACAAAAGTATTGGACCGGGCCAGGATCGAATTCGCGTCCCCTGGATCTTCAGCCAGAATAGCATCTGTTGCCAGACACGTTACCGACTGCCCTACGCGGCCCGGTCTCTCAAACATTAAGATCACCTTAATCTTTCAAAGCCTTCGATAAAAACAATGGACATTTTTTTTTACCATTTAACACAATAGGAACTGCAGGGAAAAATGGCAAATTTATTTGTATCCTGACATGCGTAATGTTATACAAACTCATTTACGGGTTTGTATTACTTCACAATGCATTGAAGCAATTGTAATCTAAAACATATCTGCCTTGGTTAAAGGTTTAAAATTTAAAATTTATCACTTTCTAAATTTGGGAAATATATAAGAAAGTAGACATTTGGTCTTGATGCCATTTAGGTTCTAGTTGACATAGCTTGATAATTCAAACTGAAACAGAAAGAAGACGGTCAATTTTGTATAGAAATTGATATCATATTCTGATCAATGTAATTATTTGTTTAAAACAGTACTTTGCAAATGAAACAGTTTAACATCACTTTTCAAGCATTTTTGGACTATTTTATAGGCTGATTTTTGATTGATTTGATTCTTTACCTCCCAGCCAATAGTTTTTCAGTCATGTCTAGAAGGGTCTACCTGGGTTGAACCAGTACTTAGCAAGGATTTATGTCTTGCTAAAGGACTCAACTGCTGGTTAGGCTCGAACCCACAACTCCTCGGTTTTGAGTCGAGCACTCTACCACTGAGCCACTGCGCTCCATTTATGTGCTGATTTGAATAAACAACAACATAAATTATCAATGGCTTTCAGTGCTATTTGCCCTCTTGATATAGTCCCCTAGCTTTCTTCTTAATCAAAGAAAAAGTATTTACACACTTTTGTCTGCAGCACAGAAGCATTAACAAGCTCAGTGTAAGAAAAACTCCAAAAACAAAATAAACACTTACAAGTCATGTATATTCTATCCTCTAGCGATATAACTTATTTTGTTTATCATTTTGAGACAAAAAAGGAAGTTATCATGTATGCTTTCAAAGTTTTATTTGAAATTGATAACTAATGTCTTGTCCGTGGACGTTTTGGCCGAATTTCAGAGGACATTTTTAAACAATGTATCTTTACAACTAGACGACATAGAATAACAACCAAAAGCTCTCTGGATTTTTTGTGTGCTCTAGTTATCATTATGTATCCTGTGAATAGAACATTTCTTTTAAAAGTGATTTGGGATCGTTTCTTTGAGTTTGTATAGAATTTGTAATTTCACCGGCAAAAAAAAACATGAAAATGAACGTCACAACATTTATTTTGATGCCATAATTTTCCATATGTTGTACCTTAAGTTTCATAACATAAGAACATTTGAGTTTGGATTTATCTTGAGTGAAAAAAATACTGATATTATGATATTATGGTGTCTTCTTTTTTCCTTACAACATCCTCTTTCAAGCATAAATGTGCGAGTAAGTACTTTCATACTTTATAACACGAACTCGTTTCAGACAATATAAAGTATATAAAATATGAAAATACATGCAAAAAGTGGATTGAAAGAACTTTATTTTCGACCTCCGATGAAACAAATATTTGCTTCTGATTGTGGCTGAGCCGTAAAGCTCTTGAGAATTTGGTGTAATCATATACCGTATGCAGTTTTATAGTTAATCTTGAAATGTCCTGCCTTTATCTACTTTGTGGGCAGTAGTCAGAACCCTGGCTGTTCGCATATGCGATAGTACAATTTTGCTATAGTTTAAAGAAGTATTTCTTTGAGTGATAAAATCACCTAAGCAGACGTACTGAAGGCGTAAACTCTCCTTTTTGTAGGGTATGATGTATTAGACTGAAGAATGAACTTGAGGGTAGATGGGTGAAGCGTGAAATATTATGAGTGATATAGGAGCCGACTAAGAAATGACGCGACATCGCACCAGACACATACATACAGTACTGTTGAAGTGAGAGGTATCTAGATACATAGAGACACTTCCTTCTCTGACTCTTTCGTAAACATTAACACAAGCTATATTTGTCGCACATCAAATTTACTTCTATCAAGTTCGTTTTATCTTAACAGACAATGCATAGCCTCATGGATGCAGGGTCTTGTCAAATATGCTATGCCAGGCAAACAACGTTAAAGCATTTCAAAGTAAGAAAGGCGGCAAAGATCAGGAATCGATACAATCGCGTACCACACCTGACCCAGGATACCACATGGGAAAGTGACAAAAACACAATTAAACATCACAAACAAGAGCCAAGAGGTCAGCCCTTTCCCAGCAGGTGACCACAAGGAAGCAATGAACAGACGCGAAAGCATGACAAACACAAATCATAAATAACACAAATGAGCCACAAAAGATGTACCGCCTTGGAACGGTCAGTAAAACTATTTTACTGGAGGGCTTAAATCGGTTACACGGCGTCAGCCTCACCCTTAGTTCAGATGTGGATCAAGACACATAGATGTTTGGTTTGCATGAAAGCCCCCTAACCTATCCATGCATCATCTCCTAGAACATTTAAATCAAGATATACAGAGAAATCCAACAGGCAAACCGACGTGCAATTAAATTCAATCCATTTCATGCAAGTTGATTTTCTCCTCATTGTGTGCGAGCACAGAAAGTTGACGAGACTTATACTGTGCATGCACCGATCCAGAAAGTTTGATCGGAAGGAGTCAAGATCTGATTTTTTGTGTTTGCTGATTTAATGGTAAAATATTCAGAGACTCACAGAACATATGTGATCAGTGGGGACACTATTTCAGTGAACTGTATTCGCATAGTGAAAATGAAAACTTCGATACAACAAACTATGATTATGTCACAGAGCGCGTTGCCGAATTAAAGCATCAAACGGTATCTGATGATGATATTGTGCCTGTCACACTCCAGGAGTTGGATGATGCAGTTTGTCAGCTAAGCAAAAACAAGGCATGCGGAGATGATGAAATTTACAATGAACACATACACTTTAGTGGAAGGAACTTTAGAAAACTTTTGGTCGATTTGTACAACGCTATGCTTCTCAAGTCATATATCCCAATAAGTATGAAAGTTGGAATAATTATACCCTTGTATAAAGGTGGCACCAAACGGAAAGACAACCCTGACAGCTATAGGGCGATTACACTTACATCTTGTGTACTCAAGCTATTCGAACGGTTATTGTTATCACGAATACTATCTACGCAGAGACCATTTCATCCCTTGCAAGGAGGCTTTCAAAAGGGCATGGGTTGCACGATGACGTCATTCCTGGTCAATGAATCCGTTCAATACGCCAAAGAAAACAATAGCAAGCTTTACATTTGCTTTTTGGATGCCAAAAAAGCCTTTGATAAAGTATGGCACGACGGATTGCTCTTGAAATTCTACGAAAGAGGAATTGATTTATACATCTGGAAAGTCTTAGTCAGCCTACATGCTAATCTGACCAGCTATGTGCTGTTTAGGGGACGTAAATCAAGCACGTTCAACATAAATCGAGGAACCCGTCAAGGAGGAGTTATTTCGCCCTTTGGTTTTTTGTGTTTTATAGACGACCTATTACATCTACTAACTTTGTCGAAGAATGGACTTAGAATTGGATCGTTGGATGTTTGTTGCCCTACTGTAGCGGATGATATGCTTTTACAGGCACTGACCAAATTCGCGTTACAACTATTAATCGATGTGTGTGTGCATTATTTTTATCTATGGAGGTTAGAATACAATGTCCTGAAATGCAATGTGCTTGTATGTAATGAAACAAACGCTGAATATAAACGATCGAATAGGCAGTGGAAACTTGGCACTGAAGATCTGTCTGAAACTGACAAATATACACATTTAGGGATTGTATGTACGAAAAAGATGGACATGAAAGATAATGTTGTAAAAGCTGCCTCGCAAATAAGGAAATTATTCTTTGGTCTAATTTCATCCAATTTCTGCGAACAAGACCTTAACCCCTTGACTTGGAAGCGTATTTATGAAACGGTCGTTTTACCAAAAGCCATCTATGGCTGTGAACTCTGGTCAAATATATCTCGAACAGATATGGATCTACTAGAAAGATCTCATCGTTTATGTCTGAAAACAATGCAAGAAATAGGTAGATATACCAGAACATACGCTGCTGTAAATCTCATAGGATCTCTCAATATGCAGTATGAAATTGATAAACGTAAGACTTCATTGTTTGGCCAATTGTGCAGGTTAGAGCCACAGTTTGCAGTTAAACGGCTGTTCATGCATAGGGTAATATATCACTATTTATATAACCGACTGAAGGCTGGCTTCATCGTGGATGTTTTTCGGATTCTCGAAGAGTATGGCTTAAGCTATGTGTTGTCTGAATTTATCACTTCTGGTACCTTTCAGTCAAGACATTCTTGGAAAAAACTTGTAAAAAGTAAAATAGCTGAAGCATCTGTCAGAAATTTTGAGTCTGTTAATGCTGAAGATGCCCTATACCGTTTCAGAAGCATTCACCCAGAATCAAAACCATGCTACTTCTGGGAACTCTCCAGAAAACATCCATACATGTTACCTGCTTGTAAATCAGTGGTGCAAATGATTGCTCTAACTTTTAGTGTATATCAACCGATAGTAACTTGCTCGGCATGTGGTTCTCTTGTTACGAAATATGTTGACCATTGTATTCTCTGGTGCCCTGCAAACGCAGATATTAGACATAGAATGTGGCTTGGGTTCTGGCATAAATTTGGAGTTGATGCGTACCTTCGCTTAGCTAGTTGCGCACATGATCATCTTATAGACTTCTTCTTTGGTCGTTATGACATTATTGCAGACGTAATCAATCATGCCGATAAGGAGGAATTATATTGCTATATAGCACGTTTTATTCATTTGCTTAAAAAAAGCTGCATCCTGCGCTGGTAGCATTTTCAGTGTGCTTAATTGGCATATGGCCTCGGTACCCATTGCACTGACGTTGGGTGGCGTCTGGACGCTGCGTCGACGTCGAGCGATGCCTATCTGTAAACTATTTACCACTTGGTAATTAAACATACCCTTTATAATCAGTACATATGTTGATGACGAAGGCCCAGTTTAGCTATGTGTGAACGTGCCGGCTGATCTGCCCCTTTGATGTCAGCAGATGTGTGTGAACTGCCTCTTATGCACAACAATTTGGATTTGTCACTTTATGTTATGCGTATTCATAAGGCCCAGATAAGAAACTTTCTGAGCGTAAAAGGGTAATTATTTTCGTCGGCCATTTGAGTATGTGTTTTGGGTGCTCAAAGCGACCGCCTCATTGAGACGGTTCTTTTGAGTACCCACTATATATGTTTTGGTCGAGAAAAAAATATTATTTTCAAATGCGCACTCTTGTCTGGAGGCCTGTTGTATATATGTTAGCTTCATCATATATTTGTATATTTGCTTTGTTGTAACTTGCTCTCCTATATCTTGGAGGAAAATAAAGAATCATCATCATCATCTTATCCACTAAGAGCGGACTATCAAAGTCCCGCCGACGAAAAGCAATTTAAACAGCGTTAAGCTTACTGTGCTTGCCAAACTTTAACATTGGCATTCTGTCTCCTTCTGGATTTGCACCTTCTGGATTTGCACATGCTGTGCAAAATCTAATGAACGGGTCTAGGGTCAAACTGATCAGATAGCCTTAACAATAGACTCTGGACTGAATATCTACTTACCCATTTATGGCGAAAAGAAACCTCATTCTGAAAGTTTCATTGGTACAATGTACTTTTTACGCATATGCTCTTAGTATCAAATTTCCATTTGTTTATTTTCAAAATCGCTGAAACGATGCATTATGGCGCGATGAATATGGCATTTATACCTTTGTCTCACAATCCATAAAGATTTCTATGTGATGGCTGAATGGTTAATCAATTAGTTTTCCAATAAAATGGGTCGTCGGGAACATATTTAATTTATTTGTTGAACATTTCTAGCACATCCACTAGCTGAATAATTGTCCATATTATTGTACATTTCATTGATACATGAAGTAATGTTAAACGTCAAATATATCGCAATAGACACAAAGTGCAAATGCTTGCTGGTGCAAGAAGCAAGCTATTGTACGGTTTTGCATACGTACGGGCGACGATTCGTTCGCTAAAGCTCGTGGAATTATCTTACTGTACAGACGCACAAACTATACAATAACTTACTTATATAGCATAGGGGCTGGTATGCTGGAAAATAATTTGTTTATAAATTCTGGAACGGATCATCCTCAAGAAGCAAGCCGAAAGAGAGAGAGGTCCGTACGGCCCTCTATGAAATATATGTAAGAGAAAATGAAAATGAAAAATGTTGTCTGGACACCCTCACACTCCCAACCCCTGGTGGAATTTTGTAGATCCGCATATGGACGACTAACACTGGGGTTTCGGTGTCGAATAGATTATTCTCATCATCATTTTGTTACATTATGCTGATTTTTATTTGATATATTTTGGTAGCGCATTCAATGAGTTTTTATTAATGTGGCCTATCAAATTAAAATACCCAATGCCCTCTTTAGAATGAATTCCCCAGCGTATCAGAATATTCTGTGGATCTGCTGTTTGACTGTATGACTTGTGACATTAATTAAGCAGCAAGAGCGGTAGATAAGGAGGAATTATGTACACGACTGTACATGCACGACTAGCAACAATTGTTAAGTTTAAATAGCGACGCAGAAGGACAAATGATATACACAAATGTACGGCTAGTGACATTTGTTAAGCACATAAGACAACTGTATGACTAGTGGCATTTGTTAACATGTAAGCATCAATAATGACCCAGAAGACAACTGTACGACTAGTTTGATTTGATTCCTTACGTCCCATCAACAAATGTACGACTAGTGGAATTTGTAAGGCAACAATAGCGACACATAAGACAACTGTACATAACAGTGGAATTAATAAAGCAACAATATCGACACAGAAGACAACTGTACGATTAGTGGAATTCGTAAAGCATCAACAGCGGCAGAGAATGACAAATTATGTACACAACTGTACGACTAGCGACATTTGCAAAGCAGCAACAGCGACGCAGAATGACAAATGATGTACACAACTGTACGACTAGCGACATTTGCAAAGCAGCAACAGCGACGCAGAATGACAAATGATGTACACAACTGTACGACTAGTGACATTTGCAAAGCAGCAACAGCGACGCAGAATGACAAATGATGTACACAACTGTACGACTAGCAGCAATGGCGGCAGAGAAGAGATACGTTGACAGGGGACAATTTGGCGGGAATAAGCTTTTCTCAGATTGTACATTACTGTCCCGTTCAGTGAAACATTTCTGGTATAAAACTATATCATAACAGCGTTTTTGCAAGGGGATAAATTGGATTAAATTGGCTACCCTCTGGCGTCAAAATACTTACCCTTTTTGTTTCGGATTCTGCCTTTTGCTATGGAGAATCTGATAACTTACAGGAGAAGCGCATATGACTTGAGGGAAAAGAAGCGATATTGGGAATTAAAATATGTATTCATACAATTAGCAGAAGTCATATTTACGAATGCAAACCTAATTTAAAACATACACATTACTATTATTACATGAACATACACAATGGCATACTAGAAGAAATACAAACAAAACAATAATTGGGCGCCCCATGTGATTTCCAACAATGAGGCATTTTGATAAGTGTAGACTCAGACGGCTCGTGCACCCATCCTTTTAAGCTTAAAACTCCAAATTATGTTCAGTCAGTAGCTTAACATTACCATCCACTTGTAAAGGCTCTGATCAGACTGCGCGTATGCGCAGGCTGATCTGAGGCTTTGCTGGTCGCACATACCACATTGTTGGAAATCTCATGTCGCGGCTTACATGAATTGTATTCATAGAATATTGACAACTATCCCTTTCATTCATTCATACATGTACATGTCATACCTATATGCACACACAGTGGCACTGAAAAATTGATTTCATTGTTTTTGTTTTAATTGTTTGCAATGCATGAACGTGTCAACTTGCAAGTATTCGACATCAACAGTCAGGATGTTGCTATTGGAATTCGCTGACCGCCTACATTACGAGGCTCCTTTTTCGCAGAGTAATGTTTAAAATTCACTTCATTAGCAGTGCTCATTATAACGATGACAAAGTGGCTTCATTAACTTTTGAAATTATTTGTGGCGTTGACCGGGTTACAAGTATGGGTATCAGATGATGTAAATGCATGGTTTATAGGCTTAAACATAAGCGTCAGCTTATCGCTTTCTGTAAGTTATTTTATTTGTTTACTAATTCAAATGATCTCTTTGAATATAAAATTGTAATATTCTTGTTAATGACTATTTCTCCAAGTAACATCAATAATTCATAGAATTACTGATGCGAATTTCAAGCTGTTCAATGTGCTGCTAGATGGACTATTTTGTTTTCACATGCTTTTCCTTTCCGTATTACAACCACGCATACCCGCTTAGCAAAAGCATAGTTCATGAAATCGAAGTTGGTGATATAACTGTTATGTAATACATAAACAATTTTCCATATAGTGACAGGTATTTTAATACTAATTGGCAGATTGAGATGTTTTAAAGAGGCAAAGCTAATGGACATAGTTCTTGATAAATGTATATTTCAAAATAGGTTTCCTTAATTTCAGTAACATGTGTTGTTATTATACATTGGAATTGCCTCATTGAGTCAATACCAATGTGCACCTACGACAGATGTCATTCAATAAATGATTTTTTTCACCATAACCTTTTTTCACAAATTTCTCAACAATATTTTATAATTCAGTGTAATGAGCATGTAGAAATAAACATGTTTTTGTGTATTTTAGCGTGCACTTGGATGGCAATACAGTAATAGATATCCAATTCTATATTATTGACAGTAATCTTAAGATGTTTCATTGGAATAAAATGCTAAATTGGTGGTTGCGTGGTTGTATTTGGTTTCGGCACTTTAGAGTCATATGACATTGCATCGTTAATGGGAGTGGTATAACGCCATGTACCACTTTTGGTTTACAGATTTAGCAATGTTATGTAATGGCGTTCATAAAAAAAGTGTTCATAAGGTTTTCACGCCAAAAATGCGATGTCAAAGATATGTCAATGTCATTATGATAAGTAGAATATATTATGCGCGCTCCTGTATTGCTGTGAGTCGTGAGCCATTTTCTCTGTTTTTTCATAGTGTATTAATTTGATTATATTGTTTCTCCATGATGATACATTGCAATTATTAGGAATCCACCTTGCGAGCTTAACATTTCTGTGCTTCAACAACAGCAGAATCTGGGGCGAAGATTTGGTACCAGTAAAATACATTAAGCCCCCAGTGGCTTTGACTGCTCTCCTTTCTAAGGCGGTGATTCTGTTGTTGTTGATTCGTTGTTGATTGTTACTCCCATTGTGGGATTCTGTAATTGTTCTACGTTTAGTTGTGCGATACTTTGTGTCCATTTTAGTTTTGCAATTATCTTGATGGGGAAGAGAGAGCTGGTTGCTTTGCTTTGTTTGTCTTCCAGGTGTCTTGTGATTGATGTGTGGCTTTTCCTCGCGATGCCACGGGTTTGTCTGCAGTTAGGGATTGTGGTATTTCCTGATCATTCGAGGGCTGTTCAAATATGAATGCAAGTAGCGTCATAACTTTCTTCTCGTATATGCTACGACAAAATATTATACCTTTCTGGAAAGAACTATTTGTCGCCTTTAAAATGGCACCAAACATAAGGAAACACTCACTATCTTTCTCGAGTTACAGACCCTTATATAAAGACCGCTCCAGTATACTGAAGTTTTTCTGAAACAACTTGCAACACACGTTTTGGTACATGTGCGGATATAGTGTCATATCTTTGTAAGTTTGAGACAAAATGGCACCAAATTTTCGATGCAAGTTTAAAGCTGCATAGTCTGTAACTTTTGATCTTTTAATTTTTGAAATAATGTTTCTATTTTTCAAAAACACAGTAAAAAACTAAAATTCAGGTATACATTTAACCAATTTCGTAAATCTTTACAAATTATCAGTATCAAAACAACAGCATTTATGTTAAAAATCGACTGTCTATAATTATTGGAGGGACGCAAATAATTACAAACAAGAGAAAAAAACACCTGTTTTTAAAAGATAATTCACTTTTCCATGCAGTTTTCAGCTATAGTGAACAGATTTATTGTGAAAACTTATCTTAATTCTGCTTTTACAAATGATTTAAAAAGAAAATATTTTTTTCGAAAAATGTTCATAGTTGCAGACTTGGCGCCGTAAAACTGGTTTAAGCCCTCCAGTAAAATATTTTACTGACCGTTCCAAGGCGGTACTTCTTTTGTGGATCTTTTATGTTTTTGTTCTGTCTTGTGTTTGCTTTGTTTTGTGCGCGTCTGTTTATATGTGCTTTGTGGTCACCTGCTGGGAAAGGGCTTACCTCTTGGCTCTCGTTTGTGGTGTCTTCTGTGAGTTTGTCACTTTCCCATTGGTATCCTGTGTCAGGTGTGGTACTTGATTGTATCGATTCCTGATCTTTGCACCATTACTTACTTTTAGTCTCTTTAAGTAACAATCCCAAAGTTGCTTGTACGAAAAACTTTATATAATCCTGTTTCAATTTTGAGCAAACAGGCACGGTTGTGACGTCATTAATTTCATCCTTAACGTCGTTTGAGTTATCTACTGATGATGTAATAATGAACATCGCTGTGTCTTCTTCTTTGCATTTTGCTGAAAACATGCTAAATATGTCATAAGAGAGTTTTCAAAACGCGCCGTCCTCTATTTACAGAGTTATCATATTTTATATAATTTTTCAATCATTTTGCTGTTTCTTAATGACGTGTTTACATTAATTAAATATGTCCAGTCTGTCTAGTCCTCAAGACCAGGTGAGTAATTTTATTGTAAATAACGCGTATAGTGATTAAACTTACAGTTAACGTTCAAATTTAGAACAAAGTCGCAGTATTATGAAAACAAAATTAAGTATAAATTCTATAACCCCTTCACTTTAGGCATTTTTTGCTTAATAAAAATGCTTTTCAGCGTTTAAAATTTACCCACTATCCGTCAATAATTTGTAGCAACAACTCAGTATGAGCGATCAACATATTGTCTTTGGGTTAAAACTAGTTTAAATGTTGCTTCGTGCATTTTATTAGAGATAAGTTTAACTGAAAACTGAAAGGTGGTATTTTGTTTACCATTTATCTCTAAACATAAGGAGACTTTAGTGAAAACGATTCGTTGTAATTAAACAAAAGCATGTCGGATTTTCGCAACTTTCACAGAATCATTATATAAGAATATGGGGAAACTTCCTTAAAAATTTTAAGAAATTTCACCTGCTTATCGAAGAATTATACGCTCGTCTATATCACTGGTATATGTTCAAAGCATTGAGTGTGTTAGTATACTAACGTGGTCCTTATTCAAAGGGCTATAACTCGATAAGTATACTGTGCTTTTCTTTAGGTCTGGTGCCAGTTTAAAGGTGACATATAGAACTTTATAGAAACGTTTACCATGATGTCATAGCATATATGTGAAGAAAGTTGTGAAGCTACTTGCATTCATATTTGAACAGCCTTCGTACTCACTATTTTTGAATTTATAAAACTCGTTGATAAAAGCAAAAAAAATGCTCGACAAGCCTCGCATTTTATCGATTTTCCCCAACTAGTTAAATAAATTCAATAAAGCATGCATACTCATGTAAGATCGTCTATGTTTATAGGGTTGAATAAATATTTGTAAGGAATCCGAAGTATAGAATCATGATTTATGTTTACATGTGTGCCACGTGCAGATATCATTTCTCTACGATGTATATTTATTTAGCATTAAGCATACAATTGTGTTCACACATGTAGCCTTCACAAAATATATTTTTGAACATAAATCAAAGATATCATGATAAGAGCATATTTTACTGAATATTGGGGGTTCAAACATGGGGTTTTCATGCATTAACGTGCTTTAGGTCATTAGCGCGGTGTAAAACCCGAGGGCGAAGCCTACGGTTTTTAACCTTTCCTTTGGGACCTGACTAGCGTTGAAAAAAATCAATTTTGGTGGCTATATTATTGCATAAAGTAACGAAATATCCATCAAAGGTTTACAAAATATATGAGACGTTATGCTATCATCATTTCAGTCAACACACTCCTGGACGTTTTCAGCTATTATAGGCTATATGGACCTATCATAAAAGAGCAATAAACGGAATCATACAATTTATAGTTTACTCCGCCCCTCCTGCGTTTGTTTGCACAGAAATTTAAATTGCTGGCCAACTTATATCACATATTTCGTCAGAATGTGTAATATTTATAAAGTAAATTATTAATAGATCCATGAAGTGGTCAATGCGACCATTTCCAAAGTGCAGTCAGGCAAATGGAGGAGAAAACTATAAGTAGGTCATAGACCATATATTACAATTCTAAAGAAATTAAGTGGGTCACTCTCTGCGCTCGTCCCCACTCAATTCCTTTATAATTGTAATATACTCAGAAAAACAATTGAAGGATATTTAGATTCAGTCCCATCTCTAACATCCAATACATTAAAAACTTAACTAATTATGCATGTATTTCATAGCACCAGATATCTGCAATCAAAATGGATGATTTATATTAGTCACGCTTCAATGGTTTAAGTACAGTGCAAATCCAAATGGTTCAACCCTCTATACTGAAAAGTCACAAACGTTCAAAAATGATTGAAACCCATTTTTATCGTTTGTATTCCATAATGTCTGGCTCTAAAATCATCGCTAGTTCTCCCTTTAAAAATAGCACCTAATTTTGAAGCTGTTGTAAGTGTTTTATTACAAATTTGTGGTCAAATTTGATGGGGTATGCCATATCCGTGTATTTTTGTTGAAGAAGTTGTCCCATTATTAGGAGACATGACTGATAAATTGGTGTTTACTTTTTTCTGTGGTCGGAATTAGAACATGAGCAATGACCTGGTAAAGGTTTCAGCATAAATGGAGAGCGCTAAATTTTTTGCTTGTGAATTTTGGGTAGAGAGGGTTGGTACATTTGGTGTAGTACTGTATCGCAACCAATGACCCGTGAATATCAATTTGCATTTTGGTGAATTGCATAGTAATAATTCTATCAATGACAAAAATAATTTGTTTGAAAATTATATTCCCGAATGTTATAAATTCAAAAGAATTTCGATATCCTTCAAATGTTTTTCTGAGTATATATGATCTATACCATATACTTAGTGGTCAGGAACGAGTGTATTACGTGCATACACAGCATATGAATTGCATTGTTAATAATTGGGTTGGTGTCGATTGAAACATGACTGTTAGAGTGTGCGGCACGGATTGTATGCAATAATCAATTTTCAGCCTATTTTGTCAAAGGCTATTTTCATCCCTGTATTTGGTTAAAACATTTTTCACTTTGTAAAGGGCTAGAACCATCCCGTATTTAGGCACAGCCAAGCTAAACATCTTGTCGTACTGAATTACATCGCAAACTTGGATAAACCGAATCACATCGCTAACTGGGATATACCGACTCACATCGCTAACTGGGATAAACCGAATCACGTCGCAGACTGGGATAAACCGAATCACATCGCAAACTTGGATAAACCGAATCTAATCACAAACTTGGGCCATGGAGATTATGAAAGCATACATGTACATGTACCGAACTGGATAGTTTTGGCCGTTAATCGAAGTGGCTGAAGAATGATAAAATTGGAACTCCTTAAGTTGTTTAAACATGCCTAAGACTTGGATCAGGCAAAATAAGTAATCTTTCCCAATTTAAGAATATTTTTCAGTGGTTACCTCCCTGTGTACATGTAGTCCGCCTTAAAGCATAATCATCACCAGGTAATGCTGTGTATACAATAATTCCATTTCAACGCAGAGGCCAACTCGTATAATAGCTTTTAGATCGAGGTTTTGCATGATCCCTCGTTCATTTGTTTCAAGAGCGGTTAAGTCGCATTTTAACACAGCCACCTCCCCAAAGCCTTTGACATTTTTATATAGAGGATCTAACATGAGTGCTCACGTTTTATTGAATTTATTAAATGAATTGGGAAAAAGGGATCAAATGCGAGGCTTGCCGAGCATTATATCGCTTTTTTCGCAACGAGTCAAATAAATTCAATAATACAGGAGGATGAATGTAAGATTCTATTTATCATATGATATTTAATTTACTTATAAATCACATTTTGTGAAAAAAAAATGCTAAGATTTCGCAATATATATGCGTAACTTTATTACGGCCGTAAATACATCACCAAAAATCTATAAACCACTACATTGTAGGTGGTTTATAGATTTTAATGCATGTCGTTATATCACTCCTAGATACGACGTCATATGATAAATAGTTTTCTTTTGTCCACTGGTGTCTATTGTGGAAACTGTTCCGTATTCATTTAACCATGATGCAACGCACATTTGATCTGATTTCGATCATAATACAGCGTCATGCACAAAAGTGTGCAAAGTTGCTAGAAGTGCAACAAAAGTTTACATATCCTGACACCAAAAATACACTGCTGAGAACACCACTGAAAATTTATATTATATCTATCAAACTTGTTGCCATTGAAACACACACCCTGTGATATGATAAGACTGTTGTTGAAATCAACAGCAATATTAAAAGTTATTTGAGAAAATCCACTTATTTATTTCCAAATTAGGAATAAGTGAATGTTAAAATAGAAAACGCCAAATCGAGCCACCCATTTACATTAATGTTAACTTCATTTTTTACCAATGTTAAGTGTATTTTCAAATATAAAGATGCATAACTTCGTGTTATATGTATGTGATCCAATCTTCTCCAAATAAAGCGATACGATGGCGCAGTAAGTAAAGCGGTTGTATTCAAAGAATCTGATAACAAAGTTGAGGGTTCGAGCCCCAATAAAACCTTTTAAGAAGCCCCCGTGGTGTAGTGGATAAGTGCTATGCCTTGTAAACCAGGGGTCGCAGGTTCGATTCCCGGCTTCTCCATAAAACCACTTTCGGTTGAGCCTTCGGGAGTTCCCGTCATATAATAAACACACACATCATAAACCCTCCCGGCCCAGTACTGGTTTCTACCCATGGAAAAGCCACAAAAAGTTTTTTATAAATTTTAAATTAATCGTTATATACTGAACGAAACTTCTAAACCGCCAGTTAACAAAACATATTTTTTCAATATAACTCATTCATTATTTAATTTTTTGAAAGTATGTTTGCCACAGTATATTTGGACACATGTATGCGTCGATTGAACATAACACACATTGATTCAATAAGGATGATCATTTATGCGTAACGATAGAGTACTTATACCTGTTTTGCACGTGACGCACAGATGCTAAATGTTTTTCGCCATGTGTATACTCGTATTTTCATCGACAACTATTGGACAACTTTATTTTATGACAAAAATGTCAATGTTTGGGTTGTATGAGTATAAAGTAGAGGGGTCGGGCTGTGGATTCAATCGAAAACGGGGCCTCGCTGAGACTGATTCATAATTTATCATAAAGTTTGACATGTTTTGATAGAGCCGAAAGTTGACACCACAACATGTCGGCCATTTTTCATTTTTGCACTCGTATGACGAGAAAAATCGACAAAAACTGAGTTTAACGTATGTCATAAAATGTCCTGTATAGTCCACCATACTTTGGTGCGGTGATGCACAAATGCTGCATTGGAATGTCGGAAGTGTCGAGATTGATGTGCAGTAAACGGTTAATGGGTGACGAATGTTTCAATGATTTTGAAGACAAAAACATTTCATCACCATAAACACATTTCTGTGTTCTTTTAGGCCATATGGGCCTCCATAGGAGCACTGAATTGCATGAAAACTGCTACTTTATTACAAAGCACGATAGTGTTCCATAATGTCCATTTACAGCACCAGAAAGCTTCAGTAAGGTTTTTGACAAAAGCATGTCATCTCCATAAAGCATTCTTGTGTTTTTTTTATGCCATATGGGCTTCCATAGGAACATTGTGGATTACCAGAAAATTGCTTCTTAATAAAAGCGAAACCCAAAAATGTTCAATAATATCCATTTATAACACCATAAATTGGTGTTTTTTACTTTAGGTCCCTTGAATACTCGGTTTTAAGCGTGGAGTTCAAATTCTAGCGTTTGTGTGAAAATGAAATGCGATGGTGCCTTTATACAGTCTATCAATTGAGCATGTTATTTTTATTTTATGAAAATGAAATTTTGACAGAATCTGTTTAATTGATTTTTCCATATTGAGTGTAATTTTTAGCCATGTATGTATCATATATGTTAAGATATATGAGAAAATGTCGAGTGGCGGTTTGGAAGTTTCGCTCAGTATATTAGGTTTTTTTTCTGTGTTATAAGATTGTGTTTATGTTTATATTTGTGGCAACTAGAAAATACAGTAAAACCTGTCTTAAGCGGCCACTTAAAAATAGACAAAAACAAGGTCTTAATGGAAAATGGTAGCTTAATGCAGGTCAAAAGTATTGCAGAATGCTCCAAGGAGAGCATTCTGCAATACTTTTGACATGCATTAAGCGATAATCGGTATTGGAAACCAATTTGGTGTTCTTTTTGGGTGACCGCTTAAGACAGGTTTTACTGTATACGCTAATGTATGTATTTTCAGTGATTTTCTACGGTTGCTAAGCAACACTAATAGGAATATTTTCCTATTTAATACATGATCCTTTCCAAAAACGTGGAAATCATTGAAAGAATGATAAACATGTGTTACTTCTGCTGCTTAGAAATGGCGAGGAGCAAAAATGGATAAAGCATTTACGGCTTCAATTTCACTCTGGCAATACTCGTAAAACCATGCAACTACCAAGTTAGCAAAAGCATAATTCACGAAATCAAATTTTGTGATAAAGCTGTCATGTAAATATAAACAATTTGCTATAAAGTGACAGGTATTTTAATACTGATTGGCAGTTTGAGATATTTAAAAGAGGCAAGCCAATGGACATGATACTTGTTTAGTGTATATTTCAAAATAGGTTTCCTTAATTTCAGTAACATATGTTGTTTGTACATATTGGAATTGCCTCATGTTCATTCAATAAATGAGTGTTTTTCACCATTAATTAGGTTTTTCACAATTTTATGTTTCAGTGTAACGAGAATGTAGAAATGAACAAGTTTTTGTGTAGTTTGGCATGCATCTGGATGACAACAATAGATAGTCAATTTTATATTATTGACACCTTATCTTTAGATGTTTCATTGGAATGAAATGCTAACTTGGTGGTTTCCTGGTTGTAATTGAAACTTCCTGTAAAAACGTTATCATCCTTCTTTCTATTGGTAAACAACGGGATTAGCCTAGCCGAATTGAGGAAGAATAATTTATTGCTAAAAACTTAAAGAACTCCGACAGAAATCCCCAAAATCAACTCAGAATTCGTGTTTCCCAAATGCATGTCGCATTTCGAATATTGGAACATTACCATGCATTTCATGTTTTTCAACCACCATTCCTTAATGAAATGCTTTGTTTCTTTAACAGTTTGAGGCATATTGTTAAAAATTAAGTAAGTTTCAATGCCTAACTGAATGAACTGTTGTCTAGGCTAGCCAATCGCTTAGGGCATACGGTAAGACAACGATATTATCAAAATAAAACAAAGTTGCGTTAGAACTTTGGCTCAGTATATCATGTATATGATGAACAAAATCTAGAATTCGAACACGAATGTAAGATCCTGTGAGTTAAGTTGTTTCGCTGAAACTTACATAACTCATGCAAGCCTAACATCTTTATATATGAGACATAGGCAAAATACAGACCCAGATCAGACGCCACAGAATGCTGTGTATGATCATGCTTACATACTTTAAAATGATCTGATAAAGTTTCAATAAACCCAACCACATAAAATTCAAAATGGACTCTGGTTCAATTGATAAGAATCGGAAGGTCTGAGTTACTTACAACCAGGCAACCACCAATTTAGCATTTCATTCCAACGAAACATCTAAAGATAAGCTGTCAATAATATAAAATTGGCTATTTATTATTGTCATCCAGGTGCACACCAAACAACACAAAAACTTGTTCATTACACCGAAACATTCAAAGGTAGTTGAGAGGTTTGTGGAAAAAATTATGGTGAAAACACTAATTTATTGAATTGACATATGTTGTAGGTGCACATTGGAATTGTCTCAATGTGAACAAACAACATATGTTACTAAAATTAAGGAAACCTATTTTGAAATATACACTAAACAAGTAGCATGTCCATAATTAAAAATCTCAAACTGCCAATTAGTATTAAAACACCTGTCAAATTGCTTATATTTACATGACAGCTGTATCACCAAATTTGATTTCATGAACTATGCTTTTGCTAAGCTGGTAGTTGCACAGTTGTGTGTGACCGATGTTATCCTTGGGCTTTAGTCCCTACAGTTAGGGGCAGACTTCATGTGCACGCCATATTCGGCATGTTCATGTGCAAGAACTTGGCAAACTCGCAATGCATACCTTTTCAAAAGTACATTTACATACTACCTAAGTGTTTGCGTTTCGATTTTTATTCAATAGTAGACAAAAAAGGGAACTTCGATTTCTATTTTTTATCATGTTGTAACGTAGGTGAGGTTGAATCCACTTTTAACGTATTTCAAAGGCAATAATTTAATAAAAGATAAAGAGAGAAAAAAATGTGAAACCGCGATCTGACTGGAAGGCAGACTTCAGGTTTCACAATCTATGATACGCTTTAAGAATCTTGCCTATTGGTACGGCATTGCTATTGACTAGGAAGTTTGAAAAAAAAAGTCAAAGAATTAAAACAAATATATTGAAAAAACTGAACGAGTCGTGTCGCCAGAAAATTGTTGCATGTATATGGAATTACGACACTGCCATTGGGCAAGCCATAGACACAGTTGTACAGATCGCATGTATAGTCATTCTTTACAAGCGTGGATTCAGAAGGGGACAGGGGATCCGGACCCCCCCCCCCCGCCCCCGGAAAATCTCAAAACTATAGGTTTCCTCAGGAATAATGGTTTGTACTCCCATGAAAACAAGAAAGCTATCCACCCAGCATTCTATGTTTGGCCATTATCGGCCCGCCATCGAAACGCCATCAAATGGCGTTTCACTGGCGGTACGATTATAGCCCACTTTCAGTTAGGCTTTCTAGGAGTACTGGCATGGGCCCTTATCAACTAAAGAAGCAAATGAGACCCCTTCCAGCTACTGTAAAACATTATTAAAGCTGGATCCCCCAACTCCCCATGCGAAACTTTCTTGATCATTGCATGCTTTACAAGTGCGCACATGCTTAGGTGCCTATTTTCTTTTTCTAAATATTTTTTCTGTGTGCGAGTGCTTTGAAGCTTCAATGCTTGCAAAACTGATGCGTAGGCTGGTCTGTTCCTTTGTCATTTGCATGCAACAAACTAAGTTTTTCACGACGGTACTTAGTTTTTCAGTCTTAGAAGACATGACCGTAGTATATCAAGAATATATGTATAAACCTCACAACAGCACCCAACACGCATATCGATATGTTTTACCACACTTCGAAGACTGCTCATGCGAACACATTTTTGCACACTGTGTTCTCACGACTGATTTTTAAGTTATTTTAAAACTGCACCCTATAGCTCTTCGAGGCTTTATTTACTTTTAAATACGGCCCGATAAGTTCATTACCCTCACGCATAAAATAATATCTGGCCCCGGGGTTGTAAAACTGTTTTATGCTCAACTCAGCTGAGCATTAAATTTCAACTGCCCATAAAAACTAAATGCTAAACAATAAGCACATTTTGCTTTCAAGCTCTCAAAGAATGTATTTATCATGCTCATAAATGTTAAAATGCCAACAGTTGGCATTTTAACATTTATGAACATGATAAATTTCATGCTGAGTTGAGTTGAGCATTAAAAAGTTTTATAACTTCTGGGCATGCGCCAGACACCATATCAACATTGGTATCAACCTGTTAGCTTAAAGTTCATGTCGTTGTTTATCATGCACATAGTGAAGACTACATGTAATTAGATAAGGCGGTTGCCCAACCTGATCCAGTGAGACTGCTCGGCGTACATGTCATTTTGTTTCTTCATGCAATTATTGCTCATATAAATGAAATCGTCTCTATCTGCATGTCTGACAGTCCTCCTAGACAGCTTTACGAATCTCAACCAAATGTGTTTGACAGCTCTTCTGTACCCTAAGATTGTGTACCCTAAGTCCTTTGCCCTGGGTCCATGGAAAAGGTTCAAAAGGATTTTAAAAAAAACGCAGTACATGAAGATATATCAGACGGGGTTTCGCACATGTACGGTGGTGCATGTCATAGGGACCAGCCTGAGAGGGAAGGAAGATGTCGAAAATCAGAAGTTTTAAGCATAATATGAAACATGTCAAATGGAAGGGCATAAACATTGAACAAGCTTAACCCATATAAACCTAGAGTCCTTTTTGTGGAACATAGACAAACAGCGGAATGTGGCAGCTGGTCAAGGTTTCCGATGTTTGCTTACAGAAAGTTATATCGAACATTGAAGAGTTGATAAAACAGTGAGAAATTCCATTTGGCATAAATGGGTTAATGCAAAACGCGCAATGACATGTACCACCTGG
The DNA here is from genome assembly GCA_964019695.1 of Loripinus fragilis. NCBI lineage: Eukaryota > Metazoa > Mollusca > Bivalvia > Lucinida > Lucinidae > Loripinus > Loripinus fragilis. The sequence goes on from OZ026517.1 coordinate 74,272,977, forward strand.
GCCCAAAATTACAATGCTTCCTTAAAGTTAAGGACACCTTAAAGTTAAGGACGACTTAAGTATTGAATTTTCAACATGATACATTAAATGTTTAATTAATTGCCAGGATCGATACAGTACATATGGTCAAAGATGTCGTTGTGATCTACAGAATACATAAAACGATTTTGATTTTAAGAAGTTTGAAAAGTTATAGTATCCTAAAAATCAATACTTAACTACATTTAAGGTACATGTAGTAAATTCACTTAACTTTAAGGAGGCATTGTAATTCCGGTCCCTGGTTGATGAATAAATTTCATTTGTTATATATTGTAATATATTGAGCCGTACCAATATTGTAGGTTGGGCAAAGGCGAATATTCTCTTAAACCAATGGTGCGGACCCTTGACCAAAAGCGTAAGATAGTCGCAATACTCTTTCGTTAACCATTTATAACAAGTGTCGCGTGGTTTGAAAAGCATATCGTCTTACAAATACAATACAATGTGCACAGAATAGGCTTTTAAATAAATGAACCAGCTCATAATAATATGCTGGTGCTATTCGACGAGCAGCGAAATCTCAGACAAGCCTGTGCAAGTGCACATTGCTCGCTAGAGCATCTATGCTGCCATACTCGACGGTTGCAATTTGATGAAGGCTACGGCCAACTCCTACTAGAGCTTCAAGAGAGTCTAGACTCCAGATATGTCTGCGTAATTGAAAAATATTTTCTTTATTTCTCAACCAAAACATATGTTGTGGGTGCTCAAAAGAACCGTCTCAATGAGACGGTTCTTTTGAGCACCCAAAACACATGTTTTAATTGATGGGTACGAAAATAATCACAATTTTACGCTCATAAAATTTCCTTATCTGGACCTACGATAAGAGTATATCCAAATGCGATAATTGCCGTCATATCATGACCTGGCTCACCCCTTATCGTGATGCCCTTTGCTTCAATGCCAATCTTTAATTTTTCATACTTGACAATATTTTCATTGTAACATAGGGCGACAAGGAAACACAGGTTATTGAAGAATAATCGTGTTACCCGTATCGACTGATATGTATAGGTTAACGTTTAAAGAAGGAAAATTAGAATGCGGCAACGTACATGTCATTTGTTTGCATGATCTCTAAACCCTTTCAGTCTGGTAAAGTAAATCATGCAACCATGACGTATGTTTACCACATGCCGGGGTGCACGATTCACTGGGTGCCTGATAGAAATGGAAAACGTCCGAATATCCCAAGAACAGCCCCATCATGTAGCAGGTGATTTAAATGACCCTATTTTCCTGCTGATTATACAATGTCGTAAATTGAACGGGTATTTCGTCTCTTGTGATCCATATGTAAAAGTTATACAATGGGTTGTCCGCCTGTACGTGGAGATAATCGACGAGCTTTAGCGAGTGGATTATCTTACGTACAGGTGGACAAACATGGTCTAACTTTTTTATACCACCTACAGCAGTGTAGACATAGCACATCACAAGATAGTTCGTGCTAAAGTTGGTAAGGGTGATATAAATTAGGCTATCGATGATTGATCAGGGCATGGTTATCAGTATTCATAAGCAATAACAATACATTATCATTTGGGATTTAGAAATTGAAAGCCCGATGTACACACACTTCAAAATACCCATCTCTCGGGACACTCATTGGCATTGGCATTGGCTTGCAGAGAGATACAATCGGAAGATAAACGGCCTGTATTAAAACTGTCATTTTGTTGGTATTCAAGCTGCCAAAGGGATCACGAGCCCTCCCTAATTTGCTGGGCATCCTATCCGTTGATCGGGGTTATCAATGTCTCAATGCGTCTCAAAAGTTAGATTGGTCAGCAAACAGTCTCGGGCAACTCTCGGTCTCGGTCCTCCAGCGAAACGCCTTTCAAATGGCGTTTCGCTGACGGACCGATGGTGGCGCTTTTCCATCTTAAGATTTGGCCCTTACTCCCCACTATGTGATACATACCTGGGCCTGGAATTACAATGCCTCCTTAAAGTTAAGCAAGACTTAAGTTAAGTAATGATATTTCAACATGCTATGTTAAATGCTAAATAAATTGCCTGGATCGATGTGGTATTTGTGGTCAAAGATATCATTTTGATCTTCAGAAAAGTTAAAATTATTTTGATTTTAATCAGTTTTAAACGTTATTTTTCGAATCCTGAAAAATCAATACTTAAGTCTTCCTTAACTCTAAGGAGGCATTTTAATTCCGGGCCCTGTTTTAGTACAGTACTGTGCACGACTTAAAGGCATCTGCTAAATGATGATGCATATAGAGTAGTTAACCCTTTTGTATACTGATGGTTTGATTAATTAAAGGTTCATTGTACATTGTCACACTCTTCAAATCATGGTATATTATACTACTCAACTTTGATAAGATTTCCATAGGGCTCAATCATGCGGCACTGAACCAACACATTTGACACTCGATAACCTTTGACTTTTTTCTTCAAATTCAACGAAATTGAAAATGCAGTTACGGAAACCACTGACTGGACGGTCCCATGAATGTCCGTTTGTCAGAAAATGTTTGTTTTATCATAACATTTTACTGGATGAAGTTTTTGCATCAAATTTTCAGCGAAGTAGCAGCAAAGTTTTTTTCTCAACAGGTTCTAGGTTTCACTAATATTGAAAAAATTCCCATAGCGCTTCACACTTTTCAGTACATTTCCCGCTTCGTTCCCTACCACTCCTACAGTAAAATTGACAAATAATTTATTAGATGGGTACTTTCAGAAAATTAGGCACACATCAAAAGACAATATATATTTTCGATTGAATGATTGCGTACTTACACCTAAGATATTCTTGTTGTTTTAGATATTTTATGATAAACAACTAAACTTCAGGAATATGGAAAAACAGGCGTGGGGCTTAACTTATTTTGGCAAGTTTAATCTGGAAAGGGGATCCTTCATAAAAAAAAACCTTATTCCGTATTATGTGTGCGCGAGCAACGAATGGTGTTTGGAGACTGCACGTATGACTGGCTCGATTAAGCATTAGCTGCTTCCCTCGAAGATAAGTACCAAAATCTTATGTTGATCTACTGATATTTTTTCAGGTCTTGAGCCGTCGATGAAATGGCCGTGGCACAACAACCCATGCCACTTAGTAGAACTGGCGAACAACTACTGATAGGATCACTTGCTGGACATAGAGACTGGGACAATGGACTTTTGTCCTGTTTCTCCGACTGCAAAACACGTAATACTATGTAACATAATGGCGCAAGTTAAAACCAAACAGTCACATGTCTTCTCATCTGTTTTTAATGGTGTACAGTACATATGAAACCCGTGCACACCATTTATTTATGTACATTTTCTCTAATTGGTAACAGAAAAATATGCGTTCATATTGACAATATCTACTTTGGGATTGTTACACACAATTTTTCTCAAATTTGTATCAGAGTTACGGCCCTTGATTTACGCAAATATTTGGTTTTCGCTGAATATTTTGAATATAAATTGACAGAATTTCACCAACGTTTATATATGATTTCCAACAATGTGGTGTGTGCGACCAGCAAAGCCTCAGATCAGCCTGCGCATACGCGCAGTCTGATCAGAGCCTTTGCTAGTCACTTGAGTATTCTATGAGTGTTAAGCTACTGACCGAACATCATTTGGAGTTTCTATGCTTAATAGGAGGCTGCACTGGCTCGTCCGAGTCTACACCTGTCAAAATGCCACATTGTTGGAAATCACATGCGGTGGCTCAATTATGCCTTCATATTGACAAGATATAGCTGCAGGACAGAAAATGCATTTTTGTAAACATTTAATTGTAGTCCAGTACATTTCACATATTTACTCTTTTTTTAATTTCAGTTGTTGTGACCTGTTTTTGCTTGCCCTTTGTCTTGTGCAATATATCTTCGAGACAAGGAGACATTCCCTGCATGCCTTATTTTGTACCAGGATCCCTAGTTGCCATCAGAGCCCGGATCAGGACGCTTGGAGGGATTCAAGTAAGTTTTATCCCATCACGATGAAATAAGCTGTGGCGTGAGGAAATATTTTTTGTGTTTTGCTGATGATTTTTTATTGTTGTTTTTAATAAACAAAAACGACATTCGTGACTTCGGTCACCTAATTTCCTGTTGTTGTTTGTTTTTTGTTTTTTTGTTTTTTTTTTTGTTTTTTTTTTTTGTTTTTTTTTTGTTTTTTTCACATTGAAAACCTCTGTGGCAACCGGTGAGGAGTCCGAAAGCTGTCAAATTTTGAATGTAAATATTAAGATACATGTATACAACCGCGTGAAACGTACACATTATGAAACCTGGGCCCGGAATTACAATGCCTCCTTAAAGTTAAGGAAGACTTAAGTTAAGTATTGATTTTTCAGGATGCGATAAATAACGTTTCAAACTGATTAAAATCAAAATAGTTTCATTTTTTCGGTAGATCACAGTGATATCTTTGACCACAAAAAATGCATTTCCGCTCAATATCTTGATATAATTTCACCAAATTGTGTATGCATTAATATTAGAAAGATCTAGTTTGGGATTTGCACGTGTCATTTTTAGCACACATGTACCTGGGTTAACCTTGGGAACAGGCAACAACCAATACTTAACTAAAGTCTTCCTTAAGTTTAAGGAGGCATTGTAAATCTGGGCCCTGGATATGAAAATTATACCCAAACTTTATCATATGAAAAGTAAAGAAATACAGGAAAATTCATATTTCACATTTTCAAAATACATTCCAAAACTTCGAATATCCTCTACTTAATGATGTACAGGGAGACGTTTTACTGATTCTACATGACGACAGGGTGGTTCCTTCGAACACGTGACGCTATAAACAGATAGCATTATTAGCTACCAAAATTTAACAATATGCTGGGTGTACATGTATACATATATTAAAGGTTAATGTATATTATATAATAGTATTTGGGCCAGTTAATTGGATTTTGGTACTTATCGCATATGCACGAAGTCAATGGTTCAGTCACCTAGTGGGGATAAATGCCCAAACCTCTACACCATACACGAGCAGAGATTATATGACTGTGTTGGCTCATCAGAATCGTCACTGCTCACATATGGGCGAGCGAGGAAACCTGTCTTCGGTGTTTGCAAACAACAAAGTCGCAGACCAGCCTGCGCATCCGCGCAGACTGGTCAGCGCTTTTGTTATTCGCTTTAACTGGAAAATAATTATCTAAACTTGCTTTATGCGAAATTTACATATTCTAGCTAATCTCTGTAGCTGAGGAGACTGGTTTGAGTCTCACTTTGTCGGAAACCCACAAGACAGGTTTTGTCGCATCGAGGCATATATACAGTAAGTACATGTAAGTAACAGTATTTCATGAACGGGCTCATTCCTTTGTTTGCAAATGTACTCACATCCCCACAGATTTTGATAAACAAAAGCATTTAGCGTAAAATTGTTGTTTTTTTTTACATTATGAGCCATCAGTTTAAACATGCGTTGTGCGTGCTCAAAAGAACCGTCTCGTTGAGACGGTTCTTTTGACTACTAACAACATATGTATTGGTTGAGAAATGGGAAAAGTATTTTTGGTTATAAAGGCATGTATACTGCATTTTTATTTCAGGGTTCTATATGTGGTGACTTCTTAACAACGACCTTATGTGGATTGTGTTCCATTTGTCAGATGGAAAGGGAACTAGCAGCTATGGGACTTTAGTCAAGTTACACCATGATTGCAGCTGCATTAAGTTCATTCCATGGCACTTCCACATACAGTTCAGCTAAACATGTTTAAACTCTCTCTCTCTTTCTCTCTCTCTCTCTCTCTCTCTCTCTCTCTCTCTCTCTCTCTCTCTCCTTTCCTTAACCAATATACACCAAGCGACCATTTAGTGGAACTTCGTCAAAGACGGGATACCTAAATCAACCGCTGTGGAATCTGTTCTGGACCTTCAATCCAAACTTACAAAGTGTTCAATTAAAATTGAAAGAAAAAAAATTAACCCTTAAAGCGCCAAGAAAACAAATGCATCTGAAAGTGTTGTTTGCTGAAGTCGTCTGCTGAAAATAATTGCCTAACATTACTGACAAATTAAGTATAGAAGCAAACAGCGTGGATCCAGAACAGACTGCTCCCATAGGAGCAGTCTGATCTGGGTCCACACTGTTTGTCGTAGAGGCTTCTTAACATTTCAGCAGACGAGAAAAGCAGACGACTTTTGTTGCAGTTGGCGCATTAAGGGTTAAACCAGAAACAACCCTACCATTGGTACTGGAGCACTCGATCAATTGATACGGATTGAAACGTCCATTCAACTTAAATGGGTTTAATAATTCATCTTTTAGACATGTTGAAATATCAGATGATACAAATTAGGTTCATGCGAAAGCAATTTATAGTTCACATGCACTAAGTGTCTCACATCATAGGGTAGCTACTGTGTGAAATACGAGAAACCGGCCTAGAGAATTCACGTACAGTTTGGCAGACACCCGAGAGCAGGCCTCGAGGTTATAAATCTTGAGTTCAATCTCAAACTCAAAATAAATCGCCATGATTGGCTGCTTGCGGACATGTAAAATAAAGCGCAATGATTGGCTGCTTGTGGACACGTATCAACAAGCAGCCAATCATTGTGCTTTATTTTGAGTTTGAGACTGTACTCAAGTTTTATAACATCGAGGCCTGGGCCCGGAATTACAATGTCTCCTAAGAGTTAAGGAAGACTTAATTTAAGTATTGATTTTTCAAATTGCAAAAAATAACGTTTAAAACTGATTAAAATCAAAATAGTTTTAATATTTCTGAAGATCACAATGATATCTTTGACCACAAATACCACATCGATCCAGGCAATTTATTTAGCATTTAATATAGCATGTTGAAATATCAATACTTAACTTAAGTCTTGCTTAACTTTAAGGAGGCATTGTAATTCCGGGCCCTGATTGCTTTGTTTAGGAAAGGTATCTTATTACTTTAAAACGTTCTGACTTACCCAATATACATGTAGCAGAAAATTCCGTTAGGGTGGATCTGACAACGTTTTTTTGCTAGTCATCATCGTATATCTATGAGGGCCGTATGGACCTAGCTAGCTCGTGAAGGAATTGGACCCGACCCGAGAGGAACAATTGCTTTTGGAGGGGAGTCCGTACCAGGAAATCATAGCTACTTGTGATATCTCAGGGGGTCTGGACCCCTGTCCCCCTCACACACACACACACACACACACACACACACACACACACACACTGGACTCACGCGTGAACACTCAAATCAAAACGAATAACCGTGATGAAACAAAGAAAATTGCTCATTGGGTGAAAAAATGGGTGTTATAGTTTTCAAGGCACAAATCTATATCAGGTAAATGACATGCAATCGCTCCAATCGACCTATTTACCACCAAAGTGACTTGAGATTCCTATTGAGGGTGAAATACGGATCTGCATATGCTTTAATTGCGGTGCACGTACATCGTCGTTAAATTATTTCTATCAGATGTACTTTTAACATGCAAATAGAGCAGCAAGTATATGGATCGTTTCCAATAACATAAACACATTGAAAATGTAGATAAAAGTAAATTGGTCCGGGAGACATCCACATGAGTGTGCTCTCCGTTTCAGGTACATTTCTGATTGCTGTAAAATAGTGTATACTTCTTAATTTTTAGTACTTTTAACATCCACGTTGTAGTAAATAGCTTTGTTTATATTAAACTTTATAGCACCACTTCAGTATTATACTTGTATATCATATATTATAAGTGACCTAGTTTTGAATTCAATTCAAGAGAAAAAACAAAAAAAGTATGTATAAAGCATAAGGATGTGCATAGCCAGCCTACCCAAATGGGCCTCCAGGAGATTTGGGGATCTGAAGAGAGTAGTTTTTTTTATTTTCAGAGAGCTCGGGAGCACTAGTTATTATTTTAGGGGAGCTGGGGAGCAAGCTCATTGTTTTGGAGATTTAGGGATCTCTACCAAATATAAAAAATAAATAAAGGAAAAGCCTCCAGTTTGTTTGATTTTTTTAATTTCTCCCCCCAAGACCCCCTTGTAACTTCTATATGTAGTTATTTTAGTACTACAGTAACGTGCGCATCTAAATGATCTAAAAGAAAAATATGGCAATTGAGTATTGTTGTTGACTTATTATCCTTAAATTGTTGATTTTTAGGTTATTAATAACATACTTTGAACGCCAAGATTGCAACAGATCGAACCATTTTTAACATTTTTTTCGGAGGGAGCATACCTAGCACGAGTGTGGTTACATAGAGGATCTTACATGAGTGCTCATGTTTTATTGAATTTAATAAACGAGTAGGGGAAAAGGGATAAAATGCGAGGCTTGCCGAGCATTTTATCTCTTTTTCGCAAAGAGTTTAATAAATTCAATAATACAAGAGCACGAATGTTAGATTCTATTTATCATATGACACATACTTTGAAATCTCTTTTCTGGCGAAAAAACGTTATACTTTTGTCATTGTTATGGACGTCATAACGTTTCCCGTAAATCTATAAACCACTAGTGGTTTATCGATTTTATTGCATGGCGTTATTTCACTCCCAGACGCGACGGCATATGAAAATTTTGTTATAGGGTTATCTACGCGCAGGCTATGTATTTTTCTCTTAATACTGATAGCCCATTTTTATGAAGAACGCTTTGTTTTAAAGACCTACCCATTTTCAGATATAGGACCAAGAAAATCATTTAATTCAAACAATAAACATTTTAAAGCATATTTATACGTGCGTCCAAGCACGCTTATACACTGAGCTTAGGATCCAAAAACTTTGTGACAGCTTTTATCCTGCTTTCGAGACGCTGTCCGCAAGGCTATCATTGAAAAGCGGGAACCAGTCCCATTTCCCCATGAGCAATGATTAAATAGGCGCTTGTTCACGGTCGGCATTTCAACGCTTCAGTTTCTTGCGAACGCCTTAGCAAGATACAAGATACAAGATACAAGAAACTTTATTTTCCGTCGGTTATAGTACAACAAATAACATTAGCTACAAGAGCTATTTTCCGACATAACAGATGTAAAAATTAACATGTAAAAGCAGCTGTTAAAAGAGAGGCATTGGTTATCACATATATTAGTAGATTACATACATATTAAATTATTATAAGCTATGGCAAGGATTTTGATTTTAAATTGCATGCATAAAACACATTAAAAGCTATAAGCACATATTTACAGGTTCAGTTATAAATACATCATGCATTGTTTGAGTTAACCCTTGAAGCACCGACCACAACAAAAAAGTTGTCTGCCTCTCTCGTCTGCAGAGTAGTTTCGAAGCCTCATTGACAAACAGCGTAGACTCAGATCAGACTGCTACTTTTGGGGCAGCCCGATCCGGGTCCTCGACGTTTGCCATCTGCACTCAAAATACGTCACCAGCATCAGGAAATCATATGCAGCAGACGACTTAAGCAGACAACACTTTCGGCTGCATTTCTGTCGGCGGTTTAAGGGTTTAGATTTGAAATTTTTTACGATGCACTGCTAACTAGATATAAAGGTCTCCCTTTAATGTTAAAAGGTAAGACAAAAAACACTGCATCTAAAGAGATGGTATAATCTTAAAGATCATGGTATCTTTAAGATGAAGGGTGCTATCATGCTAAAGGCCTTACTTGCGAAAAGCGAAAGGCACAGGAAGCCCTGATCAGGTTCCCTGTTGCAAACGAAAAATAAGACACCTAGCATGCTGCATAAAATAAAGCTATGAGCTTGAGTTACTGATTAAGACATGTCTGTAGGCTATTATAGGTAAAATGCTGATCCTGCAGCAAAGAAAAAATAAAGCAAATAAACTAAAAGTTTTAAAATAACATGCTATCCAACTAAAAATAAAAAAAAAAATAAATATAACAGCAAACCATTAAACATGTTGACTAACCTCCCGAACCGCGACAGATGGCACATCTGCAGCTCGGGCCTGTCCAGGTGCGAATTTGGCGCCGAAACTCGGCAAACTCTGAAACTTTCCTCATGTCATTTGGAAGGGAGTTCCACACCCGGGCAGACTCGAACCTGAACGAGCATTGGCCATATGTGACGGTTCGGACTGTTGGAACCTTGATAGTATTTTCATACCTGAAAGCATAAGAAGAGGTTTTAAGTTGTACAAGGTCCCTTATGTATTCTGGTGTTAGATTGTTTATGCACTTGTATGTCTCTGCAGCAATACACCTGAGTCTATTTAAATGAAGAGTTGAGAGCTCGGCTTTCTCCAGCAGAGAGGCATAGCTTGATGTAAAATCGCTGAAGACAATTCTTAATGCTCTATACTGTAACTTTTCAAGTTTTTCTGTATTTGTTTTGCTGCAGAAGTGCCATACAAGTGGACAGTAATTGAAATTTGATTGAATAAAAGATCTAAAAATTAAAAATCTTGATTTTTCATTTAAAAATTTACTTAGTCTCTGTAAAACATTCAGCTGTTTAGCTGCTTTTTTGCACATTTTGGTTATTTGGGTGTCAAAATTGAGTTTGTAGTCCAGTTCTACCCCAAGGAGCTTTACATTTTCTTCACATGTGATATTTACCTCTGCAATTTGTATGTTTTTCATTTCTGCATTGGTTTTCTTTCCAACTGAAATAGCCTGGAACTTATCAGGGTTTGCCTGCATCTGATTAGTTCCAAACCAGTCCAGTAGGATGATGCTCTCTTGTTGTAGAACTGATTTGAGAATGTCCAGGATTTTGTGGCAGTATGATAAAGTATTATCATCTGCATAATTGTACATGGAGCAGTACTTTAAAAAGTAAAAAATGTCATTCATGAAGATATTAAAAAGTAAGGGTCCAAGTATGGAGCCTTGAGGCACTCCCTTGATTATCTTTGACCAGGTACTGAAAAAATCTCCAATCTTGACTCTCTGGTGGCGCTGTCCCAAGTAACTCTCAAGAAGCTTACATGACCCTTGAGAGACTCCATATGCCTCTAGTTTAGCAACCAAGAGGTCATGGGGCAAGCAGTCGAAAGCCTTTGACAAGTCCATCAGGACAGCGCCAACATACATGTCTTTGTCTAGTGCTTCCTTCCAATCTTCCACAATACGGAGCAGTGTGGTTTGGCACCCATAGGCTGGTCGGAAAGCAGATAGGAAGTTGTGAAAGATTTTGTTGAAATGCTCAGATAGTTGGTCACTAATAAGTCTTTCATAGATCTTAGAAAGGGTGGGGAGTATGCTCACTGGGCGGTAATTTTTTGGGATAAAGGGGTCATCTTTTTTGAAGATGGGGGTGACTTGTGCCATTTTCAGTCTGTTTGGGAAGGTCTCTTTGCATATAATTGCATTGGCACCCGAGAGAAGGTCTCTTTGCATATAATTGCATTAGCACCCGAGAGAAGGTCTTCTTGGAATAGCTCGGCGTTATTCGACCTATTTTTGTACCCGGGCGTACAGGCTGTAGGTGCTAAAAGCAGGGGACCAAACAACCAAAATGCAAGTTGTACGCACCGTGCACGTGAGGTTGCTCGATATTTAGCCAATCGCGGCCATATTGGTGAACAACAAGCATAACGCCATTGCACGCTCCGTTTAACATTAACCGTAACGGTAAATCCCAACATTACCATCATTTGCGGTTACAGCTGTCTTCTGACTCTTCAATTGCTGTTACAAATATTGCCTCAAGTTGCTAGATTTACCCTCCTTGGTCGGAATTGATTTTTTCAGTTGAACGAGACCGCGACACACGTGGATCACGGTATACACGGGTACGTAAGTAAATAAAATTCGTCACGATTCGTCGAAGTTTGCGAATGCAGAAATTGAGTTTAGGGGCGCTGATTATGAAACCAAAATTGTTGTACCCAGAATTCGTGGAAGCGAAATTGATCGGAGCCTGCAGCTTTAGATTCTTATGAGGCTTGACCTCAAAGTGGGCTATTCACCATACCTACATTAATTGCTGGTTCCCGCTTTACAGGTGGTCAGTAATGGAAAAACAGGTAACCAGTACCCCCCAATACCTGGAAATGGGGGGGTTCTGGTTACCTGTATTTACATTACTGACCACCTGTAGACAGGGAACCAGTAATTAATGTAGATATGGTGAATTGGTCACAGTGTACAGAATACAGTGTGGTCAATTCTTTCAATATCAATACCCAACCCTTCTCCTGTGGATCTCAGTGGCTCAGTTGATGGAGTGTTAGACTGGGGATCAAACGGTTGCTAGTTCGAGACTCACTGCCTTTGTGTCCTTTGAAAGGACAAGACATTTTTCACCTGCTGCCTAAGTACTGGTTCAACCTATGAAGACAGGAAATCATCCCAACATAACTGAAAAAATTATGATTGTGACATAATTAAAGCATCAAAATAAACAAACCAAAACTTCTCAATCCATTAGTCTACACAGGTGCGATACTCAAAGAATCGAACTATCTGCTATGGCACATCACCACTGAAAAATGGGTTTTGTGTTAATATGCAGTATGCATTAAATTACTCAAAACACTATGTAAAAAAAGTAGCAAGCAGCACTGAATGGCTATAAATAATCTGTTTGTGGAGACGTCAAGTATCCTTTGGTAGCTAAACACTAACAATTTGTATTAGTTTACAAATGTACAGTGTTTAGCGACAGAGTGATAAAGATTTTTCTACACTAAAACATTTTTGAAAACACATCGCACATGGCAAGGTCAAAAAAACGGTTTCAGTGACACGTAATGATGCAGTTTTTGGTTTAGGCCTACGCATGCATAGACCACGAGGCAGATGTCAGAAGTGTGTGAGGCATGTTCAGGTTTGACTCCATCCGCTACAGAATTGTGTGATGTTATACATGGATGACACTAGTCAATGACTTTAAGCGGGAGGTGACGTTCCAACGCCAGACAAAAATTTTCACCAGCAATTTTTTTTCGCCAAAAGTTGTCGCCAAATTAATATTTTTTGCGCCAAATTTATTATTTCTTTGCATTTTGCGACAATGGCAACCACTAGCACGAACCCTGGCAGATTGATGACAAGTTTGAATCAAACAATCAGGCCAATCACATAATTTGGTGACACATTTCGTAAACCAATACGTCACATGTACCCACCGTGCTCAAATCGAATAGGTCAGTATGCGATAGTCAAACCACCTATTGTTAGATATTGCTTCTCTATCTTTTAGTTAAGGCCAAAACTAACTTGGTCAGTGGTCACAGTACACTGAAAATTGGTTCAATCATGCTTCGATGCACAGATCTCATCTTGCTGCTATATTGTTGCTGCTGGGAGGTACTTAACTTGTATCTCCTTGCTCTTTATCATCATGATTTAATCCTTTTTAGAAAAAAATGATTGACAAAAAATAAAAAACCAGGTGAGAAAAACCACGAACCATTCACCATATCTACATTACATGCTGCAGGCCTCCAGATAAGAGTGCGTATTGGAAAATTATTTTCTTTATTTCTCATCCAAAACATATGTTGCGGGTACTCAAAAGAACTGTCTCAATTAGACGGTTCTTTTGAGCACCCAAAACACATGTTTAAATTAATGGGTAAGAAAATAATTAAAATTTTATGCAAATAAAATTCCCTTATCTGGACCTATGATGCTGGTTCTGACCATCTGTAAACCGAGAACCAGCAATGAATGTAGGTATGATGAATGGAATTCTGCTGAACTTCAAGATAACAACCATTCCTAAAAGGCTTTTATTTGGTTTATATGAGAAAATACTTAATCAAATTATCACGGTAATATTTGAGCTGCAAGTTGGCATCTTTTCAATAATAATTTAACTTTTAAAAGGCCGAAGCTAGCACTTCCAACTTAAAACACTAGCTGGCGCCTAAACCAACTGTTTGTGGTTTCTTTAGCCAGGAGAGTTCCTTTGCTGTCTTATTCACACTATGATTATGGCTTTGAATGTATATTGCATGGCACTACTGACATGTATAATGAGAGACCATAGAATGCAGCTGCTGAAATACATTATGCAGTTCAACATAATATCATTAACTCATTGGCTGTATGTTATATTTATATATTATAGACAAGATCTATATAAATTCTATTGATGAGGAAAATGTCACAAATCAGACATGCACAGCCACAGATTACAGACCATCCTATCATGGTAACAGGAAAAGAGACACTAGTCTTAGAATGATCTATTTTGCCAGAACAGTTCAGAACTTTGGGTCGTCATGTGTCTGAAAGTCCAGCCCAGCCATCGATCTATGTTTGCCGACCCCAAGATTCAAGTCATTGACCATTTTATTGGATGATTTAATTGATTAGGACATTGATAAGTTCATATGCAAATTTGGCACAAAAAGAACGAAAATAAATTTTATGGAGCTTACCAAATAATGCGATAATTTTACCAAAATGTTCATTTTCCATCTAAATTTGTGTAATGTCCATCAATATATAGAAACTTAACTACATTTGTATATTCATGTGTATAATGGCAACGACCAGAAACGGACCAATCCGAAATTTCGAATGCTGAACAAATATCGTCTGCCTTGAAAAAAAGGCTAAATCAGTTTAGTTATTTAACCAGTGGTGTATCCAGATGGGGTTCGCTTGAACCCTCTTTTGAGCCCAAATTATTTCATTTTCATTGGGATATTTTTTATTATTTTAGAAAAATAAGGCCATCCTTTAAAAAAATGTTTGCGGTCACCTAGGCCTACTCAAAATTTTCCAGGAAGGAAGGTATTTTATTTATTTTTCACTGATTTATTTAAAAGACATTAAAATTTTAAGAAAAATGTCTAAAATTATAATAAAAATATTTCTCTGAAATGTGGTGAAACAGACATACTTTTTTTGGTACATGGCATTTTGAGTGAGTCTCACGCTCTGTCGTGTGACAGCAAACAAACATTGATGATTGTTTTAAGGATGGCCTGGGTTAAAATCATCAAATTGATTCCCCCCTATACATCTGAATCCCTTTCCAGAGGAAACTCTTTGCCTACTGGGTAAGGTTATCAGATGCAAAACAGTTAACCCTTAAATTGTCAATCACAACAAATTCTGTTTTGTCATCTGCTGAGTGCTGAAATGTTCATCAGCTCCTCCTCAACCACTGGTCCAATTTTAAAATTATTTCACAGAATGGTTCCTCATGATGCCTTCTTATAAAATTGCACATATGGTTCTGCTCCACCGAACAGAGGGGCTGCCAGAGCACTAGATATTTAAAGAAATGTCTTTTGATGACATTTCCTCCTGAACCACTGGTCCAAATTTAAAACAATTTCACAGAATTGTTTCTCATAATGCCCTTAACTAGAATTGCACAAATGTTTTTGCTCCACTGAACAAAGGGGCTGCCAGAGCTCCAGATAAGAAATATCTTTAAACAACATCTCCTCCTGACCTACTGGTCCAAATTCAAAATAATTTCACTGATTTGTTCCTCATGATGCCTTTTACCAAAATTGCACAAACAGTTTCGCTCGGCTAAATACATAAAAAAAAACTGAAGTCTAAAATTTCGGCATTTATTTAAATTTTACTGTTGCTATGGTAACAAAAATGTGCGCGTCTGTTTGTATGTGCTTTGAGGTCACCTGCTGGGAAATGGCTGACCTCTTGGCTCTCGTTTGTGGTGTCTTCTGTGAGTTTGCCACTTTCCCATTGGTATCCTGGGTCAGGTGTGGTACTTGATTGTATCGATACCTGATCTTTGCACCATTACTTACTTTTAAAATAGAAAAATTACCATTTTGAACCAAAATTAAGGCATTTGGAGACCTTTTTTAAAAAAGTGGATATCAGCACAGCTAAATACCAAAATATCCTTTTAATATGTTGTGTCAGGTGATAATCTCATCAGCTTTTAAAACATGACTTTAGTTAAGAGTGTGTAGCTAAAATTTCATTTTCTTATTTCTCAACCAAAACATATGTTGTGGGTACTCAAAAGAACCATCTCAATGAGACGGTTCTTTTGAGCACCCAAAACACATGTATAAACTGATGGGTAAGAAAATATTTACATTTTTACGCTGAAAATATTTGTTTATCTAAACCTGTGTAAAATATCTTTTTGATAGTTGCTTGTGCCCTATGTTAATTGGTCTGTCAAACATCTCAAATTTGCTCCATAGTGGTCAATTTCCTGTTTTTAGCCTATTTTGATGGCCATATTTGTTACCATAGCAACGGTTAAAGTCAAATTAATTCGAGACTTTTACACTTTGGTTATTGTTCTAATAAACCAATAAGAACAAATTAGTTAAAACCATTTTTATGTTTTAGCCTCATAGGGGGGGGGGGGGGGGGGGGCCAAAAAAGCCCGTTAATGCACATCATATTTTGAACATTCACAATATGTACAGTAAATTTTCTGAAATTTAGAACATTTCTCTTTTTGTTCTCAGATTACATGTGGGTTAATAACTTATCAAGGCTGGAATACATCAAGTGCTTGTCAGAATAGCAAACAGGGAAGACCTTGATCAGACTGCTACATTGGGTTGGCAGACTCGGCACTGTATGTCTACTGTCTAGAAAGAAAGGCCTTTTTACAGACAACTAGTGTTCAGAGTTTTAGAGCATCTACTATATATAGGCTAAATTTAGAGCCATATACATGTTTGTTTCAGGTGACTCTAGCTAAGAAGTCTGACTAAGGAAAGAACAGCTGTGAGGTGATCAACAAACGCAAGTTCAGATGTCCTTGTTAAAGGTAATTACATTGACTTAATGAATCTTGCATTCTGTGTTGTTATTAGTTCTGGGAACTACATAGGTTTGCACGATTCCTGATGATACCCTCTACCAGAATTGCACAAATGGTTCCTCTCCGGTGCACAAAAGGGCCACTTGAGCTCTAGATAAGAAATATTTTAAATGACTTCTCTTCCTGAACCACTGGTCCAAATTCAAAATAATTTCACAGAATTGTTTCTCATGATGCCTTCTACCAAAGTTGCACAAAGTTTCTGCTCCGCGGAACAAAAGGGCCATCAGAGGCCTAGATAAGAATTGTCTTTAAATGACATCTCATGAACCACTGGTCCAAATTAAAAATAATTTCACAGAAGTGTTCCCGGTGATGACCTCTACTAAAATTGCATAAATGGTTCCGCTCCGCCAAACAATAAAGGCGGCTAAAAGTTCTAGATAAGAAATATCTTTAAATGGTATCTCCTCAAGGCTCATAAACCACAGATCCCAATTCAAAATAGTATCACAGATCTGTTACTCATAATGCCCTCTAATACATGGTTCTGCTCCATCGCACAAAGGGCCACCAGAGTTCTAGATGAGAAATGTCTTTAAATGACATCTCCTTAACCAATGGTTCAAATTAAAATAATTTTACAGAAATGTTCCTCATGATGCCCTCTACCAGCATGGCCACCAGAGCTATAAATAAGAATATCATTGAAAGATATCTCTATAGCCACTGGCCAATACATTATCTTCTCATGAATGAAGATTCAGATGTGCGATCCAGGACCCTAGGGCCCTCTTGTTCGTTCACCTGAGCTGAAGGCTCATGGGGGAGCTTATTGTATACCAGTCACTCCGGCGTCCGTCCGTTGTCCGTCCGTCCACAATTTCAAACATCTTCTCTGAAACCACTAGGCCAATTAAATTCAAATTTCATATGGAGACTTCTAAGAACGCAGGAAAGAAGTTTGTTCAAATGGTCCTGGTCACATGACCAAGATGGCCGCCTAGCCCATATATGGTAAAAAAAACATTAAAAATCTGCTTCACCAGAACCAGAAGGCTGATGACCTTGGGACTTGGTATGTAGCATTTGGGTTATGGGGCCTACCAAGTTTGTGCAAATGATGACCCTAGGTTGAACTTGACCTACTTAACGTCAAGGTCAAATTTGTTTCCTAATGGGAAAATTTCTGAAAAGTTGATTTTTTTAAAACTGTGGAAGCCTTAGTCATTATTCTCACTTGATATGTTTAACCTAATGAGACAAAGGCTAAGTTCCAAAGGTCAAGGTTGACCTTTGACCTTTCAGCTTAGGTCGCTCATATTGGAGTCCCATCAATATATTAAGACAAATTTCAAGTGAAGACTCCTTATGATAAATTAGTCAAAATGTATGCAAAATGTTTTGGTCACATGACACAGATGCCGCCATGCCCATATATGGTTAAAACCATTTAAAAATCTTCTTCTCCAGAACCAGAAAGCCTGTGATATTGGGACTTGGTATGTAGCATTGGGGATGTAGGGCCTTCCAAGTTTGTTCAAATGATGATCCTTAGTTGACCTTGACCTACTTAAGCTCAAGGTCAAATTTGCATCCTATTATATTTAAATGTGAATTTTTTTGAAATGTTGATTTTGTGAATACTGTTGAAGCCGAAGTCATTATTCTCACTTGTTATGTTAAACCTAATGTGACAATGGCTATAAATAAGTTTCAAAGGTCAAGGCCACCACATCCATATAGGGTAAAAACCCATTAAATACCTTATTCTCTGGAACAAAAGGCCAATGGCCTTGGTATGTAGCTTGTGGATGTGGTCTCTACTAGGTTTGCACAAATGACGAATCTAGCTTGACCTACTTTATGGCAAGGTCAAATTTGATTCCTAATGCATTTATATGGGAAAAAAATTGAAAAGTTCATTTTTCTTTATTGACGTCAACCTACTTATTTTTAAAACAGTAATTACAGACACATTTGTTCGATCATGTCGCGATACTTATGTCTTTTGTGCAATGTATTGAGGGCTATATGGTGACATTAAAGGTTTTCGATTATTAATATTCGTTTGGATAAAAATGGCCAATAATGCAAAAAAATAAAGACGTCATTTTGACAAAATGAACGTTGATAGAAACATTAAAGTACCTGATTTGATTTAGTCTACCCTTTTGGTTTCAAAAGCCGATATTGGTTTAAAACGTTTTTTTTGCAAAATAGGCATAATTTTTTAACTTTGTGACTTTAAAAATGGGGGTTGCCTTACATTTCTCGTTGCAGCTTGCCACCATAAAACACAGCGGTCCGATTTTGGTGTTGTATGCAAGGCAAATAACGGCACTTAGCGATTTCATTATTGCTGACAGTATTTTTTTACGGAAAAGAAGGAACTACCATTTTTGAAAAGAGTTGCGTTTCTTTTGCGTTTAAGTATATATCTGTTTAAGCCGAAATCATACTTTCGAGAAATTTTTAACCTTGTTTATTGTAAGCTGTAGTTGACCTTGACCTATTTTAACATTATTAAAGTGGTCAGGTGAGCGCCTTAGGACCTTCAGGTCATCTAGTTTTTTTTTATTGTTATCAGTTTTCGTCTGGCATATGTTGTCCATCAATCGTCCTCTCAATAAACTTTTCCTTTAGATAACATCTACTTCTGAACCACTTGTCCAAATTTAAAATAATTTCACAGGAATGCTCCCAATAATGCCCTCTACCAAAATTGTATGAATTGCTCTAGATTTGAAGTCTTTAAACGATATCTCCTGAACCACTGGTCCAAATTCAAATAATTTGACAGAATTGTTCCTCGTGATTCCCTCTACCAAAATTGCACAAATGGTTCCGCTCAATGGTTCTGCTCAAATGGACAAAAGGATTGGCAGAGCTCTAGATAAGAAATATATTTTAACTACATCTTCTCCTGAACCACTGGTCCATATTCAAAATAATTTCACAGAATTTTTCCTCATGATGCCTTCTACAAAATTGCACAAATGGTTCCACTCTGCTGAACAAAAGGACCACCAGAGCTCTAGATAAGAACTATCTTTAAGCAGTATCTTCTCCTGACCAATTGGTTAAATTCAAAATAATTTCATAGAACTGTTCCATATGATGCCTTATACTTAAATTGCACAAATGGTTACGCTCTGATTCTTAGAAATCTAGTTCAAGCATTAAGAGAGTGAATATTTGATGAAAAATTCTTAGCCATCAGTTTAAACATAAAATTCATTTGGGATCTCAAAAGAACTGTTTGATTGAGAGGGTTCTTTTGAGTACCCACAAGAAAAATTTTGGTTGATAAATAAGGGAAGGAAATTTTAATTATGTACTCTAATCTAGAGGAGTGTAGAGGAGTTTATACTGTTTTCAGCCTTTCCTGGTTTATGTTATATACACTAGTTATAAATGTATTAATGTTGCCTGGCATTTACAAGTTATAACTCGGGTTAATAATGTAGATAAATGTTCATTCATACTGGAGAGATCTCTTATATGAATGTTTATTCATACTAGAGAGAACCCTTACATGAATGTTTCTACACCTTGAGCTGGTGAGAACTCTAAATATACTGAGGGAAAAAAGTTTAGCAATTACTTTGGGGATTCACAGTTAAGAAGAAATGGGATTTTTAATTTCATAATATCAAAATTTTCTGTTGACAAACCTTAAAAGTACGATAAAATTAACTGGCTGGTTGTCATTTCACATAATATAACGTCTGATTTTAAAGGTGCATAGTCGGCATCTCGCTGTTAATTTTTTACCATAATATGTTATTACTCTACTCTTTAGCTTAACATGTTTTCTAACGATTACAAGAAGGAAACGGCCCAAGAGTGGGCCCAAAACCCGCTTTCAGAGCGATTTCTATACTTTGTTAATTATTTGCGTCCCTCCAATAATTCTCGGGCAAGTTTTACGGTATTTACCGACAGTAGTGGCTATTCATATGAACTCTTACGTGACCTCTTATGACCCATGCGCCGATGCGATCGAGTGAAGCGCAGCAAAAGCAAAAATGGCGGAAATTGAACATGTCAAAAGGGCAAGAGTTGGAAGACCTAACCGCCTCACATCTTCTGCCACAAAAAGAGAGAAATCACAGAACGACGCTAAATGTAATAGAAGTAGAATAAATATCTGAAGAATTCGGTCGCTGGACTGACCTGAAAACCCGTTTCGGACTGAAAACACGCGCAGAGGTGGGGACGATTTTACTTGACAGGTAGGCTTATTACAAAAAGTCATATTTAGCCCGGACATGCTTATCTACTATTCTACAGCCGGTGAGACTGTCATTATTGTGTTTTAAACGTTGTCGTTCACCAAAAGCGCTTGTTTAGAATTGAAACACTTGCAAAGAAATACTTCTAGCAAGCTGTGTGTGTGCTATTATTGGTCGGGGCTCCGAAGGGGGATTTTAACTTTTCGTTTACGAAAAAAATGCGCCAGCTTTTTTGTTGCTACATGGCTTCTTGCTTGGTCAAAAAAACAATATAAGTCATAACATTCAAAATGTCTGGTAAAATGGGATCAAATTTAGGCCAGTTTGTTTTCATGTTTTCGTTTATTAAATAAATATTTCATTCGTAACAAGTAGTAGCTTTTGAAAATAGTGCGCTCCAGTGTCGCTTTACTATCTATCTATCTATCTATCTATCTATCTATCTATCTATCTATCTATCTATCTATCTATCTATCTATCTATCTATCTATCTATCTATCTATCTATCCACACCCCCATCCATCTGTCTATCCATTTGTCAATCCCCTAACAGAGACACTAAAGTTAGGCCAAAAAAATGTGCATTTCCTTTTGCAAAGTAAAATGGAATTACTGTTGTTAACACAGGTGTCAGTTTTATAACGACCGCCAGCATATCACACCCCGAGACAGGCGAAATATTGAGTTATGCATGCTTCAGTTATCAATTAAAAATCAAGCTTTGATCATCCAGCAATGGGGCGTAATCTGAAAAGTTAACTGTCAGAACCCCTTTTTTGACATTCTTATTTCCCCAGCATGGCTTTATCTTTTATGATGCCTGGTCTAAGTAGGCCTAGTGCTAAATCAAAATGTAAATAATTTCAAACCTAATAATTTTTCAACATAAACAGCTACCACCACAAAAACAGTCATATAAATAGGACAGAAGACATTTGTGTGCGTGCGTTCGCGCATGTGTGTGTGTGTGGGGGGGGGTGCAGGATTTGGTTAGTCCCGCGCCTTATTTAACGCACATGGCCATTTTATTTTAAATGTAGAACGCAAATATTAAATTCCAGTTGAGACAACTCCGTGTGTTCGTGCCTCGTGAGCACGGTCTTTCATCCACATTGAATAAAAAAAAGTGATCGATGTTTATGAGATAAACGTAACCTCCGTAAAGGAAAGCATATGAAAGGAAAATATAAATTAGTACGAATCATGTTCATTTACTTGGTCACATGTCAACAAATATGGCGCTTACGAATGTTAACCACAAATGCGTCATCATAAATATAATAGTATATAGAGTAGAGTAGATATCTAGTATCAGAGACTAGGGCAGTGTATACTAGTACTGGCATGTGTCAACTTGTCAAGAGGATTAGTATATGCATGGAAAAAAGAAAAAAAATGGGGAAAGATTTGTTTATTTTTCGCAGATGAAAGATATCTGAGACTGTCTAAAATCTGCAGTTTGGGAATTGCGTTACCCTATGTGTATTATTTGTATAAGAAGGGGTTCAAATATTGCAATTGCAGCCAATGTAAGAACTATAACCTAAATAACAAACCATACAAGAACTTTACAAGAAGTTTTTTTGCATAGAAAAAAACAAGTGGAAAAATAAATTTGTATAAAACGTTACTGTGAATTACGTTACAACAATTTTACTAAACTCCAAATACCTCTCTAAATGCATACACTAACTGAAAAATGTTTGTTTTTAATCAAAGCAAATCTGTCCTAGTTAATAAAGATCGATTTAAACCATATTACAGTTGTCATTTTATTTTAACAAGGATTTACCTATATGCTCTGGGTACATCGACTCCCCTATTCATGTAACTTACAAAGCTACTCATTGTATCAACACAACATATGCAACGTAATCTGTTTAAAAAACAAAATTGAATAGTTTAAATCTCTAAGAGACTGCTCGTATGGTTTTTGAAATGAGCTGGATTAAACAAAGGTAACGTAACTCACAAGTACGTACCGTAATTCACATTCTACAAAAACACAGATTTGTCCAATCAAAGGGCCAAATACAACAAACCGACGGTGATTATAAGTTTCTGACTTGTTGTTCAATTGTTAGTATCTCTTTTTCTTTCAATTTTTATCTCGTTGCTGCTACCACATGAGGTTTATTGGTGAGTTTATGTGTATACTTTGAAATTGGCACTCCCGCTTTTGCATCCTGGTCCATTCCAGTTGATCACAGTGACCTCAAATGTTCTCATGACTTAATATGTTGATAACTTCTATGGTTTATATGAAAGATAAAATAGTTAACTTGAATTTATAACTTCTTATCTTCAATTGAAGTGAGCAAATTGGCTATGTGAATTACGTTACCATGAATGTTTTTTGCCATTTTTCTGAGAAGGGTGTATCTTTGTGAATGTTGCAAACTTTGCTTTTTGTAATAAATGTACATAAAAAGGCATTTATTGAAGTTAGATTTTTTTTATCTGCATTGTCTTAGTTTGTAGTGAGCCACAACAAGTTTTCAAATATATGTAATATTTAAAATCATTTTTCTATAATCATATTTTGAAGTGTTATTCCAACAACATTAATGAAACCAGATGCAACAGCTGACTTCCAATGTGCAAAGTTGATGTAAAAGGTGTTTAGCAAAACACTAGAACCTGATATTTTGCAGAACAATATGTTTCTACGCAGTAAATAAGACCAGAGTGTGAGGTATGTTATTTATGTTACAGACCTATTGCACAATGTTCTTTATACAAGAATACAATTTTTTATTTCCAATACCTAAGAAGAATGTAATTTTTAATATTCTTCATCTACTGTTTCAAAACCAATAATTTTTTCTGGTCAACTCTTCAAATTTGATGGATACAATTAAAACAATCATTGTGCTCTTAGAATTACTGTTTTAATCCACTGTCAATTCATAACAAACCTGCTTAGACCATGCTGAGAAGAAGAAAAAAACATGATAAAAATTCTACTTTATAGGCTTATTTGATCAACAAGAGATCCAAGTAGAAGTGCATACTATAAAAGCACTTAAATTTGATGTGTACAAGTATACTTCATCACAGTAACGTAGCTCACGTTCAAATTCAGTGGTGCTCTTTGTTAGGCTTAATGAATCGAACTTTTTGGATGCGCACTTTTTAGATTGACATATACCAATAAGTAACAAAATAACATAAAAGTGGAAATCTAAGCCAAACAATTGTGGGACACAAATTGGCTGCAATTCGTGAACTTAACTCGTTTTGGCTGCTAGTACTGCCTTGTAGTAGTAACGACAGACACTCATCGTACTAGTACTGACCTCTTGTAGCAGTGACTAGTAATACAGACACTAGTACTGACCCCTAGTGGTAATGAAGGGGACTCTGGATAATAGTACTGACATCTAGTGACAACGATAGGGACTCTGGATACTCTTACTGACATCTATTGGCAATGACAAGGTCTCTTGATACTCATACTGAACTCTTTTGGCAATGACTGGAACTCTGGATACTTCTCCTGACCTCTAGTGGCAATGACTGGGACTCTGGATACTTTAACTAACCTCGAATTACAATGCCTGGGACTCTGGATACTTGTATAGACATCTAGTGGCAATGACAGGGACTCGGGGATACTTGTGCTGACTTCTAGTGGCAATGACTGCTCAAACATGCGCGGATCCAGAGGGGGGACAGGGGGCCCGGACCCCTCTGGAAAATCTCAAGTTATATGTGTTTTTATGGAAATAAGCATCTGGACCCCCCCTGGAAAAAGTTGGACCCCCCCCCCCCCCCTGAAAAATACTGGACCCCCCCCCCCTGTAAAATCTGTTGAGGGTTAAAAATTAAAAATAATGTTGTTGCGGTTGTTTTTCGGCAGTCGGGCCTCCCCCCCCTCTCCCCCTCTGACAAAGATTCCTGGATCTGCGCATCGCAAAGAATATAGTAATCGCATCTCAGGGACATTTAAATTATGTGCACGAAAATGTCTTGATAACATCGAAGGTCATCTTCAAAGATTTTCCGGCAGCTATATTTCCCAGTTATGGTACTACCGTTTCTTTTTCTATCCCACAGACATACCATCCCCTCATATAGGCTGACATTTTGCAAACTCATTGAGTTGATGGGAGGCTCGTAGATAGATAGATAGATAGATAGATAGATAGATAGATAGATAGATAGATAGATAGATAGATAGATAGATAGAAAGATAGATGGGTGTGAGGGTGTGTGGATAGATAGATAGATAGATAGATAGATAGATAGATAGATAGATAGAAGGCTTGGTCTAAGCCTTGTCGGCGGTAGGGTGAGGCGCTCTCTGCTGCAGCTTTCAGAGAATGGGCTCTTCCTCACCCTCTCTCTGGGTCCGTCTTGGAACTATCCCGACATGACTGAACTATTGTTGTCACATCTAAAAAATTTCTATGTGTGTGACCAGCAAAGACGCGCAGATTAGTCTGAGTCTTTGTTGCTTGCATAAACACGCGTGACAAGTCTCGCAAAATAACTCTTCCAATGATTTTTTGAGGAAACAGAACATTGGATTATACGTTATTGTAACGTGATTCTTCAGCGAAAACGTTCAAAATCTAGTGGGATAGGAACCTAGACCGTATAATAGACGTCCCTGCTATGAACTTATTTATAGTTCGTGACTTCGCGCACACCGACTCGTCTGAGCCCTCGGTACAAGTATGGAAAAAAGAGAAAAAAAAACATCTTGTATCAAGAAGCCTTATGGCAAAATAAACTATTACATGTTATTCATTTTCAGCAAAGGGGGTGGGAGAGGGCAACATCATTTTAGCGCTCAGCATTTTAACAGGGGTGGGGGGTCCAGGTACTCAAAATTTCTCCATGGGAGATCCATTTTTCAGGGGCTGGATGTCATTGGGCCAATTCCTATGGAACCCTATACCACATGTGATTTTCCACTGGGACCCGGAATCCCTGCTCCATCAGGATCCGTCCTTGCCCCGAGTCTCGGCAGTGTCTGGATTTGTTTGTTTTTTATTCTTTACGTCCCAATCAACGATATTTCAGGTACGTCCGGACGGTTCTTCCTGTGTTGAACAAGTACTAAGCTAGGATAAATGTGTCTTGCTCAAGGACATAATATAATGACACCGATGAGGCTCAAACCCTAGGCCCTTCAGTCTCAAGTGGAGTCAAGCACTTTACCACTGAGCCACTGCGCTCCCGACCGTGTCTGGAAGGGTACGGGTCCCGGGAGCCTCTAGGCATATCGCTATCCATTTTGATATTAAGAGCACTACTGGTTCAACCCATGTAGATAGGAAAATGTGACATGACTGAAAAATGTTGACTTGTACGCTATCAGGGTTCATACGTGTCAGGGAAATGTCAGGGAAATTAAAAAAATTTCAAGGTCAGGGAATTGTCAGGGAATTTTATGTTATGTCAGGGAAACACGAATGATTTCTAAAATGTCAGGGAAATGTCAGGGAATTTTAAAATTTTCAGTTTGTATCAAATGATGAGAAACAGAAAATGACTTGGGCAGTTTTCTTAACATTTTGGATATAAGCTTAATCATTTTGATAGCCTCTTTATTGCTTTAACCATTAGAAGATGGGTGGATTTGGTTTCCCTTGCCTCCTCCACTTCCTTTTTAGCTCACCTGAGCCAAAGGCTCATAGTGAGGTATTAGCATGGCAATAGTTCGGCATCCCTAATCCATCAGTCCGTCCATTGGTTGTCCATTCACATTTTCAAAGAAGTATGTCTCTTTTGTCAGTTGACCAAATGTAATCAAATTTCATGTAAAGCATCATCAGGTAGAGGGAAATACTACAGAAGGTTTTTGGACTAAATGGATTGGAACTGGTTGTCATGGATGATAGCAACATATAGCTCCCATGGATAGACTAATAATGGGAATTGTTTTTAAAAATCTTCTCTGAAACCATGAGGTCCACAGGTTATATTAGTATGAAGTAGTGTCTAGGAACCCTGACTAGTGGTCCCTAATATAAATCCTACCAATCAAGCCGCCTCACTGGTGTCACTGTGTTGTGTCCTTGAGCAAGACACATTTATCCTTGCTTAGTACTGGTTCAACCCAGGAAGACCCGTCCTGACATAACTGAAAAATTGTTGACTGGGACGTAAAGAATCAAATCAAACAAACAAACAAACTACCAATCAAGCCTCTGGGGTCAAAACTGGCCACATCATGTGGATCAATAGCTTCCATAGACTTATTTTAGGAGAAACTTTAAAAGTCTTCTTCTCTGAAACCATATATGTTTAGTATGTAGCAACATCTAGTGCTCCACAACATATATCCTGCCAATCAAGCCCCTGGAATCCAAACTGGCCACACCCTGTGGATCAATAACCAGGGCCGTAGGAATAGGGGGGCACAGGGGGGGGGCGTGCCCCCCCCCCCCCCAATAATTTGCACAAATATGCTGTATTGCTCATTACAAAGGTCTGTCATTTTAAAAAAAATTATGTGTGCCCCCCCCCAATCTGTAAAAAATAAATGTGTGCCCCCCCAATATGTAATTGCTTCCTACGGGCCTGATAACTCCCATCTTCTCTGAAACCACGAAGTTATAGCTTATATATTTAGTATGCCTAGTTGTCCCCTACATAAATCCTACCAATTAAGCCCCTTGGGTGAAAACTTGTCTTGCACATGGGGTTCATGATCAGTAGCTCGCATAGACTTATAATTGGAAAAACTTTAAAAATCTTCTAAAGCCCACAGCTTAGTATATAGCAATGTTTGGTGGTCCCCTACATATATCATGCCAACCATGCCCCTGGGTTCTAAATTACCCAAGCCCTCAGGGTCTTTAGCTTCCATAGAATTACCATATAATAGGGAATAACTTTTTAAAAAAATCTTTTGAAACCATGAACCCACAGCTTCTATATTTAGTATGTTGCAATACATAGTGGTTAACTACGTAAATCCTGCCAACCATGCCCCTGGGACAACAAGCTAAAATTGGCCGACACCACACTCGGGGGTCATTTGCTCATAAAAAAAGATAATCTAAAAAGCTTCAGAAACCATAAAGCCAGCAGTTTAGGCTCATTAAGCCTCTTGTTAGCTCACCTAAGCACTTTGTGCTCAAAGTGAGTTGTTCTGATCATTCAAAGTCTGTCATGTGTTGTCCGCTGTCAACAATTTGCTGTATTCAGGGCTTTAGTGGAATATTATCAAAAACCTTTTCTGAACATTGTAGCTTTTACAATGAAATATTCCACATTCAGCTAAATTGCTTTCCTCTATATAATGGTTGCATTTGCATTATGGGAGCCTGTTGAGGAGATCAAATTTAGAGGTCAACATCCAAATTTTTGAAATAAGACAGCAGTTTGTTGAAAGACATTTACTAAATACACCGGCTGAAAAGCTTTAATAAAAATTTTGCAAAGTTCAAAATAATCACTCAAATTGAAAAAAAAGAGCTGTAAACTATAGCTATACACAAAGGCTTGAATAAAACTAAGTTTCTCCGGCGAGTACAGTTATGTCAGGGAAATTTGGATTGGCGTCAGGGAAAAGTCAGGGAAATGTCAGGGAATTTTGTTTTGCCAAGTCTGTATGAACCCTGTATATAGCGCATCAACACAAACAAAGGGTCGAGAGTGATAGTTTATCGAGGCTGTAAACTTCTCCCCGTTGAGTACCTCTTTGCCTATTGCCATGACCAGTGACGTAACTGTCGTATTTGAATGATTTTTACTGGCGAGCTTGTTTCAGCTCTGAGTCAGATAATCTGTGTAATTTGCCTTTTTCTTTAGAGAGTGACGATAAATCAGTAAGGTCATTGTGGTTTCCTCACAAACTTCTGCGTCTGTGTGCCGGACTAATGAAATTGCGAAAGTAAACAAAGTTTTACGTCCTCATGTAAGCATCTTATTTGGAAATAGATTTATCAGCTGATCTCTTCTCCGGAAAAATACGAAGATTGATAGGCACAGCTAAATTTTGCAATGAGCAGACTTCAGCATTTTTCCATAGCCTATACGGATGTCTGGGGTTTTCACATATCTTTTTTTCCGCTGCAAAACTGCCAGAAAAATAAATATCCTTCGATTTGTCCTAGAATTTTGTTAATCTGTTTTAATGAAAGTTGCAGAGTATGCAGCTTTAAGTCCGCTTGCTGAAACAGCTTATCTGGCAATTACACGAATATTTTTTTGTGCTAAAAGTTTCATTTTCCATTAAATGTTTAGATCTAAAAGCTAAAAAGTGAAAATAGTATAAAACTGAAAGTTCTGGTCACCATTTTCGTACAGTTTTAAGTTAAAATCGTATTTTTTCAAATTACCTCTTTCAATTGAATAGCGTTTGAAATTAAAATGCTCAGCAGATCTAATCCTCGCTATGAAATCATCATTTGTTTCTTTTAACCTCTTGAGGGTTGACATTAGCTCATTTTCAAACAATTGAAATATTTGTGCACTTGCTAATAAATTAGATCTAATGCTACAAAAATAGCCTATGGGAAAACCCATTATAACTAATTGCGAAACTTTTTTACTGCAGTATAGTTATTTATACTGGAAAAAGCCTTACATGTGTTCAAAAACTGTTCAATAATGATTTTTTGAATCCTTATCAATGATGGGAGGGGACAAAATGAATAGTAATCAAAGCATAGGCATGTATTTATATCACACTTGTTGCAGTAGCACCAGAATATTTTGGCAGGGAATATTATTGTATAGATAATATTGGAGCCAAAAGCATTCCATTCATA
This sequence comes from Loripinus fragilis, assembly GCA_964019695.1. Lineage (NCBI taxonomy): Eukaryota > Metazoa > Mollusca > Bivalvia > Lucinida > Lucinidae > Loripinus > Loripinus fragilis. The sequence continues at coordinate 74,302,608 of OZ026517.1, forward strand.
AAGTTACATTTTTTCTATATTTAACAAATTTCAGCTGAATAGATTTTTCAATTCTCATCATTTGAACGAGTCTGTCTTAAAGTTTAGGGTTGTTTGAGGGTATTTATCATTCATTTGAATTCAAAGTGAAGTAGAACATTATTTAAGATAGAGGTGAAGACCCTGATCAGAGGTTGCACAACATCTGATCTGGGGCTGCATAGTTTGTCTACTCTATGTCCCTTAAAAAGGAGCTAGGCTTAAATGAGTTAATAATCTTGTGTAATATTACTTTTTATGTTAACACTATTTTTTACTTATAATCTTAGTCTGTCAAAATTTACTTTCAGATATTATTCAGAGATGTTCACTATACAGAGATAGAAAGGATGGAGCTACTACAACTGCAAGCCCCAGATGCTCAAGAAGCAAAATAACACTTTATTATCAAATGATGATCTCTTTGAAGGTTACAATTCATAGAATTGTGACTTTTTTAATTTTCCCCAAAAGTCTTAATCTTTCATGATGTTATCATTGTGTGTGTGTGTGTGGGGGGGGGGGATTTGTGTAGCATTTGAAGTAGTCACCATTCAATGAAGTGTTGCATTCAAAGAAGTAACTGTTAGATACAGTGTAGCATGGGTTGTATTAGACAAAGCTCAATAAATAGCATGATCTAATTTATAACTTCGTGTTTTTAATGTTTAAACATGATCAATACAGTAATCTCTTGCTAACTCGAATCCTTCAAACTCAAAATACCCTCTTAAGTTAAAGTAAAATGTAGGATGAATTCATATTTAACAGACTTTGTTCACAATTATTTTCTATCCAAAACTATATTGACTTTGATGTACTTAGAAGGATAATAGGGAAAACAATCTTGATAGGCTTATACACCGTAATATTCTTTTACAGATCCACTGTTTTAATTCAAGCTACAAATAAAACAATGTGAAAAGTTTGGTCTTAGAGACTTTGATTTAACGAGAGGTAACTGTATACTAACTTGCTAAGTACCACAAACTGTCCAGACTATGTATGGTCGACCATTGGTTAAAAATCAGAGGATGTTGGTAAACAACCCTAACTGGGCCCATGGACTCTAGGCCAACAATGCCAAGTAAATGGTAGTCCAATAACAGTAAATTGTAGTCTTTAATAATCAAAACAGCATTCCATTACACCTTAGCCATAGGCTCAATATGAACTTATGTGACCCTTTCATGTCCGTCATCTGTCAGTCAACACTTTGCGCTTTAAACAACATCCCCTAAACTACAAAGCGTCACAGGAATGTTCATTGGATAGTTTTTAGATCTTATTGCGATTATTGGATGACGGTCGTCCGTCATGCGTCATCAACAATTGCTTCAAAGGGCATCTCCTCCTAAACTGCTGATTGGATTTTGGCCAAAAAGTAAATGAGTATGATCAGGAAATACCACAATCACACACTGCAAACCGACTCACGGCACCGTTACAGGAATGATCCTTTTATGGCCCTCTTCAATAATTATTCACAATGGTTCCTGTCCATTGTATATCTAGATCAGATGGGATAAGAGAATATTTGCGAGATGAAAACAAAAAATCTTTTGTCGGAAACCAAAATGCCTAGAGCCTGATATTTGGTATGTAGCATCACCCAAGTTTGTTCAAATTATTAGTCCCATATTCGGGGGACTATACTTTTATTAGGTTTGCTCGATTCCGTCCGTCTGTCCGTCAGTTACGCTTTCTTGTCAGAGCAATATCTCCAATATTATTTGAGATAGGCATCCAGAATTCGGTGTGTGGATGCATCTTGAAATAACTAAGTGTCTCGTACCATTTTGGGGTCACTGTGACCTTGATCATTGACCTAATTTCTAGAATAATTGTGTCCGGAGCATATCATCTACATTATTTGAAGTAGGAATTCAAAATATGGTGAATGGATGCATCTTGGGATGGCAATGTGTCACACACAATATCTGGATCACTGTGACCTTGACCTGTGACCTCATATCTAGAATAATCGTGTCCGTAGCATATCTCCTACATTATTTGAGGTAGGAATCCAAAATTTTGATGTGTGAATGGATCTTTGGATTACAGAGTGTCGAGTACTATTTTGGGGTCACTGCACCTTGACCTCTGACCACGTTTCTAGAATAATTGTGTCGTAACATATCCCCTACACTTTTTGAGTTAGGAATCCCAAATTGGGTGTGTGTATGCATCTTGGATTGTTCCTCATAATGCCCTTACCAAAATTGTACCAATTGTTCTGCTGGCATTACTCCATAAATGAAGATAATCCAGATAAAAATATATGGGTCAGTTATTTTTTGATGAGGGATGCATCTATTAAATTTTTAAACCCTATCTTTAACTTGTAACGGACAGAAGGACGGATGGAAAAGCCCAAAGCAATATGCCCCTTAACTTTTTCAAAGTTGGGGGCATAAAAACTGCCCAAATGGTTCTCTCCGCCAAACTAAAGGGCATCCAGAGCTCTAGATATGAAATGTCTTTAAATGACATCTCCTGAACCGCTGGTCCAAATTCAAAATAATTTCACAGAATTGTCCCTAAAATGTCCTCTACCAAAATTGCACAAATGGTTCCGCTCCACTGAACGAAGGGGTAACCAGAACTCCCGATGAGAAATGACTATTAACAACATCTTCTCCTGAACCACTGGTCCAAATTCAAAATAATATTACAGAAATGTTCCTCATGATGCCCTCTTCCAAAATTGTTCAGAAAGTTCAGCTTGGCTGAACAACATGGCTATAAGAGCTAAAGTCTTTAAATCATATCTCTTTAGCCACAGACCAATACATCATGTGCCAGGATTCAGGTGAGCGATCCAGGGCCATAGGGCTCTCTTGTATATATGAGGATTTTAATGCAAATTTAAAACTATATTGACTCTTTGTGTATGGAACTTCACATTTCCCCAAAACTATTATACCTAACAGCTTTTATTAGAGGGTCACTGATGAAGCCTAAATGGCAGAAACTATCTAGTCTGGCCCAGGAAATATGCACACTCTAGTTTCAGGTCTTTGGTGCAGTCTTTGCTTCCAAAAAATACCCTTTTAAGAACATATTTATATAAGAACCAAATGTAAAGCTGACCTTTCACTCAAGGCAGCTCCCTTTGGATTGTCACATACATATCTAAACATCTTTTTCTCAGAAACTACTTGGCTGATTGAACTCAAATTTCATATGGAGTATGCATTAGATAAAACAATATATTAGCTTTTGTTTCAGGTTACTTGACCAAAATAGGCACCATGCCCATATATTGTAAAAGCCCATTAAATTTTCTTCTCTTGAACCAAAGGGCAAATTATGCTTGGTCTGTAGCATGAGGTCGTTTTGGTATGTAGTTTTGGGGATGTGAGGCTTGTGAGCCATACAAAATATTTTTAAATAATAAGCCTAGGTTGACCATGACGTAGTTTAACATTATTAAAGAGATCATGTGACTCAATATCAGGTGAGCACTTCAGGTCCTAATATGCCTTGGTATATTGCATCATCATTTCGTTCATTTCGCTGGAACGAAGGGTGTGTACGAAAATACTCTCGATTTGATGCTATGAGAAGATATTTACTCCAATTATGATCAACGCACTTTATTTTATTTGTAAAAATAGCAAATGCCTATGCTTTACTTATGGGCATGTCATTAAAAAATGCATGTTTAGTACCAAAAAGTTATTTTTTTTCTTGCAAATACAAATCTGGATAGTTTAACTTGGACGCACGGAAATAGGTAGTGCCTATTTAATTCATATTATTGTTTGATTGCATTATTTACTCCAAGTTATTCTAGGGAACTCTTTAAACACCCCCTACACATATAACTGGTGACATCATTGTACAACAAAACAATGAAAAGGAAAAGTGAACATATTCATTTTCTTTATATCTTTTTAATAATATATCAGAAATGCCTTTAACTTCACTTATATCAGCTTATAACACCACTTTACTATGCTGAGAAGATGCATGCGCTTTACCAACATTTGTCTATTGTGGAGTTACCCCACCCACCCAAATTGACAAGGCACAAATTCCATGCTCCTAGCTATGGGACATAGAATCCTTTATTTACACATTAAATCAACTTCTAATCACTTAATAATCTCATTTGTACAAAATAGAGCAATTTCTGATTATCTAGGTGAAAAATAATATTATGTAACAGCCAGAGGGGTTTAATGATGATGACTTCAACAACAGAAACTTATTTTTAACTGCCAAGTTCTTAAAACAAGGTTATAGATATCATAAAATTCGAAAAGCATTTTCTAAATTCTACCACAGACACTCAGAGTGAATTGTTAAACAATGGGTTAAAACTCTTCTGCAACAAGGCATATCAGAACCTATATTTTATGGTGATTTAGTTTGTAAATTCAAACGAATTGTTGATAAACCTTATTTTATGGGATCAATTCAAAAAGATAGCTAAACGTTATATATGGGTTGGATATAACTTGGATATCATGTGACAGTCTGCATGCCCAGTTTTAAACCCAATCACGGTTTATAGCTATGGTTTCCTCTTTAATTGCACGACGGTGGGTCAGGCCTCAGACTCTATGACGGCTCTGATGAAAAGCTTTAATTGGTGGGTTGGTGCCTGATTCTTATCTGTAGCTGGACCCACCGTAACTCAAATTGAAGTTTTCTTTAGTTCTGACTATCTGTGAGTTATGAGCCCTTTTCTTTGTTTCATCATGGTGTGTTAATTTAATTAGAGTGTATCTCCATGATGATACATTGCATTAGTTAGATGGCCTCCATGCGAGCTGAACATTTCTTGTACTTCAACAACAGCAGAATCTAGGGCGAAGACTTGGTACCAGTAAAATACATTTAAGCCCCTCCCCCCCCCCCCCCCCCCGGTGGCTTAGGCTGCTGTCCATTCTAAGGCGGTGGTTCTGTTGATGTTTCCTTTTTGTTTAATGTTACTCCCATTGTGCGAGTCTGTAATTGTTCTATGTTTTGTTGTACGTTACTTTATGTCCATTCTAGTATTGCAATCATCTTGATGGGGCAAGAGAGAGCTGGTTGCTTTGCTTAATTTGTCTTCCTGGTGTCTCGTGATGGTTGAGCAGCTCTTCCTCGCGGTGCCACGGGGTTGTCTGCGGTTTGTGATTGTGGTATTCCCTGATCATACTCACTATTTTTAAGAGCAAAACCAGTTTCAATGCAGAGGGGCTATGCTCACCGACATGGCATTTTGAGTGCTTACATTTTTTTCCAAATCCTAGCTGGAGGAAAAAACTACTACAGCCAGGATGCTGCAAGGTGAAAAGGGAAATATCAAGAGTCAAGGTCACTTTGCAATTTTATTGGTCATAAAGGTACAATTTCTACAATAAATGACCTATTTGTCTTAAATTGGGGTAAAATGGGTAAAATAGTCAGGGGAAAACATCAAATTGCTTACAAAGTTTTTTAAGAAATATGTATATTAAGGAATATTTAAAATAATAAAATCGTGTTGGTGTTGAATATTTTATAGTTTAACAAAATTTAAAAAATACTCGCCCAAAACATACTTATTTTACAAAAGGCAGGATGTAAAATTGGTAAAATCATGCCTGTGAATTGGTATACTGCTGCAGTTTCATTTTGCCATTTTTTTTTTCAAAGTGACATTTATGTTGCCGGATTGAACAGTAAAGATTAAAACGGACTAATACGCATACATATAATCATCTGAAATGGCCCCTCTTATCAACGTTAATGTCATCAATAAGGTCAAGGGTCAATTTGGACAGCAATTAACCCAAACTGACCCAAATTGTTGCTAAAATAAGTTGACAGTGCAATATTATACAGGTTTCCAAGTTGCTCCTCACTGTTGCTAAATTGAAAGATCAATCTGTCAAAGGTTAAGGTCATATTGGTTTATATGACAGTCTCTTGTGCTATCTCTAAGTTCAACTAATGCACATGACAATAAATGAGCATGCAAATATGGTTTTTACACATATAACACTTCAACTAAATTGCATTTAACTCAATAAAGTGATCACTACTGTTGTTTACGGAAATTTGCGAAAGGGCATTTTTTACCATATTTTGACAATTACAAGAACAAATACTCCATAAAATGCTCTAGCATAACAATAAAAAATAATAATACTCTAATATGGGAATCAGTGAGTTTCTGATAAATTAAAGGATGCTTACAGTTTAGCCTCATAGTGCAGAAGTGCAACTCGCATGCTTCAAGTCCAAAACTGAGACAACCATCATCCCTATCTACTAATAAGTCTCTTCTTCTGCAGTCTTAATGCTTTTTTTAAATGTGGACTTTTTGAAAAATTGAAATCTTTATAGGACTTACTGAAATCAAAACAACGCATCAAAAACATATTACAGGCCACATACATAGCAGCCATGGTATCCAGCAAAACAGCCTGATATTCTTCTTAAGGGCCCAGGCTTGTAATTGTTTCCATAGACCTCCATTATAGCTTTTAAGTAGGCTGTGGTCCTCACAACTCTTCAATCACACTGAGGCTGCCATAGAGTTACAGATTGGACCTAGTTCAATCAATAAACAAGAATGAGATACCCCGGCGACCACCATATTTTACCACTTTTTGACACCTGAAGGTGGGCACCCTACATGAAAGGAAAATTCCATTGAAAAAATACCGGAATGCAAGGTCCTTTTATCTAAGCCTCACCAGTAACATTAATCAAACAAAAGTAATGAGATGTTGTTTCAAAAGGTACAGCAAAGACATATCCGTCTAATAAATACAAGATAATTCCCATAGTTTTATTATTGACCAATCATGAAACACCTTACAACTTAAATTTTGTGAAGAGCTTCCACCCACCTTCATTCACTTTACTTTTTACAATTACAAGTCTTCGACCATAAACCTAATTTCACCTTCCTTTCTTTCACATCGTTTCAGCGAATGTTATTCACCATTATTGCATTATCTATTTTTTACGAGCATAAACATTGTCGAAAATTTAAAAAAAAAACAGGTAAGCAGAATCCTTTCTAATCATTGATTTTTAAAAATCAAAATTTTAAAAAGGGGTTCTGGTTACCTGTATTTTCAAGTATTGATTATTTAGCAGCTAATGCGAATGGGTGCCTATACCAAACAACCTATGTGATGTCACCCATATGGTTTAAACGGCAACAGAAGAGACAACCTGAAGTGCTCAATAAGGGTCTGATATTGAGTCACAACTTCTATAGCAATATTTGACCAGGTCATAGTCAATCTAGCCTTATTATTTTAACATATTTTGCAAGGCCAAAATGTTCATATTATGTCACACACAGACCCAACAACCTAATACTACAAACTAAGTTGAAACTTTTTTGTTGCGCGAAGGAAACATTTTTTTCTCTGGTTTACACACCAGAGTTTGTATTGGGTCGAGATGCCCAGTTACCACTAGAAAGTGCGCGTTTGCTGTTTAGCTAAACCTTACCAAAGTAATCTTGAAACCCATGAATTGCGTAAAATAAAGAAAAGGAAACAATGCCTTATAATCCGAAAATATTATGCAAAAAATCACATCCCAATTGTTTCGTTAAAATAGCGAACTATTAAAATACTATTATGCAATGAAATATTCATTAGCACCCAATTTGTCATTACATAATACAGTACTAATTTATTATTTAATAATTACGTCAAAAACTATACAGCAGAACTGGAAGGAAAATTCGGCGATGAAAGACACAGCAACAATTTGAAAACCACCAAAGTAAGAGATATGACATATGAGTATTACAGGCTTGATGAGACGTCTATTTTTGACATGCGTCGATGTCATATGGCGGCTAAGTTTGGTAGGTCTGTTGATGATGATCATTGCAAGCTTTCTACGTTATACTGGTTACCTTAACTTCATAAACGACCCTATAAGTCACGTTTTATTGCTAATTCTAGTTAATGTGCTTCTACTGAGTTGTCTATTCTTTTGACTTCTTGCCTCACTGCGATTAAAACCCATGTAATTAAATATTGCACAACAGTTTATGAAAGGAATGGTAAAATTTTATTTTGGTCTATTAAAAATTCAGGTGAGATTCTTCATACATCAAAATCTAAAGGTTTTCTAGCATCCAGTTTGTCTACGTATGACTTCAACGTTGCCTCATAATCTAATCAAAGAAAATTTACGGTATTAACTGAACAATCTTTTAACAGAGAGAGCTCACTTTATTTTGCTTGTAATACGAACTGTGCCTTTTTTACTTCTGCACAACCACAACAATATATTAGTTGTGGTCATGTCAGAAAATGGGTGATGCTCTACATTATCTTTAGGACAATATACTTATAAGATTTTGCTCGAAATTATATAGACAACTTGTAGGTATTCCAATGGGTACTAATTGTACCCCTCTTGTTGCAGATTTGTTTTTGTTTTGTTATGAGAGAGACTTCATGTTGTCTCTTTCAGACAATAATCAGACTGATATTTTAACTCCACCTTCAGATATTTAGATGATTTTCTTAACATTGATAATCCTTATTTTTAACAAATGGTAGGTCAGATATATCCCACCGAACTTCAGTTAAATAAGGCGAGATCTTCTTATTCTAAAGCCCCATTTTTAGACTCGAACTTGTCCATAACAAATGGCATAGTTTCATCTAAGATTTATGATAAACGGATGATTTTAATTTTGAAATAGTAAATTTCCCATTTCTTGATGGAGACGTTCCTCGATCCCCTCGCTGTTTATATTTCGCAGCTTATTCGTTTTGAGAGAGTGTGTTTTAATGTTGATGACTTCAACAAAAGAAACTTTTTTTTGACTAAGTTATTAAAACAAGGTTATAGATATCATAAAATTCGAAAATCATTTCCTAAATTCTACCACAGACACTCAGAGTTTATTTTTAAATACAACACTGGTTTAAAAACTCTTCTGCAACAGGGCATATCAGAACCTATATCTTATGATGATTTAGTTTATAAACTCAAAAGAGTGTTTGTTAGAAAACCTAATTTTAGTTATCAACTCAAAAAGATGAATGCGATAGTCTGCATGCCTGGTGGTAAGCCTAATCATGGTTTATATCTATGGTTTCCTCTTTAATTGCACGACGGTGGGTCAGGCCTCAGACTCAATGACGGCTCCGACGTAAAGCATTTATTGGTGGGTTGGTGCCGGATGCTTGGCTGTAGCTGGGTCCACCGTGGCTCAATTTGAGGTTTCCTTATGCTCTGACTATCTGTGAGGGGTCAAGTTAAATATAAGACCCAAATAGTCCCCCGTGTATGCACACTAAGTAATTTGGTTAAAAAGTGGTTGTCTTATAGATGAACAGGTTGACAGGTCCACAGGTTGACAAGTCTAATGAATTACACATTGAAAATGTTATAAACACACAAATGGTTCATGTTACCCTTGCATCTTTTAAATTATCTTTAAACATCAAACATATTACCGCTAAAGCAGTCATGCACCACAAAGTCCCCACGAAGTCAAGTAATAACAACCAAACATAGCGTCAGCGCCTAAGTTATTTTTTATACGCTTATAAATGATGTTCCGCAATTAGTTTCACTTTTGAAATCAGTAAACATCATCCCAGAGAAAAATGTTTGCCAGCCAAAAAATTTCGTTTTGCATACATTCCGTCCTGTTGGTTGTTTTGTGCACTGCATCATATACGTTAACTATTCACTGCGTTTGTATTGGCCCAGTAAGACGAAAGTATGTTATTTAAGCCTTGTCAAATATGTTCAGCGCATTAACACAAGAAAGTGTAAATAAAAACACGGAACTACTTAGTCTTATATTTAACTTAGGCCTCTGTAAGTTGTGATCCCTTTTCTCTGGTTCATCCTAGAGCGTTAATCTGATTATATTGTTTCTCTATGATTATACAGTGCAAGAGTTAGGAATCCTCCATGCGAGCTTAAAATTTAGTGCTTCAACAACAGCAGAATCTAAGGCGAAGATTTGGTGCCAGTAAAATGCATTAAAGCCCCAGGTGGCTTTTGCTACTGTCCATTCTAAGGCGGTAGTTTTGTTGTTGTTGGTTCGTTGTTGATTGTTACTCCGATTGTGGGATTCTGTAATTGTTCTCTATTTTATTGTGCGTTATTTTGTGTCCATTCTAGGTTTGCAAGCATCTTCATTGGCAAGAAAGAACTGGCTGCTTTGCTTTGTTTGTCTTCCTGGTGTCTCGCGATTGTTGTGTGACTCTTCCTCACAATACCACCGGTTTGTCTGCAGTTTGTGATTGTGGTATTTCCTGATAATTCTCACATTTTTTTTTATTAGTAAAACAATTGGAATGTGTATTTTTACATTATATTTTCTGATTTGAAGGCATTGTTTCCTTAAGTTTATTAAGTTATGTTTAAAAGCTGTAACCAAACCGAATTTGGCAAACCCTACGATAATAGCCAAATGGGTCCGGGCCAAATCTACGGGGCAGTGGCCATGGCGCCTGGATGTTCTCTGTCCTGTGTTACAATGCAATGTAAAACTGTCAATATTTGGTACGAAGTCAGACGTTAGTGTATTGTTGCTTGTACTGTCTGCCATCATGTTTATATTGATATTTGAAGTAGTAGGCATCAAAATGTTATTTAACATGCATTTATTCAGATAAAAATTGGATCACTTGTTCATAATAGCGTGTTCTTAAAAATGCATGTAGGTGTTTTTAAAAACTAACGTTTCGTTAAAATTATTACACAAATACCGAAATTAGGTTTAAACAAAGCGAGTAGAGGTGTGTTATTCGCCGTGCATCATTTTTGCTGCATTGTGCAGCAAGTTCGTACTTGTTTGATAATGTGTCAGTGTTTTTCACAGAGAACAGCGGTTTCAAGGACAGGTTAAAGCAGCCTGAAATAAAAGGTATACTTGTTTACTTGTGCTAAGACAAGAGTCTGTATTCTATTATTGATTATACTATCGATAATCGAACAGTTAGTCATGCATCTTTCATGACAGTCAAGCCATTCTTTATATGTGTAAATGTGAACTATCAAACTTACTCACTGTAGCGTGTGTCATCTTTCACCAGATTTGACTGAGACCAGGCAAATAACTACATTACAAATATTGACCATGCATGGGAAGTAATGTAGTTTGTCGGTAGAAATAAACCAAATAAATGAAAAGCAAGTTAATTTAAAGCAATTCAATATACGAGAGGAATTGGAAAGTTTTTAGCATGGTATTTTATCTCAGTAACCGATTTATCATTTTAAAGGGCTATCTTTCCTCTATGTTATAATACAAAGTTCATGGGGATATTATAATGCAGAATCGAAAAATATTAATGTGAATACACCTTCCGTTTGTTTTCTGAAAAACGCGTTTCAGTGGAAAATACAACATTTTACCCTTTTAAAGTGTGCAGAACATTTCAGTGGAAAATACAAATTTTTTATCCCTTAAAAAGTGTGCAGAATGAACTTAGATATTTTTTGTACAATTTGGTGGGCCACAATCTGGTACAGTTATTTTACAATCGATGGCCGAGTTGGATATTTCTAATAACTAAATACCAGAACAGCAATACCAAAACCGTCTAGAAAGCAAAGCAATGCGCTAATCTTTTCGACTAAAATCGCATGTCACAATGCACATAATATACAGAAATAACTGTTTTATTACCCAACCCATTTGATGAAATACTTAGCAGCGTTTCTTGCATGGAGTTGCTGTAGACGATGCGGTTTGTTGCAAAACAGAAATTTGGTCTCAAAAAGTTCCGTTCGTTCTAACTAAGAAAACGAGTACCCACACTTTATGTTTCTGACCACAAACAAACAACGGAGTTATTGGAGTTTAAAGTCGCCAAACCATGCCTAATTTTCACCATTGTTGCATAACGTCTCCTTTCATAAACGAACCGTAGTCGCGCATGTCGATAAGCGCCTTTATGTTTTTCAGAGGGAAGCGGGTAACCAGGCCATGGTAAAGTGCCAGTCTATAGTCAATTTTATTGACCCGTGGAATAGTTCAGTGACTCATGACATAGCAAAAAATAGACAATTACTCCGTATATAGACGGTTGGGTAATAATTCGAAAATATATAACATAAATTTATAGTTTAAAAAAAGCCGATAACTCTTATAATCTTCCCATGGGGTTAATTTCATTTCACTCTGGTTCATTTCAATTAAAAACGGTGGCATACAAAAACATAATAATACCTTGAGAGTAGAAATCAATCAATTTTGTGTTGGTTAACGCGATACCATGATAAGTTCTTATGGACAAAATGTGAAGGGTATGATACCCCACCCACTTCTTTAAGAGTAGGAGTAGTGTTATTAGGAATAATTTTCTTGAATACAGAACCAAACAAGCCACACTTTATGCGCGACGAAATGATTTTTATGCTTAGTTCGCTACAAATAAAGCAAAACATATACACCAATCTGTTAATTTGTCAAACCATGATCGTTAATAAGGTCCCCAATATTCCTTCGTTTTTTACAAATATTTTGCTTAAAATTTCAGTCAGTGTATAAACCCTACTCATTTTGAGCATGCGCTGCACGTGCACACCGGGTCCTTTTTCGACAAAAAATAAACCATCAAGTAGGCTAGCCGTTGATTTTTTATTTCCAAAAATGTATTATGTGATAGCATTTTATCAACGCATTGTGAAGTTATGATGCCATGCTAAGAACTTTCCAAATGCCCCGCGTACAATAACTCTGTATTGACTTTAAGCCCACAGAGATACCGTTTAAGAACGGGCCTGGTGAAGAAAGTTTTGCCATCCTCAAGTAGATGGCATTTCTAACTGACTAAGTTTGCAACCTGGGGCAGACTTGATTTAGCTGTTCCCTTTACTCCTTCCACTCCGAACAGGTAGAACAGAAATCAAGCGTGCTGGAACATCTGTGCTGGCGTACGCCGGAGTACTCCTTCTTCCGAGATGGTGTAGACAGAACAGTTACGTGACCTGTTCCAAAACAAGATGGTGGATCACTGCCAGCATGTACGGAAATATTTGTATCGCTTGATTTATTCCGGAGTACTCCAAAGTGCCAAGTTTTACTTGTTTTAGGTGGCTGTTCTGGCGTACGCCGAGTACTCTAAAATTGCTAAATCAAGTCCGCCCCTGTATTGTAGCACCGGCTAATGTGCAGCATGAGATAGACCTTTCTGTGAAAATTAACTATTTGTATTGTCTCGAGGTATCACAACACTAACATGACCCATCTAGTTCATCGCCATCCTCGCTTGCGGAGATAACAATGTGGTGGGTGTGTCATTTAACTGATCAAACTGCTTTCAAATTGCTTCTGTACAAACTGCTTTCACGTGCGCGGCTCCAGAGGGGGGACAGGGGGTCCGGACCCCCCCTGGAAAATCACAAAATATAGGGTTTCAATACTGGTCCGGATCCCCTTAAAATCACAAAGCTTCCAAGCCAGCATTCATTGTAGGGTCATCATCAGCACGCCAGCGAAACGCCATTTAAATGGCGTTTCTCTGGCGGGCCGATGATGGCCCGCAAAAAGTGGTATTCTGATCCTTCCCCTCCTCACCAAACTAAAAAAAAATCAAAGCTGGACCCCTTCTGACAACACTTTCTGTACTTTCAGACAGTGGACGTCACGACAACCTCCTTGAGTTAAGTGCTGCAGTGACCTATATTTTTAAACATTTGACCAAAGCTTTATAAAACATGTCAAAAGGTTCAGAAGTTGCACTGGAGTGTACTTAAAATCAAACCGAAAAATCCATGACCTTGAAGTTTGACCTTGACATTGAGTGCATAGCCGAGTCCTGGCTTTTGCGTATCATATTATTGAGATGAACATTTGAGTGAAGTTGAATGAAAATTTTTCAAAGGGTTGATGAGATATTGAGCGGACGCGAATTGAATGGGAAGTCCCATGACCTTGAAGTGGGACCTTAACCTTGAATCTGCGAAGCCGAGTCATGGATAAAGCACATTGTATTACTTAACGAAACATTTGGGTGAAGTTTAATGAAAATCGATAAAAGGGTTCAGGAGATATGAAGCCGGCACGAAATTGAAGGATAAATCTCATGACCTTAACCTGTGACCTTGACCTAAAGTCTGGATAGCTGAGTAATAGGTACTGCACATTGTCTCACTGAGAAGAACATTTGAGGGAAGTTTAATGAAAAACATTCAAACGGTTGAGGAATGGCAAACTGACGAATTGACTGACAGACGATGAGAATAGTCACAACTCACACATTATTAAAAGTTTTTTGCTATTTTTGTTTTTGTTGATTTTTTTCGTTTTTAGCTGTGCTTTCTGAGGTCTACAAATAGGCTTTGATCAGTAATTAGCATAGATGGGAGGAGTTGGGTTTTTTTAAAAAAAATGCGCATGAAGCATTTAATCAAAGAGTTTTGTTTTTGTTTTGTTCTTTAAATACTATATAATAGTCTGTTAATCTTTGAAAATTACACCGACTCACTAGGCCTTCACCGCCCATATACACAAATTATGACTGTTGATGCAGGTGTGACTTTACTTATGATGAAGTTGGACTTGTATTATTTCCAGAATTATCTTTTAATGATTGAAAAGACAGTGTTATTTTTTTATTATTCTGGAAGTTGTAGACAATCTGGTCAATATTCCCACATTTCTTGAATTTTCCAGAAATTCTGAAAAGTGATGAAACTTCAAACATCTAAAAAAATCTTCACATCTCATAAAAATATTAGCTATTCATTTCTTTTTTCTTTAATTTCTTTTCTGCTTTATTCCAGAGTTTACATAAATAGCATTAAGCAACATACAATTTCTCACTGATTCGTTAATCATAACTTATTTTCATAGAAGGAATTCTATATTGTGATAAATTTGGATTATATGTTTGGATTTGACATTCTTAAGTTGATAAGGAGATTCATTTTAGAGTATTCTTTTTAATTACTAAGAAAAGTTAAATGTGTCCTGGTCAACACCAGAATTAAGGGCGAGGTTAGCTTAAACCCTCCAGTAAAATATTTTTACTGACCGTTCCAAGGCGATACTTCTTTTGTGGATCATTTGTGCTGTTTATGACTTGTGTTTGTCCTGCTTTTGCGTCTGTTCATTGCTGCCTTGTGGTCATCTGCTGAGAAAGAGCTAACTCTTGGCTCTCGTTTGTGACGTTAATTGTGTTTTTGTCACTTTCCCATGTGGTATCCTTTGTCAGGTGTGGTACTTGATTTTATCAGTTACCTCTCATATTAACTGCATTGTTGCACGCTGCCTAATAAACTTTGTCTATCTCAGGCGTGTACCTTTATCAGGTCATGATGACATTGCACTTTTTAAATGACGTCACTAATGACGCTGAATCAACACAAAAATCGAAACTTACGTCATAATCGCTTGTTTCAAGAGTGAAACAATTGGTAAACTGATAAAAAGAATACCAGGTTCGCGTCTTTTGATATCACGTTTACCAGGCTCGGCTTTGAGAACGCATGTTGAATCGCTCGGCAAGCCTCGCGATGACAACAGTGTTCTCAAAACTGACTTTATTTGTGCAAATACTAAAGATGCTGTAGAGATGTTTGCCCTGATAAAGACTGTCTGTATAAAGAGTTTACCAAATGGGTAAGCAACAGGATTGTTCACTCAAGAATCATTTTCTCTTTCTTTTCAAATGGCTTTCCTTTTCAGAAGCCGTATGAGTGCAAAGGTGTTATTATCGAATTAGAAAGCTAATGACACACTGTCAGATAATCTATTTATAGAACTAGGCCATACAGAAAATTCAACAAAAACACTTTGCAAACAAAAAAGAAAAAATATTTCAAATCAATAGGACAATAATAACTGAGGTATCAACTAACAGTTTTTGTTTAACCTTTGAAATAGTTCTACAATTAAAGTCACGCCATTACAGGCAAAAAGGCCCATTCCGTATATTAAACGTCGAACATGTTAATTGAGCCGCGACATGAGATTTCCAACAATGTGGTATGTGCGACCAGCAAAGCCTCAGCTCAGCCTGCGCATACGCGCAGTCTGATCAGAGCCTTTGCTGTCGCTTGAATATGTTTTGAACTTTAACCTGCAGACTGAAAAGCATTTGGAGTTTCTATGCTTAACAGGAGGCTGCACAGGCTCGTCTGATTCTACACTTGTAAAAATGCCACATTAATGGAAATCACATGTCACGGCTTAATTATAGTTTGTATTATCAACTGGCCATAAAATGCACAACTTGGGATGAATGTACATTATTATTCTTAAGTAACAATCTGTTGATACTGCTCTGAGAGGAAAGGCGAACGTCATTGGTGGTCAATTGCAGATGAGGTTATACATTTCGCTCTAGATTTGCATGAGTTTCTTTCTTGTGACGCTGAGGCGCGCGATCTTTAAGAAAGGCAAATATATTTTACTTTATCTTGATGTGTATGTACTTTGTATTATTATCATGCATTGATAAGTTTGGAATGTTTTGTCCAAACTAAACATCTATGTGTTTTGATCCACGTCAGATTTAAGGGTGAGGTTGGCATCGTTAAACATATGTTTTTACTGACCGTTCAAGTGTGGTGCGTCTTTTGTATATCTTTTTTGTTATTTATGCTTCACTCAAAGGGTATTTTGTCTTTGCTGATTTTGGTTGCGCAAGATGCGATCATACATGATTGCAAGGCGGCCTCTGTATTGGTTAGCCAGGTCTGGCTGAGTGACAATGTCATACTCTGGACTGCTGCTTTCAATCTTGTATGAGGCGTCCGCATCGTCTTTGGCCTGTAGTCTTTGAACATGCGTTCATACTCAAGCCAGTCGGTCGCCTAGTGTCCTTTAATTTAATCGCATGTGGCTTTTGTGAGCCCCCCCCCCCCCCCTGGTAGCTCAGGCTGCTGTCCGCTCTAGGGCGGTGGTTCTGTTGTTGTTGATCTATTATTTAATTTACTTCCCAATGTGTGTGGGAGTTCTGTGTTTGTCTTTGTTGTGTTATGCATATCATCTAGAAGAGGAAGAATGAGCTGGCTGCTTTGCTTTTATTGTCTTACGGATGTATTGTTACCGTAAATGTTAAGTGGCTCTTCCACATGGTGCCGTGGGTTGGTCTGCAGTGTGTGATTGTGGTATTTCCGAATCATACTAACTTTTTGAGCAGCTTGAAGTCCAGTAGGATGTAGAAGCGAATGCATAAAGCATCCGCGATTAGCCCTTCCACAGCCTTGGCTCCATTACCATTGTCTGCTCCGACACATAGCCTTGTTGCTTTCGTGTTTTCTGTAGTATCAATTCCCCGATACTAGTCACTCTTTCACCCCTGGGCAGTTTTCAAGATTTCACGTAGCAATGGAAGACGTCAGAATTGAAATCACTTCACTGCCTGATATCTTAGTTGTGGTCTTTTTTCCCGATGACATTACCAAGTTTTGGGAACCAAACTAGCAGCTGTTGGTTCTGATTGGTCATATTGGGATAATGTTTGTAATTGCCACGGATTGCCGCACATTTTTGACACCAAGGGGATCCCAGGGGCGCCTATAATGATCAAGCTAACGTTCATTTAAGAAATGAATTCGATTTTTGGAAGGTTCATGGAATCATAAATACTTCGGGTCTCTTGCAAAGTAAGTGAAGCCCGAAGGGCTTCACGTTTCATGTGTAACTTTGCAAGAGACCCGAAGTATTCATGATTCCATGAACTTTCCAAAATTGGATTTATTGCTTATATTTACAGTTTATAATATCAGTCAAGAATCAATTTTCAATTTTCACCTAACTTGGCTAGTTTTCCAGATATTTTGAATTAAATCAGACATAACGCCAAATTTCCGCGCTTAACGTCATGGCGATACGTGTTCAACGTCACTCAAACGTCAGTAAACAAGCAACGTTATTGGGTGGACTTGACGTTAGCCCGCTCAAATGGCGCGTATGTGGGTGTGGCTTAAATCGATTTGTTCATGAAGGTATGAACCACATCTCAAATGTAGAGGCTCATTCAAAGACTCGCAGTGGAAATGTAAATATATAAATGTGTAGCCATATTAAAAGTTAGAAGGAAGAGATCAGGAATCGATAAAATTAAATACCACACCAGACCCAGGACACCATATTATGGTAAAGTGACAAAACACAAGAAAAGAACACATACAAGAGGTCAGCCCTTTCTCAGCAGGTGACCACAAGGATGCAAGGAAAAGACACGACAGCATGACAAACATGAAACACAAATAACAAAAAAGGATCCACAAAAGAAGCACAACCTTGGAACAATCATAAAAATATTACTTGACGGCTTAAACATGTTTGACTGCACCAACCTCACCCTTATTTCTGATGCAGATTAAGGTAAATAGATGTTTGGTTCGCATGAAAGATCCCTTTTTATCAATTTATCATTTCCTAGTAAATACAAATTGAGATTTAAAAAGCAGATAAAAAAGATAAGGACTCGACAGTATATACAACTGATTACTAGAGTAAAAGAAATACAAAAGTTAAACCTCGGTGGCCCGACCACAGACACAACATCAGGCACCCAACCCCACCATCTACAGTTAATACTACAGTTCTGAATAAAATCCTTTTTGGCATAGTCACTCTTACATGTAAAAGGCTCTGTCTTATATCCGACGAGCTTACACTAGAGGAAAACATCAATGATTTATTAAGACGTATGTATCAACCGTCAGTATAGCTTAACGGCTCTCTATCCACTTGAGACCGGGGGACAATCACCGCTTTTGACATTTAACCGAAGTTTGATTCTGCCTCGAACCAGAAAGGGACCTAAGAACCTCATTGTACAAAACTACAGGTGTGGCGTTAATATACAGTAGAACCTGTCTTAAGCGGCCACTCAAAAAAAGTCCAAAAATTGGTTTTCAAGACTGATTTCCGCTTACATGCAATACTTTCTACCTTCATTAAGCTACCATTTATCTTTAAGATCTTTGTGATGTTTGAGTGGGCACTTAAGACAGGTTTTTTCTGTAGTAGACGGGCTCGACACCGCGCTTCTGCTTAGTTGCATATGGCGTCGGCCTTTTGGCACATATTTTCGAGTTCCCTGTTGCCATTGGTCAGAGGCTTCAAGCAAGAGCTATTAAAACAGGATCAGATCTATGTCTTGACCGAGGCGAAGCTTAACCTAGTTGCAGACCGCATTTCAATCGCCCTAAACGACGACAACATATCTGATGACGAGTTCCCTCTGATCCTGTCTGAAGTTGACAAGTACAATCAGATAAAGCTGAGATTCGTAGGCGTCAGAGGACGAAAAATCAGCCATTGTGGCGTGGGTGAGACGAAACGATAATGGCTGTCCGTACCAAAATATTGGAAAAGCTTCAGGCTTCTCGAGGACAAAAACCTGACACCCCTCTATAATTAGTTCTTGCTGGCGAGACGACTACCCCCAATTGGAACTGCCTCGGCCAATTCCGCGGAATATGACGGACTTCCCGAATGGACTACCCCGGGTCGTAGGGTGCCATGGACCATCCTTTGTAAAATGCTAGTAAAACAGGAGATAAGTATTATGCATGTTTGTTCATATAGGATATAGAACATACACATTTTAGTATACGCAGGAGATAAAACATAATCATGTTGATTCATACAGGTGATAAACCATACGCATATTAGTTCATACATGTGATAAACCATACGCATGTTAGGTAATACATGTGATAATCCATACGCATGTTAGTTCATACATGTGATAAACCATACGCATGTTAGGTAATACATGTGCTAATCCATACGCATGTTAGTTCATACAGGTGATAAACTATACGCATGTTAGTTCATACAGGTGATAACCCATACGCATGTTAGTTCATACAGGTGATAAACCATACGCATGTTAGTTCATACAGGAAATACAACATACACGTATTAATTCATACAAGTGATTAACTATACGCATTTTAGTTCATACAAGTGATAACTATACACATTTTAGTTCGTACAGGTGATACACCATACACATATTAGTTCATACAGGTGATTACCCATACACTTGTGGTTCATACAGGTGATAACCCATACACTTGTGGTTCATACGGGTGATAACCCATACACATATTAGTTCATACAGGTAATAAACTATACGCATGCTAGTTCATACAGGTGATAACCCATACGCATATTAGTTCATATAGGTGATAAACTATACACATGTTAGTTCATATATGTAATAAACCATACGCATTTTAGTTCATACAGTTGATACACCATACACATATTAGTTCATGCAGGCGATTAACTATACGCATGTTAGTTCATACAGGTGATAAACTATACGCATGTTAGTTCATACAGGTGATAAACTATATACATGTTAGTTCATACATGTAATAAACCGTACGCATTTTAGTTCATACAGGTGATACACCATACAGATATTAGTTCATGCAGGCGATTAACTATACGCATGTTAGTTCATACAGGTGATAAACTATACGCATGTTAGTTCATACAGGTGATAAATTATACAAATAGTAGTTCATACATGTAATAAACCATACGCATTTTAGTTCATACAGGTGATACACCATACAGATATTAGTTCATGCAGGCGATTAACTATACGCATGTTAGTTCATACAGGTAATAAACTATACGCATGTTAGTTCATACAGGTGATAAACTATACACATGTTAGTTCATACATGTAATAAACCATACGCATTTTAGTTCATACAGGTGATACACCATACACATATTAGTTCATGCAGGCGATTAACTATACGCATGTTAGTTCATACAGGTGATTAACTATACGCATGTTAGTTCTTACAGGTGATAAACTATACACATGTTAGTTCATACATGTAATAAACCGTACGCATTTTAGTTCATACAGGTGATACACCATACACATATTAGTTCATGCAGGCGATTAACTATACGCATGTTAGTTCATACAGGTGATAACCCATACGGATGCTATCTCATGCAGGTGATAACCCATACACATGTTTATTCAACAGCTGATAAACCATACCCTAGGTGATAAAACATATACATATACATGCTAGTTCATCTCCACATGCTTTGTATGTTTCTTCGAAATATGGACTGTGAGCTTTTGTGCCCATTTAGCTGCCCCAATGCGATGTAAATTTTTCGATGAAGCATATGGCTGGAAGCTTTGTCTGCCATACTGAACTAGTCCATTCATCTCCCACCACCCTGCTATTTTGGGCATGTTGGACGAAATCAGATAGCTTTTACGGGGAAAACGTTCAGTTATTCTGAGTGAGTAACATACACAAACCTCGAACTGAAAGCGTTGGCAATAAAGTCGAAGTCACCATTGCCCTGCTAACCAATTCTATGCACATACAAAGTGTTGATGTACGACGTTGCCATCTTAATTCACTTCATGAATAATTTACCTATATAGGTATTATATATTATCACCCATCAAAATGATAAGAGGTACAGTTCAATCTATAAAGACGTGTAGCGACGGTATCGATTTTCGAAATGCTATTTTGCAATGATCAGCGAATTCGATGATGTCCCATAGCAAAGCTTGAATGTAACTTGTCCCGTCCGCTTCCCAACCTTTGTTGTAGCTTTAATTTTTTAGGCTATGCATATATATTAGAAGTTAAGTCAAGCTTGTATGTTGATCTAAAAAAAGACAGTTTCTTCCAGATGTTCTTCTGCCAATATTTGAAAGCACATATTTATCATTTATAGCTCTTTATAGTTGGTTCATTTTGCTGTAGAAATGGTGATTCGCGATTGAGGTTTTACGCCTATGTCAATGTCCATGACACTTTAAACGGTGGTAATCAAAAGTTAAAATCCAAAGCTTTTCGCAGCAGCAAAGTTAAATTAACATCAAAAAGACTGTTTTTGTTCATTCGGGAAATTAAAGGATAGTATTATTTTTTTTTAAAAAAAAGGGGGGGGTGTAAAATGTATGCCCCCAGCCGAGTGTGGTTACTTATTACTTTAACATTAACCTATTTAAGCGGAATGGAGTTTCCCACTGTTATCAATTAGACCAGTCCATTTCCCTTTAAAGGGTTGTTGGGTGATATTTTACATTTTTTATTCTAATTTTAACGGAACATACAGTTTATTCCCCAATAAAGAATCACAGTAGTAATGGGGGTCACTATGGGGTCATTTTTTTAAGCCTGAAAAGAACTTAAAATTTTTCAGGCTAAAAATGACCCCATAGATGACTCCCCTGGTAAGCTTGAGTGACTAGCTGTGAATAACTTAGTTTATTTTTGAGGATTATTCTGGTTGGGTCTATGATTGTGATAGTTTCTTGGGCTATTGAGAATAACTTAGTTTATTTTTGAGGTCTATTCTGGCTGGGCCTATAATTGTGATAGTTTCTTGGGCTATTGAGAAATAACTTAGTTTATTTTTGAGGTCTATTCTGGCTGGGCCTATAATTGTGATAGTTTCCTGGGCTATTGGAGAATAACTTAGTTTATTTTTGACTGCTCTGTAATAGTTTCCTGGGCTATTGAGAAATAACTTAGTTTATTTTTGAGTTCTATTCTGGCTGGGCCTATAATTGTGATAGTTTCCTGGGCTATTGAGAAATAACTTAGTTTATTTTTGAGGTCTATTCTGGCTGGGCCTATAATTGTGATAGTTTCCTGGGCTATTGAGAAATAACTTAGTTTATTTTTAGGGGTATTTTGGTTGGGTCTATGATTTTGATAGTTTCTTGGTCGCATCGCTGGAATGCTGTGAATAACTTAGTTTATTTTCGTAAAGATCTGATTGTGATAAATTCCTACCTGCTCTTTTCTCGCTGGTAGACATGTTGTGGTTATCTTTTAATAAAGACTAACTTTACTCGCATCACAAACAACAGGGTTTCTAATTTGCATATCGTACATCTAGTACGTTGCAATAGCGTATTATATTTTAAGTAAGGAATTTGGGTTCATGAAGTTCTATGTATCTTATAGTCTCTTAGAAAAATAACTTAGATATTCAAGGCTAATATCTGTAGCTTAGAAATATTACATTTAACACACTTTTTCGCTTCTCACAACTTTCGATGATAAGTTACGTCATATAAATTATACATGACGTCATTGAAAAGCAAGTAGTATCTGCTAAAAGCGACAACAAGTATAACTTTTCGAAACAATAGATAACTTGGTCATTTTAAGAGTAAAGGTGTGTACTTAGATATGATGTCTGCTTGAAAGTTTCTAAGTATTATACTTTTTCAGGTTCTTGCATGGAGTCGTATTTGATAGCTAGTATCAATCTTATGATTAAGTTAGAGCTTCTGTTATTATCTTAGACAATCATCATTGACATGTAATAGTATTGGGGTTTAATGGTTAGATGTTGATGAAAGTGCCCATATCGCTTGAGATGTGGATGCAATGTGGACCTTCAAACGTAAAATGTGGATGCAATGTGGATCCACCACATCTCCACATTTTGAATGTGGATGTAATGTGGAGCAATGTGGATTTATTGTGGAGCAATGTGGATTTCCACAATTCAAATGTGAATAAATGCAGATATATTGTGGGTCAGCATAACGGAAATTTACGTTAATTCTTGGATAAATTCGAAATTAATGCGGACCACCACACTAAAAATGTGGATCCACCTCATCTCCACATGTTGACAATGTGGATCCACCACATCTCCACATCTCCACAATGTGGAGTTTCCACACCTACACATTCGACAATTTGACTTATACCCTCTCTCAATTACAGGTAAACTTCAGCTCTGAGCTGAAAATAAGTATGATTGTGATAGTTTTCTGGTCGTATCCACTAGTTGGTCTATGATAGTTTCCTGGTCCTACTGTGATAATATATAGAATAACTTAGTCAAATTCAGCTTTGAAAATAACTTAGTCATTTTAGAGGGGTATAGAGTGTGATATGTGTGAATAATAATCAAGGCTACTAAGTTCTATGCGTTTTAAGAGTATCTTGGTTAATCAAGACCTCAACTCCTTAAAGGCATCACTCTGTAGCGTTAACTAGTGTATAGCTAGTCGTCTCAAGCTTACTACTACTGATTTTTTAATGAAAGAACAACAAAGACTGGTGAACATTTCTATAACTTTATTGCCCCGCTAACTGATTACAATGACAGAGGATTAGGGCCGTCCCTCTGTTCATTGTTTACAATAAGAGAAATTAAAGAATATATGCCATCATACAAAGTAGAATTCAATTAGAATGTTTTAAACATTGATCCAGAGCCTAGTTGACTTTGAGTATATTTTGGTCCAAAGTTGTTCTGTTGCAGCTGACTTGGTGCATATTTTGATCCTGAACTCTGTTGTAATGAGCCTGATTCATCATCTTCATCTAAGGAATAGATTGGTGGGTCAAATTCTTCAAGTTTCCCATCCAAGAGGTATCTTCGTTTTTTAATAGCATATTTCAAAGCGTCATCCTCATCAAAGTCATCTTCATCTCGTAGTCGTTTTGCTGTATCTGTTATCTTCTTGTGCAAGGGATCTTTCTTTATTGCCTTGGGAAATTTATGGAAGGCCTTGTATTGACCAATGGCTTCTGCTCTGTATCTTGGTTCTAGTTTATTGAAAGTGACCTCCTCTGCTTCTTCTGTGTTCATGTCTGGATTTTTCTCTATTATATGTTGTACACCTTCATTGAATGTGTCTAGTAGGATACTATGAGCTCCATCAACAAAAAATGTCCAAGGATCAAACTTGCTCTTTTTTCTAGAATAATGTTGGTCTTCATCATCTTCATCAGTATCACTATCGTCATGAATACCATAATCTTTATCTTCATATTTCCCAAAGATGTCTTCCTTTTGATGACTTCTGGAAGTCTCTGCATCAGATTCTTCAGACATAGAAGATTCTTCATTTTCTGACAATGTTTCTGACTCCATATCTTCACTGCAGATACCACTTGTCAGATGTCGTCTCAAACTGTCTGATCTTGCAAACTGTCGTTCACACTTTGGACACTGATGTTGACCCATTGAAATCGTTTTGGTTAATGAACAGCTTCTTCTTAATTGTATCCTTTTATACTTGAAGTTACATAAAAATCCACAGTTTTGTCAATATTTCTCACAAAAATATGACATTTTCTACTCTGTCTTATTATTTGCATGTACTTCTTTTGCTGCAACACTTGAGAGAGGACTGCATTTTCTTGTTTTGCTGCTCTCTTTTGCAGAAGATAAATTCTTTCTTTTATCACATCTTTGCTCCATTATATTTCTTCCCTTCATACATTTCTTCTCTAATGGCATTCTTTCTAGTTGGTTTCCTATCAGCTTACGAAGTTCTCTATGGCACATTCTACAGTACTTCGGTGGTCTTCCTTGCTTGAGTTTACTATCCAACGCTGTGCTCAGTCTTTTCATCAGATATCGAATTTGTCCATAGCTCATATGATATTTAGTTGATCTTTTAGATGCAGGTGTTTTCATATCATCATTGCAGCTTGTATTTTTCTGTCTTGCTGAGAGATCCATTCTTCTTCTTGTAGTGTTTGAAGAGCAATAAGAAGTGTCAACCAGAACCATCATATTTATACTGATAGCAAAATTGATCAACTTTTTATTCGTTTGAAATGTAATTTTACTAAAGTTTTCCCACCAACAAAAGGGACAGACCTGCCAATTTCATCTTTGATATTAATATGAACCTGATCAATATAAGATTTTGCCAAAGGTACATAATGCAAATTCACAAATTCTTGATGTGATTGAGTGCTAGATTTTTACTGTTTATAAGAAACAATTCTAAGTATAGGAGCTGTTATATTTCCAACGTAAGTGTAATCTGCAACATCAGAATAAACAAACATCTGATGGTGAGTCATGTTCAAATCAACAGCATATGTAAAAACCTGATTATTACTCCCAATCAGTTTATTTGAAAGATCAGGATTCAATCCAAGTATTTCTCCAAGAGACTTTGAAAATCTAATTTGGACTCTATTTGAATTTTCAACATGTAAGTTTACACGATTATCTGATTTCTTATAACTTAGTGTGATCATACTGTGGATTTGACGTAGAATCGCTCCACATTTTTCTTCAATTGCAATCTGAATTTGCTCTACTAAGTGCTGAGGCGAATTATAGTTTCCTGCTGGGATAAACAATTTTATTTCAGGACAACTTCCATCTTTCATGAAAATAGTATTCATTTTACTTATCCCCAGTCTTTCCAAAACATTCTCATCGTAGAAGTGAATATAAAAATAATTGCTGTTATGTGAAATGTTATATACTTCTGAAGGAGTCATAATTTCTACCAACGCGACAACCCAGTGTTCTTTCTGGACTTGAATAGGATGATCTAGCTTTGTGGTAAATGAAAACTGTTTATTTTTAGGGAAAATATCCATAGAACTATCACTCAGTAAGCTCAGATAAAAATCATCCATGATCTAATATGTGAAACAGCCACTACAGTTGATAGAAAAATAATGACAATTAGACTTTGCTTAACGTCATATATATATATTGGCTACTCTTATATTAATCATATGAAGATAGAATATATAGCATGCAAAGTTGGTATGCTATGCAGATCTGAAATCTACTATGTGAAGATGTATAGTCAGAGTTTTAAGCATACGTGCCTGAACTTAGACATATTCATCTAATTGTCAAACATGTAAATGTGGAAACTTCACAGTATAAAGAGGTGGATAATCTCTCTATAAGCTGTCATAGCGAATGTACAATGCTACTATCAACTTGAGAGATTAAGAGAAAATAGGATTGATTGAAGAGAGGGTATAAGTCAAATTGTCGAATGTGTAGGTGTGGAAACTCCACATTGTGGAGATGTGGAGATGTGTTGGATCCACATTGTCAAGATGTGGAGATGTGGTGGATCCACATTTTTAGTGTGGTGGTCCACATTAATTTCGAATTTATCCAAGAATTAAAGTAAATTTCCGTTATGCTGACCCACAATATATCTGCATTTATTCACATTTGAAATGTGGAAATCCACATTGCTCCACAATAAATCCACATTGCTCCACATTACATCCACATTCAAAAAGTGGAGATGTGGTGGATCCACATTGCATCCACATTTTACGTTTGAAGGTCCACATTGCATCCACATCTCAAGCGATATGGGCACTTTCATCAACATCGAACCATTAAACCCCAATACTATTACATGTCAATGATGATTGTCTAAGATAATAACAGAAGCTCTAACTTAATCAAAAGATTGATACTAGCTATCAAATACGACTCCATGCAAGAACCTGAAAAAGTATAATCCTTAGAAACTTTCAAGCAGACACCATATCTAAGTACACACCTTTACTCTTAAAATGACCAAGTTATCTATTGTTTCGAAAAGTTATACTTGTTGTCGCTTTTAGAAGATACTCCTTGCTTTTCAATGACGTCATGTATAATCTATATGACGTAACTTATCATTGAAAGTCGTGAGAAGCGAAAAAGTGTGTTAAATGTAATATTTCTAAGCTACAGATATTAGCCTTGAATATCTAAGTTATTTTTCTAAAGAGACTATAAGATACATAGAACTTCATGAACCCAAATTCCTTACTTAAAATATAATACGCTATTGCAACGTACTAGATGTACGATATGCAAATTAGAAACCATGTTGTTTGTGATGCGAGTAAAGTTAGTCTTTATAAAAAGATAACCACAACATGTCTACCAGCGAGAAAAGAGCAGGTAGGAATTTATCACAATCAGATCTTTACGAAAATAAACTAAGTTATTCACAGCATTCCAGCAATGCGACCAAGAAACTATCAAAATCATAGACCCAACCAAAATACCCCTAAAAATAAACTAAGTTATTTCTCAATAGCCCAGGAAACTATCACAATTATAGGCCCAGCCAGAATAGACCTCAAAAATAAATTAAGTTATTTCTCAATAGCCCAGGAAACTATCACAATTATAGGCCCAGCCAGAATAGAACTCAAAAATAAACTAAGTTATTTCTCAATAGCCCAGGAAACTATTACAGAGCAGTCAAAAATAAACTAAGTTATTCTCCAATAGCCCAGGAAACTATCACAATTATAGGCCCAGCCAGAATAGACCTCAAAAATAAACTAAGTTATTTCTCAATAGCCCAAGAAACTATCACAATTATAGGCCCAGCCAGAATAGACCTCAAAAATAAACTAAGTTATTCTCAATAGCCCAAGAAACTATCACAATCATAGACCCAACCAGAATAATCCTCAAAAATAAACTAAGTTATTCACAGCTAGTCACTCAAGCTTACCAGGGGAGTCATCTATGGGGTCATTTTTAGCCTGAAAAATTCTAAGTTCTTTTCAGGCTTAAAAAAATGACCCCATAGTGACCCCCATTACTACTACACTAAGGATTCTATTCTTGACAATTTGTGTTTGTAACTGCCAACTGATTTGAAACAATACACATATAATACATACATCATACCTCTTACAACCCATGTAAGTTTAATATTAAAAAGTTTTGATTAACAGAATAGTGGCAACTTATAACCCTTATACAGTGTCTCCAGTAAAGAACCACATTCCCCAGTAAAGAATCACCTGAAAACAGTCCAGTCCCAAGGTGAAAATGGATTAAGCATCACATTAAAAATACCATAACAAAACATGGACCAAACATAGAGCCCCTGGACCCACAAAACATGCAATGGAATGAACCGACAACAGCTCCACCGCTGTAGAACGGACACTTGTTTTGACATCTTTTCTGGAACTACTCCGAGCTAAAATTGTAGCTTGCGAATAAAGTAAATAGCCTATCCTTTCTTTGAAGGAAAATTTGAACCAGTACATGGGATCTGGGTACTTTTTGCATTTTCGAGCAGTGAAGTCCCTAGCGAGTCTGCGCAATTGCACAGACTCGCTAGAGCCTTCACTGCTTCTATACACAAAGAATAGATGATGGTGAAGAATCAGACCAAATTTCTGACCTCTATTTCCCCTGGATAGGTCAGAATGTGCGCTTTTCTGAGGCTTTACGCACCAAAATACCATGTGCTGGCCCATTTTTATATGCGTGACGTGGGCAAAAATACTAGACTCTTTAAAAAAATTGAAATATCGGATTTTGTGGCAAGCAATGTGTATATAGTATAATGGTATATACCTGTGCGCACTCGAGGATGTCACAATGCGCAACCTCACGTGATTAGTTGATAATCTCGTTGCCCTTCGTGAGAGGAATAAACATCAAAACATTGCGATAACTTGTAGCACGGCGCACAGGGTACGTATCGATATTTTTCTTAATTAATTTTAATTATAGATTGAATGTATATTTTGCTTGGTTTATGCTGAAAATTCAAATTGTAGAAAATAATTCCTCAGATTTTCTTTCCTTTTGAAAAACAAAATTTGTTCGTTTTATAAGATTTCTCTCCAGCTAAAATTGTCTGTTCTATTGCTTTTTATTTAACGTACAGCGTTAGTTTCGATCATATTGACCGCCTGGCATTGGCATTATTGATCTAAACTCCTATGCAATTATGTCAATTAAACCTTTTTTTATAAATAAAGAGATGTTTGCATTCTTATTTTTCTGTATAGGAATGGTTCATGCATCCATTTTTATGAGTTTGACGGTCTAAAATTCAATATTTAGGTCCATGAATTTGACTGGCGCCATGAATCTGGTTAAAGCCCTCCAGATTTTTTTTCTGACGTATATCTTTTGTTGATCATTTTTGTCATGTTTTCTTGTCTGTTCACTGCAGCCTTGTGGTCACCTGCTGGGAAATGGCTGACCTCTTGGCTCTCTTTCATGTGATGTATTATTGTGTCACTTTCCCGTGTGGTGTCCTTGGTCAGGTGTGGTACTTGATTGTATCGATTCCTGATCTTTGCCTCTTTACTTACTTTAAATGATAGCAACTGGTAGTCAGTTGCAATGTGGCTGTCTGTGTCATGCGCGGAACCAGAAGATTTTGTCAGAGGGGCCCAACTTTCTTGTTTAGTTGGATCCAAAAACCACTAAAAGTGATGATGGCCCAGCATTAAATGCTGCATTAGTAACGTTATGATTTACAGGAGATCCGCACCAGTAAATTGCTAGGAAACCATATAGCTTTATATTTTAGGGGGTTCGGACTCCCTGTTCCCCCTCTGGTTCCGCGCAAGTTCTGTGTTCCTCGGGGTGCCATGGAAACACAGTGCTCAGCAGTTTGTGGTTTAGTATTTCCTGTTCATACTCACTTTTTTATTCAGAATGTTCTTAATATTATAAACTAATTTCAATGCAAACGAACTACCAGTAAATGTATGAATATGCGCATTTTGTTGGGCATGCTCAGCATTGAGCGAGGTTAACCACGATACTTTATAGATGTGAAAGGTTTACCCTTTCAAACCAATGTCCATTTCTTCTCTGTCTCTCTGTCTTGTCTCTCTGTCTTGTCTCTCTGTCTCTCTCTCTCTCTCTCTCTGTTTGTCTGTATGTCTGTCTGTCCGTCTCTCTCTCTCTCTCTCTCTCTCTCTCTCTCTCTCTCTCTCTCTCTCTCTCTCTCTGATAGGAAAGATTCGGCTGTGGTATTGTGGTCTCGGTCTTAAGCAGACGTTTTGGAGCCATACTTAAAATGACAGGTTGTCCTTGAATGGAGGGTAATCGTCCAAAAACACCCAATTACAAATGAAATCGATACCATGCTATGACAATTAAAGCAAATTTGCACAAAAAAGAACAAATCGGTAGCAAAGGGACTCTTTGATAGTCTACATACATCTGAAAAGTGTACCCATTTCCGACCGGTGTAAGCATGCACATTTTGTAAATGTGCATGGTTGTTATTGATAGGTTGAGATTATAATTGTGAATCGAGCTTGTTAGGCCTTTCACTAAGCACATATGGTGTTTTCTCATAGATTGCTGTGAAATTCAACTTACAGTAGTGTTAAATTTCAACGGGAGTTACGGCCGCATGCGTTAACATAAAGGGGACATTGCGTAAAAATCTGTTTAACTAAATATGCCTAGGTTTCGTTTTATGGGATAGAGAATAAAAAACAGTGTTATTGAGATCGAATGTCGCAAGCTTCGGTGTCCGTTCTAGTTACAAATTGACCAATTGAAATTAACTTTTAAAGCGCCAAGAAAAAAATGCATCTGAAAATGTCGTCTGCTGAAGTCGTCTGCTGCAAATAATTGCCTAACATTACCGACGAATTAAGTATAGAAGCAAACAGCATGGATCCAGAACAGACTGCTCCTATAGCAGTCTGTACTGGGTCCACATTGCTTGCCATTGAGGCTTCTTAAACATTTCAGCAGACGATAAAAGCAGACGACTTTTGTTGCGATTGGCGCTTTAGGGGTTAAAATAAACAAAATGAACCCCAGATATTGAAATGGAGTTATCCAACCGAAAAATATCAGAACGTCCATTCAGATTAATTGGGTTACATTTGAGCCGCGGCATGAGATTTCCAACAATTTGACATTTTGACAAGTATAGACTCAAACGAGCCTCTGCAACCTCCTTTTAAGCTTAAAAACTCCAAATGGTGTTCAGTCAGTAGCTTAACAATCATAGAATACTCAAGCGACTAGCAAAGGCTCTGATCAGACTGCAAGCGCAGTCTGATCTGAGGCTTTGCTGGTCGCACATACCACATTGTTGGAAATCTCATGCACTGGCTCATTTTATGAGTGCTTACAATGCAATTTCGTACCAATTATCTTTGATAAATGATCATCAATATTACAGTTTTACAACATGCGCAGATTCAGATGGAACGGGGGTCCATCTTTAAAAATCACAAAAAACAGAGGGTTTCTTAGCAATACTGGTCCGGATCAATAGCAACTATTTCCGTATACCTAGGAAAGTAGAAAAATGACTGGCATTAATTTTAATAGAAGTTTAACTCATGCACGCATGGTAAAGCATTGGTATTTCGCTTTGCTTAATCTTCATTTTAAATTCTTTTCACCAAAATTTTTTTATCAATCTTTTTTTAAGGTTCATTCAAAAGTAGAATAAATACACTGAAAGGGGAGTAAAGTAAATGAAGTTATCGACTTTTTTCTTTAGCAAAATATACTGAATGGGGGATCAGTTTACATTGCTGGCCTAAGCAACGATACTATGCATTCATATAACTATTCAAATATAGGCATTCATGTTTAAATACAAAAAAAACTTGGTATGCGCCCTTAAAGGCGTCAAACCTGTTTACACACGAATAGCGTATACTGTATCATGACTAGCCTAGGCATTGTTTTTGACGAATGAAATCTCCCAGCCACTTGACAAGCAAATGAGCCAGTGCATTAGATTTCCAACAATGTGGTATGTGCGACCAGCAAAGCCTCAGATCAGCCTGCGCATACGCGCAGTCTGATCAGAGTCTTTGCTAGTCGCTTGAGTATTTTATGATTGTTAAGCTACTGACTAAGCAACATTTAAAAGTTTCTAAGCTTAAAATGAGACTGTAGAGGCTCGCCCGAGTCTACACTTGTCAAAATGTCAAATTGTTTGAAATCTCATGCCCTGGCTCGAACCTCTTTCTCTTAGCAACTTATTATGACATTTCTAGTTTAGGCTGCCAAAAACAGGTATAATCCATTTTTGCCATAAAGAATATCCCATCATTATAAATTGGTAGAATTCATTTCGAATTGAAAGATTGGTTGGCTAGTATTGTATTCAAACAGTGAGAGCCCAGATGAAATGATGCAAAAATGCGGCATCTTATTAGGGTCTTCACTGTTTGCTTAAACACAAATACGACATCCAAAGAAAGAAATACTATAATTGTTCGCGAAATTAAAACCAGTGACCACTTTTAAATGTATGCAATGGAGCATTATGACTAGATTTATGTAGCTATTTTCGGAAATGTCCATTGGTGTTCATGTATACCAGAGTAAAATATTGATCAACGGAAATACGTATGCTCGTTTAAGCCATGCTGGTTTGTTCGATGATTTGATAAGTACTAAATTATGCAGATTTCCTTTTTAAAATTTTAGATGTTACTTAAAGTGTTTACTAAGCTCTTCAATCTGTTGATATATCAATACATCACTTTGAAGTACGATCGGGTCAACCCCATCTCAGTGTCGTTGACCGCATATTAGAATACATGTTTATGAATAAAGGTTTTGCTCAAAGAATCTAAAACATGTCCCTATGGCTTGCTACATGCGTTTTATAATTATCTGCTTAAAGAGTTATTACATCCCATTTTAATATATAAAATATGATATCATAGTATTTAGTTCTACATGTAGTATGCTACACGTACATGTAATAGTTATACCATAGGCTTAGCTAAACCATAGCTTTAGCGAGTGGATTATCTTACGTACATGTGGACAAACATGGTATAACTATTTTATACCACATACACCAGTGTAGACCTTGCACATCACGAGATATTTCGTGCTAAGTACCAGATTAGCAAGGATAGTTCATGGATATAGCTGCCATGTAAATATAAACAATTTGCCATATTGTGATAGATATTTTAATACTGATTGGCAGATTGAGATGTTTTAAATAGGCAAAGCTATAGATGGACATGATTCTTGATAAATGTATATTTCAAAATAGGTTTCCTTAATTTTAGTAACATATGTTGGTACAGGCAATTCCAATGTGCACCTACAACATATGTCAATTCAATAAATGAGTGTTTTTCACCATAAACTTTTTTCACACGCTTCTAAACTATGTTTTTTTATGTGTCAGTGTAATGAACATGTAGAAATGAACAAGTTTTTGTGTAGTTAAGCGTGCACTTGGATGACAACAATAGATAGCCAATTTATATTGTTGACAGCTAATCTTTAGATGTTTCATTGGAATAAAATGCTTTCCGTAAATATACATTATTGCACCTAGTGTTAAACGACATATATCTCGCAATGTACAATGCAATGCAAGTGTATGCTGGTGCAATAAGCTGTTACGCCTGTACGGGCGATAATCCACTCGCAAAATCCTGTGGGTGATTCTACCGTATGCGCAAACCATACAATGCATGTAACTTACACTTGTACAATCTAAGCTAAATTATAATTTGCTTGGTTCAAATCATAAGTCAGCGATAAATCATGTCTAGGAATCAACCAAGGAACCGACATTCAAATGATGTTTCCCTGATGGGCCGATTGTGACCCGCTTTTACATGCTTAATTGGTTGTAAGCAATATCGCACACTTGTTTGTGTCGACCTTGAAATTTAAAGCTCCTGGAAATGACGTATTGTGCTGAAGTCGTGTGCTGCAAATAATTGTTTGACGTTACTGCCGAATTTAAGTCAGACTGCACATAATAAAACTATATAAGCAGTAGGAGCAGTATGATGTGGATCCACACTGTTTGTCATAGAGCTTCTTAAACATTTCAGCAGACGAGAAAATCAGACGACTTTTGCTGCGATTGGCGCTTTAAGGGTTAATGGGACTCGGGTGATCGGTGTCGCTATGCTCAGTTCAATGTTTACCCGTTTTTGTTTTGGATTCAATGTGACGCAATGAAAAAAATCTCTTTATTCTATAAAGCAATAATCGATGATGAAGTGCGAGTGAATCAGTCAAACGTTAAGTTATAATAGAATAGAACAGAACAGAACAGAAAACAGAAAAAATTCTACAGATTGCTAAATCATAAGAGAAATCAATCAGACAATCCTCGCACCGGATAAGCGGAAATCAAAAACGTTCATACTATCCACGAACGTACATGTAGATAAAAACTTGTCTAGAAAATAGTGTGACAAAGCTTTACGAGCTTTGTCAAGAGGCTGTTTATCATGCTTTGCCTCTTCCTCACCGTGCTGGGGGTTGGTCTGCAATGTGTGATTGTGGCAATTCCTGTTCGTACGCACTTACTAACATTTTCTATACAGTTCTTGAAAGTGGTGCGGCAAGGACAACAGAAATTTCTCTGATGATGTCCATTGTCATTTACATGAGTTCTAAGAGGATTCCTGAATATGAATCAGACACAGAAATGAACAGATATCTGTAATTAACTAATACTATCTGGTCGTTTTTGTGAAGTTGTACAGATTAACCTGCTATCAGAGTTCAGGTAAAAGGGAATATCTATTTTTCCAACATTATCACTTTTGGAATGACTTACTGGAGATTGTATTGCTTACTTTTAAACTTTTACTCTACCCAACTAGGCTTTGTCTTTGAGATGTGCGTCAGTTTGCAAAGGCTGAACTATTCCCTCTGATATTTACAAGCAACATATATGTATATCATATCAAATCCTTCAAATGCAGTACAATTAATGGTTTCCATGAAGGCTAATGTACTGTTAAACTGTCAGAGGGCAAGTTCAATTCTGTCTGAATTAAATATGTGGTCTAAACAACAGAATACAAAGTTCTGATAGGATCTAGGGTAATCATTGGACTAAACCTAAAAGGCAATGCACTGACTAGGTCACGTGGTTCCTGAGCCAAGTATGTGACCGCAAAGTACCAAATGATGTTTCACAACTATGTATGTCGAAGAGCATGTACAGTGAAACCAAACCAGAGTAAACCTTCACATCATTCTGATACAAAAGCACTGATATGATTCTGTTGTAAAATAATTTAGATGTTTGACAGCCGATTCATTGATCCCCCTTTGACCCTACAGAGGTCGCGCCTCAGACTTCTAATGAATTTTGTAACATGCGTTTTATCATCCAAGCTTGCTATGTGCCTTAGGCACAGGAAGTGAGAAAATCATTCATGAAGGAAGGCTTTATAAAGCTTGATGGGCAAGACATACCTCAGATGATGCTCTATGATACCCCTCAAAAAGCCAATAATAAGACACTGGCGGGCATGCCAAAGACAGTAAAACTCAATGATAGCAGTATAGTTATGAATGATTATGGGATGCGTCTGTGTTTGTAAGCAGCTTGCTCTTTCAGAGAGGTAGCCTGTCATTTGGGAATGCGCAAGGATTCTTTAAATATTTTCAATAACTATGGCTCAAATCAATGACTGCATGAATCAAATCAGATTTCATCCATTAACTCAAAAGCATATCTGAAGGCAACGTAGCATGTATTGAGAAACCAGAATGCATTATCTTTGATGCTACAGCTTTGATACAGATGCTACCAATACTGTCTAAATGGCTAAAGTAACATCTGTAGCCATAGTTGAACAGTTCCATGGCTACATACTTTAGGCCAGTTGCATCTATCAGTCCGTTTCACAGATACACATTGTCTTTGACATGTATAGGGAGAATAGTTTGAATACGCTAGTAGGCCAAAAAAGAGGCAACACCACACTGTGACTTACAATGCTTCTACAAGCAGACATGAAAGTACTCAAAGATTAGAAGAAATTATTTTCTGGAGGCCAAACTCAGGACAACCTTGTAGCTTATTTCACAGACTTCATAATTGAAACGGATAAAAACCAGTTGAACAGAAACATACAATCTTCATCAGTGGTGGACTGAAGGACAGAGCCATAAAAGCGACCAAAGATGAGCATATGGACATCTCAGAGCTACAGGAGGAAGCAAATACAAGGCTGTTTACATGCTTCAGTTGCTGAAAAATGTCCCAGTACAGATTTTCTTTTCCTCGTCATAGTATAAAAAAAGAAGCTACAAATGAGATCTTTCTCACATGTCGAATTGGCATATCATGTTGCTATGAGACGTAATATCCCTGTTAACATCTTATTCACCAGTCTTACAAAGGACTAACACGCAATACTGATCATAATATACTGTCTGGCTGGATGTGATATAGGCAGTGCTTTCTTTGGGATTGGTAAGAAGTCAGTTTTCAAACGCATGATACAAGGTGCACTGGAATCGCAGGGACTGAAAGAGCTTGGCCATGAGTTTTTATCAAACTGTCAAAAGTTTACTTGCACTCAGTTTGTTGGAGCAATATATGAAAAACTAACTCCACATCCCTAAACGAGGTGAGCTGTGCACAGGCAGCAACAAAAGTCCTATCGATAGCTAACAGATTCCATTTGCATATTCTACATTTTACATGCCCACCCCACAAAATAATTATGGATATAAGACAGTTGAATACACTAATGACACACATACTAAATGCGTCCTACGATGATGAACCATTCAACAGCTGCCCCAAAGCTTTTAAATGACCATACATGCAATTGCGAGAACAGTATCTGTGACGATAACTGTACATCATACATTTTTCACAATGAGCAACCCTGTGCACTAACCTAATCTACGGATGCAGAATAGCAGCTCCATGAAAACACATTTTTGTACGGTATCCATGCAAAACATACGTGATTGGGAATAGAGAATGCCATGTGCTTAAACATCACTCTTTGACAGATGGAGGGATAAATACACTTAGTCTACTTAATTGCAAAGCATTTTAGACCAATTTGACTGTAAATGTCTTTGGAGAAAAACTCATTTTCACGGTCTATAGATTTTCCACTTTGTCTTAAACAAGTAATGGTGTCTCACATGCATGCTAGTCATTTAAGAGTATGGCAAACACAGCTGAGCAATATAGCTTCATCCTGTTTTGATATTGATAAAACGTTATACTAAACCAACATGACATAAGTTGTGCTGGAATGCTGTGTCACACCTGCTCGGGTAAAGTCATATATATGTCTCTCACAGTCAAAATACTGGAATGTAAAAATTAGGTTAATGTCACAAAGCAAGCTTAAAGAGAATGCCGGGGACAATTACTATACAGCGTTTGACACTCTCAACTATCACTGCTGCAGAGAACTTACTTTAATGTAAACTTTTGACTGACGGAAGTCAATTTATATCAAAGTCACTGGAGCGTAAAAAGTAGGTCAAGGTCAGCAGAGCCCACTGTATACTCAAAGAATGTGCAAAAGACAGTTACTATGCAATGGTTATTAACAGTTATCATTACTGCAGAGAAACTCACTTTAATGTAAATTGTTGAGGGACGGATGGACTGATGCGAATTTGAACTCCTATGTAACACCCTGTTTAAAAAAGCCACACCCTGTTACGAGCATGTGTGACAAAACTAATAAAATAGTATAGATTAAATATATACATTTTCTAACAGTAAATTTTCTTACAAAATTGGACACTATTACATGCAGTTGCATCCAGATTAATGTTATGTCAATATCATAGGTTTTCGTGACTTTTGTACTCAATGACCTCATAAAATGTTGAAAACCGGGCTGCATATATTGTCATTTAATATCTATTATTATATTTATTCATTTCCACTCCACAATTAACAAGAAATAGATTTTTACGTGCATATATGGGGATAATACCTGCTTGGAAAGCCCACAGTAAGCGAATACTAACAATTTAGGGTGTATACTTTTGAAGGGCCGTAAAAAATTTCGCACAAAATTTCGGAAGTGGCATCATTCAGTTTTGAAATGAGCAGACTCCAAGCTTTAATTTGGTATATAGTAGTATTTGTTACCCTGCTGGTATGAGTACCTCTAAAATTAGGCTACTTTTTGCCACATTGCTGCAGCACTAGTAAGGCCACTTTCTTAAACATTCTATAATCACGACTACCAATCGATCAAATGCTCAACAACTGCTCTTCGAAGAGAATCAAAATTCGGGGAATGTCATGCAATAACCTAGTATGGATTCCTACATTTGGGGTATAAATACGAGCTCAAAAAGTATTCTCATTATGTCACACTTACTTTTTGCGCGATAAACACGTTTCTGTCGAATTTCGGTGCACCTATTTTACGCAAAAAAAGTAAATCTGACAAAACGAGAGAACTTTCGGACCTCAAATTTATACCACAAGCGTAAGAATGCGTAGGCTGTTGCGTAGACATTCCCAGATTTGTATTCTCTTCCTGGAACGTTGTTTTTAATATTCAACCAGATGTTGAGCATTGGATTGTTTAGTAGGCGTGATAATGGTATATATTAAACGGTATACGCAGCCAGCAGTTAGTGCTAAAGAGCTTGGTGTTTGTTCTGAGCCCTTACCAACCAACGTTGTGCGCACGGGCAATGATGGGTCTCAGCGTACACGCTCGACTGAGTCCCAGCTGGTTGCCGGTGTAATGAACCTGGCGCAAGAGACCCTGTCGTCGAGGTTGCGGAGAACAAAGGCGCAAACCAGCCTGCGCGTCAGCGCAGCCGATAGGCGACTTTGTTTTCTCTCAATAAAAAGTATCATACCTGAACTTGATACAAGCAAAATCGCAAAAGTCTACGTAACTGAGCATCAGGTTGGTAATAACCCAGTTATTATTAGTGCATCTTTATTTTGTAGAAAGGACTCTAAAATCTCAAGATGGCCCACACACAGCAACCAAGTAGTGGACAACTACTGTTACCTTTGGAAGGAAACAAGGAATGGAGTACAGGCGTGTTTGGTTGCTGTGAAGACTGCAAATCAAGTAAGTAAATATTTCAACCCATTCCGGAAAGTCCGGCACAATTCGAGAATTAAATCAAGACTCGGGTGTCCGTAAGACGCATTACGCGTAGTAGTAAGTACAAAAAAAGCTCTATTTTGTTCTCCGGAACTGGCGTAAGGAAAAATAGCACTTAAGAGTCTGGGTCTAGTCCTATTAAAATCCATTATGCATGACCCCAAACGTTTTATCAACAGAATAAATGAAATTTATTATTTTTCAATATAATATCGATGTACAGCGTAGCGATGTTTTATTGTAAAAAAAACATAAGGTTCGATTAAATCACGCTTATTATTGTATTGGCATAGTTTCTGTGACGCCAGCGTCACGTTATCACCCGCGTTTTCAAAATACATCCGAGGTCTGATTCCGCGGAATTTCGCGGGAATGGGCCGAGGCAGTTTCGATTGGTTTCATCCAATTTAAAGGATTTTGCCATTGATTAGAATACAATCGCACTCATAGTTCGACCATGGGCGTACATGTAGCTGCCAAATACAGTACGCAAAAACTCAATTGCGTACACATTTGAACCAAAAATAGTAAATAAGTATGATCAGGAAATACCACAATCACAAACTGCAGACAACCCAGTGGCACCGTGAGGAAGAGCCGCTCAACCATCACGAGACACCAGGAAGACAAATTAAGCAAAGCAATCAGCTCTCTCTTCCCCATCAAGATGATTGCAATACTAAAATGGACATAAAGTAACGTACAACAAAACATAGAACAATTACAGACTCCCACAATGGGAGCAACAATAAACAGAAAGTCAACAACAACAGAACCACCGCCTTAGAACGGACAGCAGCCTAAGCCACCGGGGGAAACCTATGCATCTTCGGATAGGGGCGCTAACTGGATGTCCCCTGTGCAAAAAAAGTCACCCCTTGTGTGGGTGAAAGAACCCTACGGTAAGTTAGGTATGGTTACTCCAACCTGGAGCGTACAAAGTACACCTGCCGATAATGCTCACGATGGCGTCTGGCAGTATATAGAGAAAGAAACATTTTTTAATATATTCCGGTTCTGGAGGGGTTTTTTTTAATCATGCATATGTAAATGGGAGTGGAAAAGCAATTCTAATGTGTTTAATTTCAATTTTGGTAGGAGTTCATTATTTTATGCGGGTAAACCACATTTAGCTTATAAAAAAACTAATCTACACTGTGCCCAAATCGACATGAGACTGATTAATTATCTTAAATCCATATGGTCTGATAGCCTAGTGGTTACATGTATTTTTTCAATAGTTCGCAACTTGATATAGATCACACACACCTTGATCGAATCTTGGAAAAACACTTTTTAATGATTGTCAAACGTATGCACTCTTAAGTCAAGGTTGTTCAAATATTTCATGACATCTCGTGAGTATCTTTACATCCTTTAAAGCTCTTCAAATGCGTAACGTGACCTATGTTGAATGATTGATTGATTGGTGCATTTTTGCGATGCACGCTTCCATTTTGTTTGGTGCATGCTCAAATGCATTTAAAGTGGTCATCAGCTGATAGAAGTAAGGGGGATGGAGCTCAAATAATTTACACTTGACCAACTCGCAGTAGCCCACGCCCATTATTAACATTATTTACGCACATTCATGAAAAAACAAACACAACCCTCCATGTGCCAAACATGATTCTATCCAGCTTCGGAATCGACCAAATCGATCAAGCTAACCATCACTCATCGGTTTAGCTAATGGTTTAGCTGATCTGAGTCTTCATCTCGAACACAGTAACGCTTTGAATAATAGTAGCTCATAATGCATATTTTGGCAAACAGCGTAGACCCTCATGAAATGCCGCATCATTGGCAAACAGTGTAAACCCAGATGAAAAGCCGAATCATAAGCGAACAGCGAAGACCAAGATGAAATGTCACATTATTGGCAAACAGTCAAGACCCAGATGAAATGCCGCATGATGTGAAATTTCATCAGCGTCTATACTGTTTGCTATAACAAAACAACGAGACAAATATCTATTTTATGTGGCCCCTCAGTATATACACCGGCCCATCCCAAGATTATTGCATGAATCCATTAGGACATAAAGGATTATTTGTACATGTAG
The DNA here is from genome assembly GCA_964019695.1 of Loripinus fragilis. Lineage (NCBI taxonomy): Eukaryota > Metazoa > Mollusca > Bivalvia > Lucinida > Lucinidae > Loripinus > Loripinus fragilis. Next base: position 74,344,007 of record OZ026517.1, read on the forward strand.
TTTTTTATGTTTTCCATTTGATTATTTCAGTGATATGTGCATTGTTCTGTATGCCATGCAACCTATGCAGTATGTCCAGCAGAATGGGCGAATTCGCGTGTATGCCTTTGTTGGCTGGTGGTAGCGTTTTGGCTATGCGATCCAGATTTAGGACCCTTGCAGGCATCAGGGTAAGATATATAGTTTAAAAGTCCTTAGGTCCTCGGACCACGGTTTTATTTCAAGTAGGTTGGCCCCAGACCCTATCTGTATTTTTTAAAATCTATTTCATCATATGGGAATTTTGCTTTCAAAAGCTCTTACTTGTTTGAAATTTTTCCTGTATAAACAAAAATGGCTATATCATCAAGGAGACGGGTGCCTTTGGCTATATTGATGTATTGACAATTTGTATATCTGACACAGTAACTTCCTGTCCTGGTTTTATTCTGACACATTTGGGTGAAATAAATCAACATTTTAAATGTGTCCTATATTTTGACCTCTACCTCCATCCTAGATCATGATGCCTGAGGTCTGAAGTCACATAGAGAAAGCCAGACAAGAAAAGTACATGATGTTCATAAGCGAATGATTTAAACAGAAAAAAACGAAACAACAGAAAAAAAACTCCTCAGATGTCATAGATTTGACCAGTAGCTCACACTCTGGGTCATCAACCAAAATTTTAGGATATAAAGTTGTCCGTTGGAAGCTTACTGCGAATGGTACTTCTTGTCCAATTATGAATACATTCTAATAAATGGTTGTTTAGATATATGCATAAGTCAGAAAAAACAGATTAGCGCTTTTTGAAGATGTCCTAGGTCTTGACCTCTAGCACATCCATTACGACCCAAGTGTCTGAAGCTATCGAGGGTAAACCAGCCATGAATGGTACCATTTGTCAAATTATGAATGATTTCTAATACATGTAAATGGTGGGTAAAATATCTACATACGTCAGAAAAAAAAATGAATGAACTTTAGTAGGTTCCCTAGATTTTGACCCCTAGCCCCACCCTGGGGCTTCAATAAAAAGATCCGAAACCATTGAGTGGAAGTCAAATATAAATTACACCATTTGCCGAATCTAATGAATGGTTTGTTAGATATCCTGATTAGTCAGGAAAACAGCACTTAGTCTTAGAATAGCACTCTTTAAAGGTTTCGTACATTTTGACCTCTAGCTACATCTAGTGATAGTGACGTACGTCATACCAATACTCGTGAATAGCTATGGTCCACATATAAACGCTTTCTGATAAGTGGATACTGAGATATACACACCTTGAAAAACTTTAACCAAATTTTTGACATACTTTTTGAAGGTGTCCTAGATTTTGACCTCCAGCCCAGCCCATGGGCAAAGACCCTGAAGCCTCGAGTCATGAAATGAATGCCAACCTATCAGAAATATTAATGCTTTCTGATAAGTGTTACCGATATATTAACCAATGGAGAAACTTTAACCAAACTTTCATCGTAAATTCAATGAACACATAGGAAGAACTAACAAGGTGCGAATATATGAAGGGGCATACGACAAGAAAACTATATACCAAATGGCTTAAATGCTGAGGGTATGAATATCAGTCAAATGTTTTATGAAAGTCTGGGAGAAAATAAAATCTCTTTTATTTTATTTTTATATCCTTATAAATCGGGGGTTGTGATGATCAATTTGGAATGTGTATGCTTCACCCCCACCCCCCTCCTCACAAAAAAGACCTATTTATGATTTATAGCTTCGTTTGGATCCAGTGCTGTGTCGATCAACAGTACTTTTACCAATTTGCATGGGTGGTGCAATAAAACCACTCAATTGAAAATATGTATAAAATGGTTTGGTAATGTTTATGAAATATGATATATTTGACGGTCATCTTGAAATTCCTGTTAGCCATATTGAAAATGGTAAACAACTGCGATGGCTAACGAGAGAATATTTACAAGAAAGGTTCTAAGAACACATTTTGAAAAGTCTCATGCTTGTATCTGGAAGTCCATGGTTGTCTGAACAACAAACAGCAATCTCCCACTCCACTAGCTTACTTTAGCTTAATGCAAAATAACAGTACTGTTACCCATAAAACACCATCTACAGTTTGCAGCAGACGACAATTATGAATTTTGCTGCTTTTTCAAAAATAACAAATAAGGCATGATATTTCATGAGAATTGTCTGCTGGCAGACAATTCTCATGAGATATCATACCTTATTTTTTTCGAAAAATATGAAAGATGTCGCAAAATTTTCGTCTGCAGCATTTGTGATTGGCGCTTTTAAGGGTTAATGTGAAAGCGTTCGAGATCTCAGAACAGAGCATTTTGAAGTTTATTCAAGCTGTTCATACCGTAAGCATAGTTTTGTGTATTGGGTGTTGTGGCCCAGTGATTGGGTCGTCGACTGCAACATATTGAATTTATTTAGATCCTCGACTATTTGGCCAGAATACCATATTCAGATATTCAGAACTATGCGTATGAAAAGATTGAATAACTAACTAAATGCTCTGCCTTCAGATTTCGAACATAGTGCATATTATAGGATATTTTGCACTTTGCATAACTTCTAGACCATAAACACAAATTCCTTTCATCCCCTTTTTCATGAAAAAAATCACATTTTTTGGCATAACTCTGGTGCAGTAGCGACTATCACTCAACCTGCATAAATCGTTTTAAGTAGATAATAACTCAGCAATTAATATTTTCAGAAGTAAATATTACCCTTTTTCAGGCCTCGAAATATCTTAAATAGGCACTTGCCCTGCATCACAAAACATATTGGCAAACATTGGAAAACATTAATTTTTACTAGAAATATCAAAATTTTCACTTGCCCTGCAACCTGAGGCACTCGTACATAAAAGCGGACGAGTGCTATTTTCGAGTCCCATTTTACCAGCTTATCTGTGCACTCGTCGATTGTAACCAACACCCGATGACAGCGCTTTTCGAGTACAGTGGTTCTGTAGCGACAGTGGTTCTGTAGCGTGGATAATGCTGCACTTAACCTTAAAGGGGACAGCAACCCTAATGATAAGTATGTTTTATCAGAAAGAGCTCTATGAACCATGCATTTTGATACAAGTATAATCAAAATCGGTTGAAAAATTGGCAAGTTATTGGAATTTAAAGAATTCAATATGACCAACATTTAGCCGCCATTTTGAATATTTTTCAGAATTTTTTCAACTGCTTAATTTTTAGTTATCACTACTATAACATGATATGTGTTTCAGCAGATATGCAGATTTATACATAAAGAAAGTGCTTCACTAAAGATTAATGCAAATAATCCATTGGTTTGTCTTTTATTTTGATTGCGCATATTTAATTAGGCTGTGTGACGTCACTAAGCCTACAATATGGCCGCTTCCATTACAGTCCTTTTGCAAATATTCAAACGCCCACAACTTCTACATTTTTCAACCTATTAACATGAAACTGGTATCAAAATTCATGGTTTGTTAAGATATTTCATATAAACCATAGTAATCATCAAGGTTGCCGTAAAGCGCCAAAAAAAAAATGTACCTGAAAATGTCGTCTGCTGAAGTGGTCTGCTGCAAGTAATTGCCTTTCATTACCAACGAATTAAGTATAGAAGCAAACAGCGTGGACCCAGAACAGACTGCTCCTATAGGAGCAGTCTGATCTGGGTCCACACTGTTTGCCATAGAGGCTTCTTAAACATTTCAGCAGACTAGAAAAGCAGACGACTTTTGTTGCGATTGGCGCATTTAGGGTTAATTAATCTCTAGCTTGCTTGTTTTATTTCTTTCAGGGTACTATCTGCAATGATTGGTTGATGTTTGCCTGCTGCGGAGCTTGTACCGTTTGTCAGTTGGACAGAGAAATGCAGGCGCATGGGCTTTAAACAGCACCATATATGCAGGTCGAATGCGTGGCACCATCTTCTGCGATGAAACAACATATGTGCCGCGAACACAATTAAAAATTTAGATGTTAAAACATTACATAATAATAATTATATTGTTTCTTTGGACAATTTTATCATGTAGGCCGTTTCTAGAAGCATTAAGGTTTCAATTACGACGGTTTAGGTGCCGTAGTCTGGCTGTATACTACGCAACTGGAAATAAGAAAAACATGTTTTTTTGCGCAAACAAAGCTACACGGATATGTTGAGTTGTTTTAAAGGGAAATTTTATTTTCAAATTTAAACGAGGCAGATTGGAACACATTAGAACCGCCTCAACGCGGCGACTCCAAAGAGTTCTATTTTTGTATGGATAATACAATTTCCCAAGAAAGGCCTAATAGGGGATGTAAAGGCACTGTGAGTATTTTGATGGAGCCACCTACCAGATTTCAGTTGACATCACAAATCTGAGCATTAGGCCTTATCAAGATAGAGTGAAAAAAATCAAACACGTTTTTCGTCGATTTGTGTCAAATCGCCGAAAAACGTACGTGTGATTTATTGCAATTTCTTTTTTCTGTTCGGTATTAAAATCACTTTAACTGCCAACATAATAATTAAATATTACATTTTTTATCGAAAATGGTCATTTTGACATAGTGCCTTTTACGTTGTCCGTGTCATCATATTAATAGTAGTGCCATCGACTTGATCTGGTGCCATATGCATGTATAAAAATGCAAATATTTTTTTTCTTATTTCTAAACGTCGGAGGCCAAAGAAGCGTCTAAAGTTTAAGCATCCAAAATACTCTAAATTCGAAAAAAAAATGCGAGGATTCTATTTTTGCGAAGCTTCGCATAATATGCGAAGTTTCGTGAAAATAAAATTCTCTCGAATTGGCGAATTCACTATGTCGTTTACTGATATAGGTAAATCACACTCTTGTCACGAATTTTTGGTGTCGAAAATATGTCGAAAAATTATTTTCTCGCGAAAATTTCTGAATTTACAGTAAATAGTGTAATTGATGGTTTCGAAAAAATTCAAAACTTAACGCTCAAATTATTTATCTACTTTTTACCAATGTAAATACATGTACAAGAAAGCATGGTTTGCTAATGTTGATGTAGTATGATCTTAGCGGGCAGGTAATTTAGAACTATATGGTAGCATTCGGTGATAAATTCTTTATGAAAAAAAATGTTCATTTGCTGCAGAACTAAAGACAAAGATCAGCGATTTTTTCTCTTCGTGTGAATTTGGACTGAAGCATGCCTGGTTTCTTTTTTTTTGCTCTCGACAGGTATACAGGTATTTGTTATATTTTAATTTACAATTATTTCTACCTTTCTGTCCAACTGGTACATAATTTCAAAGTGACATCGTACCAACTTCGATGCGACGTCATGACGTCGCATCGATGTTGATACTATGTTATTTTGACGTCATGTGTCTGCTACATGTAGGTAGGCGTTGTATAAACTTCTATATGGAATCAACAATCAAGCACGTGACATTTAAAAAGTTAGGAGTTTTGGTCTGTAAAGACTCTTGATCATAAATCTGGGAATTTTATTTTTAAAGTTACTCTGTTAATCTGTGATAAAAAGCAGCAGGCCATGTTTAATTTTACTCTCTTGGATCTGTTTTCATTGTAATATATTTTATAGATACATTGTGTTGAGTCTTGTTTTGTTCTACTTAGATTGCACGACCCTTTGGTCTGCATTATATGCACTATTTGAGTCCGTCCGTCCAATAGCAGATAGCTCATATTTTAATTTAAAAACCCCAATTTTCTTGAGCAATTCATCTCTTCACTCCTCGCATATGCAATGCAAAAGATGATATTCTGTTACCTAATGCGTATTTGAGGAGTGAAGGCTCAGGCGAGTCTGCACATGCACACTGTCTCATCAGAGCATTTGCTGTTCGCATATAAACAACATGCGGATAAAGGTCTGGGTAAATTGTAGGTTCCTAGTCCCTTTAGCTATTGTTAACTCTTAATCTCCTAGTGTCGTCTGTTGATAAATTTTGCAAACAATTTGGACTCAGATCAGACCCGACAATGTGTGGAGTCTGATCTGGATCCATTTTGTTTGACACTCAGATGATTTTTCTGAAAGAATTTTTCGAAAAAGTTACTTTTGAAAAATAAAATCAGCAGACGACAAATAAGTATGGAAAAATTCCAAGGGGCAAAGAGTTAAAGAGTTTACGAATGGCTCTACGCACATGCGAAAGAATCGGAAATATCGTGAACTAGGCCTAAATGCACGTTTGAAAGTTCAAAATTTCAAAAGCCTGAACTGTAGTTATTCACATTATACAACTATTGTAGGTTTTAAATAAATATGCCTATAAAACATTGACATAGCTGCCTGATCAGGGGTCACTCTGTTTGCTTATGGAAATCATATCTTATTCTGCATTAGTTTATACGTCGTTTCTTTCCTCTTCGTATGAACAAGAATGTTTATTTATATACTTATTCACAGTGGGATGAGCCTAGCATGACTATTCATGAAGGAAAGGGTTATTACATGTATATACCCATATACAATTCTTATTCGACCAAGAATCGTTTGAGCCAGTTCATAAAAAAATGGTTTTTATCATATATGCCCAAATCCACTCTTTAAAGTAAGAAAGACGGCAAAGAACAGGAAACGATACAATCAAGTACCACACCAGACCCCTGATACCACATGGGAAAGTATCAAAAGTATAATAAACATCACCAACAAGAGCCAAGAGGCCAGCCCTTTCTCAGCAAGTGACCACAAGGCAGAAACGAACAGACGCGAAAGCATGAGAAACATAAGACGCAAAAATATAAAAAATCCACCTAAGAAGTACCGCCTTGGAACGGTCAGTAAAATACTTTACTGGAGGGCTTAAACCGGTTTCACGGCACCAACCAACCTCACCCTTATTTCAGATGTGGATAGATACATAGATGTTTGGTTTGCATGAAAGACCCCTAGCGTGCACGTACAGCTACTCAGTGGAATCAGAACTCCAAAGCTTTGTCTGAACCTTTATCTACAACTGTTGCAACATATTGTAACATACCATCCTACATTGAATGTATTAGGAGGAAAGACTCATGCGATTCTGCGCGAATGCTGTGGCTCGTGGCTTGGCCTCTTGCCGAGGCGAATAGTATCTCGCGTGTTGTCTCATAATGCTATTCTTACACATTTGCGAATCGGCTTGCGAACGCACCGCACAGAACGGAAATGCCACGGCATCAAAAGCTTACGTAGCTGTTACGCTGCACGATGCACAACAGCTACGCAAGCTTTCGATGCTATTGCGTTGCCGTGGCGTTCTAAGCCATTCCAGATACGCGCTACTTTCGCAAGTCGATTCGCAAATGTGTAAGAGGAGCATTATTGTAGTATTGCCCTTCAAATGGAACACTGTTTTACGGCAATAACATAAATCTAAAATGTGAATTTTAAATTTAGTTGGAAATATATATTTAAACCAAAAAACACTAATAAAAATATTTTTAAAAGTTTGCATGCGTTTTCATAAATGCTGTGATAGGATGGCATTTTGACATTCTTAATGTTATAGGCCAAACTAGTACCTTGAGCGAAACGGGTTGAATATAAAGCCATGTATATACAATGTACTAGTATGAGACAATTTATAACAATGCTTCAGTGGTTTTAAATGTAGCTACATATTGGCTTGCGTTGCCGTCTATCAGCCTAGTCAGTAATGGTTCAGTTATTTCCAACCGTGTCACAAAAATGGTGACCCAAAAGAAAGGTTCATCATTCGTAGACCTATATTTGAAAGCAGCTTGGATTGCATCGTAAGCAAAACAATTTGATGTCTTCGACAAGATAATCGTCTGCTCTAATCTCTAATGGGCATTTTATAGATCAGCAAATACGGAATAAAATACGTTAAAGACGTTGAATATAGTTCAAGCTTCAAAGTAGGGAGGAAGGCAAATATGAGGATTCGATACAATCAGGTAGCATACCTGACCCGCAACACCATATGGGAAAGTGACAAAAGCACACGAAAACACAACACGCATAAGAACCAAAAGGTCAACCTTTTCCCAGCAGGTGGTCACAAGGCTGGACAGCATATAAAGACAAGGTTAGCTTTTAATAAAGCTTAAAACCATCGAATGGCGTTTTACAATTATTACAGAAGAACTTTTATAGTATTTTATTATTGCATTTGCTGAAGCCTCTCTTTTCAATGTTTCCAGCTCGAGTATTTTTTTGTTTTAGTTAACGATTTGTACATAGGTGATCCTTTGGAATCAAATAAAACACAGGAAATATGCATATTCCAGTAAGACTCTGCTCATGAGCACACAGAATAGTGGTAGAGTTAACCACCTCCCGAGTAGTATGTATAGGTCATACAACTGAGGCGAGTTCAACAATGCGAGAGCTCGCCGAGCGCTCGTTGATTGGTACCTATCTTTATTCGTAATGTGTAAAGCCTGGCATCAGTACAACGAGCGCTTGAAAGCGCTCGCATTGTTGAACTCGCCACTGTATTCCTCACATCGTCTTGACCTTATAATGTTCAATTATATGACCTACCTCTGGCAAAATAGGGGTATTGATCTCTTGTCTCTCCTCTAATACCCTTACAAGGGACACCGCTCAAACTGTCATATGCAAGTTGCTACGAGACTTAAAGTTACATGCCCTTCCGTTTGATTTGCAACACCACCCTTTTCTACTAGAGACACATAACACAGACAGGATCACTACAGCAAGAACATAATTAAAGTAAAACAACCTGGCTTCGAGTTTATAAAACTTGAGTTCATTCTCAAACTCAAAATAAAGCGGAATGATTGGCTGCTTGCGGACACAACCTTGAGGCCCGCACTCTCTTCATCAGCATGATTATTGCAAAACAACTAAGCGAACTACAATACCAAACAAGGACCAAACATACAAATAGGAGCAGCAACAAAATAATGAATCTACAAAAAGAGGGAAACGATTCCTTCTCTTAATCGGTGTTGAAAGATTCTTATCTAATAAGTATTGGTTAGAAACTGGTCATACTTCTGGTGCCCCCTCCCCCACCCAAACGTAATATGGCCCCAAGGCCTAAATTCTAACAAATTTAAAAGAGGACAACACAATGATCTTACGGACCAAATAACAAGGTTAAAGGCCTAGTGGTTTTAGACAATAACATTTTTATGTTGTTATTATATAATTAAATGTAAAACCTGCAACTCCACGGTGGGGCCAGTTGTAACCACAAAACCATAAGTTTGAACAAGCTTGGTAAAGAACCACTAGGTTATCCTACATGATCAAAACCATTCATTTATGTTGTTTCTATGTAATTCAATGTAAAACATATGATCCAGGGGCTGGTTCATTTAAGCCACATAACCGCAATATGAACAAACATGATACTAGGTGATACTACACACCAACGGACCTCGAACAGCTTCTTATTCAATCTGCCCAAATTTTGAGAGTATAAGGCTACAGCTAAGTATAATTTACAGCTTTAATTTTGTGCTTTAATTTTACCCTGACATTCAGTGCGTCTAGCCAAATAAATATATTTGCAAAATATTGCGCATAAATTCAATGACCCTATGGTTAAGGAGGTGACGAATTTTTGTGACCGATTTTTTTCGCAGAAAGCCCAAGTTTTGCCAGATTTTTATTTAGATACATGAAATTAAAATGTTTGCAACATAAAACTTGGAACGATAGTGTTGTGTTTGCATAATATTCCACTCAAGAATATTTCATTGCTTTTTGTAAATAAGTAAGTTATCCATGATTCTTTACTATTATAGTGTTTCAAGGACTTAAGTGACCCCCGTTTTTTGCTATATATTCTTTAATGGTGATTTTAATTGAAAAATAAATTAGAGAAATGAATTTAGATATAGACCACGTAATTGAATTAATTTTTCCACATAAATTTGAGTTTTTGTATAGGCTGGGATTAGATGGAATTTTGGTGTGTCCTTGCCGCTCCTCTTTGAATTAGTCCCCAAGTGAACCTAACGATATAAATAAACCATGGCTTATACGGGTCAGTGGAGGTAATTCGTCAACCCTACAGATAAGAGTGCGTAACAGAAAATTATTTTTCCTATATCTCAACCAAAAAATATTTGCAAAAAAATAGTTGGTGTGTACTCAAAACAACGGTCTTGATACGGTTCTTTTGAGCACCCAAAACACGTGTTTAAATTGATAAAGACAGTCGCAGCTTCACGCTAAAATTGCTTAACTGGACCAATCTTTGCGCATTAGGCTATGATTCACTGCTTATACTGACTTATATACTTCATACATCTAAAACCGATGCATTGAAATGGCCTGAATTATTGTCTAAACCTTAAATGCTGGGTAGTTGTTGTCCTCTGCTCAATTTTCTTTCGAGATAATTATTTTCTAAAAATATGTCTTTAAGGAATACAAGTAAGTTTTCAAATAGTATGGATCCAGATAATGCCAAACATTTTAGCCTGAGCTTGGCTTCGGCTGTTGACAAAGTTTATCAGTGAAATATCTTAAGCAGGCAAATATTTGATGCTCTTGAAGTTTAATGTATATCCCCGATTCGCTATTTCTGACAACTCTCTAATTTGCTTGAATTTTTGTCATAAACTCTTTACTTACAAGCGTCGTCTGCTGATAACCTTTGCAAACAATTTAGACCCAGATCAGACCCAAAGGGCATGATCTGGATCCAAACTGCTTGAAACTCTACTGATATTACCGAAAAAAAAGAAAAATTAACAACAACAAAAAAACTGATTTTGAAAAAAGTATATAAGCAGACGACAAACCATAGCAAACTACCTCGTGGGCAAAAAAGTGGAATAATTGAAACGGAAGGTGCTACATGTACATGCAGGTTTCATGCTTAAGCCTTATATTTGCCTGCTTTCAATACGGCACGGTCTAGGACCCATATAGACTTTTACAATTGCGCGTGTGCGTGTGTGTGTGTGTCAAAGTGATGACAAGTGAGGTTTGCGGAATAGAATTTCGTTGAATCAACGGATATAGATATTCCTGTAGGCTAGTATATGTCATCATATCAATGCAAATATACCACATGTATCTATTGGGGTACACATGAGTAAATTCGTAGGGAAAAACAACTAAGTTATTATTTTGTACATGGGATTTGGGCTTTATTTACAAATAAGGGCGTCTCCCAAAAATAAGTTTTAGTTACGCGGTGTGCATTTAAATCCACATGCTAAGTGCCGTTCTTCTAGGTTCTATTTAAAGCTGTTTAAAAAAAGAAAAACGGGGGTCACTTAAACTCTGGAAACACATTACCTGTAAATATCTTACATACAGATTATACCTGTTCTGTTTATAATTCAATCAGTCTGGCCTGTTCATTGAGGTGTATCATTACTACATAATGTATACATGGCGTACTTCGAATCGAACTAAAGTTCCTACTATAGTTATTACGTACTAGGTGCGCGCATACGTTTACATCCGAACGGCTGCAGTTGGAACTTTAGTTGGCTGCCAAGTAGACTGGTTCTCTCCCTTTAATAGCTTGTCAGCATATTAAGACAGGTAACTACTAAACGCCATTGCGTCTATTTATAGCATATACACTGACGTAGTAATGGAAAAATACGTAGTATTGGAAAATACCTGTGACGTCTTGAGTCCATCTGCGGTATTGAATCAAAGGTGCATTTGCGATTTTTAAACAACTGCTCCCAGCTAGCATCCCATCACGAGCCACTATCGGCCCGCCGACGAACCGTCACCTGCGGATGGTGGTTCGTTGGCGGGCCGATAGTGGCCCAATTGTACGTGCAGATTGGATTTTTTATAAAGTTTATTTTGTTCTATTATCAGGAATATGGCAACTGAAAAATTACAAGTTCTATAGGTTCCTATAGAAATAAGCATCCCCAACTCAACACTGGATGCGTGGATCCAGAGGGGGTTAGGTGGTCCGGACCCTACCCCCACCCCCCCATCCCCCTAAAAATCACATGTTCTATGGGTTTCTATAGAAATAAGCATCCCCCGCCACCCGAAAATAAACAAAAAGACAGTTACCCCGCATCTAGTCTGACGCAACGCGGCCCGGTACAACTATTTTCTGGAATTTCAAATGTTCACAGGGGAAACACTTATGAGACTTTCAGTTTGCACCTACAAAACTCAATCCGTGACGGGGAAGTGGGCAATTACTTATTTCTAACCGATGTGCGGATCCAGAGGGGGATAGGTGGTCTGGACACCCCCCCCCCCATAAAAATAAATAATAATCACAAGTTCTTTAAGTTTCGTTGGAAATAAGCATTTGCCCCCCCACCCCATCTCCGAAAAAAAACAAAAAAAAAACAAAAAAAACAGTAGTCAGACATGTTACCGACTGCGCCGGCCGGTAAACCTTCTGAGACTTTCAGAAAACTCAATCCGTGACAGGGAAGTGGGCAATTACTTATTTCTTACCCATGCGCGAATCCAGAGAGGAATAGGTGGTCCGGACCCCCCCCCCCCCCCGAAAAATCACAAGCCTTATAGGTCTCTATAGAAATAAGGATTTGCACCCCCCAACCCCCCCCCCCCACAAAGAAAAAAAAATAATAAAAAGTTGCACCCCCCCCCCCCCCCCCCGATAAATGTTTCGACCATTTTGAACCGTATAAAAATATAGTTGCAAAAAAAAACAAAAACACCCTTATCAGAGGGTTTCTTTCTGTTATTTGAGTCTGGACGCCCCCGGCCCCTGTTTCTATCTGCGAGGAGAGGGTGGAGGGGGGGTACTATAATATTTTCATTCATACGTGGGCTCGCACCATTTTGGGGTTCAAAATTTTGAATTTCAATACCTTTGAGGGTTTTCAGAAAAATGAATATTTTTTGGGGTATGAAGATTTTGTGGCTATCTTTTGGGGTCATCACAAAACACCAAAAAGTTAACCCCAAAAATGGTCTGGGCCTACGTATGTATGAAAATATCAGAGTACCCTCCCCCCCCCCCCTTTCTCACCCAGGTGCGAGTATGCTTGGAATTCGTGAACAATATCAGCGGACGTCATATTTTGTGTTTGGGGTCACTACACAGATAGCAAAGATACGTTGGGCCCACGTTGGTAGTTGGTGGAAATGTGGGCGTCGCCGCATACCAACCTTGTACCAACATCGAACCAACGCAACAATGTCGACCATTCTCTCATTATTAAACACCACTATATTATTACAAAATCCTCTGTGCCTGTATTCTGAATAATGTGTTTGGTGTTAAAAGAAGTTTATGTTTCCGGAGCACCTGACATTGGACCAGCATTGCGAAGGAGATTTGTTTGATTTGATTCTTACGTCCCATCAACAATCTTTCAGTTAAGTAGGGACGGGTCTTCCTCTCTTTTGTGGTCCAGAGAGAGGAGAGGAGCGCATCATTCTTTTAGTATTAGCACGCATCACTATCCTTGCATTTCGTTGGCACTCCTCATAAAAAAGCCTCTACATCTTTGATCGAGGTTCTGTAATTTCGAGTAACAGTTTCTACACATAAGGCCTAAATGAAATATATGTGTGGTTCCTGTTTCATGCCAAGAAAATTTAGGGTAGGTAGGTAGGGAAATTATTAAATTTTGTTATAACATTTAACAAAGAAAATAGTGACAGAAATTGAAAAAGTGCCCATTTTTCCTCCAAAGACCATTTTATTGTTTAGGGTATATAGGGTTAAAAAAAATTAGGGTAGGTAGGCAACAGAAACCATACATATATTTCATTTAAGCCTAACGCCACTCTCTACATTAATGCCCCCATATTTGGCGAGCAATGCTTTGGCGTTGATATCTGATCTTTTTGTGGATTCGATCCTTTGGACCTCTTGTGCGCTCTTTCCACAGACCATGCAGACACGCTCTGCAGGGTGCAGATTTTTGTTTTACGGGAGTTCTATACATTTCTATCCCATGCTGTAGCCACGATGATCCACGGATGTATTAGTTTGTCTTCCTGGTATCTCTTGATGGTTGTGTGTCTCTTCCTTGCAGTGCTATGGGGTTGTCTGCTGTTTGTGATTGTGGTATTTCCTGATCATGCTCACATACTATTTTTAGGTAGTGAATACCCTTTAAACCTTCTTTACATGAACCACAAGACTGGTGACCTTGAAACATGGTTTGCATCATTGGATAGTAAGTGAGTATGAGCTGCCCCCCCCCCCCAGTCCACTTTCTGTGCCTTTTATATGGTAAAAAATTTAATTGAATTTGGGTCACACTGGATTCATATAATACCTGGCCTATTTATGAACTTTTTCAACACCTTTGCTTGTTAACAGACGCTCTTTCTGGAGCATGCGCAGGTTCTCTACTTGAAAAAGTACCATATGCGGAAGAAAAAAAATTAGGTGTTAGGGATTCGATCTCTAGACCCTTACCTCTTTAAGCTAAAGCACTACCACTTGCGCTATTTGGGCAGTTACTGTCAAACGTTCACATCAAAATAAATGACATTGAAAAAATTATTAAAATCGAAATTACCAATAACAGCAATATTTGAAAGGCTTTGTATCGAAAAGAAAGTGCGGCAAATCTTCTCAGTTTTCAGTACATGTTCATTTCTCATTTTGATGTGCGAAATTGACCCAGGATGTAAACAGATGCTCTTTCTGGAGCATGCGCAGTCGGATGAGTGGGATTCTCTACTGGTAAAAAATTACTAGTTACCAAACGTAATATGCGTAGCGGAAGTGGAGCTTTATCAACGTGGGGAACCAATCTATGCCAAGTAAACAAAGTGAATAGCCTCAACTCTTCATTGCAGACAATAGATTGGTTCCCCACGTTGATAAAGCTCCACTTCCGCTACGCATATTACGTTTGGTAACTAGTAATTTTTTACCAGTAGAGAATCCCACTCATCCGACTGCGCATGCTCCAGAAAGAGCATCTGTTTACATCCTGGGTCAATTTCGCACATCAAAATGAGAAATGAACATGTACTGAAAACTGAGAAGATTTGCCGCACTTTCTTTTCGATACAAAGCCTTTCAAATATTGCTGTTATTGGTAATTTCGATTTTAATAATTTTTTCAATGTACTTAGATTTTGATGTAATCGAGTGACGATACCTGTCCAAATAGCGCAAGTGGTAGCGCTTTAGCTTAACGAGGTAAGGGCCTAAAGATCGAATCCCACACACCTGATTTTTTTTCTTCCGCATATGGTATTTTTTCAAGTAGAGAACCTGCGCGTGCTCCAGAAAGAGCGTCGGTGTTGAAAAAGTTCATAAATAGGCCAGGTATTATATGAATCCAGTGTGACCCAAATTCAATTAAATTTTTTACTATATAAAAGGCACAGAAAGTGGACTGGGTGGCCCAGCTCATACTCACTTACTATCCAATGATGCAAACCATGTTTCAAGGTCACCAGTCTTGTGGTTCATGTCAAGATGGTTTAAAGGGTATTCACTACCTAAAAATAGTATGTGAGCATGATCAGGAAATACCACAATCACAAACAGCAGACAACCCCATGGCACTGCAAGGAAGAGACACACAACCATCAAGAGACACCAGGAAGACAAACTAATACATCCGTGGATCATCGTGGCTACAGCATGGGATAGAAATGTATAGAACTCCCGTAAAACAAAAATCTGCACCCTGCAGAGCGTGTCTGCATGGTCTGTGGAAAGAGCGCACAAGAGGTCCGAAGGATCGAATCCACAAAAAGATCAGACATCAACGCCAAAGCATTGCTCGCCAAATATGGGGGCATTAATGTAGAGAGTGGCGTTAGGCTTAAATGAAATATATGTGTGGTTCCTGTTGCCTACCTACCCTAATTTTTTTAACCCTATATACCCTAAACAATAAAATGGTCTTTGGAGAAAAATGGGCACTTTTTCAATTTCTGTCACTATTTTCTTTGTTAAATGTTATAACAAAATTAAATAATTTCCCTACCTACCTACCCTGAATTTTCTTGGCATGAAACAGGAACCACACATATATTTCATTTAGGCCTTATGTGTAGAAACTGTTACTCGAAATTACAGAACCTCGATCAAAGATGTAGACTTTTTTATGAGGGGTGCCAACGAAATGCAAGGATAGTGATACGTGCTAATACTAAAAGAATGATGCGCTCCTCTCCTCTCTCTAGACCACAAAAGAGAATTAACTTCTCAAAAACACCAACAAAGACACGCAAAACACAACGCAAAACACAATTGTTTAAAGAGAGTGCCACCCCTGAAAGTACCACACCCGAGGAAATTGGCCTTAAAGTGGATTTTGTTACTGGTAGGATGTGTTTCCAGGCTTTAAGTGACCCCCGTTTTTCTTTTTTAAACAGCTTTAAAATGATCTTAGAAGAATGCACACCGCGTAACTAAAACCTATGGATCCCCGGAGCCCCCCCCCTTCCTAAAAATCACAAGTTATTGTGATAGCAATTAGCATTTGGATCCCCCCTTGGATGGACCTCCCCTGAAAATGTTGGACCCCCTCTGGATCCTTGGGAAAGTATAGTTTTCTCTGCAATAAAACCATTGCCCCCCCCCCTCTGTAAAATAAGCTGAGGACTAAAAAACGTCTCAATCTGGACCCCCCCCCCCCTGTCAAAAATTCCTGGATCCGCGCATGATATTATACATGCTTTAAAGTCATATTACGGGGGTCGCGCACATGCGTTCCTTTTTCGCCACGCTCCCTAACTGTGAATGATGACCATCCCGCCCCCTCCCCTAAAATATCCACAATTTTATCATAGATCCCATAAAATATTTATTCAATCTGAACCCCCTAAAATTATTGAAATTAAAAGTTAGACCCCCTCCTTAAAAAAGGCCCCAGTCCACATAGGCTACGAAATATCAGAGTAACCCCCATCCGATCGGAAATCCCCGACACAGGCATGCACGGACCCAGGAAGTGTTGTTAGAGGGAGTCCAATTTATCTTTAACAACTTTTTTATGGTGAGAATCCAAATACCTTTCAAGGTGTATCATCATCGGCCAATTTCAATGGCGTTTCGCTAGCGGCCGAATTAATGGCCCAACATTGAATTCTGGCTTGCCTTTTAGATTTTCAAGTGGATCCAGACGAGTATTGCTAAATAAATCCTATAGCTTTGTGATTTTGCTGGGCCCGGAGCCCCGGCCCCCTCTGGATCCGCGCATGGATAGTTTTCCTCGTAACCTGGCTTATTTTATGAACATGAGACAGAGGGGCCGCGGGTTCGAGCCTCGCAGGCGTCACTGCGTTGTGTCCTTGAGCAAGACACATTAATCATAGCTTAGTACCGGTTCAACCCAGGAAGACCCGTCCCTACATAACTGAAAGATTGTTGATGGGACGTAAGAATCAAATCAAACAAATCTCCTTCGCAATGCTTGCCCAATGTCATGTGCTCCGGAAACATAAACTTCTTTTAACACCAAACACATTATTCAGAATACAGGCACAGAGGATTTTGTAATAATATAGTGGTGTTTAATAATGAGAGAATGGTCGACATTGTTGCGTCGGTTCGATGTTGGTACAAGGTTGGTATGCGGCGACGCCCACATTTCCACCAACTACCAACGTGGGCCCAACGTATCTTTGCTATCTGTGTAGTGACCCCAAACACAAAATATGACGTCCGCTGATATTGTTCACGAATTCCAAGCATACTCGCACCTGGGTGAGAAAGGGGGGGGAGGTATTCTGATATTTTCAAACATACGTAGGCCCGGACCATTTTTGGGGTTAACTTTTTGGTATTTTGTGATGACCCCAAAAGATATCCACAAAATCTTCATACCCCAAAAAATTTTCATTTTTCTGAAAACCCTCAAAGGTATTGAAATTCAAAATTTTGAACCCCAAAATGGTGCGAGCCTACGTATGAATGAAAATATTATAGTACCCCCCCCCCCCCTCCACCCTCTCCTCGCAGATAGAAACAGGGGCCGGGGGGCGTCCAGACTCAAATAACAGAAAAAAACTCTGATAAGGGTGTTTATTGTTTGTTTTTTTTGCAACTATATCATATTTTTTTACGGTTCAAAAGGGTCGAAACATTTATCGGGGGGGGGGGGGGGGGGGGGGGGGTGCAACTTTTTATTATTATTTTTTTTTTTTTTTTTTGGGGGGGGGGTACAAATCCTTATTTCTATAGAAACCTATATAACTTGTGATTTTTCGGGGGGGGGGGGGGGTCCGGACCACCTATCCCTCTCTGGATTCGCGCATGGGTAAGAAATAAGTAATTGCCCACTTCCCTGTCACGGATTGAGTTTTCTGAAAGTCTCAGAAGGTTTACCGGCCGGCGCAGTCGGTAACATGTGGGTTTTTTTTCGGGGATGGGGGGGGGGGCAAATGGTTATTTCCAACGAAACTTAAAGAACTTGTGATTATTATTTATTTTTATTTATTCATTTATTTTTTTTTTTGGGGGGGGGGGGGGTGTCCGGACCACCTATCCCCCTCTGGATCCGCACATCGGTTAGAAATAAGTAATTGCCCACTTCCCCGTCACGGATTGAGTTTTGTAGGTGCAAACTGAAAGTCTCATAAGTGTTTCCCCTGTGAACATTTGAAATTCCAGAAAATGGTTGTACCGGGCCGCGTTGCGTCTGACTAGATGCGGGGTAACTGTATTTTTGTTTATTTTCGGGTGGCGGGGAATGCTTATTTCTATAGAAACCCATAGAACATGTGATTTTTTAGGGGGATGGGGGGGGGTAGGGTGCGGACCACCTAACCCCCTCTGGATCCACGCATCCAGTGTTGGGTTGGGGATGCTTATTTCTATAGGAACCTATAGAACTTGTAACTTTTCAGTTGCCATATTCCTGATAATAGAACAAAATAAACTTTATAAAAAATCCAATCCGCACATACAATTGGGCCACTTTCGGCCCGCCAACGAACCGCCATCCGCAGGTGACGGTTCGTCGGCGGGTCGATAGTGGCTCGTGATGGGATGCTAGCTGGGAGCAGTTGTTTAAAAATCGCAAATGCACTTTTTATTCAATACCGCAGATGGACTCAAGACGTCCCAGGTATTTTCCAATACTACGTATTTTTCCATTACTACGTCAGTGTATATGCTATAAATAGACGCAATGGCGTTTAGTAGTTACCTGTCTTAATATGCT
Organism: Loripinus fragilis; assembly: GCA_964019695.1. Lineage (NCBI taxonomy): Eukaryota > Metazoa > Mollusca > Bivalvia > Lucinida > Lucinidae > Loripinus > Loripinus fragilis. The sequence continues at coordinate 74,363,020 of OZ026517.1, forward strand.
GACAAGCTATTAAAGGGAGAGAACCAGTCTATGCAGACAAAAATGATGTTCATATACTACACAGCCAACTCTAATTATAGTCCTGCAGCGCTATTTTGACTATATTGACATTCTGTGTTTACAATAATATTTACCAATAACAAAGTTATTTTTATAGCTTACTATTTTTACAGAATAATACATGCATTTTATTTCATCTAAATTGATATATGCACAAACCAATCACAAGTAGAATTCGTAGCATAGAGGATGGATCGCTTGTCCACTGTCATCGAAGGAGCGAGTTCAAATCCCGTCACCGTACCTTATGTTTTTTTTTTCGTTTTTTTTTTTTTTTTTTCGTTTTTATAATTTTATTAATTTATTTATTTATAGATATAATTCATTATCATTTCCAAACTATTGCGCTTGATAAATATCGCTTTAATGACTGCAAACAATGCATACCCTATTGAGTTGATGCATTCAGTGGTATCTCGCATATACGTTCCGTGTTTGATAATGTCCCATTTGATAGGCACTTTGTATAAATGTTAAAACTGTTTTCCAATCATGCTTTGAGGATACATGTGAAAATATGATACAATAAAAATGAAGAAAAATAAATGGAGAAAAATAAATGAAGGCATTGGTTGGATTCGAACCTGCGCATAATGGAAAATAAATGGATTTTCTGATGCCAACCACTTTACCTACTGCGCTATACAAGCTAATATCTAATAGTTTTCAAAACTACACCTGCCTGTTGAATATGCCAGCCTGATGTTTTGATTTCAACGTTTAAAAACAAGCAAATGTAAACATGGTCTTTAGATCTTGGTAGCACTATAACAATTACGAATATAAGTAGGACCGCGAATAGAGCACAGCGAGTATTTATTTTCTAAAACAAATTATTTTGAGGCTACTCTTGAACCCACGTTGTTAGATAGGGCTAGAGGAGGGAACCAGACAATCTACTTGAGTATAACGGTGTAGTAGGACTATAGTAGCGACTATCGATGTTCGAATCAAACTTTAGTTACTATAGTAGGGACTTTAGTTCGATTCGAAGTACGCCCATGTCATTGGAATGGATATTAAGCTACGGGTTTTGTACAAAATTATTAACAATTGAACTTTTATAATACATGTATCTGTTTTTGAGCATTTTGACAGCCGTCCCCACTTTTATTAAGCATGCCATTTGCATATGATGTGTGTAATGTAAACATACAACTATATGCAAAATGATGAGCTTGATTACTGGGGGAAAAGCACCTCAGGATTTTTTTTTCCATTTCCTATGATGTTGAATAACAGAAACAGAATTTTTAACCCATATTTTTAATCAATACTTGTCTAATGTGAAAAGCCTTTTTGTAGGTAATTTGAGGGCTGAACTAACTACATTGCACCGTTTCACAGAACAAACATCTTTGAGACTTTTATCTGGCCACTTTATGGACAATCCTGCATTAAGACTGTTCGAGGTCTTTTACAAAAACATAGACGTTGTGGTTTCTGGCAAGAAGATTTTATGTATTTTCATAAACATGTGACCCAAGAGGATGACCTCCTTTAGCTAAAGGGATATAATTTGAGCAAACTTGGTAACAAAATAAATAGCAAGGCATCATCCCCCGTTATTTAAGACCAGAAGACCTGTTCTTTTGCTCTGATATTCATCTTTATTTACTGTTGAATCCTTATCTTTGCTTCATCTACTTTTTATATCTTGATTTATATGTTCTAGGAGATGATGCATTGTTAAGTTAGGGATCTTTCATGCAAACCAAACATCTATGTGTCTTGATCCACATCTGAGCTAAGGGTGGGGCTCGTGCGCGGTTGTGCCGGTTTAAGCCCTCCAGTATAATATTTTACTGACCGTTCCAAGGCGGTACTTGGCTCTTTTATGTTTTTTTTTCTGCCTGGTGTTTGCTATGTCTTTGTACGCGTCCATTTTATATGTGTCTTGTGGTCACCTGCTGTGAAAGGGCTGACTTCTTGGCTCTCGTTTGTGGTGTCTAACTGTGTGTTTGTTACTTTCCCATAGGTATCCTTGGTCAGGTGTGGTACTTGATTGTATCGATTCCTGATCTTTGCACCCTTACTTACTTTTATGTGTTCACTTTAGTTTCCATAGCTATAAACCAGTTAAGCCTTTCCGTCAAGAATATTTGTGTTAGGCTCCACATTATGAATAATTATATAAATAAACTTTTATGTTGGTACATAGGACAAAGACTCAACTTTTTAGGTTCGCTAGTGAAATATCAAATACATTGAACATCATATTGCCAAAAGCTCTTGCAAGTTTGCAAAAGCGTTGAAAGACGTCTCTTTAAGGTAAAGGCGTGCAAACTGTTGCAAACTATCCAAAACGTAAGTGAGTATGATCAGGAAATACCACAATCATACACTGCAGACCAACCCACGGCACCGTGAGGAAGAGGCACAGAACATTTATAGTAACAATACATCTGTATGGAACGCCTCGACTGCCTTATAATGTACACATTATATTCGTCATGTGCATGGGCCATTTTGTTATGTACAAATTTAATTCGTCATGTGCAAAATGTATTTCGTTATGCGAAAAATACATTTCGTTGTGTGCACTATGCATTTTGTTATGTGCATAATGTATTTCGTTATGTGCACAATGTATTTCGTTATGTGCACAATATATTTCGTTATGTGCATAATGTATTCGTTGTGCGAAAAAAACATTTCGTTGTGTGCACTATGTAGTTTGTTATGTGCGTAATGTATTTCGTTATGTGCATAAGGTATTTCGTTTTGTGCAAAAGGTATTTCGTTATGTGCACACTGTATTTCGTTATGCGCAAAATATATTTCGTTTTGTGCACAATGTATTTCGTTATGTGCATAATGTATTTCGTTATGTGCATAATGTATTTCGTTATGTGCTAAATGTATTTCGTTATGTACAAATTAAATTTGTTCCTTTGATGCAACTGGTCGTTATATACACATTGTTATTTACGGAAGCGTATATGCGCCACCACTTGCTACTTAAATTCGTCAGAAAAAGACTGTTTTCTGGCGAAAATGTCAGAAACAAGTGGATTTGATGCGATAATATTTAGAATATTCAAATATATTGCGTTTAGATAATAATTTTTATTTCAATGGTCAATCTTTTGTCGACAAACGGATTAAAGAAACAGCATGCAGGTCTTATTTTCTTGTCTGGCAAATTATTATCTCAATTGACCAAAAAAGTATGTTGCTCCTCGCAAAAAAGATATTGCTTTAAAGGAGTTGTAGCAACATTTTTGCATTTAGCTTAAAACTATTGTTTTTCGTTAGAACGTATTGCACCTTGAAAGTAATACTTCCTGCAATAAGAAGAAATAAGAAGCGAGCTGTATAAGTGTTTAGCTAAGCCAGTTGAGTATGTTGTTTTGATAAAATTATATTTGGCACTTCGGGATTTTTTAAAACTTTTAACGAAATTAATGCTATTTATAAAAGAACTATACATAATTATGACGCGATCACAAAATATTTTACTTTTGATAACATAATTATCGCGTGTTGTTTTTAAATAAATTTTGTGCCAAATAAATAATAAGAAGTGCTTATAATTTCAAAGTCTTGCTTCTAGTTATATATTTTTGCCAATAAATATATTGACATTATAACGAAGAAAACGCAGGTGATAGTTGTTTTCACATTTTCTCTCTTAAATATTGTGAAACAAGACGAAAGAAGATGATTGTTTTAAACGCTATGTTGATGCGATCAAGCAGTTGAAGAAATTATTTCTCTGATTAAGATCTGATCAAGCAATTGTTGAAATTATTTCTTTTAAATAATAAAAGTACATGAAAGTAAGTAAGGGTGCAAAGATCAGGAATCGATACAATCAAGTACCACACCTGCCCCCGCCCACAATAAATTTAGATGTGGATCAAGACACATAGATAAAGGCCCCTAACCTATCAATGCATCATCTACCAGAACATATAAATCAAGATATAACAAGGAGATAAAGCAAAGATAAGGACTCAACAGTAAATAAAGCTATATATAGGAGCAAAAGAAATCCAACAGGTAAACCCGGGTGGGCCTGACAAAAACAGCCAAAGCATCAGGCCCCTACCATCTCATCAATAGATAAGTCTTTAAGTCGGAACCGTCATAGAGTCTGAAGTCCCACCTACCGGCGTGCAATTAAAGAGGAAAGCAAAGTTGCCAACCGTGATTGGGTTGACCACCAAGAATGCAGTCTGTTGCAATTAGTTCAAAGACCTTGCAGAGTTGTTTCTTCAATTCTCATAAATTCCTTTCTGCATACATCAGTGTTAGCATAAACAGCGGACCAGGTCTGGGCAACAAAGGAACAGTGTCGAGTCTAATAGGTCTGCCTTGTTTGCGATCAGTCTGAGATTTAGGGAAAGTTATATGTGCGCTATATGAAATGTCCTAACACGCCTGGGCCTTCATCTATAATACTTTCGATATGTCATAGGCTACTTTGTACATTCCTATATACCCCATGTAACGTCCCATACCCATATCCAATATTGACCCATAGTGTAATGTTAGTTGTGAGTTACCCTATTTAGGCAGGTAACTGTAGGTATTTACCTTTATGCTAGTACTGTAGCACCACAACTCACATTCTTATTATTGTATTGCACAATAAACATCATTGTACTTTCATTGTAAATTTCATATTGGATAATAGTCATTAAATATATTATTTAAATATATTTGTTGCAGGTATGTAAAGTTAAATGTTTTATCATCATTTTATCACAACCTCATCAATCATGTTGTATTAGAAATTGTCTATTTTGTATATTTCATGTTTTGTTGTGCGCGATGTATGTAATGGCGATAGGGTAAAGTTTTCAGGTGTTTCTTATATGTACACCTGTTGATTTCAAACACGACAGCTTATCCCTATAGCCATGACACAACTCACATTCTTATTATTGTATTGCACAATAAACATCATTGTACTTTCATTGTAAATTTCATATTGGATAATAGTCATTAAATATATTATTTAAATATATTTGTTGCAGGCTTGTCTTTACTTGTGAAGGAACCCACGCCCATTTTACATAGCCGTTGGAGGTTTATTGATTTTATCCCAGCGAGCAAGGGGTGCAGCGGTAACAATGGTGGCCAGTGTGTTGTTGAAGAAGCCAGAATGATTTATTTATCCGGATTTGCAAGTGTGACGTCATGGATCTATTTTCCACAGCTGTTTTTCTGAATATTGTGTTGGATAAGCGGGCCCGCACGGATCTTCATTACTGTGACACTGTGTAGTCAACGATGGAGTCAGAATCAACATCACGTGTTTAGAGTTACTGTGGATCCTTTCATACTGTATGATTTGGAATTTTTGTGCATTTTTTTCTGAGTGAAAATTTTGTGGTCATATTCATTATTAGGATGGATGGATTAATTAGTGTTTAACAGGTATGGTTTTTATAGCACCCTGTAATACATTTTCATTATATGCATAATTATATATACATATAAATCACTTGTGCAGGCTGAACATTGAACATCCCTATAGCCATGACACAACTCACATTCTTATTATTGTATTGCACAATAAACATGAAATATACAAAATAGACAATTTCTAATACAACATGATTGATGAGGTTGTGATAAAATGATGATAAAACATTTAACTTTACATACCTGCAACAAATATATTTAAATAATATATTTAATGACTATTATCCAATATGAAATTTACAATGAAAGTACAATGATGTTTATTGTGCAATACAATAATAAGAATGTGAGTTGTGGTGCTACAGTACTAGCATAAAGGTAAATACCTACAGTTACCTGCCTAAATAGGGTAACTCACAACTAACATTACACTATGGGTCAATATTGGATATGGGTATGGGACGTTACATGGGGTATATAGGAATGTACAAAGTAGCCTATGACACGGGCTTTGCAAAAGCAGGCTGAGAATATGGAATATCAATTATTTCAAAGTCAAAAAGAGGACAGAGAATGGCAAGATAGAATAAAAATAATGAATTTAGAGACACAGAGGCTTAAAGACAGAATAGCCGAGAATGAAATTAGTGTCCTAACTCACGAGCGCCTGCCTGACTCAAGTGTATATGACACTTGCAAACTTAAGCATCAAGAAACTGATAAAGTCAGACTCTTAGAGGAAGAATTGAAGAGAAGAGAAACTCTCATAAAACAAGAGATGTTGAAAGAGGCACAGGAAAATATATGTGCAGATAAAAAGGCTATCAATGCGGAAAATAAACATAGAGAAGAACAAATAAGAATGCAGTTTGAAAAGGAATTAGACAAGAAGGAAAAAGAATTGAAAGATAAGGAAATGATGCTTCTGAAGTATAAAGTTCAGAGAGATTATCAAAATAACATAATAGATCCTGAACTATTAAAAAGGCAGGAAGAGCTTAAAAAGAAGGAACTGTACCTAAAGAAATTAGAGCAGGAATTGTTAGGTGGAGATTATCATCAAAAGTATGAAGCTAAAAGAGAAGCTGAAACAGACGTCAAATACTACATGAATCCAGGTGGAGATTATCATCAAAAGTATGAAGCTAAAAGAGAAGCTGAAACAGACGTCAAATACTACATGAATCCAGGTGGAGATAGTTCTGAAAAGCTTGAAACTAAAAAGGAAGCTGAAACTAAAACTAAAGCAGACGTCACTCACTTCCTAAAGCCATATTTAACCCAATTTTCAGGGACTGAGCCAGTACCTAAGAATGAAAGTTCTTTTGAGGACTGGAAAGCAGAAACCCAGTGTCTCATTAAGTCTAAGGTATATCCTGACTATATTGTCAGCCAGGCTATAAGGAATTCATTGAAAGGTCAAGCAAGAAAAGCACTTTCCACTTTGGATCCATTGACCAATAGTGATGGTATTATTTCAAAGTTAGAAAGTCTTTTCGGCAATGTTGCCAGTGGCTTAAGCATTCTTCAAGAATTTTTTACAGCGGCCCAGAATAGTGACGAGACAGTTACAATGTGGGGTCTTAGAATTGAAGAAATTCTTCAAAGGGCAATCGAAAAGGGAGAAGTACCTTCTGAAAGGAGGAACCATTTACTCAAGGATAAATTCTGGAGATCTCTACATAGTTTTGATCTTAAGATTGCAACAAAGGTTTACTTTGATAAAATTACTGATTTTGAAGTTTTAAGATCTAAAGTTAGAGAAGAGGAGCGAGAGTTAAAGACTCATAAGATAACAGTTGAGAAAACTTATTCAAATAGTAATCAAACAGTAAAGGCTCCTGAGAATAAAATAGAAACGTCCGGAGATCTTCAACATCAACCTGTACACACAGAAACAGGCCCTGATAAACTATATAATGATCTTGCAAAACGCTTGGAAAAGGTTGAGAATATGTGTTCCAACCGTCAGAATAGGAGGTACAATAGAAATAGAAAGTGGAATGACAGAAAGAATGAACAGAAAGATAAGTCAGATGATAAAAAGACAGAACAAAAGTCTGAGACTTTAAACAGGGACAGGCCTCCATTGAAGGGCAAATGAGAGGCGACACCCAAAGTCATAATGATAGCCCTAATGAAACAATTTTGGAAAAATTAGTCGGCAAGGAAAATACATCTGACATCAATATTGGAGACATCAAGACTAGGGCATTAATAGATACTGGTTCTGCAATAAGCACAGTATGTGAACATTTTATAGAACATATGTTCCCAAAGCCAATTGTACATAACTTGGAGGAGATAGATTTACAGGTCAAAGTTGCTGATGGTCGTACTCTACCTTACACAGGATATATAGAATCCATTGTTAAACTTCCTTTTTCTGAAGGTGCTGTTTCAACTCTACTGTTAGTTGTACCCACAACGGAGTACAACAAGACAATACCTATTATTGTAGGCACTAATATTATTAGTCGCCTGAAACAGGCCGTTTCTGAAGATGATTCTATCCCTGATGCTTGGGAGTTAGCCTTTTCTTCCATATGCAACAACCAGGTTGGTGTTGCTAGGCTTACTAAGAAATTAACATTACAGCCAATGGAGATCAGGGATGTTACTTGCCTAGTAAGGAAGACAAGTACTGTAGAGGCCGCAATCACAGAACCATTTGAACCTAGTACTGGTACTAAAGTAGGCATTTGTCCAAGGATAGTTTCACTTGAAAACCCAGGAAAAACTTCAAGAGTACCAGTACGGATTTTTAATATGTCAGCTAAAGTTTTGACTTTATCATCTAAGTCAACTGTCTGTCAGTTACAGGAAGCAAAGGTTTTGCGTTCACCCTCAATCTCTAAAGATGATAATCTTCCTTCTATGGATACTGATACTAAACAGAGTGCTACCTTGAATCAGCACAATGTTGGACAAGGTCCAACTTCTGTACCAAAGGTGGACTTAGTCGGAGCTAAGGTTTCATCTGAGGAGAGGGTGAAAGTAGAACAGTTCTTGAGTAACTGGCAGAACGTTTTCTCCCAATCTCCTACCGATCTTGGTTGCACAAATCTTGTGGAACATGAAATTAAATTAGAAAATGAGACTCCATTTAAGGAACCTTACCGCCGTGTCCCGCCATCTCTAATTCAGGAAGTTAGAGAGCATCTCAAGGAAATGCTTGAGATTGGCGCTATCAGAAACTCAAAAAGCCCTTTCAGCTCAAACGTGGTGATTGTTCGAAAAAAAGATGGCACAATTCGGTTCTGTATTGATTACAGAAAGCTGAATCAGAGAACAGTCAAAGATGCCCATGCCATCCCACGTATTGATGATACCCTTCACTTACTTGCTGGAGCCAAATACTTTTCTACATTAGATTTAAAAAGTGGTTACTGGCAAGTGGAGATGAAGGAGGCTGATAAGGCTAAGACAGCATTCCAGGTTGGGTCACTTGGCTTCTATGAGTGTAACCGGATGCCGTTTGGATTGTGTAATGCTCCTGCTACATTTCAGAGGTTGATGGAGAGGTGTATGGGGGACTTAAATCTTCGGGATTGTCTCATATACCTTGATGATATCATTATATTCTCATCAACCTTTGACGAGCACATGGAGCGACTGCAGGCAGTGTTTGAGCGCCTACAGGAACACAATCTTAAACTTAAGCCATCAAAGTGTGAACTCTTTAAGGGCCGAGTGTCCTACCTGGGCCATGTAGTTTCTGATGAGGGCATCCATACTGATCCTGCCAAGATTGAAGCAGTCAAATCATGGCCGGTGCCCAAAAGTATTAAGGATGTCCGCCGCTTCCTCGGCTTCACTGGCTATTACAGGAAATTCATCCAGGGATTTGCTGCAATTGCAAGACCCCTCAATGATCTCCTTGTGGGTCATGTAACAAATCCTAAGGCCAAGAAGAAGTCAGTGCGGAAGCGGGTTCCATTTAAATGGGGTCCAGAGCAGCAAAGTAGTTTCGAGGCAGTTATTGACAAACTTATCAATCCTCCTGTCCTAGCATATGCAGACTACAGCCTGCCATTCAAGGTCCATACGGAAGCTTCTCTGAATGGTTTAGGTGCTGTCCTTTATCAAACTCAAGAGGGGGTTGATAGAGTCATTGCATATGCTAGTCGAAGTTTGAAACCCTCAGAGAAAAACTATCCAGCGCATAAGCTAGAGTTTCTGGCATTGAAGTGGTCTGTGACTGAGAAATTTCACGACTATCTCTATGGTAGTTCGTTTGAGGTTATTACTGATAATAATCCTCTTACGTACATTCTCACCACAGCAAAGCTTGATGCCACGGGACAACGCTGGGTAGCTTCTCTGAGTGATTATAACTTCACAATTAAATACAGGAGTGGTAAGAAAAATGCAGATGCCGATGGATTATCACGTCGCCAGGAAGACAATACAGGGGAATGCACAGTTTTCCCAGACGTGATAAAGGCTGTTGCAATGTCAGTGACTGCAACGGAATGTCCATTCATTGACAGCGTCTATGTTTCTGAAGCTTCAGATTCAACTCCACCCTTCACTGAAGACATTTCAGAGCAACTGCTTCAGACGCATGGCCTTTCTGCTAAGGACTGGAGAAAAGCACAGCTACAAGACCTATCCTTGAGTTTTGTTATCAAGTGTCTTGAAGCAGGTTTACCTGCACCATCAAGGCGTAGCCTTGATCAAGCGGTTGATGCAAAATATCTCAAGGAGTGGGATAAGATGCTTTTCTCCAATGGAGTCCTTCACAGAAAGGTCACATTGAATGGACAGAACTTTCTGCAGCTTGTCCTCCCACCAGCTTTTCGAGAAGATGTTTTTGAAGCGCTGCATGATGACCTTGGGCATCAAGGCAGAGATAGGACCATGTCACTTATAAAACAGAGATTTTTCTGGCCTGGCATGGATACCTATATCAAGAACAAGGTTGCATCATGTGAGCGCTGCATCAGAAGGAAAGCTGGCCCCGATAGAAGTAAGCTAGTAAACATTACTTCTACTTCACCTATGGAGATTGTGTGTCTTGATTACCTTACCCTTGAAAGATCAAAAGGAGGATTTGAAAAAATCTTGGTAATCACAGATCACTTTTCTAGGTATGCCCAAGCTATTCCCACTAGGAATGAAACCGCTAAAACTACAGCGAGGGTGTTGTTCGACAACTACATTGTTCATTATGGTTTCCCAGCCCGCATTCATAGCGATCAAGGTGCCAACTTTGAATCAAACCTAATCAAAGAGCTGTGCAAGATTGCAGGGGTTGAGAAATCACGAACAACACCTTATCATCCTATGGGAAATGGACAGGTGGAAAGGTTTAACCAAACCCTACTCCAAATGCTTGGGACTCTTCAGGAAAACCAGAAAAGTGACTGGAAGGCACATGTCCCTACTTTGGTCCATGCCTACAATGCCACATTTCATGACAGCACTGGGTTCTCACCTTATTTTCTTATGTTTGGGCGCCACCCTAGGTTGGCCATTGATGCCTTCCTTGGTCTGAATTCAGATTCATTTAATTCAACCTCTCAGACCGAGTACATAAGAAAACTAAGGGACCGCCTCAGTTTTGCTTACCAGAAGGCCCGAGAGGTGTCCAAGAAAGCTGGTTCTAGGCACAAACTGAATTATGACTTACGAGCCAGAAGTTCAGTTCTGAGGATTGGGGACCGAGTGCTTGTCAAGAATGCTGGCATTAGGGGCAGATGTAAGCTTGCGGATCGGTGGGAGAAGAGCCCCTATATAGTCATCGACCAGCCAAATGATGACATCCCAGTTTATAGAGTTAAGCGTGAGGGTGCGAGGTCGAAAACCAGGGTTCTCCACAGGAACTTCCTGCTGCCCTTCATTGGTCTTCCGACTTATGAGGAGTCAGTTGAAGAAGTAAATGAGTTGGACGAAATACGATCCATCAATGCCAATTTGGATTTGTTATCAGATCCAGACTCGGAGGCAGCCTATGATGGAGGTATTTCGGACAACAGTCATTGCTCTTCACCTGAGAAGGTCAGGAGGTATAAGATTCCGATGCGGCGAAAGCCGGGAGAATCAGGTGTTCTGCCTCGCACTGTAAAGTCAAACAGCGTCTCAGATACCCAATCAGTTACCTGTTTTTCCTCAAGTGAAGAAAACAGAAACTTGCGCCCAGTTAGAGCTAGGAGGAAACCTAGCTGGATGAGATCTAATGATTGGGTTCTGGGCTAGTTGTCCTCACGCTGAAACTCTATAGGCAGTTGGTACTGGTCAGTGACAGTTTTGTTTTAGATTTGTATATATGTTGTGATTTTCATCCTAATCACTTTTTAAACTTTCCCAAATTGCTTTGTTTTATTATTACAGCAGAAGGATGTAGTAATCATTGTGGTTATAAACATAATATATGACCACTTTTATCATACCCCCATTTCGGGACATCAAATGTTTGATGCGTCTGGGAAATGGAATTGGATTTGTGACCATGCAATTTTTGGTCATACATATAATGGTCACGTTAACTTTATTTATGCTAATAGTGTTTAGTTAGAGATTTTATATGGATAAATTGGATGAAACCCAATATAATGACTGAATACTATTTACATGACTGAATATAATTCATTCTGGAATTGATAATGGAAATAGTGTATACTATTCTCATTGTTAACTTTAACAGACACATTTTGTCATTTTTTCCAGATGCAGCTCGTGGAGCAATATTCAGTTCAGCAGTTGTCATCAAAGAATTTGTTCTTTTACATATTTTCTATTTTGCAGAATTTTTCAATGGATTTTGGAATTATAAATGCTAAGACCAGGATTGAAGAATGATAAACACTCATGACATATTCACTTGGGCATACTTCATATTTCAGAGAAAAAAATATGTATCTTTACATACTAATTGGTTTTGTTTTGGTCAATTTCAGACACATACAGTATGTTCCAGATTTTCGCGTAAGAATCATCATGTCATGAGTAAATTCTGTGACAGAGTAATTATTATAAGGGAAGATTCTGTATTATATTTATGTGTTTCATGTTTGTACAAACTCATTTAACATTCATTTATTGATGTTTTAGAATTATTTCAGCCATTTCAGGTTATAACTTTATTTAATGAAAACAATTTTTCTTTGACAGAACATGGGAGTTGACAGCCGGGAAGAAACTAGGATATATTGTTTACACTTAGCATATATTCAGATATTGATGTTGTTTTCTTTCTTTAGGCTGCTGATGTTCTGTATTGTCAAATTATTATTGACATTATTTGTTTTCCTTATGTTATGGCCTGAAGCTGAGACTGAAATTTACTTGTATATGCTTGTTGAATTACATACCGTTCTAATTTATAAATGTCGGGACGCCATTTCCTAAAGGGGGGAAATATGTCATAGGCTACTTTGTACATTCCTATATACCCCATGTAACGTCCCATACCCATATCCAATATTGACCCATAGTGTAATGTTAGTTGTGAGTTACCCTATTTAGGCAGGTAACTGTAGGTATTTACCTTTATGCTAGTACTGTAGCACCACAACTCACATTCTTATTATTGTATTGCACAATAAACATCATTGTACTTTCATTGTAAATTTCATATTGGATAATAGTCATTAAATATATTATTTAAATATATTTGTTGCAGGTATGTAAAGTTAAATGTTTTATCATCATTTTATCACAACCTCATCAATCATGTTGTATTAGAAATTGTCTATTTTGTATATTTCATGTTTTGTTGTGCGCGATGTATGTAATGGCGATAGGGTAAAGTTTTCAGGTGTTTCTTATATGTACACCTGTTGATTTCAAACACGACAGCTTATCCCTATAGCCATGACACAACTCACATTCTTATTATTGTATTGCACAATAAACATCATTGTACTTTCATTGTAAATTTCATATTGGATAATAGTCATTAAATATATTATTTAAATATATTTGTTGCAGGCTTGTCTTTACTTGTGAAGGAACCCACGCCCATTTTACATAGCCGTTGGAGGTTTATTGATTTTATCCCAGCGAGCAAGGGGTGCAGCGGTAACAGATACATAATAAGATGGGAATTATACTGCACTGTAATGAACCCGCTAACTTTTTCAGAAAGTAACAGACTATGATCAGTAAACGACAAATCACACACTACAGCCCTGAACACTAACAAATACTTGCACTTAAGAAGAAGGGTAAAGTAAAGCGAAACAAGAGGATTGCAATACTAGAAAGGGCACTTAATACTACACAACAAAAATGAACCACCATCAAGAACCCCGCAAACAATGGCAGTCCCAATGAACAATGAGTTAACAACAACAGAACCAACGCCTTAGAACGGGCAGCAGCCTATGCCGCAGATTTGTCTGCTATGGATGCATTCTTAGTACCATAATCGTCAATTCTGTTAAGTTAGGCGAAGACAACATTTAAAAACTGTGACGATTCACTGAAACTTGTTAGATATTTTAGCCATATGGACCTGAAACTGAGGACTAAGAGAAAAAAATATTCTGAACGTACAAAAAGTAAAGAATATGGGGTATTGTTTGCTTTATTACCGTCAGCTAGATTTACTTGTGAAATATGAGTCAACCCCTGGTCGAAATATTGTTGTCTGAGAAACACATGACTGGATAAATCCTACATATGCATTTTGTCTGTGAGATCACTTTGCTAATTAGAAATGTAATACTAGTTAACATTGGTTGTGTAAGTGATATAATTTTTAATGTTCGAATTTATCCTTCTTTTGCAAACAGTACATACACTAGCCAGTCCTCTATGTTTCTGTAGCACTCTTACGTGTAATTATCAGTTACCATCATTATAGCATATAAGTAAGCTGTGCTTCACACAAGGCAAGGAAGAAAGCAAAAATCAGGAATCGATGCAATCAAATGCCACATTTGACCCAGGAAACCACACATGAAAGTGACAACAACGAAAAAAAAATATCACGTAAAGAGAGCCAAGAGGTAAGCCCTTTCCCAGCAGGTGATCGCAAGGCCGCAAGGAACAGACAAGATTACCAGTGGGCTTAAATATGTTTTAGGGTGCCAACTTCACCATTATTTCTGTAGTGAATCAAGACAAATATATGTTTGGTATGCATGAGAGATCCCCAACTCATCGAAGCATCATCCACTAGATAATACAAATTGAGATATAAAAAGTAGATGAAACCAAGATAAGGACTCAACAGCATATCCAACTGAGTACTGGAGCAAAAGAAATCCAACAATCAAACCCTGGTAGTCACAAACCAGGCCTCAACCCCATCCCATCTATAGACAAGTCTCTACGTAAGAACTGTCACAGAGCCTGAGGTTTGATCCGCCAGTGTCTAACTAAAGAGGAAAGCAAAGTTGCCAACTGATAGCTACCGAGTTGACCACCAAGCATGCAGCCCACCACTATAATGTTATAACAAATCTCTTAGAATGAAAAACTTTTTTTAATAAACTACGCTGAAAAAATATTAGAGCCAACAATTTTCTTTAACTTTTGCACTCAGTCGCCACCATAGATCCCTGGGTCAAAAGAGACCAAAGCCCTATATCAAAACCATTGTATATGCGGGGTAAAATTTAGTAAAAAAGTTTTGCCAAGTTAATGATACCGATAGCCTTGTTTAAGAAGTTTTTGAATTAACGACCAACAGAGAGTGCTGAAATCAGCAACACAGCAAACTGGACAAGCTGAGAAACACGAAAAAAAAGAAAGTGAGTATGATCAGGAAATACCAAATTCATAAACTGCAGATAAACCCATGGCACCACGAGGAAAAGCCACACAACAATCACGAGACACCAGGAAGACAAACTAAGCAAAGCAACCAACTCTCTCTTCCCCATCAAGATGATTGCAAAACTAGAAGGGGCATAAAGTAACATACAACAAAACATAGAACAATTACAGACTCCCACAATGAGAGTAACAGTAAACAACAAGTCAACAACAGAACCACCGCCTTAGAACAGACAGCAGCCTAAGCCACGGGGGGGACTTAAATGCATTTTACTGGTACCAAATCTTCGCCATCCATTTGTATTTTTGTTTGTTTGAAGATGTGTCTGACTGCCGTGATCAGAAACAAACATGCTTCAAATGATTTGCTCCAATCCTCGTTTCTGTTATGTAATAGCATGAAGACAAACACTACCAGCAGCTAGATCATAGGAATCAAGCTTTATGCATATAATTTTGATAGGAAGTTGGCACTGTTCTGCACGCCTTATTATCTGCGACACAGCATTGCAATTTTCAGCGAGTATTCATTACTACTAGATGTCACTGCTCTACTTTAGAAATTGAAAAACATAATGCAAAGTACAGTCAAATTGACTTTTAAGTTTTACATTCAAACCAGAAGTGCGCAGCAGCAGTGAAATGTTTGCCACCATAAAATGCATGAATCAAAGTTAGAAAGACGACAATGTTCTGTTCTGTTTGAACTATCTTGTTAAGATAAAATAAAATGCGTACAACAATTTGAGCACTAACGATAGATGAATTTCAAAATACTATAAAAATATGATGTTTTATAAAATGCCTAAGACATCTACTTTTGTCACAATTTCAAGTCTTTGTTGTTATTTTGAAGTCTGCTAAACCCGTTTGTTACCAAATGAAATTAAATTTTATATGAAACTTCACTCAAACCATTTTTCTTCAAAAAAGCATATTTTTGTATTTTTAACAACAAAAACGAGGATTGAGAGACAACTTTTCTGGAAGACCGCTAAACTTTTGCCAATTAAAC
Source organism: Loripinus fragilis (assembly GCA_964019695.1). Classification (NCBI taxonomy): domain Eukaryota; kingdom Metazoa; phylum Mollusca; class Bivalvia; order Lucinida; family Lucinidae; genus Loripinus; species Loripinus fragilis. Next base: position 74,379,200 of record OZ026517.1, read on the forward strand.
CGCACATATCTAAGCAAAAATAATTCCAATGTTATTAGCGCATGGTCAGAAATAATGAGTTTAAAAAGTGACCAAATAGAAATTTTGTTAAGTGTACAGTTGAAATTTTGGGTACCATGGCATAAAAATAAATTTTGTCCACTATCCTGATACATAACAAAGCCATTTATAGTATCAACGAATTTATTAATGATATCGTTATTTCATAAAACATTTTGCGTCCGTTACACGATATGCCAATAACTGTAGGAATATTAATAACAGGGTATCCTAAGGTGTGGTAGTGATATCATACATGATGGCATTAATTAAAATGGAATTGCATAAAAACTCAAATGCACCATAAATATAAAAGTCATACCCACAGCGATATCAGCGTAATAGTATTAAATTTCAAGCGTGGACAGTCATCCATGTTATTTTCCCATACATTGTCATAGCCCCTTTGTGCTTTACATGTTCATTGGTTATATAATTAATTTAATGTGTATGCTATAATTCACATGTATTGCACTTAGATATGAGAGCGGATCTGAGAAAAGGGTTCTTAAGGCATCCCAGCAATTATTACATGATAGAAATTTGAAAAACGCCTAAAATAACAAATCTCACATGCTTTATATTACCTCGAAATGTTCCTATCGCTTGATGTAATCAAAGTAGCAAATAATTCTGATTATATTTAAAGTTTTGTATGCTGCCTGTTGCCATGGCATCAACTAGGCCATAATACCTACAATGGTTCATAATGAAGAGTGGGCCATTTTAATTGCCTATAAAACAACTTAGAAAGTATAAATTCATACATTTTCATTTGCATTTACTTTATAACATAGATAACGCTTGTGAGTACATTACATTTGTTAGATGTTTATACTTAGTCAAAAATAACCAACAAGCAACTGGAGGCCAGCACCCTGGCATCATATTAGAGCTGGTTGCTTTGCTTAATTTGTCTTCCTGGTGTCTCGTGATGGTTGAGCGGCTCTTCCTCGCAATGCCAAGGGGTTGTCTGCAGTTTGTGATAGTGGTATTTCCTGATCATACTCACTTACTATTTTACATATGTTGCTTCAAACCTCCATATATTCGTCAATATTGAAGATAACTGCTTCCAATTTTCAGGAAAGATCTTAAAAGATAGTACTTTGCAGAGACACCATGAGCTAGATTTTGATGTACACAACCATAAAGTACCTTTTGTCATATCCTGGCCCATATATATGTACATAAATAAATCTGAATGTTAACTAAGAAGTATTTATTCAAGGACTATCATCATCATTTCCAGCGTAAGAGGTCTTGTGAAAACCAATTGGTTATGTTCGTGCTCAATGTACTCAGCAGACTGTATGGGGTTGTGAACAATGGCCACAAACAAACAGACTGTATCATCATGTTTTTGGGATCGCAGATGTGCCATAAAGAAGGCATTTGTTACACGCATAATTTATCATATATTAGGTTTTATAACAGTTAAATTAGGGTGGATTTAAATCATGTCCAGCCAACTTTGTATATGATAGCGTTCCATTTCAGCAGGTTTATACAGATACGCATAGGCTCTTTTCTATTGGTCAGCTTGTCTATTAATCAGATAGAAATTTTGAGAGAGGCTGCGGTTTTGGTTTGTCTTAAGAGCAGTTACAGGAATTCGCTGTGCAAGGCAGAATGCTTAACCCAGTCAACGCCCAAACGCCACCACTTTTCAGTCGTTTATTGATTATTCATTACTTTAATGGACTGACCTTTCCAAACATTTCAACCAATAGATTGGAATGTATGACGGTTCATCCAGTATTGAGTAAACTTGGATTTTTCAGTCAAACTAGACCTTTGTCACAAGCGCTAGATGAATGCGCACATGAAAATAATTAATGGACGGGGCAATTTTAATTTGTGAGATTCTTTCAAATCATTTAATTGTGCTTGCAAAAATTGGTATAGCCTTGAAAAAGGTTTATATTCTGTGGAGGGCAGCATATCAAAATTGATCACTGGATGTTGGATTGCCACCCACCTCCCAATGCAGGTAAACCACAGTTTTTATACCTTTTGCACAGGAGTGGGCTTTGCTGGACGGCATGTACATTGCACGGGGTGATCATACATTGGTATTAATTTATGTCAAGTTCTCATTTGCTTATATTTGATCAGATCAATGATTTCATTGTGTACCCTCCATGTCTCTGTAATGGTTAAAACAATCTTTAGTTAGTATAGGGGATACTATGATATTATGATAAATTAACAGCTACACCATTAGACTATAGCTTGTCATTTATTCAAATCATGAGGCTACACCAATAAAATATAGTTCTTAAGTCCTTTGTCATTTTTTTCAAATCATGAGGCAAATTCGTTTCATGACATATAGCTAAAGGTAAGATCACTTACATGTTCAAATGAGAGATCACTTTCCTATTGTTTGTATCTAGTGGAATCATCTGCCAAACTTGGTAAGATCAGTCGCCTTTCATCATTAAGAAGTAATCTAGGGGCGTGATATTTCGCCTTCTGCATTAATATTCCATAAAGGGTTGGTGTCATCCTACCCTAAGCAACAGATATGATCACTTCCATGTTCTATGGTGAGATTACCTTTCTATTGGCTGTATTTGGTAAGGTCACCTGCCATTCACCTTATGCCTTGAATTAATCAGGTAATTATCATGCTCTATTCAATAGACAGTCTTTAGTTGTTACTTCGGGGATCTCCTCAAGCTTTAGTTTCAATAGAATTTGCAATGGTCTTTGGGGGAGTGAGAGGAGACCAGGCCACACAAATGGAATATCAATAAACTGTTATTATGCATATAATTGTCGCTTGTGTTCCTGATTATTATATTAGCATTGACCTCTATTGTTATCTTTTGATTTTTGTACATCTAATTAAATCAGAGTGCAGTCAAAACAAGAATGGTTAAATCATTTTAGCCTTTATTAAGAAATATGTTACGATTTTGTTTCTCCTTTTCCATGCTTGGGGAATTAAGGCATTTTCATTAGGGTATACCGTCTTGGGTCACCTATTCTTAGGAAGTATACTAAATCATTCAATGTGTTCAAGAGACGAGGAATGTTTCTCAATGTTTTCTTATTGCAATGCCAAATGGCGTGTCTGTTGCACACATTTATATACAAAATCTACCATTACCTCATCTGTATATGGTAGACAGTTCTCCATAATCAATAATTATGTTTTGGACTTAACATCATCTGATCTGGTTTATTTTATACTAATTTTGGCATGCAATATGTTGGACAGTCTGGTCGATCCTTAAAGACTAGATTTCATGAGTACTTTATCAAGATGAAAATGCCTAAAAATTGACACTTGTCTGTATTGCCATTTATACCAAACAGGCCATTCACCTAGCAAAGTTGAAAACTGAAAACATCATTTATGATCCAAATTCTTCATCTAAATTAAATATAAAAACTCGAAACTGAGTTAAATTGGATAAAATGATGGCAATCACATTTTCCTTTGGGTTTTAATCATAAGATACATCTATGCCAAAAATATAATATTTCAAAAATGTCCGATTTTGATGTTCTTTCTCTTTTGAATGTTAGAAGCGTTAAGTTAAATCTCATGGTTAACGAAGAAAAAAAACAGCAACGTTTAGTGTAAATTATGTGCATAAGAAAGCATGAATACTTCTCTAAAATATCTTTAAGTTGTTTTGATAAGGACGGTCACCATAGTTTACATTCATTTCTTAGTTATTTACCTTGCTCAGTTTTATGCAATTTAGAGTTAGAGGCTAATAAATTTACAATATAGCAAACAAATCATAAAACGAAGCCCTTTTGACAAGGTGTTATGTAATGTTCAGCATTTTCTTTGTCCTTATATCGATACTGAGGTCATCAATAAATGCCATTCTATTATAATTCCATTCATTAACAAATGTTTGAAGTTTTTCGATTTACATAGTATCTTTTAAATAATTGGATCTTTGATTTCCTTTGTTTCAATTTTTTTTAATTATACAGAAATTCCTAAACATTAGCCATATATAAAATAAATCTATTAGATATACTATGTATAGTTTTAATAAAATCATTACCAATTCCTATGTGAATATATATTCCAATTCTATCAAAAAGCATGTAATAATACCGCGAAAAAAAGTATGAAAGATCTGGTAACAATCTATTTTGTTCTATTAAAAATTCTGGTTAAGTAAAAGAGAAATTTAAAGCACTGCGACCAGATTGTCTGCATATGATTTTTTCCACTCTTTACATTACTTACACCATATATACAATGCGACCTTTTGGTGGGACATAGGCAAACATTCTATACCCAGATCAAACGACGTATACAGGAGCATCAGCTCAGGGTTTTATGACCATTCCAAGGCGGTACTTCTTTCGTGGATCATTTGTGTTTTTGTGTCATATGTTTCTCATGCTTTTGCGTCTATTCATTGCTGCAATGTGTTGTTTATTGTATTTTTGTTACTTTCCAATCTGGTATCCTGGGTCAGGTGTGGTGCTTGATTGTATCGTTTTCTGATCTATGCCGTCCTTTTTACTTATAAACTATTTGCTTACAGAATATTATATTAGAAATTGAATAAAGATGAAAATACCATCCAACAACCATTGCAACGGAAATGGACTGGTCCAATCGATAAGGATGGGAAAATACATTCTGTATAAATGAGTTGACTCAAAATTTGATTTAAGATAAACTTATTGGTCTAATTAAAAGATCTTTCCATATGAGAAGTGTCAAAAACTCAAGAAAACATCACACACAAAAGAGGTCAGCCACTCCTCAGGCATGAAACACAAATAGCAAAAAAGGATCAACAAAAGAAGCACCTTCTTAGAATGGTCAGTAAAAGTTACTGGAGTGCCCAAACATGTTTGAAGGCGCCAACTGCAACCTTGTTTTTGATATCGATCAAGACAAATAATGTTTGGTTTGCGTGAAAGATCCCTAACTGATCGATGTATCGTCTCTTAGTAAATATAAATCAAGATTAAAAAAAGAGAGGAAACAAAGATAATAACTCAACAGTATATTTATCTGAATACTGAAGTAAAATAATTCCAATCGTTAGATGCAGGTGGGCCCAACCACAGACAAAGCATTAGGCCCTAACTATCTCATCTTTAGATAAGGTATATCTTGATTTATATGTTTTAGGAGATGATGCATTGATAAGTTAGGGGTATTTTATGCAAACCAAACATCTATGTGTCTTGATCTACCTCTGAATTAAGGGTGAGGTTGGCGCCGTTAAACCGGTTTAAGCCCTCCAGTAAAATATTTTACTGACCGTTCCAAGGCGGTACTTCTTTTGTGGATCTTTTATGTTTTTATTCTTTCTTGTGTTTGCTATGTCTTTGTGTGCGGCTGTTTATATGTGCTTTTTGGTCACCTGCTGGGAAAGGGCTGACCTCTTGGCTCTCATTTGTGGTGTCTTACTGTGAGTTTGTCACTTTCCCATTGGTATCCTGGGTCAGGTGTGGTACTTGATTGTATTGATTCCTAATATTTGCACCCTTACTTACTTTAAATCAAAACCATCATAGAAGCTTAGGTCAACCCGCCAGAGTTAAAACTAAAGAGGAAAGCAAAGTTGCTAACGGTGATTGGGTTTGCCACCAAGCATGCAGTCCACTGTACGAATGCTTTCTAACAAATGGTAGGTTAGATATCTGTGTAAGTCAGAAAAGAAACAAATCAGCTTTTAAAGATGTCCTAGATTTTTACCTCCAGTCTCACCAAGGGCCAGGGACCCTTTTATCTGGAAGCACGAAAAAAATGCCAATGATACAGGGTTACTATTGTCCAAATATGAATGATTTCTGATATGGCTTTACAGAGATATGTGCCACTCGAGAAACTCTTACTAAAAACTTTGTCATACTTTTTAAAGATGTCCTATATTTTGACCTCCAGTCTCACCAAGGGCCAGGGACCCTTTTATCTGGAAGCACGAAAAAAATGCCAATGATACAGGGTTACTATTGTCCAAATATGAATGATTTCTGATATGGCTTTACAGAGATATGTGCCACTCGAGAAACTCTTATTAAAAACTTTGTCATACTTTTTAAAGATGTCCTATATTTTGACCTCCAGTCTCACAGAGGGGCAAGGACCCTGGGGTCTGACGTCATAATGTAAATGTCAAACCCTCCAGGTTAACTACGTTTCAAATATCAGTGCTTTCTGATCAATGGTTACTGAGATACACATCACTGGAGAAATTGTAATCAAAAACGTTGTCATTGTTAAGAGTGAATGAACAAATTACCAACAGACAAAAGGATTAACGGAAAGATGAAAATTATAAACTTCTCCGCATAAATGTGGGAGTATAAATAGGTAAAAACTATATACGCTGTAAAATTAGTGAACTTTACATCCAATGGTGTGGCATCTGAACTTTCTCTGCTACTGGTGTAGACTTTTCACTGTTTGTTATCTATGTTCTGTTTAATTGTTCTAGTCCATAGGTAACTACAACAATGACAGGTTGTAATGTTCAACATGAATCCGCCCATACTTTGCTTTATTATTGAATTATGTTTAGAATATTGCTTGTACAACTATTTGAAATATTGTATCATGAGAAACTTATCCATTTCCACAAAGGACATCGGACAGTCTCCTATTCAATCTGCCCAAATTTTGACAACCTGTGGCTAGGATAATGCATATTTGACAACTATATTTTTGTGCTTAAATCAAACCTTTACATTAAGGGTACCAAGCAAAATAAAAATATTTTGAAAATATTGCATGATTATGCCAGGAAATTAGGGTTTAGGGGGTGGGGTATTTTTGTGACAAAATTTTATTTCACAGAAAGTCAAAAATTCGCCGGGTATTCACCTAAATACATGAAAATATAATGTTTGGGGAATAAAACTTGATACGAAAGTGATGCGTTTGCATACAATTCAGGTTGAGAAGATTTCATCCTTCTTCTAAATAAGTATGCTGTCCATAACTTTTGACAATTACCTGTTTTGTATCTGACATGTTCACTGAGGTGTATCATACCTGCATACTGTATATATATATATATATCAGAGTCTAGATAAACGCAATTTTTGAGCTTATTTTTTTCAAATATGTTCTTAATCATCAAATTTACCTATGATTTGGTGCTTAAAAGAACCGTCTCATTGCGACGGTTCTTTTGAGTGCCCACAACATATGTTTTGGTTGAGAAACAAAACAATTAATTACTTGGTACACAATCATAACTAAAGCCCTGGATACATGCCATTGTAAATTGATATTTACCTACAGGTTTGCTCAAAATAAGTTCCTAATACGTTTTTATAATAAATTGATTTTGAGCATTTTGACATCGACCCCCCCCCCCCCCCCGTGACCAATCATGCCATTTTTATATGATGTGTGAAATGTAAAACTACAACACTATGCAAAAGGATTAGTTTGGTCACGTGGGGAAAGCACTTTAGTAAAACTTTTTCCATTTTCTATATGTTGAATAGCAAAAACAGGGTTTTCAACCCATATTTTTGAATAGGTACTTGTCCAATGAGAAAAACACTTTTTCGGATAATTCGAGAGTTGGACCTACTATCATTTTGATTGAAAAACTATCGTTTTCTTTGAAACTTTTTCTGGCGATTTTTATGGGCAATCCTTCATTAAGACTGTCCGAGGTCCTTTCATTGTTCCTTCAGTGGTAAATTATCAAGATGGACAACAGATCAGTATGCATTTATCATTCATCCTTGATAAGTTAATCCTTATAGCGCAATAATGCATCTTAAAATGGTGTCTGCTGCATTTATCAGAGATATGCACTATGCAGCAGACACCATTTAAGATGCATAATTGCATGTAGATTCTACATGTACATGTACATGTACTAACAATACTGACTTATGCAAGTTGTAGACGCAGCCTGATCATTTCAGCAATAACAAAGAGCAGATGTTATTTGTTGTAATCCGCGTTAACAGGTTAATTACTTTTTTGACCCAAAACACACAAATCTTTGAATCTTAAATCCTGGCAATTCATCACCTGAAATTATTTGAAATCAGGATAACTCTACTCATGAGAATTTGTACTTAGCGTGTATCTGTGAGAAGCGAAGGGTTGGCTGAATCAGCCCAAAAAGTGTAGGCTAGTCACAGCAAATATATCATCTTATTTTTTCGGCAGGGGACGATGTAAAAAAGGGTGTAACTTTACATCCAATGTGGTAGCAGCTGAACTGCCACTGCTAAAGTAGTAGCAAAATTGTTGCGGAGAAGTAAATGATCGTACAGACTAATATTTTGTTAGGGGGTGGGGGTGGCAAGATTCCTCAAAGCCATATCAGTGGCTCATCTATAGAAGTATGTATGGGATTTCACTTGCGGTATAATTATATAGGGGTCAAACATGATTTTCTATGCATTAACATCTGGTAGGCCCCAAAAGTGGCGCTGAAACCTGAGAGTATAAAGCAAGGGTTTTCAGAACCCCCAGGGGCCTATAAGATGTTTATGTAGCAGTAAAGCATGTTTTTACTCACTTACTACTTTTCATCACTGTTATCTGATTATTGCATTAAGAAATGTAAAAATGCTTGAAAATGTTATGGTTTTCTGAAGACTGCAACAAAGACTGCCGAGAGGCTGCGTTATACGGCATCCAATCTGGGTCTGAACAAATAACTTATGTCCCCAGTTAGGGACCCAGTTTAGCGGATTATACAATAAAGCCATTAAGCATTGAGTCATTCAACTCAAAATTATGAGAAAAGGAACAATATAAAACATATGTAGTGAAAAACTGGATTAACTCTGCAGTGAAACTGTCTTAGCCATACAGTGACTATCTTAGCCAGACCATGACTATATCAAAGTCCAATCTTTGACATTGTCTTAAAGAGACAGTGATATCAAAACTCTGATCGCTGTCCAAAGCATCACAATGCTATGAAAAATGCAGTTGGCGTTGTTGTTGTTTTCATCAGAAACGATATACAACTAAGAAATTCGAAGTGGGAAATACATCTTGCACTATTTAAACAACTAAAGCATATATTTGACATTTATAGCAGATAAAATGTTAAATAAAATTTAACTGTCTCCTTCTGTTATCCGTACAAATTGTTTCATGATGACCTAATGGTGATTTTTTTTAATATTTGTGAAGGAGTTGGGCACCAGTGGTGCAGTCGCTCATTGTCAGTCACTGATGCTCGTACTGTGGACTCCTTATTCATTTTTATAAGGCGATGTTCATATTTGGAACAACTATTGCCTAGGAATGTAGATGGCAATATGTTATTTAGGTGTAGTACTTGATTGTATCGATTGCTGCTCTTTGCCCCCTTTCTTACCCATGTTTTTTGGTCACTTATATGACCTCGGGGCCAAATGAAAAGGTCAAATAACGTTAAATCTTCATTTTTAGATTCAGGGTATTTTAAATATTAAAATAGTTGGCACAATGAATGCTATTCAGATTACCAATATGACCTTGCGGTCAATGGTCAATGTCAGGTATGCTTAAAATCTGTCTAAAACTCGTAATGTGGTCTCATTTTACTTTTAGACTCATTGATGTTCATATCTCTCACAATGATTGCGTATGGGGTGAAGATGACAATAGGCTATGTATCACATGTATGACCTTGGATGGTCACATAATGAAAATTATCTTATGGTGGATAACGTTATTCTTAAATCCCAGACAGCCCATCCTCCGAAAAGTGCAGATGGAAAGGCACACTTTACCAACTGGTCCTATGGATTTTCTCATGGGTCCAAACAGTTTGTGTTGATAAATTGTTCGCGAAATACTAGGTATATGCTTTAAAAGAACATATATGCTAGAAAATAAGCTTAGAGATGGCAATTTCCTGAATGGCGGGGAAAAGATAAATACCCTTCATTGAACAATGTTGCGCAGTATTCAGTGCCTTTATACTTTGGGGAAGAGAGAGTTTGCTGCTGTACTTAAATTGTCATCTTGACGTCACGTTACCCTGGTTTGATATACAGTATGTGATTGTGGCATTTCCACGTCTTACTCAATGTTTGCCTCTATAAATTAGAGTTTATAACTTAAGCGTAGTTCAGAAACGGTCGCAGAATCTTTTTTCAGAACTTTCTGTCATAGGACTTATTTTTAATGACTCATGACATTGACAGGAACCCCAAATACAGCTTTTCTTAAGCCAAGGCTATATGATGTTTGTTAACTGTGTTTTTATCTCATATATCAATAAAGTATCAGAAGCATTTTTGACGGTTAACAAGCAAAACCATAAATTGAAGAAAACCTATGTTTATGCACAAAGAGACTTGTCCCATATGCTTAGTATAGGCATTTACATAGTCTAATCAGGAGAGCCTATGTTGCCTGTAGAAAGAAAGCTAAGAATTTCAGCTATGAGAATCGCGTAACACCAAAGACTCCTGTCAGATCGTGAATGCACTGGTTGTCTGAGTCTTAACTGAATGCTAAGTGTAATGCATTAAAATCTGAACGCATACATGGCTAGAATAGAAATGACAGTCTATTCAATGAACATTCTGAGCTCTTGGGCCCATTCAATTGAATCGGATCTATTATGTACATGGAGCGTCATTTGCATCACATGATTATAACTTCATAGAGACCATGTCTACACAATTACCTGTTCGATTTTAAGGAAACTGAGTAACAATATACATCTTAGATTATTTATTTTATTTGAGCTTAAAAAAATGGTCAAACTTTTTTTTCTCAGACCAATAATTGTTTACCGAAACCTTTCTATTCCGAAAGTTCAATAAAAAGCAACACAATATATGTTTCAAAATCTAAATCTAGTGTGCCACAACCATAGGAAATAGCTGGGTCATGGCTATACAAGTTATACTATGTTGTGTACTGGTTATAAAATATTTACAATGGAGCTGGGAATGTATATTATATAACCTATACAAAATATAACCTATACCTTTATCATAGAAACGCAAAATAGATAAATACGCTATATAGATGACATACAATCCTGCTGGATTTATAAGGTACTGGCTTGTTTCCTAAAACTGTGCAAGCAATGCCTTAAAAAGCAATTCATTATCCTCTGACGACTGAGGAAGTAGGACCATCTCTGATACTTCTGCTTTTCGCCCTTATATTATTATATTGATAATCACAGTTATTGTTTGTTTGTATGTTTTGTTGCTTTACGTCCCAAGTCAACAGCTATGGTCATTGCGGGACGGTCAGTTCACCTAACCACACTTTTTCCTGGGCAGGCTTGAACAAGCGGTTACCAGTAATTTGTGCACATACTTTCGCTTGTAACTGACAACAACCCTTCTTGAATGAATCAGCGGAAGGGAGGAGAATGACCGTAGAAATTATTTCATGATCAATCTCCACGAAAGTGGGATCGAACTCGCAACCCCTGGAATTGCAGTCAGACACGCATCTGTAGCCAGACACGTTACCGACTGCGCTACGCGGCCCGGTGTACAGATATTGTATGGGACAGCACATCAATACTGATCATCAGGCATATAATTGACTCATACCATTCACCCATTGTACACGATTGTACTGTGAAAGTAGTCACTAGAGCAAAGTACAATGAATTAATGCTATGTAACATCTTGTGTTCCAGACTGTACGTCACTGCTGTTCTTGGCACTGATTCTGTGGCAGTTCCAGTAACGACAGAATATGTCTAAGTGATTTTGTATAACATTTGAGAGACCAAGCCATGATGGTCGTAGCTAGCACTACAAAATGTTATCTCATCTACCAGATCTGTCTTCTAAAATGCGCATAACATAGCTCCACATGCTTCTTTTAGCTGATTTGCAGAAGAACGACATAAAAAAAAGATTCTTGATCCTGCAACTTAATCATCATGTTGATATCTTAGTAGAATTCGAATGTCTTTCACAAGCGAGTTTTCTATGCCAGCCTCTCTTCTTATCATCCTTGGAATTCTCCTGATTTGCTTTGTGTGCTTGTAATCGTAATACAGTCCTGCCACATACTTGGGATTATTTTGGTGTTAAAAGTCTTAGCCCCAGAGTATATCCTTGGATAACCCATCTTTAGCACCAGGAATGGGAAACTCTTATGGTAGGAGATTGTAATAACTATGCATATGTACCAAGAAATCAGAACCACGCCTACTTTGTTTGTGAATACTACAAAGTCGTTCACCATCATGACCAATTGTCTTCAAAATAAGTCTTGCTGTTTTCTGTTGTACTCCCACACCAACTATTGTATCCATAAAGATCTACAACCTTGACAAACATAAACAAAGTTGTGCAATTTCATTATTTTTGATACAGCAGCTGTGATGGAACTTTGACATTTTCAGCAACACGAATTGTGTCTTGTTGATATCCGTGGTTGTAATGTCCTGACACCGATTGATATACAGGATGTCTGTATTGATGTAGCCTTGTTCAAAATAGCACCAAACAAAATCTGTTATACTTGTATTTTACCAGGCTCTGGAAACACTGCATCCATACTACCAATAGTAAGCACAAAGTCAATCGCCTACAAAATACAACAACAATTTAGTAATATAAAATAAGTCTTTATTTTTTTCTAATTTAAGGGTTATTTTTTTATTTATTATTTTAGAAACATCATATAACATGTGCAAGCACAAGTCGTTTTAGCATGCATAAGTATAAGCAAAATGTGAATATTAAGGTATCACAAAATGGGTAAAACATGAGAAAATGTATTCATAGTATCGATGCCTCCCATCAGTCCGAGACCCTTGCACTGACAGACACTTAAGTACACAGTGGATCCTCGTTTAGTGGGAATCCTGTCCAACTTTGAAAATGGTAAAGATCCTGTCAGCGTGAGTGTAGCTGAAACGTTTGATGTATTTCAACCAAACGTGCATAGATATTTAGTTAGGCCAATCGAAAGGAATTATTATATTTTCATGACATTGACCTAATATTCGAAGTCACTAGGGTCATATACAAATGTAGCTATATGAATAAGCCTTTAAGGCACTCGCTCTTCTGAACCAATGAATAGATTCAGACCATACTGGTAAAGATATACCATTGGGAGGGCATAATGGCTGATTACATTTTGGTGACTTTGACCAAGTTTACAAGGTCGCCAGACTCATTTAATTCTGTAGAATAGCCTTGTATGTTCTGTCTTCTGGACCAATAAAAATATTTTTACTGAACTGGCACAGATATAATATTGGAAGGACTTATATATAAAAATATAATTTAATGATAACAGGGTTTCACAAAATAATTGCCATGGAGGTCATTTTGAAAAACAATCGATTTTCATATTTTATTCCCCAACTTCCAGTTGTATAATGCTGGCATTTTTGTTAGTTGCATCTAGATATTATAGGGGTTCAAAGATGTAACGTCAAAAATGCGATCACCATGGTGGTCATCTGTATAATGTTTCATATTGACACATCAAGCTGATATTTTTGGGCATCAGGTCATCTGGTAGTTCTTATTCGGCCAAATGACAATATCCAATATGGCCACTATACTAGAATTAGATTTAAAACTTTTTATCATTAATGCGGTTCTTTTAAGTACCAATAGCATATGGGGAAAATAAGATACACTTCAAATTAGGTACCGTCGTACCGAAAATGGCTACCTTCAAATTGAGATACTTGATAAGCCGATGCGTTTGAGTAGCTAAATTCGAAAAAGTGCAACTGTTAAACCTATTGCATAATATATTTATACAACGTATGTAAGCTATACTTTACACTAGAAAAGCGTACCGTCCTTCGAATCGTTAAGTGGATACCCCCTGTGAAGGGAAAGACACCCATTGTGCAGGTTAAAGAGCACTGCGTTAATTAAGATATGGTTCCTTGTACGCCTTTATGACAGTTTGGACTTAAGGACATATATGGATGAGATGGTTGGGGCCTGACGCTTTGGCTATTGTCAGACCCACGGGGGTTTTACTATTGGATTTCTTTTGCTCCGGTATTCAGTTGTATTGACTGTTGAGTCCTTATGTTTGCTTCAACTCCTTTTTTTAATCTTAATTTATATGTTTTAGAAGAAAATGCATGGATAAGTTAGAGGTATTTCATGCAAACCAAACATCTCTGTGTCTTGTTCCACATTAGAACTAAGGGGGATGGTACTCTGAAACTTGTTTAAGCCTTGCAGTAAAAATAGTTTTCCTGACCGTTCCAAGGCAATGCTTCTTTTGTGGATCATTTTTGTTATTTATGCATTGTGCTTGTCATGCTTTCTTGTCTGTTCATTGCAGCCTCGTGGGCACCTGCCTGGAAATGGCTAACCTCTTGGTTTGCTTGTATGTGAAGTTTTTTTTGTGTTTTGTCAATTTTTCATGTGGTTCCCTTGGTCAGGCGTATATTGATTTATGATCTTTGCCTTCTTACGTTCTTTCATCTCGCTACCCAGTGTGTACAAAGTATACCTGACGATAATTCTTGTGAGGGCTTCAGGCAGTATATAGATAAAGGGAAAGAACAAAAAGTTTATAGGTTTGGGGAATGCTGTAACCAAAGCAACATTGTCCCACAGAATAGCTGCTATGAGTTTTGATTAAAGTAAGAGTAAGTCAATAATTTTAAGCAAGGCTAGCTGTATTTGGTTAAAATATGTTATGCTTCTAGATATGTATACAGCTATAATGGTATATTAGAACGCTACAGTAGGTATATTCTTAGGCTACGCAGTACATGTACAGCTGCTTCTCAAAATTTTTATAAATAGCGATTTTTGTCATAATTATTTACATACCCTATATTTTTTTGAGTGTTTGCAATTAACTTTTGCTTTGTTTGAGATATGATTTATTTCTGCTCCTGTATGCACGACATATCTAGTTATCGTGAGTAAAATATGGCTTGTTTTTGCAGATGTTTTGTATCAAGTTTTAACTTCTAAAAAAGTTGTCAAAGTTGCTTATCAAAACTCTATTTCGAATTATGAGATAATAAGGAGAGCAGCAAAGAAAACTGTGTTGGGAATTTCTTAAGTCATGTATACGGTACATTGTGAAAATACTTTAAGAAATGAAGCTATCGAGTGTATCAACAATGAATCACTTGATTGACTTTGTGGTATGTGAACTAGTAGGTTGCACAAATAATATATTAAATTTACATAATTACTTTTAAAAGATATTTTAAGTGCATTTTGGGTGTTCAAATTTGATGCTACATAGTAAGGGCCCAATTATTAGGAGAAAGGTCAAAAGGAAAGTACAGTACTGCCAAACAGTTAAATGGGTCAAGAGGGTTTGAAATTGTATTAAAATTGGGAAAATGTCTTTTTTTTTTCAGATGAATCTACACTCTGAACCTATTTCTTTTGTAAACCTTTTCCTATTTGGCGTCTAAAACACGAACGAATTTATCCACATTACATTGATGGATGGGTAAAATTTTACTGGAGTCGTATTGAGGGAAATATCTCGTAACGTTTTAAGAAGTCTCTCATCTTACGCTTGTTAATGAAACAATCACAAGTAAGGCATATCAGGATAATATCAAAAGCGATATAAAACTCCAATATGAATGCACTATACCCCAAGCATTCAACCTTGCAATAGCTCTTTTAAATATTCACGTGTGATTCATATTGGAGTTTTATATCACTTTTGATATTATCCTGATATGCCTTACTGGTGATTGTTTCGTTAACAAGCTTAAGTTTAGAGACCCCTTTAAAAGTTACAAGATAGTACCCTCAATACGACTCCAGTGGATTTTTACCCATCCATCAATGTAATGTGGATAAATTTGTTCGCGTTTCAGACGCCAGATGGAAAAATGTTTGCAAAAGAAATAGGTTTAGAGTGCGGATTGATCTTAAAAGATGACATTCTCCTATTTTTTTTTTACAATTCAAACCCTCTTGGCCCATTTAACTGTTTGGCAGTACTGTACTTTCTTTTAGGCCTTTCTCCTAATAATTGGTCCCTTACTATGTAGCATCAAATTTGAACACCCAAAATGCACTTAAAATATCTTTTAAAAGTAATTATGTAATTTTACATAATTTGTGCAACCTACGAGTTCACATACCCCAAAGTCAATCAAGTGGTTCATTGTTGATACATTCGATAGCTTCATTTCTTAAAGTATTTTCACAATGCACCGTATACATGACTTTATAGATTCCCACCACAATTTTCTTTGCTGCTCTCCTTATTATCTTATAATTCGAAATAGAGTTTTGATAAGCAACTTTGATTTGCTAAATATATGATCAACTTTTTTAGAAGTAAAAAACTTGATACAAAACATCTGCAAAAACAAGCCATATTTTTACTCACTATAACTAGATATGTTGTGCATACAGGAGCAGAAACAAATCATATCTCAAACCAAGCAAACGTTTATTACAAACACTCAAACAAGTATAGGGTATGTAAATAATTATGACAAAAATTGCTATCTATAATTTTTTTGGAAAGCAGCTGTATTCGTAGGCTTCCTTCGAATACAGCTGCGGAGTAGCTCTATTCAAAGATAGCCTTGTTGAACTTTAAATTTATCATTTCGTATGGTCAACGATAATACATTTGGGTGCTTTCTGACGTGTGAATATAAAATGGTTTGTATGTGTCACACCTTTGAAGAACTTGTGTTACTTTTTTCTCAGATACGAAAAATCAGCAGCAAATACTCATACAAGTGAAAAATAGTACAAAATCCTCATACATGTGAAGAATTTATTGATACTTTCTGGCATGGAAAGAATTGCTAAGTATTCGTCACATCTGTGATCTGGATTTTATTGTGCCTCCTGCAAAGCAAGGCTGACACATAGGGATCATGACTCAGGTGGCGGCGTCGTCGTCGTCCGTGGCGTCACACTTTTTTATTTCTGATCGAAAACTCTTAAAGGTGTGCATCAATTTCATTTAAACTTTACAAAAGAGTCAGGCATCATAATACAGGTCAAGTTTGATAAGGGGGTAATCCGCAAAATGTTGACTGAGTTATGGCCCTTTTATGACTTAGATTTTGGCTAAATTGTCAATTTGAAATTAGAGGTCATTTGCAAAGATTTGACTGAGTTATGGCCCTCTTTTGACTTAGGTTAGCTATATTGGCCTTTTTTGTGGTTTAACTTCACATTTCTCCAAACCTATAATATCTGACAACTTCTCGCTGTGGGCCATGGTTATTAAGTGCCTGTAGATAAGCATGACAGTGATGAAACATTTAACCCACCCCCTGACCCCTTAGTTGGGGTCAAAGGTCGAATATTTAAATTTCGCTATAACTCAGTGAGGTGTCAATATTTTTACGGAAAGTTCGCATTCAGACAGAGGTACAAAAAATACGAAACATATCAAACGTGATTTTCGATGGAAGGCCTTTGTCTGTACCCCAGGGACTTAGGGATGGGGTCAAAAGTTCAAAATTCAACTTTTTCAGAACATGGTCATGTTGCATATCAAATTAAAGAGAATCACGAATGCGGCAACATGGTACCAAATATTTTGCTCGCAGACACCCTGACCCTGAGGATGGGGCAAATAGGCCAAAATTTACCTTTTTCAGAACATGGTCACATTGAATATCAATTTAAAGGAAATCAGAAAATGCAGCAGCAATGTAGCAAATATTTGACCGGAGATGCCTACCCCCTCTCCCTGACCCTGTGGATGGGGTCAGAAGGTCAAAAGTCAACTGTTTCAGAACATGGACATGTTGCATATCAAAATTAAAGAGAATCACGAATGCAGCAACATGGTAGCAAATATTTTGCCCACAGACCCCCCTCCCCCCACCTGCACCCCCGACCCTGTGGATGGGATCAGTAGGTAACAAATCAGTTTTTTCAGCACATGGTCATGTTACTTATCAAATTAAAGAGAATCACAAATGCAGCAAGATGGTAGCAAATATTTTGCCCGCGGACACCCTGGACCCTGGGGATAGGGTCAATAGGTCAAAAATCAACTTTTTCAGAACATGGTCATGTTGCATATCAATTTAAAGGGAATCACTAAATGCAGCAGCATGGTAGCAAATATTTTGCCCGCAGACCCCTACCCAACTACCCCACCTCCGACCCTGGGGATTGGAGTCACAAGGTCAAAGGTCAACTTTTTCAGAACATGGTCACGTTATATATCAAATTAAAGATAATCACAAATGCTGCAACATATAGTGTAGGGGCCAAACTGAGATATATGGGCTATTTTGCGAGTTTGTTACACCCCCCAGGAAGAAAAAGTTGGTTACTATTTTCAGTCAGGGACATGTCTGGGGGCCTTAGAAACCCATGTTTTACTAAGTTTTCTGTGGTCAATTTCTGTAAATGGCCTGTAATCAACATTACCCCACAAACATTAAAAATAGCAGTACACAATATACAAGACTAATAATATATTTCATAATAGTATCAATGAATATATTTGAGATTTAAAAGTTTGATCTAGTCGTAAACATTAATTACAGACATCTGTGAGAAGTTTAACCGCTCATCAGTGTTACGTATGTTACATTTTATACTTTATTGCAGATAATGACTTTATAGATTGCATATAAGAATGAACCATGCTCCCCAGCCACAGGAAGAGAAACTTGGTTACTATTTTCAGTCTGGGACATGTCTTGGGGCTATAGAAACCCATAATGTAGTAAGTTTTCTCCGGTAAGTTTTCTGTAAGTGAACTGTAATCAATGTTACCCTTATTTTGAAAATAGCAGTACACAAAATACAAGACTAATAGGATAGTTTACAATAGTATTAATGTAATGATTTGAGTTTTTCATGTTTTAGCTAGACATAAACATCAATTGCAGACATCTATAATATGTATTTCTGCTCATCAGAGTTACTTACGTTACATTTTTTTACTAAATTGCAAAAATTAACTGTATAGATTGCATATTATAATAAACCATGTTCCCAACCTTAAATGTGCGATAGAGATCCCTATTCTAATGATGAATTTCCATTTTTCCATATTTGAATCTATTTATAATTTGTAACTGGAGATAATTTTGTGTAAAATAAATTTTAAAATATGCTTTTAAGCAATCGTTTCTACTGGCATACACGTTTTCTATTTCAACCATATACATTGCATTGGAATTGACAGTGTCTTCTTTCAACTCTGTCACAATGAAATACCAGCTATAGAAACAAGTTTTACTACAATAGACATTTAATTTCTGTCAATATATAAATAAGGTAACGTAGGTAACAACAATGGTGTTTTGCATAAATTGATATACTAAAAATTGTGGAAAGTAGCCTCATATTTTTACCTATGCCTGACAACACGCAGATTCTACTCTCCACATATTTTAATAACTTCAATAATAGACAAATTATTTAAAATGAACACTAACCTAAGAGAGTTTTGCAATTTTGTTTGATTCTGTTACTTTGATACATGTATGGTAATTTGCAGATTTTTTTTTTCATCAATGGTTCATAGCAATAAGCATGATATTCACTTTATGATTCAAATATTGGACTGAATATACCGTACCTCAATAAATAAATTTCAATAGAAAAGCAATATTTCCTGCATCTTGTGGCAAGGCATGAGGATAGTGTGGGTGTCTTCCAGAGCAGGGGCTTTTTGTCGACCTTACACAGAGGGCACATTTTAAGACTAATAAAGTTCCAACTGAACTTTCTTTGAATGGGTAACAAATTGGTCAAATTTGACGATTCACTGTTTTACAAGAATTTAACCCTTTATAATATATGCATATATTTGTCAAGCCCTTAACATATGTAACAGCACACTGTTATTATTTTACCTTAAATATGTTTTCCTGCGACAACTTAGTAGAAGTATTTTATCATGCCTAAAAAACTATGTTAGCTAAAAAGTGAGAATGACCATGAACTGTCACTATCGCAGACTGTAGATCAAACAAAGGTACCCTGAGGAAGAAACACAGAACATTTTATGTCTTGGCTGCATTTTGTTATAATCTAAAATTCCTTTATCGTTTTTAAAAATTACAAATATGATATCAATCTAAGGACTTATCAGTATAGAAATAGCACGGTTTATACCAAAATGTACCTGATGCTTTGTAGATCTAGCATTTACTTTTTTATTGTATGCTTAATACTTTAATTTTCACTGTTGACAGTTACATTTTGAAAAAAAAACAATCAATGTCTCCCTAGGCCTGTCACAATTGCAATCATCTATTCTCTTGATGAACACGATTTCAATATATCATATTGTAAAATGCTTATTATCTTATTATATCATACAGCAATTTCAAAAGAAATTATTTTGTTTGTTAACCAAGCAAGTTTGAGGTAAAGCAACCTGAGCGATATGCATAGACTTAAAAGCATATTACTTGCTTGGTAACATTAATTACAAAGCTACATGAATTTCATGTTAACATTAATTGCAAATGTTTTGTTTGTTAGTGAGGCCGTTAAACCAGTTTAAGCCCTCCAGTAAAATATTTTACTGACCGTTCCAATGCGGTACTTCTTTTGTGGATCTTTTATGTTTTTGTTCTGTCTTGTGTTTACTATGTCTTTGTGCGCGTCTGTTTATATGTGCTTTGTGGTCACCTGCTGGGAAATGGCTGACCTCTTGGCTCTCGTTTGTGGTGTCTACTGTGAGTTTGTCACTTTCCCATTGGTATCCTGGGTCAGGTGTGGTACTTGATTGTATCGATTCCTGATCTTTGCACCCTTACTTACTTTACTTTACTTTATTTAAAGTAGAATTTGAGGGGTTATTCTAAAACTTTAATCATACATATGACTCACTGTAATTTAACAACATAGCTTGAATATCTGAAACTCACAGATTAAAGTGTCCAATGAGTGTCTGTTGAAAAGTAGTGCCTGGACTCAGGCGCAGCTGTTAGCTTTCTTACATTATTCACAAGGAAGTTCTTTTTCTTTCTTTTTTGCATCTTTGGGTCATGTTGAGCTATTTGTAACACTGATACATGTTTACGCATGAGGAGTAAGAGACTTATACTTATGATCAGTTTGTTGGTTTTCAAAGTTTTACTTAATTAGCCTTATAGTATGCAAAACCATCAAACATTGTGAGCAATACTGCAAACGACAGCTCGTAAACATAATTTTAGTCATAAACTGACTCATTCTTGCACCCATATCCTTGTATATATATTTTGTAATACTAACATTGTTTGAGGGCTGTTTCTGGTTAAAAGAAAGCATTTCAGTTTTATTTTAAGTGTAATGCCATATTAAGATTTCAAAATATAAGTATTTTACAAATTGCAAGTACAAGCTTATCTCGTAAATTGCACTGGTCTATACATGTAGTAGAAAACTTTAATGTAAAGACCAACATTATATGCAACGAATCACTGCTTCAGCAAACTTATATGATTAAAACATAGATGCATTTTTATATGTAAAGACAGGCGAGTTCCCCACCTTAGGGATTATTCTACATCAAGCAAATCATAAATTAAACCAATTGATTATGTTTGTAAATCTGTATTAGCTAAACAATTTGTGATGTAATTTCTCCTAACATTAGACATGACCTCAGATGAATTGGCGATAGACTGGATGTACACTCAAGCTATCAGCTGCTGCAATATTGTGAATGACAGATTTTTGCATAGCAGGTGTATATATCATTGAATAAACTTGTTAAGCGCCTTAGTCACCAAAAGGCCAACCAAGACACACTTACCTGATAGAATATTTTTCAATAGTACTTATTTTAGCTTTACTTGTTTGAGCTATAAATAATCATCAATTGCAGGCATCTGTGAGATATGTTTCTGCTCGTAAGCGATACTAATGTTACGTTGTATACTAAATTGCAAATAATGACTTTGTAGATTGCATTTTATAACAAACATGTTCCTAAACCTTAAATTTATAATTTATATGTCTATTCTAATGGTAAATTTCCATTTTTACATATTTGAAGCTGTAAATAACTTGTTACTGTAGTGAAATTAATTTATAAACATGCTTATTAGCATGTAATTTGTACTGGCTTAAAAATTTCTATCCTCATTTATTAGGTAACGTAGTTTACAGGCCTATTATGAAACTTCGACATTAGGAAACGTAGTAAAACAGACCACAGGAAACGTAGTAAAACAGACAGTCCAATATTTGAATTATGAAGTAGATATTATATATATTATCATGTGCCATTGCTTTAAACCTGTAAACAGTTATGTAAAATAACCAATCAAAATTACAAAACTCTCTTAAATAAGTGTTTATTTAGAATAATTTGTCCATAATTAAAATATATTTAAATAATATGTGGAGAGAAGACTCAAATATATATTCTGAGCTTGGCTTGTTGTCAGGCCCAGGTAAAATTTGAGTCTAATTTCCACACTTTTTAAATTAGTATTTTTATCCATTTATGCAAGGGACAATGTTGTTACCTACATTATCTGATATATATTAACCGCAAAAAAACTATCCATCGTAGTTGAATTTGTTTATAGTTGTTATTTCATTTCATTGTGAAAGTGGTAAAGAGGACATTGTACATTCATATGCAATGTAAATTGTAAAATAGAAAATCTTTACGCCAATATTAGAAGTGACATGGTCATAAGCATACGTAAATATTTATTTTTAAACCTCTATTGCCAGTTACAAGTTGTAAATAGCCTAAAATATGTAAAAATGGAAATTCTTCATTAGAATTTAGATCTTTAATACACATTTAAGATTGGAGGAAATCGTTTATTCTTATATGCACTCTATAAAGTCATTATCAACAATTTCGTATAAAACGTAACATACGTTACGCTGACGAGCTGCAATGCATCTCACAGTTGTCTGCAATTTATGTTTATGACTGTGTTAAACATTTAAACCTCAAATAAATTAATTGGTACTTGTATAAAATATATTATTAGCCTTGTATTTTGTGTGCTGCTTTTTTCAATGTTTGTGGGGTAACGGTGATTACAGGCCATTTACAGATAATTGACCACAGAAAACTTAGTAAAACATGGGTTTCTGAGGCCCCCAGAAATGTCCCTGACTGAAAATAGTAACCAACTTTTTCTTCCTGGGGGGTGCGACAGAACTCAAATTTTGAGATTTGGCCCCTAGACCAATAGGTTAAGGTTTAACTTTTTCAGAATATGGTCACGGTGCATATCAAATTTAAGAGAATCACGAATACAGCAACATGGTAGAAATTATTTTGCCCGCATACCCCCTCCCCCAGAACCCTAGGGATGGGATAATAGGTCAAAATTCAACTTTTTCAGAAAATGGTCATGTTGCATATCAAATTAGATGGAATCACGAAATGCAGCAACATGGTAGCAAATATTTTTTTCCGCAGATCCC
This sequence comes from Loripinus fragilis, assembly GCA_964019695.1. Taxonomy (NCBI): domain Eukaryota; kingdom Metazoa; phylum Mollusca; class Bivalvia; order Lucinida; family Lucinidae; genus Loripinus; species Loripinus fragilis. Next base: position 74,402,501 of record OZ026517.1, read on the forward strand.
CCCCCACACACACACACATACACTCGCCCCTGACCGGGTCAATAGGTCAAAATTCAGCTTTTTCAGAACATGGTCATGTTGCATATCCAATTAAATGGAATCACGAAATGCAGCAACATGGTAGCAACTATTTTGCCTGCAGACCCCCATGTCCCTGACCCAGCCTATAGGTCAAAAGTCAACTTTTTCAGGACATTGTCATGTTGCATATCAAATTAAAGGGAATCATGAATGCAACAACATGGAAACAAATATTTTGCTCGCAGATACGCCCCCACCCAAGGTGAACTTAGGGGGCTGGAGAAATGGGATTTATGTTTTGCGATTCATAAGTTTTTTTAAAATTACCCTTTGCCTGGGATATAAATTTGACATATTTGCCTTGTTTGACTTCTGTTTTGCAAGGCAACACATCCTTATCTCGGAATTCTTGTGTGAATAATTGGTACTTATTCCTCTTTCGTGTGTGAAAAATTGGTACCAATTCATCTTGCATGTGTAGAATTGGTACTAATTCCTCTTAAATGCAAAAAAATTGGTACCAGTACCTCACGCATGAGAAGAATTGGCACCAATTCCTCACTAATAGAAGATTTGGTACCAATAATTCACACATGTGAAGAATCTCATTTTGATATATAGTTGCCTGTGACTTCTAACTATGCCAATATAGAATGCAGCAGCTTTGTGGGGTACTTTATCGATGTGAGGAATTTGCAGGAATTTGTAAAATAAAGCTTCTTGTCTCTTGTATGATTGCAACATGAAATTTGACTACGTGCATATTTCTCTAACACATGAAAAATATTGGTTTGAAATCAGTGACGTATTGGTACCAATTATTCATGCGATGTGAGAATTGGTACCAATTCTTCGCCTGAAATTTACGAAGTGTAAAAATTACGTTGAAAATAGCCCTACAACAACGCACCTTGTGCTAGTCAAGGTGACTTCTAGTCACAATTATAAAGACACTCACTGGCACACACCGTTGAAACTTTCCACAACCAACCCAATTCAAACATCCACGCCACGTGGCACGTAGAGGCAAAACAGTTATCTAAAATCTGTGATTTACACAGTTAATATATATATATTATACTGTACATTAGTCACCTTCTCTATATTATGAGATATATACTACTATAAAAACACTTTGAAATAATTAAATACTTACCTTTTGTCACAGAAAAAAATCCTTTTTTCGACCATCGTCAGACCTCGTGTCTTCAACAGCCTCCGAGTACTAAAGGTATGGCGTAGACAGCTAAAACTCTTCTCACAAAGAGCTTTAATGAATTGTTTAGTAGCGATCTCTTTTCGAATTGCGTAAACATTTTCTCGAAAGAGTAATAATTATGTAACAATAAACGAAAATATCAAGACAATGCGACATAATAATAGCAAATTGTAATAACTTAATGCATCGTGTCGTGTTTTTTATTTGCTTTTTCAAGTAAAACATATCGAAAAGGTTGATATTAACGCGAGAAAAAATAAAATATTTAGCGCGAAAATCAGTCTTTTTCTGACGGACTTAAGTAGCAAGTGGTGGCGTATATACGCTTCCGTAGTTATTGGTCTTGTGTTAAAGAAAATTGGTTGTGTGCATTACACAATTTGTTATGCGATTAAATTAATCTGCCATGTGCAAAATTTATTTCGCCCTGTGCATAAATTGATTTGTTATGCCACTAAACAGGTTGTTATGTATACATTGTAATGGGTAATGTCCAAATATCCATTTGTTTAGTACTCACAATAAGTTGTTATGTGCAAAACGTATTTCTTTATGTGCACAATGCATTTCGTTATGTGCACAATGTATTTCGTTATGTGCACAATCTATTTCGTTATGTACAAAATATATTTCGTTATATGCAAAGTGTATTTCGTTATGCGCATAATTAATTTCGTCATGTCATTAAATAAGTTGCTAAGCATACATTGTGACCTGTCTTGTACAAATGTTTCTCAAAACAAGTCGATATGTGCAAATCTATTTCGTCCTGTTCATTGTGTAAATTGTTCTGTGCGACTATCAAGTCGTTATGTGGTTGATTTAAATGATATCAAATTACCCTCACACCGTGTTTACATTGGACAAAAATGGCAGACGACAGATTGCAAACAGCACTGGAAAATGTGGGCCTCGGGACCATGTACTCAAGGTTCTTGGGCAAAAGAATCGATGTAAATGATATAAATGCTTTGTCAGACAATGATTTGGCTCGTGTACTGTGTAACAACGTTTGATTATTGTTTATGTTAGAATTGATCGGGAAAAGAAGAAGGAGCTCTAGCGGTAAGGCGTATATTTTCCCTAGTTGACATGATTACAAAACCTAAATTTTCAAATTGCCCTTATGTTTTTAAAATTGGACTCTTTCGGTAGTAAAATATGCATAGAAAGCATCAAAATAGGTTTCAAAGCGATTCATCATTTCCAAAGCCGTGAAAACTTGCGCCTTCTACTCCCACCCCTCATTTTACGTCTTTAGACTGGGTGCCGTTTAGACGAGTTTTAGTAAATTCTTTGCATGTTTTCAAAAAGTAAAAGTGCTAAAATATTAAGGATATAAGTGCCCTTCATTTCCAAAACTTTGCGGTATTCCTTCTACGCATGCGTACGAATTATACTTAAAATTGTGACGTTTGTCATTGAAAAGATGAAACTGGCGTCTTTCAGTTTGTTTTTAGATGCTTTCCCCACTAGACCCAAGATGCCCTTTGGACAATTAAATGTCGCTATACAAATATATAACATATGTAAAGGGCGTCTTGGGTCTAGGGGGGGGGGGGCGGGGGAAAGGGGTTGTATAAGCGAAAGAAGACATCAAATATCTGACAAAAATAGACCACTTTGCAAGATGTTCGTTTTTATTGTACATCAACTGTATAAATAGTTTGACTGTACATAGCGTGGTTCCTTGTTTAACGGTCTAGTTCCCATATATGTTACTGAATAACAAGCACAGTTGATGATCGAAATAAATTCTCATTTAATAAGAAGTAGAGTTATTACATGCATGAAGGAAACCTCGTTTTAGATATACAAATTCGGGGGCAATGGTGCATCGACGGCTCGTCTATATATATTTGTTGAATGTGCCTAGTTTCTCCAGACGTTATTTCGACATATTAAAACGAAGGTCTCGTTTAGGGAGATTGCTCGCCTTATCGCTAGAAATTCTTTCCAACCGCAAGCTCACAAAGAATTGACATTAGGACACAGGCTGTAGACATTTGCAAGATATTCATACAAAAGCAAAAATAATAATCGGTGTAAAGCAACCAAACCTACTGTAAATTCGGAGATTTTCGCGAGAATTTTATTGTCGCGAATAGCGTTAAAAGATATATTTGCAAAGTTAAAATTCGCGACTAGGGCATGATTTACCTATATAAGTAAACGACAGATATATTTCGCCATTTCGTGAGGGTTTAATTATCGCCAAACCTCGCACATGTGAAGTTTTGCGAAAATTAAACCCTCGCAAAAATTTCCGAATTTACAGTATGACTACAAAGCAAGAAAGGACACAAAGATCGATGTCATAAAGCCAGGACAAAAACAAACTTCAACTAAGGGAGAAACAAACATGAACTATTAGTGGCAGAATGGCCACCTAAGAGCGAACAGCATCGTCAGCCACTGTTGAGGGGGGACTTAAATGCAGTCTATTACGATCCTCGCCCAATATATAACTGCTAAAGGCACAAACGAGACCCCCAACTCACCCAATGAACCACCACAGATAGCAATCGAATCGACCAACTGCGATGAAATAACAGAACCACCATGAAAGACCCTTAACTTATTCATGCATCATCTCCGAGAACATATAATATATATCATGATATAAAAAGGAGATAAAGCAAACATAAGGACTCAACAGTGCATAAAACTGAATACCGGAGCAAAGGAAATCGAACAGGTAAACCCCGGTGGGCCCGACAAACAGCCAAAGCATCAGGCCCCTACCATCCCATCAATAGATAAGCTCGTAGTGAGAAGTTATTATGAAGCCCAACGGCCTGATTTAATATATATTGACTTTGACTCAAAGATCATAGTTGGCAATCATTTACAAAATAGGACGCATCTCTGTCAAAAAATGAAGCGGAGTTCGTGAAACGGGCCATAAATCAGATTCCAAATATGTTTTACCTTGACCTTTGACCCCAAGCTTATAACAATGATTTGTTACATTCGCTGTAATCTACAGACCATATGCAATTATTGCGCAATAACCACTCTTTGACAAACAAACAAAAAACAACTGTAAAATAAGTTTTAAGTATGTTTGACTCTTATTTGACTCCAAGGACATATTGCTATCAGAAATATTTGTGTTAATTTACACACCATAGGCAATTTACGTGCCAAATATGAACACCCTCGGTTAAAAAATAAAAGCAAATTTCAAGTTACAAGCCGAAGTACAGATTTTGAGTAAAATTGACCATTGATACCAAGGTTATATTGGTGATTTGAAATCTTTTTATGTCATCAACGCACCATAGGCAATTGCTGTTCGAAATATGATGGCCCTTAGCCAAATTAAAAAGGATTTTGCATTGCGAGCAAACAAAAAGATTTCATATATATTTGACCTTGACCTACGACGCCAATGTCATATTGGAGATCTGAAACCTTCCATAACAATTTATTGTGCAATAAAGAAACACTACCCTTAAAAGAATAAAAGAGAAATTCGCGTTACGAGTCGACATATTTAACATTCACCTTTGACTTCAAGAACTTCCATTGTGACTCACAACAATAGGCAATTATTTTGCAAAATAAGCAACCTTGATTAAGGAAGAGGGTCCTAGGGCCCTGAATCGCTCACCCGAGCCCTGACTCACAAGAAGAAGATGTTTAACACACAATATAAATCCCATTTCTCCAACACTTAAGTCCACCTAGGGTATCACACAGATTATAACAAAAGTCTTCAGTTATGTAGTACAGGCCAATGTTTCAACATGTTAATGCCGCTCGAATATATACTTATCTGTACATTTTTAATGTCTGACATTTTAAGCCAGGGCATTGGTGTATATAAGGTCAATCATTTTTTCAATGCTTCTCTCCCTCTTATTTGCCCTACAATTTGACTACTGTCAGTGAAATAGACCTGTTGGCCCTACCCCTGGAATTGAGGGTGCGGGAAATAGCCAAATAGTTGCTTGCATGGCTTTATATGCCTTATTTCCGTTACTTATTGATATGAACATGAATAATTTTAGAATAAAATACCATATGACCCACCCAAGAAGTCGAGGGTGTATATAAGGACAAAAGTAGTTATAGCGATAACTTAAAGGCGTATATTTTCCCTAGTTGACTTGATTACAAACACCAACTTTTCAAATTGCCCTAATGTTGTTTTTTGTTGTTTTTTTTTTTTAAATATTGATGTAGTTAAGCAGTAAAATATGCATAGTAAGCAACAAAATACGTTTCAATGCGATTCACGATTTACAATACCGCGAAAACGTGCACTTTCTACTCCAATCCCTCATTTTACATCTTTATACTGGGTGCCGTTTAGACCAGACTTTGAGTAACTACATTGCTATTTTAAAAAAGTAAAAGTGCTAAAATGTTTATGATATGAGTGCTCCTCATTTCACAAACCTTACCGTATTCCTTCTGCGCATTCGTACGAAATACACCTAAAATTGTGACGTTTATTATTGGAAAGATGAAACTGGTGTATTTCAGTTTATTTTTAGATGCCCCCCCCCCCCCCCCCCTAGACCCAAGATGCCCTTTAGACAACGAAATGTCGCTATAAGCATTTACAACATGATATGTAAAGGACATTTTGGGTCTAGGGGGCATCTAAAAACCGTTCTTTGTCAACGCATGTCGCCCTTTAGTGTATGCTGTCTACTTTGTTATAGTGCCAATTGGCTAAACATTACTTACATCGCGTATGAGTTTCGGACATTGCAGTACATACACTATCAGCATGTAACTGTAACGCTTAACGTCGATAAATGGACGTAGGGGGTAGCTACGGAGTTCAAAAGGACTGGACCATTATCAAATTGATTCAGAACATCATACAAAGTGAAAAGAGCTGATAAATCGACCGTGCTTTGTAAACGCTTATAATACGCTTATAACGTGAAACTGACGTTAACAAAATGAAAAGAGGAATACACGTATACTTTGTTTGAATACACACAAGACGCCAATGCAATAACAAAGAAGCACACTTCATAGACTATTAGTGGCTTCTGGTGAATTTTGCGTGATTTCTTTGTTCTTGTGAAAGTTGATCTTAGAGATTACGTGACGTTTTGATCGCTGACGTATGAAATCTATTCATTTATTCAAATAATCTCAGTTTGTCTTACTCTGCCATAGTTCAACTTTACACACAGAAAAGACAATTGGGCATCGTATTCATTTAATTCCAAAAAATGACACACAGTATGCGTCAGGTTACTTTATTTGTTAAGACATTCTCAAGATATCGAGTGCAAACGAAAATCTGACATCAATCAAAGGCTATAACTCTGTTACAAATTGGAGAAAAATGAAAGTAAAAATCCTAACCAAGATCTTGTCAATAACAATGCGAACACAAATTTGGTCAAATTCTATACCAATCAAGGGCCATAACTCTGTTACAAATTTGCGAAATACCTGTATGACAGGTAACCATTTCAACCTAGATCTTGTCAATATCCATGCAGATGCAATATCTGGTTAAAGTCGATCAATAAGCTCTCAAGTTATTCAGCAGAAACCAAAATCTGGCTTCAATCAAGGGCCATTACTCTGTAACAAATAATCAAAAATGGTGTGCAACAATCCTCATCTAGATCATGTCTGTATCAATGCATACACAAAATTTGGTGAGTTTCTATCATTTTGTTCTCAAGATATTGAACGGAAAATCTGGCATCAATCAAGGGCCATAGCTCCGTTACACATTTGCGAAAAAATTACTGATAACATTCCCAACCTAGATCCTGTCAATATCAATGTACATTCAAAATTTTGGTCAAATTCTCTCTAGTAGTTCGGAAACGAAATTCGCTATGAAATTTTAACATCACGCAAAGGCCATAACTCTGTTAAATTTGTGCGAAAAATGATGTGTAAGAATACCAATCAAGAACTTGTCAATATCAAAGCATATACAAAATTTGGTAAAATTATATTAAATTGTTTTCAATATATAGAGCGGAGACAAAGTTATGACAGACGTAATGACGGACGAATAGACTGGCGACAACCCCAAACCAGTTAATCCCCCCCTTTCCAAAGCGAGGCTATAACTATTTCGAAATTATATAGACAACTTCTAGGTTCCAATGGGTACTTATTTTACCCCTCTTGTTGCAGATTTGTTTTTGTTTTGTTATGAGAGCGACTTCATGTTGTCTCTGTCAGACAATAATCAGACTGATATCATTGAAGCTTTTAACTCCACCTTCAGATATTTAGATGATTTACTTAATATTGATAATCCTTATTTTGAACAAATGGTAGGTCAGATATATCCTACCGAACTTAAGTTAAATAAGGCGAATTCTTCTGATACTAAAGCTCCGTTTTTGGACGAACTTGTCCATAACGAATGGCATAGTTTCATCTAAGATTTATGATTAACGGATGATTTTAATTTTGAAATAGTAAAGGGGTAAATGCATTAAGAGGATTTATGCCCCCCCCCCCCCCTTTGAGGTCAAAAAAATAAAAGTTGCTTTTCACAAGTATCTTCTTAATAGTTTATTAGAACAAAAGCCAAAGTGTAAAGGTCTGGTATTGATTCGACTTTTACGGATGCTAAGGTAACAAAAATGGCCGCCAAAATAGGCTGAAAATAGGAAAATGGCAATTTTGGAGCAAATTGGAGACATGTAACAGAGAAATTAATATAGAGTACAAGCAAATACCAAACTACTATTTTAACAGATGATGAGAATTATCACGGCACACAATATATTAAAAGGTTCTTTTGGTATTTGCATGTGCTGATATCTAATTCTTAAAAATCGGTCTCCAAAAGCATCAAATTTGGCTTAAAATGGCAATTTCTCTATTTTAAGCCTAATTTGTCAGCCATTTTGGTTACCATAGTAACCGGTAAAATTAAAATAAATGCAAGAATTTTACACTTGGGCTATTCTCCTAATAAACCAATAATATGAAATTGGCGAAAAACAACTTTCAGTTTTTGGCTCTAGAGGGGGTCAAAATAGCCCCTTAATGCACGTACCCCTTTCCCGTTTCTTGATGGAGATGTTCCTCGCTCCCCTCGCTGTATATAAATCGCAGCTTATTCGTTTTGAGAGAGTGTAATTTAATGTTGATGACTTCAACTAAAGAAACGTTTTTTGACTAAGTAATTAAAACAAGGTTATAGATATCATAAAATTCGAAAAGCATTTTCTAAACTCAACCACAGACACTCAGAGTTTATTGTTAAATACACCATTGGTTTAAAAATTCTTCTGCAACAGGGCATATCAGAACCTATATTGTATGATGATTTAGTTTATAAATTCAAAAGAATGTGTGTTGGAAAACCTAATTTTAGTGATCAATTCAAAAAGATTATCAAACGTTATAAAAAAAAGATGGATGCGATAGTCTGCATGCCTGGTTGTAAACCTAATTATGGTTTATATCTATGGTTTCCTCTTAAATTACACGACGGAGGATCAGGCCTCAGACTCAGTGACGGCTCTGACGTAAAGCTTTTATTGGTGGGTTGGTGCCTGATGCTTGGCTGTAGCTGGTTCCACCGTGGCTCAATTTGAGGTCACCTTATGCTCTGACTATCTGCGGGGGATCAAGTTAAATGTAAGACCCAAATAGTCCCCCGTGTATGCACACTAAGTAATTTGGTTTAAAAGTGGTTGTCTTGTAGATTGACAGGTTGACAGGTTGACAAGTCTAAAGAATTTCTCATTGAAAATGTTATAAATTCACAAATGGTTCATGTTACCTTGGCATCTTGTAAGTTATCTTTAAACATCAAACATTTTACCGCTAAAAAAGTCATGCACCACAAAGCCACATAGAAGTCACGTAATAACAACCAAACATAGCGTCAGCGCCTAAGTTATTTTCTTTTTATACGCTTATAAATGAAGTTCCGCAATAAGTTTCATTTTTAAAATCAGTGAACAGCATCCTAGAGAAAAATGCTTGCCAGCCAAAATACAAGCCTTTGCAAAAGTAGACATGAATGCTTACTAAATAACGGGCCTCTCATTAATTTGATCCTTCAAGTTCTAGAGATGTTGGGTGGACTAAGCAACAGCTATAAAATGTCCAACTTGCTTATTTCTCAATATATACATTTATTTGCGATATCCTGAGATATATATAAACTTTAATCTCCTGTCTATCAGTCGACATGTCAACCTGTCGACATGTTTACCAGTACACCACCCTTTAGTCCACACAGCATCTCTAATTTACATAAAGAGTGAACCTGTCGACATGTCAACCTGTCAACATGTCTACAAGTACACCACCCTTTAGTCCACACAGCATCTCTAATTTACATAAAGAGTGAACCCGTCGACATGTCAACCTGTCAACATGTCTACCAGTACACCACCCTTTAGTCCACACAGCATCTCTAATTTACATAAAGAGTGAACCTGTCGACATGTCAACCTGTCGACATGTCTTCCAGTACACCATCAGTTAATCCACACAACATCTGTAATTTACCTCAACAGTGAATATTTTATTTTGTCGACCTGTCAACATGTCGACTTGACGACTTGTCAACCTGTCGACATGTCTACCAGTACGCCATCCGTAAGTTCACCCATCATCTCTAATTTACCTAAAGAGTGAATATATTTACATGTCAAGCTTACCATCTGTCGACCTGTCTACTTGTCAACCTGTCTTCCATTGCAGCATCTGATACAGGCTGATCCGAAATTTCGTTTTGCACACATTCCGTCCTGTTGGTTGTTTGTGCACTGCATCATATACCTTAACTATTCACTGCGTTTGTATTGGTCCAGTTGGACGAAAGTATGTTATATTAGCCTTGACAAATATGTTCAGCGCATTAACACAAGAAAGTGTAAATAAAAAACACGGAGCTACTTAGTCTTATATCTAACTTGGGCCATGCTTGTGTTTGAAAGCTGTACCCAAACCGAAATCGGCAAAACCTTCGATAATAGCTAAATGGGTCCGGACCGAATCTACGGGGCAGTGGTTATGGCGCCTGGATGTTTTCTGTCCTGTGTTGTCAAACTTACAATGCAATTTAAAACTGTCAGTATTTGGTACGAAGTCAGACGTTAATGTATTGTTGCTTGTACTGTCTACCATCATGTTTATATTGATAATTGAAGTAAAAGGCATCAAAATGTTATTTAACATGCATTTATTCAGATAAAAATTGGATCACGTGTTCATTATAGCGTCTTCTTAAAATGCATGCAGGTTTTTTTTTAAAAAAAACTAACTTTTCGATAAAATTATTTACACAAATACCGAAATAAGGTTTAAACAAAGCAGGTAGAGGTGTGTTATTCGCCGTGCATCATTTTTGCTGCATTCTGCAGTAAATTCGTACTTGTATGATGTCAAATATTTGTGACAGTTTTGAAACTACGCATATCTGGGACACTGCATTTTAGTGGTTGAGTGTATTTAGCTGGAGCTTTGGCGATGCATGAAGTTATTGGTGAGTGAGTTGTTTTTAAACTGGTGATTTTGAAGTGGAAGTGCTGGTTCATTCATTGCTAGACTTTGGAGAGAGACAGATGAAGCGATGCAACACAACTGTAATTTAGTTATTTTACTTGTATATACCCCAATAACGCGGTCTGATCATTGCATATTCCAACACTAATATCGCCAGATAAGTTGCTTTCCTTTGTCAAGTCCAATTTTACATAGATGGCTCCAGACAAGTATTTTATCCCAAATAAGTTTATACAGTGCCTTAGATAAGTAGTAGCGAAAATCCTTTATTCCTGAAAACCTATGCGTATAATTCTTAGTCCAGATAAGGGTAGTTTATGCAATGCGCATTCATTGTTCCAGAGCAGCAGTATTTGCGCATGCGCATAATAATACTTGAATAAGCATGAAATTCAATCTGATTTTAATACAAGATACGGTATGGTTTATGTAGATAGTTTTACATTGTATGATTGCATGAATTATGCTATACTTTAAGTCAATGTCCCATAATGCCGTTTGCATCTGCATAAGACTTAGTGCACTTACATTTTCTTGCAGGTGGCTTTTTGTGGTTTTAAACGTCGACTCTAGAATCTTCACTGTTATGCAAAATACCAGCCATTCAATTATGTAGATCTAGCTAGCCTGTGTGGCGTTACTAAATTACCTGTGTGGTGTAACTTAGCCTGTGCGGCGTAACTTAATAACCTGTGTGGTATAACTTAGCCTGTGTGGCGAAACTTAATTGCCTGTGTGGTTTAACTGCCTTGCCTGTGTGGCGTTATTATGGCCTGTGTGGCGTTAACTTTGCCTGTGTGGCGTTGATATAGCCTGTGTGGTGCTAACTTTGCCTGTGTGGCGTCAGTCATATACGTTAGAAAATTACCTACGTGATGAATGAATCTACATAACTTTATGGCATGGTAAACGGTCTGGTGTCGTATCCGTTACGTTATATGGTCTGGTGCGGACTGGTCTGGTGGTATCCGTTATGTGTATTGTCTGGTGTGGACTGGTCTGGTAGGGTCCGTTATGGTCTATGGTTTGGCACAACCTGGTCTGGTGCAAAGTTGCTATGGTTAATTCCAGTCTTGTCTGCGATGGTGAAGACTTTGGGACATATGGTAACGGTAGTGGTGTAATGGAAAAATAGAACAATTGACATTGACTTTATACAAACTGACACTTAGCGTTTTATATATATGATTTTACATAGTGTAAGAATATGTGAAAATAAATGCATATATATTTGTATATGGTATATCTGGTTTGTTACAATGACTTTTAGTCTGGCAGCACCCAATAACAAAAGAATCCTGCATCACAATTGAAGGAAATTGTGACAATTGGCGATCTCGGCAGGATCCTTTCAAATTTTATAAGGATAATTATATATTGTGTGTATATTTTTGTCTGATTACAAGTTTATTTTGACAATCTGGTTAATACAAATATATGTACAGGGTCACGTGAACACAATGGATCTTGTTGATAAAATAGTGGCTACTGGTACATCCTTAGGATTAGAAGGTGATAGATTTGTTGAATTTGTACGAGAGCATGAAGTGAAAGAACAAAAGAAAGAAGAAGAGGCTGTAGCTAGAGAAGAGAGAAAGTTAGAAAGAGAGTTGAAAAAATCTGAGCTAGAGCATTCGTTGAAATTAGAAATACTTGCTTAGGAAATTGAGTTAGAAAAAGTTAAGGCAGAGCATGCTTCTGCTGCACCTTATTCAAGCTCTAAAACAGATGTTAAAGCTAAAATCCCCAAATTGCCCCCATTTAATGAACAGCGTGATAACATGGATGCATACCTGAAGAGGTTTGAAAGATTTGCTGAAAGTACAGGTCGGAATCGTGATCGCTGAGCTACTAATCTGAGTGCATTATTGCAAGGTACCGCTTTAGATGTATACTCACGGCTTTCTAGTGCAGAAGCTGTAGATTATGACATACTCCGTGAGTCACTTTTAAAAAGATTTCATTTCATAGAAGAAGGATTCAGACTTAAGTTCAGGAAAAGTGATCCAGAAAAAGGTGAGACAGCATCGCAATTTGTAACACGGATAGACAATTATCTATCACGTTGGATGGATTTAGCTAAAGTAGATGAGACATATGTAGGTATACGTGATTTGTTCTTACGTGAGCTATTCATGAATTCTGTCCATAAGAATTTGCAGGTTTTCATGAAAGAACACAAGGTAAAGTCAGTTCGTAAAATGGCAGAGCTAGCTAAACAGTATCATGAAGCAAATGGTTCTTTCAGTGAGTTGAATGCACACAAATCAAAGGTAGATAGCTTGTCAAGTTCATACAACCAAGCAGTCTCAAAGGGCCCTGATCACAAAACAAATACTGAAACAGAAAGATTTTGCTACTTTTGTCACAGCAGTGATCACTTTGTTCGAAATTGCCCAAAGAAAATGAATAGTCGTCCTAAAACTGCTGGTTTAGTAGACGGGGGTAGAGGTCGAGGTAATTCAGGTAAATATATATCTAGTAGAGGTCAAGGTCCTTATCAAGGTGAAGGTTTAGGATGGTCAGGTAAGAATAATAGCAATACAGATGATACTACTCCAAAGTATGTAGCTAGTTGCATTTTTCCAGAAGAAGGACTGCATGAGTGTTGTATCATTGAAAACAAAGTACAATTGAAATGTGGACATAATTTACCATTGCTGAGTGCAGCATGCAAAGGTAATAACTCTCAATGGGTCAGAAACAGTAGTACTGGGATGCCAGTTGAGACTGGATATGTTGGAAGACATAGGGTTAATGTTTTGAGAGATAGTTGGTGTAGTACAGCAGTAGTGAAGCGCAGCTTAGTTGAGCCTAATCAGATTACCGGTAAGTATCAACATTGTGTTCTGATAGATGGTACAGTGAAAAAAGTAGAAGTTGCCAATATCTATGTAGACACACCATTTTATAAAGGTCATTTAGAGGTCTTGTGTATGAAACAGCCAATTTACGACCTTATAATTGGAAATATCAGTGGGGTGAAAGATACATTTGTTGAAACCACAATTACTTTGCCAGACAGTGATATGACAAAGCAAACAGAACATTCAAAGGATGACCAAGGTAATAAGAAAGCCACAGTTGACATTGCACAAGGTGTGCAGACGAGAGCCCAGAAGGAGAAGGAGAAAGGTAAAGTAAAACCTCTTAAGGTAGTAAATCCAATTGCAGAAATAAGCTTGAGGGAAATTAGAGAGGCTCAAAATGGTGATGAAACATTGTCAGTTCCAAAAAAAATGGCAGAAAAGGGCGAGAAGAAGGTATCTAAGAATGGTAGAACACATTAGTATGTAGAAGAAAAGGGTATTCTCTATAGGAAATTTCAGTCTGAACATGGTAAGTTGTTCAAACAGTTAATGGTTCCAATAGGGTATAGACAGCATGTTCTGAGATTAGGGCATGATTCTATACTTTCAGGACACTTAGGCATAAACAAGATGACTGACAAAATACTGTCAGAATTTCATTGGCCTGGTGTACAGGGTGATATAATAAGGTACTGTCGCTCATGTGATATTTGTCAGAGAACATTTCCAAAAGGTAAAGTTCAGAAAGTACAAATTAGTGATATGCCATTGATAGATACACCATTTGCAAAAGTTGCTATTGACTTAGTGGGGCCAATCCATCCCCCATCAGAAAGAGGTAACCGATTTATACTTACAGTAGTGGACTATGCTTCAAGATATCCAGAGGCCATACCACTTAAAGGGATTGATTCAGAGACAGTTGCAGAAGCTCTTTTAGATATATTCAGTAGAGTTGGATTTCCTAGGGAAATATTGACAGACTTAGGTAAACAGTTTACTTCAGACCTTATGCAAGAAGTATGTAGATTAGTTTCCATCTGTCATTTAACCACAAGTCCATATCATCCCCAATGTAATGGCCTTGTAGAAAGATTTAATCGGACATTAAAGTCGATGCTATGCAAAATGTGTGAGGAGCAGCCTACCGAGTGGGATAGACATATTTCACCTCTTTTATTTGCGTACAGGGAAGCTAAACAAGAAAGTCTTGGATTCTCACCTTTTGAAATTATATATGGGAGGTCAGTAAGGGGTCCTTTGACTATTTTGAAAGAGTTGTGGACAAAAGATGTCCCAGTAGATGAAGTAAAATCAACATATCAGTATGTACTTGATTTAAATGAGAGGTTAGAAGAAACTACAAAACTAGCTCAATCTGAATTGAAGAAGTCGCAACAAAGGTATAAAAAGTATGCAAATCAAAGGTCAAAAGATAGACACTTCCAGATAGGTGATAAGGTCCTTCTTTTATTACCGACGGACAATAACAAGTTACTTATGCAGTGGAAAGGTCCGTATGAGATTAAAGAGAAAGTAACACCACATGATTATAAGATATGTGTCAAAGGTAAAATCAAACTGTTTCATGCTAATATGCTGAAAAAGTACATAGAACGTACAGAATCTGCATCAATGGGTGTCATAGAGACGTTAAACAGAGAAACAAAGGATGAATCTGAAGATGATAGCAGAGGTATTATGGCACAGGTATGTGTTGCAGTTGTGACAGAAGACCCAACTGAAGATAGAGAAATAGACTATGGTCAAAAGATCAAGGTGAGTTTACCAAACCTGACACCTAAAGAATCTATTCGTGACATTAAAATCAATCCAGATTTATCTGACCAGCAGAAGAAAGAATTGTTGGATCTGGTAAGTGAGTTTGCTGATGTTATCACTGATATCCCTGGGCATACTAACTTGATAGAGCACGATATCAAGTTAACATCTAATGAACCTGTTAGATCTAAACCATACCCAGTACCATTTGCCTTACATGAGAATATAAAAAAAGAAATCCAGTCTATGTTACAAATGGGTATCATTGAGCATTCAGATTCACCATATGCTTTCCCAGTTGTTATTGTAAAAGGAAGTGATGGTAGCAATCGGTTCTGCGTAGATTATCGCAAACTAAACAGAATAACAATATTTGATGCTGAGCCAGTAGGAAATGCTGACCAAATGTTTATAAACTAACAAAAGGCAAGTATTTCACTAAGTTAGACCTCACGAAAGGTTATTGGCAGATCAAAATGAAAGACACGTGCATTCCTTTAACTGCATTCATTACATCAGAAGGTCTATTTGCATTTCGCAGAGTGCCATTTGGTTTGGTCAATTCGGGAGCAACATTCTGTCGAATGATGCGGAATTTGTTGTACGGTCTAGATCAGGTAGAGAATTTTGCAGATGATGTCATAGAACCTACAGAGACATGGCAGGGTCATTTAACCATTTTAAGGAATCTGTTGACTAGACTAAGGAAAGCTCATTTAACAGTTAATCCGTCCAAGAGCATGCTCGGTTTTACGTCTGTTGCATTTCTAGGCCCTGTTGTCGGTGATAGTAATCTTATTCCTTCTCCTGACAAACTGATCCAAATTCAGCGTTGTCCAAGACCAACAACAAAGAAACAGGTAAGATCATTTCTTGGCGTTGTAGGGTATTATCAGAAGTTTATTCCAAACTTCAGTGCTATAGCATGTCCACTGATAGATCTAACACGGAAAGGTAATCCAAATATTGTTGTGTGGTCAAATGAGCATAAAAGCTCCTATAGAGCATTAATTGATGCACTATCCCACCCGCCTGTTCTGAGGTTACCAGATTTTGAAGAAGTATTTATACTAAGGACTGATGCTTCAAATTATGGTCTAGGTGGAGTTATTTTACAGGAATTTGACAATGTGAAATTCCCAGTTGTATATGCCAGCCGTAAACTGAAAGGATCTGAATTGCACTAATCTGTCATTGAGAAAGAGTGTTTTGCTGTTGTGTGGGCCATACAGAAGTTCCAAGTGTATTTGTACGGTAGGGAATTTATCCTTGAAACTGATCACCAACCTCTTCTCTATCTTAATAGGGCAAAGGTTTCAAACCCAAGGATCATGCGCTGGGCCCTGGCTTTACAGCCATATCGTTTCACGGTAAGGGCAATAAAAGGTAGTGACAATCTAGGTGCTGATTTTCTCAGCAGAGCTTTGCCTAAATTGGTAAAACAAAATGTATTTGTTTTCTTAATCAGGGGGATATTGTCACATATTTGTGACAGTTTTGAAACTACGCATATCGGGGACACTGAGTTTTAGTGGTTGAGTGTATTTAGCTGGAGCTTTGGCGATGCATGAAGTTATTGGTGAGTGAGTTGTTTTTTAAACTGGTGATTTTGAAGTGGAAGTGCTGGTTCATTCATTGCTTGACTTTGGAGAGAGACAGAAGAAGCGATTCAACACAACTGTAATTTAGTTATTTTACTTGTATATACCCCAATAACGCGGTCTGATCATTGCATATTCCAACACTAATATCGCCAGATAAGTTGCTTTCCTTTGTCAAGTCCAATTTTACATAGATGGCTCCAGACAAGTATCTTATCCCAAATAAGTTTATACAGTGCCTTAGATAAGTAGTAGCGAAAATCCTTTATTCCTGAAAACCTATGCGTATAATTCTTAGTCCAGATAAGGGTAGTTTATGCAATGCGCATTCATTGTTCCAGAGCAGCATTATTTGCGCATGCGCATAATAATACTTGAATAAGCATGAAATTCAATCTGATTTTAATACAAGATACGGTATGGTTTATGTAGATAGTTTTACATTGTATGATTGCATGAATTATGCTATACTTTAAGTCAATGTTCCATAATGCCGTTTGCATCTGCATAAGACGTAGTGCACTTACATTTTCTTGTAGGTGGCTTTTTGTGGTTTTAAACGTCGACTCTAGAATCTACACTGTCTTGCAAAATATCAGCCATTCAATTATGTAGATCTAGCTAGCCTGTGTGGTGTTACTAAATTACCTGTGTGGTGTAACTTAGCCTGTGTGGCGTAACTTAATTACCTGTGTGGTATAACTTAGCCTGTGTGGCGAAACTTAATTACCTGTGTGGTTTAACTGCCTTGCCTGTGTGGCGTTATTATGGCCTGTGTGGCGTTAACTTTGCCTGTGTGGCGTTGATATAGCCTGTGTGGCGCTAACTTTGCCTGTGTGGCGTCAGATATATACGTTAGAAAATTACCTACGTGATGAATGAATCTACATAACTTTATGGCATGGTAAACGGTCTGGTGTGGTGTCCGTTACGTTATATCCTTGGGTGCGGACTGGTCTAGTATAGTATCCATTACGCTCTATGGTCTGGTGCAGACTGGTCTGGTGTGGTATCCGTTACGTTACATGGTCTGGTGCGGACTGGTCTGGTAGTATCCGTTATGTATATGGTCTGGTGTGGACTGGTCTGGTAGGATCCGTTATTTGTTTGTTTGATTTGATTCTTTACGTCCCATCAACAATCTTTCAGTTATATAGGGACGGGTCTTCCTGGGTTGAGCCAGTACTAAGCTAGGATAAATGTGTCTTGCTCAAGGACCACAACGCAATGACGCCGGTGAGGCTCGAACCCACGGCCCTTCGGTCTTGAGTTAAGCACTCTACCACTGAGCCACTGCGCTCCCACTAGGATCCGTTATGGTCTATGATTTGGCACAACCTGGTCTGGTGCAAAGTTGTTATGGTTAATTCCAGTCTGGTCTGCGATGGTGAAGACTTTGGGACATATGGTAACGGTGGTGGTGTAAGGGAAAAATAGAACAATTGACATTGACTTTATACAAAGTGACACTTAGCGTTTTATATATATGATTTTACATAGTGTTAGAATATGTGAAAATAAATGCATATATATTTGTATATGGTATATCTGGTTTGTTACAATGGCTTGTAGTCTGGCAGCACACAATAACAAAAGAATCCTGCATCACAATTGAAGGAAATTGTGACATATGATAATGTGTCCGTGTTTTTCACAGAAAACAGCGATTTCAAGGACACGTTAAAGCCGCCTGAAATAAAAGATATAAGTGTTTACTTGTGCTAAGACAAGAGTCTGTATTCTAGTATTGATTATACTATCGATAATCGAACAGTTAGTCATGCATCTTTCATGACAGTCAAGTCGTTTTGAAAGGCCATTCCTTATATGTGTACATGTGAACTATTAAACAAATGACTCACATTAGCGTGCGCCATCTTTCATCAGATTTGACTGAGACAAGACAAATAACTACATAACAAATCTTGACCATGCATGGGAAGTACAAGGGGCATTTGGAAAGTTCTTGGCAGGGTATTTTATCTCAGTAACCGATTAACAAATTATTATGTTTGGAATCATTTTAACGAACTATATTTCCTCTATGTTATGGCACAAACTTCATGAGGATATCATAATGCAGACACGAAAAATATTGTGAGTACACCTACCATTTGTATACTGGAAAACGCAAAATTTCAGTGGAAAATACAACATTTTACCCTTTTAATAGTGTGCAGAACCTTTCAGTGGAAAATACAAAATTTTTACCCTTTAAAAAGTGTGCAGAATATTACCAATAGTTCATGAACTTAGATGTTTTTGTACAATTTGGTGGGCCACAATCTGGTACAGTTATAATACAATCGATGACCGAGTTGGATGTTTCTTATAACTAAATACCAGAACAGCAATACCATAGCCGTCTAGAAAGCTAAGTAATGCGCTAATCTTTTCGACTAAAAATCGCATGTCACAATACACAAAATTCGAAAATATATAACATATATAACCGACAGTAGTTTAAAAAAGCCGTGCGTTGGTATTTTTGTCAAGAACACTTTCTGTTCTTTGTATAGAAACCAAAAGACATTTTGAAAACAATAACAAAGGGAAGATAACTCTTATAATCGTCCCATGGAGCAGAGTAAGTTTAGCTATGAGTTGACGCTCTGGTATATCTCAATTAAAAACGGTGGCATACAAAACATTATAATACCTTGAGAGTAGAAATCAATCAATTTTGTGATGGTTAACGCGATACCCTGAGAAGTTCTTATGTCATCGACAAAATGTGAGGGTTTATGCTACCCCACCCACTTTTTTAAGAGTATGGGTAGTGTTATTAGGAATAATTTTCTTGAATACAGAACTAAACAAGCCACACTTTATGCGCGACGAAATGATTTTTATGATTAGTTCGCAACAAATAAAGCAAAACATTTACAGCAATCCGTTAATTTGTCAAACCAGGTCCCCAATATTCCTTCGTTTTTTACAAATATTTTGCTTAAAATTCCAGTCAGTGTATAAACCTTACTCATTTTGAGCATGCGCTGCACGTGCACGCCGTGTCCTTTTTCGACAAAATTAAACCATCAAGTAGCCGTTGAATTTTAATTTCCAAAAATGTATTATTTGATATCATTTTATCAGCGCATTGTGAAGTTATGATGCCATGCTAAGAACTTTCCAAATGCCCCTCGTACAATAACTCTGTATTGACTTTAAACCCACAGAGATACCGTTTAAGAAGGGGCCTGATAGAGAAAGTATTGCCATCCTCAAGTAGATGGCATTTATAATTGACTAAGTTTGCAACCTGTATGGTAGCACCGGCTAAGGTGCAGCATGAGACAGCCCTTTCTGTGAAAATTAACTGTTTATATTGTCTCGGGGTATCACAGCACTAACATGACCCATCCAGCTCATCGCCATCTTTGCTTGCGGAGATGGCGATGAGGTGGATGTGTCATTTAATTGATCAAACTGCTGTAAATGGTCTTCTGTACTTTAAGTCAGTGGACGTCACGACAACCTCCTTTAGTTAAGTGCTGCAGTAGTGACCTGTATATTTTAACATTTTCCAAAGCTTAATGAAAATATGTCAAAAGGTTCAGAAGATGTGGAGTGTACTCAAAATCAAACCGCTAATTCCATGACCTTGAAGAGTGAACTTGACCTTTAGTCTGCATAGCCGAGTCCTGGCTTTTGCGCATTATATTTCTGAGATGAACATTTAAGTGAAGTTGAACGAAAAATTTTCAAAGGGTTGATGAGATATTGAGCGGACGCGAATTGAAGGGGTAGTCCAATGACCTTGAAGTGGGACCTTAATCTGGAGTCTGCGAAGCCGAGTTATGTATTCTGCACCTTGTATTACTGAGAGAAACTTTTGGGTGAAGTTAAATGAAAATCGATGAAAGGGTTCAGGAGATATGAAGCGGACACGAAATTCAAGGGTAAATTCATGACCTTAGCCTGTGACCTTGACCTAAAGTCTGGATAGCTGAGTAATAGGTACTGCACATTGTCCCACTGAGAGGAACCTTAGAGTGAAGTTTAATGAAAAGCATTGAAACGGTTGAGGAATATGGAGTACGGAATTGCAGACTGGCGAATTGACTGACAGACGATGAGAATAGTCACAACACACACATTATTTGAAGGTTGTTGTTGTTGTTGTTGTTGTTGTTGTTGCTGCTGCTGCTGCTGCTGCTGCTGTTGTTGTTGTTGTTTTTGTTGTTGTTGTTGTTGTTGTTGTTGTTGTTGTTGTTGTTTAGCTATGCTGATAATCAATTCTTACTAAGGTCTACAAATAGGCTTTGATCAGTAAATAACATAGATGGGTGGAGTTTATTTTTTCAAAAAATGCACATGAAGCATTTAATCAAAGAGTCTGTTCATTTCATATGCGACGTTTCTTGAAAATAAAATTCTCGCGAAATGGTAAAATCACCCGGTCGTTTATTGAAGGTAAATCAGGCCATAGTCGCAAAATGTTAACGTCGCGAGTATGTCTTTCAACGCGATTCGCGAAAATAAAAGTCTCGCGAAAACATTTCGACTTTACAGTTTATGGGCCAACACTGAAGATTTTCAAGGAGAAAGAAAATACGCCAGCAAAAACAGCTTTATAAGCTTTAACAAATTAAGAAAGTTGGCAAAAATCAGGAATCAATACAATCAAGTACCACACCTGACCAAGGATGTCACATGGTAAAGTGACAAAAACACAATAAAACATCACAAACGAGAGTCAAGAGGTCAGTCCTTTCCCAGCAGGTAACCACAAGGCAGCAATTAACAGACGCAAAAGCAAGACAAACACAAGACAGAAATAACACAAACGATCCACAAAAGAAGTACCTGCCTTGGAACGGTCAGTAAAAATATTTTACGACAGGGTTTAAACCAGTTTCACGGCGCCAACCTCGCACTTAAGTCCTGTGTGGACCCGCACATATTTATATTTTCTTTGTAATTAAAAATACTCTAAAACGGAAATTATTGTCATACAGGCGCATGCCAAACTACACAAAACTTGTTCATTTCTACATGCTCTTTACGCTGAAACATTAATAAGTAGTTGAGAAATTTGTGAAAAAAAATTAAGGTGAAAAACACTCATTTATTGAAAATATATGTGTTGTATGTGCAAATTGGCAATGAGGCAATTCCAGTGTGTACCAACAACAACTGTTACTAAAATCAAGGAAGGCTATTATGAAATATACACGAAGCAAGAATAATATCCATTGGCTTTGCCTCTTTTAAACATCTCACACTGCCAATCAGTAACTAAATAGCAAATTGTTTATATTTGCATGACAGCTATGTCACCAAAATTGATTTTATGAACTATGCTTTTCCTAAGCTGGTAGTTGCATGGTTGTAAGTTCCAATTTAAGAAATTATTTACTTTCATAACATATCTATTTTCATTACATCACTGTTAACTCTTTACAACGACAGTGCTTTGTCCCCAAGTCACGGGTGGGCATCAGCGAACTACCGCGAAATCGCGTAATCGTAAATTTGTTCCTTCGTCACATCCGGGACCTTTCGCGGTAGTGGCATCGTCACGGAAAAGACAAACAAAGGTAGGTACTCTCGCTTGTTTTGATTCTTTGTAAAAGAATGAGCTAATTATGTAAAATCCGGCAATGCTATTCCATGTAGATATGATTTACCTTGCTAAACAGGCCAAATGCGATGTTGAAAAAAGCTTTGAATAAATGCCAAAGTTATCAGGTGAAGTATCGCCTTCGCCATCGCGGCTGTTCTAACGTCACGCTCTAGTTCCTCATAATTCGAAATAGAGTTTTGATAAGCAACTTTGATTTGCTAAAAATATGATCAACTTTTAGGAAGTTAAAACTTGATACAAACATCTGCAAAAACAAGCCATATTTTTTCTCACTATAACTAGATATGTCGTGCATACAAGAGCAGAAATAAATCATATCTCAAACAAAGCACATGTTTATTACAAACACTAACAAGTATAGAGTATGTAAATAATTATGACAAAAATGGCTATCTATAAAATTTTTTGAAAGCAGCTGTACTTGAAGTGTATATACCATTTATCTAAATGTATATATGTGTCAGTACATGAGATTTTGTCACTTAGCGCATGTGCCACGACTCAGATTAGCTTGCACATTTTTAAAGTTTCACCAGAACTTTCATGTACTGACACATACATACATGTAGATAAATGATATACACTTCAATTATATTTGGGCCGTTTAACGAGACCTAATACTTACATGTGTAGTGCATCTGCGCAAAAGGCTGAGCTAAAGGCTGGGGGGTGGAGGTGAGGACTTGGGGTGGGCAGGGGTAAGTGTGCTAGTTTGTACACGGGGAGCAGCGTTTGAGATGGATTGGTGGATGTTTGGGGGTGTTTCAGTATAGATACTACAATATTACACACATTTCTCTCCGCTCCTGCATGCACTGCATGTACTGATATGGTATACTCGAAGGAACTAGAGCGTGACGTTAAAACTACCGCGATGGCAAAGGTGATACTGCGCCTGAAAACTTTGTCATTTATTCTTTCATAGAACATGATCGGTTCGATTTATTTACGCACGAAGGACGAATTAGGGCTGCCATGTACATGCCATGTGTAAAATGCTCTTGTTCTGAGCTAAAACTAGCAAACATCTGCATACTTTCTTCGTTTTGACATACATGTAAAACTGAAGAAATCCCGTTCTGGGTTCGATTTGGTTACGATTCTCATCTCAAAGCAAAGCTTTTTTCATCATCGCGTTTGGCCTGTTTAGCAAGGTAAATCATATCTACATGGAATAGCATTGCCGGATTTTTACAAAGTTATCTCATTCTTTCACAAAAAGTCAAAACAAGCGAGAGTACCTACCTTTGTTTGGCTCTTCCGTGACGATGCCACTACCGCGAAAGGTCCCGGAAGTGACGAAGGAACAAACTTACGTTTACGCGATTTCGCGGTAGTTCCGCTGATGCCCACCCGTGAAGTAGTTTGACGTTAAAGGTGCATTTTCGGCATCTCGCTGTTAATTTTTTACCACAATATTTTATTACTGTACTCTTTAGCTTAACATGTTTTCTAACGATTACAAGAAGGAAACGGCCCAAGAGTGGACCCAAAACCCGCTTTCAGAGCGATTTCTATACTTTGTTAATTATTTGCGTCCCTCCAATAATTCTCGGGCAAGTTTTACGGTATTTACCGACAGTAGTGGCTATTCATATGAACTCTTACGTGACCTCTTATGACCCATCGAGTGAAGCGCAGCAAAAACAAAAATGGCGGAAATTGAACATGTCAAAAGGGCAAGAGTTGGAAGACCTAACCGCCTCACATCTTCTGCCACAAAAAGAGAGAAATCAGAGAACGACGCTAAATGTAATAGAAGTAGAATAAATATCAGTGAAGAATTCGGTCGCTGGACTGACCTGAAAACCCGTTTGGGACTGAAAACACGCGCAGAGGTGGGGACGATATTACTTGACAGGTAGGCTTATTACAAAAAGTAAGTAATGGTGCAAAGATCAGGAATCGATACAATCAAGTACCACACCTGACCCAGGATACCAATGGGAAAGTGACAAACTCACAGAAGACACCACAAACGAGAGCCAAGAGGTCAGCCCTTTCCCAGCAGGTGACCACAAAGCACATATAAACAGACGCGCACAAAACATAGCAAACACAAGACAGAACAAAAACATAAAAGATCCACAAAAGAAGTACCGCCTTGGAACGGTCAGTAAAATATTTTACTGGAGGGCTTAAACCGGTTTAACGGCGCCAACCTCACCCTTAATTCAGATGTGGATCAAGACACATAGATATTTGGTTTGCATGAAAGACCCCTAACTTATCAATGCATCATCTCCTAAAACATATAAATCAAGATATAACAAGGAGATAAAGCAAGGATAAGGACTCAACAGTAAATTAAACTGAATACCGGAGCAAAAGAAATCCAACAGGTAAACCCCAGTGGGCCCGACAAACAGCCAAAGCATCAGGCCCCTACCATCTCATCAATAGATAAGTCTTTAAGTCGGAACCATCATGGAGTCTTAAGTCCGACCCACCGGCGTGCAATTAAAGAGGAAAGCAAAGTTGCCAACCGTGATTGGGTTGACTACCAAGCATGCAGTCTGTTGCAATACATTAATGTTATAGCCAATCTTTTTATAATGGGAAATTATTTTAATGAACTGCGCTGAAAAATTATTAGAGCCAACAATCTTCTTCAACTTATACACCAAGTCACCATAGAAATCAGGTTCCGAAAGTCCTTGGCGCAAGAGAGATTTAAGTCCAACTTGGAATTTAGAAATCAAATCATAGTATCGTCTATAAAATTTTGAAAATGTTTTGCGAAGTTTATGATACCGATAGCCTTGTTTAAGAAGTTTCTGAGTTAACAATTTATTGCGAGTGTTGAAGTCAGCAACATAGCTAGATGCTCTAGCAAAACGAATGAGTTGAGAGATATAGACTCCATAGGATGTAGAACGAGGAACATCACCATCTAAAAATGGGAAATTGACAATTTCAAAATCAAAGTCGTCACGTTTGTCATAAATTTTGGTAGAAACAATATCATTAGAAATTGACAAATGCAAGTCTAAAAATGCGGCTTCATATTTAGCCCGGACATGCTTATCTACTATTCTACAGCCGGTGAGACTGTCATTATTGTGTTTTTAAACGTTGTCGTTCACCAAAAGCGCTTGTTTAGTATTGAAACACTTGCAAAGAAATACTTCTAGCAAGCTATTTATCTGCTATTATTGGACGGGGCTCCGAAGGGGGATTTTAACTTTTCGTTTACGAAAAAAAATGCACCAGCCTTTTTGTTGCTACATGGCTTCTTGCTTGGTCAGAAAAACAATATAAGTCATAACATTCAAAATGTCTGGTAAAATGGGATCAAATTTAGGCCAGTTTGTTTTCATGTTTTCGTTTATTAAATAAGTATTTCATTCGTAACAAGTTATAGCTTTTGAAAATAGTATCGCTCCAGTGTCGCTTATCTATCTATCTATCTATCTATCTATCTATCTATCTATCTATCTATCTATCTATCTATCTATCTATCTATCTATCTATCTATCTATGTATCTATCTATCTATCTATCTATCTATCTATCTATCTATCAACACCCCCCCATTCATCTGTCTATCCATTTGTCAATCCCCTAACAGAGACACTAAAGTTAGGCCAAAAGATGTGCATTTCCTTTTGCAAAGTAAAATGGAATTACTGTTGTTAACACAGGTGTCAGTTTTATAACGACCGCCAGCATATCACACCCCGAGACAGGCGAAATATTGAGTTATGCATGCTTCAGTTATCAATTAGAAATCAAGCTTTGATCATCCAGCAATGGGGCGTAATCTGAAAAGTTAACTGTCAGAACCCCTTTTTTGACATTCTTGTTATTTCCCCAGCATGGCTTTATCTTTTATGATGCCTGGTCTAAGTAGGCCTAGTGCTAAATCAAAATGTAAATAATTTCAAACCTAATAATTTTTCAACATAAACAGCAACCACCACAAAAACAGTCATATAAATGGGACAGACGCCATTTGTGTGCGTGCGTTCGCGCATGTGTGTGTGTGGGGGGTGGGGGTGCAGAATTTGGTTAGTCCCGTGCCTTATCTAACGCACATGACCATTTTATTTTAAATGTAGAACGCAAATATTAAATTCCAGTTGAGACAACTCCGTGTGTTCGTGCCTTGTGAGCACGGTCTTTCATCTGCATTGAATAAAAAAAAGTGATCGATGTTTATGAGATAAACGTACCCTCCGTAAAGGGAAGCACATGAAAAGAAAACATAAATTAGTACGAATCATGTTCATTTACTTGGTCACATGTCAACAAATATGGCGCCTACGAATGTTAACCACCAATGCGTCATCATAAATATAATAGTATATAGAGTAGAGTAGATATCTAGTATCAGAGACTAGGGCAGTGGATACTAGTACTGGCTTGTGTCAACTTGTCAAGAGGATTAGATTATGCATGGACAAAAGAAAAAAAAATGGGGAAAGAATTGTTGTTTTTTTCGCAGATGAAAGATATCTGAGACTGTCTAAAATCTGCAGTTTGGGAATTGCGTTACCCTATGTGTATTATTTGTATAAGAAGGGGTTCAAATATTGCAATTGCAGCCAATGTAAAAACTATAACCTATATAACAAACCATACAAGAACTTTACAAGAATTTTACAATTTGCATAGAAAAAAACAAGTGGAAAAATAAATTTGTATATAACGTTACTGTGAATTACGTTACAACAATTTTACTAAACTCCAAATACCTCTCTAAATGCATACACTAACTGAAAAATGTTTGTTTTTAATCAAACAAATCTGTCCTAGTTAATAAAGATCGATTTAAACCATATTACAGTTGTCATTTTATTTTAACAAGGATTTACCTATATGCTCTGGGTACATCGACTCCCCTATTCATGTAACTTACAAAGCTACTCATTGTATCAACACAACATATGCAAAGTAATCTGTTTGAAAAACAAAATTGAAAAGTTTAAATCTCTAAGAGACTGCTCGTATGTTTTTTGAAATGAGCTGGATTAAACAAAAGTAACGTAAGTCACAAGTACGTACCGTAATTCACATTCTACAAAAACACAGATTTGTCCAATGAAAGGGCCAAATACAACAAACCGACGGTGATTATAAGTTTCTGACTTGTTGTTCAATTGTTAGTTTCTCTTTTTCATTCAATTTTTATCTCGTTGCTGCTACCACTGGAGGTTTATTGGTGAGTTTATGTGTATACTTTGAAATTGGCACTCCTGCTTTTGCATCTTGGTCCATTCCAGTTGATCACAGTGACCTCAAATGTTCTCATGACTTAATATGTTGATAACTTCTATGGTTTATATGATAGATAAAATAGTTAACTTGAATTTATAACTTCTTATCTTCAATTGAAGTAAGCAAATTGGCTATGTGAATTACGTTACCATGACTGTTTTTTGCCATTTTTCTGAGAAGGGTGTATCTTTGTGAATGTTGCAAACTTTGCTTTTTTGTAATAAATGTACATAAAAAGGCATTTATTGAAGTTAGATTTTTTTTATCTGCATTGTCTTAGTTTGTAGTGAGCCACAACAAGTTTTCAAATATATGTAATATTTAAAATCATTTTTCTATAATCATATTTTGAAGTGTTATTCCAACAACATTAATAAAACCAGATGCAACAGCTGACTTCCAATGTGCAAAGTTGATGTAAAAGGTGTTAAGCAAAACACTAGAACCTGATATTTTGCAGAACAATATATGTTTCTACGCAGGAAATAAGACAGAGTGCGAGGTATGTGATTTATGTTACAGACCTATTGCACAATGTTCTTTATACAAGAATACAATTTTTATATTTCCAATACCTAAGAAGAATGTAATTTTTAATATTCTTCATCTACTGTTTCAAAACCAATATTTTTTTCTGGTCAACTCTTCAAATTTGACGGATACAATTAAAACAATCATTGTACTCATAGAATTACTGTTTTAATCCACTGTCAATTCATAACAAACCTGCTTAGACCATGCTGAGAAGAAGAAAAAACATGATAAAAATTCTACAATATAGGCTTATTTGATCAACAAGAGATCCAAGTCGAAGTGCATACTATAAAAGCTCTTAAATTTGATGTGTACAAGTATACTTCATCACAGTAACGTAGCTCACATTCAAATTCAGTGGTGCTCTTTGTGAGGCTGAATGAATCGAACTTTTTGGATGCGCACTTTTTAGACAACATTATCTATTTGACATATACCAATAAGTACAGAAATAACATAAAAGTGGAAATCTAAGCCAAACGATTGTGGGACACAAATTGGCTGCAATTGGTGAACTTAACTCGTTTTGGCTGCTAGTACTGCCTTGTAGTAGTAACGACAGATACTCATCATACTAGTACTGACCTCTTGTAGCAGTGACTAGTAATACAGATACTAGTACTGACCCCTAGTGGTAATGAAGGGGACTCTGGATAATAGTACTGACATCTAGTGACAACGATAGGGACTCTGGATACTCTTACTGACATCTATTGGCAATGACAAGGTCTCTTGATACTCATACTGAACTCTTGTGGCAATGACTGGAACTCTGGACACTTCTACTGACCTCTAGTGGCAATGACTGGGACTCTGGATACTTTAACTAACCTCGAATTACAATGCCTGGGACTCTGGATACTTTTACGGACATCTAGTGGCAATGACAGGCACTCGGGGATACTTGTGCTGACTTCTAGGGGCAATGACTGCTCAAACATGCGCGGATCCAGAGGGGGGACAGGTGGCCCGGACCCCTCTGGAAAATCACAAGTTATATGCGTTTTTATGGAAATAAGCATCTGGACCCCCCCCCCCCTTCCTGGAAAAAGTTGGACCCCCCCTGAAAATGCTGGACCCCCCCCCCCTGTAAAACTGTAAAATCAGTTGAGGGTTAAAAATAATGTTGTTGCGGTTGTTTTTCGGCATTCGGGCCTCCCCCCTCTCCCCCTCTGACAAAGATTCCTGGATCCGCGCATCGCAAAGAAAATAGTAATCGCATCTCCGGGACATTTAAATTATGTGCACGAAAATGTCTTGATAACATCGAAGGTCATCTTCAAAGAATTTCCGACAGCTATATTTCCCAGTTATGGTACTACCGTTTCTTTTTCTATCCCACAGACATACCATCCCCTCATATAGGCCGACATTTTGCAAACTCATTAAGTTGATGGGAGGCTCGTAGATAGATAGATAGATAGATAGATAGATAGATAGATAGATAGATACATAGATAGATAGATAGATAGATAGATAGATAGATAGATAGATAGATAGATAGATAGATAGATAGATAGATAGATAGATAGATAGATAGATAGATAGATAGATAGATAGATAGATAGATAGATAGAAGGCTTTGGTCTAAGCCTTGTTGGCGGTTGGGTGGGGCGCTCTCTGCTGCAGCTTTCAGAGAATGGGCTCTTCCTCACCCTCTCTCTGGGTCCGTCTTGGAACTATCCCGACATGACTGAACTATTGTTGTCAAATCTAAAATTTTCTATGTGTGTGACCAGCAAAGACGCGCAGATTAGTCTGAGTCTTTGTTGCTTGCATAAACACGCGTGATAAGTCTCGCAAAATAACTCTTCCAATGATTTTTTGAGGAAACAGAACATTGGATTATACGTTGTCGTAACGTGATTCATCAGCGAAAACGTTCAAAATCTAGTGGGATAGGAACCTAGACGTCCCTGCTATGAACTTATTTATAGTTCGAGACTTCGCGCGCACCGACTCGTCTGAGCCTTCGGTACAAGTATGGAAAAAAAGAAAAAAAGCATCTTGTCTCAAGAAGCCTTATGACAAAATAAACTATTACATGTTATTCATTTTCAGCAAAGGGGGTGGGAGAGGGCAACATCATTTTAGCGATCAGCATTTTAACAGGGGTGGGGGGTCCAGGTACTCAAAATTTCTCCATGGGAGATCCATTTTTCAGGGGCCGGATGTCATTGGGCCAATTCCTATGGAACCCTTTACCACATGTGTTTTTCCACTGGGACCCGGACTCCCTGCTCCATCAGGATCCGTCCTTTCCCCGAGTCTCGGCAGTGTCTGGATTTGTTTGTTTTTTATTCTATACGTCCCAATCAACGATATTTCAGTTACGTCGGGACGGTTCTTCCTGTGTTGAACAAGTACTAAGCTTGGATAAATGTGTCTTGCTCGAGGACACAATACAATGACACCGATGAGGCTCGAACCCTAGGCTCTTCAGTCTCAAGTGAAGTCAAGCACTTTACCACTGAGCCACTGCGCTCCCGACCGTGTCTGGAAGGGTACGGGTCCCGGGAGCCTATAGGCATATCGCTATCCATTTTGATATTAAGAGCCCTACTGGTTCAACCCATGTAGATAGGAAAATGTGAAATGACTGAAAAATGTTGACTTGTACGCTATGCATCAACACAAACAAAGGGTCGAGAATGATAGTTTATCGAGGCTGTAAAATTCTCCCCGTTGAGTACCTCTTTGCCTATTGCCATGACCAGTGAC
The DNA here is from genome assembly GCA_964019695.1 of Loripinus fragilis. Taxonomy (NCBI): domain Eukaryota; kingdom Metazoa; phylum Mollusca; class Bivalvia; order Lucinida; family Lucinidae; genus Loripinus; species Loripinus fragilis. The sequence goes on from OZ026517.1 coordinate 74,433,475, forward strand.
GTAGCTGTCGTAACTGAAGCGAGCTTGTTTCAGCTCTGAGTCAGATAATCTGTGTAATTTGCCTTTTTCTTTAGGGAGTGACGTTAAATCAGTAAGGTCATTGTGGTTCCCTCACAAACTTCTGCGTCTGTGTGCCGGACTAATGAAATTGCGAAAGTTAACAAAGTTTTACGTCCTCATGTAAGCATCTTATTTGGAAATAGATTTATCAGCTGATCTCTTCTCCGGAAAAATACGAAGATTGATAGGCACCGCTGAATTTTGCAATGAGCAGACTTCAGCATTTTTTCATAGCCTATACAGATGTCTGGGGTTTTCACATAATTTTTTTTCGCTGCAAAACGGTCAGAAAAATAAATATCCTTCGATTTGTCCTAGAATTTTGTTAATTTGTTTTAATGAAAGTTGCAGAGTATGCAGCTTTAAACTGAATTAATGTGTGCAAATAAAATAGATGCTGTAGAGAAGTTTGCTGGTAAAAAAAGAATGTTATTATAAAGAAGTTACCAAATGGCTCAGCAACAAGATTGTTCACTAAACAATAATTTTCTCATTTTTTCAAATGGCTTTCCTTTTCAGAAGCCGTATGAGCGCAAAGGTGTTATTATCGAATTAGAAGGCTAATGACACACTGTCAGATAATCTATTTATAGAACTAGACCATGCAGAAAATTCAACAAAAACACTTTGCAAACAAAAAAGAATAAAAATATTTCAAATCAATAAGACAACTACTGAGGTATCAACTAACAGTTTTTTGCTTAACCTTTAAAATAGTTCTACAATTAAAGTCACACCATTGCTGGCAAAAAAGGCCCATTCCGTGATATTAAAGCATACATTCACTTATTTTATTACAAGCAGTGAATTCAATGCATATCAAATGTGAGTAAAATTGGTATTTTTCTACAGTGAAAAAATATCGTATTTTTTCACTAGTGACTGATACGATTTATATTTTCACTGTAGAATAGAATAGAACTGTAGCAAAACAAGGCTTTCTTGGCAATTTTGTGACTGGGATTTTTAGCTAGTTTGCACGTGACGCCTACCGTAAGGCACACTCAATAGACTTTCTTTAAATGCTGATTTCTTGCGTTTCATTCGTTAAAATATGATTCTAAGCCAATTTCTAGGTGCAAACTATGTTTACACCCAATGTTATACCCAATAAACACACTGCGAACGTTAAATCGAACGAGAAACGACCAAGTAAAAAGTAAGGTTGTGATTTCTGTATTTCCGTTGAGTATAAAATAAAAAGAAAATTTACTTTTTTACGGCAAATACAAAATATATTTCATCTCGTGCGGTAAAAATATCAGCATTTTCACTCGTGCTACGCACTCGTGAAAAATACTGATTTTTTCACCGCACTCGATGAAATATATTTGGTATTCACCTCAAAAAAGTAAATATCCTCTATATCTCCACGTACAGGCGGACAACCCATGCTAGTATAACTATTACTTATTTTTAACAATCGGTTCTGCTCTGACTGTCCGTGGTGAGACTGGAGGATCATACATGATTGCAAGGCGGCCTCAGTATTGGTTGTCGATCATTCAGGCCAGGTCAGGGTGATTGACCATGTCATACTCTGGACTGATGCTCTCAATCTTGTATGAGGCGTCCGCATCGTCTTTGACCTGTTGTCTTTGAACATGAGTTCATTCTCCAGCCGGTCGCCTAGTGCCCTTTAATAGAATCGCATGTGGCTTTTGTGATCCCCCTGGAAGCTTAGGCTGCTGTCCGTTTAGGGCGGTGGTTCTGTTGTTTTTGATCTATTGTTTAATGTATTTCTCTTTGTTTGTGGGGGTTCCGTTTTTGTCTTTGTTTTGTTACGCTTTAGTTTGTGTCATTTTTACTTTTTGCAATCATCTTGAAGAAGAAGAATGAGCTGGTTCCTTTGCTTTATTTGTCTTACGGATATCTTGTTACTGTAAACGTTGTGTGGCTCTTTCACACGGTGCCGTGGGTTGGTCTGCAATGTGTGATTGTGGTATTTCCGGATCAAACTCACTTTTTGAGCAGTTTGAAGTCCAGTAGGATGTAGAAGCGATTGCTAAAAGCATCCGCGATTAGCGCTTCCTCGGCCATTGTCTGCTCGTGGCGTTCGTGCTTTCTGTGATATCAATTACTTGATACTGGTCACTCTTTCACTCCTGGGCAGTTTTCCAGATGTCACAGTAGCAATGGAAGACGTCAGAATCGAAATCACTTCACTGCCTGATATCTTAGTTGTGGTCTTTTTTCCGGATTGCATTGCCAAGTTTTGGGGACCGAACTAGCAGCTGTTGGTTCTGATTGATCATATTGGGATATTGTTTGTGATGGCCACGGATTGCCGCACATCTTTGACACCAAGGGAATCCCAGAGGCGCCTACAGTAAAACCTGTCTTAAGCGGCCACTAAAAAATAGATAAAAACAAGGTCTTAATGGAAAATGGTAGCTTAATGCAGGTCAAAAGTATTGCAGAATGCTCTCCTTGGAGCATTCTGCAATACTTTTGACATGCATTAAGCGATACTCGGTATTGGAAACCAATTTTGGTGGGGTTTTTTTTGGGGTGGCCGCTTAAGACAGGTTTGACTGTATAATGATCAAGCTAACGTTCAAATAAATGTGTAGCCATATTGAAAGTAAGAAGGAATGCAAAGTTCAAGAATCGATACAATCAAATACCACATCCGACCCAGGACACCATATGGGAAAGTGACAAAACACTAGGAAATATCACATACAAAAGAGCCAAGAGGTCAGTCCTTTCTCAACAGGTGACCACAAGGATGCAAGGAACAGACAAGACAGCATGACAGACATGAAACACAAATAACAAAAAAGGATCCACAAAAGAAGCACCGCCTTGGAACGATCGGACAAAAATACTAGAGGGCCTAAACATGTTTGACGGCACCAACCTCACCCTTATTTCTGATGTGGATCAAGGTAAATAGATGTTTGATTCGCATGAAAGATCCCTTACTTATCGATGTACCATCTCCTAGTAAATGCAAATCGAGATATAAAAAGGAGATGAAACAAAGATAAGGACTCGACAATATATATATACAACTGAATACTAGAGTAAAAGAAATACAACAGTTAAACCCCGTTAGGCCCGACCACAGACACAACATCAGGTCCCAACCCTCTCATCTACAAATAATACTTGTTTCATAAGTTTACAAATAATACTTGTTTCATAAGTTTCTGAGTCAACAGTAAATTGCGAGTATTGAAACCAACAACAGAGGCTCTAGCAAATCGGATCAGTTGAGAAATATAAACATCACCATCTAAAAATGGGAAATTGACAGTTTTAAAATCAAAATCGTCACGTGTATCGAAAATTTGGGTAGAAACAGTATCATGTCAAATGCAAGGCCTCCGTATCAGAGGTATTGGCTTTACTGAGTTGGGGTCCATATAGTGGTAAAAGAAGCACTTCTTAAAGGTACGATTCACGCTTGAGGGTTTTTAGTATCTTGCTTAAAAGCTGACCGAATCATCAAAAAATACTGTCTTTTGTTCATTCGGGAAATTTAAGGATCGTATTATTTTTTAAAAAAAGGGGGGGGGGGTAAAAATGTATGCCCCCTGCCGAATGTGGTTACTTATTACTTTAACATTAACCCATTTAAGCCGAATGAAGTTTCCCACTGTTAGACCAGTTCAATTCCCTTTAAAGGGTTGTTGGGTGATATTTTACATTTTTTATTCTAATGTTCACGGAACATACAGTTTATTCCCCAATAAAGAATCACTAAAGATTCTATTCTTGACAATTTATGTTTGTAACTGTCAACTGGTTAGATTATCAACTAATCACGTGAGGTTGCACATTGTGACATCTTCGAGTGCGCACAGGTATACACTATTATACTATAGACACATTGCTTGTCACAAAATCCGATATTTCAACTTTTTTCTACGGCGTTACTTATTAATGCATAAGTAACTAATATTAGTTCATTTATGAAACAGTGGTTACTTAGCCTATAATTATAATTGGTTTTGAAATGGACTCTTCCGAAGAGGTGTGTGATCAAAGTTATTGTTCAATGAAAAACGTTTTGATTAGATTTTTCGTTTTTTCAAAGGGTAAGTAAAAACAAATGTAGATTTCTCTTATTAAAAGAGTATTTAAAACGTCTAAAATGGGGTGTCTTTTCAGTGTAAATGTCAGATGTTCAACACCTGCATTACCCACGGACCGTGTCTATTTTTTCACTCTCCAGCCTGTCTAATGCTATTAAACTAAGAATAACTTAGGAAAAAATAGTTTCAACATTGTGTGTTTTGTGTGTTATCAGCGGTTTTTGTTGTTGTCAATTGTTGTGTTTTTTTCATCATTTATAGCATAATTTTTCATTAATTTTAAATTAATAAGCATTTCGAGAGATTATGAAAATAAGCATTTCGAGATATAGAAGTAGTATCATTGATTTATTATGAAAGATGTGGACCGAGCGGCGATCAAAAATTATTCGCACCAGTAATGCCAGTATGATATTCTCATAATGGATTTAGACAATTATTCTACTTATCACAATTCCGGCTGATGGTACAATGGGTATCTACATGTACTTGTTTGCTTGGTTCAAACACTATTTATGCATATTAGCAATAAATAAGTACAACAATGAAAATAAAGTATGCTGTTTACTCGCCGATTCGTGCATGTTAAATTTCGAATGTAGCGCATGCTCATTTAGGGTATAGTATCAGCAAGGAATATTTTTGCAAACAAAACACTTACATGTAAAATATCAACTAACAAACTCAAAAGTTTTCCAACTCGTTCAACATTGTAAAAAAATACCTAAAAATATATCACCATGCCTGGTCTGAGTCATCTAGAAGCTACTCAATGGATTCGTGCATTTTGATTGGTCGATGCTAAATAGAGGCTCCATGGAGGGAATATTTTTTTCTATACCCCAGCAAAAAGTTAATGCACTTATCTATCTGGTTTAGTGTTAAAATGGATTTTTTATGCATGCTGTTTCAAAATTCACAGGAAATCGTTTACCTACCATCATTTCAGTTACACGAACGATTTTTAAACATCACAAAATTGACTAACTCAAAATATCAACTTATGCAAAAATAACTTGTGAAATTATAACATATGTACACTTTAGGGTGATTTGGATGAATTGGTGACAGTGTGGACAGAGATTTCTACTCACCACAGCAAATATACATGTGACTCTCAGACATCCATAATAAATCATCACAGTCATTTAATTGGATTTTAATTGAAAGTGACTTGACATGGTCTAAGCTTTTTGCTGAAGTGTACTTGTCAAGACAGCCTCTTTAAAATCATGATAAGATCACGTGATCTTGCAAGATGGCTGAAATTTGACAGACGAGCTGAATTTGCATTGGAATAATTGGAATTAAAGACTTTTCTCGCGTGCAAGTAAGATTTTAATGTTAGATACCATGTGCTTAACAAGTTTTCATAATATTCAGCAAGATTTAATCAATTTTATACCTGTTTTTTTCTCATTGTTGATGCAGATGATTTTCTTTTTGCTTTTGAAACAAACTGTACCGAATTCCGACACGCGCTATTTCCGCGCGAGCGTGATTTATATATACACGAATCCAATGGTAATGTACGAACTTATAAGAATCAGGCAAATGCATACATCATGCTTATATTTGGAAAGATTCAGTTTTTATCTATACATGCAGCCTAAAATTATTTCAGAATGCATTACTTTAATGACTTCTAAGAGGCAAAGACATACCTATATATCGCACACTGGAAATATGGTAGAAATATGACATTTATGGACTTAGTCTCTTACAGAACGTCAGTAACAATTGCATGAAAATGGGTCCATAGCCATGCACAGCTTCTGAAAGTATGGCTGCAGATCAAGGACACCACGTGCTACAATATTATATAAACATTAAAGCAAATGCGCAGCAATTATTGGATATGGATGATTTGTTTGGAACCTCAGCAAATTGAACAGTAGGCATATAAACTTTTATTGTAAAAAGTTGACTCAAGTGGAAGTTGGATACGGGCTTTTGAGTGTGGCTTAATATGTTAGGTGTAAAGTAGTATTATAATTTTTCTTGTTTATATGGTAGATGTAAGTGTTATGGTAACTTTCATCTCAAAACAATGTTAATACTTTTATTTTATTAGAAATGAACTGCAAAATAAATAGCCTAGAGGGGTGCTAAAATCCATTATTTTGTATATAAATGACGTCATGGAGCGTTACTATATTTAGAAAATACATTAAAACTGTTTTTGTGCCTCTTAACAGGTTTTGAAATAACTGCAATAAGAAAATTATGCAGATCCGATTGTTATTGTGTTTTCTACGCGGGGTTGATTTACCCCACCCACTTTTTATAACATAGGGGTATGCCAGTACCGGAAGTTGCCAGCTACACGCTTAAATCGATACATCAATATAACTGCTGACGAATGATTTAGTATATCATGTGCTATGCAAAACCAGAAGAAATTTTAAAATATGTTCACAATCGTAATTTTAACAGAAATAATAACTAGCACTTGACTGTGATTATTTTGGTATATTGATGGGTGTTTTAAAATTGTTATAGAAGAGCAAACAACATGCTTATAGTTTTGCTGCACTTGTCTACGATTAGCGTTTGAATAATTAATTTTGATGGTGCAAAGAAAAAAACGGCTTGAAAAATGCTTATAGCACTATAGCGAATGGAACTTAACAGTGTCTAATTTCCTGATGGCTGCGTGGTTAAAATGACACGGATTTCGGCCAGTGTCCTTTTTACGCCCTATTCAAAGCTATATATCTTGACCGAACTAAGCGCTAATGATGTAAAATTTATATCAATGGATAGACAGGAGCTAGGCCTTTTAAAATATATATATAGTTATGGTACCGTAACTTCTATATTTGTAGAGATACAGCCCGATTTTACGAACATAAAAAATGACCCACGTACATGTAGTAAGTTTTGGTGAAGCTTATATTTACAAACTTCCTGGACTTGTAATGTTTGAAAATGGATGCTGCCCTTCGATAGATAAGGCTTTGCAATGTTAATTTGATTAACTGCTTTTGAAATAACAGGTGGTTTTAAAATATTTTCCCAACATTAAATGATAGTTTAAATTAAATATTTAAAAAAATAGCCTAACTGACCTCAAAGACGATGGTTACTCCCTATACTTGTTACAATAAAATGGTTATATTTTAAGAGAACACGTTAAAATGGAATATTAAATACATATGTGGAGTACTTTATTAAGGGTGTAAGTTTTTGTAGTATCATTGTTCACGCATCAGAACGCTACCCCTCCCCACCGTCATCCCCAGTGAAGGGTTGTAAATTTGATGTTTCACCTGCAATTTTATGCTCTTGGTGATGAGATTTTATTTAAATAATGTTGAACAAATTATATATGTCGTAATGGGAATTCCTAGCTAGATTGATAGCTTCCATCTGCTGTGCTAACGGAGATATACCCATCGTATTGGGAAGTCTTTTTAGTTTTTAATCGACCCACAAAATGACTATTTATATACCTGTATTCATACGCCATTCGTAAACGGTAAAGTGGTCAGTTATCTGGGGCGAATCTGTTTTATTGCGGTTTTATTGCAGTTTTATCAATCTACGCAATGCAGCTAGATTCAAATGTTGTTAATGTGCATGGTCAGAATCGGTTTTGTTTCAAGTTCTTTAAAGGGGACAGCAACCCTAATGATAAGTTTGTTTTATCAGAAAGAGCTCTGTAAACCATGAATTTTGATACAAGTATCATCAAAATCGGTTGAAAAATGGGCAAGTTATGAGCATTTAAAGAATTCAATATGGCCGACATTTAGCCGCCATTTTGAATATTTAATTAGTTTTCAGAATTTTTTCAACTGCTTAATTTTTAGTTATCAATACTATCACATCATCTGTAATTCAGCAGATATGCAGCTTTATACATAAGGAAAATGTTTTATTAAAGATTAATGCAAATAATCCATTGGTTTGTCTTTTATTTTGATTACGCATATATAATTAGGCTGAGTGACGTCACTAAACCTACAATATGGCCGCTTCCATTACAGTCCATTTCCAAATATTTAAACGCCAACAACTTACACATTTTTCAACCGATTTAGATGAAACTGGTATCAAAATTGATGGTTCATTTAGAGCTTTCATATAAAACATAGTAATCACCAGGGTTGCCGTCCCCTTTAAATATTTAGTAGTTTTAATACTATCGGATGTAACATATGAGGAGATATGTTGACCCACTTTTAAGCCAAAACTTCCAGTCGTGTTACTAAACATAGGGAAAGGGCAAAAGCCGGAACCAACGTCTGGTACCAAATTTTCGGAACCAAAGTTTACAATCATCAAAACGGTATTATAATGCAAATAAAAGCATGGAAATTGGGTCATGAATTCATTATAGGGTCTTCTCTAAAATGCATGTAAAGTTTTATATGACTCTTGGTTAAGGACCTCGGACAGTTTTCTATTCAATCTGCCCAAATTTTGACAGCCTTAAGGCTAGGATAATGCATAACTGACAACTTTATTTTTGTGCTTAAATCAAACCGTTAGATTTAGTGTACCCAGCAAAATAAAAATATTTTGAAAATATTGCATAATTATGCCAAGACTTTAGGGGGTGGGGGTATATTTTGTGACCGAATTTTATTTCACAGAAAGTCAAAGTTTTGTCCGGTATTCACCTGAATACATGTAAATATTATGTTTGCGGCATAACACTTGAAACAAAAGTGATGTGTTTGCATAAAATTCGGGTTGAGAAGATTCCATTGTTTCATATAAAGAAGAGTGCTGTCAATGCCTTTTGGCTACTACCTGTAATGTTTCAAGTTTAACTTGTGCACTGAGGCGTATAATATCTGCTTACTGTATAAATCATAGTCTAGATAAACACAGTTTTTGAGCGTAAAATTGTTAATATTTTCTACACATCAGATTTAGGCTTTATTTCGGTGCTTAAAAGAACCGTCTCATTGTGACGGTTCTTTTGAGTACCCACACCATATGTTTTGGTTTAGAAATGAGACAATTAATTACATGGTACGCACTCATAACTAAAGCCCTGATACATGCAATTGTAAATTGATATTTACCTACAGGTTTGTACAAAATAAGTTTCTAATATGCTTTTATCATAAAGTGTTTTTGAGCATTTTGACAGCGTCACCCCCCCCCCCCCCCGTGACCAATCATGTCGTTTTTATATGATGTGTGTAATGTAAAACTACAACTGTATGCAAAAGGATTAGTTTGGTCACGGGGGGAAGCACTTCAGTAAAACGTTTCCTATTTTCTATATGTTGAATAGCAAAAACAAGAGTTTCCAACCCATATTTTTCAATTGTTACTTGTCCAATGAGAAAACGGTTATTGCGGATAATTCGAGGGTTAAAGCTACTATCTTTTTCATAGAAAAAATATCATTTTCTTTGAAACTTTTCTCTGGTCATTTTTATAGGCAATCCTTCATTAAGACTGTCCGAGGTCCTTTTTATAAATAGCGCAAGTACCGGATTGGTATTGGCTCGGATCCAGTTTATACTGAATGTCTTGGAAGCATATAAGAGGGACAGTATCTTTCCAGGTAGATTGGCTTGGAAAAATACTATTAAAATGAAGATAAAGGAACGAGAAGAGTATATGTGGCATAGTCGGACATTGCAGCCTCAGTTTGAGCGGTTTAAACGCATACACAGTGATTTTCACATTCATTTTGTCTGGTTCATATCGAAATTGAAACCAAAACTATTACCAGCAGCAAAATCAATTGTACAGATGATTTCTTGTCTAATAGATGAGGCTGACGGTGTTCGGCTCTGTCCAAATTGTAACAATGGTTATGCCAATATCATTGATCATTGCATCAGCGAGTGCACATATGTTCATCTCGAACGAGTTTCACTTTGGGACAAAATCTACCAGTTTGACCCAAACGTGTATTTATACCTTAGGAGATTAGATAAAGCGTCACTTACATCAGCATTTCTAGGCGAAGAACGGGTAGGTTTCGTTTCATTATTATCTGATTATTGTACTAAGTTTTGGTATTTGTGTCTACCAGCCTTGCACAGGATATGGCTTACCTACAACAGCTAACCTCTTCGTTTTTTGAGAGCAGATGCTTGGTCTTTGCAATTGCAACCAAACACCTGTTCTTGAAAAGACGACCCACCTATAAGTGAAATAATGCAACTAATTCTGATATTGGACATGTTGGTGGCTTAGTGGCGTCTATGGTTCGTGTGTCTAAGTTGTAGCAATTGAGCTGAAGCTGATGACACTTGAGCCATAGATGCTATTAGGTCATCCAATGGAAGCATATATTTAAATGTAATTATATATTATGGAATAGACATAATCTTAGTCATATATGGTGCTCAACACAAAGAATAAATTGAAAAATAAGTTATTTACAAAGCTCTGCCCTATAGTCCAGTCAAGTTCTCTTGGATGTTGTACTCACGGGCTGCAACTATGGATTTGGTGATATTTATTGCTTAATAACTCATTTGCAGAACTCTTGCATTTCGTTTCGGCAAGAGGACTGTGCACAATGAAGTTAAGCATAACTTGCATAATGTAAGGGTTAATATTCTGGCCCAATTCGCCAAATATACCTATTTTTGTACTATATGTTAAAATTGTTCCAATAATTTAAGCTTACTTTGACAGATACGTGCTGAGCAAAGTAGGTATTGTATATTGTATGCTATTTTGTATATATTGTCATTTGTGTATGTGTTTTTGTAACTCTCCTTATAGGAGGAAATAAAGAAATCTATCTATCTATCTGATTCCGAGGTATTGGCGATGTCAATTATATCAGGGACTATCTAAATAGAGTGTCCTTGATTATATATTCCAAATTTTTACTACAGAAACCTTTTTGTTCCCATTTTTTTATTTCGTCATCTATAAAGATCCCAAATAAATAATATATATATACATTTATATTTGATTTGGTTCTACGAGATAATCAGCCCTAGACCAACTCGGGATCAAAATCGCTATAAATTTTTCTATTGCGGTATTGACGATGTCAGGGGAATTTCAAATTCTAGCCTACAGAAACGTTTTAGATATCAATCTTTCAACATATTTTCATTTATAGTGATACCAAAGTTTATGAATACTCAAATAATCACGAGTCTTACCAATTACAAATTCTATGAGAAATTCTGCCCGGGACAAACCGGGTGAACCAAAATGGCAAAATCGTCACGTTTTTTACTGTTTACATGTAGACGATTGGATTTTTAAATCTGAAAAGAAGGCACATTAGTTTCTAGAAATTAGTTTCAATTTCTATTTGAAAATCTGATCCGGACCAAACGAAACGAACTAAACAATAGTCAAGTAACGTTGGATCAGACGAGCCTGCGCAAATGTACATGTATATACAGCCTCGCCAGAGCCTTTGCTTCTTACTGAAAATACTGAAAATCTGCCAGATAGCAACTTCGACATTTTTGAGCTTCGAAAGCTGCGGCGGGGCAAAATGATCCACTTTTTTAAAATATTTTTTTCCTGCTTTTATGACGGGATATATTTTATTGCTTTTAAATGTATAATACACTGTCAAGTATTAGCTACCATTTGACAGTCAGGGACATAACTTCTATAAGTTAAAAATATATATCACTTGAGGAAGTTAAAAGTGTGCCTTTTCAACAATAAAAAAGTGATGCTACAGAAAGTAACTTATTTAAGTTATATCTGAAATTATTTAGGCCAAGGTCAAATTGCAAGTTGTCGACAATATAACTTATTCAGGTTAAAAAGTAGCTTATTTTCGGAACTTCAATGACCTCGCGTACTTATTTATAGACGATGTGTACAAAATGTTATTGCACAATCGTAAAGTTATGTAATAGGTCTTTCAGATAAAATTATCCACATGGCCGCGAAAATTGCGGTTACTTGGGAATATGAAGATGAAAAAAAGACACGTTCACTCAAACAGGTTACTTTTGTGTTTGTTGCAAAAAAAAGTTAACTGCTTTAAGTGATATATTTTTAATTTTTGGAGGTTATGCACCTGACTGTTTGAGAGAAAGAAAAACAGGCATAAAGTGACATTAGTGCTTGAAATCAAGCATTCAAAATGTGTGGTCAGCTGTATCATTTTGCCCCGTGCACGGGGCAAAATGATACAGTACACGGGCGGGGCAAAATGATACAGAAAGAATTTTCTCATCTCAGATTCAAATATACAAGACGTAGCACAGAAATAACTATAAACACAATTAAACAATTTATAATGCTATATATCGCCACGGAAATATGATTGAACACGAACAGTTTTCTGAATTTTCTGAGTCACATTTGTTACCATTCATGTTTTATGTTTTGCCACGGGGCAAAATGATACAGTTGACCACCCATTTTTAACATTCTGAAAAATAAAATGGTACTTTTCTGACATAGCAATATCATTTAATTTTCTTGTGATAGAAAAAGACAGTTGCGATAAAAAATATCTTGAAAATGCTTTAAAACAGAGTCAAACTAGATTATTTCAGACTGTATCATTTTGCCCCAACCACGCTGTATCATTTTGCACCAGTGACCTCTTGTTTACTGTTCCCGTAACAATTCAAAAATATGACACCCAACAATTGTTCTTATTACTTGGAGACATATCAGTATCTATATAGTTCAATTTAAACGATACAATTAAAATATATATCTACCACATTTTTCACATTCATAAAATAACTGATACCTTCGAAATTTACTTAGGGTGCCTCAAAAGTCAATTGTTTATATAAAAAGCTTAACTTTGCTCTGTTTTGGCTGAGCCTTTCTTATAATATGGCGGATTTCAAAATGTGCATTCAGTTTGAGTAAGAAACATCATATATGGCATCATCGTTTGAAAAATCGCGCTGTTTCATATTGCCCCATGTATTATTTTGCCCCGGTCTTCCCTATACAATCTTGCCAGATTATTCACTGCTCGCAAGAGAGAAAAAAATCGGGAAAATATGTACTTATACGGTATTTCAAAGCAACGAAGGCTCCGTCGAGTTTTGAAAATGCGCAGACTCACCTCAGCTTTCACTGCTCGCATTTAGGCCTATAAATAAGACACAATCGGAAGCCTTTGTATTTATCGGCTTATCAACCAAGCACGCCCCTGCGAGCCTGTGCCAATGCACAGACTCACCAGAGCCATCGCTGCTTAAAATGAGATTCTAATTATACGAGAAGACCTGTTCTGATTTAATAGCCTTGCCAAGGTCTTCGCTGTTCGCATAAATTAGAAATGCATGTGAAAGAAACCTTTTCCGAAACACCAATTCAAATGCATATATATCGTTAAATGCATTTCAATATCAATAACTTTTGGCCAGAAAAATAAGTATGAAAAGTGTTTTCCATTAGTGGATACCTTAAAAACGAAACTTAACCACATGTCATTTGAAAATGTAAGATAATTTAATGGCATTGCCAATCATGTTAACGTCTCCTAACACAAACTCAAACCATTGACCATCTTCAGATCTTCTGCTTTTATGACATAACCTTCTATAAATCCTAAACTTCTTCGAACCGCCCCCTATAACATGTTATATATCATAACATGTTATACTTTTCTTGATGCCCTATATGCATTTATTGCTGATTTAATGCTGGGCTAGCCTACTGATTGCAAGCCTATTCAATCCCTGATTGTAATGACAAGAACATGCAGTGCTAGGAGTTTGAGGCTTCAAACAATTATTCAAATATCTGCAGCTGGGGATGATGAGTAGATATCTGGTTGTTCAGAAGTAAAAAAAAACTTCATTTTATCCTCCTCAAGTACATATACATGTATTACTCACAATAACCTATCAAAGATTGAACAACGCCGTTTATAACATGTAACACATGTTATAGTTTTTTTTGTTAAGATATTTTTGCCCACGTCACGGATATAAAAAAAACAATGGGCCAGTGATTAGTTGATAATCTCAATGCATAATCTCGTTGCCCGTCGTGAGAGGAATACACATCAAAACATTGCGATAACTTGTAGCACGGTGCACAGGGTACGTATCGATATTTTTCTTAATTAATTTTAATTATATGTATAGATTGAAGGTATATTTTGCTTGGTTTATGTTGAAAATTCAAATTGTAGAAAATAATTCCTCAGATTTCCTTTCCTTTTGAAAAACAAAATTTGTTCGTTTTATAAGATTTCTCTCCAGCTAAAATTGCCTGTTCTATTGTTTTTTTTTATTTAACGTACAGCGTTAGTTTCGATCATATTGACCGCCTGGCATTGGCATTATTGATCTAAACGCCTATGCAATTATGTCAATTAAACCTTTTTTATAAATAAAGAGATGTTTGCATTCTTATTTTTTCTGTAAAGGAATGGTTCATGCATCCATTTTTATGAGTTTGACGGTCTAAAATTCAATATTTGTTTCCATGAATTTGACTGGCGCCATGAAACTGGTTAAAGCCCTCCAGGTTTTTTCTGACGTACATCTTTTGTTGATCATTTTTGTCATGTTTTCTTGTCCACTGCAGCCTTGTGGTCACCTGCTTGGAAATGGCTGACCTCTTGGCTCCCTTTCATGTGATGTATTATTGTGTCACTTTCCCGTGTGGTGTCCTTGGTCAGGTGTGGTACTTGATTGTATCGATTCTTATCCTTGCCTCCTTACTTACTTTAAATGGTAGCAATTGGTAGTTAGTTGTGGTGTGGCTGTCTGAGTCATGCGCGGGTCCAGGGTTTTGTCAGGGGGGTCCAACTTTCTTATTTGGTGTGATCCAAATAAATGTATCACTAAAAGTGGACCATCATCGGTCCGCCAGCGAAATGATGATGACCCAGCATTGAATACTGGCTTGGTAACTTTATGATTTACAGGAGATCCGCACCATTAAATTGCTAAGAACCATAAGGGGGTTTGGACACTCTACCCTCTCTGGTTCCGCGCATAATCTGTGTTCCTCACGGTGCCATGAAAACACAGTGATCAGCGGTCTGTGGTTCTGGCATTACCTGGTCATACTCACCTTTTTTTATTCAGAATGTTCTTAATATTGTCCATAAACTAATTTCAATGCAAACGCTTTGTCCAGCATGTTCAGCGAGGTAACCATGATACATTACAGATGTGAAGGGATTACCCTAGCAAACCCATGTCGATTTCCTCTCTCTCTCTCTCTCTCTCTCTCTGTCTGTCTGTGTGTGTGTGTCTCTCTCTCTCTCTCTCTCTCTCTGTCTGTCTGTCTCTCTCTCTTTCTCTCTGTCTGTCTGTCTGTCTGTCTGTCTGTCTGTCTCTCTCTCTGTATGGCTGTCTGTCTCTCTCGCTTTCTCTCTCTCTCTCTCTCATAGGAAATATCCGGCTATGGTATTGACAGTGTTATTGAGATCGAATGTCACAAGCTTCGGCGTCCGTCCTAGTTTACAAATTGACCAGTTGAAATTAACCCTTAAAGCGCCAAGAAAAAAATGCATCTGAAAATGTCGTCTGCTGAAGTCGTCTGCTGCAAATAATTGCCTAACATTACTGACGAATAAAGTATAGAAGGAAACAGCATGGACCCAGAACAGACCGCTCCTATAGCAGCAGTCTGATCCCGGTCCACATTGTTTGCCATTGAGGCTTCTTAACATTTCAGCAGACGAGAAAAGCAGACGACTTTTGTTGCAATTGGCGCTTTAAGGGTTAAAATAAACAAAATGATCCCAAGATATTGAAAATGGAGTTCCCCTAATGCACTTCATTCGCTTAACTTACGAAAAGACAACCAAACAACTTCAATAATTTTAAAATTACATTTATGAAATTGGTAAGGAGCACTTGGAAAGTCGACTGATGTATACATGTAACACTGAAAGTCCAATACAAGCTTTACTATACATCTTTGCTTTTAGGTATTAGCCAGCCAATATAGTATTAATATGTAACTTAAATTATAGTAGCCTTCATATTATTTCGAGTCAGACCAACACTCCATTAATTCTCGTTTTATAAAAATCAATGCGTACTTGACTGTCGAACTGTCCAAAGCTCAGCAAATCTCACGTGCGTTCACTGCTAGCGCCGCCTGATGCTTATTTCGATTACTCAGGAGTAATTAATTTTCTTCTAATTCATAAACTCAAACGAAGAAAATTACATTTCCCCTAATGCACTTCTTTCGCTTAACTTACGAAAAGACAACCAAACAATTTCAATAATTTCAAAATTACATTTATGAAATTGGTAAGGAGCACTTGGACAGTCGACTGAACATAAAAGAACGGGGGTATAAATTTTAATCCTGGTCTTACACCAGCGGAACTCAAGTTCTGGCTCGAAATAACTTCTGGTACTATTGCAAATTCTTTCTCTATTAACC
Organism: Loripinus fragilis; assembly: GCA_964019695.1. Taxonomy (NCBI): domain Eukaryota; kingdom Metazoa; phylum Mollusca; class Bivalvia; order Lucinida; family Lucinidae; genus Loripinus; species Loripinus fragilis. The sequence continues at coordinate 74,449,875 of OZ026517.1, forward strand.
TGCTAATATAAGAAGCGTTCTTCAAACGTATTTGTTATTGTATACACATTTAAAGTCCTTGATTCAGAAAAGCTCATATCCATCTTGAATTGAACAGTCATGCCATCTTTATTTTCCCGGACTACATTAATTTTCTGTAGAACTTCTGGGAGTAGGTGTACGGTGCCAGCCAAAACCTCAGGTAGCTACCGAACTTTTTCAGAATTAACCTGAAAGAATACACATACAAACGATATTTGCAATAAAATGTTACAATAAATTTCTACTAAGAATAATGAGGGGGAGTGGATATGGGTGCCGATGTGATACTCCTATCCCACTTATCTTCCCGTGATACAACTTGCAAAAATTAATATCAATTTGAAAAACATGAGTAAACGTCCACGTATGCATACAAATACACATAAATATTTGTGTGTTTCTATGCATATATGCCAGCATATATGCACATGTTTGGAAGACCAATGATTCAAATCCTATTTCAGATTCAATATAATATTCATCTATTCATTATACTTTTTTGTGATCAATTTAATTTAGCACCAGAAGCTATGTTACATATGACTTCCATCAATATAATACCTCCCATCTGCGATACCACTAATATACTAAAGCAATACTGCTTTTCATAATTTCCAGCTGATACCAGCATATTATACTTTTTTAGCATTTAGCATAAGATGCTAGGTTACATTTTACATTCATACATATATGTCCATCAATATAAATACCTCTCATCTGCGATACCGCTGATCGACCAGAGCAATACTGCTTTTCATAATTTCCAGCTGATACCAGCATATTTCTTCTTTTAGCATTGAACATCAGATGCTAGGTTACATATGACATTCATAAATACATGTGCATCAATACAAATATCTCCGATCTGCGATACCGCTGATCGACTAGAGCAATACTGCTTTCATAATTTCCAGCTGATACCAGGATCATTCTTTTTTCGTTTCTTTTTTTTTCTTTTTCTTTTTTTTTTTTTTTACCTTTTATTATCTTTTTTGTGTGTTCTTTTTTTTCTTTGTTACTTGTTCTTTTTTTCTGTTTTTCTTTTATCGAAGCACTATACAACTATATGAATAAATCAAATGAATTTAATTTCTAAGCAGGCAAACATAATTTAATAAAGCCCTTCGTTTGCAATACCGCACATATATCTACTATAGCAATACTGCTGTTCATAATACCAGGCTGCAACCAGTATAAATCAAGAGGCTATAAACCCTTACTGTGGAATCATTATGGTTGAATCAAATCAAGTGAACTCTTAAACATGAAAACATGTTATCAACCAACCTTGAGTTTGCAATACTGCACATTTGCATCTATTAAAGCAATACAACTTTTCATAATTTCATGTTTAGACCAGCGTAAATCAAAGGATTATGCTACTATGTGGCTGAATTTAATCAGTTTAACTCTTTTGTAGGCCACATGTTATCATCCAGCTTTATGATTGCAATACCGCACACCTATTTCTACTAGAGCAATACTGATGTTCATAATACCAGGCTGAAACCAGCATAAATCAAGGGACTATAAAACCTTTAGGTTGAATCAAATCAATTGAACTCTTAAACAAGCAAACATGTTATTATATCATCTAAAGCAATACTAATCAAAATACTATGATATCTTACGTTTGAATCGAATAAACTTAACTCTTAAGCAGACATACGTGATATCATCCTGGCCCATCTTGCTTTACCGCACATCTATATACTGCTGTTCAAACGTACAAAGATACCTTACGACTGAACAAAATGAATTGCACGGTAAAGCAGACCAGCATGTTATCATCTAGTCCTATGTTTTTGCGATACCGAAAAGCTGCATGTACATCTACTAATGCAATACTAATGCTTAAATTTTCCAACTGAAACCAATATAAATCTAAGTACTTTGATAAACTTCGTTTGAAACAAATTGCAGACAAACCTGTGAGCATCTAGCCATGTGTTTGCGATTTCGTACATATATATCTAATAGAGCAATATTTCCAGCTATAACTAGGAAAAGCAAACGACTGATACTTATACTGGTCAAATCAAATCAATAGAACTCTTAAGCAGACAAACACGTGTTATCATTCAACCCAACCTTGTGTTTACATGTACTAGGGCAATACTGCTTTTTGAACCAGCATAAATCAAAGGATTATGCGACTATATGGTTGAATTAAATCATTCGCGCTGTATTAAATTCCGCTTATATTAGATGCCAATACGTGCTTAAGATTATGCCAATCAGCACAGAAACAGATCAGAATAAGAGTTCGCGCTGTAACGAATTCCGCTCATATTAGATGCCATGACGTATTTCAGATTATGCCAATCAGCATAGACCAAGATCAGAAAGCGCATTCAAGCTGTAGCATAATTCGCCTCATATTAGGTGCCCATACGTTTTTCAGATTATGTCATTCACCACAAATCAAAACCTAAATCGCACTTTCGCTGTACCTGCCTCGCCAAGTGTTCTTATTTTTATAACCAGTCACATACAGTATCAACCCAGATCAGATTGCTATACAGCCCGATCTGGGTCCACATTTTCAGATCTTAGAATAATGACTATGTTCTATAATGTAAGATAGCTCAATAACAATTTTCACTGAGCCCTTTATAGCTAGGCGTTTGACCGCTTTTATGCCCTGTTTGTCTCCATAACACTCGTTAGTAAAACGTGAATAATCATTATACTTATCTTTCAAAAAATTGCCATCTATCTACACACCAGTACAGCTGCCCCACTGAACACTGTTCCAGTGAACACCGGTAACCGCCTCACTTCCCGAGTCGCCTCAGATGTTGGTCGTGTGATAGAACAAAACCATCCTGTAGTGTGAATACTCGCCCCAGGAAAAACATGGACCTAGAGCAGGTGACATCCCGAACATGGATTGCTAAGCGATTTGCAACTGCAGCATGATATGGGCGGGCACCGTTAGCCGTTTCTGTTTTAATGGCCCGTACTGTCTTCTACAATGTCTTCTAGCCACCATTGGAAAAATCAGCAATCCAAAATCAGTGAAACCTCAGGCTCTTTGCAAAAGCTAAGTTTGTCGTTGGTTGTGGTTAAGATACACTGCTTGACAATGTCAGCTAAATCTACTAAAGATAGTCACACGTATCACGCCCAGATACATGTCAATTCTAGTTGCTAAAACCGGTTTAAAAATCAATGCGTACTTGACTGTCGAACTGTCCAAAGCTGAATGCCTTCAATCAGCAAATCTCACGTGCGTTCACTGCTAGCGCCGCCTGGCGCTTATTTCGATTACTCAGGAGAAATTAATTTTCTTCTAATTCATAAACTCAAACGAAGAAAAATAAATTTATCCAACCGAGAAATATCAGAACGTCCATTCAGATTAATTGGGTTACATTTTATGAGTGCGTACAATGCAATTTCGTACCAATTATCTTTGATAAATGATCATCAATATTATAGCTTTACAACATGCGCAGATTCAGATGGAACAGGGGTCCCTCCTTAAAAATCACAAAAAAACATAGGGTTTCTTAGCAATACTGGTCCGGATCAATAGCAACTATTTCCGTATACCTAGGAAAGTAGAAAAATGACTGGCATTAATTTTAATAGAAGCTTAACTCATGCACGCATGGTATAGCATTGGTATGCCGCTTTGCTTAATCTTATTTTTAAATTATTTTTAAATTCTTTTCACCAAAACTTTTTTAAGGTTCATTCAAAAGTAGAATAAATACACTGAAAGGGGAGTAAAGTAAATGAAGTTATCGACTTTTTTCTTTGGCAAAATGTACTGAATGGGGGATCAGTTTACATTGCTTGCCTAAGCAACGATACTCAAATATAGACATTCATGTTTAAATACAAAAAAAAACTTGGTATGCGCCTTTAAAGGCGTCAAACCTGTTTACACACGAATAGCGCATTGTATATTTAAAACTGTATCATGACTAGCCTAAGCATTGTTTTTGAAGAATGAAATCTCCCAGCCACTTGAAAAGTAAAATTCTTTCTTTTAGCAGCTTATTATGACATTTTTAGTTTGGGCAGCCAAAAATAGGTGTAATCCATTTTTGCCTTATGGATTTTTACATCATTATAAATTGGTAGAATCCATTTCGAATTGAAGGACTGGTTGGCTAGTATTTTATTTCAAACAGTGAGGACCCTGATGAAATGCCGCAAAGTGCGGCATTTTATCAGGGTCTACACTGTTTGCTTTTACACAAGAAAGAAATACAATAATTGTTCGCGAAATTAAAACCAGTGACCAATTTTAAATGTATGCAATTGAGCATTATGACTAGATTTGTGTAGCTTTTTTGGAAATGTCCATTAGTGGACATGTATACAGTAAAAATATTGATCAACACTCGTTTGAGTCATGCTGGTTTGCTCGATGATTTGATAAGAAGTAAATAATGCAGATTTCCTTTTTGAAATTTTAGATGTTACTTAAAGTGTTTACTAAGCTCGTCAATCTGTTGATATATCAATACATCACATTTGAAGCACGATCGGGTCAACCCATCTCAGTGCCGTTGACCGCATATTAGAATACATGTTTATGATTTAAGGTTTTGCTTTAAGAAAATAAAACATGTTCCTATGGCTTGTTACATGCGTTTTATAAATATCTGCTTAAAGAGTTATTATACAAAGTAAGTAAGGGTGCAAAGATCAGGAATCGATACAATCAAGTAGCACACCTGGCCCAGGATACCAATAGGAAAGTGACAAACTCACAGTTAGACACCACAACCCATTATAATATACAAAATATGATATCATTGTATTTAGTTCTACATGTAGTATGCTGCACGTACACGTAATAGTTATACCATATGTTGTCTGCCTGTACGTAGAGATAATCCACTCCCGTTAGCGAGTGGATTATCTTACGTGCATGTGGACAAACATGGTATAACTATTTTATACCACATACAATGTACATCAGTGTAGACCTTGCACATCACGAGATATTTCGTGCTTAAATTGGTAAGCGGGGTATACAACCAGGCAAGTACCAGCTTAGCAAAAGGATAGTTCATCAAATCAAATTTGGTTGTAAGCAATATCGCACGCCTGTTTGTGGCGACCTTTAAACAAATAAAGGTAAAGGGGACGGCAACCCTCATGGTTACTATGTTTTATATGAATGACCTCAATAAACCATGAATTTTGATAACAGTTTCATCTAAATTGGTTGAAAAACTAAGAAGTTGTAGGCGTTTGAATATTTGCAAATGGAAGCGGCCATATTGTAGGCTTAGTGACGTCACACAGCCTAATTAAATATGCGTAATCAAAATAAAAGACAGACCAATGGATTGCTTGCAATTATCTTTAATAAAACATTTTCCTTATGAATAAAGCTGCATATCTGCTGAAACACAGATGCTGTGATAGTATTGATAACTAAAAATTAAGCAAATGAAAAAATTCTGAAAACTAATTAAATATTCAAAATGGTGGCTAAATGTTGGCCATATTGAATTCTTTAAATGCTCATAACTTCCCCAATTCTCAACCGATTTTGATGATACTTGTATCAAAATTCATGGTTCATAGAGCTCTTTCTAATAAAACATACTTATTATAGGGTTGCTGTCCCCTTTAACTTTAAAGCGCCAAGAAAAATGCGCCTGGAAATGACAAGCTGAAGTCGTGTGCTGCAGTTTGATGCTACTGCCGAATTTAACCAGACTGCACATAATAAAATTATATATGCAGTAGGAGCAGTCTGATGTGAATCCACACTGTTGTCATAGAGCTTCTTAAACATTTCAGCAGTCGAGAAAATCAGACGACTTATGCTGCGATTGGCGCTTTAATGGTTAATGGGACTCGGGTGATCAGTGTCGCTATGCTCAGTTCAATGTTTACCCGTTTTTGTTTTGCATTCAATTTGACGCAATGAAAAAATCTCGTTATTCTATAAAGCAATAATCGATGATGAAGTGCGACGGAATCAGTCAAACGTTAAGTAAAAATAGAACGGAACAGAACAGAATCGAGAAAAAAAAACTTTACCCATAGCACACAGAAAACTTATGCCTGCTAAATAGAGAAACCAATCAGACAATCCTCGCACCGTATAGGCGGCAATCGAAAACGTTCATACTATCCACGAACGTACATGTAGATAAAAATCCCTAGAAACAAAGTTTTCGATAGCAATGTGTCGCCTGACTGGCGACAAATGGCAATCGAAAACACTGTTCTAGCGAATTTTGATCCGCGTTCGTTGGTTGTTAAGAGCGTTTTCGATATCCGCCTACCTTGTGTGATCCTCGTAATAGCACGCCATGGTTGAAAATTTTCAGGTCTCGAGTTTGTAAGAATGTTTAATGCTCAACTCAACTGAGTATGAAATTTCAACTGCTCATAAAACTAAAATAATGATAATAAAAAAAACCTTGCTTTTAAACTCTCATATGTTGTATTTTACATGCTAATATGTGTTAAAATACCAAACATATTTGGCTTTTTAACATTATGAGCATGACACATTTCACTCTCAGTTGACTTTAGCATGAAAAAAGTTTTATAACCTCGGGACCAGCTTTATTCCGAAATGTAGGGGTTTTAGGCAGCTACATTTATCTTCTATTCGGCAGATTATAACCATGGCGATAACGTGTCTGAATCCGTACATATGTCTTGTAAGTGAGAACATGCTATGTAAGGCCACTTTCTTAAACTTGCTATAAGCACGGCTACCAATCGATCAAATGCTCAATAACTGCTCTTCGAAGAGAATCAAATTCGGGGAATGTCATGCAATAACCTATGGATTCCTACGTTTGTGGTATAAATACGAGCTCAAAAAGTATTCTCATTATGTCACACTTACTTTTTACGCGATAAACACGTTTCTGTCGAATTTCGGTACACCTATTTTACGCAAAAAGTAAATCTGACAAAACGAGAGAACTTTCTTACCTCAAATTTATACCACAAGCGTAAGAATGCGTAGGCTGTTGCGTAGACATTCCCAGATTTGTTTTCTCTTCCTGGAACGTTTTTTTAATATTCAACCAGATGTTGAGCATTGGATCGTTTAGTAGGCGTGATAATGGTATATATTAAACGGTATACGCAGCCAGCAGTTAGTGCTATAGAGCTTGATCTTTGTTCTGAGCCCTTACCAACCAACGTTGTGCGCACGGGCAATGATGGATCGCATCGTACATGCTCGTCCGAGTCCAAGCTTGTTGCCGGTGTAATGAACCTGGCGCAAGAGCCCCAGACCCTGTCGTCGAGGTTGCGGAGAACAAATGCGCAGACCAGCCTGCGCATTAGCGCAGTCTGATCGGCGCCTTTGTTTTCACCCAACAAAAAGTATCATACCTGAACTAGCTAAAAAGCGAAATCGCAAAAATTTACGTTTGCTATGTAACTGAGCAGGTTGGTAAGGGTATTATCTAGTTAAAAACCCGATAACAGGGTTTCTCCTGTCGAGGCCTATAATTATATGTTTTATTAATTATTTGTAGAAAGGACGCTAAAATCTCAAGATGGCCATCACAGAGCTACATGTACCAAGTGGACCAAGTGGAAAACTACTGTTACCTTTGGAAGGATACAAGGCATGGAGTACAGGCGTGTTTGGTTGCGGTGAAGACTGCAAATCAAGTAAGTACAAAATGTAAATTATTCTTCTCATTTTTCAACCCATTCGGGAAAGTCCGGCACAATTCGAGAATTGAATCAAGCCTTGGGTTTACGTAAGGCGCATTACGCGTAGTAGTATGTACGGAAAAGCTCTATTTTGTTCGCCGGAACTGGCGTAAGGAAAAATAGTACTTCAGCGTCTGGGTCCAGTCATATTAAAATCCATTATTCATGACCCCAAACGTTTTATCAACAGAATAAATGAAACTATGATTTTTCAATAAAATATCGATATAGAGATGTTTTATTGAAAAAAACATAAACTTCACTTATAGCCGTTCGAAAGAATCACACTTATTATTGTATTGGCATGGTTTCGGTGACGTCAGCGTCGAGTTACATGTATCACCCGCATTTTCAAAGTACATCCAAGGTCTAATTCCACGGAATTTTGCGGAATGGGCCGAGGTAGTTCCGATTGGTTTCATTCAATTTAAAGGATTTTGCCATTGATGAGAATACAAACGCACTCATAGTTCGACCATGGGCGTACATGTAGCTGCCAAATACAGTACGCAAAAACACAATTGCGTACACATTTGAACCAAAACTATGCATCTTCGGATAGGGGCGCTAACTGGATGTCCCCTGTGCAAGGAAAGTCACCCCTGGTGCTGGTGAAAGAACCCTACTGTAAGTTTAGATATGGTACTGCAACCCGGAGTGTACAAAGTACGCCTGCCGTTAATGCTCATGATGGCGTCTGACAGTAATATAGAGAAGAAATATTTTTTTTATTATATTCCTGTTCTGGAGTTGTTGTTTTTAATCCGCATACATGTGGAAAATGGGAGTGGAAAAGCAATTCTAATGTGCCTTTCAATTTTGGTAGGGGTTGTCTGTTTATTCAGGAAATTATAAAACTAATCTACCGTGTGCCCAAATTGACATGAGACTGATAAGCTATCGACAAGACCTTCTATATGATATTCGTGCATTTTAGTAAAATATTCCGACCTTGATCATGATTTTACCAAGGTATTAAGATAATGTCAATTCTTAAATCCATATGGTCTGATAGCCTAGTGGTTACATGTAATAGTTTAGTAGTTCGCAACTTGATATAGATCACACAAACCTGGATCGAATCTTGGAAAATACTTTTTTTATGATTGTCAAATGTATGCACTCTTAAAGACATATGCGGTTAAATCCCATGCACATCATTTCTGCGTCGGTTAACGCACAAATAATTGATCTATTCTTCATGAACGATTGTTGCGAGCCGCACACAACTTGCCCTCTTAGCCTCCGACTATGGAACGGGCGGACTGGGGTCGATTCCTGGGTGGGCACATAAATTACAGTGTGTTTCTTTTTCTTCTTTTTTAGCTTTTTATGCAGAATTACATCATACAAGTAAAATGGAATCATAAAAATGACAAATATATCCACTCCTTTACGTTTAATATTGAATTAGGCACGAAATATGTGGGAGTGAGGGTAAATGTGGCGCTCATGAAAGATAATTAGTACGGTGACCCCCATTTTTTTCTTTTGTTCTAAAAGGTATTATGATGGTCCATGACATAAAAGCAAAGTTTTAAGATTTTCAATGTCAGATTTTCTAATATATGATTTACTTCAAAAACATAATTAATGTTTTGGCGAATCACCGAAATACATCATGCAGTATCTTGTCACGGCTTGGTATAACATATACATTGTTGCATTTTCTTGAAGTCTTGGGTCATAAGCAATAATAAAAAATAAAATAAAGAAGCTAGGCACGAATATTACGACTATTTTAGCGTGATGTTTAGGACTTATTAGGTTATTCTTTAATTTGTTCAGAAAACTGGTCAAAGGCTAAAAACTTGCTCATGCGTTTATGAAAATTTGAGTACGGTGGCATATCCTTTTTATTTAATAGATTGGCAGTCCATACATAAAACAAGCTGTATGCAAAGTATTGAAGAGATTTCAATGTGGGGAAGCATTTAGTAGCATAAAAATTATGTCCTTAAGTTAAGGTTGTTCAAATATTTCATGCCATCTCGTGGTTATCTTTACATCTTTTAAAACTCTTAAAATGCGTAACGTGACCTATGTTAAATGATTGAGTGATTGATAGATTGGTGCATCTCGTACGATGTACGCTTCCATATTGATTGGTGAATGCTTAAATGCATTCAAAGTGGTCATCAGCTGTTAAGGGGAAGGGGGGCTTATATCTTTACACAGAATCAACTCACAGTAGCCCACGTCCACGATTAATTACATTATTATCGCATGTGCATGAAAAAACTAACACAACCCTCCATGTGCCAAACACGATTCTAACCAGCTTCTGAATTGACCAAATCGATGACGCTAACCATTTAGCGAACAACAACTCATCGTTAAGCTTATATAAGTCTTCATCTGGTATACAGTAACACTTTGAATAAAAGTAGCTCATAATGCATATTTTGGCAAACAGCGTAGACCCAGATGAAATGCCGCATCATTGGCTAACAGTGAAAACCCAGATGAAATGCCGCATCATTGACAAACAGCGAAGACCCAGATGAAATGCCGCATCGTTGGCAAACAGTCCAGACCAAGATGTAATGCCAGATGATGTGACATTTCATCAGTGTCTACACTGTTTGCTCTAACAAAAACAACGGGACAAATATCTATATTATGTGGCCCCTCAGCATATAAACAGGCCCATCCCAGGATAATTTATTTGCATCCAACAAATAGAAAGAATCCATAAGGACATAAAGGATTATTTGTACATGTAGTTTTTATGTTTTCCATTTGATTATTTCAGCGATATATGCATTGGTCTGTATGCCATGCAACCTATGCAGTATGTCCAGCAGAATGGACGAATTCGCGTGCATGCCTTTGTTGGCTGGTGGTAGCGTTTTGGCTATGCGATCCAGATTTAGGACCCTTACAGGCATCAGGGTAAGATATATAGTTTAAAAGTCCTTAGGTCCTCGGACCACGGTTTTATTTCAAGTAGGTTGGCCCCAGAATCTATCTGTCTTTTTTTTTTAAATTATTTCTTCATATGGAAATTTTGCTTTCAAACGCTCTTACTTATTTGATTTTTTTCCTGTATAAACAAAAATGGCTATATTATCAAGGAGACGGGTGTCTTTGGCTATATTGATGTATTGACAATTTGTATATCTGACACAGTTACTTCCTGTCCTGGTTTTATTCTGACACATTGGGTGAAATAAATCAACATCTTAAAGGTGTCCTATATTTTGACCTCAACCCCCACCCTTGGTCATGATGCCTGAGGTCTGAAGTCACATAAGACTGTTCATAAGCGAATGATTTAAACAGAAAAGAACGAAGCAGCAGAAATACTCCTCAGATGTCATTGATTTGACCAGTACCTCACACTCTGGGTCATCAACTAAAATTTTAGGATACAAAGTTGTCCGTTGGAAGCTTACTACGAATGATACTTCTTGTCCAATTATGAATACATTCTAATAAATGGTTGTTTAGATATATGCAAAAGTCAGAAAAAACAGATTAGCGCTTTTTGAAGATGTCCTAGGTCTTGACCTCTAGCCCATCCATTACGACCTAAGTGTCTGAAGCTATCGAGGGGAAACCAGCCATGAATGGTATCATTTGTCAAATTATGAATGATTTCTAATACATGTAAATGGTGGGTAAAATATCTACATACGTCAGAAAATATTGAATGAACTTTAGTAGGTTTCCTAGATTTTGACCCTAGCCCCACCCTGGAGCTTCAATAAAAAGATCCGAAACCATTGAGAGGACGCCAAATATAAATGACACCAATTGCCGAATCTAATGAATGGTTTGTTAGATATCCTGATTAGTCAGGAAAACAACACTTAGTCTGAGAATAGCACTCTTTAAAGGTTTCGTAGATTTTGACCTCAAGCTACATCTAGTGATAGTAACGTACGTCATACCAATACTCTTGAATAGATAGCTTACTTTAGCTTAATGAAAAATAACAGTACTGTAACCCATAAAGCGCCATCTACAATTTGCAACAGACCACAATTTTGAATTTTGCTGCTTTTTCAAAAATAACAAATACGACATGATATTTCATGAGAATTGTCTGTGATGAGATTCATACCTTATCTTTTCGAAAATTATGAAAGATGTCGCAAAATTTTCGTCTGCAGCATTTGTGATTGGCGCTTTAAGGGTTAATGTGAAAACGTTCGAGATCTCAGAACAGAGCATTTTGAAATTTATTCAAGCTGTTCATACCGTAAGCATAGTTCTGTGTATTGGGTGTTGGGTCGTCGACTGCAACATATTGAATTTATTATTTATTTAGATCCTCGACTATTGGGCCAGAACACCATATTCAGATATTCAGAACTATGCGTATGAAAAGATTGAATAACTTACTAAATGCCCTGCCTTCAGATTTCGAACATTGTGCATATTATAGGATATTTTGCACTTTATCGAAAGTAGGCATAAACACAAATTCCTTTCATCCTCTTTTTCATGAAAAATTCACATTTTTTTTGGCATAACTCTGGTGCAGTAGCGACTATCACTCAACCTGCATAAATCGTGTTAAGCAGATTATAACTGACAATAGTCAGCAATTTATATTTTCAGAAGTAAATATTACCCTTTTTCAGGCCTCGAAATATCTTAAATATGCACTTGCCCTGCATCACAAAACATATTGGCAAACATTGGAAAAACATTAATTTTTACTAGAAATATCAAAATTTTCACTTGCAGCCTGAGGCACTCCTACATAAGAGCGGACGAGTGCTATTTTCGAGCCCCATTTTACCAGCTTATCTGTGCACTCGTCGACTGCAACCAATACGCGATGACAGCGCTTTTCGAGTACAGTGGTTCTGTAGCGACAGTGGTTCTGTAGCGTGGATAATGCTGCACTTAATTGGGCCTCGGCGCGAGAAAACCTTTCTTCGGGGGTTTGCGAACAACTCAGGCGCAGACCAGCCTGCGCGTCCGCGCAGTCTGATCAGCGCCTTTGTTATTCGGTTTTTGGAAAGTACCGTATGTAAACTTCCTACAGATGAAATTTCAATTTTCTAGCTAGTCTCTGTAGCTGAGGATACTGGTTTGAAACTGGCTTTGTTAGAAACCCCGAAGACAGGTTTTGTCGCGATGAGGCCTAATTAATCTCTAGCTTGCTTGTTTTATTTCTTTCAGGGTACTATCTGCAATGATTGGTTGATGTTTGCCTGCTGTGGAGCTTGTACCGTTTGTCAACTGGACAGAGAAATGCAGGCGCATGGGCTTTAAACAGCACCATATATGCAGGTCGAAGGCGTGGCACCATCTTCTGCGATGAAACAACATACGTGCCGCGAACACAATTAAAAATTTAGATGTTAAAACATTACATAATAATAATTATATTGTTTCTATTGGACAATTTTGTCATGTTGGCCGTTTCTAGTAGCATTAAGATTTCAATTACGACGGTTTAGGTGCCGTAGTCTGGCTGTATACTACGCAACTGGAAATAAGAAAACCATGTTTTTTGCGCAAACAAAGCTACATGGATATGTTAAGTTGTTTTAAAGGCACAATTTATTTTCAAATTTAAACGAGGCAGATTGGAATACATTACAACCGCCTAAATGCCGCGACTCTAAAGAGTTCTATTTTTGCATGGATAATTGTTCTCAAGAAATGCCTGAGTGTTGTAAAGGCACTGTGAGTATTTTGCTGGAACCACCTACCAGATTTTAGTTGATATCACAAATGTGAGCATTAAAGCTTTTTTAGATAGAGTGAAAAAAATCAAACTTACGTTTTTCGTCGATTTGTATCAAATCGACGAAAAACGTACGTGTGATTTATTGAAATTTCTTTTTTCGATAATTTCCCTTCTGTTCGGTATTAAAATCACTGTAACTGCCAACATAATAATTAAATATTATATTTTTTTTTATCGAAAATGGTCATTTTGACATAGTGCCTTTTACGTTGTACGTGCCATCGTATTAATAGTAGTGTCATCGACTTGATCTGGTGCCATACACATGTATAAGAATGTATAGCTGCAAATATTTTTTTTCTTATTTCTAAACGTCGGAGGCCAAAGAAGCGTCTGTATAAGACAGTTCTAAATTTAAGCATCAAAAATACTCTTAATAAGGAAATTTTCGCGAGGATTCTATTTTTGCGAAACTTCGCATAATATGCGAAGTTTCGTGAAAATAAAATTCTCTCGAATTGGCAAAAACACTATGTCGTTTACTGATAAAGGTAAATCACACTCTTGTCACGAATTTTTGATGTCGAAAATATGTGTTTTAACGCTATTCGCGAAAAATTATTTTCTCGCGAAAATTTCCGAATTTACAGTAAATAGTGTAATTAATGGTTTCGAAAATATTCAAAACTTTACGCTCAAATTATTTATCTCCTCTTTACCCATGTAAATACATGTACAAGAAAGCATGGTTTGCAAATGTTGATGTAGCAGGATCTTAGCTTGCATGCAATTTGGAACGATATGGTAGCATTCGGTGATAAATTCTTTTTGAAAAAATAATGTTCATTTGCTGCAAAATAAAAGACAAAGATCAGCGATTTTTTTCTCTTCGTGTGAATTTGGACTGAAGCATGCCTGGTTTCTTTTTTGCTCTCGACAGGTATACAGGTATTTGTTATATTTTAATTTACCATTATTTCTACCTTTCTGCCCAACTGGTACATAACTTCAATATGACGTCGTACCAGCTTCGATGCGACGTCATGACGTCGCATCGATGTTGATACTTTGTTATTTTGACGTCGTGTGTCTGCTACATGTAGGTAGGCGTTGTATAAACTTCTATATGGAATCAACAATCAAGCACGTGACATTTAAAAGTTAGGAGTTTTGGTCTGTAAAGACTCTTGATCATATGTCAACGTTAGTAATCCCTAAGGGGGTTCTTCGTTGGATCTAACACAAACGAACGATATCTTGAATTGCAGACTTTAATATTGTACAAGTAAGGATGGATCCTGCAAATATATATATAATATATTATTTCTATGTCATGCCTTCATGAAAAGTATAGAACTTATCGAATCTAATGCTAGGGCGTAAGTGCCTTATAAAAGGGCAAACCTAAGCATCAACATACAAAAGATGGTACGGTTAGCATCTATTCTGCAGCTTCCATATAAGATCAACCTAATAATCATATTACATATTACATTTAAATCTTCTAAATCTTAATAATAAGTACCTAGGTTTACAAATAATCTTACTAAATGGCCTATATTATGGAAAACAAAGTAGACCCTGATGAGATGCTGCATATGCAACATCCCACCTGGGTCTACACTGCATGCCAACATCACGGATCAAGAGTAATGAAACAGTAACAGAGTTGACTCTAATTAGATGCTGCTACTGCAACCTCCCATCTGAGTCTACACTGCATACTAATATCCGGGTTGAAGAGAAATGACACCATAACGGAGCAGACTCTAATGAGATGCTGCTACTGCAACCTCTCATTTGAGTCTACCCTGCATGCTAATGTAAATCCTTAGACCTAATTAAAGAATAGTCAGTACATACCTGCAAATATATATATAATATATTATTTCTATGTCATGCCTTCATGAAAAGTATAGAACTTATCGAATCTAATGCTAGGGCGTAAGTGCAACGAGGCATGCATTTGTGCTAGGTTGTTAGTGTAGTGCCCGCATATTACAAAGGATGCATTGGTGCATAGTACGAAGGACATGTTTGACTATATAACGGTCAAGGAATTAATCTTTTATGGCTGGCAGTTATGTATAAAAAGGTCCCTCGTATAGGGCGCATGAAAACCTCAGGTACTTTGAACATGATTAAAACCTAACTAGAAAAGCACCAATCTGGTGCCTATGACATACTTCCCCTCCTTATGGAATGTCGTCCCGACATTCCCAACGAATACAAAGGACGCAATGTGAGGAGAAAAATGAATGAAAACAAGTATGACAAAGAGTTAAAATCCACAAGGAGCTTAATACAATAATGAGACTCTTAAAGTGTTAGAAATCTAAATGCAACCACAAGTCTTTTGAATTGAATATATCAAAATGCAAAAGCAAGACTTTTAGAGGTCGTAACTGCTTGTCCACTTGCACTTATTTGACCAATTTAAATTAAAAGGCAATTGCATGCAACCCATCAAATAGTCCTTTTATCTTTCTGATTGCATATAGCAACAATTCAGACAGAAACTTCTACGTAGTGTTGTTCACCACAGACTTCCAAAAACCCTTTTGGACTATTCTCATCCAATATATTCATGATATCTATAATATCATGGACAACAAAACATATCAACATATCACCATGAGCCTATCAGATATAGAGAACATCTTTAGGGTCGACTGTAAAAACATGCTCCCTACATCTGATGTCATTTTGTCCAGCCTGAAATCTGTCAGGTGCACGTCTGTGTCTGGTACCTCTCCTTTGTCTTAGAGCTTTGTTCTGAGGAACTCTCTTCTGTCTGTCTTTGCTCTTTCTTTCTGGCAGCTTATACTTAGGGGGTCTAAGTTGCACCCCATCATCAGATTCAATGCTAACAGAACTCGAATCATCTGAGCTATCTGAGTCTGTTGATTTGACCTCTCTATCTAGCTCTTTTGCAACTTTCCTTCTGTCTCTTGGAGGTTTTTCTGGTTCTTCATCGTCTGTTGGACATGGTAAACCCACAAATGGCAATAGCATGTTTCGGTGCAAAAGTTTTGGCTTAGAGTGACCGTTTTCCCTTTGAAGCTCATATATAGGGATGTCAGGTATAGGCTGACTGGTCACAATATAAGGCTGCTTTTGCCACTTATCAGCCAACTTTTGGCGTCCCTGGAGACCCACATTTTGAATTAGGACACGATCTCCAGGTTGAAGTACAGCTTATCGAATTTTCTTGTCATAGTACTTCTTGTACTTAGCTCCAGCGTGTTTGGCTTCTTTGCTGGCCTTATCATATGCAGTGTGCAGCTGCTCTTTCAGCTTATCACTATAGTCTTGTTTGCTCTTAGCTACTGGATTGTTTGAAGGAAGTCCAAGGAAAGCATCAATTGCAAGCCTTGGATGTCGGCCAAACATCAAATAGTAAGGAGCAAACCCTGTACTATCATGCACAGCTGCATTGTAGGCATGTGTCAGTGTGGACACATGGGCTTTCCAGTCAGTTTTCTTGACTTCTGGGAGAGTTGCCATCATGTTTAACAGAGTTTTGTTAAATCTCTCCACCATGCCATTTCCCATTGGATGATAGGGGGTTGTCCTGGTCTTTTTGATGTCAGCAATATCACAAAGTTTTCGAATTACCTTTGACTCAAAATTTGCACCCATGTCACTATGAATTTTCGAAGGAAAGCCGTAATGTACGAAGAAATTTTCAAAAAGAGCTTTTGCTGTTGTATTTGCTGACTGGTTTTTAGTTGGAATTGCTTGGGCGTATCTGGTAAAATGGTCTGTTATTACAAGGATATTCTCATGCCCGCCTTTGGATGGTTCAACTGCGAGGTAATCAATGCAAATTAATTCCATAGGTGCAGATGATGTGATGTTTATTAATTCGGCACTTTTCGCAGGGGCTGTTTTTCTCCTTATGCATCGACCACATGTCTGAATGCGCTGCTTGATGAAATTTTCAAGCCCTGGAGAGAAGAATCTCCTTTTTATCATAGATAGAGTCCTATCACGACCCTGGTGTCCCAGGTCAGTGTGATAGGCATGAAAGATTTCATCTCTCAAAGTATGTGGCAGGCATATCCGATCAAACTCTTCATCACTTAAGGTGATGGTCTTGTACAGGACCCCATCTTTTAGGTGGTACTTTGTCCAGTCCGCAATCATTCTGTTATCTATTTTTCTTGCATGCGCTTCTGATGATGAAGGCTTATGTCCCTCAATCAAATGATCAACAATGAAGGAGATATCATGATCTTCACTCTGGACTTTCCTCCAGTCCTTGCCCATCAGAGCTGTTGACTTTATTTCTTCCTCTTTAATCATAGTTGCTTCTTCTGGATCTATATCTTTGTGGTCAGCATCAGTAAGGGAGTTAACAAATGGCTGGTGTTCCACAGATATAGAACTGCAAACAGCCTTCAGAACGTCAGGGAAGATTGTTACAGACGTCTCTGTCTCTGGGATTCTAGACAATCCATCTGCATCCAAATTCTGTTTGCCACTTCTATAGCTGATGGTACAGTTGTAGTTAGACAACTCCGCAAGCCAACGCTGACCAGTGGCATCAAGCTTTGCCGTAGTAAAAACATACGTCAGAGGATTATTATCTGTCACAACGCTGAATGATGCCCCATAGAGATAATCGTGGAATTTCTCTGTTATGGCCCATTTAAGGGCTAGAAATTCCAATTTGTGAGCTGGATAATTCTTTTCTGACGGTTTGAGACTACGGCTAGCATATGCCACCACCCTATCCATTCCATCCTGATTCTGATAAAGTACGGCTCCTAAGCCTGTTGTACTTGCATCTGTGTGTATTTTGAAAGGTTTTGAATAATCTGCATAGGCAAGAACTGGTGGTTTTATCAACTTCTCCTTCAATGTGTCAAATGATATCTGTTGTCTTTCCGTCCAAACAAATGGTGCAGGCTTTGACTTTTTATTCCTGTTCTTCTTTGAAGTACAATGGCCTACCAGCAAATCATTCAACGGTCTAGCTATTTTTGCATAGTCCCGTATAAACCTCCTGTAGTATCCTGTGAAACCTAGGTATGATCTAACTTCCTTGATAGTTTTAGGGACAGGCCATTTCTGGACAGCTTCTAGCTTGCTTGGGTCTGTACGGATTCCTTCTTCCGACACTACGTGTCCCAAATAGGTTACCTCGGCTTTAAAGAATTCACATTTTGATGGTTTGAGTTTGAGGTTATGTTGCTTCAATCTTGAGAAGACTGCCTCAAGTCTATCCAGATGTTCCTCAAAAGTTGTTGAGAAGATGATGACATCATCTAAATAGATGAGACAGTCCCTCAAATTGAGGTCCCCCATACACCTCTCCATTATTCTTTGAAAACTTGCAGGGGCATTACAAAGCCCAAAAGGCATTCTGTTGAACTCATAAAAGCCGAGGTTCCCCATTTGGAATGCTGTCTTATGCTTATCTTCCTCCTTTACTTCTACTTGCCAGTAGCCACTCCTGAGATCTAACTTGGAGAAATATCTTGCTCCGGCAAGTAGATGTAGACTATCTTCAACCCTTGGTATGGCATAAGCATCTTTTATTGTCTTATTATTTAGTTTTCTAAAGTCCACACAGAACCTAATACTTCCATCTTTTTTCCTTGCTATCACTACATTTGAAGAGTATGGACTTTGACTTGGTCTCACAGCTCCAGCTGCCATCATTTCATGAAGATGTTCTTTAACTTCCTGGAAAAGTGCAGGTGGTATTCTCCTTGCTGGCTCTTTAAAAGGCACATTGTCTGTCAAATTTATCTCATGTTTAAGGAGATCACAACTTCCTAAATCTGTTATATCTTTGGAAAAGCTATCATTCCATCTAAGGATAAAATGTCTCAACTGCTCTTTTTGTTGATCATTTATACAACAATCATCCAGATTGATTCCATCTGGTACCTGCACAGGCTTATCACTTGTTTTATTCCCAACTACATGTTGTTGTGATTGAGCTGTGTCTGACTTTGTGTTGCCAATATCTGGATTCCTTAAAACCTTAACCTCCTGAAGTTCACATAAGGCACTGCTTGGTTTTATTGTCAGTATCTTAGCAGACATATTATACAGTCTTACTGGAACTCTTTGATATTTCCCTGGAGAATCTAATGACACGATCCGAGGACAAACGCCAATTCTACTTGATGCGGCCTCTGTGCCCTCTGTTACAGCTGCTTCCATGCCTTCTTTCTTTCTTATTAACCCAGAAAGAGTTATTGTTTCATTTGGCTGGACCTGTATATCAAATTTGTTTGTTGACTTGACAACCCCTATTCTACTTTCCTGCATTGAAATGAAGGCAAAATTCCATTCATTTGGCACCTGAGAGCTTTCATTGCAAAACACTTTGCACTCTCTTATTGCATTTGTTCCAACTATAACAGGTACTTTTAAACCATACTGTGTTGTTGGAACTACTAGTGCAGGAATTGTTATTTCCTTGTAATCAAGGAATGGCACGCCTATGCTGCATTCTATGCATCCAATATATGGTATGCTTTGTCCACCTGCTCCTTCAACTTTTAGATCGAAATCAGTAATTGGATAAATAGTAGGTTTGGGTGTCAATGAATCATACAGGTCTTCTGATATGGTTGTGATCTGTGAACCACTATCAATTAAGGCATATGTCTCTATACCATTTATGGTTATGGAAGTCTCATTAGAATGTCCAACAAGTCTATCAAAAAGATTATATGATGGTTTAGGGCTTTCTTGGCGTTTGTCCTCGGTCTGCCCCTCCACGAGGACGCCATCTAGTTTTCCGACTGCTTCTTTGTTGTATTTGTCTCCTTTTGATTGTTATATCCCTTACTTTGATTCCATTTGTTAGGATTATATCTATTCTCATTTGACTGCCATCTTGGATTCCTCCATGGCTGTTTTTGTTCTTGCAGCTCCTTTAATTGTTTATCCATCTCAGATAATTTTTTCATTATGCTACTGAATTTGGAATCTTCCTTGTCAGTATTTTTCTCTTCTTTATTCTTAGCTGACATTGACTGGTGTTGGGGATTCATTGATCTGGCCATTTCATTTTCTTCAGCCCTAACTGCACTTCTGAGCATATCAAAGTTAGTTATGCATTCAAATTGTACTCTTGTGGCATTCTTCAATCTGTCACTGCGAAGTGATCTCCAGAACTTTTGTCTAAGTATCTCATTCTTATCTTCTTCCTTTACATGGCCTTTATTTATGGCTTTTTGGAGAATTTCCTCCAGCCTTAATCCCCAGTTGGCTATCGATTCCTCCTGCTTCTGAAATGCAGTGTAAAATTCATGAAGAATTGATTCACCAGTAGAGACATTTCCAAATACTCCTTCAAGTCTCTTTAGCATACTTTCTACATTGGCAGTTACTCCTAGAGGTAAAATGACTCTCTTTGCTTGGTTTCGCAATGACTTTCTCATTGCTTGTGCCAGTATGTCTTCGGTATATGTACCTGCTTTCAGTGTACAATTTACCTCATACTTCCATTCTTCGTAAGTTGCTTCATTCTTAGGTTTGGGCTCATCCCCAGAGAATGCAGTGAACTTTGGGAATAGCATTGACCTATCAACTGTCTGTTCTTCTGTTCTATGGTCAAAAGTTGTTGGCTTTGCTGTACCAATTTCACTTTCTTTTGGATCTGGTGGTTTAAGTATTTTGTATCCTGTGCCTATCTCATGCACAAACTGATTAGTTTCAGTTTTGTTAGATATCATCTCCTCTACATTTGAAGATTTGTTTGTTGGTAGCCTTTTCTTGAGTTCAGTCTCTCTATCTTTAATATTTTGCTGTCTTACTTTCATCTCCTCTATCTTTTCTTTCACCAATTTATCTCTTTCTTTTAGCCCTTCATTATAATGGTATCTCAGTTTTTCCTGATTAATGACCCATTTTTCTCTTTCTTGGAGCTCTTTTTCAAGCTTATAAAGCTTTGCCTCTCTGTCCTGAATTTCTTGTTCTTGTATAAGAAATTCATTTCTTATAATTCCTTCCAAATCTTTGTTTGGATCTAATGAAGGTTCCATTTTAGTTTCACCAGTAGCATTTTCCTTTGTTGGAAATAACTCTCTTATTATTGGATCCTTGAAATAGTAAGCAGTTGTGTGTACTCTTTCTTTACTTCTAACTAGCAAGCTATTAGTGTTTCTGTTCATCTCTTCTAACCTTCTATCTAAGTTCTTTATTTCTGTACTTAATACAGTTTTAAAATCTGGTTGCTTTAACCTGGTTCCTTCAGATTCTTGCAGTTTACTACTGCTATATTTAACATTCACTGTCTGATCAACTATTCTCATCTCAGGTGTAGTTTCTATAGCATTGTCATTATACTGATCTATGTCAGTTCTACTGTGCACTGTCAATATGCCTTGGTCGGGGCTTTCATATGTTAAATCAGACTGTAATGCATCTGCTTGTGCTTCATTCTGCGGGTCACTTCCATAACTGCATATACTAACAGTTTCTAAATCATTTTCAATGTCTACAGTATTCAACCGGCTTGTTTGGTCTGACCTTCTTTGATCTATGAGATACTTTCTTTGCCGTCTGAGGGACAATATCTTCCTCTCCATATTTTGTTTTCTCTCCTCCTCAGCTAAAATGATTCTGTTTTCTTCCTCCACTAATCTCCTTTCCTCATCTTCTAATAATTGATTTCTTTCAGCCTCTATTCTTTTCATTTCTGCTTCTTCTTCCAATTGTGTTTGTTCATCCCTTCTTCTGTACTCACTAATCACTCTGTATCTGGCTGATCCATCTCTTTCTATCTCCTCCTCATCTCGTATTCTTTCACGTCTTAGTCTCCTTAGAGCTCTTTCAAGGTCAGGGTCCGCCTCTGCCATTTTCTAACTAACTAACTAACTATGCCTCCTACTATAACGTACCTACAGTTCTACCTTAACTAAGTGATACTCAAATGGCAAAGCTATACCCCACTCTTTTTAATGAGAGCCTCTCACTTTGCAAAAAAATATTTTATATAATTATTTATATAATATTTTTGCTATCTCATTCATTTATTAAAACGCTATTTCAGAGCATTTTTTTCTTTAGCTATTGCTTCTATGAATTTGGAGGGAATGTGTTTTAACTAAATAGTTTTCTTTGCTGAAGAAAAATGGATCTCTAACTTTTGACAGAGAACAATGGCTACCTTCTCTTTTTATACCTCAAGAAAACAGTTGTCTCAGCTCTTATTTACTGAGAGAGAAAACAGTTTGACAATCTCTTTTATACTGTCAATCTTTTATACT
The DNA here is from genome assembly GCA_964019695.1 of Loripinus fragilis. NCBI lineage: Eukaryota > Metazoa > Mollusca > Bivalvia > Lucinida > Lucinidae > Loripinus > Loripinus fragilis. Next base: position 74,472,456 of record OZ026517.1, read on the forward strand.
ATCCTCAACTTTGTCTTTGTGAAAATTTGACAGGCTAACTACTCAGACAGGCTTTGTAAACCATGCAATCTTGTAATACAGATCAGCTTCAACCTGCACTCAGGCACTACAACTCAACTTTACTTGTCTATTTCAATAGTCCAACCTTTTACTCTACCTTATCCTGACCCTTACTATCAATCCAGCCTACTCTATACTAAGTCATCGGCTACTACTTCTATGGATCAAGTTAGTGCAATTGTCAACACTAATGTTAAGAATCCACCTTAGATTTCTGACTAATCTAGAAGAAACTCAACAATGAACAAAATAATACTTGCATGCAGAGACCAAGGCTGGTCAATAGCAATATATAACATCAGCTTGCTATCCTGTGTTATCTGGTGCTATTTGAACCTTTTAGCCTATGCTAGATCTCTTACTATCTCTACTCTCCTACTATCAATATGTCTCAGTACTAGTGTAGGGTCACCAAGTTATTGTAAACTTTGAGACCACATCTCTTTTCTATTGCTGTTAGCTCAAACTTGATTCAATGAGCCCTTTCAGCTAAGTATATATTATTTCCCTAATAAAATGCCAGTACACAGTGCTTTAATCAGCACTGATTTATAATAAGCACTCTCTCAGGGAAGTAGTTATGTCACTTTTGTAGAATCTATTTTACACTACAATATATGTGATCCACACAGTATCTCCAGTTTACATAAGGTTTCAACCTTCTGTAACTAGCTGTTCCATGTATCACTTCTCTCAATAAGGGCTAATACACAGTGCTTTTTCAGCTCTGAATTACAATCAAATACCTTATTAGATAAGCGTCAAGCTCAGTGGAGCTAATGGTAACTCAGTCAGTCCAGTCAACAAGTTATCAATATTAATATGAATTTATGAATTTCATATTAAGCATGTCCCCAAAAGTACATATAATAATGTTCCTGGAAGATGCAATTATACAGTGCTTTTAGTGCTTTGATTTCAAGAAGCTCTGATTTACAAAAAGCAAAATCCAGAAAAAGTATAATGGAAAAACACAACACAAAATGTCCACAAAAGTACATATAATAATTTCCCTGGAAGATGCAATTATACAGTGCTTTTAGTGCTTTGATTTCAAGCAGCTCTGATTTACAAAAAGCAAAATCCAGAAAAAGTATAAGGGGAAACACAACACAAAATGTCCACAAAAGTGCATAGGCCTATAATAATTTCCCTGGAAGATGCAATTATACAGTGCTTTTAGTGCTTTGATTTCAAGCAGCTCTGATTTACAAAAAGCAAAATCCAGAAAAAGTATATAATCACTGGAAGTGATTGTAGTTTGCCTGTATACCCATTATGGCTTACACGGCAAGGATTAAAATGTGTATGTGAAAAAAACTGTTTTTTTTTCAGGCCTGCAATGTGTGCTTATTACCCTTATACCACAAAGCTAGTAACTAGTATAGTGTCTCATATCTCCACTATATTTAATTTTCCAGAATTAATGTGGAGAGGGGGAGTGAAGTAGCCAATTTGTGAATTTAAATCACAATTGCCAGCGTTTGATTAATATGTTGCACCCTGCATATTATGTTCTTTGAACATGTATGGGTGACTTGCAACAAACCAGGTGCTATAATAACACTTTATCAGGGACTAGTTATGTCCGGTTAAACCAGGACTATCTATCTGTTTCAAATAATTACTTATTAACAAACAACTGGTCCTTTCTCATTTCAATAGTATACCTCTGGTTAAGCTCCACTTATCTGGAGTTACTCTAAAGAGTAATAAGTAATGGCATATACACTTCAATTCCGACTTCAGAAGCTATTTACTATATCACCCCGCACTGCTTTATAATATATATGCTATGAAAAGAAGGAGAAGACAAAAAATAAGAAAAAAAAATCTGTCACCGACCGGGTTCGAACCTGCATGCAAAACCCTAAGTTATGGCTTTCTAGCTAGCGCCTCTAACCATTACACCATGCTGGACGTTATATTTTTCGACGCAATTATTATATTTAACTTTTGACTCCTGATACGCGGGCGGCAGCTGGTTCCCCAAATTTTACCTGTTCGCGGAAAAAAACTAAGTTCGAAAATTTCAATTCATACGGTGACTGAGCATGTTTGTTGAATCGAAAAAAACAAGTCAACAGATGACAATCAAAATCAATTAAACACAGGTTAAATTTGCAAAACGGACCATTTGAACAGATGCTAACAAAATCGCTATCGCCTAACGCATTTTTGAGGGCTTGAAAACATGGGGTGCAACGGAGAAGTGAATATGTGGGTAACGAAATGTCGCTGGGGAAAAACGCATTGGAAACGAACGGCGGGTGCACCACGGAAACGGCAAAAACAATGCTATATGACTCGAGCTAGCTGAGGGGTAGGGACCGACGGTCGTCGACGATTGTTTGCGCAAAACGGTTTCTACGGCGGTGTGTAAGTACGGCGACGGTTTTGACGGTGTGATCGGTTTTAGTCATGCTGTGCAGAGTTGTTAGTGTGCACGCCCTAGATAAACTAATAACTTATTTCTAGCGAACTAGGTCTTATACCTTTCGGTATTTCTAATAAGCATTACCCGACATGACTAAAATGAAACAAAATAATTGTATGCCAGCAGTGAAATACAGTTAGGTGGTATAGATGGGCCGCTCATGTAAGAACAAGCTGCACTATAACCAGATCTGTTGCTTCAGCTGGTAATGAAAAGAATCGTCTCACCGTGAGACGATGCTATGCATACCAACTACCGCCATGTGACATGATGATTGGCAAAATTACACACTACCCACACTAAATACGGCTCTGTATTGGACTGGTCATGAATAGAATCGTCTCAACACGAGACGGTGCAATGCATACCAATTCCTGTACCGTGTGCCGCTCGTTTAATCGCACTCTGTGCCCGTTTCAAAACAAATCCACCCTTTGGACTGGTGATGGATAGAATCGTATAAACTCTAGACGGTGCTATACATACCAAATACTGCAGTATTTTATGGTAACGATAGACATCATAATGCAGCCACTGGACTGATAATGGAAAGAATCGTCTCACCACGAGACGGTGCTATACATATCAGTAAAGTCTACAGGGCTATATAGGGATTTACCAAATACGGCTGTATGGAAGTGATCTACATTTTTAACGTAGTTACAGGACTGATGATGGAAAGAATCGTCTCACCACGAGACGGTGCTATACATATCAGTAAAGTCTACAGGGCTCCGTAGATATTTAGGGGAAGCCTAATAAATCATTCCCAATATAAACCAGCTATGTATGAAAAAATGTGAAGCTGCAAAATAGATAAAATAAACATCTTTACCGTACCAAAGAATAATCCTTATAATCCATTATATCCAATGAACACAATAAAACACATGAAAAACACAATATGAATGTTCGTCAGTTGTATTAACAACCGACAATATGTTCATATGTAATGTACATAATTATGTAATCCACTGTAAAACTGTTCGTCCGTCGTCTGACAATCCTACATATCCAGGAAGGTAGAAACAACCGATGGGCCCATTTCACATGATCATGCACAGGGAAAACACCTTGAAATATAATCCATTCCAATATAAAAAGGAAATCCTTTGTCTGATTGGATCAGGCACTGGCTGAAGATTTATGACGTCACAACATATAAAAGATCCATAAATAGCATATGTAAGTCCGTATAAGGTCGCCCGTGTGTAGTTGTGAAAACTTCAATACTGTATCACATGATCCAACGGTACACTGGCCACCATTGTCAACGTTAGTAATCCCTAAGGGGGTTCTTCGTTGGATCTAACACAAACGAACGATATCTTGAATTGCAGACTTTAATATTGTACAAGTAAGGATGGATCCTGCAAATATATATATAATATATTATTTCTATGTCATGCCTTCATGAAAAGTATAGAACTTATCGAATCTAATGCTAGGGCGTAAGTGCCTTATAAAAGGGCAAACCTAAGCATCAACATACAAAAGATGGTACGGTTAGCATCTATTCTGCAGCTTCCATATAAGATCAACCTAATAATCATATTACATATGACATTTAAATCTTCTAAATCTTAATAATAAGTACCTAGGTTTACAAATAATCTTACTAAATGGCCTATATTATGGAAAACAAAGTAGACCCTGATGAGATGCTGCATATGCAACATCCCACCTGGGTCTACACTGCATGCCAACATCACGGATCAAGAGTAATGAAACAGTAACAGAGTTGACTCTAATGAGATGCTGCTACTGCAACCTCCCATCTGAGTCTACACTGCATACTAATATCCGGGTTGAAGAGAAATGACACCATAACGGAGCAGACTCTAATGAGATGCTGCTACTGCAACCTCTCATTTGAGTCTACCCTGCATGCTAATGTAAATCCTTAGACCTAATTAAAGAATAGTCAGTACATACCTGCAAATATATATATAATATATTATTTCTATGTCATGCCTTCATGAAAAGTATAGAACTTATCGAATCTAATGCTAGGGCGTAAGTGCAACGAGGCATGCATTTGTGCTAGGTTGTTAGTGTAGTGCCCGCATATTACAAAGGATGCATTGGTGCATAGTACGAAGGACATGTTTGACTATATAACGGTCAAGGAATTAATCTTTTATGGCTGGCAGTTATGTATAAAAAGGTCCCTCGTATAGGGCGCATGAAAACCTCAGGTACTTTGAACATGATTAAAACCTAACTAGAAAAGCACCAATCTGGTGCCTATGACACATAAATCTGGGAATTTTATTTTTTAAAGTTACTCTGTTAATCTGTGATAAAAGCAGCAGGCCATGTTTAATTTTACTCTCTTGGATCTGTTTTCATTGTAATATATTTTATAGATACATTGTGTTGAGTCTTGTTTTGTTCTACTTAGATTGCACGACCCTTTGGTCTGCATTATATTCACTATATGAGTCCGTCCGTCCGTCCGTCCAATAGCAGTTAGCGAAATGCTTATATTTTAATTTAAAAACCCCAATTTTCTTGAGCAATTCACCTCTTCACTCCTCGCATATGCAATGCAAAAGATGATATTCTGTTACCCAATGCGTATTTGAGGAGTGAAGGCTCAGGCGAGTCTGCACATGCGCACTGTCTCCTCAGAGCATTTGCTGTTCGCATATAAACAACATGCGGATAAACATGATAAAGGCCTGGGTAAATTGTAGGCTCCTAGTCCCATTAGCTATCGTTAAAGTGTATGTTCATGCTTTTTAACATTTTACTTTATTCACAAATAAATATTTCGTTATGGACTAATTTTATTTTCACAGATCATTTATCCATTGTTTGATTAGTTAATTACAGAAGCTTTTATAGCAGTGTATCTAATCTTCTGGGAGCAGTCATCTTACAGCTATTGGCACACATTAACCTGAGTTAATCTCAATATGCTGGTCTGCCAAAAGATTGAAGTGGCACCTTTCAGTCAATTTCTTTATTTCAATATATGATAATGGGTATTCCGTTTTAATTACAATCAGCAGCCAAATCAATGCAAATTAAAATGTAACAACTGTCAAACGAAAAGTATTTTGTTTTTCAATAAGATTCATTTGATTTTATTCTGTCTTTTTGTTAGCAAAATGAAGAAAATTGTTACAAAATATGTCGTCTGCTATAGTAATAATTAGTGTTTTAAGACTTAAATTTTAGATTTAATTATTAAATATGGCCCAAGTATCAAAATATACTCATCAATGCCCACACTGCTAAAAGCATTACTCTGAAACATTGTTATTTTTTGCCTTTTGACTGATTTATAATTCTGCTTTGGTAGTGTGTAAGCAGGTGGAAGTGATTCCAGTTTTGGTGTGTAGAGATCATTGACCTGAGAATGACCAGACTGCCTTTAAGAAGCAAAAGCAATTAATTACAGGCTAATAGAAGGGCATTCACAAACAATTAATTAGGAATAATTGTTCCTGCCATACTGTAAACTTTATAATAAACGCATTTGAAAAAAAGTTTGAATTATCCCTTTAACTCTTAATCTCCTAGTGTCGTCTGCTGATAAATTTTGCAAACAATTTGGACTCAGATCAGACCCGACAATTTGTGGGGTCTTATCTGGATCCATTTTGTTTGACACTCAGATGATTTTTCTGAAAGATTTTTTCGAAAAAGTTACTTTTGAAAAATAAAATCAGCAGACGACAAATAAGTATGGAAAAGTTCCAAGGGGCAAAGAGTTAAAGAGTTCTCGAATGGCTCTACGCACATGCGAAAAAATCGGAAATATCGTGAACTAGGCCTAAATGCACGTTTGAAAGTTCAGAATTTCAAAAGCCTGAACTAAAAATAAAATCAAATACCACACCTGACCTAGGACACCATACGGGAAAGTGACAAAACACAAGAAACATCTCATACAAGAGTGTCAAGAGGTTTTCCCTTTCCCAGCAGGTGACCACAGGGATGCAATGAATAGACAAGACAAGCATGACAGACACGAAACACAAAAATAACATAAAGAATCTACAAAAGAAGCACCACCTTGAAAGTTCCATGAAGGTATTCAAAACGGTTACTGATTTATGGGGTGTACAAGAGTGTTTGAAGAAAAATCAAAGGTCATAACTTGGAAAGTAGAAGTGGACGACAAGCACCGACTTTACCTCATACATATTCCTATAAATTTCATAAAGATATAAAGAAAAGTGAGTGAGTTAGAGATTATACAAGAATGTAAATTACACAAAAAAGCACAAAACTAATCAAAGGGCCATAACTCTGATACAAAGAAATTAAAAGCAACCGTTATTGTATGCGACACATTGTTTTGACCTGATACGAATTTCTATAAATGTTCATGAAGATATACCAAACGGTTACAAAGTAATGGGGTGGAAAACAATAATCAAAGGGCATAGCTTGGAAGCAAAGAAAAGGGGTACAACCATTCTTACTCGCGACCAATTGTCTTTATTTAATACACATTCCTATGGTATAGCATGGAGATAGCATGAATAGTGAGGAGTGTACAAGAATATGATATGATGTTCAATTATATGACATACCTCTGGCAAAAAGGCAGTATTGGTCTCTTGTCTCTCCACTAATACCCTTACAAGGGACACCGCTCGAACTGTCGCATGCATGTTGCTATAAGACTTAGAGTTACATGTCTTTCCGTTTGATATGCAACACCAACCTTTTCTATTAAGCGAAGGAAACGGAACAGGTATGCCCTTAAATGTGATATTCGACATGACCCACTAGTCCTTCAGAAAAAAAAATTGTTTGCTTGACCCTTTAAGCAAATGAGAGAGACCGAAAACAAATTGTCTGTTTGTATAATGTTAAATACTTTTAGAAATTATATTGTCCGATTTTATTAACCTGACACAGGGGCATAATTTCACGGTTAGTGCACAAGATATTTTACCTTCCGTCGACTTTCGGTATTTACCGTAAGTTATACGAGAATTTTGCAAGTACTAGTGCAGATAATGAAACGTTTTCCACTGTACTACTGACTAGTCAAGTGGTTTTGATACAGGGTTTACAACCAAAGGTCCTGAGTTCGAGTCCGCGTAAATTCTTATATTTTTTTGTATTTTACCTCTCTATTTGATTCGCTTCACTTCATTATTATAGATGTACCACGACCTCTGAGTAATGTCTTTTGAATCATTATATTCAAAAGGTTGATGCGTTACGCATACACTGAGCCAGTCAGTCTGGAACATCTACGTGCTTCAAAATAGAATACAATACGTAATAAAACGTCTGAAACCCCTTTTTCTAGATCCGTATTTTCAATTTTGTAAATATAGTCACGCGTTTATCTATACTTGCATTTGATATTGTTATTTTTGTAGGACCCTCACCGCGAACGTTTACCGTACGCTCGATATGTGAAGTTGAATCTCTGTGCTTTTGACATATTTTTTTAAAAGTAATCGCAGATATTTAAAAAAAATCTGTTTTGTCTTAGTGCCAAGACTTGCTGCATACTTTTCTTTAGACGTTTTCCCACTGAACTTAAGTTCAAACAACTTGTATATTGTTTACATTTTAACCATATGTTTTGGCTATAATATGGAACAATATTTTCCAATAATCTATGAAGATGTTACGGACAGACTGGCTCATTTTAAGCGATACGCATCAACCTTTTGAAATAGAATGATCCAAAATTTCATTCCTCAGAGGTCGTGGTACATCTATAATAAATGAAATTAAACGAATCGAATAAAGTAAAAAAAAAAAACACACACACACACACGTGGACTCGAACTCACGACCTTTTGGTTGTAAACTCTGTATCATAACCACTTGACTAGTCAGTAGGATGGTACAACACGTTTCATTATCTGCATAAGTATAATTGCAAAATTCCTGTAAAACTTACGGTAAATACCGAAAGTCGACGGAAGATTAAAATATCTTGTGCACTAGCCGTGAAATTATGCAGCTGTGTCAGGTTAAATAAATCGGACAATACCTTTTGATATTATATATAACATGACCTACGTTAGAAAATGTAAATTTTTGGAACCTTGTCCCGCTAAACAAGTAGTATGAGAACCCACAATAGGTTCCAAAAGGTTTGAAGGTGTGTTCTTGTGCAGAAAAGTGTGCTAAATTCAAAAATCAAACTCATAAAAGAATCGGCTGGTACACATAAGTGCTATGTGCAACTAAACACACATGGGTTAAGCAATATTTAAAAAAAAATGGGGACCCTGATCTCAAGCGTGTTATGACACCTTCTATTTGGTTTGAAAGGTTATTTCTGATATCTAATGTTAAAACATGTAATATAAAAATAAAAAAGAATTATTAAATAATCTTAATTGATTTCCTAATAAATATTCTAGATATTCCATTATGATATTAAAAGAAGCCAAGAAAACTAATGATTTTCGTTATTTTCTTCAGAAAGTAAATACATCAGTCGAATACAATATATTTGTTGACTGATTTTTATTCTTAAAGATCTGATGATTGCACACGATGATAATAAAATGATGAACTGTTCATCCTCTGAGCTCAAATTGTATTTCCATAAATGATCCAAATAACTGAAAGCTTGTCAAAATGGGATTATCTCTACCATATCTAGTTCTTAATCTCATCAATTTAATGTTTCGTTATCTAACACTATTTTTAAAAAAAATATCCAAGATATTATAGCATGAAGAATAGATTATTGCCATGAAATTACACACACACACGCGCGCGCGCGCGCGAGCGCGCACGCGCACACTCACGCACATCCCGCACACATATATAAAAATACAAACAGTTGTTTCAATGCAAATTATTTACAAATTGTCATTTATCTTTAAGATTAAGACATTGGCATTTTTCCTGCTTGTAAAAGTTAGATCAAAACCTAAATGCTGGTCCAAATGCCGTATTCAAAATATCTTGGATATAATCATTAAAAGTATAAATATTTTCCAAGGCATGGAGTCAGTGTCGTGATGATGATTCCACTTTGGGACTCAATGTCTATCGATGGTAGTCTTTCATTCTATCTGAATCTTTGCTTTACACATATTGTTTCTCAGCCTCAAACTAAGATTTCAGATATTTTGAGGGACACAAATATAGTAAGTGAGTATGATCAGGAAATATCGCAATCACAAACTGCAGACAAACCCATGGCATCGTGACAATACTGAAATAGAAAAAGTTATATAGAGGATCTTACATGAGTGCTCATGTTTTATTGAATTTATTAAACGAGTTGTGGAAAAGAGATAAAAGGCGAGGCTTGCCGAGCGTTTTATCTCTTTTTCGCAACAAGTTTAATAAATTCAATAAGACAAGAGCACGGATGTTAGATTCTATTTATCTTATGACATTAAGAATACTTTGAAATCTCATTTCTGGCGTAAAAACTGTATAATTTTGTCATTATGTACGCAACTTTGTCATGGACGTCATAACGTTTCCCGTAAATCCGTAAACCACTAGTGGTTTATCGATTTTATTGCATGAGGTTATTTCACTCCCAGACGCGACGTCATATAAAAACTCATTTTAGTTTGATAGTTCTTGCTGTTGATTGTCAACATTATTAGCCTATATGTTAATGTAGCCATCTGACTCACTATATTGCAGTATCTATATAAAGTATCTTAATGTCAGCGATTCTTTCCTAAATAAAGATAATCTAATAGACAGCGTTTAATTTCTTATCTGAGTCAGATGCTGATTAATTCATGTCTTTATTTTGAATAAGCATTATCTGTCGAATCGTCAATGGAGCTTTCAACATGATCAGGCATTTGCTCACTAGCAAACAAGTTCATCCAGTACCGACCATCCTTCAAAATACAATCAAATTCAGTGAGGCTAATTTATAGCGGCACAAACCAACGAACATTCTTCAACATATATGCTACCAAATTTGGTCACACTTTCTTCTGATGAAGCACTGGTGTGGATGGTGGCAAGATGGCTTTTTATCTTTTACAAAGAACAGCTCTCGCGTTTTGGAGCACACTTGGCTCTTAAAAACAAAAAAGCCAGCATAATGTACCTTTTGTATTGGACAAATCTCATGCATACCATAAACACACGTTTCTATAAACACTAACTATAGAATTGCACATGCCAGCAGAAAATCCAAGATACAAGTACTTAAAATCATTCTTGAGTCAAGCTGGACTTTCTAATGTCAACTGGACGGCATTTACCTTTACCCCCAAAAAGACAGATGTATAGTCAAATCCAGTAAAAGCATGTACCACTGATAAAGCTGAGCATATAGCTATGCCTAACAGACAACTTCCACATACATTCATGTGTTGTTCCTGTCAAATTAAGTAAATGTGCAAAGATCAGGAATCAATACAATCAAGTACCTCACCTGACCCAGGATACCAATGGGAAAGTGAAAAATTCAGTTAGACACCACAAACGAGAGCCAAGAGGTCAGCCCTTTCTCAGCAGGTGACCACAAAGCACATATAAACAGACGCGCATAAAGACATAGTAAACACAAGACAGAAAAACATAAACGGTCCACAAAAGAAGTACCGCCTTGGAACGGTCAGTAAAATATTTTACTGGAGGGCTTAAACCGGTTTAACGGAGCCAACCTCACCCTCAAGCCAGACTACCATCAATGAAAACCCTTCATTATTTTCTGTATGGAAAAGCAATATAGTGAGGACAGGGGTATAGATGCAATGGTCAACAATACAAGGTTGAAAAATTATTTCACGAGCATGTTTTACGTGCAAGACAATACAGGTATCAGCTTCTTCATGCTGTCAATTTAGGTATAAGACATCTTGACGTGTCATTTGTCTATCAAATACGTTGTATCTGTAGCAAACTCACAGGTTTAGATAACCAAAAATTTTCAGGGTAAAAAAGAAAATATGTTCTTACTTATCAATTTAACATATGTTTTAGTTGAGAAATAAGAAAATTAAATTTTCGTTACGCACTCTTAACTAATGTCCTGCAAACTTTATCAATCCAAACTACAGCTCACATTGCTTTAGCATCCTCATTTTGGCACTTCTCTTCTACAAGTAATCGAAACTGCGATGTCTTAAATAATTCTGATTTTAAAGTTGAGCAAAGTCTTTTGGCATGCGCTGTTCATGTCCAGATACATCTATATCTTTCCCTATACCAAACCATGCTCTTCTCTGGTAATATCGATAGTAGATTGATATTTATATGTGTAACATGCAAAATATACACGATCTGCACGTCTGACACTTGCAAAATATACACGACTTGCACGTCTGACAAGACGAGACAAAGTCACATTTGCTACACCTCAAAATGTTGAAGTCAAATCTACATGGGCCTGTATGAGGAACATTCCGTCGACTATACGAACATCCACATTTCAGGAAGCATCTGTGATTATCTTCACCTCGAGTTTACTGAAAAGAGTTAATTTGCTAGTAAACTATAGATTTTTAAGTCCAGCAATATGGGCAAAAGTCAAAAGGAACGGATGTAAAGAGATACAGATCTAACTCTTCAACTGTTGGCAGATAAAGGAAGCGGTCAAACAAGTCTCTTGTTCATTCAAGGTCTTTCTTTATCCTTTTGTCATGTTTTGATTCACATCAGAAATAAAGGTGAGTTTGGTACCGTCAAGCATGTTTAAGCCATCCAGAGATTTTTACTGACCGTTCCAAGGTGGTGCTTTTTTGATGGATCCATTATGTTATTTGTGTTTTGTGCGTGTATGTCATACTGTCTTGTCTTATCCTTGCAGCCTTTTGGTCACCTACTGGGAAATGACTGACCTCTTGGCTCTTTTGTATGTTAGGGTTTCTTGTGTTTTTGTCACTTTCCCATATGGTGTCCTGGGTCAGGTGTGGTATTTTATTGTATCGATTCCTGATCTTTGCCTCATTACTTGTTTTGTGTCTGAAATTTCCTGATAAAAGCATTGCTTACTAACGCACAGTCATATACGTGATATCGTGTAGACTTTTTTGGCTGCAGTATAGATTTTCAAAGATGGCGGACGTGAGAGACAGCAAATCGTAAGTACACTTTCATTTGCAAAATATGGCCTGTTTGTTTACACCCAGCGGCCAGCCATAGACGCTTACACGCTAAGGAAAAAATGGATTGTATGATTTTCCTATTCTCTTTGCGTAATTTGATCTGGTAAGCAAGAATTTGACAGAGAAAAGTAAGTGACTTGCAGAAAATGTAAATGAAGCGGAAATCCAACCGATTTTCTTGTTATTTTGTCTTTTTAACAACAAATATCGCGATTCTTTGCGAGTTTCAAAATATCGACCTTGATATCGTGTAGACCATGGCTGTTTTCCGTGGTGTATCGTGTAGACACAAGCAGTTTTTATGAATTATGCGACAGTGTAGAAACAGTTTTAGGATACCGTGTAGATCCATAAAACTGGCCATCTGTCTGATTTAAGCTACTCATTGTATTCGTCAGACCTGGTGGATGCAAACCCTAATAGACTCAGTTACCTCTCATACTGCTCTGAGCCTTCACTGCACGCAAGTTCCATTTAAGCTTAAATACCTTAGCCATATGCTCAAAATAAACATGAACTATCGGCTGGATTTTGACCAAACTTGACTTAAATGATCATTATATGTTCCCTTCATAAGTTGTTTGTATGGTTACAGTCAGTTGCCTGTCCAGGTCACATAAGATTAAAAGGAATATTGAAAAAAATACCTAGATAGCCCTTATATTTGGGCATCAAGCATTACTAAATGTACCTCTGCAATGTTTGTTCAACTTGTGGATATGGGACAAAAATCGGCCCAATCTAGGGGTCATGTGCTCTACATAAACTTATATAGGGAAAACATAAACACATATTTTATCTGAAACCTCAAGATCTAGAGCTTTGATGTTTGGTATATAGCATCTGCCAGTGGACCTCTGCTAAGTTATTGAAAGTATGGCCCTGTGACCAAAGAGGCCACACCCAACAATCTTTACATTGGCGTTTATCTGGACCACTACATGCAAAGAGCCTTGATATTTAATTTGTATTGTCATCTAGTAGACCTTTACCGAGTTTATTAAATGTCGCCTGGTTCAAAAATGGCCCGGCCCTTGGATCACATATTTTTTACATGTTTATATAGTCAAAACATAAAAATATCTCTTGACTCAAACAGCTAGGCATAGAATCTTTATATTAGGTACATGTATGTAGCATCACGTAGTGGTACTTTATCAAGTGTGTTAATATTATGACCCTGGGGCTACAGGTACACATCAGGGGTCACATATTTTATAAAGTTTTATTTTGAGAGAACTTTTAAAGTTTCTTCCTATCTGACACCAACATGCCTTACAGCCTTGGTATTAGGTATGCAAAATCACTAAGTGGATCGCTACCAGGTATGGTCACTTTACTTAAAGCATTATTATAACTTATATCATGTGGCTTCCTCAGGGTGCAATGGGATAGTCTGCATTGTGTAGTTGTAGCATAATGACCATCTGGCAAAATAAACGCACCCTAGGGGTTGGACTTCTAAACACATGTTCAGGTTTATTTGGAGAAATGACAAACATTGTTTTGTTTAAAACCACGAAGGCATAAAACCTTGATATTCTGTATGTAGAATCACCTAATGGTATGTTACCATTTAGTATGTAGAATCATCTATGACTTATCGTTTAATTTGCTATTCTCCAATCATTCCTTTTTCTCCAAAGGTTAAATAAAGCATCAAAGAATAATTGAATTAAATTCAGAAAAGGACAAATAAGGCTAATAATTTGTTGGACCTTATTTTGTCCAAACGGCTTGAAAAGGTTATCAACAGAGTAGATACTAGCACACATAGAGTTATTATTACTTTGGTCTGTCCACTATCGTTTCTGATTGCCAAAATCAACAGTTTTGATCACAAAAAATACACATTGTGGTGATCAATAACATTTGACGGTTGACAAATTTGTTTTGTAAATCCAAAACGAAGTATTGATATAAACCAGTGTACACACGATCTGGTGGCACCTACTTTGTGTGTTAAAATTCATTTAATAGTGTTTTCTAATCTCTTCATACCAACCTGTGTTTTGGTACTCTCTCGAAATTGAGACGTTCTATACATGTAGAATGGTTACTCTAAAGTTTGGTAATGCGCCAAGACTCACAATATTGGCTTTCTAAAAACAATGGGTTGCTTATATGTAAATCAGACAAACTACTTTATGATGATGATTGCCAGTTTTATGGATCTACACAGTATTCATAACCTTTGTCTACACGGTATCCATAACCCGTGTCTACACTGTCGCATTATTCACAAAAACTGCTTCTGTCTACACGATACACCGCAGGAAAGAGCCATGGTCTACACGATATCAAGGCTGATATTTTGTTTCTCGCATATCATCATCCAAGACGCTTTCTCTGGGCTTTCAGGACTAGAGGGTGCGTTTCAAGGGATGTACTTATGGTATATAGTAAAAGAATCGCAATATTTGCTGTTAAAAAGACAAAATAGTCCGGCAGTATTTGGCCAAATTTTTGGAGGACCTGGAACTTTATTTTAAACTTTATTCCTTTATGGATTCTGGTAGTGCATATATTGTCCTTGAAAAATCCGAGTGATGCCACTCTGGCATCATTGAGCATTTCGATATATTCAAGATGGCGTCCAAGATGGAGGCCAATTATAAGTTAAAACATTGTGTGATATGGAAAAATGTTTCAAACCCATTTTTTTGCCATAAATTGTTAGCTATGACGTTGGAATCTAGTTGAAAACACTTAGCTTATAACAAAAACATTAAAAATAAAATAAGAATTTAGGCAAAATGGCCGCAAAAATATATAAGAAAATTTTCCCTGGGCTGGCAAACTCCAGGGATTTGCATGTAAAATGCTGATTTTACTGATTCTTGAGTTACAGACATCATCCTTGCAACATCCCAGTGATGCAGCTAATGCATCACTCAGAATTTGATTTATTCAAGATGGAGTCAAGGATGGTAGCTTATAAGTTTTACAAACCCGTGGGGGCGGCACCTAACCTGTAGACATGTCTGGTGGATTTGTAACATACCAGAATTCTCGCCTGATGGAGAAGCCCTTTACAAACACGTGTATCTGAATAAATGAACCCAGCATGCATGTCTGATAGAGTTGCACTGAACAAGCAGGCATATCAGAAATTGGCACCGATCAGCAAACATGTCTGATGTAATGGCACCTCTGTAAGAGTAGCATCAGACTTGTAGCCATCCCTCTTCCGTCTGCACTCAACTAGTCAAAATGTCGGCTGAAGTGCAAAAGGGACCCCAGCAGGCAGGGCCTGTAGTGAGGTACCATGCCACCAGGCATGGCCTATATTGAGGCACCACACCAGAAGACATGGCATACAGTGAGGCACAACACCAGAAGGCATGACCTATAGTGAGGTACCACACCAACAGGCATGGCTGATAGTGATGTGCCAAACCAAAAGGCATGACCTATAATGATTCACAACACCAGCAGACACAGCTGATAGTGAGCCATCATACCAGCAGGTATAGCAGATAGAGATAGAGAAGCACAATGCCAGCAGACATGTAATATTGAGTGACAACAGACCAGCAGGCATGCTGACTGAGTGTCCACAGTCCAGCAAGTAGCCAACTTGCAGCAGTACTCAACCAGTATGCATGTTTGAACAGCAGCGGTGTTTGTGACAGTAACACTTGGCCAGCAGGCATATATGTTGCAGCTGCAGCAACATAACAGCTCATTACACGGCATGTATGTTGTATTGACAATGTAGCAGTCCTGACTAATGAAGTTTCACAGTGTTAGTTGGCATGTCAGATGGAGGGGCATCAGTCAAGTAGCTTTTCTCTTTGATTTCCAATGGACCAGGAGGCATGTTTGATTGAATAGTATCAAGTCCACATGCATATCTGTTGAAGTTTTATTGAACAGCGACCATGTAATGCCACCAGCTTATCATTTCCGACATCCTTATCATCACATGTGTTTAATAATGTGATACTGAACCAGCACACATGCCGTTTATTGAGTCTCGGGACCAGCAGTCATACGTGTTAGTTACATCGCACCAGCAATAATGTATATTACAATTGAACCCAACTAACAGGAATGCTGGGTACTGTTGCACTGGATCAGGGGGCATATGTGCATGTCTGTTCTACTTTCTCCCGACCAGCTGCCCAGGCATCATTGCTACAGGGTCAGCAGACATATTTACCATTACGCATGTTTGATTATGTGGCACTGGACCGGCATACATGTCTGAAATCAAGCAGTTATTTCTGTAACAGCTTCACGAGACTAGCTGGCATGTTGCAGTGCCTATATTTTAAACGTTGCTTTGAACAAACAGGCATGTTTGTTGCAGTTGCACCCGACCACCTGACACGTCGGTTACAATTAAACTCGACCAGCATGTCTGTTAGTGGTGCATCTACCAGCAGATATGTTTGAATCAGTTGCAACTGACTTTCAAGCACATCTGTAGCTGTGTTGCCAAACCAGCAAGTATATATGTTACACTTGCCTCAGACCCGCAGTTATGTCCCTATGCTTGTACCCAACTAACAGGCTGGTAAGAACAATTGCACCCAACCATCATGCATGTATTTTACAGTTGCACCTGACTAGCAGCCATGTCTTTTAAGTTGCATACTATTGACATGCATGTCTGTTACAGTTTCATCTTATCAGGATCCATGTACATTACTTTTGCACCCCGACCATAAACCATGTCTTTAACAATTGCACCTGGTCATTTAATATGTCTTTAACAGTTGCATCTAATAAACAGTCATATCTGTAAACATGTGCATACAAGCATGCATGTCTGATACACTTGCTCCAGACCAGCATTCATACAGTGAGCCACTTTAGTTACGCACCACTTATAAATGTAAAATAACTCTGAAACGAAATATGCTATTTTTATTCTGAGACTACCAGCGTAAAGCGCATCTATATTTGCAATAGCCATTGAAATTTTATTGTGATCAGAGGAGAAACAAGTGTGAAAATGGATCTTGAAGGGCACTACCCTCAAAACACCATTTCACATTGCATTATTTCGAATGAAACTCAGATCACATTGCACTTTTTTCAGGGTCGAATTTCTGAAATGCCAGAGAAAATAGCCGATTTATTCTTGGCAATATCTAAGACTGGAATGTGTCAGTTAACTTTAGCAGTATTTTAAACGTTTTACTATTTTGGTTCCCAGCTCACCAAGGTTTGAAAACAGTTGATTTTATGACTTTTTTAAAAGTTAGTTAAAATTTCGTATGATTCTGAGTAAACTAGTTATCAAAACACTTCTTTTATTCTTTCATTTTAAACAACCATGTATCCGCCATTTATTTTCGTAAAAAAATAAATGGATTAATTGGCTTCATGGTGTTGACGTTAGTGATGACGTCACTTCTACCAAGGCTATAAGACGTGTCAATGATAGGATGTTTTAGTGTTTTGATACTTCTATGTCAGCACGTGACCCATAGCAAAACCATTTGCGAAGGAAAAATTGTTTGATTATTGGTACTGACGTCAAAGTGACGTCAAAACGAGCATTTCTTCAAAAAGTAACAATGTTACTAACTTCAACGTCCAAAAATTGGGGTTTTAACTGAATACAATAATTGTATTT
The DNA here is from genome assembly GCA_964019695.1 of Loripinus fragilis. Taxonomy (NCBI): domain Eukaryota; kingdom Metazoa; phylum Mollusca; class Bivalvia; order Lucinida; family Lucinidae; genus Loripinus; species Loripinus fragilis. The sequence continues at coordinate 74,490,577 of OZ026517.1, forward strand.
GGTGTTTTTCTGTCACAACGATCATCATGGATAATTCCTAGTCAAAAACGCAATTAGAAAAAATAGTCGTTCAAGTTGCACGAGCATTTTTGTCAATATTGCGTTTGACGTTGCAGATTGATTCGCATGAGTGATTTCGATATTTTTTCGATGTCATCAAACAGATAAAATGTAAATAAGTAAATTGTCATAGAGAATATTTAATTCAAGCATTTTCGTCAAAAAATGTGGGCCCTGTAAAGGTGGTGCTTAACTAAAGTGGCTCACTGTATTTGTTATAGCAATATCCAACCATCTGTGCTGTCTGTTGCACTTGCAGAGAAGTAGTAATGCTTGTTACAATTGCACCGGGCAAGCAGGCCCATACCAACCAGCAGTCAAGATGGTAACGAGCATCTGCAGCATGCAGATACCTTACACAGGGGTTGTTTTTGTGTTGATACACTATACTCCATAAGTATTTTTGTAAATTTTATCCATCCATCCAGCTGACTTTCTTCCGCATATTGATTCAAAAAATGTTTGTACTTTGATCAAACACTCCATCACGTTTTTCAGTGATATCGTTCGTTCAGTATACCCTGTCATTTATCACTTCATTTTTTAAAGAAATCTTTTCCCAAAGTAGGAATTATTATGAGAATAATATGATATTATGGTATTATCAGATCCAGCCAAAAGTGGTCTGGAAAGTGCATGGTGCATGGATTGATGGATACGCTTCTCAGAACAGAGACAAAGTCATTACCATTATGAAAAATAAGAGTCTGTTATTTTTTCCTTGCAGTGTATCATAGCAAAAACCATTTGATCCCCCCCCCGTGTTATTGGTGCCATCTTGGACGTCATCTTAAATATTTTACAACGCTGAAAACTACAATAAAATGCTAGTCAAATTTTCCAGATGCAACTGAAAACTATCAGAAAATAGTTTCTAACTGCGAAGTTGATTTCAAGTTGAATTTTTGCTTTAAATGGCGGCCATCTTGGACATAATCTTTAATATTTCAACATTGTGAATCAAATCTGTGAATGCTTCATTTTAATCGTTTGAATTATTAGTTCTCTAAACATCGATAAAAAGTCGAAATTGAAATGCTTTCTATCGAGTTTTTTAGTCAGATAGGTCTTAGGAACCTTACTGACGGCCATCTTTGACGCCATCTTAAATATTTCAACCCTCTGAATCAAAATATTGTTCCATTTAATTAGTTGTAACATTTAGCCTCTGAAACATCCATGAAAAGTCAAAAATAAAATGATTTTGATTAAGTATGTTGGTCATATAGGTCTTAGGAGCCTAACTGACGGCCATCTTGGACGCCATCTTGAATATTTCAAAACCCTCAATGATGCCAGAGTGGCATCAGTTTGATTCATCAATTACAATGCCTCAACAACAAGAATCAACCAAGAAAAAAACTTTAAAATCAAGTTCCAGGCCATTCTGGTTTTCTACCGGACTAAAATGACAAGAAAGTCGATTTGGTCTCCACTTCAATTCAACTTTCTGCAAGTCACTCATTTCTCTCTGTCAAATTCTTGCTTAACAGATCAAACTGCGCCAAGAGAATAGAAAAATCATAAAATCCAGTTTTTTCTTAGCATGTTAGCGTCTATGACTGGCCGCTCTGTGTAAATAAACAGGCCATTATTTGTAATTGAAAGTGTACTCTTGATTTGCTGTCTCTCACGTCCGCCATCTTTGAAAATTTATACTGCAGCCAAAAAAGTCTACACGATATCACGTATACGACTGTGTAACGGTTTTACCCCTTTCCTCTGAAAAAAAGTTTTTCAAATTTGTCATTTTAAGGGAGCATCCTGTTTAAACCGTTGTTGTCGCTGTGTTTAATTTGCTAAAATGCCCCCTGCAATATTCTCAGATATCACCATACCTAAATGCAGTAGAACTTTTCTACTCGCAAGTCGGTAAGCAAAGGGTCCATAGTAGTCCCAATCCCAGTAATAAGCTTGTTCAGGTCTATATCGTCACATTGGGCTCGTTGTCAGCTCTTGCACTACATTCGTATTCTCATTCAGCTCCGCCTTTCAATTAAATGGTAAATAAGGTCACTTAGTACTGACCTAGTCAATATCCACCTCCTTCTTGCACCCACCGATTTACTGAATGGCGGTATCACCTTTAGTCGATCTGGTTGAATATGAGCATTTACACTCTGCTCTAAATTCCGATCCACAGTGCCACACGCAGATGGGTATGCCTCCTCAATTCAAAGAAGGTCTAAGTGATATCTCGTCATCCATTAAGCATACTTAGGACAAGTTGTAGCAAAGACTATTGCACACACTTTCCCTAGACAGAAAGAGAAAAGTTTGAGATCATTTGTGGTGCAGGCTCTGTTGAAAAGGAGATAAAGCTATACAAGGTCACTGTATATAATCCAGACGGCTGCTGTGTTATCGTGTAAGATTCGGGTACTGCTCATACCTCTCCATAACTGTCCTGCGACTGTCAGTGTTATGTGGCTCTCCCTCACGGTGGTGTGGTTTGGACTGAATCGTGTGAGTGTGGTATTTCCTGATCATACTCACTTACTTTTTATACTCATCCTTTCTTTTTTAAGATTCTGCATACGAGTGTGATAGAGGGATATCATGCAATTCCTAGAACATTTAAGAAAGATCATGTGGAATATTGACCGTAACAGTCTGGTCGGTCGTCGATGACCACATGATGACAACTATACATAAAATTCACAGCTTAAGAACTATAATATGTCCAGGCAAATTTTAGTCTTATCTTAGCATAATTTTCACTTTGAAAAGAAAAATAAACATTTAATATACCTATTTTGTGCTGTAAGAGCTTGGACTATGCCTACTATGTCTCTTCCTTGCTGTGCCATGGGTTGTCATGCAGTCTTTAATTATGACATTTCTTGGTCATACACTATAAGGTTTAATAATCTGTAACTGGAACTACCGTTGCTCAACTTGAGGTTTTCTTTAGTTCTGACTATCTCTGAGTCGTAAGCCCATTTCTTTGTTTCATCATAGTGTTTTAATTTGATTAGAGTGTTTCTCTATGATGATACATTGCAATAGTTAGAAGGCTTCCATGCGAGCTGAACATTTCTTGTACTTCAACAACAGCAGAATCTAAGGCGAAGATTTAGTACCAGTAAAATGCATTTAGCCCCCGGTGGCTTAGGGTGCTTTCCGTTCTAAGGCGGTGGTTCTGTTGTTGTTGACTTGTTGTTTATTGTTACTCCCATTGTGGGAGTCTGTAATTGTTCCAGGTTTTGTTGTACGTTGCTTTATTCTAGTTTTGCAATCATCTTGATGGGGAAGAGAGAGCTGGTTGCTTTGCTTAGTTTTTCTTCCTGGTATCTCGTGATTGTTGTGTGGGTTTTCCTCGCAGTGCCATGAGTTTGTTTGCAGTTTGCGATTGTGGTAGGTCCATAGCAATCCCGCATTACTATTTTTGATGCCACGACTCTTGTGTTTGTGCTACGTGGTTACTGTTAAAAGTTCCCTGTACTTGCATTTAATGCCGTTATTATAACTATAGTCAGGATTTACACTTGACACTCTTTCATTGCATTAACCTCCCTATTGGTATCACTTAAATACCTTATTTAAGGAGCATTGTAGACCAGCACTCGTATTTCGTTAATAACTATTGTTTTCTCTATGTTTCTTTGTACTTGTATTAGACGTAGTTATATGTTGGCAGCTTTAGCTATTTCTCAGTGCAGTAGCTGGATATTGCTATTAAATAACCGATATGAATGCTGCTTTTCAATGTATGGTATAAACTTAAAACTCAATTATGAAAAGGCCTTAAAACAGTTAAACTTTTACTTTCTCCTCTTTGGTTACGCTCTGCTTCTTCTATACTGATTCCACAGTACACAAATAGAAAACAAATTGTGTTACCATCTGTTTATGTTTCACCTCTGAAACTTCATTCGGCCATTAAAATTAATTTGCATGTAGTTTCTGTCTCTGCCCTTTTTAGAAACCACTTAAAAGTTCGTCTTTCTCCTCTAAAGTCACCTGTACTTAGGAACTCTAGGAGTTAGTACAGAAGAAGTGTAGTGTATCCTTCTATTTCTAAGTGCAATGCCAAGAGGCGTAGTTGTTGCAAATATTTATGTTGTAAATCAACTTTTACATCTAACGTTAATGCTAGGCATTATTCTGTAATTACTAATTCTGATCTTGATTGAAGATCAACTGATGCTATTTATATTTTATTTTGAGGAGAGTAGGATTGTGACATGCCAAACTTGTAGATTTCTAAAAACTAGATTTTCGGAGCACTATCGTTGAAAAAAAGCCTTGCAAAATTGATAATTTTCTTTAAAGGCATTTCAAACAAACTTATCACCCTTTCTATTCAGCCTGTTGAAAAAGTCACTTATGATGATAATTCCCCTAAAATATATAGAAATTTTCTTAGGCATGAATTATAATTAAATTGGATAATATTGTTACAAACACCACATCCACTTGGTTTTAATGATACTATACTATTGCCATAAAGTTAAACATATTTTTATACGATCCCGATTTTCGAAGTAATGAAAAATAATTTGAGTTTTGGGTTTTTGGCTACCAAATTTGGATAATTTCGATTATTTTCATTCACTACTGTCCATGAACGGGAAGCTTACGACACAGTACTGTCCAGGATTTGATATGCAAAAATGAAATTCTTTTGCTGTTGAGTCATGAAATAGCCTAAAACGCGTATGTTGGATAACCCTACAAAGAAGAAAGAGAACAGAATGTGTAAAATTGCCATTAGGAACGTTGGTATGAAACAAGATGACATTGCAAGGGTATTAAACGTGTCTCAGAGTGCTGTAGGCAGACCTTTGAAAGAACATAGAGAGAGAGAGTGGTAATATTACAAAAAGGAAACGGTCTACATTTATTCTTGAGTGCAAGGAATTGTTACTGAAGCATTATGGTACGAGGTGCACTATCTAAAGACCACCTGATACAGTGAAAGGTGGTCACTGGGACTTTGAACGCTCAAAAGTACCAGGACGAAATCCTAGCATCTGGTGCTAGGTCACCCTTGGACTCGCTAGATGGCCAGAACATGGTGCTCCGAGATGACATTGCAAAACTTCACTGTACTCGCATCATGAAGGAATACAAAAATCAACAGAACATTGCTAGTCTTCCATGGCCGAGCTTGTTGCAGGACTTGAACCCTATCGAACACGTGGTGGACAAGCTTGGCTGACGTGTTTGAAACCAGGAACCAGCCATATCAAAACCATTGTGAATTTTGCTAGACTCTACTGCATGAGTGGGACAGAAATTCATGTCATGAACGCATGTACCCAGTGAGTTTAATGGTGAAAATGTGCCAAGTTGTTATTCGACAGTGTGAAGGCTACACACAACATAAACCGGAAGTAGCGGACTATTAAGAGCCATTTCGTGACTTTTTGCACCAGATCCTGAGAGTGTATGCTCCAAAGAGAAAGTTTTGAAGAAATTACAACTATCGCGGCCTTATTGTAAAAGTTTTGCTGACTCTTGGCCTCCATGCTGTTTTCATTGAATTTTGTAAAATTTAAGGGTAATTTTTGTAAGTTGTTTGCAACCTATTAACAAGTCAGAGATTCCGCTGCTTCTCTTTATAAAATTGCCCATTCGTGTTTAGTTACTCTTTCTATATCTTCACTTCGTAATTTGAATGTTGATGCTAATAATTTCTATGATAGAGCTCATTGACTTTATGATGCAGCACTTCTTACCCGGTGTTGCACTCAACATGCTCTTTGGTAATATCTAGACTCCAAAATTAATCATATTTGACATTTTATTAGAATTCAATTTGTTAACAAGGGGATTGAACCAGTATATTTAAAGATAAATCTGTTATCTCTTCTTTTCCTACTTAGTTTCAAAATAAGGAATCCCCTATCATTTGTTATAAGTACAATAAACCCATTCGTAGTACTGTTTTTAAATATAACAAATTAGTAACAGATTTGGATATTGAAAATTCTACTCCTGACTCTTGAGATTCTAAAGACTCTAAGTATTGCTATCAACGGGCTGGTCACAGGGGATTTAAAAATCATAACTGATTCAAGAATTTGGTTTATTATATGTAAGGGACATAAATATAGGGTTCCTTTGCCAATAGACTTCGAATCTTGTCATGAGGAAATTGCAGGCGCCTTACAAGAATTTTGTAATCGCTGGTGTAAACGAGAGCATATTGAGTCTAATGCCTTAAATAGTTGGAAACTAAATATTTTAAAGATTATTGATGGTAGAATTTCATTTTATTGCAACAATTTAGATCATCTACCACCTTAACATAATTTCACTTTTAGACATTTAAAGAAAGGGATCCAGGCATTCCTGGAGGTTTGCTTTGGCATCCTAACAATGTTGTGGTCGTTTGAAAAAGGTACTATATTAACAATCTAAAGCAAGAACTTAGCACTGCAAAAACATATGAGAATAACAGGCGTGAAAAATGTCATTGACAGGCATCGATGCCATATGGCAGCTAAGTTTGGAGTGTTTGTTGATGAGGACCAAAGCAGGCTTCCAATGATATATTGGTTACCTAAACTTCATAAACAGCCTTATAAGCCACGTTTAATTGTTTAATATACAATCGTTATTGCACCAACAGAATATTTAGTATTCGACGCCAAAAATTGCTCGCACATAATCTAGATATTTAAAAAAGCCGCATCAAACGAAACAATGATATGTGCGCTAATGGAAGACTCGGATCAAGGGTCTTGTAACACTACGCTGTCTGCATGGGGAAAACTTAAGGTCCTTTAAATAGCTATCAAGTGCCCATATCATGATCCCGATTAGCCTGTACCTCTCGACGTCGTGCTCACAAACGGACAGTGTATTTTGCCATGGTGCGGTACATCTCGGACCCAGTAATATGTTATTTTGGGTCCAAGGGCACATTAATGTTAACAACAGCTTCGCTCCGCCTCCTGACATAATGATCATGTTTTTTGACAACCGGTTAGCCCCGCCAATTGCTGCAAGCGGGAATGTTCAACTAAATTGGTGTTGCTCAATATGGATTGCGGTTTCTTTTACTTTGACGAGCTTGTCACTTATTACGCCGTAACTTGTTTGGTGAGTCTTGGAAATCTGACCCGGTGGTCTTGCGGTGACGCGACTCTAGATGTGCTTTTGCTAACCTGCTACTTGCGCGGTTGTAATTCTAATTCATGTACAACTACCAAGTTGTCTGTTCTTTTGACTTCTCGCCTCACTGCGATTAAAAACCATGTCATAACTATTCCACAACAGTTTATGAAAGGAATGGTAAATTTATTTTGGTCTATTAAAAAATCAGGTGAAATTCTTAATAAATTAAACTCTAGAGGTTTTCTAGCATCTAGTTTGTCTACATATGATTACTCTACTCACTGATACTACATTGCCTCATAATCTAATCAAAGAAAACTGAGGGAGCGCAGTGGCTCAGTGGTAGAGTGCTTGACTTGAGACCAAAGGGCCGCGGGTTCGAGCCTCACCGGTGCCACTGCGTTGTGGTCCTTAAGCAAGACACATTTATCCTAGCTAAGTACTGGTTCAACCCAGGAATACCCGTCCCTGTATAACTGAAAGATTGTTGATGGGACGTAAAGAATCAAATACAACAAACAAAAAACAAAGAAAAACTGACAGAATTAATTGAACAAACATTTAACAGAGAGGGCTCACTTAATTTGGCTTGTAATGATAAAAATGCCTTTTTTTACTTCCAAAAAATTTAAACGATATAAATTGTGGTCATCATGTCAGAAAATGTGTGATGCTCTCCATTATTTTTGGCCAATATATTTATAAGATATGGCTCGAAATTATATAGACAAATTGTAGGTATTCTAATGGGTACTAATTGTGCTCCTATTGTTGCAGATTTGTTTTTGTTTTGCTATGAGAGATACTTCATGTTGTCTGTCAGACAATAATCAAACTGATATTATTGAAGCTTTAAACTCCATCTCCAGATATTTAAATGACTTACTTAATTTTGATTATCCTTATTTTGAACAAATGGTAGGTCATATGTATCCTACTGAACTTAAGTTGAATAAGGCGAGTTCTTCTGATACTGAAGCTCCGTTTTTGGACTTAAACTTGTCCAAAACAGATGGTATAGTTTCTTTGAATATTTATGATAAACGAGATGATTTTAATTTTGAAATAGTAAAAGTAAGAAAGGAGGCAAACCTCAAGAAACGATACAATCAAGTACCACACCTGACCCAGGATACAACATGGGAAAGTAACAAAAATACAGTTTTTCCATTTCTTGATGGAGATGTTCCTCGCTTCCTTTCCTTTGGTGTAAATATTTCTCAGCTTAATCGTTTTGCAATAGTGTGTTCTAATGTTGATGACTTCAACAACAGAAACTTATTTTTAACTGCTAAGTTATTAAAACAAGGTTATAAATATCATAAAATTCGAAAAGCATTTTCTAAATTCTACCACAGACACTCAGAGTTAATTTTTAAATACAACATTGGGTTAAAGTCTTCTGCAACAAGGCATATCAGAACCTATATTTTATGATGATTTAGTTTATAAATTCAAACGAATTGTTGGAAACCCTAATTTTAGGTGATCAATTAAAAAAATTATCAAACGTTATATCAAGGTTGGGTATAACTTGGGTGTCATGCGTCAGTTTGTGAGTGTGGTTTTTCCTGATCATACTCTAAGATAATAATTGTAGGTGACAGCATCTTGAATTATAAATCTGCCTTAGCTTAAACAAATTATAAATCATCGGACGACCAGAGGCAAAAAGTCGTTGGTTTTCATGGGCTTTATAATTAGCTATATTTTAGTTCTAAAAAGTTTCCTTGACGTGTCTTATTCTTTTTATATTGATAGCTGATCATTTTATGTTTTTTGCTGAATAACGTTGCGTTTTCAATTACACATTTGCGAAAAAATGACAGATAACATTCCCAAACTAGATCCTGTCAATATCAATGCACATTCAAAACTTTGGTCAAATTCCATCAAACAGTTTGGAAACGAAATTCTCTATGAAATTTTAACATCACGCAAAGGCCATAACTCTGTTACATTTGTGCGAAAAATGATATCAGGATCTTGTCAGTATCAAAGCATATACAAAATTTGGTAAAACTATATTAATTTGTTCTCAATATATTGAGCGGAGACAAAATTATGACAGACGGAATGACGGAGGGACGGAATGACGACAGCCCAAAACCAGTTAAGTCCCTCCCCCTTTTTTCCAGGCAAAGCTAAAACTATTTCTTTTTGTCATAAACTGCATGTCATGCCAGTCTTATCCATTAACATTATTGTGTCAAGGCCTAATGAATCTTCTATTTTTTTGCCTGAAAGTCAAACCTTATCAGTACATCATTTGTAACACAAAGATCTGGAGTAAGACAGCTATGTTGGTAAGTCTACTTTCAAACGGGATTTTATGAAAGTAAGGAAGGGTGCAAATATCAGGAATCGATACAATCAAGTACCACACCTGACCCAGGATACCAATGGGAAAGTGATAACTTACAGTTAGACACCACAAACGAGAGCCAAGAGGTCAGCCATTTCCCAGCAGGTGACCACAAAGCACATACATGTATAAACAGACGCGTACAAAGACATAGCAAACACAAGACAGAACAAAAACATAAAAGATCCACAAAAGAAGTACCGCCTTGGAGCGGTCAGTAAAATATTTTACTGGAGGGCTTAAACCAGTTTAACGGCGCCAACCACACCCTTAATTCAGATGTGGATCAAAACACATAGATATTTGGTTTGCATGAAAGACCCCTCGGCAAGCCTCGCATTTTATCTCTTTCCTCTATTCGTTTAATAAAATCAATAAAACATGAGCACTCATGTAAGATCCTTCATTCATTACACCTTTCATTGATATTCCAATGTTAAGCGTCAAATAGCTCGCAATGCACCAAGTACAAAAACGCTCTGATGCATAAGCAAGTTTTTTTTTATCATTTTGCGTTTGTACAGACGCACAAACCACACAATAACTTACACATGTTTAAAGTTTTAGTACATGAACATATATCACTTCTTACAGAGTAGCGAAAAGTGTTGATAAAAATGCGAGTAAACAAATTAGGAGTAAGTGTTATGTACGATATTGAGAACTGGGCCCGAAATTACAATGCCTCCTTAAAGTTAAGCAAGACTTAGGTTAAGTATTGATATTTCAACGTGCTATATTAAACGCTAAATAATTTGCCTGGATCGATGTGGTATTTGTGGTCATTGTGATCTTCAGAAAAAATAAAAAAACTATTGTGGTTTTAATCAGTTTTAACGTTATTTTTCGCATCCTGAAAAATCAATACTTAACTTAAATCTTCCTTAACTCCAAGGCGGCATTGTAATTCCGGGCCCAGATCTTTAAGTAAATGTTGAAATTACCCTTATAAAATTATATATAGATGCGAAACTACGCATTTCTACATAAAACTACATTTCAGAATTGCCCGGTCGCTGAGCTGATAGTTACGTACTTTGAATGGCCCCTCTTACAATGTGTCGCGAAAATGCAGTTATATTTTACCAATGCTTTCAAGATTGGGCTGACAAAATGCATTAAAGAAACAACTTCCTAAAATTCACAAGATATTTCTACTTTGCAGTTTCATTTATCGGAAAATTACAAAATAATTGCGTTAAGGGGCTATTTTACCCCTTCCACTTTCATGAAGCCAAAAAAAAAAAACTGTTTTCACCAATTTCCTCTTTTTGGTTTACATAAAACAATAGCTCGAGTTTGACTTTAACCGATACTATGGTAATAAAAATGGTCGCAAAATAGGCTGAAAATAGAAGTGATCATTTTGGAACAAATTTGAGAATTTTGACAGAGAAAGGACCTCGGACAGTCTAGTGAAAGATTGCCCATAAAAATGGCATGATAAAAATTTGAAAGAAATTAATATTTTTCCATGGAAGAGATAGTAGGTTCAGCCCTCGAATTATCAGCAAAAAGCCTTTCTCATTGGACAGATATCGTTAAAAATATGGGTTGAAAACTCTGTTATTGCTATTCAACATAAAGGGAACAGATTTTTTATTTTCACCCTCCCCCTGACCAAACTAATCTGTTTGCATACAGTTGTAGTTTTACATTACACACATCATATTAAAATGACATGATTGGTCAGAGGGGGGGGGGGGAGACTGTCAAAATGTTCAAAAACACTTTATTATAAAAGCTCATTAGGCGCTAATTTTGCACAAACCTGTAGCTTCGTATGTAAACTGGCAAAAAAGTTAAGCCCCATGCTAGTTGTTTCCATCGGCATAATGCTAAATTCCTGAAGTTTATTTGCTTATTCTAAAAATATCTGAGACATTTGAAAACTCTAAATCAAGTTAGACAACACTATATTAGGTCTTATTACGCAAAGATTCAATTGAAAATAAAGATTGTCTTTTGATATGTGCTTAATATTCCAATAGTACCAATTTTTTGCCAATTTTACTATAGGAATGATAGGGAACGAAACGGGACGTTTACTGAAAAGTGTGAAGCACTAGGAAAATGTTTTAATATTAATGAAACCTATTACATGTTGAGGAGAAACTTTGCTGCCACTTTGCTGAAAATTTGATGCTAAATTTTAATCCAGTGAAATGTTGTGATAAAGCAAATATGAACGTTTTTGCAGAAATTCTATGGAAAAAATCAACTTGGATTTAACTTATTTTGGCCAGTTTAGTTATGATCTACCTCAGTGAACAGGCCAGATTAGTGATACACACACCTTCTTAAATTAACAAGTTTAAATGCTGCAATGCTATTATAGGAGCTCACTCTTCTGTTTGATCAAATCAGCACCTAAGGCTCTTTGGCTTTCGAGGCTCAGGTCCATTTGTCACTCTCTTTGGTGGCATTGTGGCAACAAAGCTTGACTACCTGACACATGTCCGCAAGCAGCCAATCATTGCACTTTATTTTGAGTTTGAGACTGTACTCAAGTTTTATAACCTCGAGGCCAGTACACTCAATGTATGCCGAAATATATGTTGACGGACTACATGTTTTGAAAACAAAAATATTGAATAAGCCAAAAGAGAGAAAGGTATGATCCACTAAGTACTAGGGATTTCCTTTACTAAGAGGCAGAGAACTGGTCAGGGATATCCCTCTTCTAATTAAGCATGTTATTCCACCTACTTCTGGTTTATTTTGTACATAGTATACATACAGAAAGTGTCAAATCACTAACCTAGTTTCCTTTTTTCACCAGGCAGCGGTCGTGGAAATACCATGTCTGATTTGTCCAACCCGGTCTCATTTAATTTGGACAAGGCAGAAGTTAGTATAAACTTGTACTAGGACAAGTAATTGCAAGAAGTCAAAAGAATGCTGTATTCACTATTTTGAAAACTCGCTTTTTATTGTGGAAAAATGTGGATCCTGATTAACTGTTTACAAAAGTGTTTCTATCTGGTTTCACACTGTTACAATAAAAGAGTATATACACAGTTAGGTATACCAGCTGATCTTTTCTAAATTTTCTTTGGACAAGTTCATTAGGCCACAGACCTGTAAATGTAAAAAGGGCACTGATTGGCTCAAAAGGTGGGTGGAAGCTCAGCACAATATTTTTAAGTTGTAAGGTGTTTCATGATTGGTCAATGATAAAACTAGGAAATATATTGTATTTATTAGACGGGTATATCTTTGCTGTACTTTTTGAAACATCATCTCATTGCTTTTGTTGATTAAGTCTACTGGTGTGGCTTAGAAAAAAGGACCTTTCATTTTGGTATTTTTTTCAATGAAAATTTCCTCTCATGTAGGGTGCCCACCTTCAGGGGCCAAAAAGTGGTAAAACATGGTGGTCACCATGGTATCTCATATTTGTTTATTGGTTGAACTAGGTCCAATCTGTAATTCTATGGCAGCCTCATTGTGCTTGAAGAGTTGTGAGGACCACAGCTTACTTAAAAGCTATAATGGAGGTCTATGGAAAAACATTTACAGGTCTGGGCCCATTACCGTATAACCGTTTACTTGTACCTGAGCAAGTATAGAATTTTACTATTTACACACCCGTGGCAACACGTTTCCACAAAGTTCGACATGTGCACAACTGGTATACAGGGTGCAATATGTATCAAATCAACAAATGATTACGATTGATATCAAGTGAAATTGTTTCGTGGGTTTACTTTTTGCAAAAAAATTGCTTTCAACAATATTTCTGTCGTTTATTACAATGAAGACAGTTATCATATTTCTTGTAGGTACACCAACAGCTTAAACAGTGCTAAATTTATTCCTTCCTTCTGTTATCAGTAACTGGCCATGCCTCATTTCAATTAGTTAGTTGTATGAAGAAAAATCTTCATGGTCTTATAACCATGCAACTAGCAATTTAGCAATATACTCCCATGAAACATCTGAAGATAAGCTGTCAGAAGCATAAAATAGACAGTCATCCAGGTGCATGACAAACTACATAAAAAGTTGTTCATTTCTATATGCTCTTTTCTTTGAATAAATGGAAGTGGTTGAGAATTTGTTTTAAAAAAGCTTATGGCGAAAAACTCATCGATTGAAAAGACATATGTTGTAGGTACACATTGGAATTGCCTCTATCAACATATGATACTGAAAATAAAGAAGAAATCTATTTGGAAATTTATATTTTCCAAGTAGCATGTCCATTGTCTTTACCTCTTTTAAACATCCTAAACTGCCAATCAGTATTAAATTCCTGTCACTCTACTGCAAATTGTTTATATTTGCATGACAGCTATCTCTCCAAATTCGAGTTCGTGAACTACCACTAAATGCGCTGTTGTAGCTTACTAGCAAAACATATATGTTTATCAAATGCACCCGCGGATACCACATTCAGTTCCATCTCATCTCATTCCACAAAGTATGTCAGCCTAAATATTATATAAAGCCATGCCGTTTACTGTCGTCCCAACCAAGAGTGACAGTGACGATATATTTTGTTTACAATTGTTAAGTAAAACATTTACTTCTACACCTTACTTGAGCAAACGCGAATCGATAGATCACTTGTGTATTGATCCTATCCTCAGGATCGGATTAATACACAAGTGGTCAATCGATGATAAGTCCCTGATATTGTTGTAAACAAAACAGGAATCACTGTCACTCTTGGCCGGCAGGATAGTAGCTTCACATGCCAACTCAATTTTCTTTTTTGACGGAGGATATTATACAATTATTGACTTCAATGAGGTAGACATAAGGATTTATCTACCCGAAAAAGTGATAATTCACCGAGGCTGCTAGGCCGAGGTAAATATCACTTTTAAGGGTAGATTAATCCTTATGTCCACCGAAATTGAAGTCAATAACTGTTTTGTTATATGACTTTTCATTTAAGAATAAAAAAATTTACTACTTTCACTTTTGTTGTGAAAGACTTGTTCAACCTTCAATCTAAGACATCTAAGGACTTTCTCACAAGTTTTAGCAACTGTCATTAAAATATTTTAATGTATAGTATTTTGCATTTTCAAAAGATATTAATTCTCTTAATTGAGAATAAAAAATGTTATCATAAAACTGTTTTTACAATTTGTTTCAAACAATGATAAATAAGCAAACAAAACAAAATAAAACTGTTGTAAAACTTCATAAAGTCTTTAATTTACCTGTTGGGAGGTAAAAAAAGCAAATCATGTCAATTTCATGCAGCACATGCTAGTTTCACACTCATCATGCTATTTTTAGCCCTCTAGAGGGTAATATTGCAGAAGTGTCAAAAATATTAACTTCTGGAAACTAGTTCAAGCTGTTTTTCATGCAATATTAACTTGTGGACCGGATTAGACCAGTTTCCAGGTAGACATAGAGATTTATGAAGACAAATTGGGCCAATCAGGAGACAGGATTCTCTCCAGTCATATAACAATCTTAATTAACACACTGTTTGCCTGAGGACAAAGGGTTGAGATTGCCGGTATTCCCTTGGAGACAAAGTCTGGATATTTGCAATGGGCCCCCAATAATGACCATCTTCTTGTAACAAAATAATTAGGAAAGTTTGTGCTTTATTTGATGTTGAGTTTTAATGCTTTATTTGATGTTTAATTTTGGGCTTTATTTGATGTTGAGTTTAGTGCTTTATTTGATGTTGAATTTTGGGCTTTATTTGATGTTGAGTTTAGTGCTTTTTGATGTTGAGTTTTTGTGCTTTATTTGATGTTGAGTTTTTGTGCTTTATATGGTGTTGAGTGTTAGTGCTTTATTTGATGTTGAGTGTTTGTGCTTTATTTAATGTTGAGTTTAATTGCTTTATTTGATGTTGAGTTTTAGTGCTTTATTTGATGTTGAGTTTTAGTGCTTTATTTAATGTTGAGTTTTAATGCTTTATTTGATGTTGAGTTTAAATGCTTTACTTATGTTGAGTTTTAGTGCTTTATTTGATGTTGAGTTTTTGTGCTTTATTTGATGCAATCGTCCATTATTTATAATTTCAGAGAATGATGGCTCTTTTTAGCGAGGTGCTGTTTTGCCTGATTATAATCCCTGTGTATGTTCAGAGCTTCTGTTTTTACGATGGTATGTACTGTGATCTGGCAGATGGTACACGTGGCTATTGTAAGGGTGGAGTGTGTACACGTCTATCGGTTGGAGTGCGGAATGACTTGAGAGTTACAATTAAAGTAAAATATCCCGAATCAACATTACAGGTACGTCATATACTGTAGATTCATAAATTTTCGCGAGGATTTATTTTCACGAAACTTCGCACCTGCGAAGTTTCGCGAAAATAAAACGCTCGCGAAATGGCAAATTTACTATGTCATTTACTGATGAGGGTTTATCATGCCCAAGACGCGAATTATTAACTTCACAAATATGTATTATAAACATATTCGCGAAAATAAAACTCTCGCGAATATTGCTGAATTCACAGTATATTATTACATTTGTATAACCTCTCGAAATCAACAAGGTGTGCATTATCCATCTTTGAAAATTTGACAACCTTTTTATTTATTTTAGTTGGTGAGGGGATCTATTTACCACTAAAAGCGAGCCCTCATCGGCCGCCAGCGAAACGCCATTAAATGTCGTTTCGCTGGAGTGTCAATGATGGCCCCACATTGAATGCTGACATGTCAGGGGGATCAGGACCAGTATTGCTAAAGAGACCCTAAAGCTTTGCATTTGTGATTTTCAGGGGAGAAGGGTGGGTCCACAGCCCCTGTCCCCCCCTCTGGATCTGCCATTGAACCATGCTGCTCTTTTTTCAGGCTCATAAAGGTACAGATTTGTTCATCAGAGGCAATGCACTTGGTCTGATGTGGAGCAGGGGTCTCAAAATGAACAAAACTGGTAGCGACACTTGGCAAATAAGACTTACATACCAATCAGCAGAAGATGGTTACCGGTGTCAGTTCTGTGCAGACAATACCAGTTTTACTGGTTCACATGTTCAATACAGGATATTTGTTGATGATACGGTTGACATGATTGGTGGAAATCTACAATTTAAAATGCCAGTGTCAAGGTCATCGGAATACTTTCACCACTCTTCCGAGATCTTGGCTTATCCGTGGTTCTTCTCAAAGAAAGGTACAGCAACCGCAATTCCCATGGAGTCAACCGAGATAGGACGAAATGTCAGTGTTATTCTATCCACACCACCAAGCTTTTACGAAAATACTTACAAACGATATCCTACAATCCTCACGTTCGACTTTGCCATGGAAACATACAAGTTCAGGGCGGACATAGTCACGAAGCCAATCGTAGACTTAGGAACCATTGGAGAGTACATTGCTGTCGGATTCGGGGATTATGTAAACATGGACGAAAGGGATGTCTTACTCACTCAGGTCACTGGAACTAACTTTGTTTGTATAAACGGGACATTCTCTGACAATTGCGGCCATTGTTTACCATCTGGCATCAATTTCACAGAATTGAATAGCTACAGGGATTCATGCGCGAAAATGGTAACAACAGGAGGAAAGGGTAATGACACGCTCGACTTTCTCATCAATAAAGCCATACCCGAAGCCAAACAATTCACAAATAATCGCATGCTTACCGACCAACCGAACCTTGGGGTAATAGGTATGTCTTTAGGAGGTTTAATGGCTTGTCATGCTGCTTGGACAAGACCAAACACATTCGGATATGCTGCCTGTGGATCGCCATCATTCTGGTGGCCAAGGAAAGCTGATAGCAGCTTTGGGTTCTTCTTCAACAACGTCAGCATGAAAGATCCTACCCTTCGTCGTAATAGACCTTTCCAAAAGATTTACCTGGATATTGGTGGCTCAGAACTGAGCGATATGGTACAAAGTATGCTTGAGACGGCCGAAGATTTGGCCTCTCTTGATGCTTTCGTCTGGGATAGGAATTTGTGGGCGTCAGTATTTACAGGATATCCGCACACAATGGCTCACTGGATTATGAGGTTATGGAAACCACTGAAGATCTTCTTTCCAACAACCCCAGCTCCGAGGTATATGTACAGCAGTGACAATAAAGGTAAGAAACTTTAACCCTTTTACAACCAGGCAACCACCAAGTTAGCATTTTATTCCAATGAAACATCTAAAGGTAAGCTGTCAATAATATAAAATGGGCTATCTATTATTGTCATCCAGGTGCACACTAAACAACACAAAAACGTGTTCATTTCTACATGCTCATTACACTGAAACATTAAAAGGTAGTGGAGAAGTTTGTGGAAAGAAAAGTTTTATGGTGAAAAACACTGATTTATTGAATTGACATATGTTGTAGGTGCACATTGGAATTGCCCCAATGAGGCAATTCCAATGTGTACCAACAGCATATGATATTGAAATTAAGGAATTTCCGAAACCTATTATGAAATATGCGCTAAACAAGTAGCATGTCCATTGGCTTTGTCTCTTTTAAACATCTCAATCTGCCAAGCAGTATCAAAATACCTGTCACTATATGGCGAATTGTTTATATTGACAAGATAAATCTTGACATACAAATTGCACAGTTTCATATTGAAGGTTTGTGTCTCTTAAAGAACCACAAAACTCACCAACAAATAAACTGGTCAAGCTATAAGAACCCTTTAGACAAATAAAACCAGACTACTGAATGGTGCCTTCGCGGCTGTTTAAACTGTTTCAAAACAGCTTTCGAAATTGCATGAAAGGTGCATGAAAGGGGTGAGCTAGAGATACAATGAACCAATAAAATACCTTTACTGTAGTTTGTAAGGCATGCAGAGGGATGGCCCTCCCCGACTCTCTGTATGTCAGATGACGGGGAGAATAAAGTGTAAAAAAAAAGACAGAAATATCACCAAACTATGCTATTGCTAAGTTGGTAGTTGCATCGTTGTAGTACCAATGGAAGTTCCCAAAAAGTATGATACAGTTTATTATACATCATGCGCGGACCCAGAGGAGGGCAGGGGGTCCGGACCACCTTTATCAATTTTAGCATGATATATCTCGTGATGTGCAATGTCTCCACTGATTTAGGTGGTA
Source organism: Loripinus fragilis (assembly GCA_964019695.1). NCBI lineage: Eukaryota > Metazoa > Mollusca > Bivalvia > Lucinida > Lucinidae > Loripinus > Loripinus fragilis. The sequence continues at coordinate 74,509,090 of OZ026517.1, forward strand.
TAAAATAGTTATACCATGTTTGTTTACCTGTACGTAAGATAATCCACTCGCTAAAGCTTGTGGATTATCTCCACGTACAGGCGGACAACCCATGGTATAACTATTACATATCACCTGAAAACTAGATTATGGAGGCAAATGGGGCTAAACAAGAAACAGGATTTCTCCACTCATCTTACAAAGCCAAGTTATCTGTATTTTATATTGCACCTTTCATTGATATTCTAATGTTCTTTGCGTACTAAAGTTCTTCGCGTGTAGGTACAGTCGGATGCATGAAAGTTGGCAGTAATGTACTGCTATCTGGGCTAACTCGACTAGGCAAAACAGGTGGCAAACAGGGTTTTCGCTCATATAATGATAAAGGCACATATCTGTGCTCCTATTTTGCGTAGTAAACTTTTCATTTGTAACGGTACAAGACTGTCACTTTTCGTGAATCGCACTGAAGCTCGTGGATTATATTCCCGTACACGCACACACCAAACAATAACTGCTTAAAAAGTCCGCGGTTTCGAATCTCATTCGCCTTTTTCCTAAAACGCATTTGATATGCACAGAATATGAATCTTTACGTATTTTTTGACTTTTCGCTTTCTGTGAAGGCGGCGCCTCATGATTGCGTAATAAGAACTGGTCAACCTTAGACATAGGTAAAAGCTGAAAATGAGGCGTGGTTTTATTCAAAAGTAACTATATCATCTTGCACCATTATCTCAGTATAGACGCAAAACACATTATTTAGTCCTTAAAACGCCAGCAAAATAACTGCATCTTAAAATGTCTATTTAACATAAGCATAGATGCAAACAATGTGGACCCAGATCAGACTGCTCCTACAGGAGCAGTCTGATCTGGGTCCGCACTGTTTGTCTATGAGGCTTCACATATTTTAGTGGACAATAAAAAATCATACATTTTGTGATTATGCGCTTTAAGGGTTAATAAATGTGAGTTCAGTGTGTATACGGTTAGGTTTTCATGAAATGCACGCACGTTTGCGCGGCTCAAAAAGCTTATTAACTCTTTACCAAATTATAAATAAAACCTGATTTCCCTTCCTTAGCTGATGAAATAGCCGAACAACGCCCAGATATGAATATTAAAGTTGCCGCCTTTACAGTAAGCGAAAAGTCTAGTAATACAAATTGCACAGTGTCATATTCCATGCATCTCGCGCAGTTATCCCCCTTCAATCATTCCAGGTTTATCAGACAGAAGTCACCGAGGTCCATTATGTTTCAACTGTAATGGTACTAGCAGAGTTGAAGAGTGTCATACTTTGACAGTATGTACATCACATCAAGTATGTTAACTTGCTTTATCATTTCTCCAACTCGTTTACTAAATTATTTTATCAAATGACGTCGCGTGGTAGTGAAATAATGCCATGCATTAAAATCGGTACATGTAAACCAATAGTGATTTAAAGATTTTCGGGAAACGTTATGAAATAACGCGTTTTTAACGTAACGCATATAGAAAAAAATATTAAAGTTTGCACGCCAAAAATATAAATTCAAAATAATTTCAATGTCATATGATAAATAGAGTCTAACATTGGTGCTATTGTATAATTGAATTTATTAAACTCGTGAAAAAGAGATAAAATGCTCGACAATCCTGGCATTTTTTCCCAACTCGTTCAACAAAATCATTATAACATGAGCACTCAAGTTAGATCTTCTATTGTCTTCATAAAAAGCTACATGCTTTAATGTGTTAATTTTAGCCATTCTGAGGCAAAATCACTCTCCATATTGCTCTCCTTTATTAACTGTTTGAGTTGTCTCCCATGAATATATATATATATATATATATATATATATATATATATATATATATATATATATATATATATATATATATATATATATATATATATATATATATAATTATATATATATATATATATATATATATATATATATATATATATATATATATATATATATATATATCAGATTGTACTACTTTTTCTGAACTTCAGGTTCTGGGATTCGCCATCTCCTCCGATATTTACTTTTATTTCAGACATGGATAGCTCATGCATACATTTAAACAAACTGTATGGAAAGTGTTTAAGTGTAGCACTATGATCTTAAATAAAGTATTCCCTTTCCGTTAACTTTGATGCGGGAAGTGGGGCATTTATGCGTAAATCTTACCTGATATATTGTTCTTTCCATGTACAAAATAAAAGCAGATTAGGCAGTGAGGTGTTAATGTGAGATTAGATTCTTACCTGACATAACTATCTGTAAAGTGTGCAAATTAGAAGCGGATGGAAATGTGAGATGTTTAGGTGTAAATCTTAACTGGGACAATTATATTTCAAGTGTGCAAAGTAGAAGCACATGATGAAGTGAGATGTTTGTGTGTTAATCTTACCTGGCATTATTATCTTCCAAGTGTGCAAAGAAGAAGCGGATTGAAAAGTGAGGTGGTTATTTGTAAATCTTACCTGGGATAATCATCCTTCAAGTTTATCCGAGCCTTCTCTGACGTTTTAGCGGTTTTCCATATTTTGATATTTTCCACTTGGTAGTGGCAGATATCAAAATAAAGAAAAGCCGCTAAAACGTCAGAGAAAACTCGGACTACCTTCATATGTGCAAGAAGAAGTGAGGTGTTTACGTGTAAATCTTACCTGACATGATTCTCTTTCAGGTGTGCAAAGTAGAAGACACTGGACTGGTGTTTAATAGAGGCTGCGAAGACAAAGCGGTATGATTATTTAATAGCAAGATTATTTAGTGGACATGACATGTGAATCAGCTAATGTACAAGCCGACGATTCACATGAAAGGGAAAATCATCAAAAGAAAGCAAAAGTACAACAGAACTTTATATAAATTTATGTAACAAAAATTTCTCCAATTCTCTTTTACAGGAAAAAATCACATTTTTGCATAACCCTGGCGCTGTAGCAACTATCACTCAACACAAATAAATTTTGTTAAGCAAATACACAGCTGGATTTATTAGTTACAATAATTAGCAATGAATATTTTCAGAAATGTAATATCGACAAAAAATATTACCCTTTTTTATCTAGGTATAATATTCTGTGCCTTCGTCGAGTGCAACCAACACGTGATGACTGCGCTGTTCGAGTACAGTGGTTCTCTATATCTATAAGGTTTATTTACATCACATAACCGTGCTCTGAATAACTCAGTTACGAAGTTAGTGGTGATTAACTTTTGACGCTGTGTATAATTTCAATGGAAACACATATGTAAATGACATCACTATATCCAACTACATGTGTCACCATGATAGTTGTTGTGATCGCCAAACAATCTGGAAGAAAAATAAATTCGAGGTTGTCCCGCTGAACCTGGACTTTATCCTCTGTCAAACAGACTGTTACCATGATGCAAAATTGGGGAGGAGTGTAGTACATCAATTATATTTAGGATGACAAATGTTAAGGGTTATGAAGTCTACAGTAAAATCTGTCTTAAGCGGTCACTCAAAAAGAAGACCAAAAATTGGTTTTTAAGACCGATTATCACTTAATGCAGATCAAAAGTATTGCAGAATGCTCCCAGAGAGCACTCTGCAATATTTTTGACATTCATTAAGCTACCATTTGTCTTTTAGACCTTTGTTTTGTCTATTTTTGAGTAGCCGCTTAAGACATGATTAACTGTATTTATTTAATACATTTAGATTTGTCCACAAATCAAATACTCCATGCTGGTCCCTAAAGGACTTCTATCTACCTTATAAGACCCCTACTGGTAAAGACTGGTTTCGGGACTATAGGTTACTTGTGTCAGTCCGTCATTCGGCCCTTCCCAAAGTCTGTCCGGATTAACTTTAGCTTATAGCATAACTTCACACAATCAATAACGTATTATTTCAGGCATGTGTAATCAGAGCAGCTGCGCAGTCCAAACGATCTGGTGCTCCATGTCATACCTGCTGTGAAGATGATTTTTGTAATGCAAACTGTACGTCTGTGCCTTTGACAGGTCCTGGTATAATAATAGGTGAGTTCATCTCTTCTGTTAACCATAAAATATCGTCTTGTCGGAAACCACAAGGCCTAGAGTATGTAGCACAACCTAGTGACCTCAACCAAGTTTGTTCTGTGGCCAATATAGCCCGACTCTTGGGTCACATGTATTAAGTTGACTTTTTTTTGCTCTAGTATTCTTGTGTATGTACTGTTGAGTCCTTATATTTGTTTAATCTCCTTTTTATATTTTGATATATATGTACTAGCAGATAATTCATTCATAAGTTATGGATCTTTCATATTAACCAAACAACATGTGTCTTGAACCACATCAGAGTTAAGGTGAGGTTGGTATCTTGACATTAATTTAAGCCCTCCTTCAGTAATTTTCGTACTGACTGTTCAAAGACGGTGTTTATTTTGTGGATCTTTTTTGTTATTAGGGTGTGTCTTTGCCGTACTGTGATTTCTGTTTCTTGCAGCCATGTGGTCACCTGTCGGGAAAGGGCTGACCTCTTGGCTTTATTGTATTAGAATTTGACCTAAGATATTTTTCACTTTCCCATTTGGTGTCCTGGGTCGAGTGTGTTACTTAATTGTATCAATACCTGATCTTTGCCTTCTTCTTTCTTTTACATAGTATTAAGCATTAAAAATGTTTTTAAAAAAATCTTGCCTAAAACCACTAGGTATTGTGACGATATGTAACATCATCTAGTGATCCTCTTTTAAATTGCTCGAATTATGGCCCTGGAGATACAGTCGTCCACCTCTAGGGATCACAAGGAGCATGACTATTTTCCAATAGATACCTATATATTAGAAGCTAAAACAAAACTTAAGTGAGCTACCCAGGGTCACTTGACCCTCTTGTTTAGTTATTTGCCTTTGAGGTTTGGCAAAGTTTGCTGTGGGTACAAATACACTATGTCATCTAAATAAGGTAGACATTTGAGTTTTCGTAGAAAAACAAACAAATTCTAGGTAAGAAATAAATTTCAATTTCAAATTTCATAATCTGAGGAGCGACATTTGCTCAATTCTTAGAAGAGAAAGAGAGAGCTGGTTGCTTTGCTTATTGTCTTACGGATGTCGTGTTACTGTATATGTCTGTGGCTCGTCCTCACGGTGCCGTGGGTTGGTCTGTGGTGTGTGATTGTGGTATTTCCTGATCATACTCACTTACTTTTTGAACTTAATCCATGGGATTCATATACTTCCGAAAAACGAATTTCATCTCTTATATTTGCTTATATGTATAATAAGTTTCTAATGTAGAATTCATTTTTATCCCCCGACGAAGTTGGAGGGATACAGTTTTGCATCGTCCATGAGTGCCTTCGTCCATTCTGTCCGTCAACACTTTTTGTGCATCAGGAACCATATCTCAGTAACTACTGGTCAGATTTGGTGTATTCTTGGTAAAAATGATGAGTACAATAGACACTCAATATCCTATAAGTTTCGTCAAAATTGACCGCTTAACACTTGAGCTATTGCCCTTGTCTTAGTTTAGGCAATTATAATGCAAAACCTATATTAGCTATTTTTGTAATAATCTACACATTTCCTCAAAGCTATTATATTTAACAACTTCTCATTATACACAAAAATTTCGCAGTGAGTGTAGATAAGCATGGCAGTGTCATAATTTTACCCCACCCCCTTTGACCCCACCTGAGGTATCAAAGATCAAGTATTTAAATTTCGCAACAACTAAGGCAGTTGTCAATATTTTTTGCTGAAATTTTTCACGTAGGCAGAAGAGCATTATTAAAGATATCAAATGGGATTTTAGTTTGAATGCCTATGACTGATCCCCTGGGGTGGATGGACTAAGGGGGTTGAAAAGCCAAAATTAAACTTTTTCGGAATATGGTCATGTTGCATGTCAAATTAAAGCTAAATACGTATGCAGCAATATGTTAGCAAATATTTTGCCCACGGATACACCCTCAACCCCGGGGTTGGGGTCAAAAGTTTAAACCATATCTTTTTCTGAAAGTAGTCATGTTGCTTATCAAATTAAAGGGAATGGAGTACAGAACACCTTTAAAGCAAATATGTTGTCCTTACACACACCCTCAACCCATGAGGTGGGATCAAAAGGTCAAATATGTTTTCCTTTTCTGAAAGTGGTTATGTTGCCTATCAAATTAAAGTGAAAGAAATGTAGACCAACATGCAAGGTAACAATTTAAATTTACACACACCCTTGACCTCTTAAAAGGTCAGATATTGAAATTGTGCAGATGTAAGTATATTTTTTTTATTAAACTATGCGCTAAAACATACTTGACAGGTGTTTGTTAGAATCTGAATGATATGATACCTAAGGTGAACTTAGGGTTAAGAAAAAATGGGATTAATGTTCTGCAATTTACATGTTTCTCTAAAATAATAACCCTTCGTCAGGGGATATAAATTCGACGAATGTGTCTTGTTTATTTAATGTTCGATCATATTAATGGGTTTGTTTGATTGTAAAACATAACCGCCAACGTAAACCCAGACAGCTACTATCCTGCCAGCGAAGAGTGACAGTGATGTAATGTGTTGTTTACAAAGTTATCAGGGACTTATAATTGATAGCTCACTTGTGTATTAATCCTATCCACAGGATAGGATTAATACACAAGTGATCTATCGATTCCTGTTAGCTTAAGTGGAGCGTACAAGTTAATGTTTTACTTAACAATTGTAAACAAAATATTATGTCACTGTCACTCTTGGTTGGCACGATAGTAGTGAAGCAGGCAAGAGGTTTATTTTGGAGGTGCTAATCATGTGTGGCTCACCGTTGGTCACCGCTGACCTCTTGGCTCTCCTGTATGTGACGTTTCGTTTTCTTTTCTGTCACTTTCCCATGCGTGTCCTCGTTCCTGATATTTGCCTTCTTTCTTACTTTGATTGTAACTACTGGTGAAGGGATGCGCTGTTTGGAACATAGTTCACGTGCAAGCGAGCGTATCTGTTAGTTATGTATTCAAGGTCATAAAGCTGCACACATCTAAAGACTTATTTAACCCTTTGAGGACCGGAAACCCCTAAATGGGTACTTTGACAAACAGTTAGGTCCCAGATGAAATGCCGCATTATGCGGCAATTAGTCAGGTCTACACTGTTCGCTAAGACCAAATCATTCCTCAGAAGAAGAAATGCATGTACAATGAATTTGGAAATTAAAACCGACCCCCTGTGACCCCTCACTATATATAATTTACCATCCAAACTTAAAAGTCTTGTGAACCTTCAAAACATTTTCGAAACTCCTCATGAGTTAAATGACAGTGATGAGAAAACCGAAATGCTGAAAGCCCCATCTTAAAATTCCAACCGTGTCAAAAGTTAAGTAATAAGTTTTATAATTATGGAAACTAGCATATAAGCCCTGCCCACAATATTGTTTTGAGATTGATGTTTTCAAAATGTCATATTTTATGTAGTGCAATTTCTAAGCAATTAAAAACAGCACAATTAAGCTTTTATATGCAAATGTTGTTTTTCATCATATTAAATCATTTTCAGCAAATAAAATATTAAATAATATTAAAATAAATGAATTATATTATATTTAATATTTCAAAAGGCTCAAATGACGTCATATGAGCCTCTCCCATATTGTCATCTAATCAAATTTTGAAACCTTCATAACCTGGTTACTATTTGGAATTTTTATGGGGTTTTCGACATATTGTTTCTCTCATTATTGGCTTCTCAATTAATAGGAGTTTAACAAAGTTTTTCTGAAGATTCACAAAACCTTTAACTGTATCTAACTTTATGAAAAAAATCATTGGTCCTTAAAGGGCTAAATGGTTGTTTTGAAAATGTTAATACACGTATATCATACAATATATTAGGTGTCTTATATGTTCTAGGTTAGCCAGAAAATTTTGATATACGACAAGCTACGTGTACAACAAAATCAATGAGACAATAAACAGCCTCTTCAGCTATAACTACGACGCTAGATGTACCAATAAAATAAACTGTAGCCACTAAGAAATCACTTCAGCTACAACTATGACGATACATGTACCAATACATTCAAGGAACCGATAAAACGCCACTTCAGTTACAAATATGACGCTACCTGTACCAATAAATTCAACGAGCCAATAAAACGCCACTTCTAATACAACTGTGACGCTAACTGTACCAATAAATTCAACGAGCCAATAAAACGCCCTTTCAGCTACAACTATGACGCTTCCTGTACCAATAAATTCAACGAGCCAATAAAACGCCACTTCAGTTACAACTGTGACGCTACCTGTACCAATAAATTCAACGAGCCAATAAAACGCCACTTCAGTTACAACTGTGACGCTAACTGTACCAATAAATTCAACGAGCCAATAAAGCGCCCTTTCAGCTACAACTATGACGCTACCTGTACCAATAAATTCAACGAGCCAATAAAACACCCTTTCAGCTACAACTATGACGCTACCTGTACCAATAAATTCAACGAGCCAATAAAACGCCCATTCAGCTACAACTATGACGCTACCTGTACCAATAAATCAACGAGCCAATAAAACACCCTTTCAGCTACAACTATGACGCTACCTGTACAAATAAATTCAACGAGCCAATAAAACGCCCATTCAGCTACAACTATGACGCTACCTGTACCAATAATTCAACGAACCAATATAACACCACTTCAGTTACAACTATGACGCTACCTGTACCAATACATTCAACGATCCAATAAAACGCCACTTCAGCTTTATAAACATATGACACTACATGTACCAATAAAATCGATGAGCAAATAAAACGCCACTTCAGCTACAACTGTGATACTACATGAACCAATAAAATCGACGATTCAACGATACAATAAAATGCTACTTCAGCTACAACTATGTCGCTACATGTACCAATAAATTCAACGATTCAACGATACAATAAAACGCTATTTCAGCTTCAACTATGACGCTACCTGTACCAATACATTCAACGAGCCAATAAAACGCCACTTCAGCTATACATATGACACTACATGTACCAATAAATTGAACAAGTCAGTATTACGCCACTGCAGCTATAACAACGACGCTAGATGTACCAATAAAATGAACTGTAGCCACTTAGAAATCACATCAGCTATATCTATGACGCTACCTGTACCAATACATTCAACGAGCCAATAAATCGCCACTTCAGCTATTCATATGACACTACACGAACCAAAAAAATCGACGAGTAAATAAAACACCACTTTAGTTAAATCTATGACGCTACCTGTACCAATACATTCAACGAGCCAATAAAACGCCACTTCAGCTATACATATGACACTTCATGTACCAATAAAATCGGCGAGCCAATAAAACGCTACTTCAGCTACAACTATGACGCTACCTGTACCAATAAATTCAACGAGCCAATAAAACGCTACTTCAGCTATACACGTGACACAACATGTACCAATAAAATCGACGAGCTACTAATAAATCACTTCAACTTCAACTGTGTCACAACATGTACCAATAAATTCAACGAGTCAATATAACACCACTTCTGCTACAACTATGACGCTACTTGTACCAATAAAATCGACGAGCCAATAAAACGCCACTTCAGTTATACATACGACACTACATGTACGAGGGGCATTTGGAAAGTTCTTAGCATGGTCTTTTATCTCCATAACCGATTTACAAACCCTTTCATGCTTGGTATCATTTTAAAAAGCTATCTTTCCTCTTTGTTATGGATTTTTGGGAATACATGCACTGTTAGTATACTGGAAAACGCAAAATGGAAAATGTAACATTTTACCTTTTGAAAAGTGCCCAGAACATTAACAGTAGTTTATGAAATTAGATAATTTTGTACCGTTTGGTAGGCCACAATCAGGTACAGTTATTATACAATTGATGACCGAGTTGGATGTTTCTAATAACTAAATAACGGAACAGCAATACCAAAGCCGTCTAGAAAGCAAAGCAATGCGCTGATTTTTTCGACTAAAATATGCATGTCACAATGCACATATTTTGATAATTTATAACCGACAGTAGTTTAAAAATGCGGTGCGTTGGTAATTTTGTCAAGCACACTTTATGCTCTTTGTATTGAAACCAAAAAAAGTTTGTAATCCAGAACAAAGGGAAGATAACTCTTATAATCTTCACATGGGGCAGAGTAAGTTTAGCTATGAGTTGACGTTCTGGTTCATTTCAATTGAAAACGGTGGCAAACAAAAAAGGAAAAACACCTTGAGAGTAGAAATCAATCCATTATGTGATGGTTAACGCGATACAATGAGAATTTCTTATGCTATCGGCAAAATATGAGGGGTTGAGTTACCCCACCCACTTATTGAAAAGTAGGGGTAGAATTATTTGGAATGATTTTCTTAAATGCAGAACAAGAAAAGCCACACTTGTTGTGCGACGAAATGATTTTCATGCATTGTTCGCTACAAATAAAGCAAAACATATACTCAATATGCATTTTTCGTGCTCCTGTTGTGACACAAATTATAGTAAAAATATAAAGAAAAGTCGAAAAAAGTCCCATTTTTGAAAGTTTACCATTTCTCTATTAGTCATCATTTTTCGAATGTAAAGGTGTAAGTTGTGCAAGCAGTGATCGCATAATATATCTTATAAAAATTAAGTTGGCTCCTAATCGTTAATTTGTCAAACCATGACCGTAAATAAGGTCCCCAATTTTCCTTCGCTTTTTTACAAATATTTTGCTTAAAAATTCAGCCAGTGTATAAAACCTACTCATTTTGAGCATGCGCTGCATGTGCACGCTGAATCCTTTTTCGACAAAAATTAAACCATCAAGTAGCCATTGAATTCTAGTTTCCAAAAACGTATTATTTGATAGCATTTTATCAACGCGTTGTTGAGTTATGATGCCGTGCTAAGAACTTTCCAAATGCCCCTCGTACTAATAAACTCAACGAGCCAATAAAAGTTCACTTCAGCTACAGCTACAACCTTACCTGTACCAATAAAATCGACGAGTCAATAAAATGCTACTTTAGCTATAACTATGGCACTACATGTACCAATCAAATCGACGAGCCAATAGAACGCCACTTCAGCTACAGCTACAACCGTACATGTAAAATAAAATCGACAAGCCAATAAAGCACCAATTCAGTTACAACTCAACTGTACATGTACCAATAAAATGTATATATTCAGGATATTAAAATACTTTGAACTTTATAACAATTTTGTATCAGATAGAAATGCCACTGTGCAATTCAACAAAATACAAAATGAAATTTACGGGTAATTGGTTACCATACAGTACCACACCAAATGTATCAGCCCTCTCTACCCAAAGTTCACAAGCAATAAATTTAGCACTTATATTTTTAGCTTCAACCGTTACCTGGTCATTGCTTAAGTTAATTTTTGAAAATCCGACCACAGGCAAGTGTTCACACCCGTTTATCAGGCATTGTCCCCAAATAATGGGACAACTTCTTCAACATAAATGCACGGCTATGACATACTCGAGCCAATTTGACAACTGTTTAGCAGTAAAACCCTGACAACAACTACACAATTAGGTGCCATACTTTTGAGGGAGAGCCAGCAATGATTTTCGAGCCAGTCATTATGGAATACAAACGATTAAAATATGTTTCAATCATTTTTGAACGTTAGTGACTTTCAGTATAGAGGGATGCACCATTTGGATATGTGCTGTAGGTAAACCATTGAAGCGTGACTGAAATCAAGCATTCACTTAAATTGCAGATATCTGGAACTATGAAATGCATGCATAATTAGTTTAGTTTGTATTGTATTGAATGTTCGAGATGGAACTGAATCTAAATATACTTCAATTGTTTTTCTGAGTATATTTGGATATTGACACTTGCCAAGTATCATGTCCATTGTCTTTGCCTCTTTTAAGCTTCCTAATTTGTCAATCAGTATTAAAATACATGTCGCTCTACTGCAAATTGTTTTTATGTGCATGATACAGTAAAACCTGTCTTAAGCGGCCACTCAAAAAGAACACCAAAAATTGGGTTTCAAGACCGCTTATCGCTTAGTGCAGGCCAAAAGTATTGGAGAGCATTCTGCAATCATTTTGACCTTCATTAAGCGACCTTTGCTTTGTCTATTGTTGAGTGACCGCTTAAGACATGTTTTACGAGGGTCATCCAATAAAGAATGAGACTTTTGCTATAGCGCAGTGAATTAACATGCTAGACTTACGAAAACTCATTCAAAGCTAGCATGTCTTTTTGGCTATTCACATGTACCACATTCGACGTGTTACGTAGTTCCAATGTTTGTTGCTAGGCAACATAAGAAGACTAGGTGAACACGCGTGGACGGCTCCTTATAGGCGGTCACCATGGCAACAGATTAAGGTGTATAGTTTATTTTTCCAGTAATACTTGTATAAGATCATGCAATCTGTCTATAACCAATAGGGAAAAGTAATGCTCCATAGTCTTCAGCTGTTTCCATGGAAACAAAGTTTCAAAGAAATATCTGTTATTTTTCCCTGACCTCTTGACTTTAAAAGTTAATATCAAATAGTCAAAGGCAATTATTGTGAACATGGGGTTTGTTCAAGTAACCTTATAACAATAAGCTGCACATAAACATACCTTTTGTAGAGTAAGCATTGCTAACATAGTAACCATAGCAACGCAAAGTAGTGTGTTTATAAAAAATCGAGTAAATAGGTTGCTAGGCAACCAAAATAAAGGATATGCATATTTGGCTCTTCTTTTATTGAATGTAAGGCAACACTTAGACTGTTCAGTTGAAGAAATGATGTACTGAGGTTAAATTCTATTTGTGATCGAAAATAAACGTTTCTGAATGACCATAGGTATGCAAAAATAATATAAACGCGGCCATGCATCTTCAGGTCCTTCCACAAAACATCCCGTTACTATGGCAACTGATTAATCACAAACATATTGTTTCTATTCCTGAATTGCTAAGATGTCATACAATCATTATGGCGAATTTTAACTAAATGCACACACAGATTTTCAGTCTATGAAGAAAATCTCATTCTTTATTGGATGACCCTCGTACTGTATATATATATATCCAAAGTTGAGTTAATGAACTATCTCTTTGCTAACCTGGTAAGTGCTTGGTTGTAATGCTGTTGTAGCAGTTCTATCATATCCACCAATATTGTGTTCCAAATATACAAATGGAAAAAAGGGAGCACCTCGGCTAATACGAGTATAAACTTTAGCATACAATTTGCCTACGTTTTGAAAATATTTTACCAAACTTTTTCAAGTAATCAGAATGTATATTATCCAAGGTTGCTTCTATGTGAAAATGACAAAGATTCAATAAAACATGCGGTGGACAGCGCCCATCTTGGATACAGAAAATTCGTTTCTAATTTTAGAACCTCATTGATATCTCGTGCGATATCTTCCTTCCATGAGATCTAACTGTCTATTTTTGCGCAAGCTTAAAGCTGAAACTCTGTTTGACAAACTTTGACCACCATTATTTATATAGTTTTCGGGCATACTTTACAGATGACAGGTTATCAAGCCGTGTTTCATTCTTTGTCTATACATTTTGCAAATTGGGTCAGAAATTGAACATGCTATTTTAAGACATTAAGGCTGCAAATAATTACCTAACATTACTGACGAATTAAGAAAAGAAGCAAATAGTGTTGACCCAGAACAGACTGCTCCTACATGTGTATGGGAGCAGTCTGATTTAGGTCCACACTGTTTGCCAGAGAGGCTTCTTAAACATTTCAGCAGACGAGAAAAGCAGACGACTTTTGTTGCGATTGGCGCTTTAAGGGTTATTGCGGTTTGGAGCTAAAAGCCAAATGCATTTATTTTTTGCTGTTTTTGCTTTCCAAAATTGTTTTCTGTAGATTTAGAAACAAAAGGGCAAACTTATTTTCAGGAAATCGACATTATTCACGTGTGGCATGGTGTACCCTTCGTAACCAAAAACCGAATCTTGTGGATTTAAATAATTTAGGCTGCAACTAGAGGATTCTTTAAAATATACGCCATAAAAATGCAGTATCGCCAGTCTACGGAATATTTGAAATGATTTTTAAAACATTTCGTCAGATCAAAAAAGGCTCCCTAACTTTTTTTCCATGTGTATATTTGAAACTGAATTTGTACCTTTTCGTATAAGATAGAAAAGGGAGAGTAACAACCAAGAGCTGATATACAATCAGCCATCAAGCATGCCAATATCAAAGGGGATAAGTAAATAGATTCAATGAAAGTCAATTTCTTATTTTTCAGCTAAACCAAATAATTAGTTATTTTATTCAAGGTCTTTTTTTTGAAAATTGTTTTAATATCGAAAATGAGTTGTTGTTTTTTCCTAGAAGAGAACAAAGTAATCAGATTAGCATAAACGATCAAAGGAAATAATAACACTGACAGGATAGGAAAAGTACATATTTGGGATGGTCAATGATAAATATCAGACTGATCCCGAACCCTTGTCCTCATCTTCAATTCATCTTCAATTCCACACACTTTTAAGCTTAGAAACTCCAAATGGTGTTCAGTCAGTAGCTTGACAATCATAGAATACTCAAGCGACTAGCAAAGGCTCTGATCAGACTGCGCGTATGCGCAGGCTGATCTGAGGCTTTGCTGGTGGCACATACCACTTGATGGAAATATCATGCACTGGCTCACATTTATTAGTTCACCTAATAGTGAGCAATAGCTAAACAAATTTGATTGGACACAGACCATGGCCAGCAGGGAGCATGGCCATTTTTCCCTTATGTACCTATATAAGAGCGTTAAACATCTTCTCCACTGAAACTATAATGGTCAGAATTTAAAATAATTTACCAGAATGGTCACTATGTGAGCTATACGAAAGTAGTTCGAAGTCGAAAAGCATGGCCGGCAGTGGGCGTGGCGTTACGAGATAACGAAAACTTTAAAAATGCTCCCCTCTGAAACCGGCTTTGTCGTTGTGCCGCGTGGAGTTGGTAAAACTTTTCCTCGTACATCGATATAGGGTTGATATTTTTCATGTTCTGGTCCTTGAGGAAAATTGACTTCTGACGGAAAGCGGAATACCGCTTAAGTATGTGCTAGGGGGCGTGAAATGCATTTTCCATTAGTTCTCATGAACAGACTCAATTAAACCGAGTCTGCTATTTTCTTATATTGTAGGTTCTCTCTATTTCTGGAGGATCCGTTTTTTCCAGATTATTTGTACATCAACATTATTTGTACATCATCAACAAGACCAAGAAACTATCAAATTGAGATAGAATCAATCCCTATTTTCGGTTCAAATGTGTACGCAAATGCGTTTTAGCGTATACGATAGCCACGCTGATGGGGATAATGAGCAGGGTAATGGCCTCTTGAGTTCCAACGCAGTGCCGTAGAAGTCCTGGGCGTGTACTACATGTAAATGTATTACATGAAAATACCATTGTAAAGTGCGGACAATGACTATCGGATAGCCCCCCCCCCCTCCCGCAGGTCCAGGCAGGGCTTTTAGCAGGGCTGTAAGTAAATTATGAAGGCGTTCGGTCCAGCCATTCCTCTAATTTATGTGTAAGGGGGGGGGGAGTTTTACACTTGGCCGGTCCATAATGCCATTTTGCCTTTTTAAAAGTACGAGCACACTATACTGTTAAGTACAGTTAGGTAATATATTATACTAATTTAGTTATTTTATGCAAGGTCTTTTTTTGAAAATTGTTTTAAGATCGAAAATGAATTTTTCCTAGAAGAGAACAAAGTATTCAGATTAGCATAAACGATTGACAAATAATACTTCGGCTAATATTGATTAAACTCTTTGCATGTTGGGTAATTTTTACATTTTTTGCAGTCTGATTGATTTTCAAAATTAACTTTTCCAAAACATTCTTTCATCAGGTTCACTTTGAGGGTGTCAAACTGTTAGAATCCAGATCAAGATGTACGTTTTGTAAATTCTGATCTGGGTCCAAACTGTTTGCAAAGGTTATCAGCAGACGACAAAAGTCGCCGCTAGCAAGGAAAGAGTTACGCCAATATCATGCTAGTCCCAAATATGTGATGTATTTTTTAAAATAATGCTGATCTAGACTAGTTAGCTTCTTAGAAGCCAGCTGATCATGGTTCACATTGTTTTCAACTCGGCATGATAATATATGCTAATTACTTGAATTCAGCAAGTCAACTGGGCAAAAAGTGGGGTGGGCGTAGTACAAAAAGCATGACCAAGTTTAAGACGTAATATATTATATAATTGTCTGACTTAAAAAAATGAAGCCTTAAAGGGACTACAATGTACAACTTAGACAGCACCGATTCCCCTCAACATTTTTACAGTTTTTTTTTGTTAATATTTTAGAGGGGGGGGGGGCATGCGCGGATCCAGAAAGTTTTTTTCAGAGAGGGTCCAACTTTGAGTAGTTTTTTTTTTTTTTTTTTTTTTTTTTGTTAGTTGATTAGGGGAGAGAGGAACCAAATACCATTATAAGCGGACCGTCATCGGCCCGCCAGCGAAACGCCATTTAAGCTTGGTAGCTTAAGGATTTTCAGGGAATCCGGACCAGTATTGCTAAGAAACCCTATATATTTGTGATTTTTCAGGGGAGGGGAGGGGAGGGGAGGGGAGGAGTCCGGACTGCTTAAAAATACAATTTATAAAAGGTGTACAGAAATATACAAAATATGAACCATGTGCAAACTTGCAGAGGTTTAGCTTTTGTACATTTCCCAAGAGTGTAATAAAATAGAACTACCACATGGATATAGATAGGTCAGTTATAGATGGAACAATCAACGCATATAACGGATAACATAGATTGTTCGAATTCGAATATTCTTTTTTTTGGTACATGTAGAAAAATATCATTTTCCAGCTTAACCAAAATGAACAGCACAGGTTTAGATACACTTTTGGGTGCTTAAAAGAACTGTCTCATGGAGACGGTTCTTTTGAGTACCCACATATATGTTTTGATTGAGAAATAAGAAATTATTCTTGGTACGCACTCTTAACTATAGGCATGGAACCTTCTTTCGACTTGTTTAACACATTAACACATTCATTCATTATTCTGTTATATGAGGTAGAATTTTGATATTTCAAACCGCTTATGTTAACCTAATTACTATTCAAGTTAGAACCACACAATTGAGCCATGACATGAGATTTCCAACAATGTGGTATGTGCGACCAGCAAAGGCTCAGTCTGATCAGAGCATTTGCCATCGCTTGAATATTTTAGGAATGTTTAGCTACTGACTGAACATAATTTAGAGTTGCTAAGCTTAAAAGGAGACTACGCAGGCCCGTCTGAGTCTACAAGTGTCAAAATGCCACATTGTTGGAAATCTCATGTCACGGCTCAATTAGTTCTTCAAACTGAGTTGGCTTTGGTTCTCGTCTCATCTGTTCTCCCTAAAATTAACAAGATATATTTTCTATGCAGAGGTTCGAGCATTTTTCTGGATCTGTTGCAAATCTTATGTAGTGTTTGATATATAAATATCATGTGTTTTTGTTTGAGCTGTTGCTTTACGTCCCATTCAACATTTTTCCGTCATGTCAGAACAGTTTTCTGGGTTGAGGGTTGAATTAAACACTGTGAATATGGTAACAAATATTTAACGATCAGCCTGCTTTAAGAGGGGCATCTTATCAGGCACTATATGTATGCTTTCTTCGGCAAATTATTCATTGAGAGCTCGGCTAGATACATTAGTTTAAATCATCAACTGAAAGATTCCGGTCTAGACTTTGAATAAGTTTGCATACCATATACATTGTGCATTTGGGTGCAGTTTGTGAATGTAAACAGGGCCTGAAAACCATGTGATAAGCACCATATGAGCCGCGACATGAGATTTCCAACAATGCGGTATGTTTGACCAGCAAAGGCTCAGACCAGCCTGCGCATACGCGCAGTCTGGTCAGAGCCTTTGCTAGTCGCTTGAATCATTCAATGAATAATAAGCTACTGACTGAACATTATTTGGAGTTTATAAGCTTAAAAGGAGGCTACACAGGCTCATCTTAGTCTACACTCATGAAAATGCCACATTGTTGGAAATCATGTACCGCGGCTCAAATGTGTTTTGACAATGTTATTATTTAATCCAATCTCTTGAAATGAATAAAACAAGGACCTCAAGAGAGTCTACATTTTACTCAGACGAAAGAGCTCTTTAACGAATAACAAGGGTAGCGTTACTACCAAATCAAATTCCATTCATTGAAATAAATCACCTCCATAGATCAATACCGTTTTTTGAAAACTCCAAAAGGTAAGATTTTTTGTCACTTCTCGGGCATGTCAGAGAAAGATAGAGAAAGAATGCGTGCTAACTGAACAAAGGCGGAGACCAGCTTGTCAATCCGGGGCAGTCTGATCAGCATTTTTATAAGAGTTTAATTGCAAAACTCGCCACATGCAAATACACTGAAACGAAGTTCTAAGTGGCCACTTTTCAATTTCATTTGTTCAGGCTTAGCGCAACATAATGAAATGATTTTTTGCCCAAATATGTGCATTTAAATGGACTAAAGTTTAGTGGTGCTTTGAAAGAGTTTTCTATCTCTTCGAAAATTTTGGGTTCAAAAATGCAAAAATCAAATTTTTGAAGATAATAGGGGTTTTGAGTGCATTTTTTCAAATTGAAGTACAGGTGATTTCAAACTCGTCTAGCCGACATAAAAAAAACACAAACCCCCTGAGTTTTTCCTTATGAACAATTTTTATGTTTTTTTTTTTTTAAAAAGTCATTTTCCACATTTTCCAATATTTTCGAAAATAACCAACTGCACATACTAATATCACTGTATGCGTTTTATTTTATGTAAGCATGTTAGACCAAACACAATACAGCTTGATCAGCCCATTATTTACAGTTAGTCTTTCAAGACCAGTGTCCACTTTCAGTTTTATCGTGAAATTTTAAAGGTCATTTAAATGGCATATGTCAAAGATATTTATGATTTTTTAAACAAAACAGTGAAACTTATTCATAATAAATAATCGCTGAAAATTTCAATGCCGTGCCGCAGTTGATAAAGCGTACAGAGCAATGCAAAGTTTATATGCAAATTTCATGGTTAAAGCTAAAACTCTTTGATAAAACTGCTGATAGTGGCTGCCTTCATGTTAATGTAGAAGAGAAACATAGAGTTCAATTGTCACAAAACTTTTGATTATTTTTTTTATCTTATATCACAGCTCTTATTAACAGCTTCAAACCAATTAAAATATAAATGGATAACATATCTGAGGGATATTTTATATCACAGTAAAAAGTGTGACTTTTTGAAATGAAGGTAGCTTTACTCCGACTTCGTCTGTGCAAGATCTACCAGTCATTTTGAAATGGCATAATTTTCAGCGTCTCAAAAAGGCCTTGACTTTTTTATGGAATTAAAATTTTGTAAGAGCGATGTTTACTTTCTGAACAGGCGCAAAAAATGTGTAGGTGGCCACTTATAACTTCGGTTCAGCGTATAGCCATCTGTCCCCATTCAAATTCTGTGAACTGTGAAAATGTTTTAAACACATTTGGACACTTTGGCTTCTAGCTCACAGGCAATGTCTATTTTGTTTTCGAAATCGACGATCCGCCATCTCTTGATTAAACCATTAAAATCATAAAATATCCTAATTGTTCCTTTTTTACGAATTGGTCAAGAGATATTGTGTAAAATTCAAAAATAATTGAACATTTTGAAAGTTTGAAGGCCTCTAGCTATGCTAAAATTATGAAACCATGTAAAAATCATTCAGCCTGTTTGCTGGTGTTTGGCATGAGCGGATCAAGAAAGTTTTGTTCGACAACTTTTTAGAGGGGAAAGAGGAACTTGATGCCAATTAACGCGGGCATCATTGGCCCGCCAGCGAAACAACATTTCAATGGCGTTTCGCTGGTGTGTCGATGATGGCCCAACATTGAATTCTGGTTTGGTAGCTTTGTGTTTTATAGAGGATCCGGAACAGTATCGGCTGAGTAACCCTAAACTTTCGTGATTTTTCAGAGTGGGGGTCCGGACCCCTTGTCCCCCTTTGGATCCGTGCATGTTTTGTCTACATGGTATGCGGCATTAATAAATACAGCTATGTATTTCTAGTTACATTCATATAACATGCGAAATTTTTAAAAAAAAAAAAGAGATGGATTTCAGTATCTCTAATCCAAACATGCTTTTATATTATTTTATTCTTTCAGGTTCCCTAAATTCAATGTGACACTTTAATGTAAATAAGCTGATACTCCGAACGATCGGAGTTGGAATAATCGGGCCCTGAGTTTATAAAACCTTTTTCATGCTCAACTCAACTGGCCATAAAATTTCAACTGCTCATTAAAACTAAAATACCGACAAATGAAGACGTTTATTGTTTTAAGTCTCTAAGAGGGTGTATTTTTCATGCTAATAAATGTTAAAATGCCAACAATTGTTGGCATTATAACATTTATGAGCATGATAAATGAGTTAAGCACGAAAAAAGTTCCATTACCTCGGGGCCGGTTTTACGTTATGCCAACATGCGCGGATCATGAGGAGGGAACAGTATTCTGGACACCCCCTCCCCCGCCCCTTCCCTCTCATCGAAAACCACAGGTGGCTATAAATTTCCTTAGAAATACTTGTACGGGCCCACTCGAGGAACCTATAGGACCCTTTGGAACTCTGTGAAATGAGCCGTGACATGAAATTCCAGCAATGTGGTATGTGCGACCAGCAAAGGCTCAGACCAGCCAGCACATACGCGCAGTCTGATCAGAGCCTTTGCAAGTCGTTTGAATATTCTAGGAGTGTTTCAACTAATGACTGAACATAATTTAGAGTTTCTAAGCTTAAAAGGAGGCTGCACAGGTTCGTCTGAATCTACACTTGTCAAAATGCTACATTGTTGGGAATCTCATATCACGGCTCAAATACGTTGATGGACCCCCGCCCCCATACTCAACCCCGACGGAGCTTTTTTTGATCCACATGTGCATGTTTTTCAGGTTAAAATGGCAGTTGTACACCAAACCAATGTGATAATGGCACAGCCAATGCCTATGGCTGTAGGAAACCCAAAGCTTATGGGCAGCGTTCATGGCGTAAGAGAGTGGAGCAGCGGACTCTGCGGATGCATGAGCGATTGCATGTCAGGTACACTCAAATAAAAAATGAGTTTTTCGGGTTACAGGTCTGAAAATTTTAGGTAGGGTAGACACACATAATATTTTAATCATTTATTTTCCTGGGGAAAAATAAAAGTTTGTGAATTTTGAAAGGCATTTCGCCTTTCAAAATGCATACAATTTTATTTCTTTCTAGAAAACCTTAAAAATCTAGGTTTCACCAATAAATTTAGGTAGGTTTGGGTTACCCTTAACACAGGTATTTTTTAATTGACCTGAGTATAATCTATCTGATAGTTGGTAAACAGGGGAACTGCAATATTATTGTTGACCTCTGCCTAGGATCGCGAATGGCTTTCAAGGGGACAAAAAGACCTGCAACCTTTAATGGCCAAAATGCGCCGTTTATAATCCTTTATTCCAAACAATAATATATTCAAACAGTATTTACATTACCATACAATAATCAATATACTTCTGCTAAAGTTGTGATAATTTTCAGGCAAACACAGAAAAATACCACAACCACTGACAGACCCAAAGCAGCACAGGGAACGCTATGCAAACAATTACAGTGGAACCTCGTGCATTCCAAGTCATACAGGCTAAATATTTATTTCGAATTTTCAGTAGTTCGAACTATAGGGAGGAAGACATTAAATAGACATTACGGAAACGGCTCCGTGTGAAATTTAATATTTACGGGACTACTTTCTGCTGATCGGAGATTTCCGTATATACCCGATAACGAGTGTATCAGAACAAGTATTGGCTTTATAAACCAATAGCAGTCTTTGCTGCAATATTAATGCATCGGCCGTGCGCGCGTGCATGTTTTTACTTTATTTTCCCATATTATTGTTTTTGTAATAATGTGTGCAAATTCCTGTAAATGCGTTTCATATTCGAAGGCTTGTTACATAGGGGAGTTTTTATCCTCGTAGATGTCGAGAACTGGCTTGGTAATGTTCGAATGTACAATGGCTATATGAAAAATAAATAAAAAGAAAAAAAAATGAGTCTGATAGTACGCTAAACTTTCACTACTAGCCGCCTAAATACATCAGAGTCTCTCGAAACAGGCGTGTAGAACGACCCTGAGCGCATGTTTCTCCTAAAATAAACCAACAATATGACTTGTAAACGAGTCCGGGACATTTTGGCCCAAAGCAAACTGGGCATTTAATCGGCACATAAATTCGACCCCTCATAATTCGGTGCCTTTGATGCGAAAAAACGTTTAAGAGACCATTTAGCGCGTATGAATAAACACATTTTTCTACACGCCTGGTCTACACACTCGGACACGCTCGAGATACGTATTCAACATAATGTAACCCCGGATCAGAGCCGGTCGGATTTGCATCGGATTATCGATATATTGATTCTTTTCATGCGCGGATCCAGAAAGTTTTGTCAGAGGGGGTCCAACTCTGCAACACTGACAATAATTTTAGACCGGGAGAGCGGATCCAAATACCACTAAAAGCGGACCAATGTCGGCCCGCCAGCGAAACGCCATTTCAATGGCGTTTCGCTGGCGTGCATATTATGGTCCACATTGAATGCTGGCTTCATAGCTTTGAGAATTTTCGAGAATTACAAGAAAACCTATATTTTTGTGATTTTTCAGGGGGTCCGGACCCCCTGTCACCCCCTCTGGATCCGCGCATGCTTTTGAACACCCAACTTATTGGGGAGGATTAGGTGGGGGTCTCGGTAATTCAGAAAAGCTTGTAGAATCCCTTACAAAGTAGGAGGAAGGTTCCATCGGTTAAGAAAGTGTTTAGATGCTCCAGGGGAAGAAAACAAGAGGTTAGAGGGCCTGTGTAGGCCGGGTTAACCCGCCCTTATTTTGGGAAATTGACTAACAGTGCTGATCCAGATTAGACGCCGCATGGTTCGCCGTCTGATCAGGGTCGCCATAGTTTGCTAAACATAATTATCTATTAAAATTTAAATAAACATGACAAATACCGCCCAACAGTGGAAGTGGACTGGTCCAATTCAGGATATTTCATTAGGCATAAACGGAAGATAAGAGACGTGTTGTATCCTAACAAAAAGTTTTATGGGTTTTTTTTTGTTTTACGTCCAAGTCAGCAGCTACGATCATGTCGGTTTTCAGTTCACATAACAAAGCTTGAACAAGCGGTAACCAAAACTTCGTGCACATACTTTTGCCTTTCACTGACAGCAAAAATAGTAAGTGAGTATGATCAGGAAATACCACAATCACAAACCGCAGAAAACCCCGTGGCACCGCGAGGAAGAGCCTCTCAACCATCACGAGACACCAGGAAGACAAATTAAGCAAAGCAACCAGCTCTCTCTACCCCATCAAAACCTTCTTGAATGAATCAACGGAATGGTGGAGAATGACCGTAGAAATTAATTTATTTCATGATCAATCTTCACTAAAGTATCGGACCGGGCCGGGATCAAACTCACTGACACCTTGATCTGCAGCCAGACACGCATCCGTAGTTACCGACTGCGCTAAGCGGCCTGGTATTAACAAATATGTAAAGATCACAAGAGATGGCAACTGCTAATATGTATAAGCAGTTTGGATGTAGATCGAGTCGTAAAATGTCCGGCTCCGGATCTAAACTGCTTGAAACTAGATGAGCCTTATATCTACATTAAGGAATGGCTAATACGGGAATGATGTTAAATAGTTTCGTCGCACCACATCTGGATTGACCTGATTGAACAGTGCAACCCAGGTCATATGCATCAACGCGCGACTTCACTGGTTGCGTTTCGCCGGATTATGTGTTTTGTACATTCCCGTTTAAGGATATTTGTTAGTAGCGAAAACCCAGGTTAAACGGTGTACGTATACTATCAATCAGGGACAACACCCATCGTTTTTAATTAAAAATCTTTGTTCAAATAGTACCTTATTTATAAATCTTTACCGCAGATGAACATCTTACGGGCAGGTCAGACCCCATTCAGATGCCGCATGATGCACCAACAAAATCTACCTTCAAACTAGCACCCCATTTTCACTAAACTTCCGTACGCTCTACTGACTTGACTAGCAGTAATCTTAAGACGGCAGGGATGTGCAGGCTGACCCGTTTGTTGCATAAAAAAATCATGAATTTTGCGGTAACGAGCCTGCCTGATCTATAGAGGCGGCTGGTCAAAGTCGTTTGACTCTTTTCTCAAATATTATCTATGCGACTGACAGACAGTATTTAGCTGTGCCTAGTGAAAACTTTAACATGTTTAAACCAGCCTGTAAACCATTGCCGCCTGGCAGTGACTTGGCTGGTAGAGCGTTAGACTGGTGGCAGTGACCTATATACGTCACAAACTGGGGATAGAAAGGGATAGAAGAGTCCGAGACCCACCAGTCACTGGGCAAGACTTCGACATTTTATCCGCTGCTGTGTACTGGTTCAAGCCGGGATGACGGGGAATTGTCCCGACATGACTGTAAAAAATTGTTGACTGTTATGTAAAGAATTAGCACAAACAAATTCAAACCAGTCTAATCATAGTTGTTTTTGTATTGTTTGATTTTTGTGTGTGTGTGTGTGTGTGTGTGACGTCCCAGTCAAAAATTAAGCTATGTCGGGACGGGCCAACCTATGTTGATCATGTACTGAGCAAAGATCGAGGACACAATGCAAGCTTGGACCCGCAACTCCTCGGTCTCAAGTCAAGCACTCTACCACCGAGCCACTGCGCCCCCTTTGCTGTTTGAAGAAAATGCAATGCAGTTTTATTACCCCAGTTATGCCATACGGGATTGCTAGTTATTTTACAGCAACTTATGTTGACCCTGCCTCGAGCGGTAGCCGTGTCATAAGATTGCCGCCATCAATGTGGCGTGAATGCAACGAGCCTATGCAGCCACCTTTTTAGCTTACTGCTCCAAATGATGTTTGGTCAGTAACTTAAACACTCATAGAATATTAAAGCTAGCAAAGTCTCTGATCAGACTGCGCGTATGCGCAGGCAAGTCTGAGCATTTGCTGGTCAGACATACCACATTGTTATTGGTCTACGCTGTGTGCGAAATTTCCATTTTGGGTTTCAACCCTTGTATATCTATAACTCCTTATCGTGTACTTTGGCAAACAGTAAAGACCTAGATTTCATCAGGGTCTTCACTGTGTGCCTACTAGTGGACAAAACGATTTTTCAGGAATAGATTCGCAAATTGTCACACGTGACACCTCAATACCGTGACACAATAGACCATCCCAAGTTTAAAGTATCAAGCCAGATGGAATAATCTATTAGTGCCTAAAGGGGTAATAACATGTAGACACAGATCTAAACACAGTTTCGGCGATGTTTACTTTAAGAGACGTTACACGATTATAAGGTCAGTACTGAGGTATTAACCAGATGTCATTTTATTGCCCGGGTATTGCAGACTTCCTGTTTCCAAAAGCCGTACCAAATGAAAAACACATTCCTACTTGTGTACCGCAATGCTATGACGTCCTTTTCACACTTTGATACCAGTAAATATCTACTTTGGCAAACAGTGACGACTCAGACGTCTCAGCAACCGACACAACAGGCATTTTCGGACAGATTTTGAACTATGTTAATTCATAAGTACTTAAATAAGTGACAGTGCTCCTTTTCTGTAGCGCGTGAACGGTGCGACGAACGGCGAATCGTCCCCTGAGAAAACTGAGATTTATCATATGAGGACAGCAAAGGTACAGATCAGCCTACACATTTGTACAAACTGGTTTGCTGTTATACTGTTGGTATCCATGAAAATATTTCAAATTGAATTTAGAAGTATCCCAGCTGGTCAGACCAGTTTGCGCTCTATACTGGTTGGAAACTCAATATGACCTTTTACCATGGTATAGCTAAAAAACGATCGTACCACACGTCTGCTTCCGGAAATCGCCGAGTCAGCGTAGTAATATTTATGAAAGTGCGATGATATTTTTTATATCAATTTAATGTTTTGATTTTATTAAAATTCAAATTAATCAAACAGTTAACTAGTTTCTATATATATTTAATCTTTTGGGTGTTGTAGTTGCTTTTTTAAAGGAAATATAGCTCATTTTTAGACGCACTATCTTTTTGCTATTATAACCCCACCGATCCCCTCGTATTACTATATGTTAGGTGCAAATCTGGGGTGTTTTTCGCACGGAGACGTTTCCGTGATGTAACCCTCAAAAATGATTATAATTAGTTTCCCCCATCAAAGATTAGTTTAGGGTGCGTAAAAGAAACGTCTCATCTTTTACGCACCCAAAACCTATGTTTATATAGACAGTTATTAAAATAGAGCATGAATGTGCCAAACTCTCTAAATCCAATGTGCCCAATTAGCGAGTATTTTAAGACAATTCCATGTTCGAATATTCGAGAATGTACTGTCAAGTATAGAGTTTATCACAAAACTAGAAAGGGTACTAAGTCAGTACTACATTAAAAATCATCATCCCCCCACAACACACACACACACGCACGCACGCACGCACACACACACACACACACACGCGCACGAACGAACGTTCACAATAGGAGCAGCAATTACCAAAGAATCAACAACAACACACCCACAGATTTTGTTCTTTAACTTGGATCTTCATAAACCTCCTTACATAATATGCATGGCATGTTAGTTCGGGTTACAGGTCTGAAAATTTTAGGTTAATATAATTTTATATAATTATTTATAATTATTATATTTTACCGTTATTTCGACGACCTGCAGAACGCAAGATCCATAACTCTAGATTGCCTCTCTATGGAGGCATGGCCCTTTGAAGCTGAAAATAGAAGATTATGCGAGTGTTCGCTCTGTTACTGGAAAAAAAAACTTTTTAAAATTTATCAGACTTTTGCGGTTTCAATACATCACATAGTGTAAAGTACATGAAAAACAGCACTTACAAGAGACATGTAGAAAACACATTCTACTGTCGTGCCAACCAATAGTGACAGTGACGTATTACTTTGTTTACAATTGCTAAGTAAACCACTAACATTGCCACTTCACTTAAGCAAACGCGCATCGATAGATCACTTGTATATTATTCCTATCCTGTGGATAGGATTAATACACAAGTGATCTATCGATTCTAAGTTCTTGATAACTTTGTAAGCAAAACATGACGTTTCTGTCACTCTTGGCTGGCAGGACAGTAGTTCTGTTTTACTTTTCTTTATTTCTTTTCCGTTATAGTGTTCAAGACCTGTTGCTGTATATCCTGTGTAATGTGTGAACTTGCAACACGTACAGGGGAATGCTTTCTTATGCCCTGGTGTGTACCTAATGGAGTTATGACGCTGAGAACCAGTATCAGAAGACTTGGTGGAATAAGAGTAAGTTAACCACTTTATTAGTCCATGTATGTTTGAAAATAAAATGTAATAGTGTAACTAAACTGGTTTTGCAGCCAATTCAATGTAAGATTACCTTTTTATCATATGACGTCACGTCTCGGAGTGAAATAATGCCATGCAATAAAATCGATAAACCACTAGTGGTCTACAGATTTTCGGGAAACGTTATGATGTACATATCAACGTTGCGTACACGATGACGGAATTATAACGTTTTACGACAGAAATGAGATTTCAAAGTAATCTTAATGTCGTATGATAAATAGAAACTAACATTCGTGCTTTTTTATTATTGAATTTATTAAACTCGTTGCGAAAAAGAGATAAAAAGCTCGGCAAGCATTTCCCAACTCGTTTTAATAATTCAATAAAACATGGGCACTCATGTAAGATCCTCTATATAAGCATGGATTCAAAAGCAGAAAAAAAAGTTAATGCGTACAAATTACATGTACCTATTTGGTAACGACAGCAAATTGCAAGTTGTCATATTGTCTCAATGTTATTAAAGTTTCCAAAGCCAAGTAAAGTGTGATTTCCACTTACAATTTTAAACTAACTACCGTTGCAATAAAATTGTGGAGGCATGTTTGTCATGTATAACTACATGTAGCTTTTAAAAAGCAGAACAAATTGCATGAAGAAGTTGAACAACTTCAACCAGTTAGTATTTTTGCACGTAACTCATGGTTGGTTTATACATTATCAATAAAAGATAATTTTTGTTATTATTCAGTTTCTTTTTCAGGGTTCCATCTGTAAAGACTATATGGCGATGATTTTCTGCCAACCACTTGCAATCTGCCAGATGTTGCACGAATTGGACGAGATGGGACTATAATTGTCATTAAGCATGAGCTCATAAGCGGATAGAGAAGGGGGCCATCGAAAATCTTAAGTGACTTTATGTTTCCTTAGAAATAATAGTACGGACACCCTCGGGAATCAAATGGACCCTATCAGGTCCAATTGCTTCTAGAAGGAGGTTCTTGCGCCCCTGTTTGGGTATAGTATACGTTGAGGACTTAAAACCCATTGTCGGGACCTCTACGACAGAAATTCCTAGATCCGCCCATGGGATTATTTATACTCGTTTGCTACAGCACCGTGAGTTTATGGGCTTCTCTTCTGATAATAATTTATAAGTATTTTAATATTGACTCTTATTGCACAATCAGTGAAATGATAAAAAATGCCACTGGATGGTTTGTAAAAGAATTTAGCACTGGACAAATTATGTGCACGCGCCGCTTACAATATTTTGATTTATCATATGACGTCGCGCCTGGGAGTAAAATAACGCCATGCAATAAAATCGATAAACCACTAGTGGTTTTTAGATTTTCGGGAAACGTTATGACGTCCATAACAATGACAAAATTATGAAGTTTTTACGGCGGAAATAAGATTTTAAATTAATCTTAATGTCATATGATAAATAGAATATAACATTCGTGATCTTGTATTATTATATTTATCAAACTCGTTACGAAAAAGAGATTAAATGCTCGACAAGCCTCGCATTTTATCTCTTTTCCCCAACTTGCTTAATAAATTCAATAAAACATATGCACTCATGTAATATCCTCTATATAGACTTGGTGATCTGTTACAATGTATGACGAGTTCGAAGAATTCATATATGTGAATGAGGTTTAAAGCAACAGATCCGTTTTCCAGATTATTGAAAACAACAGAATTCGACTCATTTTTTCTAACCTGGGTACAAATAATATGTAGCCTAATCATTTGCTGTCAAGAAGATTATTTTTCAAAATGTCAGTTGTAATTTATAAGTGCGATTTAAGTGATATACGAGGGGGGGGGGTTCAATATCTAATGAAAACAGGACAATAAATCCAAAAGTTTTATATTTGCATACACAGGGTGGGTAGTCACGTGGTTTTTGCTTGGATGCACTGTACGGATGTTCGAATACACTGTACGGACATTCTGATCGAATGTAGGTAGATTTCTCTATGTTTTCTCATCTATACCCAGAAAGCTATACACCATTTTCCAGCCCACATTTTCGCCTATCAAACGCTACCAGGATAGCATCTTTAAACTTCTTACTTTGAGTACTAACTCTGTCACAAATGTTGTCCGTACAGCTTATTTCCAAATTCAGGCCCGATCTTCGCCGCTAAAAATTTTGTGACAGAGTCTGTACTCAAAGTTAGAAGCTTTATGAGGATATCCTGGCATCGTTAGATCGGGAAAAATGGGGGCTGGAAAATGGTGTATAGCTTTCTGTGTAAAGATGAAAAAACACGCAGAAATATCTACTTACTTTTGCTTAAAACATCGGTGTGGAAAGAAGTCCGCTATTTTTCCGTACAGTGTATCCTAACAGAAACCACGTGACTACCCACCTTGATACATTACAATTACTTTCATAAAAAAAGTCTGCTTCTTGGTTATGCATATGTAAAATTGCATCTGCCTAGCTTCTTTCCTAATTTGCACAAGCCGCTTTCAAGATGGGGTACTAAAATACACTGCAATATGAAATGAAACACTGTTTTCAAAGCAGAATACAACATGAACTAAGGATATTTGTGAATATCTATACAGCGGTGATTACTAACTGCAAACATCTTTGATATTGCTTTATATTCTACGAAATAATGAGGCCGTCATTTTGGCTAAAACTCTCCTTGGTGCCAGTTTTCTGACATTCAGTTCAAATAGTCGTTTTTGCTTGAACAATTACATAGCAAAAATGCATACGAAAATCGCTTGCAACATTTCTTCTGGTCGCTATGGTGTTCGTTTGCAAGTAATATAGCCTTTTATTTAATTTTCATATTTTTTCTCACTCATAAAGAACCTCTAATTACGTCATTTGAATTTAGAAAATTACTTAAAAGAATGCCATCTCTGGCTTACACCGAAGTAAATCAGAAGAAACACCGTCTTTTCATCGATGTTTGCATTTGTATGGATTTTTGGACATCTTTACACATATTGACATGTATATAATCTGGCTGGCCTATTTCAAACTTTAAAATTATAGAAAACGAAAATTGGATACCACTCAGATGAGATATCCCTAGATATTGGTTTCAGTTTAACTGGTCTGCTGCCTATGCACTTAGTGTATTCAAACTTAGATACAATAAAAATTGTCCTTTCCTGACATTAAGCCAAAATGCTGATTTTCAACAACTGTGCATATTTTAATGTTATGCATCTTGCTTTAAACGACGTCAACGTAAGAGGGGATAACGTTATAAAACTGACACACGCGAAATCGACACTGGTCTAAAGTTGATAGCATTTTAGCAGGTAAAAGGAAATTGAGTCCGAAAACGATGGATATGCAAGTCATGCTTGCTTGCTGATTGTTTTAGAAAATACAGCATACCTTCCTAACTTTGTTAAAATGTTTCTATGCAATCAGGAGGAAAATATACACAGTGTAGTGTATGATTTTATTAACCTGACACAGGTGCATAATTTCACGGTTTATGCACAAGATATTTTACCTTCGGTCGACTTCCGTTATTTACCGTAAGTTTTACAGGAATTAAGCAAGTACTTATGCAGATAATGGAACGTTTTGTTGCGTCCTACTGACTAGTCAAGCGGTTATGGTACATAGTTTACAACCAAAAGGTCGTGAGTGTGTTCTTGTTTTTTGTTGTTTTTTTGTTGTTGTTTTTTTTACCTTTGTACGATTTGTTTAAGTCCATTTATTATAGATGTACCACGACATCTGAGTAATTTCCTTTGGATCATTATATTCCAAAAAGTTGATGCGTAACGCATAAAATGAGTCAGTCTGTCTGGAACATCTACGTGCTTCAACATATAATAGTATACAAAATAAAACGCCTGAAACCCCTATTTCTAGATCCGTATTTATAGTCACGCCACGCTTCAAAGTTTTTTTGTTTATCTATACTTGCATTTGTTATTGTTATTTTTATTAGATCCCCACCGAGAACGTTTACTGTACGCTCGATATGTGAAATTGAATCTCTGTGCTTTTGACATGTTTTGAAAAGTAATCGCAGATATTTAAACAATCTGCTCTGCCTTAATGCCAAGACTTGCTGCATAATTTTCATCAGACATTTTCCCACTGAATTTATAACTTCAAACAACATGTATATAGTGAATAATTTTCTACGGTATGATTTGGCTGTATTATGTAACAATATTTTCACGTGAATCTCTGAAGATGTTTCAGACAAGCTGACTCATTTTTCTCGTTACGCATCAACCATTTGAAATAGAATGATCCAAATTTCATTACTCAGAGGTCGTGGTACATCTATAATAATGAACTTAAAAGAATCGAAAAAAAGGTAAAAAAAACACACGTGGACTCGAACTCACAACCGTTTGGTTGTAAACTCTGTACCATAACCACTCGACTAGTCAGTAGGACGCTACAAAATGTTTCATTATCTGCATTAGTGCTTGCTTAATTCCTGTAAAATTTACAGTAAATACCGAAAGTCGACAGAGGGTAAAAATATCTTGTGCACAAACCGTGAAATTATGCACCTGTGTCAGGTTAATAAAATCATACAATATATGAGTGTGTATTTTTAAAAGTTTGTTACCTAAATAAATTAGAATGATAAAATAAAGGTATATGTACCATATGAAAAGCAAGGCTTTGATCTTTTGTTTAACAAAAAGTATAGAATCCTAACGCGTGTGGGGATGGAGTTATAAATGTGTTTTCATTACATATTGAACCCCCCCCCCCCCTCGCACATGCATATTTACTTAGCAAAGCATTAACGTCTTCGAACAAACTATAAATGACATATTTAAAATTCATTGAAATCATTTACTGTTGACTGGCCAAGAAATCGTCTACATGTAATGCTACTTAGTTTATAGCTATTTCTGTTTTGTTTGTGTGATAGTTTACTATATCTGTGATAATACTTACAACTCTTTGTATTCTGATGAAATTTTATCCATATATATCAATACAATAAGTATGGGACTGCCGATGAAATGCAGCATTATGATGTAGTTCATCTGGGTCTTCACTGTATGCTTAAGTATCCGTTATAGGGTTTCCAGTATTCAAAGGGTTAAAAACATTATATATTATGTATGTCTCAATGTACCTTATCTGAATAAGTTTAGGGGTTTCTAGTATACAAAGGGTTAAAAGTTAAAACATTGCATATTATGTATGTATCAATGTACTTTATCTAAATAAGTTTAGGGGCTTCTAGTTTCCAAATTCTTAAAAACATTGTATATTATGTATGTATCAATGTAGTATTTGTTTGTTTGTTTTGTTGCTCTATGTCAACAGCTGTGGTCAAGGAGGGATGGTAAGTTCACCTAACCACATATTTTCTTGGGCAAGCTTGAACAAGCAATTAACCAGTACTTCCTGCACACACTTTCGCTTGTAACTGACAACAACCGTTCTTGAATGAATCAACGCAAGGGAGGAGAATGACCGTAGAAATTATTTCATGATCAATCTCCACAAAAGTATTGGACCGGACTGGGATCGAACTTGCGACCCTGGGTGTGCAGTCAGACTCGCATTATCAATTTAGTACTTTACCTAAATAAGTTTGGGGGTTTCCAGTATACAAAGGGTTAAAATTATTGTATATTATGTATATATCAATGTGCTTTATCTAAATGAGTTCAGGGGTTTCCAGTATACAAAGGGTTAAAACATTGTATATTATGTATGTATCAATGTCCTTTATCTAAATAAGTTCAGGGTTTTTTAGTATACCAATTGTTAAAAACCTTGTAATATGTATGTATCAATGTACTTTATCTAAAAAATAGGGGTTTCTAGTACTCAAAAACATTAAAACATTGTATATTATGTATGTATCAATGCACTTTATCTAATTAAGTTTAGGGGTTTCTAGTACACAAATGGTTAAAAACATTGTATTATGAATGTATCAATGCACTTTATTTAAATAAGTTTGGGGGTTTCTAGTAAACAAATAGTTAAAAACTATGTATCAATGTAGTACTTTATCTAAATAAATTTAGGGGGTTCTAGTATGCACATGGTTAAATACATTGTACATATTGTATGTATCAATGCACTGTTTTAAACTATGTATCAATGAAGTACTTTATCTAAATTAGTTAAGGGGTTTCCAGTATACAAAGGGTTAAAACATTGTATAATATGTATATATCGATGTACTTTATCTAAATAAGTTTAGGGGTTTCTAGTATACAAAGAATTATAAACTATGTATAAATGTAGTACTTTATCTAAATTAGTTTAGGGGTTTCCAGCATACAAAGTGTTAAAACATTATGTATTATGTATACGAGGGGGGTTCAATATGTAATGAAAACCCATTCATAACTCCATCTACAAACGCGTTAGGATCTTATGCTATATGCCAAACAAAAGATCAAAGCGTCGCCGTTAAAATGGTGCATAAAATATTATTTTATCTTTCAAAATTTAATAAGTTACACACTTTTAAAAAAGCACACTAATATACCCTGCATATATTTTCCTCCGAATCGTAAAGACTCATTTTAACAAAGGTAGAAAGGCATGCTGTATTTTCTAAACAAACTTTTAACATGCATGAATCACATACTTATAGTTTTCTGACTTATTTCCCCTTTATCTGCTATAACGATACAAATTTTAAACGCTACCGATTTCTCGTGCAAACGGTTTTATTACGTTACCCCCTCTTACGTTGACGTCGTTTAAAGCAATGGACGTAATACAAAATTGCGCACGGTTCTTGAAAATCGGAAATGTGGTTTTGTACCAGGAAAGGACAATTTTGATTGTATCGAAGTTTCAATGCACACAGTGCATAGGCAGCAGGCCAGTTAAACTGAAACCAATATCTAGGAGTATCTCATCTGAGTGGTATACCATTTTCGTTTCCTAAATTTGCATTGTCTGAAATTAGCCAGCAAGATTATGTACATGTAAATACGTGTAACAATATCCAAATAATGCACCAGAATGCAAACATCGATGAAAAGCGGGATTTTGTCTGATCCATTTCAGTGTAAGCCAGATATGGCATTCTTTTAAGTGATTTTCTTATTTCAAATGACGTACTTGGGAGTACTTTATGAATGAGATTAAATATGGAAATGTTAAAATCGGCTGTATTACTTGCAAATGAACATCCAAGCGAACAGAAAAAAATGTTACCAATGATTTTCGTATAAATTTTCGCTATGCATTCGTTCACGCAAAAACGACTTTGTCAATGGATAGCCAGAAAATGTAGGATCAAGGAGGATTTTAACCAAAATGACAGCCTCAGTATTTCATAGAAAATAAAGCAATATCGAAATTTTTTGCAGGTATAACTCACCAATATATGGATATTTACCACGCGAAGAAACAGACTGAAAACATCCCTCGTTCATGTAGTTATCTGCTTTTGAAAACATTGTTTTATTTCATATCGCAGTGTACTTCAGTACCCTATCTTGTAAGTGGCTTGTGTAAATTGGGTAAGGAGCTCGACAACTGCAATTTTACATTTATTTAGCCAAGAAACAGATCTTTTGATAAAAGTAATTATAAAGTGTGTAAATGTAAAACTTTGGGATATACTGGGCTGTTTTCATTACATATTGAACCCCCCTCGTATCAATGTACTTTATCTAAATAAGTTTAGGGATTTCCAGTAGATAAAGGGTTAAAACATTGTAATTAATGTATGTATCAATATACTTCATCAAAATAAGTTTAGGGGTTTCCAGTATACAAAGAGTTAAACACATTGTATATAATGTATGTATCGATGCACTTTATTGAAATAAGATATTGTTTAAACCAAAGAAGTACGAGACCTGTTTCATGTTTATTTGAATAAATGTGAATTTCATTTTTCGAGGTTGCATATAAATAAAATAAATAACCTTGCTTTCTCTTAAATAATGGACGTGTCCTGGTATGACCAAATAGACAAATTGGCAATTTAAAGCATTATCATAACACGGCGTTCAAGAATACACGCCCACCCCCTTTAACTTATTTTAAGAACTAAAACGGGTGTATTTCTAATGAAAAGGTGTATAAAGGTGTTCAAATTTATTTTAAATTTAGAGGAGCATTCAGTCTATTACTACCATGCAACTACCAGCTCAGCAAAAGCATAGTTCATGAAATCAAATTTGGTGATATAGCTGTCATGTAAATATAAACAATTTGCCATATAGCGACAGGTATTTTAATTTTGATTGGCAATTTGAGATGTTTAAAAGAGGAAAGCCAATGGACAGGATACTTGTTTAGTGTATATTTCAAAATAGGTTTCCTTAATTTCCGTAACATATGTTGTTGGCACACATTGGAATTGCCTCATAGAGGCAATTTCAATGTGCACCTACAATATATGTCCATTCAATAAATGAGCGTTTTTCACCATAAAACAGGGTTTTCACAAACTTCTCAACTACGTTTTATGTTTCAGTGTAATGAGCATATAGAAATGAACAAGTTTTTGTGAAGTCTGGCATGCACCTCTATTATTGACATCTTATCTTTAGATGTTTCATTGGAATGAAATACTAGCTTGGTGGTTGCCTGGTGGTATTCAAGTGAAAACCAGCTTCTGTGCGCCAGCTTTTCCTTGACAACTGGGCTATATAAGTTCTACCATACGAGTGCCCAAATGGGCATTCCGTGTATAAAATGTGTCCTGGAAGAATTGTGAAAAGCAAATTCTCAAAACTCACAGCGGACACAAGTTCTTAAATAGATCAAAAATATATCGACGATAAAACTGATCACGAAATATTGCATTCATGTATTTCACTTACAATTTAGTGCTGCTTTGGAAACTGTAAACCCCAAAATTTGATCTTTAAGTTGCTTCTAAAAAGTAAATATCCAACGGAAATGCTTTATTTCCTAGCAGAACACGTTTTAATCATTTATGTACAATCTATAACAGGTTCCAAGAGAAAAACGTCACCCCATTAAGAGAAATCGTTCAGGAACGAATTTGAACATTTCGTTTAAACGCTTAAAATTTGATCATGTTGACTACGCATCTTCAGAGACTTGTTTTAATCCAGCGAATAAAGTTAAGAGCTATTTTTAATGACTGCCTATTCCTGGAGATCAGATTAACCAATATAAATTTATTATTACTAAATATAATAAGAAATAATTGAGATACGGTAATTTCAAATTGTTCAAATAAACATGAAACACCTCTTGTAAATGAGCCAGCATCCAAGTGTATGCGAGCAACGAAGGCTCTTGTGAGTATACATAGAGGATCTTACATGAGTGCTCATGTTTTATTGAATTTATTAAATGAGTTGGGGAAAAGAGATAAAATGCGAGGCTTGCCGAGCATTTTATCTGTTTTTCGCAACGAGTTTAATAAATTCAATAATACATGAGCACGAATGTTAGATTCTATTTATCATATGACAAATACTTTGAAATCTCATTTCTGGCGTAAAAACGTTATAATTTTGACATTATGTACGCAACGTTGTTATGGACGTCATAACGTTTCCCGTAAATCGATAAACCACTATAGGGATCACACATGTTTTTTCATGCATTAACATTTGCCGGGTCCCGAGGATGCTGTTTGAACACGAGGCCGATAGGCCGAGTGTTCAACATCATCCGAGGGACCGGCATGTGTCAATGCAATGAAACAAATATGTGTGATCGTTATTCTTGCATATTTTACCTTATTCCAGCTCAGTTCGCATTGAAAACGCTGCTAAAACATTAAATTGTCCATTTTCTTACACTGGATTTCTCTAAACAAAATGGCGTCGGCTTTGTACTTTCGAACGTCATGACGTCATAACCGTACGCAACGTTTTCGCGAACAAAACATCGGCGAAATGATCAGTCTGGTCCGCAATGCGTTCCGTATATAACGTCATGCAAATAATGCAGGGCTCATTTTAAGTATTTTCAAGTTCAGACCCATGTTCAAACAGCACGTGAATCTCCTGATTTGAACATGGATTTTCGTTCATTTGACAACGGGTGAAAACAGCTATACGAATAGATATCTATGTAAGAATAGTGGTTTACAGATTTTATTGCATGGCGTTATTTCACTCCCAGCGACGTCATATGATAAAATGCTATATCCAAACTTTGATCTCCGATTTTTGGTTCCGTTAATGTGAGCAGTGAATGTTATCATGGCGAGACTGTATATTTGCGCAGGCTCATCTGAGCCTTCGTTGCTGAACAATAGGGATGTTGGTCCCAGGCCGGTTTCCTCATTGAAATAGAATCTACGTAATTTCAATAAATCATGTATTTTACCTACTTTGAGTTCTTTTTCTACCCCACTCCTGCCTTTAAGCAGTGTTTCTGGTAATGTTTGTACTTTAACTGTGCTTCTTAGTGCAACACTACATCCTCACCCTAGTAGAAAACATAGAAGGTTTATTTTTAAATTGCAGATAATTTAACTGGAAAGTATTTGGTTTTAAAAAGTGGAAACGAAATGCACCATTTGGAAGTATACTCAAGTTTAACCCATAAAGCGCCAAGAAAAAAAATGCATCTGAAAATGTCGTCCGCAGAAGTCGTCTGCTGCAAATAATTACCTAACATTACTGATGAATTAAGTATAGAAGCAAATAGCGTGGACACAGATCAGACTGCTCCTATAGGATCAGTCTGATCTGGGTCCACACTGTTTGTCATAAAGGTTTCTTAAACATTTCAGCAGACGAGAATAGCAGACGACATTTTTTGCGATTAGTGCATTAAGGGTTAATACATCAGGAGAGGCACAAGAAGATTTACTCCAGTCCAGGACAGCACCTCACACAAGTCTGACAGACGGTCTCAATGGGGTACCTCTGAAATCAGTTATCAGTAAAATTTGGGCAAAAAAATCAGGTATCAGTAAAATCTAGGCCTAAAAATCAGTATTCAGTTGCATTCTAGCCCAAAAATTAGTAATCAGTAAAATTTAGGCCCAAAATCGGTAATCTGTTGTGCTGTAAAAATCAGCGCAAACGGATTCGTATTTAAAGGGATTATTCACACTTTTTTTCAAATGCGTTTATTTTTGAGTTTACAGTATGGCAGGAATAATTCCTCATTAAATGTTTGTGAATGCCCTTCTATTAGCCTGTAATTAATCACTTTTGCTTCTTAATGGGAGTCTGGTCATTCTCAGGTCAATGTTCTCTACACACCAAAACTGGAATCACTTCCACCTGCTTACACACTACCAAAGCAGAATTATAAATCAGTCAAAAGGCAAAAAATAACAATTTTTCAGAGTAATGCTTTTAGCAGTGTGTGCATTGATGAGTATATTTTGATACTTGGCCCATATTTAAGAATTAATTTTAAAATTTAAGTCTTAAAGCACTAATAATTACTATAGCAGACGACATTTTATGTAACAATTTTCGTCATTTTGCAAACAAAAAGACAGAATAAGATCAAATGAAACTTATTGAAAAACAAAATACTTTTCGTTTGACAGTTGTTACAATTTAATTTGCATTGATTTGGCTGTTGATTGTAATTAAAATGGAATACCCGTTATCCAATATTGAAATAAAGAAATTGACTAAAGGTGCCGCTTCAATCATTTGGGAGGCCAGCATATTGAGGTTAACTCAGGTTAATGTGTGCCAATAGCTGTAAGATGTCTGCTCCCAGAAGATTAGATACACGGCTATAAAAGTTTCTGTAATTAGCTAACCAGATGGATAAATGATCTGTGAAAATAAAATTAGTCTGTAATGATATATTTATTTGTAAGTAAAGTAAAATGTTAAAAAGCATGAACATACACTTTAAATGATAAATTAAATTAATATCTATGTAAAAACAGCTTAAAAATGAAGCATACGAAATTGAAATTAGACAGACAGTCGGACGGACGGACATACATGCATGTACCGACAGACAACGGGTGATATAATGTATATCAGTTCGTATCATTTCATCTAATCCGGTTAACTTGACATATTTGCTTATCAAACACTCTTCTAGATAGAAATAATTACCAGACCACATATATCTATTATTGAACAGATGGTGCAATCTAAATGCACGTAATCTTACATCGTTAATTTCTATCTTCTGTTTGATTAGGATCTCTTAGGGACGTATTACAAGGTTTTACGTTATATTATCAATTGACAGATAGCGGGCATTTAAGAAAGAACATGCACTTTAGTATTTTCGACTCAAAAGCATTTCGTAAATTATAAAATATGCCATTAAAAGTACCAGTTTTGAAATCTAGAAAATGTAGGCATTATTTTGATACCAAATTCGATGATAATAGCTTAATTATTTTTGAAAAAGAGACTTTGATGCCTCAAATTTTGTTTTGAAAAAAAGTAAGTTTAAATGAGAATTAAATTTTTGATTGAGCACTTACTTATAACATAAGAAATCAGAAGTATGCTGTACAAACTGAACATTAAAGATTTGCTAGATTCGTAGGCCTTCTAACAACAACAACAACAACAACAACAACAACAACAACTACTACTACTACTACAACTACTACTACTACTTCTATGATCACAATGGCGACAATATAGTTGATAAGACGATAGCACTGCTTAATACACAACAGCAACGACGTCGGCAATGATAATTAATGCTAACAACAACAACAACAGCAACTACAAATATGATCGCGATGACGATGATAAGACGAGAAAAATGAATGCCATTATTTCTTGATAAGACGAGAAAAATGAATGCCATTATTTCTCGAGGCACAACAGCAACGACAGTAGCAATGATAATGTTAACAAAACATCAGAAACAACAACATCAACAACAACAACAACAACAACAACAACAGCAACAACAAAAAAACAACAACAATACAACAACAACTATAATCACGACGACGACATTACCGTTGATCAGACGATGATAGTGAATGATTTTACTGCTTTATGCAAAACAACAACAACAAGAACAACATCAACAACAACAATGATAATAATAATAATAATAATAATAATAATGAATCGTGGGTTTGGAAAATACACATTTCTATTACAAAAGATTATGATTTGTATTTTGATGATGATGATGATGATGATGATGATGATGATATTAGGAATAAACATGGGAGCGCTATGATTTGCTTGTCTCCGCCCATTTCTCAATTAAGAGATTACAGGTGCATATCATTATTTATCTAGCGATTTGATTGGTTACCCGCAAAGTAACGAATGGGTGGAGATTTAGCTTTCTTTCAGAGTTAGTTAGAGTTTAGACCTGAGCACGATCGGTACACCGTCGTGAAACACAAGTTTTGGATTTCCAAAGCGTAGTCTAAATTAAAATCTGGAACACCAGTTGAACTTTGAAATTAGTTGATAGAAGAAAATTACATTTGCTCTTTTGAACATTGTAAAATACAAGTTTTGGATTTCCAAATAGATTGTTATCAACAGCTGGATCACCAGTCGAACACTTAAAATTTATTAAAGAAGAAAAACTAGATTTGTTTGAATGTACTTTGTTATGATATGAAGGATATATTTATTTGTGGATTTCCATAAAGGACGTCAAACTGTAAATTGTCTTCGTTAATTCTTGTACTTGACAAAAGAACCCAACACACATTTTAAACATCAAAGTACCAGCCTTTTTCACTGCACGATAAATCACTAAAATTTTGTCTATTTTCTTTTCTCAATGATCTCGTGTCTCGTTTTCACAACAAGGCAGAAAACTCATACAAATCGCGGGGGAAATGTATAACCTAAACTGCAATTTATCACGGATGATGCTCGCCCTTTCTTTAATCTTGGTGCAGTCAGAGCAGTATATTATCTAAATAAGTTTAGATTTTAAATATTAAATTTATAATGTTGTTTCTTTTATCTACGTTCATGCACATTAGGATCAGTTGATTTTTTGCGTTTCACTCGTTTTTCAAGTGAAAATAACTAATAAATCTGAAGTAATATTAACCACAGTGTCATAAATCATGAATAGGTAATCATTCAAGTACCAAATCTGTGACATAGTAACAGAGAAGTACACTGGCCCAACATTTTTAGACAGTGATAGTAGCACCAGTAGTGTTGGTTCTAGGTCTAGTATAATGTCAGGGTCATCAATTGGAAAGTTCAAAGCTCAGTGTTGCATTTGTGAACGAGAAAGGTCTAAAACAGGTGATAAAATCTTAGTTTTATAGAAAACGAAGGTAGAAAGAAACATGTATTGAAAAGGTTTTGTAAATACATGGCTTTCGAGAAGAACTATGTGATATGGTAGCGTGTGAATTTAGATACCTTGATAAATATATTAGATGGGCCGCTATCTAAATCAACGATTCCTCAGCCAAAATGACAAATCAAAAACACCATATGAGCAAGCGTTTGCAAAGCTGCTGGCTGAAATAAAAAGAGGGTAACAGCCATTCAACCAATATTGACTAACATTTGAAAATAGCATGTCCCCACTATTTGCATTCTTATTCCTGCTTAGATATGTTTATATTCTCTAAATTCATACAAGTCCATGGACTCTAAGCATTGGTTGATAATTTAAAACAAATTGTGATTGCATCAAAGTATTTATATTTATTTTAAACATATGTTTTGATCAGTTTTGCAAATAGCCTATATTTCAATGTCGCCAAAAATAGTAAGTGAGTATGATCAGGAAATACCACAATTACAAACTGCAGACAAACCCGTGGCATCATGAGGAAGAGCCACACAACAATCACGATACACCAGGAAGTGAAACAAAGCAAAGCAGCCGGCTCTCTTTTCCCCATCGAGATGATTGCAAAACTAGAATGGACACAAAAAACGCACAGCAAAACATAGAACAATTACAGAATCCCACAATGGGAGTAACAGTCAACATTGAATCAACAACAACAGAACCACCACCTAAGAAAGGACAGCAGCCAAAGCCACTGGGGAAGCTTAAATGCATTTTACTGGTACCACGTCTTCGCCAAGCTATTTTGTAGAAATTTCGTAAATGTATTCAGTAAATCTAGATAGTGTATCATTTTTCCCTAATATTATTTTTGTTCCTTTCAAATGAATTGAAGGAAATGCGTTATAATTGGTCCATATGGCATTTAGACATCATGTATAATGTATTTACAGGTACATTATGCTGCCTTGTAAGCTTGGAAATTAGTATATATTAACAAAATGATAAGCGGAGTTAGCTTGCGTTTCACAATTGCTCAAAAACATGGCAAAAAGGGTCATTATCAAAATGTCACGTTTCAAAATATATGATACCGTAATGCTTATATCTATAAGGCAATCATCTCTAAATATAGATAAATGCCATATTTGTTTATGTGGTGTTTAGTACGAAATACAAATAAATGAATTACAATCATAATTAATTCACGCTAGCTTGTAGAAAGTAAAATATCGACATTTCGGTATGCCCCCGTAACATCTATCTTCCATAACAAGACTTTAAATGCTTATAGAAAGAGCATAAGCGTGTACATTTCATGATAATGACACTTTTATGTACTGTGTTAATTGTGTCGTTGTAAAAAATATGTTTGAAAATCATGGCTGATCTGCACATCGTGTTTTGAAACATGTACTTAGATACACTCATCTCATCATTTACCCCAAAAGCGGTACAATTGACATCCGATTTATTTTCTATTTTATTCATGTTTTATCGCATATGCAAGTTATCAAAATGCAAATGCATTTGCATCAAAAACCAATGAAAAACATTCTAATCCACAAACAATAGATCCGTTACCGATAATAGAGTTTTTCTTAGGTCATGTTATTTGTCAATTTTATTTGATGGATCGTGAAAAACAATTCCTCAAATCGTATTTTAATGATATGTTTTGCATGAATTTGACAGAAAAGGCATCCTGGAAACTCATTTAATCAATTACGTTAAAAATCATTGGAAAATTGTAACAGAAGTATATATTTTGATGTTTATATTGATTCAACTGTTTGCTGTATTATGTATATATGTATGTCTAATGCATACGTATTTCCATTAAATTCCTATTTAGACAATTATAATATATCATTATCTGAAATATATTTATCATGATAGATCTACATAGAAGGTCCAAAGATGTTAAGGTACATATAGATTGTGTTACGGAACTTAGAGCTATGAAAACGTGTGTTATTTCCACTACTTGTTAACATGAATTTTAAAAATTTTCAATTACAAATGAACAACTTATGCAATTTATTAATATTACTATTTGGATTTATTTTGACGTGTTTAATGGCTGATATTCTTATAGTCTTGAAAGAGCTCATAGCAGTAGGCAGAACAAAGAGTAGTTACAAACTCGAAGAGAAAAATAAAATGTTGATTAATCAACAGTTTTCTTTATGGCTTTATAAAAGCGTAGGATATACCATAGTTTGATTGTTGGATGAAACTTAAGTGTTAACTTTGCATGTACAGATTTTCACTCATGCGTCTATCTTCCATGACAAAATCAAAGTGTTGTCACTTGAATTAGTTTATTTTTAATTTGTAGTGAAACATACCTTAAGATCATAATTGATGTTGATAAAGCAGGGTCATTGTAGTTTAAATAACACTGACTCATTTTTATATATTTTCTCTTGCAACATTGACAATGTTTAGTGTATTATTTTTTTGGCAAAGGTATATCGCTCAATTAACATGCCCTTTTTTGCTTTTATCTTTATTTTTGCTTTAAATGTTCATAGAGTTCATATAAAAGTGCATTTGATGTTTAATTACCTCCATGTTTTAAGAAGGCACTTTTAAAAGGTGGTTTAAGAAGTAAAAACATGTTGCAGCTATTTTCTATAAAGAATGTGATACATTGAAAATTGACAAAAAACTATAAGGGTTTCCACTTTGAAGCATCAGATTATCGTTTTTTAAATATATGTCTTACCACTAGCCAAAATGATAATCACAAACACTTGGAGAAAAAATAAATAAGTTATGACATGGTCTATACAGTTTCATTTAATCACAAACCAATGTAGATGTCCATGTTTATTTTTTTTACAACATCACTGATCCTGATAAAACAATATCTAGCTTGTAAGTACCTTGATTCCTTGTTTTATAGGATCAAGCATTAGTTTGGCAATATAGTATTTAGGTTATCATAGCAGTGCATATGCAAATCTAAATAACCATGTAATATGCTCCATAACTGTCACATATGAGAAACAGATTTAAAAAAGTCTGAGACTTATTTCT
Organism: Loripinus fragilis; assembly: GCA_964019695.1. NCBI lineage: Eukaryota > Metazoa > Mollusca > Bivalvia > Lucinida > Lucinidae > Loripinus > Loripinus fragilis. The sequence continues at coordinate 74,553,679 of OZ026517.1, forward strand.
GTATACTTTCAAATGCAATGTATTGTGTATATAAATTGTTTGAATCTTGTTGTACTTTTATCTTAATGAAATTCTGTTGACACTAACTCTCATACACAGGTTCCATTTTTGAACTTCTGTTACTCATCAACGATGCAAATGGTGTGGGTAATATTTATACACGTTATTATAGAGGTAATAAATTTTTCTGTGACATCAAAAAGATGATTATCCAGAAAAGTTCATTTTTCACCATTTTTCATTTTGTAATTGCAGTCGATTTCTGAACAGCCCACTTGGATCTTCATAACATTAGAAACATGGAAACATTAAGCCTGACCAAAATGCATTCAAACTACCATCAATCATTAATTTTATAGATGCAAGAGTTTGGCTTCTAGACTACTAATGTAGCCCAAGATGGTGCTCAAATATGTTTTAAATAAGGCTTTATTTTCTAAGGTAATGGATACACCAATAAACTAAACTGTATAGTGTACAAGTTTACTGGGCTGTCTAGCCAGTTCGGCCAGTTATTTCTAATCAGAGACACTCCAATGGTTAAGTCTAACGTAGTGATTGATTCTTCTCTTTTAAGTGGCGTTGTGTTTTCAGTCCTTTTAGAATTTCTAAGTCATAACTTCAGCAACAATTTTGACAATTTTATAATTTTATTAATTCTTCTTAATTCCAACTTAAATATTTCTAGAAACTATCTATAACCCATAGTTCCAAAATCTAACCAAAATCTGAGGCTCTGACGCTGGACTTCATAAATCAAGTCACGTGATAGAAGCTTTCCACAGCGCCATGATACCACCATTAACCAAGCACTCAAGTTTACCATTAAGGGTCCCTACATAGGTATGCTTCCATTTATATTAACCAATCAGCAGATGCAAAAGTGACTCAAAGTCTCACCAGCTGCGCAATTTCCCATAGGTCTTATGACTACATGTATTGTGCAATCCTGCCAATCAATGTCAGAATTGACATGATCTTTTTATTGGGCTTATGTAATTTTGATAATTTTACTCCCATGCGAATTGACAGGTGTATCATAAGAAACAATAACAAACTGGTGTCAGAATTCCCTATATAACACCTGGCGTGAACAAATGTGTCTAATCTATAATAGTGAGTATGATCAGGAAATACCACAATCACAAACCGCCGCAGACAGCCCTATGGCACCGCGAGGAAAAGCCACACAACCATAACGAGACACCAGGAAGACAAAGTTAGCAAAGCAACCAGCTCTCTCTTCTCCAACAAGATGATTGCAAAACAAAACTAGAATGGGCATAAAATAACGTACAACATTACATAGAACAATTACAGACTCCCACCATGGGAGTAAAAATAAACAGAAGTCATCAAAAACATAACCACCGCCTTAGAACGGACAGCAGCCTAAGCCACTGGGGTGGGGGGCTTAAATGCATTTTACTGGTACCAAATCTTTGCCCTAGATTTTGCTGTTGTTGAAGTACAAGAAATGTTCAGCTCGCATGGAAGCCTTCTAACTAATGCAATGTATCATCATGAAGAAACTCTCTAATCAAATTTACACACTATGATGAAACAAAGAAAAAGGTTCACGACTCACAGATAGTCAGAGCTAAAGAAAACCTCAAGTGAGCCACATTGGGTCCAGCTACGATAAGCATCAGTCACCAACCCACCGATTAAAGCTTTAAGACAGAGCCGTATTCGAGTCTGAGGCCTGAACCACAGCCTAGCAATTAAAGAGGAAACCATAGCTATAAACCGTGATTGGGTTTAAAACCAGGCATGCAGACTGTCGCATGACATCCAAGTTAAATCCAAACTTTATATAACGTTTAATAATCTTTTCAAATTGATTACAAAAAATAGGTTTTCCAACAATTCGTTTGTATTCGTTTAACCCAAGCGTTCACAAATATTGAAAATCCCCAGAGGCGATGCACAAATATTGTGAACTCTCTCAGATGAAACTCATTATCTTACACCCCATGATTTATATAAGTTCCACAATGATAATATATGATACTAAAGGACAAGAAATGAAAATCTACAATATTGTGAAGCAGGACGTTTTAGCGTAAAAAAAGTAACTGAGTGTGATCCAGAAATACTACAATCACACTGCAAAACAACCCTTGGCAACTTGTTAATATAGAGGATCTTACATGAGTGCTCATGTTTTATTGATTTTATAAAACGAGTTGGGGAAAAGAGATAAAATGCGAGGCTTGCCGAGCATTTTATCTCTTTTTCGCAACGAGTTTAATAAATTCAATAATACAAGAGCACGAATGTTAGATTCTATTTATCATATGACAAATACTTTGAAATCTCATTTCTGGCGTCAAAACGTTATAATTGCGTCATTATGTACGCAACGTTGTTATGGACGTCATAACGTTTCCCGAAAATCGATAAACCACTAGTGGTTTACAGATTTTATTGCATGGCGTTATTTCACTCCCAGACGTGACGTCATATGATAAAAAGGCTTACAGAACACTAACAGCAGCAAGACCCCAGGAAGACAATAAGAGTAAACGGACCATCTCTCTCTCTCTCTCTCTTTCTCTCTCTCTCTCTCATCAAGATGATTGCAAAATTAGAAATGCCACTTAGTACTGGACCAAACACAGAACCCCACGAGCAATGGGCGTAACAATAAATCATTAATCAACAACCGCCTTAGAATGGACAACAGCCTAAGCCACTGAGTTGCTTAAATGTATTTTATTTTACTGGTAACAAATATTAACCCCACTGTCGAGGTAGATTTCATGGTGAAACCCGTTTTTCTTTTGTCAAATCTTATAGACTCTTTATTTTGTGTCAAAATTTTAAATATGGATATATATAATATAAAAAGCTGAATGCTATTTTTTTTATTCTAAATGAAAATTAAGTTGTTGCTCCCGTATTTTCAACTGTATATTTACCCTCATATAACCTCCATAAAACTCAATTCTGTGATTCAGTTTAATATATATGTAAATGATGATACATATACCCTCTTTTAAGTCCAAACATAATTGCTTTTCTCCTATTTTCCCGAAGTATATAGCTTTGAAAATCAGAGGTGACCCGAGTTTTGAATCTAAGGCCATGCACTTTTCTAACTAAGTAAGGGTGCAAAGATCAGGAATCGATACAATTAAGTACCACTCCTGACCCAGGATACCAATGGGAAAGTGACAAACTCACAGTAGACACCACAAACGAGAGCCAAGAGGTCAGCCCTTTCCCAGCAGGTGACCACAAAGCACATATAAACAGACGCGCACAAAGACATAGCAAACACAAGACAGAACAAAAACATAAAAGATCCACAAAAGAAGTACCGCCTTGGAACGGTCAGTAAAAAAATTACTGGAGGGCTTAAGCCGGTTTAACGGCGCCAACATCACCATTAATTCAAATTTGGATCAAGACACATAGATGTTTGGTTTGCATGAAAGACCCCTAACTTATCAATGCATCATCTCCTAGAACATATAAATCAAGATATAACAAGGAGATAAAGCAAAGATAAGGACTCAACAGTAAATAAAACTGAATACCGGAGCAAAAGAAATCCAACAGGTAAACCTCGGTGGGCCCGACAAACAGCCAAAGCATCAGGCCCCTACCACCTCATCAATAGATAAGTCTTTAAGTCGGAACCATCATACAGTCTGAAGTCCGACCCACCGGCGTGCAATTAAAGAGGAAAGCAAAGTTGCCAACCGTGATTGGGTTGACCACCAAGCATGCAGTCTGTTGCAATACATTAATGTTATAGCCAATCTTTTAATAATAGTAAATTATTTTAATGAACTGCGCTGAAAAATTATTTGAGCCAACACTTTTCTTCAATTTGTTACACCAAGTCACAAATCAGGTTCCGAAAGTCCTTGGCGCAAGAGAGATTTTAGTCCAACTAGGAATTTAGAAATCAAATCATAGTATCGTCTATAAAATTTTGAAAATGTTTTGCGAAGTCTATGATACTGATAGCCTTGTTTAAGAAGTTTCTGAGTTGACAATTTATTGCGAGTGTTGAAGTCAGCAACATAGCTAGATGCTCTAGCAAAACGAATGAGTTGAGAGATATAGACTCCATATGGTGTAGAACGAGGAACATCACCATCTAAAAATGGGAAATCGGCAATTTCAATATCAAAGTCATCACGTTTATCATAAATTTTGGTAGAAATAATATCATTAGAAATTGACAAATGCAAGTCTAAAAATGCGGCTTCGGTATCAGAGGTATTGGCTTTATTCAGTTGGAGCTCTGAAGGGTATATTTGACTAACCATATTGTGAAAATAAACATTATTAATATTTAAGATATCGTCCGAATATCTGGATGTAGTGTTAAACGCATCAATAACATCAGCCTGCTTATCATCAGAAAGAGACATCATAAAGTCCCTCTCATAACAAAACAGGAATAAATCTGCAACCAGGGGAGCACAATTAGTGCCCATAGGAATCCCAACTACTTGTCTATACAGCTTGGTGTCAAATCGAATGAAGATGTTGTCCAACAAAAAGGTCAGCACATCACATACATTTTGACACGACCATGCACGATATTTTTAGGGGTTTTTTTCTGAAGTAAAAATGCATTTCTGTCATTACATGCAAGGTAAGGAGAGCATCTACCTACCTACCTACCGCCATCTACCTACCTACCTACTTACCTACCTATCTATCAATACGTGGGTGGAGGCATCAGACGGGTATTCCGAATACCAAGTGCTAAGGAGTTCTGAATGAGTTTGTGCAGTGCGAGTAGGGGTGTTCGTATAATAGATAAAAAATAAATAAAACATGGATTGTGTGGAGACACATGGATCACCCTGCAGACAGCACTGGTAACCCAGCCCCAGATGGCGTTTCACGGGCGGGCCGATAGTGGCCCGATTTTACGTGCTTACTCGGAACTTGACTGTGCCATGTTGGAAAGGATAGGTACGTTGGCATGCAAGAGGGTGTTCCAATGGATAATAGAAGAATGTGAACATGCAATAGTCTTTGAGAGTTTGGATCTGTTTGTAGGCCAAAGAGTGGATCCATTTGTCTTGATGATCTTGTGTTACTAACAGGGATTGATAATGTCCTTGTTACTAACAAGGTAAAACAACACTGGGATGTTATATGCGTAGCCTACTACAGACAATACAGTGGAACGTACAGATCATCCATGGATCCACGAATTTTCGTCAGGGGAGAGGGATGTCCACGCCTAACTGACAAAAACTACTAACAACGTTTTTATTTTTGTTGTGTTTAGTCCTCAACTTATTTTGAAAAGCAGGGACACCAAGCAATTGGACCCCTCGGGTTTAATAGCATCTTGAGTGAGGTCCTTATGGCCCTCTGTCAAATAAGTTTCTAATTAAGAACAAGTTTTCAGGACCCCCCCCCCCAGCCCGCTCAGTCCTGTTGGAATTTTCTGGATCCGCGCATGACAAATGTACTCTCATACCACTGGACGTTAGACCTTGGGGTCTACACTGTACACAACAAGCAAAGTCCCGAGGTTATACAACTTTTTTCATGATAAACTCTACCACTCACTGAGAATGGAATGGGGTGCCATTTTACAATAAAATCATTATTTTGTGATATCACAAATTCTATTTTGTGATATCACAAAATACAATTAGTGATATCACAAAATAGACAAATGATAGACTGATGATTTTTTGATATCACAAATTTTATTTTTTGATATCACAAATTCTATTTTGCGATGTCACAAAATCGATTTTTGATATTTGATATCACTAATCAACATGATCAATAGGGATTTTTGATCTCACTAAAGCAATTTTGTGATATCAATAAATCGAGTTATTGAAATTAAAAACTCTATTTTGTGATATCACAAAATAGTGACGATTTTTTACCACAAATTCTATTTTGTGATATTGTGAAATCACAAAATCGTATCGGCATTTTACTTCTTAAGAAAATGATAGATCCCGCAATATTCATACGCATGTGCGCTTTCATTCAGCTTATCGCCAGACTTGAGAGCTTTCGCAACTCGCACAAATGGCACAATAATCACCATGTGAGCCAGTACATGAGATTTATATAGATACTGTAGCGAAGGCTAAGGCTGTGCAAATGTGACTCGCCAGCGCATTCGCTGTCCGCATATGTGGCACTCGAATCGCCATTTGAGCCAGCACAGTGAGATTGTGGTACTTATCCCATTGTCGAGTGCCGAAGGCTCAGGCGAGCCAGCGCAAATATGCAGACTCGGCAGAACCTTCGCTGGCTCGCATAAATGGCACACAAATTGCCAGCACGAGATTGGTATCCTACCGTTATTACATTGTCGAATGACGAAGGATCAGGCGAGCCTGTGCAAATGTACAGACTCGCCAGAGTCTTCACTGCTCTCATAACTTGCACTTTTGCTCTCATAAATGGCACCCCAATCACCATTCGAGTGAGAAAATGAGACTTTAGTACTTGGCGAATTTGTACATTTGCACAGGCTCACCTGAGTCTTCGCCACAGATCCAAAATCTCGTGTACATAGCTATTTGTGGCATTTATGCGAGCAAGCTCGCCTGAGCTTTCGTCACAAATCCCACGTGCTGGCTCAAACCATTTAATAGATTGCGAACAGTGAGTCTTCACATTTGCAAAGGGCTCGCCTGAGCCTTCTTCACAGTACACCAAAATCTCATGTGCTCGCTCAAATTGCGACTTGTGTGCCATTTATGCGAGCAGCGATTAAGGCTCTGGCGAGGCTGCATCAGCAACCACAACAAGTGTGTGCAACCGTCGGTGCGTTGTAGCAATGCTTCAAATAATGTTCTCAGTGCGTTGTAATAAAACAATCCTTGATAGAGTCAGTATTGTTCGGTCCGAGAAAGCGGTAATCACTTTTTGAACGTTATATCATTTGAATAATGCCTATGCTAAGACGTGCACATTTCCCTTTTAGGCAGTCACAATATAAAAAAATGTAACGGTCAAACTCCAGACCTGCGTCGGTTACATATAACTTGGATGCCATGAGACAGTCTGTATGTCTGGTTTTAAACCCAATCACGTTTTATAGCTTTGGTTTCCTCATTAATTGCACGACGGTGGGCCGGGCCTCAGACTCCATGACGGCTCTGACGTAAAGCTCTAATCGGTGGGTTGGTGCCTGATGCTTATCTGTAGCCTCTACTTGGGGTTTTCTTTAGCTCTGACTATCTGTGAGTCGTGGGCCCTTTCCTTTGTTTCATGATAGTGTGTTAATTTGTTTAGAGTGTTTCTCCATGCATTAGTTAGAAGGCTTCCGCGCGAGCTGAACATTTCTTGTACTTCAACTACGGCAGAATCTAGGGCGAAGATTTGGTACCAGTAAAATGCATTTAAGCCCCCCCCCCCCCCCCCCCACGGTGGCTTAGGCTGTTGTCCGTTCTACGGCGGTGGTTCTATTGTTGTCACACAGTGACATTTTGTTTATTGTTACTCTCATTGTGGGAGTCTGTAGTTCAGTGTTCTGTGTTTTGTTGTACGTTACTTTATGTCCATTCTAGCTTTGCAATCATCTTGATGGGGATAAGAGAGCTGGTTGCTTTGCATATAGTTTTTCCAATCCTGGTGTCTCGTGATGGTTATGTGGCTCTTCCTCGCGGTGCCATGAGTTTGCCTGCGGTTTGTGACTGTGGTATTTCCCGATCATACTCACTAACTATGTTTGCTGGCCAAACCATGAAATAAATCACCGATTGCGTGGCACAATGTTAGCAACGATCCATAACAAACAAGAAATATCTTAAAAAATGTTGATATAAAAAAAAATCACCTTGAATTTATGATATCACAAAATCGATTTGTGATAGGCCTATCACTAAATGGATTTTTTGATATCACATTTTGTGATATCACAAATTCAATTTCATAGGTTCAAGGGGGTCCAGCATTTTCGGTGTGAGGAGTTGGGTACAATGGCTAATTCAGGACTATGGGAACCTTTAGAACTCGCGATTTTCCAGGGGTGGAACGGGGACCATGAAAAATTGATCTGTGTAAATGATATGTGCAGATGATCTGTGGTCGTTACCGATGGGTCCATTATTCTAAAATTTGGTACCGGATTTTGGTCCCGAGTACCGGGCGCTGGTACCGGCTTTTAGACGGTTCCTGTGATCGGAAGCGGATTTTTCTAAATTCGTGTAGAAACACATTCAAAAGACGTAAACATTGTAATTATTTCCCACTCTTCCCGTGAGTTGTGTATGTTTTCTATGCGGATACTGTAAATTTTCCAAGATCGTAATAAATAATAAACTAAATATGCCAAATAAAGCTTCTGATGATCGTTTTTGTCACCAGGTCCAAGTGACAGTTCTATGAAAATTGTGGGTGGGGAACCTCTAAACAACAACAAATGGACCTTCTTTCTTTCTTTAGATTCTGCAACACCCCCTCGCAGCCAGAGATTTGTATTTATTAGGCACATACATGAAGGCTGAAGGCGCGAGAGGGGCTATAACACAAGGGACTCTGTGACAGTATGAGGAAAATTTCGGAGTCTGTATCTGTACTTGTAGGTTACTGGAAACGCAGTTATCGGGGTCTGGTACCCGATCCCTAAACTGCTGGGCTAGGGATCCGGTACTGGACCCCTAGACACTCATTCTAGGGATCCGGTATCGGACTCAGAGCCTCGCCTGTGAGGATTGTCTCGGGGTCCGGTTGTTTGTGAAATAACTATGGAAGTGGCTAGAGGTACGGATCCGTACCCCTAGCCTGGGAGGCTAGAGATACGGATCCGTACCCCTAGCCTGGGAGGCTAGAGGTACGGACCCGTACCCCTAGCATATTCTATCATGTCAGGCTACAGGTACAGGCATATAAACCTGATGAGAAATTCTAAATTATCATGATGATAAGTGTTAGAAAATACCTTGTTGTTGTGTTATGAAATACCAATCCAGTAAGTCGCCATTTGCAATGTGGGATAACTCTGTATAGTAAATATAAAAACGAAACACGAATTTCGGAATTGGGACAAGTGGCGCGGGATTTATGTTGTGTTGTTGTTATTACTATTATTGTTATTATTATTATTATTATTATTATTAAATCAAATTAAAACTTGTTATTCATGATTTGTTTGTGCTGTTTTCACTTTCGGTTTGTGTCATTAGCGAGGGTGCGAACAACATTCTGTGATTAAATGGTCGGCATAACGCACCACAAAGACATCTTTAAAATTACATTGATTGGTTGAATGTTTTAATGTCCAGCCTCAAAGACACCAGAAGAACTCAAGAACGTACTTAATTAGCCTAATCCATGCAAACAGTATTTAGATCTATATATACCTATAATAATAACGATTTGATGTAACCGCCTAATTCTCGCTAACTCCTAGAAAATTATGTTCAGTCTCACTTTGTCAGAATGGCTCAAATGCTGAACATAGGGAAAAAGTTTGAGCTCTTTTCCTCTTTAGAAATTGCCATCCACTTTGTCAGAATGGCTCAAATGCTGAACATAGGGAAAAAGTTTGAGCTCTTTTCCTCTTTAGAAATTGCCATCCAGGTGTATCAGAAGGAAGAAAATGTTCAATTCTTTAGGCGCAGTTCGCGAACCATTGAAAAGGCACAGCCACGGATGCCAGACAAAAAACTTAATGAACGTCTGAAGTATTATGAGATATCATTTCATTGTATACGCGGTGGCAGGTGGCAAGAACTTTAAATCCAGGAGTACAGGAATGAGAGAACAGAGGTAATCTATCTATCTATCTATCTATCTATCTATCTATCTACATGTATCTATCTATCTATCTATCTATCTATCTATCTATCTATCTATCTATCTATCTATCTATCTATCTATCTATCTATCTATCTATCTTTCTTTCTTTCTTTCTTTCTTTTCGTTTTGCAGGCCATGACAAGTAAACCCAGCCAGCACACTATGTCGGACCCACATCGGTCCGCCCACAAAAAAGCCATTCAAATGGCATTTCGCTGGCGAGCCGACCCTGGCCCGCTTTTTTTATGTTTAGTTTTGACGTTAGTTTTGATATAATGCGCACATCAACTATTATATTTTCAGATTAACATTTTTGGTGCTCAAAAGAGTCTTCACGATGAGATGGTTCTTTTGAGCACCAAAAACTTACGTTAAAAGTGATAGAAAAAACAATTTTACACACCACCCGTCCGCCTGTGCGTTCGTC